>OX638067.1:64143-2464143 GCA_951804385.1 Trifolium dubium
TTGATTGAATGTCCGTTTGTTAGTTTTTTTTTTAGAAAAAGTTACTTCTTTTTTGTGAAAATAATTTCTACTTTATAAGAGTATTTTATTGATTTGTTGCAAATTTTTAAGAGTATCATAATATTAAAACAATTAAAAAAACTGCTTCAAATGAGAAGTTGTATATTCTCAAAAAATACTTTTAAAAATGTCTAATTAATATCACTAATTTAGAATTGTATAATTTTATATTATTTATAGACTCATAACTTAAAATAATTAATGTTTTTTATTAGTAGAAATCAAGAAGATCTTGTACCAAAAAAAAAAAAAAGAAATCAAGAACCCGTCAAACACCAAATTAAAATGGCTTAAATACACTTTTGGTCTCTTAACTTATTTTTTTAGTTTTATTTTGGTCCCTTAACTATTAAAACTTTCGTTTTGGTCCCTTAATTATTTTTTGGTTTCATTTTGGTCCCTTAACTATTTTATTGGTTTCATTTTGGTCCCTTAATTATTTTTTTGGTTTTGTTTTGGTCCCTTGAAATGAAGACCAAAGTAGTTGACGTAGGAAGAGTTAAGGGACCAAATCGAAACAAAAAAGTAAGTTAAGGGACCAAAATGAAACTTTTAATAGTTAATGGACCAAAACGAAACCAAAAAATAAATTAAAGGACCAAAACAAAACTTTTAATAGTTAAAGGACCAAAACGAAACTAAAAAATAAGTTTAGAGACCAAAAGTGTATTTGAGCCAATTAAAATTTAAGCAAAGAAATCACTGTATTAAAAAGTATTATGTGAGGTGTGATAATTGCGGCAGTGACAAGATGGCTAGACAAGTTAGGCGGCGCATACCATCTTATGACACCAAGCCAAGAACCTTAGCTCAGTCTTCCGAAAATGATGGATTAAACAAGCCGATCTGAAGGGTTATGACCATTTTGCCACCCCTAACTATGATTATTTAAGTTCTGCCGAGTAGTGCTTATGTGAAAACATGCTACGATATAATTTAATTTATCAGTGTACACATCATCTACTACCATTTTACCATTTATCGCAATGATCACTCTTTGTTGTCCAATGAATATCATCCGCAGATGAGTTTGGAGTGATCCCCAAGCTTCACCTTCTGCTTGTGACATCACTCATCACTGCCCTACACGGCTACACCAGTCCGTCTAGTTTAATTCTTAAATCCATTGTACAAAAAAGGAATAATAGTCTGAATTCTGAGAATCCAACCCTTGTCAAGATGAAGTTATGCAATTAGTTGTACCAAAAATAGAATAATAATCGGCCTGAAAAATCAACCCTTGTCAAGATGAAGTAATGCAATCAATTAGAGAAATAAAGTTTGAACTATAATTCACTAAAAAGGAATTATAATAAAATTCCAATCGTAAGTAAAACTAAAACCAAATAGTCATCAATACCACAATCTCATCGGATGGACTTTATGGAAACTATGAACGAACAAGCCAAAAATATGAACAGACCTTCACTTCCAATTTAAGAAATCAAGTGGGATTGCTGGGTTTAACACAACCTAGGCCCCACCCCAAAGAAATACAGAGGTATAAGGAATACACAGGATTAAATACAAAGAATACATTACAAATAAGAGGTGCCAAACAGAAAGATGCGCAACTCACTACACCAGAGGCAAATCTCGGAAGGCCTGGAGACAGAAATAACGCATGTGTGATAGAATTGCAAAACTAAAAAGCACTCCAATTATCAGATCCTCTTTTAGGAGTTTGACTTTCTGAAGAAGTCTTAAAAGGTCCAGAGCCGAAGGGATCCGAGTCATCAAAAGCAGGAAAACCATGATCAAAATCCGCACTGCTCCGAACAGAATCAAATCGCACTGGTGCTTCCCGAGCAGGTAAAGATACGCTATCGTGTGTGCTAAACGAATCAAATCTTGAAAAGTCAAAAGCGTTTTCCAACCAGTCTTTAGGCCTTTGCGGGGAGTTGCTTGAATTGAAAAGTGGGGTGCTTGGAACAGAATCATCAAAACTGAATCCGCTGGTCTTTTGGAAGAGATCACCAGCCTGTGGTGAAGTTGTTTTAATGGGGTTGAGGCCCAGGTCTCCAGAACTAAAGAAATAGTTGTCTCCAGCTCCATCAAGATCTCTCTCCTGTAATAAAATGTAAAAACAAATGTCCAAAAGTAATTAGTAGACTGCTAAGAGTATAAAAGAATGACATTAACCCTTTGATACTAAGACACAATCATGAAATCTTATAAAAGCTATAAATTCATAGTAACCAAATAACCATGATATTTAGTATCAGACTATCAGTCAGTATTGTGTAACTATCGAAATCTCCTGAACCTCCAAGTCATATGACCTATACCAGCTCTTCTTGCAAACTTTATTTGTAGGTTTCTTTTGTTCTGTTATGTAGGTTTCTTTGTAACTTGGTTTTTCTTAACAAAAATTTGGAATAAGCTGAGATCTTAGTAATCTTCAATTTGAGGAAAGGTGAATATTCATATAATCATTTTTGTGTAAGGAGTCTTATCATGTTGAGTAATGGTATAGTAGTTGTGCGACATTTCCTAGACTAATAATGGTATAATGTGCTAGACTACCAGGTTAGCGTTTCTAAAATATTACTATAGCCTCACTATCAAGTTAGAATACAGCAGGAGAAATGCAGTACTTAAAACACCAATATAGGTGATGACAAGTTAGAATATAGCAAAAGAAATTTAGACAGACGCGTCCTTCAAATGAAGAAAGGATTTAGCTGAAAGCCTGAAACAATACTTTACAGGCGAGAACTTGCATACCTCCTTAGTGATGCTACTAGAATTGAATCCCCAAACTGAATCCATATCATCATTTGTGTCAAAGGTTCCCCAATTAGGTTCATCAAAAACTCTGTCTTCAGAAAACACAGACTTCTCACCACCATGATCACTGCATATGCAAGATTATATACAAACAATTATTTTACAAGATCACAAGATCTATATAATACAAAAAATAAAACAAAACAAATCATATATTACTGACTGTGGACACTGACGTGAACCAAAATCAATTTTAACCAAATAAGTAACCTTTCAAAACCACAATTGGGACTTGGGAATAAACCTCCGTATCATGCATAACATCAACAACCAAACCTTAGCCCACTAAGTGGACTTAGCTGCATATCATGTGCACACTTATAAAAGTCACATCCATCTAACACTGTTTTTTAATCTGTCAAAGAGTTTTAATGCATACAACAACCGGTTCATATTATACTCTGGCTATTTAAATTTTCTATCATTTAGTAAGACCTATACATGTGACAGTTATCAATAAATATCTTACAAGAGTAGGCTGTTAGCAGGTCTCTAACACAAGTGCATATGTACAGACAAAAAACATTTGAGTTGAAAAATGTACAACACACATGAAAACTTCACCTTGAACAAAAGATATACGAATAGAAAAATGGGGCAGCAAGGATCAAACTCCTATCCTATTGTTCACAGGGGCTCTAAAACCATGTCAAGCATAAATTACCCACAAAAAAAAAAAAACTTCCTAGGAGGAAGCAAAAATATAATACAAACAATACCATTTTATTGATCATTATTATGATCCCCACAACTTTCAAAAAGGCACAGAATTAGATCAATAAAATCCAAATGAGCAACTTGACCGTGATTTGGAAAACTAGTGTGCAAATCTTAAAAACCATACCTTTGGGTTTCTTGTGCGGCATCTTGATTGCGGGGTGAGTTATCTTCACCGGAAGTCTTTCGAATGTCAGAATCAACAAAGTCCCTATGCGGACTTCCGATAGTACTGCTTGCAAATGGACTATTAGGAGCACTTTTTGCAGACCCATCGTCACTTTTATTATTAACAGATCCGTTGCCTACTTCCTGATCATTTGTAGTGTGAAGTTTGTCTGACTTATCACTCTTAGGCGACGCTACAAATTTTGGACTGTCAATATCCAAAGCTTTCGTGTTCACAGCCTTTGGTAACTTTTGCTTTGGAGGTGCTATGGTGTTTTGCACATCAAGAGTGTATTCTTTGACAAGAGCAAATTCTGAGAGAAGAAAGCATGGTAAATAACCAATAACTTGTTCATATCTTTCCAACACTCTCTAAAAGAGAACAGATGCGACCAGAAAATAATATCAGATCTAATTAGTGTTATTTCCGATACCTTTATCTTCAAGCTTATCATAATCCTCATCCCAGTCAGCAGCTCCTTCTTGGATACCAGGTTGCCAGCCTAAAAAATGAAGCAGATGCATTTAGCAGATATAAAAGAGTCAATTTGTTGACAATGATGAGTTTTCTGAGCTTAATTAAAATAAAAGTAGTCAAATGCAACATAGGGATTTGTGTTTGGATCAAATGTGTAGTTTATCTCATACACTATTTTCAGAAACATCCGCCAGTCTCAAGTTTCATATATTTTCATACAACCAAAGCATTAATACACTGTTTGATAACGATTACAGAAGTCCCTACAACAAAGAACCATATAACTAATTTAGTGTCAATAACAATCCATTATCATATTTTATTTTAATAGGTTCTTCAAAAAATAATGCCATGAGAAAAAATTGTGATAAGCATCAACAATGGTTATATAAGATATCGTAGAGCCTTTCCGTGCAGAATTGTGCCACAAAGTAGTTAAAAGGTTATAAGAAAATCATGAAACTGTATGTGTTAAATGCCACTTGATCGGGCAATATTTATCAAGTGGTGCTGGCTCAAAAAAATTTCATGCTGCTGATTCAAAACCAGCAGTTCAGCAATTGAAGGTCACTTCCTCAAACTGAATACGGACAACACTAATGCAGAAAATGTTATATAATAAAGTTCTAGACATGAAAAATGATAACCCTTGAAAGGATATAAAAATAACTATAAATTTCAAATTACCAAAGGGTAGCTCCACTAATGTTGTGGGCTTTGCACGTAATCCATACTGCTTGCATCGTTCGTTTAGAGATTTCACCAGGTCATCAAGGGCAGATTGGATGCGATCAGCGCGGCCCTGAAAATTGAATATGACTAGATCAGATATGGAAGGGAAAAAAAACTCAGGATGGATATGCAGAACAGGTCATATTCAAATGTACCTGTACCGTGTCATCAGTATTTACATCCTGTTCCAACTTGACAATCCCTTGATACAATTCAATTTTTTTCTCCTATACATACAATAAAATAATGTGATATAGTAATGCAAAATGCGAAAAAATAACACATTAGCATATATGCTATACATGCTATGATCTGGAGGACAAGACAATATGTTGCACCTGTATGTCACGGAATGTGGCTTCCTCAGTCATCAATTTGGATGATACATCTCCAACTTGCTTATATTTAGCTTCATATTTCTTTGCTAGAATATCTACCTGAAATTAATATATTGAGACAACGACAAAAGTTAAGTTAACGTTATAGGTCTGATAAGGATACATGCAACGCTAAAGAATAACACCTCATGTGTATCAGCAGATATCCTTTCTATGATCTCGTTCAGACGATTGTCGCATCTGCTCTTGTACAGAACCTTTAGCAGGTAAAAAGACAGAAAGTTGTTTAAAAATGAGAGAAAAAAAGAAAGAGGAGTATTAACATGAGATTGTTACTCATAAGCAGCACATAAAAGTTAACATTTAGATGTTTTATTCTTCTAGGTATCCACAATTTTATTATATAAATACACAAAAGAGTCCAGCCTGTGTTCACAATAGAACAAATCTATTTCATACTCATAGGCATCGCTCTTCAGGGCCAGTAGTTCCTAGGTATCAAGAGAAGCAGTTAAAAGCTGAAAGAATGGGTATAATGTCTACTAATGGATAATAATTGAGTAAAAGACCTTTCCTAGAGCCCATTTTCTTTCTCCAAATTAATTAAAATAAGAAACAGAAACCCAATACGCAGATAGGAGTCTATGTATTTGTGTTCAATAGGTCTATATTAAGAAATGGTTAGTTTGGACATTGAATCTGTGATATTTACAATAACAATAATAACAGCCTACTATATTTTGCATCTTTAAAGCTCAATAAGTCAAATAGCAGAGTGAAAGTTCTTGGCAAGATCCATTCTTTCATAAGTACAACAAATCAAAATGGTAAACATACTGTCTCCCAAATTACATTTCAATCACTAGCTATATCGATAATATATATGGTTCTGGCTTAGCCTGCAAATAAAATTTAAGATACACTACTCAAGTAAACAATTCAGCAGTTTATCAAGAAAAGAAACTACCAAAAAGAGAAAACAGAACACGGCATAAACAGGATAGAGTTTCAACAAGGCACAAAGGTATTAAGCACAGAAAAAACTCACAAGTTCCTGCATTTTTGCACGGAAGAATTCTATTTTCTCTCTCGACTCCACTATTTCTTTCTCCAGTTCTTCTACCTGCGATTAACAAAAGAATAAAGAAATAAGAATTGCCTTTGTTTAGTTTGAACCAGAATAGAATGAAATCAAGCATACGTGAGATGGCACAGTGATATGCATTGCACAAACTGTAATCTAGAATATGAATTTTCAAGGCAATCTTTATAGATGCAAGTAACAAGTAATAATCTTCATATGCAAGTTTCAATCATCATCAGCATGACGTATACAGTAATACAGATAATAATCATACTTCCTATTGAAACCAAATACAACTTACACTGACATTCCACCGTATCCTCAAACTAATCAGCCTTAAAAGATGACCATCCCTATATGTAGATGCCATATATGACCCCTGAAAGGGTTGCTTATTATGAAACTACAGACCAATCAAAGCAGTGGCAAAGCTTTGTTGGGACAGGAGATGGACATGGCATCCCCAAAGCTATTTATATATATATATATATATATATATATATATATATATATATATATATATATATATATATATATATATATATATATACTATGTGACTTATATGTCATACAAAACATGCTTTGGTGTAATGGTTTAGGAAACTTATGAACGCGAAGTTGTAGGTTGCTACTCTATTTTTGCATCTTCTTTTATTTTCCTTTTGCAAGAATAACATCATAAGACATCAAAATGGAAATTTAGGTTGGAACATGCTTAATACAAGAGAAAACAACGTGGATAAACCACTATGCCAACATGAAAATCTTGGTATAATAGCTATAAATATTGTTATTACATTTCTGTATATTTTGGCCCCCTCATAAGATTAGGTCAAGCTCTACCACTGAATCAAAGTAAGATTTGGCAGTTGGCCAATAGATAAACAAACTGTTTAGGAAAGACATGTAAACGTGTGAGCTTTACAATCAAAATAAAACAAAAACCTGCAGCTATGTTAGTGGGAAAAAAATTATACAAATAAACATGCCATCCATTGAGGTGATAGTGACCGGCTATAGCTTGACTCTCACTGTCCTAAGTCTTTTAATATTGAGTACAATGATTGTGTCAAAGGTCCAATCCCAACAAAGTCCACTTATTCCCCAGCCCTATTTACGCGCTAGAACCTCCTAATGTACCCAAAAATAAAATAAAAATAGTAACTGAACACGGCATATTTAACTGAACGTGGCATATTTAAGGCACAACATAAATGTTGCAAAGAGATAAAAATACAATAGATACCTTCTTATCGGCTTCTTTTGCTTCTTGAAACTTCGAGTTAATTGAATTTTGCTCATCTGAACTCAGCTGATTTATGAGATGCTTTTCCAAGACTGGAATTTTGGATTTCTGCTGCTTGTTCTGAGGTCCTTCATCAGACGGAGGGACAGCAGCTGGCCTTGGTGGCCGACCTGCAGTAGGGTTCACTTGTCGAGCACCGGATGCAGTCATTCCTGGTTGTTGTTGTTGTTGTTGTTGAACACCTTTCAAAGATAAAAAGTGGAAGAGAAAAGAAATTATAGAACAAAATAGTTTCCAATCCATACAAGTACATGATTGTAACTCAAAAAAGCATGCTAGCTCTTCGGCACAGACCTGGCGGATTTCCCCAAGTTACAGCGTTGTGGAGATTGGCAGGTTGACCGGTAGTTGGTAAATCAAGAAGAATGTTATTTGGAAGTACACCTGGAAGAGGACGTCCCTCCCTGTGTCTCTCCATTAGGTACAGTGCAATACAAAACTCTCTGAGAGAAAGCATGCTATCATTATCTTGATCGGATAAGTCCCAGACCTGCTTTAAAACCTCTGGAAAATATAAAACATGGCATGCAAATAATGATCAGCGAATTGGCGAGCCATTAAGAAATTACAATCAGAACACTGGAGAAGTAGCAAAGTAGAGAAATCATTTTACCCCTGACGTCCAAACAAAAGGAAAATAAGTAGAAAATATACCTCTTGGTAATCTCCAACTGAGAAACAAGTTCCTTGCCTGTTCCCCAGTGATTTTCCCATCTCTATCTGTGTCTACTTCCATGAATACTCTCGTATATTTCTGAACATCAGTCTGAGTCATTCTTGGCCATGGAGGTTGGGGCTGACCTGACGCAGAATCCTGCGATCTCACTGGAAGTCCAGGTGAACTGAACATATTAGGTGTTTGAACCGGGGCATGCTGGTTTTGTTTCACCACCGGCTGGGCCTGCTGAAGATGCGGACTGACAGACTGGGTAGCAAGTGAGCTCTGCAAAGAATCAGGGGAACTAGTCCTAATAGTATTCTGGTTCCCTCCAGTTACAGGAACAATGGCAGATGAAAGAAGCGAATTGCCAGAAGAAAATCCCTGTGGAGAAGAATCTTGCTTTTTTGGCTGAGATGAGCTGACTGAGAACAAATCCCCTCCAAAAATTGGATCAGAAGCAATACCATTCACAGAAGAACCTACCGATCTAGAATCCTTGACCACTTGATCTGATGACTTAGTAGCAGAGGAAGGATATTGTGATTGTGTAGGTATGGAGGGTGCAACATTAGATCCAGATGTTGTAATTGCAAGACCAAACCCCTCCTGATTTGAAGCTGCAGGACTAGTTCCTCTAACTGGTAGCTGAGAGGACGTTACTTGTGGCTGTTGCGGAGCTCCACCTATATTTCCATAAGGGAATGCGGCAGTTGCAGGGCAAGCTCCACCAACAGAAGGCACTCCTTGAGTGGGTAAACCAGCAGACAAATTTTGCAGAGGCCTTGGTTGCTGGCTACTTACCTGAGAAGCAGCAGGAAGGTGTTGATTTGGTGCAGATGGAGGTGTAACTGTGGCACTGAAATTGATTTGAGGAGCGGGAATCTTAGATGCGGCTGGACCATACAATGCAGCTTTGACCATTTCAGGGGTGAGTTCCCGCTTGCTCTGTGCAACTGTGACAAGTTTAAGTGCATTATAGAACTCCGCACGACCAAGGAAACCACTCTGACTATGGTTTGCAAATTCCCAAATCTGCATAGCGAGCGAGCGAGGAATGGATTTGCGATTTAGATTATTAACAGATATATATAGTTATATACATACTACATAACTACTACTAGTGCTAAATTACTTACTAATGAATTAACAGTAGTATAGTATAGTATAGTATAGTATATGAATTAATTAATTAATAAGGAAAGAGAGGGAAAGTGATTCATGGTTGATTGGAGAAAGAGGTGCATACATACCTGTGCAAGGACGTTTTTGGGCAAACCGGAGCCTTGGAAGAAGGAAACGGCTTCAGCACCGCTGATACGGCCGTCTCGATCCAAATCGGCACGTCGGAAATAAGCATCGAAGAGATCCACATTAGGCGCCGGCGATGCCATTGCGCTTTGTAGATCAGAGCATCAACGTTCGTTTAACACAATTCAGATTTTGTTTATCAGAATCGATCGAATTTTGTTTGTGAACCCCCCCGATTGTATTGAATTGAATCGATCGGTACCGCCACGAATCCAATCAACAACCGTAGTACTAAAAAACAACGACATCACAATTCACAACCCTCATTTCTCTTTTTTTTGCTTAACGTCCCTCTTTCATTACCATATTTCAAAAATACCACTGCGTTCCCCTATTTCCCTTTCTTTTATTTCTTCTATTTTCATTTTTGCTAAAAACCTTGTCATTCTTTTTTCTCTTAAAAAATCTTCCGATTTTTTTTTTTTTTGGTTCGGTTAACTCGGATTTTTTTTATATAATAAATCTAGGAATTTTCTTTAAAGTTATGTTTGAATGAATGAAATGAAATTGTATGAAATTGAGTAAAGTAGTAAATAATAATGGGTGTTGCTACGGTACAATAGATAAATCATCATGTATCGGTACAATAACATGTATTGACCAATGATTACTTGACATGTGGAATAATATTTGACATGCGGTAATAATTAATTTTTAAAATATAATATAAAAATGGTGATGTGGACAAAATGTAGTTTTTTATTGGTTAAATCTTCTATTGTACCGGTACATGATGATTTATCTATTGTACCATAGAATTTCCCAATAATAATAACATTTTATTTAGTCAAAAAATAATAACATTTTGTTTGGATTTACATAAAATAAAAGTTTAAATACTATTTTCGGTTTATGTATGCGGAATTTTAGTTTTAATTCTTAGTATTAATTTTTGTTCTAAATAAGACTCTAAATTAATTAAAATTAAAAAGTTTGGTTGATTCAGAGTCTTATTTAGAACAAAAATTGATATAAGAACGTAAATTAAAATTCTGCATGCATACAAGAACAAAAATGATATTTAAACCTAAAATAAATAGAGTGGAAAGGAATTCGATAGAACTATTCTATCACGTTCAATCCAATCTTTCACTGTTTCATTTCCCTCAAATTCAGAATGTATGCAATGGAATGAAACTTTTTAATTAAATAAATTATTATCCAAACAATAAGATGAAGTTTATATTATGTTTTATGTAGCTCCACTCCACTCCACTCCATTTCGTACAATTCCATTTCACTTAATTCATTTTAAACTATCACGTATCTTAAAGGAAGAGAAAAAAAGTATTGTTAATTTTCATAGTATTACTAACTCAATAAGAAGATAAGTTGAGTTTATTAGTACGTACATTAAAAAACGCGTTCGAACAATCAACATGTTTTTATATATTTTTCATTGATATTTTTGTGTTTATAACATGAGATTGTCAACATTCTGAATGGAGTTTAAAAGGTCTTGCATAACAATGTTGTTTTTCATAGATCTATTAATGTAGTTTTTTAGGAGAATGAGTTTTGCAATACAAAAAATAGTGGCGCAACTTATTGTCTATTTACGTTTTATTCATATGGAATATTTTTAAATTTTTTTTGACCCAAATGAAATAATTTTTTATTTCTGTAATTATTTTACATATATTAAAAAACTATAAGCTATATAAATGTAACATTCAGCTTAATAATTTCAAAATTGTATGGTAGTTTGAGTTACGACCCAAACACTACAAAAACTATAAGCTATAAATCACTAACTAGTTTATAAAACTATAAATTCGTCCGCTACAAGTTAACTTATAAAATATTGACTATTTTTTTTTGCCTATATGTTTTATTGCTCTTAAGCTTTTAATACAGACCAACAACTGAGATCATATAACTAACTGCATTAAAATTGATGTGAGTTTGGACAATTCAATCTCAAATTAAAATTTGTGATTGATTATAGCGTAAAAGTTACTAACTTCAGTGCTAGAATAGTTAGTTTAGTATTTTGGCTTCTAGAAAATAAAAGAGAAATAAAAAAGATATTGAAGATAATAGTCCAGAAAAGGGAATGAATTTAATAAGTGAATCCATTGACTATTGCAACCAATATAAATGGGGTTTGATACACACGGTTCACACGTTTTAACGGAAAAAATGAATCCTGGAAAGAAAAATGTACATAAGGTCAAGCAAATAGCAATATTTTATAAACATATGTATGAGTTAATCAACTGAATGAGAGTGAGTGGAGAATGATGTGTAGGTGCAATTGAAGTCTACCCACAGTTTTGTTCAAAGGCTCCGTTGTAGAATTCGTGAAATGACCAGGGATTTGTGTTACAGTTTCTACGAAATGAGTTTACCTTCCTATTCCTAATCCTAATCCTGATCCTAATCCTAATCCTCTAATATAATACTACTACTATTCATATAAGAGTAAGTAAATTCATTGTAAAATAAAACAGCATCCATCAACATAGTAAAAAGATGAACAATACTACGTAATTTTTTTTGTTTTTTTTTTTTGACGATCCAAATTAGGCTTGATATTTATTTAATGTTCACAAGTATAAGATTATCTCTAATGGTGTGTGCTTATGAAGCAGTAGTTATTAAGAATTGGTGCTTATTAGGTATTTTCATTGGAGGACATGTCAAAATGGTATCTATTCTTAAATAAGTATTTTCTTTCGAATGATTCTTAACGGGTCCCGCATACTTTTATATTTTTTTTTCTACCACATATATTTTGAGATAGTAAATATTTTTTATTATTATATTAAATGATGTATAGTTATTGACGGACCCATTAAAAACTTTTTAAAGAAGTGTTGAGTTGGAGTGATCGAGTGTTTATTATAAATAAATGATGTGTACATAGTACTCAAAATTTGAGTTTTCCACCGAAGGCAACTTTAATAAATTAATACTTTTTTTTTTTGGTTACAAAGAGGGCATAAAGCCCAAAGAAAGAGAGACTACTATGTGATTCTTCGTGAAACAAAAATTCCTAGCATATCAGCAGTTACTAAATGACGCATTTGAGGAGGACACTCCTCAAAAAATCGAGTTTCTTCACATAACGAACACCCCTCATTAGCGAGAGCATCGGCACATTGGTTACTTTCTCTATATGCATGTTGCACATCCACTTCCCAATCAAGCTCAATTAGCTTTCGAATTCGGTTTACCAAAGCTTCTCCTCTAACGTTACTATTTGTGTTACGTTGACTATTTGTAAAAAGAAAAGGAAAATATTAATGAGTGTTCCAAACATTCTTTATGCCCTCTAAATGGTAACTATATATAAATTTTTTTATTAAAAATTATAGTAATGTTTAAATTTTTGAATAATTTTTTTATTCTGATAAAATATTTAAAGAGTGTCGCGGAGACATTCGTCAACATAACCTTAATAATAAAAATAACGTTTTATTTATGGCAAAATTGGTAGTGATGGTCCCCTACCCAATCTTGTTGTTTTTGAGTGCGTTTGATTCACAAAATAGTAAATATTGGACAAAACATTACAAGATAATCCAGGACAAAATAAGATAGTACATGACAAGATAAAGTTGTATCGAAGAGAGATAGACATATAATTTTCTTTATATTTGAAAATAAAAATGGTATTTTTGTATTTTTATAGTTGTGTTATGGACAAAAAATTGTTCTGCAGTTTAGTGAAGGACAAATTTTTATAGTTTTGTCGTGTCATTTTCTATCTATTTTGTCTAGTCCTATAACCAATTTTTAAATCAAACAGAGTACAATATTCAACCCCATATTTTTCAGCAGATCAAACGCACTTCGTGTGTTCGTGTGCACAAGCAATTTGTTTGAATAAAGAAAAGAGATTGGTTTGCTTGTGGTTGTGGTTCGTAATTCTAATGTGTGACTTGACTCAAGACTAACTAAAGTTGACTTTTACCGCTGGCAACGCAATGCAGGTTGGCATGGCCCATCTTTTCTTAATTTCTCAATGACTGACTAATTCCACATGTGACTTTTCCCCATTCAATATTAGTACTAGTTTACTGCATCGTTCGTACACATACTATACGCGCATACGTACGTACGTATAGATCCATCAAGCAAGCAAGCAAGCAACTGAGCAAAGCAAATACTAGTACTAATTAGTGGAAGACGAAGAAAAGCTATCTTTAACTAATTATTATTATTATTATTGGACAAACAAACAAACAAAGAAAGCAAGAAAGAAAGAAAAGCAGCAAAAGTAAAAAGCGCGTTCGTGACAAGAAGAAAGAAAGAAGAATGGTTTGATTGATTGATTGATTACTTTAAATTCAAACAGACGCTGCTCTAATTAAGCTTTCTTCTTCTTCTTCTCCTTCTTGTTGTTGCAATTAATTAATTAGTACAAGAATTCAATTCAATTCAATTCAATGGGTATTTGCTGGAGTTATCCACCTAAAGATCCAACTCCAACTGGAACTGGTAACAATTATTATTCTCAAACATTCCTTCCTTTGATTTTTAATTACTCTACTCTTCTGATTGATTATTCTACTATATATATGCAGTCACACCTGCAGGAATAATATGTGATTCCCAGACCACAAGTGGAAGCTATGGAACTAGTAGTAGCAGTACCACCACTTTCAATACTTCAACAACTACAACAACTACTTTCAATTCTACTTCTTCAGGAAGTGGAAGTGATATGTCGTCTTCTATAATAAATAGAAGCAACTTCTCCTCTGTGTCGTCTGATTATTCAATTGGTGGCCAGATCTTACCTACTTCTAATTTGAGGATCTTCACTTTTGCCGAATTGAAGACTGCTACCAAGAATTTCAAACTTGATACACTTCTTGGTGAGGGAGGTTTTGGTAAAGTCTATAAGGGATGGCTTGATTCCAAAAATACTAGTGGAACTACCGTTGCTGTCAAAAAATTGAACTCTGAAGGCTACCAAGGACTCGAGGAGTGGCAGGTAGGTAGTAGTAACAACTAATTACTAGTATTCCATATTCAATTTGTATTGGAATTATTGCATCATACATACCATACCATACATGGAGATTGATTGATTGATTATTTATTCATTCATTAATTGGTTTGTGTTAATACTAATAATAATTTGTGCGTGCGTGCGTGCAGTCTGAAATACATTTTCTAGGACGACTTTATCATCCTAACCTTGTTAAGCTGTTGGGATACTGTTACGAGGAAACGGAACTTCTTCTTGTCTATGAATACATGCAGAAGGGCAGTTTGGAACATCATCTCTTTGGAAGGGGAGCTTCTGTTCAGTCACTTCCATGGGAGCTCAGACTTAAGATAGCTATTGGAGCAGCTTGTGGCCTTTCCTTCTTGCATACTTCTGATAGAGAAATTATTTACAGAGACTTTAAGGCCTCCAATATATTGCTTGATGGGGTGGGTGTGTGGGTCAGACACTAGTTTATTTGCATCACTTATCTTCTTCATACTTTATAATATTATTATTATTATTATTATTAACTGACCTCAATTTTAATTAAATTCTGCTGCTACTAACTACTGCAGTCCTATAATGCAAAGATATCTGATTTTGGACTTGCTAAGCTGGGTCCTTCGGCTAGTCAATCCCACTTGTCTACAACGGTGATGGGAACACCTGGCTATGCTGCTCCTGAATATATGCAAACAGGTAACTCATTTATCTCTTCATTGCTTTTCAGTGCCATAAACACAATGATATTCTTTGTTGAACTAGCTAGTACTACTCTTTGACAAAATTGAAATTGAAATCTATATATACTATGCAGGGCATTTATATGTAAAGAGTGACGTGTATGGATTTGGAGTTGTTTTGGTTGAGATACTCACAGGACTACGAGCTATTGATCCCAACCGTCCAACCGGGTATCACAGTCTAACGGAATGGATCAAACCGCACCTACAGGATAGACGAAAACTGAAGAAGATTATGGATCATCATTTGGGAGATAAATATCCAATCAAAGCTGCACTTACTATAGCTAAGCTCGCTTGTAAATGTCTTGCACCTGAGCCCAAAATGCGCCCATCCATGAAGGATGTTTTGGAGATCTTGCAGGGAATTCAAGCTTCCACAAACAGAACCGTGGAGGTTAGGGGTGATCATTAATTAATTCATTAATCCTATTTATATATGTGAATTAATTAATGAACTGCTATGATTCAGAAGCTATTGGTTGTTCATTTTGTATTTTCCTTGAACTCAAGTAGCTAGCTAGGTGCATTTCTGCGGTGGATTCAGCGAGTTGTGGATTTGATATGCATGCCTCTAGCTAGTTCATCGATCAATATGTATTGTATCATGTACCCATAGTTCTATATTAGAAATCCCAAATACTCATTTTGGATCTTAATCAAACTCATCGATTATTCTTGTATGGTCACAAGACCAAATATAATCTCTTAGGCACACACGCAACATATTAACTCTACATTTTGTCTTTTTGTGAGTGTGCCTAAGAGTTGTGAGTTGTGACCATAATGTTGTGACTATGGAAGACTTGCTCCAAACTAATATAAGGATTGTGAAAAGTAACAAGAGTAGGCTCTGGTCGGTGTCACTGCTACCTGATCTGATCTGATTATGCAGTAACCAGTTTGGATATACTCTTTACATTCTCCACATAAGCAACATTTTATAAAATCATTATTATAATTGATAGCATTTTCACACCCAAAGCTAGAACAGGAGCTTCAACTTCAACTATTTCAGATGGCTCGAATTAACCTGTTGATTGTCAGGCTAGTCAAAGCATTGTATTCTTTACTCTAAACTTCAACAGCATAACATTAAGTTGCTATTGAGGAGAAAATAATGAATCTATTATGTGTTTAACTTCAAGTTATATTTTGTATGAGAATTTATTTAATCTCATGACAAGCTTGATTTTAGCCAAAATACAAGTGCTTTTGTTTGTATCTAGTTGTTGAAACGTGTTTTTAGTTTAATGAATCAACAAAATCTTATTGATTACTAAATTTAGTTGATTACACTGAGTAATAAATTGGTATCTCTACTATGAGTTTCATTAGTACAACTATAGAAAGTGATATGTTGAAAAAAAGACTATAGATGGTATTGATTTTTATGTAACCGAAACTTCTCAAGCACTTCTACGGTTCCAATGAGCTCTTTACAATCTTTCACACAAATACTTGAATAAATTGACAAAAGAAATAACAATTTGATGTTTTTCAGCAGCATCTGCCAATTGGCACAAATGCTTTCTAAATTTTTCTTCAATGTCGTCATACAGAAAATGGATTAATGTTTTACAAACTTCGAATGGCATGTCAGGTATGGTTATAGTAGATGGATATTCCTTTTTCTCCTCAAAAACACCGATTAACATGTTGTCGACAACTGGTGACATTGATTGAAGAACAGCTTTATGAGCTCTTAAGGTTTTATCAGAAACATTGACCTTAACTGTGTCTGTGATAGTAAACCAAACAAAGAATTATTTAATTGGTGAATTATAGTAGGAAAAAGCAAACTCAATATATGTACTTACATAAAATTTGAGGTACAAAATTTGAACTTTAATAACACATTGATCAATGATCGGGTAGCTGAACCTCAAGGCTCCAACATTGTTCTACATGACTGCATTAATCCACGATCCATCCATCCATCAGTATGGAAAAAGGTTACAATCACTTACTACCCAAATTATGTAAGTGTCAAAAGATTGAGATAATTTTATAATGATAAAAAAAATATATTTTCATGCTACTATCAGACGCAACCCAGGGGTGTGGTTGAGCGGCTAGCGCTCATCCTCTCTTAACCAAAGGTCGAGGGTTCGATTTTCGTCATAAGTCTTGGTCAACTTTAAATCTTTGGGTCAGCTATCTTTTTTTTTTTTTGACGAGCCTCAAATCTAACAAGGAGAATAATCACTGTGTTTGACCGTAGATATCATGGTCTCGACAAAAAACAATATGATTAGTAACGCGAATTAACACTAGTCTTTCTTGCACAAACATTGCAAAATAAGTTTAGAGAAAGAGGTAGCATTGTGTTAGAAATAAGTATGAATCTAACTCATCCTCATAAAACCGGCTTGTAAGTTAAGGATTGCCACTTGCAAATATCTGGATTTTAAAGAGGCTCTGATATCATGTTAGAAATAAATATGTGTCTAATTCATCCTCACAAAATCGGCTTGTAAGGTTTGAATTATCAATTGCTTATAAAGACTTATTCAGGTCCTTTCATATCCGATGTGAAACTTTTTAACACATTATTTACCGTAACATTGTTTTGACGCAAATTATTTACATTAACATTGTTCCCTTCAATTTTTTATTTATCGAACCTTGTTCTCGTGGTACATCTTTTTTTGGTAGTAGTAGTGGTGCATATTTTAGCAGGAATAAATTTTTTATACTACTACTATGAAGTTTAGATACGCGAAACAATACGATACTGATACGGCAATATACAATTTTTTTAAAATTCTCAATACGATACGACCGCGATACGTTATTTAAAAATTAAATATATAAATTTACAATATATAAACATAACTAAAATCGATAATGATAATCATTTAATGTTCAAATTACTCAAAATGAACAAAAAGGGACAATTACATAAGTACTATCCAAATAAACATCATTAGTTCTATAAAAAAAAACATCATCAATACTACCCACAAAAAAAGTTGATTATTCATAAAACATGTCATAGACTAACATTCACTACTTAAGAGGAAATACAGATTGTATTAGTTTTCTCTCATTTATTTCCATCATCAAAGAACATTAATTGCCCGATACTTCTTCGATACGCGTATTAGAGAAGTATCCAACACATATCAATCATTTTTTGAATATAAAATAAAAATTAATTACCCGATACTTCTCTGATACGCTATCAAAAGTATCAGACGAGTATCAATATTGTATACGTATCAGACACGATACTTTGCCATTTTTAAAGTATCGAGGCTTCATAGTAGTACTACAATAATATTGGGTAATTGTTTATGAAGACTTTATCATTTCATCTACATATTAAAAATAAATACTAGTATTTGACAATAAAAATTTGAGGTTCTTAGAGCATCCACAATGGAACACCTTATTTTTTAATACTTACAGACTTACTTAACTAAATTTCAGCTGTACACATAATTATTTTTTTGACAAAACATGTACACATAATTTATGTATAGTTTTTTAATAATAGTATATAATTAACACTCAATCCCCTTTTTAAATAAGTACATAACTCAACACATTTTTAAATTTTTTTAAATAGATTCCATCAATATTTAAATGTAGTAGAAATAAATTAAAATGATACTATGGTATATAAAGTTTTAGGGAAACTAAGGTATTAGATTGTTATTTTGAAGGATTATTTTGACAAAAAAAAATCTTGATTAAATACCACAAGAGTTTTTTTATCATGAAAAAATCTTTTAAAATACATTAAAATCTCAATAATCCAATAGCTCGCCTAAGAGTGTTTAGATAGGTACCATTTGTTCGGATTGATATATATATAATAGTAGTAGTAAGTAGCACTTAGCAGGTGTTAAATGATATGAACCACTAGATTGGAGGTGGTCTAATACGGTATATTCGGTTTTTGGTTGTTTAAACCGTCCTTTTATGACTCACTCTCTGTTCGCGTTGGTTGTTGTTAGTTAGTAAGTTAAGTGCTGCTATCTTGCGTGTTTAGTTGAGTTTGATGAGTTTCCTTCATCTCTTCTCTTCTCTTCTCATCATCCAAATCTAAATTTATTCAAATAAAATCGAAAAAGGAACAAAATAGAATCATCAAATCAAAATGAATATGAAAATTATGGTGGGTTTTCGTATCTTGTTCATCTCTTCTGCTAGATTCACTTTGCTATTACAGGCAAGGAATCTCTTCTTCTTCTTCTTAATTTCAATTTCACTTATTTGTTGACTTCAATTTCAATTTCAACTTTAACATCTCAGGTTCTTCTTCTTCTTCTACTCTCTTCGCTTTCTTTTCTCAATGTCACTGCCGCTCCAACCTCCTCCTCCTCCTCCTCCTCCTCCTCCTCCTCCTCCATGTAAGCACACTTCTTTCTAATTATTGCATCATTCTCTTCGATCAAATTGTAACTAACTAACTAACTAACTAACTAACTAACTAATTTTATCATCTCGGTGTTTGCTTAGGTCCGCCATCCATTCGGAAGAATACTGCGCAATGTATGATATTTGTGGTCAACGCAGTGATGGCAAAGTTCTTAATTGCCCCTATCCTTCTCCTTCCGTCAAGCCCGATAATCTACTATCTGCTAAAATTCAAAGTTTGTGTCCATCCTTAAACGGTAATGTCTGTTGTTCGGAGCAACAATTTGACACATTAAGGGTCCAGGTTCAACAGGCAGTGCCCATTCTAGTTGGCTGTCCTGCTTGTTTGAGGAACTTTCTTAACCTTTTCTGTGAACTTTCTTGCTCTCCTAATCAGAGTCTCTTCATCAATGTCACTTCTGTTTCTCAGGTAATTTTATAACTCTACATTGTATTTGTAATTTCATAGTATTGATCATCATCTTATCATATACTGTATGTTCATTCCAGGTCAATGGTAATAAGACTGTCGATGGTATTGATTTTTATGTAACCGAGACTTTTGGAGAAGCTTTATATCAATCCTGTAAGGACGTCAAATTTGGGACAATGAATACAAGGGCCATTGATTTTGTTGGGGCTGGGGCTAACACTTATCAAGGTCATCCATTATATCATGCTTCCATTTATTTATTATATATTTTTGGACCTACAGTATCATTTTGCTTACATTACCTACTAACCCAAAAGTTGTAGATTCTCTAACTCAAGGAATGGGAATGTTATGTACTTATTTAAGTTAACGCTAGGATTCCTATATATCTACTTTTCATTGTTCATATTATTAAATAGTATTAGTAATGAGTTTTACACCAAAAATTCTTGATATTGTCCATCGAATTATTCTTCAGAGTCCTAATTTTCCATATGTTAGTAAAGCTGAAGATTTAGAAACCTCATTATCTTTCATTAGAAAATAAATAGATACGTGACACGAGTGCAACACCAATGAACAAAAAAATGCAATGTAGCTCATAATTAACATCATCTTCTCGTTGTTTGATACATTCAAGTCAACAACAACATTTCTCAAGTTGTTTATGCATTTAATACTTTTTCTTGTTCTTATGTAGATACTAGATAGTAAGTAGCTTCTTCTTAAACTATGTTTGCATGCCGTTATAACATTTATTTTCCATTTAAGTGCTTGGATTATACATGCTCTTTATGTGCTTATGCAATTTATTTTTGATTAACAATGCCAGAGTGGTTTGCATTTCTTGGAGAAAAAGTGCCTCCTGGTTTTCCTGGTTCACCTTATTCCATACAATTTAAGACAACGATTCCTGACTTATCTCCTATGAAACTTATGAATGCATCTGGCTATTCATGTAATGACACTTCACTTGGCTGCTCTTGCGGCGATTGTCCTTCATCTGCTGTCTGCTCGGATCCTGAACCTTCACCACCCAGAAAAGATCCCTGCTCCATTAAATTGGGACCTCTGAAGGTTGAAACAACAGAGTTGACTATTTGTCATGATTAATTTCATTCACTTCAAGACTAGATAAATTTATCGCCTTGTTTTCTTTCTTAAAAATTGGTTTACCTTTTGACATATGTCATGAAGTTGGTTATTGTGTAATAATATTACAGGTCAGATGTGTGGATTTTTCACTAGCTCTCTTGTATATTCTATTGGTATTTGTGTTGTTTGGATGGGTGTTGCTGCAAAGGACAAGACAAGAGAGGAGAGTTAGATCCGATGTGGAACCATTGCTGAATGATGTGGGTGGCGAAGGAAGTAGTTTTACTAACATCCAAAGGGACGAAACTCATCCTGAAGAGGTATGAATTTAAGCGTGTGTTTGTAAATATATGTATGCTTGGGAATCAGGATGATTCAGAAAAATGGTAATGATAAGGTTGTAATTCTAAATTGCTTGGTCTTAAAGACTCTTATATAACATAACACGAACCAACTATCCAAAAATCTAAGTTGTCAAGTTAAGGCACATTAATTATTTATACTTCTCTAAATTCTAAATAGAAAAATGTCTAAGAAAGAGGATACTATCCTATATCAAATTCTGCCTAAAGGCTCAACAAGGGGTTATAGTAGTGCTTGTAGATTGCTACCATTGATAAATTGCAGGAAGCTTGAAGCAAATATAAACTTTTTTTGTTAAGTGCTTTGATCCTTACTAGCAAAACCAAATCCTATAGGCTATCACTTCATATTATTGGTGGCTAGGTGTAATTTTTTTTTCTTATTGTGTTCATATGTCAACTGTAAGGTCAACCAATTTGACACAATTTGAATAGTGCATTTTCATTATCCTTTCTTTTAGATAAGGTCAACTAATTTGACACGAATTCTACCAGAATTTTGGAATATTTAAACCAAGACTTCGTTCTACACTTCTCACTCATGCACCTAACTACCCACTTCCTAACAAACTTTATCAAGCCACGGAACCTGGTCATTGATTCCTGTACCTCCTAATCATCAAGCTATAGGCTGCAAGTAGAGGTAAGAAAATAACCAGTTCCAAGGCCCAGATCACAACATATCCAAAAGCATATTTTTAAAACTGGATATTTGCAATAGTTTTTTACCGTCCCATTTCATATTTTTAAAACAGGGTTGTGTTATGCTTTTGTAAACCCTGTTAGTGAATTGCATGTCCATATCCATGTTCAAATTTGGTTGGACTCTCAGTATATTGTAGTGCTATTTCAACCTGTTACTAATGCTGAAATATTGATGTTTTTTTGGGTGATATATTTCTTTAATTAATAAACTAATGCCATCATGTTTTCTCCTTGTTTTACGTATTAGACCAACCTTTATTTCTGATATTATGTTTTTTAATTAACCTCCTTTTGTTTTCTATTTGATGTGCTAGAATTACATGATTTACTTACACGCTGTATAATGTGCTATATTCGAAGCAGATGTATATTTGGTATTATTTATTACTCTATCATACCGTTGACTTTGTTTTGACAAACAAAAGGTGCAAGAGATGGATCTGCAAAGGCACAATGCAATGCAATTTTCTTTTGTTCAAGGATATTTGTCTAGATTTTACAGGTGCGTAACTTTGGCACTTGCTAGGCTTACAATGTCATAATCATTGATTAATATTTTCTTTTTGCATCCAGATCTTTTGGAAGATGGGCTGCTAGAAGGCCCAATACTGTTCTTTTTTCCTCATTGGCAATTGTTCTTCTGCTTTGTTTGGGTTTGCTTCGTTTCGAGGTGGAAACGCGACCTGAACAGGTATCGTATTTCATCCATAGCATCTCCACAAAGTGCAATCTAGTTTATCCCCCCTGCAACTGTTATATGTTTAAGTTTTCTAGCCTGTTCCCTCTGGCAGAATAACATGTTATTTTCAATTATGGGCCAGCTTTGTTTCGGTCTGCTTGGTTCATTTTTTTTAATCTCCTCTTAGACATGTTTGTACGGGTTGTTGAAACAAGTGCGCAAATGGTAAGCACATTTTGCATAACAGCTCCAGCAGATTGAAATAGTTTTACACTGCCGAGCCCATACTGTTATTTGAATACAAAGATAAAGTTTTCATGAAAGATAAAATATCACTGCAAGGGTGCATTCTTATAGATAACATCCTTTCTGTCAGCTTGGTCTTTTGGATACATTCTTGTCTGTTGAGAAGTCCCACATTGGATGAGATATGGCTTGAACATGTGTTTGTAAGTGGTGGCAGTCCTCACCTTACAAGCTGATTTTGTAGGGGTTGAGTTAGGCCCAACTCGAATTCTAAGATTGTATTAGAGCCTATCCAAAATGTTTTGAGCGTTGAGATGTTTTGAGCGTGAGAAGGTGTGTTTAGAAGTCCTACATTGGATAAGCGGTAAACAGTCCTCACCTTACAATCTGGTTTTGTAGGGTTGAGTTTTTTTTTTAGACAAAAATGAATCATAATTTCTTATAATTTGAATCCATTACATAGGAATGACCCTTTTTCAAACCCAAACAAACAGATTCTGGTAGAAATAACAAATGCTCAGAATTTTAAATTGGTGGAGGCATAGCAAAACAGAGTGTAAGAGGGCAACATGCTGGGTTTAATATACATTCTTCTGGCAATGACTAAGAAGGACTGTTGATTATGTGTCCCATCAACACTTCCTACTAGGGTAGCTGCAATGCAATAGCAACAAACAACAACTCCAACATAATTTTCAATGTCTTTCCCATTATAGCTTGGGTATGTGTTTATAAGGGTTGGACAATCCTCTCCTTAGAAGTTGGTTTTTTACGTGTTGAGTTAGGCCCAAACTAAGTTCAAAGATTGTCTATTTCTGGGCCTGAGTTCAAGTTCAAATACTCAAAAATTTAAGATATATAACCATGATTTTATGTTAAAATCATTTTGTATTTGTTTTCTTGTTCTTTTGTCCTTGGGAGGACATTTACCCCCTAAATTTGTAACTGGTTTTCTCTGTTTCATCAATAATATTTGATTTCCCCCTCCCCCGTCACAATTTGTTTTTTTGAAATAACATCATCAGAGTCACTAAATAAACGTAATACATATGGTGAATTAAACAAGAGAAATGATATTTTGACACAAATTTGACATCAATTTGGATGGTTTTAATGCAGTTCATATATGTGGTTAATTTGGATGATTTCAATGCAGTTCAACTTCAAATATGTGGTTAATTTGGATGATTAATGAATATAACAATGTGTCCCAACTCTTTAACCATCACAATTAACGATTTTGAATATCATTAAACACATTTTTCAAGTGTTCAAATATACATATATCCATTAATAAAATCCTAATTATGTTCAAATATACACGATTTTTAGGTGTTCAAATATACATGATATTCATTAACCACTATTGTATGTTCAAATGTACACCTGAAAATTGTGGTTTATGACGTTCAAAATCATGGTCAAAATTGTGTTCAATATATGATTAATAAGTTGCGGCACATTGTGTTATTCATTAAGTATCCATTGAACGTAATTAACCACATATATTATCCATCTGAGTTGATGTTAAATTTGTGTGTCAAAATTACACAACTCATTAAACAAAGGTCACACAAAGAATAATATCTGGGTTTTATATATGACAATGATATTTATTCGCATCTCAACTTGTTGGTCATGTTCCTATTTCAGTTATGGACAGGTCCTGGAAGTAAGGCAGCAGAAGAGAAAGAATTTTTTGATAGCCACCTGGCTCCATTCTACAGAATTGAGCAGGTTTCAGTAGTGCTTATAATTTCTTTTACTTCTTTTTTGTTACCGATATCTAAGCTGTCTCCGTCCAGAGTAAGTGGATAGAAAACCTCTATCTAGCATGCGTAATGATTTGCATGTTTTGTCTTTATCGTCGTATCTATTTTTGACGAGATATCTTCCATTAGCATTGCCACAACCCGGTTCAACATAATATGACAAAACATATGAAGATAGACTAATCCTTCATCAAGATGAAATTAGATGATGGTTTTATATCTACAACATAACACCCTTGCATGCTTCAATTGGCAAATGTATTCACCAAGGGAATTGCCATATTGTGGTTTTAAGATCTTACTTGCAAGCTAGGAGTGATAGGTTTTCTCTATTATAAAGAGATCAACGTTATTTTATCGAAATATTTCCTCTTATTTGTATAGCTGAATTCATATTTTACACTTTTCAGTTATTTTTCATAATAGGATAGGATGTCATTGTATTGGTAATTGGTAATGTTTGATCCATGTAGCCGATCTCGTTTAATGAGATTTTTTTGTTTTTTGATTTTTCTGTTAATTTCCTTTCATTTCTCGCTAATCGCTATGGTTCAATCTAAAATAACTCTCACTTAGACAATTATTTTTGCTTAATTTTCAGCTCATAATAGCCACAATCCCTGAATCTGAGCATGGTAAGCCACCAAGTATCATAACAGAAGACAATATTCAATTGCTTTTCGAAATACAGGAAAAGGTATTTTATTTTCAGTTCTTTCACCTTGTTAAACTTTAAATGGAGGTGTTGCACTGTAGTGGGACTTTCTTTATCACAAATTTTTTATTCATTGATCTGACAGGTCGATGGAATTCGTGCAAATTATTCTGGTTTATTCGTATCTCTAAGTGACATTTGCTTGAAGCCTTTAGGCGATGACTGTGCCACCCAAAGCATTTTGCAGGTTCAAACCTTCACTTTCCAAAGGATCAAGTGAACTATATCTGAATTTTGCATTGCATGTATTTATTATGCGTGTGTAGTACAACCAGCTGGCTTTTCTTATTCAGTTCCATTTTAATTTAGTATTTTTTTTGCCACATTGAAGATTATTTTATTTGATTTCCTTTTTTTGTCTTAATATTCTATCTGATAGTATTTTCAAATGGACCCCGACAATTATGACAACTATGGAGGTGTTGAACATGCTGAGTATTGTTTTCAGGTAAACTTCAATAATCTAATTAATGATCACCTTAGTTTGGTTATTGAAATGAGTTTCATTGAAAGCAATTTCATTTATTAAAATACATTTATTAAAATAAGAATTGAAGTGTTTGATAAGCCCACTGTTATTCATATAAAACTCTATAAATATTGAGTAGGTGTGCGAGGTGCTATTGTGATTGATTGAAGGGGAGTGAAATATATTAGAATCTGGGTTGGATTTAACTCATCTCTATTGACCACCTGCATGGCTACACTGGTTTTCCGTTGCTCGTATAGTTTTAAGTAGTGTTTCGTTGTTGTTTTTGGTTGTCACTGCTCGCATTCAAGGGACTCTTGCTTCTGTTTGACTTCCCTCAAGTTGTTGGGCCTTAATTTTCATGCATGCTCCTACCGTTTTGGTGTTGCATATTTGTTTTCTGCATATTTTCTGTGCACTCCTCAATTATGCACTTTTTTTGTTTCTTCTGCGTTGCGAGGTTGGCTTGTTCTTTGGTGTTTGTCATGCAATTCTTTTCTCACTAATGGATCGTATTAGTGGCTTGTATTTCCACTGACAATCGTTCCGATGGAAATTCTTTTTGCACAAATTAATCATATTAGCAGTGCCTTATGGTGACTTTGGTTGGTTTAATTCACTATACCGACTTTATTTGCTGTATATTTTGTCTTCATCCTTCTCCCCATGTGCATTGGTTTCATCAGAACTAGCATCAGAGAATTAGCATTTTGGTATTGGGGTGTTGGCCTGGAAGAGAGGTTGGCTCTCTCTTAGAATTGGTTTTATCTTTTCTTTTGTTTCTCAAGTTTCATTTCCATCTATAAGGAGCTAAGCTCCATTTCTATTCTCATTTCCCTTTTAGCAGTTTCATTTCAGAGTACATGATTTTCACCCCTAAATTACTATTTCTGTGTCCTAACAGTATCCTTATGATTTGTCTGGCTATCTGGTATATTGTTGACTCTTCTTATTTGAATTTATCATTTTCAGCATTACACTTCTACCGAAACATGCTTTAGTGCATTTAAGGCTCCTCTTGAACCAACTACTGCCTTGGGAGGATTTTCCGGGAACAATTATTCTGAGGTAAGGTCATGCATTTTGGCTGATGTCTGTTTATACATTACTTATATGTTGATTACCATATTCTAGGCCTCTGCATTTATTATCACGTACCCTGTAAATAACGCGCTCGCAAAATTTGGAGATGAGAATGGGAAGGCAATTGCTTGGGAAAAAGCTTTCATTCAGCTAGCTAAGGTTTGGCTCCTAAATATAGTCATCACAATTATTAATTATTGTGTAACTTGTATCACAAATTCGATATTTTGCTTTACTTTTTATTGTTAATTATCTATATCTCTCTATAAATCCATGGATATCATTATGTTATTGGTTAGGGTAAGAAAATAGGTTATCATCTTATGTTTTTTCCGTTTGATTTTCTTTTATTATTTCATTATATCCTATAATTCCATGGTATGATTTAGCTTCCTTAGATATAATAGATACCATGTTATGATGTCTTAATCCTCGAGATAAGTATTGGGGTAGTGGATCAAAACATATTGGGGCTTCTGCTTATACTGGGCTTGGTCCAAAATAAATCAAAACACCCCAATTTAGGATTTAAATCCTAGCAACATAGTATGGGGGTAGTGAATTTGTACAAAACATAAACGGTAAGCAAAATATATGTTGTCATATTAATGCAAAAAATATTACTCCCTCTTGTTCCAATTATAAGAGAAAAAAACTATGAAACAAAAAACTAAAGAATTCATATTATTTTAACCTTTTGTTGAATGTTTTTTTCAAATACATCCACTAATATCAAAAAGTCAAATGCTTTAAGGAGGGTATAAACGTAACTTGAACAATAAATACACCTTAAAAGTTGCAACTTTTTCTTATAAACGGGACCAAAAAATCTCTGAAAATTCTCTCATAATTAGGACCAGAGGTAGTGTGTCGGTGTATATATATATGCTAGCTGAGAGTCTTAAGAGGTGTTTGAGAATTGTGGTATTTCAAATACCTACTCATATGAAGGCATGGTTTCAGTTGATTTTATTGTCAAAGTACAATAGGCACCAGTTCAGAGTCATGCAATGAGCCTCTTGCAAATGCAAGGTAAGGCCGCCTGCAATATATCGACATTGGATCCAAACTTTTCCTTGGAGCCTGTCATGGTGGAAGCTTTATAGCACCAAGTTTCGGTTTATATTGTCCAAGTACAAGAACTAGAAGCTATATAATATGCATGTTTCCTGAGTAAATAAGCTTTTGAATGTTGCATGATATTCTAGTTTTCTACCTCTACTTGCATTCATTACCCATATCACATTTTGGACCAATTTTACATTTGGCAGGAGGAATTGCTGCCAATGGTGCAATCTAGCAATCTTACTTTGTCGTTCTCTGCTGAAAGTTCAATTGAGGAAGAACTAAAAAGAGAAAGCACTGCTGATGTCATTACAATACTCGTAATAACTTTCTATTTCTTTCAACTGAACATGAAAAACTGATTTGTGTTACATATAAACTCATGAACTAAATAGTTTGGTTATGGCTTCATGAATTGAATATTTCCTATGCTTGAATATATGTTGAATTCATTTCCTACATCTTTTTAGGTGAGCTATATAGTAATGTTTGCCTATATATCAGTGACATTGGGAGATACACCACATCATTTATCTTCTTTCTACCTCTCGACAAAGGTATGATATTTATCTTTAGATTTCAAAATTTCCATTGTTCACTGATATACTGAATTTTTGTGTGTGTACTTGATACATACATGTCTTTTCATGTGGTTGATGTAGAGGTGCTAGAAATTTAATTATTTCCGTTTAGTTATTTTTCATGTGGTTGATGTAAAGATGCTAGAAATTTAATTAAGTGTTATGAAATGGTTCGTCAGCTAAGACCGCTATTACTATGATTATTTTGAACCACTCATATTTGACTTGATGTTATGACACATATAGGTATTGCTTGGTCTTTCGGGAGTTTTGCTTGTTATGCTTTCAGTCCTTGGATCAGTTGGATTTTTCAGTGCTCTTGGAGTAAAATCTACTCTAATCATAATGGAAGTCATCCCTTTTCTGGTTTTAGCTGTAAGTCTATCTGTTCTGTTCTGTTCTGTCCATTGTCATTTATATTTTATTAATGCTGATATCATAGTATCCAAGTCAAATAAATGTTCCAATATCAAACACTAATTTGCTGTCCAATCTGTTTCCACAATTCATTGTTGGGCCCTGCACCTAACAGTTGGTCCTTTTTTAGGGAGTGAGGGGTTAAATTTACAGTTGGTCTTTCATCTTTGGCAATGCAAATATTGGTAGTTTTTGATTTCTTACTCCTGGTCTTCTCTGTTTTTCTCTGCTTTCCATTGATGTTTTAGACTCATAATCTCACTTAACTGAAGTTATGAATATTCATCCTCTGCTGCGGCTTGAGTCATTACATTCTTGGATATTCAAAACTGAAAGTTTGTGAGAATTGAAAGAATAGATTTTTCTGAATGAGCTCAAGTGTTTAAACACCCAGCATGATATTTTAATCTATACATGTGAAGATTACACAGATAATAAATGTCAACTGCAATATACTAGAGAGTAATTATGCTACCACTATTTCCTAATATGCATTAAACCATTGTAATTGCAGTACACAGAATCCAAGTAACTTGGGAAGTTGAATATTAATGTGTTTCTATTTCCACCAGTTTATTATAATTTTATAAGTGTCTTGCTGTCATGTCTCTTGGCAAGTATTATGAGATTTCACTACTTTTCTTGGATTTTCATTCTTTGATTAGGTTGGTGTAGATAACATGTGCATAATCGTAGATGCTGTGAAACGGCAACCCTCAGATTTACTAATAGAAGAACAAATAAGCAATGCACTTGGGGAAGTTGGACCATCCATAACACTAGCCAGCTTATCAGAGATTCTAGCATTTGCAGTAGGATCATTTGTTTCTATGCCAGCATGCCGTGTTTTTTCCATGATTGCAGGTTAAAGAATTTTCTTCTCTCGTTCTGCCCTTTTGAATAAAAAAACCAATTTTACATTTTTGTATGCATTTGAAATTTTCATTTATGCACATAGAAAGGAGGGTGGAAATCCAAATCCTGTAAAGTGTAATTTTAAGTTTATTTTTTCTTCAAGTTTCTTAACTTCTGACATTATTTTTTTATAGCTTTGGCGGTTCTGCTGGACTTTCTTCTACAAATCACTGCTTTTGTGGCTTTGGTTACATTAGACTCCGTGAGAGCCAAGGATAACAGGATTGACTGCTTTCCATGCATTAAGTTGAACCGATGCTCTATGGAGCAGACTGAAGGTACATACAAGCTATTGGCTCATGCATACTTTGTTTTTTTATTGGATATAACCGCCACTCTTAAGTCTGCATCTCACAGGTTGTGTTTTTGGGGAGTTGTTTATTACATATGGTATTGGAATCTCTATGACCAGATTTTGATGGACATTTTATTTTATCAAAATCTTGTCAGGCTTTATCACAAAAAAGGATTTCGAAGAATTGATCATTTATGCCCTTTTTCTTATGTATACATGACATTGAACCTTTTGCTTTTGTTACAAGAGGAGTGCTAGCAACACACTCTTTAACACAGTTTCAAAAACACTCTTTTATTGGTTACAATTCATGTATGTCACCACAAACTATGTTGTAGGTCCCATATAAATTTTGTGGGACCCATATAAATTTTAACCAATAAAGGAGAGTGTGTTTGAATGTATGTGTTCAAGAGTGTGTTGTTACTTGTTAGCATTATTGTTGTTACAATATAAAAAAAGTATCCGATAATATTTGTGTCGTGCCTTAGAATAATACTAATTTAGAATATTTTAGTTTGTCTCCTACAACCATTTTCTGTATTTCTTTATATTTCATGATTTTTTCTCTATCTAATTTGGACTAGGAGACTAGTAATAATCAGGACTAGTTCTCTTATATAGTTTGGATTAGAAGTCTTTGTCTTGTAATTTTGAACTCTTTGTCCCTCTCTCTCTCTCTCTCTCTCTCTCTCTCTCTCTCCATATAGTTCTAATCATATCACCATCCATGGGCAGGAATTAGGCAGGAAACAGATGGACTGCTGACACGATATATGAAGGTAAAATTATATTTAGTTAATGTGATGAGTGCATATCAACAAAAAAAGAAAAAAAAAAATATACTGTTGTGCTACTCAGTTGTGTTTTTTTTATGAATTCAGTTTTGTTGTTTTCTTATTCTAGTTGGTGATAATTGGCAAAACATCTATCATATTTACAGCATCTTGCACTACTATTTTCTTTGCTTGTAGTATCAACATTAACATTGTATCATTGTGTAAACACAGGAGGTTCATGCACCCTTTCTTGGACTATGGGGAGTTAAAATCTTGGTCATTGCCATATTTGGTGCATTTACCTTAGCAAGCATTGTAAGTTACTTAGGAAATGATAAAATAATAAATTTCAGCAAGATATATTTGGAAAATGTCACTTTTGCATGACTTTTTATTTTCAGGCATTATGCACGAGGATTGAACCTGGTCTCGAGCAACAGATTGCTCTTCCACGGGACTCCTACCTTCAGGTTTAAGTTTCTAATTCATATCCCATGTTTTTTTTTTTGTTCGCAATTTCTTTCAGTTCCATTCTTTTTTATCCAGCCTCTTATGGTGGCTATTTTTGTTCTGTTTACAGGGGTATTTCAGTAACATTTCTGATTACCTCAGAGTGGGACCACCATTGTATTTTGTTGTGAAAGATTACAATTACAGGTTGGTTAGTTTTATATTTTAGGTGTTCTTGTATCTTTATAAATTGATCTTATTGTCTGTAAGCATAACATTAAATGTTGTACTATTTACACCATGAACGTCTTAAGCATGCAAACTTTAGACGAGTGAAAAAAAAAATAGAATTAGTTGGCAAAAATTATCCATATGATTATTTGGAACAAAGTGAAAGTTCGGTGTCTATTTGCCAATGACACAGTTTAGCTTGGTTGTATGCTTTTTTCTCTTCAATTTTTTATCGCGTCTTTTGGCTTTTTTTTTTCTTTCTGATATTCTCTCCTGCAGTTTGGAATCGAAACATACAAACCAGCTATGCTCCATTAGCCAATGTGATTCAAATTCTCTTTTAAATGAGGTAATCAATGATTGAATTATTCAAAAGTGGTTGTTACTGAAAACCTCTTATCTATTTTTTATTTTTATTTAAAGAATTTCATGAGATATAATAATCGATATGTTGAGCCTAGCTAGTAACTCTTCAGTCATTTCTACAGTTTAATCAAAATATTATGTATTGATACCACCTGTATCTTTAACCACATTTTATTCTAACTAACCTGATTTGATTTTCTTTAACCATGCTAACCGTTAATGATTTATCCAACCACTCTTCAATTCCATCAACTGCCCATATTATGTAATCCACACTTCCACTTATAATAAGTGGTTTGCACAAACTTCAACTTATAATTAACTTGATTTTTAGTTTGTCACTTTTAAGTATTAATTTTGATATAGAATTGTACATAGCTACACCTCATATCTTCCTGTGTGGGAAACTTTGAAGATATTGTTGAATGGTTGACTTTCACGCAAGTAAACTTCATTTTCTTATAATCTTGATCTGTATGAATTGATTCTGCATATATTGCTTCATACAACTGCAGATATCTAGAGCATCATTGGTACCGGAATCAAGCTACATTGCCAAGCCAGCTGCCTCGTGGCTTGATGATTTCCTTGTGTGGATATCACCTGAAGCTTTTAGTTGCTGTCGAAAATTCACAAATGACTCATACTGTCCACCTGATGATCAGGTGTGTTCTTTTTATATGCTTGGATAAAACTTGCTTGATTTTCCTTCTCTTCTACAACGATTCACAAAGTAATAATCATGACTTTTCTTTCTTTTTCCCGTCTAATTTTTCTTGCTAAAACAATTTTTTGAAGTAATAATCTGATAAGATATTTCTTCATGTACAATTACAATTGTAAATATCTGTTCTTGTTCAGCCACCTTGCTGTTTACCAGATGAAGGACCATGTGGGTTGGGTGGAGTGTGCAAAGACTGTACAACAGTAATATACTTTCCCTTTACATATTTTGTTCATTACATAGGAGATTACTTCACAAAAGACTTTAAACTGTAAATCAGAAGGGTACACTAGCAAAAGGACTAACACTTTTGGTTGATTCCTAGTGTTTCCGCCACTCGGATTTGGTTAATGATCGTCCATCTACAGCACAGTTCAAAGAGAAGCTTCCCTGGTTTCTTGATGCACTGCCTTCAGCTGATTGTGCAAAGGGTGGTCATGGAGCTTACACCAATAGTATTGATCTCAGTGGTATGAAAGATACCCACTCTTTCTCTCTCCAATAGAATAAAATTCATTCTATTCCTTGTGTATTTGCTGTAAAGTTATCTAATTAAGCTTTTACATGTATGCATTTTTTAATATTCATAACATTCTGTTGAAGCTTCTGATGCTATTGCCATTCAACAATTCCATCATCATGTTATTCCTCCCTTTTCCCCTTTTCATCTTCATCTTCATCTTCATCTTCTCTTCTCTTATGAGTCAAACTTCAATCTGTACTCTAAGAAAAGAGTATGAGAAACTGAGCACAGTGAGAGAAACTGAGCACAGTGAGAGAAACTGAATTTATTATTACTGATTATGCACAACTATTCTGTTTCAAAGATATTTATTATAGTTGCCGTCACATCTAGACTAGTGTGACATGCTGTGATACTAAATCCCTAACCCAATAATCTGTGAACAAGTCTTTCATAGGCCGCAACATTAATGCAATACAGAAACTGTGAAACTATATACGCATTTAAACATATATTTATTGTATACTGTATACTGTAATATCTACCCATTCCATTCCATGCTTCCATCTAATCTATCACTCTCAGACTTCTCTTACCTTTATCTGTTTATTTTACTGATGGAGGAGACTTGAGACAATAACACCATTGGATGTCCTCAACCAATTCATCAATGTTGTTGGATGTCTAAATCGGTACTCTCAGCAAAAAGCTCTTTCATCCCTGGGTTTTCTTTGGTCAAATTGTCCCTCTTTAATAATTTGGTAGACAGATTTACCTATCCCTGTTTTGGTTCAAAGTTGTTTTGATTTGGTTGGAACCTCTGTAGCACAGACACTTCTAATCGAAGACATGTCCGTGCCGTACACTAACACATGTTATTACATTCAATTAGTTATATTTTAAATTATTACTGGTGTCGACTTGTTAGTGTTATGCCCGTGTCCATGTTAGTGCTTCAGTGGTTGGAACTAATTAGGTAACTTATTTGGACCATCATTTAATAAATTAATTCTATCATGGCACTAGTGAGTAGTGACTGTGAACTGGCATAAAGCTTTAGATTAGATGTTCTGTCCCTAATTAACAAAAAAATACTGTATAGCAGACATGTATAAACTTTTTGCAAGTCTTGTCCTTTCTGAAATCTTTTGTATGCTTTTTAGTTTTTACATAGATAGTAAAATATTCTTCTCAAATTTTAAATTCTGAAATAAACATTTAACTTGTAACTCTGATTTTCAGGTTACGAGGGTGGTGTCATACAAGCTTCTGAATTTCGTACTTATCACACACCACTTAATAGACAAGTATGCGGAGTGATAAACAAAGATCTTATTTTCCTTGCTTATGCATGATGTTTCTTGCATTATTTTATCTAACTCGAATCTTGTCAGGGTGACTATGTTAATGCTATACGAGCTGCAAGGGAGTTTTGCTCTAGAATTTCTGCGTCTTTAAAGGTTTGGACTTCAATCGCATCATGAGTTTTTGCCTGCTGGTTTGGCTTTTATCTTTATAGGATCAAACAATTTTTTGGGATATTGTCTTCATGTGCATAGCATAGGAATTGAAGGTTTTCTTCCCCTTGCAATTACTACTTCTTTCTATTAGATCTGTACTGTATTCATGAGCCTTTTCCTGGGATTGTCTTGGTTCTTAATTTTTTTCCTTAGCATGTTATATTTTTCTTTCACCAATCTAATATTTTACTTGGAAGTGTAATACTTATATTTTGCATGATCTTTGAGTCTCAACCTCTAGAGGTTTTGGAGTTGTTAACTGGCCATACTTCTAACCTGAATTTCTCTTTCTTGATATGAGTTTTTAACAAAATTGTAGGTGATATAGTTATGAACATACTTTTCATTTTTTTTCCGTATGAAGTATTTCTGCATCGGCTAAATCTGGGCATAGTGTTCCATATTATTACTTTTTGCTGACTAATCTTCTTCTGTGCAGATGGATGTATTTCCGTACTCAGTATTTTATATCTTCTTTGAACAATATCTGGATGTATGGAAGATAGCCCTGATCAACATTGCAATAGCACTGGGTTAGTATTCCAAAGCAATCTAATAACATGTTCACATGGGATGGCATACTTGTATGTGATCCTGTTCCATTTTATTTTTTGAAATTTGAGTCTATGTTAAGAAGGTTTATACATATGTTCTTGACTTCAAACTATTAAATCCACCTTCCTCTTTATGATTGAGTGAGTACTTTGTTGTCTTGTAAATATCAAACCACTTTATTTTTGTCTCCACTCTCCAGTTTTGCTTTCTATATTATTAAATATTTTTGTATTGGGATTTAAACTCCACATCCATAGGATACTTAATTGACATCCACTTCACATTTTTCATTGTGTCAAAAATTAGAAATTAAAAATGTAATTCATATCTTCTCATGTTTCTCCTTGACATAAACTTTTCAATTTTTACTCGAGTCATCTGAATTTCTCGTATTAGTTCTGTATTTCTTTTAATCATATTCATTTGGCGTTGAACAATTTGTAATGATATGTAACAGGTGCTGTTTTTGTTGTTTGTTTGGTCATTACTTCGAGGTAGAAAATCTATTTAAACTTAAGCTTTGTATGCTTAACGTTCATTCCCAATTTGTTTTCTATATTCGGTATTAAGTGCAATTTATTTTGTTTGCAAACAAATGCAGCTTGTGGAGTTCAGCAATCATATTACTTGTTCTTCTCATGATTATTCTGGACCTCATGGTATCACTTATCTTTATTGTTTTGGATTTTGTTATGTCTTTCTTTTGTATTTTCTTTAGGTATCCTATTTTCCTATTTCTTTTCTTTTAGGGCTTGCTCTTGTAAAATTTCAGGTCCACCTTTTTATTTTAAATTAATACATCTTAGTTTCAAAATGAAACTCATGACCTCTGTGACTCCTGCAGGGTGTAATGGCGATTCTGGGTATTCAACTAAATGCGGTGTCTGTTGTAAACCTGATTATGTCAATAGGGATTGCTGTTGAGTTCTGTGTGCATATAGCACATGCATTCATGGTTAGTCTAATCCTCTGTGTTGTACATTTAGAGGTCTTCCTCATAGGGTAACAGTCACATTTGTCAAACTGGCACCTCACAAATTACAATTCTGATATGTTCATTTATGGATATTACTGTACTGAGTGAATTCCAAACTTCTTTATCGCTAGGGTAATTTTGATGCTTTGATCAACTAATATGGATGAAAGTTGGACTAACCTATGGGTATATGCAAAAAAATACTTGCATTTGATAGGATTTTCAATCGGTATATGAGTCTAGGTTTGTGACTAGGAAGTTATTTGAAAACAATGTAAGTATGGGTGTGGCTTTGGGTACTCTATTACTCAAACCATTCTATAATCATGTATTATGTTTGTTTTGCTTTATAATAGGATTTGAAAGAACTTGTGAAAATTTTCAGTTAAGGTATAGAGCAATACTTAACTTTTTTGGCTGTTGGTAGTTAATTTTCGAGATAAGTGTACTTGCAAATTGAAGAAACGACACATTAACGGGAGAACATGTTCCATTAAGTTAAAACACAAGTAATCTTGTTTGAGTATATTGGTACCCATTATGTATGGGTATGGTCATCGAAGTAAATAGTTAAGCTGGTACGAGTGCAAAATTTTTCTTGTTTTTAAATACAGGTACGGACACAATTTTTTATTGTATCCAAACCCTACTCACCCATTATGATTAAGAAGACCTTTAAGCCATAAAAACCACATGTTTTTGCATGAATATGCACGATTACTAATGATCTTATAAGTTATATTGCTCACGTTTATACAGGTAAGTTCAGGGGATAGGAGCCAACGAGCAAGGACAGCATTGTGTACCATGGGAGCTTCTGTATTCAGGTTGGTTATGCATGTTGTTGCACTGTATGTAGAAATGGCAGGACACTTACAGCCCAGGACCGGAGTGTAGCAGTTATATTTGACCTATACATAACATGTATCATGGGATATTATTAAGTTGATCATGTATGCCGTATCTCATTCGAATTAATTAGTCAGCAATAAGTCAAAATCTAAGTAGTTCATGAAGTTTATTTTAAAAGCCTTACTAATATGCCTAAACTAAAGGAGTGTGAGAGTGCAATTTTTCTTGGGATAATAACTCATTATGATAAAATTGATTTGAATGATGGTGTTATTATTACTGCTCTTCTGCACTATTAATCTGTTGACCGTTTTCATTTTACTTGGTTTGCCAGTGGAATCACACTTACAAAATTAGTCGGAGTTCTGGTCCTTTGCTTCTCAACATCAGAAATTTTTGTGGTTTGTGATATATCACCGTTAGCTCTGGACACTTGGTTATCTATGCAAAAGAAAAAAAAGTTAAAGTAGCTTACTTGCTTTATGGTCTTTGCAGGTGTATTACTTTCAAATGTATCTTGCCTTGGTTATCATTGGCTTCTTGCATGGTCTTGTGTTTCTACCGGTAAGTGTTGCTTGTGGTGTTTGCCAGTTTGGTTTGGCTCTATAAATAACTGCAGCTCTTCATTTACGATGTATAGTAGGCTTTACTCCTCTTGCATTTTCTTTTTGTGGTAGTAGTAATGGTGGCAGTAGTAGTAGTAGTAGGTGATATGCTAGCAACCACCGTAAGTCCTCACTGAGGCTTGTGGGCTATTCCAACCTGGGAATAGGATAGCATAGATTCCCCGTGAACTTGTTTTCTATCAAAAAGAGTATATACAATAATTAATTATGAAATTTCTCACATTTCCTACCTCCTGTTATTTCACAGGTGGTATTAAGCCTGTTTGGTCCTCCATCAAGGTATATAGTTTCAAAGGAGAAGCTAGAAGACATGTCTTCTGCTTCAACATAACAGCCTCTACAATGAAATTAGATTTTAACCAGTTTACTACAGGCTAACAACATATACAACGAACAAGAACATTGGTTTTGACCATAGAGGATTAATATTATCTTTTGTTTTGACTTTTAGAATGAGAAATTTTTATGCTTATTCATATCAATATCATCAGGACATACCAAAAAAAAAATCAATATCATCAGGAGAAACTTCATGGCAAAGTTTTACTTAGTTTAGATGTTAGTAGAACCGACTAACCGTTACTTTAGTGTTTCTATGGCTCAAGATTGTCTGTTGATAAATTGATATTCACAAATAATATTTTGTTGTACTGTTGTTATAACTTATAAACAATGTGAAGTAAGAATGATGGCAGGGAACTAGAACTGCATAAATTGCAGTGCAAATATTACAGAACTTTATCTATAGGTGCAAATAATGAAGTTAGGATGATCATGTTCAAATCATGTAATATCACAGGCATATCATTTTTCAGAAGTTTATTTTTATGTTAATAAAGGAATTCTAATGGTTCCCCGGAAACTAAAATATCAATTAATATTTGTGTAGTATATAAATGATTTCCTTTTTACTATTATCGTTATAATTTTTTTAAATAAAATAAAAATATTACTTTTTTTTTTGACAATAAAATATTACCCACGACTTTTGTATGGATAATAAATTACTAACGAGCATTTTTGTCACGGACCCGAGCCGTGGGTAATTCGTGGGTAATTTTCAATTACTCATAGTAAAGCCGTGGATAATGGCAAAAATGGCCGTGAGTATATACGGTTTTTCTTGTAGTGAGTGGACAAGTGAATAGATATAGTAATATTAATGAGTAAATTATCAAATCGGTCTGTCTCTTTAATTCGCTGCCAAATAGGTCTTTGATAATATAAATATTTGAAATTAGTCTGTCTTTGTCAAATGTTTTTAAATTGGTCCTTGTCTTTGTCAATTTTTTTTTTTTTTTAATTTGGAACTTTGAAGGATCAAATTGAGAAATAATAGACTCAAACATGAACTAATTTTAGACATTAATACTTGAGAGTAATTTACAAAAATAGTGATTAGTGGTTTACTCTCTAATATTAATGGATAAAGAAAGAATATTTTAATAGTCTTTTAAAGCTGGCACACGATTGCACGTCTTATATTAAGATTAAACTTACAATTTCACTATAATGCCCTTTGGGGGAGAATGGTTATAATCCAAGAATAATAATATAGCCCGTATAACAAAAATTAAATTTGTTTTAAATAAAAAAATAAATAAATTTGGTTATTATGTAGGATAGTTGGCTATAATACGATATCTATATTCACTACGAAGATTGATGAAGACAAATTGAAGATAAAAATAAAATGTACATTTTTTCATTTATTTAAAATTAAAATGATGTGCAATAGAGTACCAAGAGACATTTTTGTGAAGGTCTTAGACAAAAAAAAATGTGTTTTAAGTTGCTTATTTATATATACATATGCCAATAAGTAGTAAACTCAATATTGTAGAAATGGGTATATATAACAATGAATGAATCGATATACATAACATATTATATTATAAATACAACTATTAGAGAGAAAATTGGGGTAGTCCCCTTGTGTAAAAAAGATTGTAGAGTGTTTTCTTTTATGATTAGTGGTTCAACTTATTGTCCGTTTATCTTCTATTCATGCGTAATTATCTTAAATATATATATATATATATATATATATATATATATATATATATAACTATTTAGGCACACACAAACTGAAAGAGGAGACTCGTGCAAACACTAATTGGTGATACAAATTAAATAATTACTAGAATATATCAAAATTTGAATCTCATCCCAAAAATTAGTTCAAAGGATGAGGGTGTTCATACTCATACATTTAACAATTCAAAAACTTAAATAATGTAAGACTCCAAACAAATTACAAGTACAATCGCAACAAAAGATTATTGTTGAAAAAGGAACGACTACTTAAGAATCAAGGTTTCAACCTAGTGATTATTTTTATTCAAAAAAAAGTGTTAATTAAAATTTATAAATTACTTTTTCATAAAGTAAATCAAGCCAATTTATGAATAAACAAGTCAAAAGAATATCTTTAAGCCACTAAAAAAGTAGTAAAGAGCATAACTTTATAAACAGTTTTTGTGTGCTTTTGATCATCTGGACCCCATAACTTTATGGAAGTTTGGTTTGACACCCTCATTAAATATTTGGTTTTCACAAAGCCTCAAGTCAAGATCATCCAATCTTATTTTTTCGGCATGATTATATATAGATGACCACTCTATTGATTCGTATCGTGTATATTAAACAAAAACTTTTTGGCAAAAATGGGTAGTAACTAGGTCTAATGTTGATGTGGAAGCAGTTTAAGAGTTTTCAACTCAGCTATAATAATTAACTCTTTCTTTCCGGGTGATGTGAAGGTTTAGTTTCTTTCAATTCTTTTTAAAGCAAAATAGAATACAAAGACATTATTGTGAAATTGTTCATTTCAATTATATATATTAGTACTGTCAACAAGACTAGCCAATCATCCGTGCCATTGCATGCCATGCATCCATAAATCTATTAAAGTAATAATAATAAAACAAATACAAAAGAGTGAAAACCCTAAACCTTAAGGTTCACATTGAAACCATTTATTCATATATGTCCGTATTAAATGCACACAAGTAAATCATACTAAGAAAAAGATTTACAACTCTTACATTTGTTTTCGTCAAAAAACAAAAACCACTTAGCCTCTTACATTTGTTGGCAAAGTTTGATGTCTAGCATGGTCAATAATAATTTGTTAGAAAAAGGTCAATAATGTGCTATAATTAAGTTTGAAGCATATCATATTGGACTTTTGAGTGGCTATTTTTAGTGTCAATATATATCTTGAGTTATACTTCCTCCGTCCCAAATTATAAGGGAAAATAAAAAAATCACAAACATGATTTTGTGTGATTTTTCTTAAAATAAGTTACATAGGAAGATGTAAAAATATTTTTGATTGGTTGGTGTATATTGATAAAAGGAGAGAGAAGTAAAATTAAATGCAATTTGTATTTAATTTTATGAGAATAAGTAAAATTAATACTTGGGAAAGATAAATGTTTATTTTTTCCCTTATATTTTGGGACAAAAAAATATGTTTTTTTCTCTTATATTTTGGGACGAAGGGAGTATATATAGAAATTATTTTTTAATTTTTAATTGAACAATTCTTTGTCAGATCGACTTTAATTATCTCATAGGAGAACTCTGGATTATTAGGCTCTTTCTCCCATAAAGGGTTATAAACCAGAAAAAAAGTGACATAAAAATGTTATAAACAAAAGAAATTGTGGCAGGAATTAGAATAAAAATGTCTAATTAAGTGTCATATTAGTTGTTAATTTACTTATTATGTTAATCATTTTTCAATAGTATTTAAACACTAGATGTTAATTAATTCGTTAATGGTGGATCAAATTATATTGAAGCGTTGAACACATAATCTCCTTATGAGTTATGATCACTTTAACAAGCTCTATTCTAAACTTTTAACTATTATATATCGAAGTCAAGCAAAATAACTCCCTATAATTCAAACAAACAATGAAAGTCCAAAAGCAAGCAAACCCTATATATATGATGGACAAATATAATGATCATCCGTCTTAATTCATTGCAAGCCACTCCACCACTACTACTAGCTAGCTAGAGATCAGCAATCAGCATGCACTATCTATCTAGTTTATCTCATGATCAGCAATGCAATGCCAACTGATACCGCACGCTAGCTATAGCAAGCATAGAAACAATTCACATACATACATAGCAGTCACTGGTTGAAACACCGGTGGAGCAATGTTATAATCAATGCTATTTGATTTAATGTTCAACCAATTCCAAGTAGTATATACACAATGTCAACCTTGTCTAAGCATATGTCTTTTTAGTGTGTCGTAAAATAATTTTTCGTTTCCAAATAGCAAGCGAAACAAGATTGACTCAGTCCCAACATAACAAAATACAAACTTTATTTTTATTTTTGTTCTACCAAGATCATAATCTTTGAGCTTCAATTCAAACCCCTTGAAGAAACAGTGTTCTTGTAAATTACTTTTGCCTTTAAATTCCTCTGATCTCAATTATAAGTAAAATTATAACTATATCACACATATTAAAAATAGTAGTTAACATCATTAATTTTTTTGATGTAGTCAAAAAAATAATTTCATTTATCAAACTACCGTACCACTTTTGAGAATCATAACATTAAATATAATAAAATAGCTAGTTCATTGTTTATATTTGGAACTGGATCTTAATAATCAGCAATATTTGAATCATGAAGGTTAGAGAAGAAGTAATTAATAGTTCTAATGATGATGATGATGATATATGTAATTTAACAAAATAAAGCCGCAGAGTCTAATTACTTAACAAGTACTTAAAAAATAAAAAGCAGTAATTAAATGTATATGAAGTTTGTTATACAATGTACACGCAGATACAAGTAACACATTGAGATTGAGAAGTAATCTGTTGACTAGCTAGGAGGATGGACTGCTGCTGCTGTTGCGGAAGTTGTTTGGAAGATTGAGAGGTGAAGCTTGAAACAGTGAAAGTCTGATGGTACGTGTGTGAGATGATGTGTGCAAGTCTTTACATTCTTCAAGATCAGCATCACATGATAATACAACCCATTCTCCTTCATCATCCAAATACTTTAGAACCAAGTTGTTCATATCGTTTAGATTGAAACGCCTTGCAATCTCAAGTTGTAAATCTCTGAAACCCCACATTGCTTGTAAACTAAACCTGATTTTTTCGTCCGCGAAAGTAGCTTTCACTCTGAAAGCACCCCTTTCCAGTAGTACTGATGATGATGATGAATTGTTGTTGTTCCAGGCTGCTGCATTTGGTCTTGGAGGTAGAGTTTGGTTGTTGTTGTTGTTGAAATGTAGCAGTAATTGTTTAGTATCCTGATCCTCCTGCAGCTGCTGCTGGTAGTTTTGTATATTAATATTGGATCCATGCATCATTAATGCATCAGCTGCTGATGGAGCTGCAGGGTTTTCTGTCATCATAACATGATGATTATGATGATGATGATGATCTCCATTAATGGTACTAGTAATGATATGCTTGTTTCCTATTGCATGTGTCTGACTGCAAGCAGAGGGTGGGGATTTCAAACCAGTAACTACTCCATCTCCATGGCCACTGTTATAGAAGCTGCTGTTGTTATGATTGTGTTCGCCACCACCATGAGCAGTTGCAGTGCTCAACTCCGGAAAGCTGGCATAGAAAGAGCCGATCTGTATGGCACCCTCGGCGCCTTGGACGGAATCGATCACCAGTTGAAGCTTCTTCAAAGAGTGGCCCACCTTCTTTATTTTCCTTGAAGGCCATCTTGTAATCCCATGCTGTCTGCATATCCTTTTCAGAGTGGTAGGACATACTGTATAAATTCAATCACAAAATATTATTTAATTAGTTAGGATTGAGATTGACTTGTTGGATAATAATATCCATAATGTAATTTTATTTCATTAATTAATTGAAATTAAAATTGAAGTTGAAGTTGAAATTTAGAAGTCACTTACCACCGATGCTCTTTGCCGCGTCTTTCAGGCTTCCAGCAAAGTATTGTCTCAGAACCGGCAAGCTAATAGTCTTCTCCGCCTTGGTTCTTCGCTTGTCGCCTGACTTTCTCCCACTTGAAGAAGAAGAGGACCGGCGACCACCAGCAACCCCACAGCCGCCGGATTCTTCCCCAGCTTCAGCACTTGCTCTTGAATTACTGCTCTGGTCATGCTGCAGAACTTGGCCAAATTCTGAAAAGACAGAATTGCCCTCCCTCTCTTTGTCCCAGTTGCATGTTGTGACTTTAAACTCCTCTTTAGGTTCTTGAAGGTATTCCAACGACACCGACACACCTTTCCCCTTGTGTTGTGCCTCCATCATGTGTGCAATCCAAGAACAAGATGATGATGTTGTGTCTTTTGTTGAGCAACCTGATGTTGCATCAACTTGTGACAGTGATACAGTTGCAGCATCAGAAGCAGAAGAAGGCATGTAATTATTTGTAGTTGTTGTTGGGAAGGTGAATTGATCTTGGTCATGATCATGTTGATTAGCACTATCGGTATCATCCATGACGACATGCAAATGCAAGCTTCTACATGCTTGCTGAACCACAAGGGATAATGAGTTGAGCATATGTTTCTGTTGTTCGGTGTCACGACAATCTTTTGGAAGGAAAAACTCCAAAACAAAATCAGCAGCGGATCCGGTATAGACACTCCTCAATGGAATCGCAACCGCAGCATGTAAGCCAAACATGTTAGCATGGTGAGCAAGTGGATATTCGGCTTTGCTGAAGGCGGTAATGTCAATAGCGAAACAAGGTTTGGTTGTTGTGAAGGCTGTTCCTACTATTCCTTGTCCATTGAAAAGGTGATACTCACTGCATACTTCTTGAAACCCCAATACATCCATGTCGCCAACATAACAAGCTGAATCAACGGTGGAAACACAATTCATTATCATATGATTATTAGTCATCTGATCCGTTGGAACTGCAACTGAAACACCGCACCCGGCTGCACCAGCGGTACCTTTTCCTCTAACTCCTCCTCCTTGTTGCTGTATGCAAGGAGCCCATGTGAGTGCTAATGGCAAATTGTGTGTCTTGCAGACCGACGCCAACACCTCTACGATCTCATTCACAGCTGCTTCGTACAACTCTTCAAATACCTAATTATTCATTATCATATGTAAATTAATTAATAATAATGCATAGAATAAAATCTAGTACAAAGAATTATATATATAGTAGCATTTGATCTAATTAATTAAATCAAGGATGATCTGACGATGATGACCGACTGCGTGCTTAATTACCTTAACTGCTGATGGAATATTCATGTTGTGACTACTTCTAAAATCAACAGCCTGCAGCAAAGATATGGATCCATCAATCACATGCTTGAATTGTTTAAAGTAGTAAGATGGATCGGAATTTTTTTGTTAATAATATGCATGTGATGCAATTAATTGATTGATCGCAACTACAAACCTCAAGAGCATTGGAAAGATGATCAAGTTGTGGACGGTAATTGACAACGGTTTGGTTGGTGATAACAAACTCAATGACACCAAGGCATGTTCCGCTTCCTCTTTCGAAGACTGGAAGTGCAAAAAGAGATCCATATTGCTGCTGCTGATGGCGCGGATACTCGTGGCTTCTGAAGAAACGAACGTGAACGTTTGTGTTTGGATTGACAGAAATGGGAACAGACGAGGATGAGTCGTGCAGGTAGTGATTGTGAATTAGAGGTGATCTCCTCCTTAGAGCTGGCACCCATATCTGAATGAGTACGTTGTTTGAGGAATTCTTTGTATACTCTTTTAAGTAACCAACAGCAACTACTAATCTCTCTTTCACAGAAGTTGAAGGGCCAGGATTAGCCCTAGGCCCAATCCACCATCTCTTCCCAACAACAAAACCACTTTCTTGATCATCATCATGATGATCTGTAGTAGGAACACTGCATTCTATTTGATTATGATTATGATGATGATTATTAAAGTGGTCTCCCTCTCCCATTATTATTCCTCCATTGGGAATAATATTATTGGTCATGTAGTGTGTCTGTGTCTGCGTCTGTGACTGCATAGCCGCCATCAAATTGTTCTCACTTGCTTCAATCCAGCAACCTTCTACCAATAACTCCTCAATCATATCCGTTGCTTCTCCTCCTCCCACCATGTTCCCAAACACACCAGCGTCACCGACTAACCCACCACCGTACTCCATCCTTGTTTCTCAGATCCTATAGTTAATAGTTATAGTACAAACAATAACATATATATGAGTATAGTGAGTCAATAATTATAAGTTTAATTAATCACAGTAAGTAATTAAGAGCAGAGAATAATATATGATATGGCATATATATAAGTAATTATATTTATATATAGAGAGAAAGAAATTAGAGGAATGAAGAAGAGTGGTGAATTATTAAGTAGTTGAGAACACGTACGTGCTTAGATGTTGAAGAAAATTAGGTAGGTATGTGTGTGTGGCTAGCTGCAGGCAGGATGTATTGAAGCTAACTAACTAGCAAGCAACAGATCAAGTGAGTGAATGAGTGAGTGAGAAGAAGAAGAAGAAAGAGTACTACTAGTAGTAACTAATTTGTGCAGGCTGCAGAGAGAGGCTCATGTGAATGCTTAATTGACAATATATATATATATATATATATATATATATATATATATATATATATATATATATGATTTATTACTAGTTGGAAGGAAGGAAGGAATAATTGAAATTTAATGAACATATTATGCGATCAACAATGCAAGTCTTGTATTTAATGACTACAAATGCAATTTCAGTTTATTATATTTGAGTTGGACCCACTTGCAAGCAAAAGCTGCGACTGGCCTACATCTATATTTTATTATCTATCTCTATATTCTCTTTCAGCTCAGCGCTGTAATTATTTAATTTATTAATTAGCATACAGTATATGTGCTTGCTTGCTGCTTCTTGTATAACATACATACCACCACTCGTGCTGAGAGCAACACATGACATTACATACAATACAATATACTATCAATAATCATCCAAGCCAAAAACAGATATATACTATGAATTGATGATCAAAGATAGACAGAAACAGACAAGGATGGGTATATTATTCTTGCCGTTGAATTCATCAATTAATGCAGTTGGCAGGCAGGCTACAAAATTATACTACTACTAATAGTAACTTTGGGATCTCTGTCTCCCTAACTAGCTATTAAATAAATTTTTTGGTTGTAACTATGACATCGCATTGTGTATATATGTAGTTAGATTAGAATCCCATATACTACTCTATTTATTTATCTGGTAAAAGCTATTATGCTATTTAACCAAAAACAATTAAATTTACGTTTGAATTTTCAAAAACTTATTCTTTCACTCAACCACTTAATTAAACTACGTTTTAAGGATGAAATTTACTAAATTCTTACATCAAGAAAATTCGGCATTTGCTATAACGGAAGTATTAGCTAATTCGTATCTAAACGCTAGCATAACTGAGTTAGCTACAAATTTGTTATGAATTAGTTGTCAATATGATCGTAGCATGGATTGAGCGACAAATTATCTAGGCAAATATATCGGCATGGATGAAATTTACTAAATTCTTATTGTGAGTGGCCTTGTATTACGCGAGATTTGTATGACATGTGCAAATCACGAGCAGGTTGATTATCGTGCAAGATGGTACGCTGATCGACTCCCTGGCCTCCGGCCCTCCACCAATCTTGCTTCCGAAGATCCTTCTTCAGACAAGACGGTTTAATTTTGTTATGGCACTTAGATCGCTTTGTAATGATTCTGACGATGCCACTGTTATGAATAGAACTCAGATTTATCCACGAGGATAAATGAAGGTATGTTCTGAATGGACCTCAAGTTCACATCTCCGAGAGATTGTCCGCTTCAGGGTTAATTCGTCACGATTTTGTCCTTTGTAGAAAAGGCGTCTTAGTTGATTTGAAAAGTGTGAGATGTTGTATATAAACTATTATTACCCTTGAGTTCCAAACGATGTAGGAGTAGGACTATATATGCAAGGACATTCAGTAAAGAAATTTTTTGTAAAATTATTTATAATTTCCCTTTCACATACAAAATTAATTTCATTATTACAATTATCTATTTGGATTAAATTGTTATAAATTGATTTACTACCCTCGTTACTAATAAGCTAAGTCATCAATTTTTTAGAACTTGAATTATTATTTCTTGGTAATATAAGAATTCCACTTCTTAATCATATTGAAGATTTTCCCGTCAAAAAGAAATCATATTGAAGATTTTTTTAGTTGGACCTCACTATTGTATATATTGTTGCTAGTGACTAATGAGCTTGCTCGTAAAAGTTTCTTTTGAAAAAAAAATTGTTTTTTTTATGAGACTGACTTCAGTTTTTCTTTCTCATAATTATTTTAGATTTTTTCTTCATCGAATTTATTATTACCACCAATTTTTTTAATTTTCGTGATTTAGCAACACATGATCCTATAATTAAGTATGGAGGTGGTATAATTTTATACACACAAAGCACATGCGCACGCGCACACATATACTATTTATGTTCCTTTTTATAAGACTTAATTTGACAAAACATATGTATTAAGAAAATTAATTTGAATATTAAATTCATTAACAATTATATATTGATTTTTCATACTTACCCTTAGTAATTATGGTGGAGTAGTATCGAACAAAACAAAATTAATGCTATATTCAAAATATATATAAAATAAATAAGGGTAATTTTGAAAAGAAAAAAAAATTAATGTTAACAAATTGATAATTGCAAACGATCTTATAAAAAGAGGCAAATGTTTTGTCAAAGCAAGTCTTATAAAATGAGATGGATAGAGTATATTATACTCCTTTAATTTAATTTGCATCTAATTAAATATAAGACTCTTTTTAAATTTTCAACAATATGAATTATTTCTTTACAAACAAACTCTTAATTCTTACCAATAAAAAAACAAACTCTTAATTAATTTACATTTTTTCTGTAATTTTTAATAAAATTCTAATTTAAAATCAAATTAACAAGCTCTCTTGATTATTTATGAAATTTGCAAAATCTATCCAATTGTCAACAATTTTGTTTTGGTACAATAATTGTGAACAATTTTAATATTAAAATTTAAAATCAACTTTTTTAATTCTCTTAAATTATCGATTCTTTTTTAATATTTAGGGATAGATATGGCATACAGAAATTAAAATTAGAATGTAAAGTCTCACTCCTTTTGTACTATAATATATGTATGCATAAACGGCTATATAATAATAAAAAAATTTTTTTTTGCAAAGGTATATAATAACAATACAAATATATAGTGGGAGGTCATTATATAGTAGTACTATATTATGAAGAATATCTAGAGAAGAATAATGACACACGCTATAAATGACTAAACAAAAAGAATATAGTAATTGAGAGAGTGTGAGAGAGAAAGATAAGGAGAGAGAGGTGTGGAGGTGAGTTGCTCTTGCTCTTACTACTACATGTATGTATGTACTTGCCATCTCTCCGCTTGCCACATGTCGACTCTACAAATTTTGTGTCCAAACTTCTAAGATTGCTTACTGAGGCACGATATCGGCGATATTTCTTTTTTGTTTTTGTTTTTTATTATATCATTGAATTTTTTTAATGTGATCCATTAGGATTTTTAAAATGTATGTTGTCAATAAATATTTACAAGTTAGGAATTAAAAAAAAGTTTACAAGTTGCAAAAAGTGTTTAATAATGGTGGTATTTATTTATATATTATGATTATCGAAAAAAGATGCATTTGTGAACAAATTCACAACATATATCGACGTTAATAGCATACAACGGTATAATATCTATAAATGTAACAAACCTTATATACATGATTAAATTAAAGTATTCGGAATACTTATGCTTCCGAATGACTGAAACTGTAACGATGAAGACGCCAATATCAATAACTGAATAAATTCTTGATCAAATATAATATTCAATTTGAACCGAACAAACACCGCACAAAGACGGAAAAAAAAAGAACACTGCATAAATACGGGAAAACAGAACGTGACACAAAGATGACGAACAATACAACGTCGCACAAAAAAGACAAAATCACAATAAAAAATTAAATATATATGAAAATCACTTATTTACATAAATAAATATCGTTTTTATCAAATAATAATAATCTTAGTTAATTCTCCTCAATAATCTTAGTTTAATTGTTTTGCCAATTAAACTATTAATTATTTTTATTTTTTTTGGTTAAACAGTCTAGCGGTGGAATTCTTAGCCGCTAGGCTACTTGACAAAAAAATAAAATAAATAATTAATAGTTTAATGGGCAAAACAATGTTGTTAATATTGCATTGAATTTAAAAATGAAAACTAAAATAAAAATAATAGTACTATTTTTAAAAGCGCGACAGGTAAGATATGTATCCACTGTAATAATGAGCTAAATAATCGATAGTAACTGAATTAAATTTCATCCAAACAAACTATGGATTTTAATACACATCAATTTTGCAAAACATATAGATTGATGGAGCGACTAAAAAACTTGACTTGTGGATTTGGAATTCAGATATTTTTTTATAAAAGAGAAAAAAGCTTATTATACTATATTCACATCCAAGTTGAGGCCGTGAAAATTGAAGAAAATATTCTTGTATTTTTGATTGGTAAGTTGATTGACAAAACGCATCTCCAAAAACATAAATGACAACTACTTTGGTTAATTTTTGAAGAGGGTGATTATTATTCAATCAATCTAGCTTAGCTTGCTAGCTGATGGGGCCCATTTTGAAAACGAAAGAGAATTGTTTTCTCGCCGTGGTTTCTTACTTTAATATTCTCTAATTACAACTCACATAAATCACTGTTTACGTTGTTGGTAATTAACAAACGAGTTTTGTTAAAAGAATTTAAAAGTAGAAACATTATATCAAAAACATAATATTTTGACTTTAAAAATGCAAAGATACAATTTTTGAGACAAATATTTTTATTTTTACTTCATTAACATACTCTCTCCGTCCTATTATATAAGTACATTTGACTAATATCACGCTTATTAAAAAATGTTGGTAATGTAGTTATTGTGTCTAGCTTGTGTGTAAATTTTATTAAATTATCTTTTGTTTGTATATATAAAAACTTGACTTTTTGTATTCCAATGTAAGTTAATAATAATAATTAAGGGTATGTGTAGGAAAAAAAAGTAATAAATGCATCTAGTAATTTACAAAAAAGCTTATATTTTAGGACTAAACTTTTTTTAAAAAATGTGTTTATAGTTTAAGATAGAGAGACTAGAGAATATGTTTTTGAATCACTTATTAATATTTGTCTTAATAAAAATATTCCACACCACCGTTAGTGTAAGTTTAAGAAAGTTCACTCACAAAAGTCTCCATAGTGTACAGAGGAAATGAGTAGTACTACTACTAATTAATATTATTTCCGTCTTAAAATATAAGATTTCGTTGATTATTGCACATTTGTTGATAGATAATAATTTTGAGTACGAATATTTTTAATTGTGTATTAGTAAAAATTATAAAATTTTGTTATTTTGAAAATATTCATCGAAATAAATCAGACAAAATCTTATATAATAACATTTACATTTATATATTCTTTTAAAATATGGTAAAAACAGTATATAAGAATAATGCATTTAATCAAACTAAATTTTATAAAATGGGATGAAGATAGTAGAATAATAAGAGTTTAAGAGAGGATGAATAGTTCAATTATTGATTATTAATTTTGGTCGTTTTAAAATTAAAGAATACGCGTAAAAAAAAAAGTAAAGAGTAAAAAATGTTTAATTATTTTGTATTCATATGATATTACTCCCTTTCACTGTTATTATATAATAACGATCCTGTTTGAACATTTAATTTTACACAACAAAAAAAAATGAAATACTACACTACATTGTTGTGGCAAGTGTGGGGTAGACTAACTTCCACATTACTTAAAAAAAGTAGAGATTAAACTATTTAAGTGAGATAATTCTTAAATCCAATTTCTTAAATTTTTGAATAAAAATATAGTATTTAATTTAGTTGTATCGATATTTTAGACCCAACATAAAAAATCCACGAGCTACCTCCTCGTGATCCAATACATGTTGTGACAATGGCTCATAACAAATATGAGCATAAAACACTCTTAATGTTGTTATCAAGGCTCGATTTACATATCAAATATTGCATTAAAAGCCATTGTCCCATATATATATATATAAGTTCGACTCTTGCTCTTGTACATGAAAAACATTTTGTTGAAAAAAAACATTCATCTTATTTACTCCATATATATATACACTAGTATGTTAGCCCGTGCCGTGCACGAGATTATTTTCTTTTTAATATTATTTATTAATTCATTTTAAATTTATTTTAATATTTAATAGTGAATTTGAGATATTTTTTTGGTAAACTAAAGGTATTCTTCGCACGCAACTGCAGAGATTAATCCACTCGAGATATATGCAATCTATTTAAGGAGTTGACCTCTTCTAACAAATGTTTCTCCATACGCACCGGCTAGGGATCGAATTCAGGACAAAATGGTTAAGAGACTCAAATATCTACCATTTGTACCACACTATGTTGGTGTGAATTTGAGATATTATATTTTATGAGTTGTTTAAATATATATTGTTGAAGTAAATATATTGTTTTGACAGAAATTTAGAATAAATATATTCAAAATCGTATAAATGACATTGAATAAAAATAAAAGTTATATTAAAAAAATATTATTTACAAAGTTTTTTTTTTGACAAAATATTATTTACGAAGTTAAAAGTTGAATGTTAATAAAACAATTTTTAATATTTAGAAAAATAGGAAGTACTAAAAACATATTTAATATATTAAAATAAAATTTTAGATTGGAAATTGACATTTTAATCTATATTAAAGAAAAATAATATAATTTAATATTTTGAAATTTCAGTAGTCTTGATTCAATATGGCCTAATTCCTATATATTATACACTAAAGATGCGTTTGTTTTAGATATTTTTGGAAAATATTTTTGTAATGTATTGTTTTTTTGTTAAAAAATTTTAGCAAATAATTTTTTTAAAAAAAGTTTCAAATGAATTTTTTTTATAATAGCTTCACATATAGTGATGTTCCTATGTTTATTGTATATTTATTCATCTAAATCCCATCAAACTGCATTTTTTTAAAATACTATGTAAATTAAGATATCTTTTTTCATCGTTGTCCCACTTTGTTTGAACTTTTTGCATGGTAATCCACGTGTAAATTTTAAAAACAAAAAAAAAACAAAGAAAATAGATTTCTTAATATTACAAAACTTTCTCCCCGTAACATAACTCAGGTGGTATGAGCTAAGGGACGTATGGGTTGGAGAGCTCCAGGGATCAATTTCTGGGGAAGCAATTTATCTTTTTGATCTACCAAAAAAAATATATCACAAAACTCCCACATTGTGATATATTTTTGGTCCCTATAATTATTCTCATAATTTATCTTTTTATGGTTAAATATGTTTTTGGTCCCTATAAATATACCAAATTTTGGTTTTAGTCCCTCTAAAAATTTTCTTCGACTTTTAGTCCCTATAAAATTTTTCATCTTCTCTTTTAATCCCTCATTTTAAGTAAACTCATAAGTAGAATTCATATTTTTGAATAAAAAATTTGCAGAAAAGTTTTTAAAATTATAATGATCTCTCTAAAAAAAATTAGAATTTTTTAACAATTTAGGAATTAAATATGAATTTTTAAACTTTTTGTGGTTTAAAATTCATATTTAATTTATGTTTGGTTAAAAAATTCCAATTTATTTAGGAAGAGATTATCATAATATTTTTCACATTTGTGCACAACTTCATTAAAAAAATAAAAAGGCTATATATGAGTTGATTCAAAAATTGGGAATGAAAGTGAAGATGAAAAATTTTATAAGGACTAAAAGTCGAAGAAAAATTTTATAAGGACTAAAACCAAAATTTGATATATTTATAGGGACCAAAAATATATTTAACCCAAAAAAATATCTAAAAAAAAATCTTAGAGAAACTTTAATTGAATGACACATAAGCAAATTTTATTGAGAATGCATGAGAGAGCTCCGTGGAACTATCGCAATGTATATAATAGAGATAAGAATCTCTCCCACAAAATAAGGACAAAAAATCATGATAGGAAATATTTGAGGGACCATAACCTGCTGAAAATTGTTTTAAAGACTAAAAATGAAATTTTGTATATTTATAGGGACTGCAAATGTATTTATTCCCAAAAAAAAATCTAAAAAAAAACATGCTAAGAATGCAACTGAATTACGCTAAAAAAATATCTAAAAAAATATATAAAAAAATCTTAGAGAAGCTCTAATTGAATGACACATAAGCAAATTTTCTTGAGAATGCATCAGAAAGCTCCGTGGAACTATCGTAATGTATATAATATATATGTGATCATATCTGAACCAATCCAAAAGTAAAACCTCAATCCAAACCGAAACTGCAAAAAACCGCATTTAATTAAAACCGCACGGATCATTTTTCTACTAAACCACACGGTTTGGTTTGGTTCGCGGTTTTCATTTCATAAAACCGAACCAAACCGAACCAAACCGCAATACTTAACTTAACTATATCAACTATAAACAATCAACCTATTACACAATCCAACTTAACAAACTCAATCAAAATTGAGTCTATAAAATAGTAGATTGTCAAAATATGTCAGTTTACACGATTAAGAACTATAATGTTGTTATTAAAAATAAACTCTTTTTATAAAATATAGAAAAGTTTTAGGATATATGCAATTTCTGTATATACGTATTATTTCATGTAAAAGTAAATAATAAAATACTAATATTTTTACGTTTATTTTGTTATAAGCTGATAATATTTTCATATTTTTATATCTCGATAAACCGCGGCGACCGAACCGCACCAAGCCGCATTGGTTTGGTTTGGTTTGGTTTGGATGACTTTTTAAAATTCAACCAAACCAAACCGAACCGCATGTATTTTTATCTCGCGGTTCGGCTGGTTTTTTTGGTCAAAACGAACCAAACCGCACCGCGATCACCCCTAGTTTAGATACTTAAACAAAATGATAAAATTACCATAAATTCATATACACAAGTGTAGTGACTAATACAAGTGATCGAACTTCGATCATGAGCGTCCTGCTTAGGAATTTTCAGCATTTTAGATTAGTTGAGCTATGACTTTTGGACATTGTGAAGATTGACTTGAAAATCAGGGACAAATATTTTATTTGGTTTTAAATTAGTTATATTTCAAACAAATTGAGATTCTATTTTATTTTAAAGTAGATTTGTTCCTATTTTTAAATGATATATTTCTCTATAAATAGAGGTTGTTTCTTTATAGAAAAACAAGTGAAGATAGAAAGAAACAATTACTTTCTAAAGTGTTTATTCTTCATCTTAGAAACATTATTTTAAGTTTCTAGATTACGAAAGAAACTTCGAATTAGGGTAGGATTATGTTTGACGGCTGATTCTTAAAACCCTAATTTTGGGAGTTTCGTTTTAACGATGATTCTTTGAGTAAAGTGGAACGGAGGGGTTGCTCTCTCCCAAACTAGGTCGGTTTGACTGAACTGGGTAAACTAATTGATTGTGTCTCTTTATTTGTTTTCTCTAATCTCTTTTGCTTTATTGTGTTGGATTATTATCTTTATTGTCTCTATACTATTCGATACTTGGTTGCTTGATCACTTTGCCAAACACATCAAGTTTATTATTGGTGTGATTTTATTTAGAGAATTCACAACAATTGGCGCCGACTGTGGGGTAAGGTCAAATCGTGAATTAGGCATCATGAGTTTGAAGTTTGATATTAAGAAGTTTACAGGGAATAACGACATCGGATTATGGAAGGTAAAGATGAAGGCGATCTTAGTCCATAACAATTGTGATGAATCCTTGAAGGGAGAAACACAGATGTTGGCGAAGCTTTCAACTAATGAGAAATATGAATTGAATAAGAAAGCGATGAGTGCTATCATCTTGTGGCTTGGATGCAACATGCTGAGAGAAATAGCAAAGGAGACCAATGTGGCGGCTTTGTGGGCTAAACTTGATTCATTGTACATGACCAATTACAGGTTGAAAATTAAGGGAGAATTAGGGGATTTCTCATGATGGTTGAGAATTAGGGGATTTCAGGTTGAAAATTTCAGAGGAATTGAAGATGTCTTGCCAATTACAAGGTGTAGTATATGGTGGAATTACTTTGGTGGAATCTCAGCTTGAGGTGGAGTATTCCACTAGTGGGAAAGAAACAACATAAAGAGAGTGAAAGTGTAGAACCAAAGGGGTGTGGCCATGGGGACCTTGGTGTGGTAACGTTTCAATTATGACTGAAGAAGTGGAAGACCTTAAGAGGATCTTCAGAGAGGCAATTGAAAGCAATCTCTCTCAAACTAGAGAACTTATTAGATTGCGGGAGGTAGTTGAAAGCAAGGGGAGTTTGATGTTGCATGTAGCTTGAGGCGGATCAACCCCTAAAATTCTAAGGTTCATTTGGTGTCAAGCAATACTTCGGATGACGGAAGGTATTTCTAGAGATCGAAGGGTGGTTGGGCTTGTTGAGCTATCTAAAATTTCGATGATAGTTGGAAGCAAGAAAATCTTCAAGAGGATGGACTTAGCTACTTAGGGGGCTGAAGAGGAAGCGTTTTATCTTGTTGGGCTACTTAAATTGACGTCACCACTGATTTGAAGTCAAGGTGGAGAATTATGAAGATTGACTTGAAAATCAAGGACAAAGATTTTATTTGGGTTTAAATTAGTTATATTTCAAATAAATTGAGATTATGTTTTTTTTAAAAACTAGATTTGACCTATTTTTAAGTGATATATTCTATATAAATAGAGATTGTTTTTTCATAGAAAAACAAGTAAAAATAGAAAGAAACAATTACTTTGTAAAATGTTTATTCTTCATCCTAGAAACACTATTTTAATTTTTGGAGTTTCGTTGTAACAGTGATTATTTGGTTATATATAGTGGAATGGAGGGGCTGCTCTCTCCCTTAAACTAGGTCGGTTTAATTTGATTGAATTGAGCAAACAAATTGATTGTATCTCTTTATTGCATTTATACTCTTCGATACTTAGTTGTTGATCACTTTACTGCACACATCAAAATTATTATTAATATGATTTTATTCAAAGAATTCACAATAAGTATTAATCCATATAACTAATTAAAAAGAAAAAACTTTGACATATGTCAATCGAATGGATCACCTTACGAAACGAATCTAGCATACAGCGTAAAGAGATTAAATTCATTTTTCAACTCGCATTATTTTTTTTCCTTGAATGATTTTCATTCATGTTATGCTTCTGCTAAAATCTTGTCACTAATCGCTATGTTCATGTGGCTTACAAGTTACTATAACTCACTTATTCTTTATTCGACCAACAACATGTTTTATCTTTGGTAGTAAGAGTTAATTGTACCTTCAAGAATGCAATAATCATCACAAAATTTTATTACTACAAAGAAAAATAAAGATTGGACACAAATCACTATCTTGTACTCTTATTTACTACTATCTGATCTTATATATAAAGAAACTTTTGACTTGTAAGAGTCATTGTAAAATAGATGTATTTAGACATTAATACTGTTAGATACATTTATTTTATAATAAATCTAAAAAGTAAAATGTTTCTTATATATATAACCGAAAATAGTATTTGTTATTGGATATTAATTAGTACAATCTTGACGTGTATATATATAATCGATGTCAAACTTAATTAAGTTTGATTTATACATACTAATTAATTAGGTAACATAGACATCTAATCAATTATCGTTATGTAGATTTATCTTAACATTACTTCAACCAATATTAATATAAAAGTTTTAAAGAAATAGAGTATTATTGTTATAAAATTTTATACGTTCCTTGTTTTTTATCGTCGTAAAACTTACTAGTATTTTTTAATCAAAATGATAATTATAATCGACCTTTGAACAAACCAGTTTTATGCAAGCAAAGGGTAACATTTTTAATTTTGTGATAGAGTTTGGTGGTTGAGGCTATAGTAAGTGTGTCACGTGTGACTTCATGACACAACTACGCACATAAGAGAAATATTCTCTGCAAAATTGCAAATCCTTGTCACCAACACCATCACGATTCATGCGGATTATAAAATGTGTATATCCAAAATCCAATGATGGAATAAAAAAAACTCTACAATCTATTAATCTAATTAATGCTGATTTTTTTGGATTAAAAAAAAATTGATTATGATTTTTTTATGATAATTATTCGATCCTTTTTTTATAGTAAAAATTAAATTACTGTATAAGATGTAAAAGGGTATTCAAATCCTTATAATTCAAAAAAAAAAACACCATTAATATTTATCGATCTCAATAATATATCAATCGATTTTAAGTTTTTGTAAAATTTAACATAGATAATATATATGATATAAACTTTAAATCCAACAATATATTTTGTAAAATTTAATTTGTATTCGTTAAAATGTTATTGAGCGGGTATATACAATTTTAAATACAAAATTATTATATTTGACTCCTTAACACATTTGTTCTTGAGGCACAAGTTAACATTTTCATATATATAAAAACTATTACTACTTTGCACTTGAAATTATTACTATTTATAGAATTTTAACTCTTCATGAAACTAACACAATTTTGTTTAAATTTGAATATAACAAGAAACAAACTTTTTGTAAAAAAAAAAAAAACTTTTAATAATTTATTTTAGTTTTCTAAATATATACAACCAAGATATAATATTTTATTAAAAAAGATAAAAGTAATTGACAAATCATATTTTTAAAATATAAAAACACAGTTAAATAAAAATGTTATATCCGTCATTTTTCAACACTTAATAAAGGAGTATACTATGTTTCATGAGCTTAGCTCAATTGGTTAGACACTGAATTATATATGCAGAGGGCGGCAGGTTCAAACTCTAGTCATTCCATTTCTCTATTTTAAAAGTTAAATTTATAGTTATTAGACTATTTGACAAAAAAATCAACATAATATACTAGTGAGTTTATCAATATGTACTGCTATTGTAAACTACTTTTTTTATTGACAATAGAAACAACTTTTATACCACATCTAATAGCATAAAACTTTATTATTTGACCATGTCATCTAATTGTATAAAACTTTATTATTTGACTTCTAATAGTATAAAATTTTTATACAACTTTTATACCACATTTGATGTGGCTTAAGTACCATTTATACTTTTTCCATCTTTTATTATAAATATATTTGCCGTTAAAAAGAAAAGACTTCTAATTTAATTGCGTGATATATAAAAATGAAAAACTCATTGAATATCATATCAATGTAAATAGAGTACTAAACTAGTACTTTGAATTTATTATATTCCATAGTCTTGCTATTAAATTCGGTCTCTGACTATGTACCCAAAAAAATAATCGGTCTCTGACTGTTGAAAAGACTATTTAGTACAAATAAAATTTTTAAAGTCATAATTTCCATATCTCAAATAAATATTCTATTTAAGATGAACAACCTATACAAAATCATACTGTAGATTAATTGGTGATTTAGTTACTTATGTAAAATGTATATGCATTACTCTCATTGTTTAATTTTCTATTTTCCTTCTATAGTAAAAAATAAATAAATCTATTTTCCCTCGCCGACCATACTAAAAAAGTATTGCATATATCCTCTCACTACTTTTCTTACCAATATTTCTTTATCCCAATTTTTGTAATATTTTTTTTCCAATACTGAGTGACATAGTGGCTTTCTAGAGCATCGAAAGGCAGTTAAAGGCATAAAAAATGCGCCTTAACATAAAAAATTACCGCAATTCAAGAAAGTGACCAACACAAAATTATTCATTAATATATATTTTTGTTACGTGGGTTTTGGGTGGAAAGTTCCACCCCAAAGAATTCAAGCAGTACGTGTCGAGAATATATTGGATGTTGGAAACTAAGGAACTTTTATTTTAAAATAATGTGAACAGTTTGATTGTTTTTACATCAAAAAATTAATTATATTTGTTAAAAATTGATCTCTAGATCTCTTTATACTCAACTCATTCATATATATATATATATATATTAATGTTTCTGGTTCATACCATTTGAACTATTAAACGGGGATGAAATATAAAGTTTGGTTGAGTACTTAATTACCATTTATTTAATTATTTGGTATGTTATTTTATAGAGTTAAATAAGTTTTTGTCATTAAAAATATTTTAATTTCTAAAAGTAAAAATGAATGCTTTTCTCATCTTAACATTTTATAGTGTGTTTTTTTTCTCTTTTAACAAACATAATTTTGATACGATATTTCTTGAACATTATATGTATATATACAAAATATCGATATAATAGATTGACATGTTATGAATATAAACATGAAAGAGTTATAAATTTTATATTAATCTGAATTTAAATCGGTCATCAAGAAACAAAAACAAAATGAAAAAATTTAGGAGGATACAAATAAACAATTTTTACTTTAGTTTTTAATGTCTAAAGTCAAAATTTGCAATATTTTTAAAGAAAAAAAATTTGTCGAGCTTATTTTTTTTATTTAATTATCTCAAAGCAAATTTTAAAATTTTGATCCTAACAAGTCTTAAAGATATGATAACAAGATGCTCGGGAGTTGCTCCTGCTACTTAGCCTGTAGCCTTGAGCATTGTACAAGGACGTGCTTAATTTTTTGGAGATATTAGTATCCGACAAAACTCTAAATTACTAAAATATTCTCTAAAATTATTTCTTTTTAAGAATATAAAAATAACAATATTTACTTAAAATTTGTGCATTTCTTCGGTAATAACTTTAAAAGTTAAATTAAATTAAATACATAAATTCTAATAAAACATTATTATATTTAAATAATTAATATGTGTCCTAATAACACATAATTTTTTTTTTACCTTTAATTTGGAATAGGAATTAGAGCAATTCATCGGTTACTATTCACATTTCACACTTTTCTCCATCAATCATTATAACTATTATATACTAAATTCCCTTTGCACATTTGACATTTATAAGGTTACCATTTTTGGCCATTATATAAGAATCCTTTCAAAGAATAATTAGCTGAGTCATGATGCTTTCCTCTTAAGGCACAACTTTTTTCATTTTTTTTTCTTTATAGAAAAAGGCACAATTTAAAGTCCATACTACATTTCCCCATTTGACAATTTTATATATATTTTTTATTAAAGTATCTTTCTTTTACACAATCAAATTTAAGACATTCCATTAAAAAAATAATAGTGGTAATACAAGGACGAATAATATAAAAGTAACGCGAAAAATATGAGATAAAGTTGCTCGTGTTAAAGCAGAAGCGCCATAATTCGCTTGCATAGCAAACACAATTATAAAATTTGGGTAATTAGAGAGTATTGTTCTACAATTAGGCATCAAATAACTATACTCGGAACGATTTGGTTATGCACATCATCTACCATCATTTTACAATCCAATTCAAAAATGACTCTACTATAGCCTAGCAAAGCTACCCATTCAAGTCCTTTGTAGAATCCCCAAAGCGACGTATATTCCACTTTTGTGGCATGAAAATGCAGCAAAAAAAACTCATTTCTTATCTCGGAGACAAGTTCCCATGCTCACCTTATTTTCATGACTAAAATTGCTGCATCTATATTGCATTTGAGGTATGATGAAGGCTGTGGTGCTTGCCATGAAACTTGATGATCATGTTGGGACTGATGTTTTAAATAACTATTGGTATTTGCTCATCGAACTATATGATATTCTCTCACTTTGCGAATAAATGACTCCTAATGTATTATTCAGTAAAAAGCGCACATAATGGAATCAACACCTCCATGCAAGCCATGCTTAATTGAAATAAAAATACCCTTGAATTGTTGCACTTATGGTTAGTGGCGGAGCCAGAAAATTTATAAACTCAGGCAAAATCTCAATTTATAACAAAATTTTCAATTTTGCAATGAAAAATCTTAGTTTTGAACAAAAAAACTAAATTTTGCCCAAACTTAACTTCTAAAAATATCAACATTTTTACCAAAGCCCAGGCATGCCGTACTCTAAAAACACCCCTGCTTAAGGTACATATTATTCACTCAATTCATACACTATTTTTCTCAAACAATTAATACTAACTTAAGTGTCAGAATGCTAACTTTTTTTGCATGTACCCTTTACAACAATATCATAATTCATCCATTGTTAAAAACAGTCTCTCACCATCCAGCCAGAGCTGTCTCATAATGTCTATTCAGAGAGCAATATTCATTGTTATCACCCCTATTTAAAAAAGATGATATTCCCTCGTCCCAAAATAAATGTCATATGCAATTTATAACATTGTGTTTTTTTATATTTTATCCCTTAAAGCAATCAAAAGAAAAAATACATTTAAATATCTACTTTTTAGTATTCCAATATTCACTATCAATAAAGAAATAAGATATTTTAGTAAAAATGATATTCTCTCTCTTTCATTTATACATTTTTCTTAAAATATATGATTTAATCAATTATGACACTTAAAATGGGACAAATGAAGTATAATATAAAATTTTTAAAAATATTGTAACAAACATGTTCCAAAAACTTTTGATAGCACTAATCCAAAGTAAAATTCATAAAACTCACACACCAACATAAACACCATTGACCATTAGAGTAGAGATACTGATCTTATACGAGTATATATCTCCATTGATATGATGAATGCTATTTGTTGTGTCATATGATGTAGAAATTGTAAGCGGCGAACTGCGGAATAAGTTTGTTCGTAATCATGGTCCACTTATTGTATGGTTTCAATGATGATAGTATCCTTTTTGAAGTTGACCCCTCCACTTTAATATTATTAATGCACCATCTTTCTTTGATTTGACATTCAACCAATCATTTTTCTTCACTGACGTTAGATCCCAGTCACATGCCATGGTTTCGTAACTCAAACTTAATTACAAACACACATCCACTTGTTTCACATAGCAGCGGCCAAAACACAATGAAAGTTTACATGATATAGATGTAGATTATTTATATAAAATAAAACTATAAAATACTTTGATATAGTATTATTGAAAAAATATTTATGTCCACAAAATATTTTAAGAAATATTCCTACATAAGAAAATTAAATGATTAAGAAATATGAAAAATACAAATATCATGTATCAATAATAGAAAGTGAGTAGGAGAATATTTTGTGACTAAATATTAATAATGTCTAATTAAATATTTTTATTTTTAAAAACATAATACAAAATGTATCATTTTTAGTACTGCGAGTTGAGTTGAATACCTCTTATATTTAGTCATTTTCTTAAATATACATAAACATTCGTTGTTGTTAAAAAATAAATATAGAAATCCATCTATTTGTTTGTTGATGAAGAAATATAATTGAATTCGCCACAGCACAATGATTCTTCAATATTATTATAACTAGTAGTAGTATGTCATTTTACTCATCGGAATTTTGCGCCACAAGGTCTAAAGAATTACATATATATGTACTAATAGTAGTAGTAGTAGTAGTATGTGGCAAAGGAAAAGTAAATTTTAGTTACTAATTGGTAATAAGTAATTTGTTTGGAAGGTGCTTGCAAGGTTCCTTGGGATTTCCTCCTTGACTTTCTCCTCGAGTTCCAAATTCTCCTCATAATATAAGATTAGGTTTAGATTTGACATAAACACATACTTTTTGTTTAATATTAAAATAATGAACAAAATTACTCTCAAGAGCAGTACAACATGTCTGATCAACAGGAAACAAAATTATAAAACTAAACTTGATTAATTTAATTGTGGTGCCGGCAATCAGTGTTAACAGGATTTGCTTAAGTAATGTTCGCTCGTCCAAATATATATTATGCATGGTTATGAGATAGGCAATCGTAATGTTTTAGATTCTCACATTTAATCATAGATACAGTTTTGCTATGTTTAAGATTTCCATATCTTATATAGGGATGTGTTACTCAAATTCTTCTTCAACTTTTTTTAATTCTTTTCTCGTGGTTGATTCATAAATCATTCATTTTTGTTTTATTTATTATAACAGTGCGTACGGTCTATGTCAATCCCTTGAAATAATAATAATAATATTATTATTGCTCCAACTGCAAAAGTTCACTTAATTATTTTCAATTCCATATCTAGTTGTAGTAGATGTTTGATTTATCAATTCCATATCTATTCATTAAATAAAGGACAAACACTCTAATAATTGGCCACGAACTAATTTTATGCATGTGACGGTCATTTTTGTTATATGAAATAAATAGAGGGTTAAACTATCGAAAAATGTTAACTAGGGCATATATGATACTAGTTAAGTAATTAAATATGGTAATCCTTAACTAGTGCATTTTAGCATGATCCTTAATTAACTATAACATTGTATTAGTGAAGAGATTTAGATCCTCATCAAAAATGAGTAAAACGTAAAGTGGGAAAATAAAGAGTTATTTGTAACATAACAAACTCATGATTTGTCGTAATATATATTTTTTTTAATGGCAAATATAATGTATATAATTATATTAAATAAATAAAAAAGGAAGAGAAAATTGACAATACAAAACTGAAGAAGTGGATATTAGAAGTACTTACAAAGATACCAACATACTAAATAAAAAAAGAAAATAGAAATGTCCGAAAATAACAAACACATGCCCAAAAAATAAACATCGTCAAACATGAGGGAGCCAAATCTTTAGACTCGATAAAAAATCAATAAGACCAAACATACTCAATCTATGTCAATCAAGAGTCGAGGGTTCGATCTTTAAATCCTTGGACCAGCTATTCCACCCATCGAGGTGCCTCTAATCTAGCGAGAGATTAGTCACTGCATTTGGCAGTGGATAATATAGATAAAATAGATAAAATACTACTATCAATTTTTTTTTATGTTAATGAAATTTTATGTTAATTAAATACTACTATCAATTTTTTTTTATGTTAATGAAATTTTATGATATAGATAAAATAGAGGATTGTTACCAAAAAAAAAAATATAGAGGAAGCTAACATACTTGGGTTGGGGAGTATATTGCCTAGATAAAATTGTATTGGTGAATTAATGATGATATAGAATCGGGTGTAAGATTTTATTTTTGTTGTTGTTGTTGGCAAGGTAGAAAAAGTATATCATTTCTAAATATCGATCATATATATATCCTCGTATCTTATATCTAGTTCGTAAGCATATTTTAGTTTGGGAATAATTAAGTTAAAAAAAAACTTGGAATTACAAATACAAATAATCAATGGCTTATATTCTGTTTATTATAATGATAACAAAATCACAAAATCATTATAATCTTACAATCTTAGAGTATATTAATTGTGAGTAGAGGTTAGGAAGAAATGCAATATGGGGACGAGACTATACATCAATTAAGTTATAAATTATGGATAAAATCAGCCAATTGATTTCTTCCTTCTCAAGAAAATGTGCATGTTGGAGTCTTTTTCTGATTAACAATAGATATCACCTAATTAATAATGGGACAAGGAACATCATTGATGATTAAGGGGATAATAATAACAGAGTCACCATCGATGATCATTACATTACGATATATATCTTGATGAAATCTAGACTTAAGTTCTACAAAAAAAAAACTCAATAACATTTTAATACTATCATGCTTTAATTTATATATATATATACATATAGTTTTCCCATAAAATATCAAAAAATTGAAAGGGTCCCGGTCGTTGGATATTAGTGAATCTATATTACATCAACAATCAAGATTCTTCTCTCGTTTCTATTATATTAGTATTATTATTAGTAAACAAGAAAATTGTTGTGGTCCATGCAATTGATTTCTCTTTCTTTTAATTTTGATTATTTTTAATTCTAAATATATAAAAAGTCATAATATTTTAAGGGACATGAAATGGGCAGGTAGGACTAAACAACAGTGAATTGGATTTGATTTATCAAATCAGATACTAATCTTTCCTCTCAATTCGTAAAGACAAAGAGTTCGTTTGGCTATAGATTCGTAATGACTCTATTCATCAGCAAGTTGATCAACTTTTGTATATGATCATGATCATGATCATCATCATAATAATATTAATTACTACTTCATCCGTTTCAAAATAAGTATTATTTAAGTTATGTGTGCCCTATTCATATAACATATTTTGATCATATATTTTGATTAATATATAAAAAATAATATTAGCATATATGATTTTAGAGCATTGCTGTTTAAAGCGAAAGAAATTATCACGAAAGTATAGCGAATTAGAAATTATCCAATCACAACATAGAATTGAGCGGAGTTCACGATAAGGTATTGCAAAAGATAGAATTCAATAAAACGTGGATAGATAGAATAAAGGGTCGGGATGATTCCCGAAAGTAAAATTCACTTTAAATAGTAATTTCCATGATTTTATTCATTTTGTCTCAATAAATATTTTTAAAATATAAAGTTTTAAGAATTTTTTATAATACATAATTAAAGATATTTGTGATTAAAAATATAGATTGACATACGTAATTGAACAATTGTGACACTTATTTTGAAACGGATATAATATATATATATATTAATGATAATTCTACCCAAATTTGGTAATTGCAAGTACGATTCAAGCCGAAATTCTATCTAATGGTAGAGATTCATAAAACACAAAAAGATTATTTGATTTTTAATTAATTAGTACTTCAATTATTGCACATTATAAACGGTGCGTGATGATTCTTTTAAATGCACTAACCATAGGAGACATGCGGTCACACTTGTGATGCAATATTATTTAAGAACGTATGCGTTTGATCTGCTAAAAAAATAAGAGATTGAATATGACAATTTCTGTTGTACTATGTTTAATTTAAAAGCTGTTACTGAGACCGAACAAATTGAGAGTGGGATTGAACAAAATAAGATATTATTGTCCCACTAAACCATGAAACTTTTTGTCCTCAGCACAACTTTTCTAAATCACCAAAATAATATTTTCTCCATCAAACATCATACAAGGCAAAAAAATTTAATACCCTAAATGTTTATCCTGTGATGTTCTGTCTTGTACTATCTGGTACTGTTCTATCCAATATTTTCATTTTGCATATCAATCAGACGTGTCAAAAAAGTAGAAATGCATAGACAAATAAATTATCATATCATATTATATAAAAGTTAGTTTTCAATCCACTTTGCGCAATATGGACCACAACTGATCCCTTCTTGCTTTGCTTTGAATGGGTTTTCAATCCCCTGCCAAAAATTGGAGAAAATTGCTCTTTACTCCATGTTATTCACACACCCTCTAAAAATTCAAAATTACACTTCGTTGAAAAAAACAAAGTTTCTATACTTTTCAGATAATATTTTTCAAATATATTTTTCATTCACTAGAGTTTGGAAAATATATTCAAAGTAATTTTTTATAATAGGATCTGAAGAACAAGAACATTTGTGTATTTTACTATTTCTGGAATCTAAGCGAACCCAAAATTCTTTTTTTTTTTCCAAAAATCTCTCACAATCACTCAAGCCCGCCCTTATTCAAAGGAAGTTTATTTTTGAATCACAAGTAATTTTTATCCCAACATCAAAGGTATTGTAGCTTTGGAATGGAATGGCTACGACCAATCTTGAGTATTTGGGAGGTGATATATGATGAGAGTATTTTTTTTTTGAATCATATGATGAGAGTATTGTAGCTTTGGGAGTATTGCAACTTAAAACTTGGTTTATGATTTTTGGATTTGTGAATTTGATTTTTTGATTATGCATTTATAATTTTTGAACATTAAAAAATATATTTGACCATGAAAAAAAAAGGAAAAAAACACAAGAAATGTTTGTTTGGTTCTGATAAGTCGTCTCAGTTTAAAAAATATAATCAGAAAAAATTGCATGTTTACATGGTTTGGATTAAATTTTCCAAAATGAGCATATATATTTATTTGTTTCCGATTATATTTTCTAAACCGGGTATATATTTATTTAATTCGGATTATATTTTTCAGACTAAACTTGTATTTTTTTAGTTCAGATTATATTCTCCAAACTTTGAGAATTTTTTAAAATTTAGTGTAATTTTATATGGTTCGGTAAATATTTTCCGAACACAAGCGAACGAAAAATATGTTTAAAAATATTCCGAACAATTTTGAAACATTATTTTTTTTTAAACAAAAGACAATAGTAGTAATTTAGGGGGTCTTGGAGCAACATAGAGGGAGTAAAGAGCGATTTTCAAAATTGGACTCCAATAATGGTGAGCTCCAAAAGAGATACAAATGGCCCACACCACACGTCTTGTTTTTGTTCAAAACATTCATGTTAATATTTATTTTTTCCTACTTTGACTTCAAAAAAATAATTTTTGTTTTTTACTTTTTTAATTACATCTACCTTTTCAACTTCAAAATAACATATTATTCAAGACAAATAGATAATTTCTTTAAATTATATAGTTGTTAGAAAAATACGTCTTTGTTACTAGTTACTACTACCCCTAGCACAAAAAAACTTAAGGGATGTTCCATGAGCTTAGCTCAAATGATTGAACATTTTGCACAAAAATGCAGTTGATCTGAGTTCGAAGCCGGGTACGCTCCTTTATTTTTTTTTTAAAGAATGAATTTATAGTCACTAGGTTGTTTGATCAAAAAAAATTAAGGGATCAAAATGAAACTTAAAATTAACTTAAGAGACGAATGACTTTTCATAAACTAAAAAACTTGATTGGTAATCCAATTTTACAAAACTATTTTCAAAAATTGTTTTCTATATATTAGTTTTTAAAACAAAAAAAGTAAAACAGATTTAAGAAGTTTTGCTTTTCTCTTTTTAAAAACAGTTTTCTAAAACATATTTATAAAATACATTTTAAAAATTAAAAACCAAAATTGTTTCAAACAGACCCTAAGAACTGTTTGAACGACTTCTCAAAATCAGTTTTTTAATTTTAAAGAGTTTAAGGAGTTTTACTTTTCTCTTCATAAAAACAATTTTTGAAAAATAGTTTATAAAACACATTTTAAAAACTAAAAATCAAAATTGTTCAAACAAGCCCGTAATTGTTTCAAACTAGTTTTTTTAATTATTTTTTTAATTCTTATATCGCTATGTAGTATGAAATATTTTTTTTGCATTTCAAAAGGTGACATATTATTATCTAATCTAATAGTAGCAGATCATGGCACCTTATGATTAAAAGCATATGACATAGTATTTAGAATAACATAGAGTGAGAAATTAGTCAATTAATTAGAAGCATTGTCCAAATTGTAGCTAAGTAATCTATAAAGGATAAAAGAATGGCGTAAGTGATATATTTAATGGTATGTATGTATGTATGTATGTATTGCAGAGAATATGAAATAAAATGAATAAAGGTCGATAAACAAACACTAAAGTTAATGAATGAATGCGTGTTGGCAATGCAAACATAGAGGATGAGCAGATTGCTGCGAATTATAAGTGAGAGTAGTGAGTGAGGGGACCTAATTACTAATTAACCATCCATCCATCCATCCATCCATTTGAATGGAATTATATATATATATATATATATATATATAGTAGTAGTAATTCTAAGTAAGTAGTAAGTAATTAAAGCAATAGTAATAGAAATTGTTTGAGTAATTAGTAGTAGTAGTAGTAGTAAACAATAATAATAGTAATAAGAAATTATTATTAACTAAAGTCCCAACCTCAAATCAAGAGTAATGGGAGAAGAGGCATCAGGATCATTATCATCAGGAGGTGGTAGTGGTGGTGGTGGAAGTGGAGGAAGAGGAAAATTCAAGTCAACAACATTAAGACTGGAAGATTTGTTGTTGTTGTTGTTGTTGTTGGATGTTGTTGCAGCAGCAGCAGCAGCAGAGTCGGTTGTTTCACCTTTCTCCCAGTGACACCTTTTGTGACCACCAAGTGCTTGTCCAGTGCTAAACACTCTCAAGCATATGCTACACTTGTGTCCGGTGGCTGCTTCCCCTTCCACGTCACCACCACCGGCATTGTAACTGTCACGAGGCACCATCATCATCATCATCTCCATAAGGTGTTGTTGTTGTTGTTGATGATGATCAGAAGAAGAAGAAGCAGCATTAAGAAAAGCATCTCCTTGGGGGGTGGAAGTTTGTTGTGGCCACGTCAGCCTAGTAGTGGAAGAAGCGGTTATTGGAGTTGGAGTTGTTGTTGTATTGGCGAAACAGCCCTTAACATTCTTGTGACTTGCTCTGTGACCACCAAGAGCCTGATGCGATCCAAACACCTTGTTACAACATGAACAAACAAACTGACTGTTACTATTATTATTATTATTATTATTATTGTCTTGATGATGATCCATTGCTACTATCGATACAGATGAAGAATAATCATTCATTCCTGTTGATGCCGCCTTAAGCCTAGCCCTGTTGTTGTTGTTGTTGGACTTTGAATTTGCAAGTAAGATCAAACAGGAAGCAATTTCATGATCTTCAGGAGTCATGTTGTTGATGAATGAAGATGAAGAAGAAGAAGAAGAAGCGTGTTGATTTCTTCTGAAATTGGGTGGAGGATTAATGCCTCTCCATTGACGTTCAGGATGACAACGCATGTGACCAAAAAGAGCCTTCCATGACCAGAATTTCTTACCGCATTCAGTACAAGCACGAACATCATCCTTATTATTCGATGATGATTCTGCTTCCTTACGCTTCTTTCCAGAAAGAGAAGAAGAATGATAACGACGATTATGGTGTTTCATGTATGATGATGAATCGTCGCCACTATTATGATCGGAACTATTATCTTCTGATTTCATACTTGTCTCTGTCTCTCTGTGTTTGTTGTTTGAAGCAAAGCAAAGCAACTAACCAAAAAAGTTATCCCCAATTCATGCATTACACTTATGTACACACCCCATTCCTCAGCGGTTACTTCAACTTCCTCTTCTTTTCAATTGACGGTTTCTTCTTTTTCTTTCTTTCTTAAATTCATTCTTTCATTAATTAATACATAATCCCCTATTTACGCAAATGCCTAAATAAAATGTATCACCCGTACTTATTTTATTTTGATTAAATGTTATTAGATATTATTAACCTTATTACTTATATCCCATTCTGCATTGTTCAAAACAAAAACAAAAATTGGTTTAGTCAATAAATAAATAAATAAATAAATTGGTATATGTGATATAAAAAAAGTTACAAACATCTACATATAATCTATTATAAAATAAATAAAAAACTCTCATAACTAATTACTTGCCGCATATCAAAAAAACTTCACGTATTAATAAAAAATTGATAAATCTCTATCTCTATATAATATAATTACGGATGTCTCTCTCCCGATCATCATCCAATGTGGCAAGCAACCAAGTCTTCATATGTTTATGTGTCAAGATTTCAAGGTTTTATGTTTTAAGCAATTAGGCAAGCTAAATATACTCCCTTCGATTCCATCCAACAACACTTTTCTAATTTTTATATTATTTTACTTAGATTTAGTTAAGAGTTTTAGTAAAAGTAACATGGTTCGATTCTCTCCAACGACAAAAAATCTATTTTTATAATATATATTTTTACTTATACTATGTAGGTTTAATTAGGATTTGTAGCAAAAGGAACATGGTTCAATTCCCACCCACAACAAAAATCTTTTTTTATGATGTACTTTTTTACTTAATTGTTACTAACCATCATTTTTAAAAAGTTACTAATTTCTATAATCTCTATCTCTATAATATATATTTGCGGATGTCTCTCTCATGAACAAAATTTCACAAGACAATCTATAATGAACCAAAATTTATGTGTGTCATCTATGTCTCTCTCACGAACAAAATTTAGTATGAGATACACGGTTTAATTTTTTTTTTGTTGAGACCGGAGTAACCACCGCCGATCGCAGTGACTAATCCCTCGCCAGATTGGAGGCACCTCAAAGGGTGGGATAACTGTCTCATAAATTTAAAGTTGCTCAATACCACACGGTTCGATTTCCACCAACAACTAAAATTATATATTTATGATTATTTTTGAGACAATTTTATGATATTTTATTGCTTATGAAAAATATTTACACTTATATTAATATACCTGTATTTTTTTTTTTAATTTACACGGGATCAATATTTATACTAATACATTAATACAAGTGCCTTTTTTCACTACAAGAAAACCTTTATTTTCCAACCAAACTGAGAAAGAGGGGTTGAAAGTTTAGGCCCTCAAGAAATATTTTGAAGGTTCAGACCGTCAAAAAATGAAAAAAACCGTCAACAAATTATGAGAATATTTAAAAATAAATGAAAAATACATATCAGGGCTTTAGCCGTCGGGAAATTATCATCCACTGAAATTATTATCATAAAAGCCTTATCCGTCGGGATGTTTATACTTTCTGACGGTCCTGACCGTCGACAACATGTAATTTCCGTCGATAAAATTGTGTCAGAATTAATTAATCTTGATGACGGTTTAGGCCGTCGGGAAGTCATTACGAATAAATATTAATATAGTTGATGGATGGTTACGATGGTATAGACTGTCAGGAAGTTATTTGTAATTTGCAGACGGCTTCGACAGTCGGGGTGTTCACTGCATTAAACAAAAATAGTATCTCACCGTGTTTTTTTTTTTGTAATTTTTACAGAATTATATTTTTTTTCTACGAATGTTTTAATATGAGACGAAATTTTTTTTTTTATTAGAACTTAAATATTTATACACATATTAATACGGAAAACCTATTTTTTATACTATGACTTATATTTACACTCATATTAATACAAATGTTTTTTGATTTTATAATTTAAACAATGATCAATATTTATATTCATATATTAATACACGACCTATCTTTTTTGTAATTTCAATGGGGACTAGAAATGAAACATGATATTGTTCAAAACGGGGAACGAGAGATCACTCTCCACCCTATTTTATCTCTTTAAAATTCTTAAATATATATTATTTTAATATTTAAATAATAGAAATATAAAATTAATTTCACAAATAATTGGAAAAATAAAACTATTTGACAAAAATTATATTAATTAACTTAAATTTAAAAAAAAAATTAATAACATATACTATAAATTTAAATATTAACCCGTGCATTGCACGGGTCAGTTATACTAGTATAATATATTTATGGATGTCTCTCTCTTGATTGTAATCCTATGTGGCAAGCTATCAAGTATCCATATACCTATGTGGCAAACTATGAGACTATCTACATAACAAACAAATTCTTTTACTTTTTAGAGTTCCTTGAAGTACCACTCTTCGATTCCCGCTCATGACACTTTTTTAATTATGCTACAATTTATTTTATTTTATTTTTTAGAATTCCTTAATGTATCATTTTTTGATTTTCACTCATGACACATTTTTAATTATGAGACAATTTTTAAAAGATACTTTTGAAACACATATTCTATATAACTAAGATTAATAGTCACTTATAGACAAAAACAAACAAATTTTTTGGATAAAGATAAGTAAATCAAGCCAATTTCTAACAAATAACAATAATTTTTTAAGATTAATAATTTTAAAGACATTTTTTCTTAATAACGTTTCCATAACTTTTTTTTTAATCATCGTAACTAATGATATATCATAAAAAAATTAATTGATTCAAATGTTGAAATACTATTATATAAATATAAGTACCCAAACAATTATATGTATCTATTTTTTAACAATAAAGTTGTATGAATTAATATATACTGTTACATAAATATTATTATGACTAGCGGGCCAAACGGGCACGTTCCGTGCCCGTGTACCTGTTTGTGTGATACATATTTTTTATTATTTTATATTTAAATTTGATATTTTTTTGTTGATGATTTCTTCAAATTTGGTTGTTATGAGAATAATTTGAAATTTGAAATTGAGGGTAAAATAGGAATAAAAGCAGGTCATACCAAAAGAGTGTATCCTCTTTATATAGGTGTAGAATAGATATAGATAAAAAAATTCATAATTTCTCAAATAAAAGTATATTTTATTAATTTAATTTTTAACTTTTATTTACATGCAAAACTTAACTCATTTCTATCGATCATTTTTTTTATTACTGAGTTGTATCAAATATAAATCATACTTATTATTTATGTTTTATTTGTATTTTATTAAGAACATATTTTTATTCCTATATTAATAGAATAAACCCATTTTTTGTAATTTTTATCATTACTTATATTTACACTTATATTAATATCAGTGCATGTCTTTATAATTTACACAGGATCAATATTAATAATCATATATTAATGCAAGAGCTTATTTTTTTATTTAAAAAATGAGACTTTATATTCACATATCAAAACAAGGTCCTATATTTTTTTAAATTGCTACGGTGATGTAGTATCAAAAGTAAGTATAGTTTTATCGTATCCACAGGGACTGATGCGATATCGTAGCCGTTCAACAATTGATATAGTTTCAAGTATAGAGAAAAAATGATATTTGTTTAAAGTGATTAATTAAAATAACGGTAAGTGATGACAAGATTAACAGAGAGATAAAATTGCTGGGATTAGACTTCACTACCTTAATCGTATGTCCTCTCTTAATCAGTTATATAAATCTTAGCTATTTACCAAAATTATCACGTATCGCTCACGTACGTGTCCGTGTCCAGATCACGACGAGAATCCCGTTTATATCTATTAACCCCCGATGTCTCGGGTGAATAATCGATACACCGGCTTTACCGTATTGCTTAAACTCCGATGTCTCGGATGAATACACAACACAATAACATTAAGATTCGATACTATTTGTGAATATTAAACCCAAATCTATGTCTAGAGTTTAGAGTTTAATAGATATTATCCTAGATCATTGATTCAAAAGGTATATGTCTATAACAATTCAAATCTAAAGATAAAACATGTAAATCAAAGATAACATCAACTTTGATAAATAAACTAAAATTCATACAACACCATGATCATCAAGAACACATACTCACAAAATAGCCAACCTAATCCCAACAAAAGAGAAATTAGCCCTTCATTTTCATGAGAACTTTACAAAGATTAAGAAGAAAAGAGATGAACAAACATAGCAATGATGATGTCTCAACTATTGTAGTGCATTCACCTTCAAATCTCCTTGAATCTTGCTCCTTGGTGTTCCTCTCTGTTTTTCGTACTGTTTGGATCTTGGGAGAGGTGAGTTCTCCCTAAAAAAATCTGTTTTGAAGGCTATTTATAGCAAATATGACTTTTCAAGCTCGCTGGGCGAGCTACCCTCGCTGGGCGATAGGATGTTTCTTCATCTGTGGGTTTTCTGACACGTGTCCTCATCAAACCGCCACAGCTCGCTGGGCCACCAAAAGCTCGCTTGGCGAGCTCAGCTCGCCAGAGGTCGCCAGGCCGCGAGCAATTCTGCTTCCGTCGCCAGGTGGTCGCTCAGCCACGGGTCGCCTGGCTAGCCAGGGCTGGCTCAGCCACGGTGACAGCAACTGATTTTTCTGCATTTTTCTGTTTTGACCGCACTTTGAGCTCGCTTAGCCCGAATGCTGAACTTCATTTCACTCTTCATTTGTCAAGATTCACAAGGCAAGCACAAATGCCTACAAAATGGTTGAGATTAGGTACAAAAAAACACAATTTGGCTATTTTCTAACAAAACATAATATCTACATCTTAGTTGGAGTTTTAATATGAAATCGTATTTAAAACAAGTCAATAAGTGCCTAAATTGTATATGAGATTTTACTACTTTTTGGCACTTATCATACGGCGATGGGAGAAAAAATATCACATTGTTGAGAACGAAAAGTGGGAGATCATTCTCCAGCTATGAATTATATTTACACTCATTTTAATATGAGTGTATTTTTATTTTCTAATTTATACAAGACAATATTTATAATTATATATTAAAATAGATCCTATTATTTTTGTAATTTTTATGGGGACAAAAAGAAAATACCATACTATTGAGAACGGGGAGTGGAATATCATTTTCCACCATGTTCTATCCATTTAAAATACCTAAATATATAATTATTTTTTATAATTAAATAATATAAATATTAAATCAATTTCATAACTAATTAGAAAAACATAAATTATATGACAAAAAATTCATTAATTAAAAATAAGATATAAAAAATTAAATTAAATTACAAAAATTAATATTTAAACTAATCTACTTTAACATTAATTATATATATTAATATAATTTTGAATTTTAACCAGTACATTTGTACGGGTTAGTTATACTAGTATAATATATTTACGGATGTCTCTCTCCTGATTATAATCCTATGTGGCAAACTATCAAATACCCAAATACCTATGTGGCAAACTATCACTCTTCGATTCCCACTCAAGATACTTTTTCAATTATGAAACATTTTATTTTACTTTTTAGAGTTCCTTAATGTACCACTCTTCGATTCCCACTCACAACACTTCTTCAATTATGAGACATTTTATTTTATATTTTAGAATTCCTTAATGTATCATTCTTCGATTCCCACTCATGACACTTTTTTAATTATGATACATTTTATTTCATTTTATTTTTAGAATTCCTAAATGTATTATTTTTCGATTCTCACTCATGACACATTTTTAATTATGAGACATTTTTTTCAAAGATATTTTTGAGACACATATTCTGTATAACTGAGATTAATAGTCACTTATAGACAAAAACAAACAAAACTTTTGGATAAAAACAAGTAAATCAAACTAATTTCTACTCCCTCCGTCCCAAAATAAGTGTCACAGTTGACCATTTTGCACTATTCACATAATCTACTTTGACCGTATTTTTTTACTAATATTTAAATGTAAATATTAGCATGTAAGATCTTGTTTGATTTGTCTCGATGAATATTTTTAAAGTATACAATTTTTATAATTTTTAAAGATAAATAATTAAAGATATTAATGATCAAAGTTGTGCGTTGGCAAACGTGAACTGGTCAACTGCGACATTTATTTTGGGACGGAGGGAGTAACAAATAACAATAATTTTTTAAGATTAATACTTTTAATGAAAAAATTCTTAATAACTTTTCCATAATTTTTTTTAATCATCATAACTAATGGTATATCATAAAAAATTTAGTTGATTCAAATTCTGAAATACTATTATATAAGTATAAGTACCCAAACAATTATTTGTATTACTTTTTTTAAAATAAAGTTGTATGAATTAATTTATACTGTTACATAAATATTATTATGATAAAAAAAGTCATAATTTCTCAAATAAAAGTATATTTTATTAATTTAATTTTTAACTTTTGTTCACATGCAAAATTTAACTCATTTCTATCTATCATTTTTTTATTACTAAGTTGTACCAAATATAAATCATACTTATTCCTATTTTATTTGTCTTTTATTAAGAACACATTTTTATTCCTATATTAATACAATAAACCCATTTTTTTTGTAACTTTTATGATGACTTATTTACACTTATATTAACATCAGTGCATGTCTTTATAATTTACACAGGATCAATATTAAAAATCATATATTAATACAAGAGCTTTTTTTTTTTTTTTTAAAATGAGACTTTATATTCACATATCAATATAAGGTCCTCTATTTTTTTTTAAAATAATTGCTGCGAGGATGGGAGGAAAAATATCATATCGTTGAGAACGGATAGTGGGAGATCATTCTCCAAAATACTAACTATGACTTATATTTACACTCATGTTAATATGAGTGTATTGTGATTTTGTAATTTATACAAGACAATATTTATACTTATATATTAAAACAGATCCTATTATTTTTGTAATTTCTACGGGAACGGAAAGAAAACATCATACTGTTGAGAACGGGGAGTAGAATATCACTCTCCACTATGTTCTATCTCTTTAAAATCCTTAAATATATAATTAGTTTTTGTAATTAAATAATATAAATATTAAATCAATTTCACAAGTAATTAAAAAAACATAAATTACATGACAAAAAAAAATTCATTAATTAAAAATAAGATACAAAAAATTAAATTAATAAAATTAATATTTCAACTAATCTACTTTAACTTTAATTATATATATTAATATAATTTTGAATTTTAACCCGTACATTTGTACGGGTTAGTTATACTAGTTGTATACTATTTATAATATGTTAGCAGTTGGATGAACAAAAGTTCTCACTCATACAATGGCATTGGCAGCACTTGCAATTCTTGACCAAAGATCGGCCCACTCCTTACCAATTGACCCATTGAGCGATTATAGCTCCATTCATTGTAATTTTCAAATTTCTTATTCAAATATGTTTCATATTGTAAAAAGGGATATTCATCCTCTGTTTTTAGAGTGATTTCAATACAATTCAAATTATTTTCTGCTATCAAGCTTCTGCTTCTTATCAATAAGCATATGAGACCCATATTAATTAATTAATTAGGAGTTAGGACATAAAACTCAAAATATCATGAAGAAATAACCGAGCTTCCCTCAAATAATTTCTAGTTCTTAAGTTCACGATCATATTTTGTGATCCTAGTACTAAGTGGTGTAACTCTAAGCTGCAACATATGTCACCTTTCCTATGATGAACTATGTGTTACAAGTTCAAGATGTCATGTTCCCACGAAATATAATGAATCTTCAAAATTTGTATAGATATCTTTTGGCAGCTTCTTAAGATTTTGCGCTAAAAGATTCAATTAGCTTTCAACAGATGCCTACAGTTGTGCTTGTCTATGCTTAAAACAATATTCTAAATTTGTTTATATCCTACTAATATTATCTTCCAACTACATGAAGACACCGTTCTTTCGACGCCATGGCTTATGCTGACAATAGATTGCAGCAGGCATAATCTTTTGTCTGATATCAGGTTTTTCCTTCTTCGCAGTGTCCATCACCATATATGACCAACACAAGTTGAACCTTGAGAGTTGTCCAAGTCGAACTATCTGATGAAAAATATTACTGCTAATTATTGCATATTTTCTCATATAATTGGATATTCATCCTCTTTTATTAGAGTGATTTCAATACAGTTCCTATTATTTTCTGCTGAAGAAATAACTGAGCTTCGCTGTGGAGTACGCAATTTTAGATATTTAAAACGTTTAATTGGAAAATAAATGGAACCTCCTCTATCTATTTCACACTAAATCCAATCCAATATATTATAATAGCCATTTATGATAAACTGCAAACTAATTTCCTGAAGAAAAGTCATCATCTTCATAAACAAAATATTTGATAACTACTCCAAAATGTTTTGGATATGATAATAAACTAAATAATGGATTAGGGGATCAAAATCCAACCAAAGTTGCCTTCATACTATTACTAGACCTCAAAAGTCAAATATCAAACGATTCTCCTGAGCTCTCCTGTATTCAGTGCGTATTGGCGATGCTGGGACAATATTGGAGCCACTTGAACTGCAGCTAATGTTGACGCTAAGTCATCAGAAGCGGGTTCCTTATCTTTAGTAGCTGCATGCAGAATTGTTTGCAAGATTTGGAGAGGATCCCCATGGCTAACAACCAAAATTGCACATCTGTATGACGTGGAACAGGATAAAATTAATTTATACTAGAATATGAATAAAAATACCAAAAGATACTTAAATAAATAAGAACAATCTCAATGTTGAATTATATTTTGTAACCATAGATGGAAAACCATATGTGCTACTGTGCTAGATCACAAGTCAATAAAAAATTCACCATATATGGAACAGGAAAACCATGTGCACTCGATGTTGAACTATATTTTATCAACTTGAACTAACTACAGGGCTCTAATAGATATGTTAAAAAAACATGTGCTAGAAAAACAAGAATACGAGAAGAATTTCAAATGATATTTAAGGTAGAAGTGAGTACGTACCCTTCAAATTCTGATTCCATAATGGCCATTGTTCTTGCAAGTCTATAGGCAACATCCTTAACACTTTCCCCTCCTTCTGGCCCAAGAAGAGGATCTTTCTCATCTAATGCCCAGATCTCTGTATACTGTCAATGAATGGAAGGAGAAAATCAATAAGTTTCCCAAACTACAGTTGGTTTTAGCATACTTTATATAAAGGGGAACTTGGTGTTAGAAAGTTCCAACTGTGGAACTTGGTTTATGGAAGCAGCCTTAGCTTTCATTTACTACTTACTAGAGACTCATGACCATGTAAGTACATAGATAGCAGCAAGCAACTCCAACTGTTGCAATAAGGCTAGCTACCTATACAGAATATGTAAGCAGTGGCACCACTAAATGGACTTGATCAAAATCTGACCAAGGTTATTTATGAACATCAACATTTTATTTCACGATTAATGATTATGGTCGTGTTCACTATGATCAAAAGTGGCTGAGATACCAAATTTATTTAATGCTGTAGCACAAATTGCGGCCAGTGACATAGTAATAAAAGTCTGCTAATTATCCAATACCAAATAGTACGATATAATAATACAGACAAATAGATTAAAAGTGAACAAATTTGCAATTATAAAAAATTTCATTCAATCATGGTGAAGTGTGAATCCAATACAGGTGAATCTGAAGAGAGTATTATTGAGCATGAGTCACTTACTTTGTCATGAGATAAAAGCTCGAAGGAAGGACCAAAGTAGCGTTCTCGAAGATCTTCAATGAGCTGCATAAATAAATAGGGGTATTTCAGTGCATCAAATTATGAATGAAGCAAAGAAATGTTATTGTTTTAATTTATTTATTTATTTGAATAGGTGAATGAGTGAGTGAGTGAGTGAGTGACATTATTTACCTTACAGTGAGGGCCATGAAAAGGAATGTTCAATACAGTAGCAACAGCATTGGCAGTGTGGGTTGTTCTTGAAAAAGGGGAGTAGCAAATGCGCACATTAGCAAGTGGTATATTATTAGCCTCTAGTTCCTGCTTAATCCAATTCAATTCAATAATAATAATACAGTAAGCTAAGCTAAGGTCTCTCTCTCTCTCTCTCTCTCTCTCTCTCTCTCTCTAACTATGTATTGAAATTCAAATAAATAAAAGGTGTTAGTTAGTTAGTTAGTTAGTTAGTTAATTAATTAGTACCTTTTGAAATGAAATACCGGCGAGTTGTGCTTGATGAACGCCGTCGGGGGCCAATTGGAATTCAGGGCGAATACCATTTTCCTGTGATTATTAGATTGATTGATTGATTGATTGAGATTATGAATGAATGAATGAATGAATGAATGAATAATATGATTGATTACTACCATGGAAGAAACAATGATGCCACGCTCGTTGGGAATGCTTTTGCCATGCCTCAGAACCCAATATCTGTTCTTCAATACCACTGACATTCTTTATTGATTGAGAATGCTTCCTAGCTACAGCCCCCTACAGTACTGACTGACTGACTGCCAACAAATCCAATCACTAAACAGCCAAGCCATCTTATATATATACTTCCTCATTTCTGCCTAGTGCCTACCCTTCTTCCCCCTTTCCCTTCCATATTAAACACTATTCTTTTTTTTATTAAAAATAACTTTAATATTCTTTTTCACTTTTTTTATGAAAAATAAGTTGAATAATGAATAATTAGTCTAATGGATATACTCTATGAAGCCCCGATATTTTAAATTTGATTAAGTATAGTGTCAGATACCGTATCTTATACCGATACGCGTAAGATACTTCCCGATATGTATCGAGGAAGTATCAAATGTTTAAATTTTATTTTTTAAATAAAAAAAAGCCGACACATGCAATACTTGTATGATACTTTCCGATGCTTGCACTTAAATTTTAAAAAAATTTCGTATCATTGTATTTGTATCGTATCATGTATTGGGACTTTATCGCGTATACTGTATATACTTATAATGTAAAATTAGTTTACATTATCAATTACTATATTTTATCAATAACATGTTATATTAACAAAGAAAATATTTCTCAAAACATTATGTCTAAAAAAAAGATATGAACGACCTTTATAAAAAAAACTATACTATCGATATATATTCATTAAACTTATATAAAATTCATTTACATTATATAACATTGAATTGGATGATCAATGAATTCCAAAAATATAATTTCTTTTACAAGGAATACAATAAAATAAATTTTAATTTGTACAAATCACTATAAAGGTAAACTTAATCATGCACTAGTTGAACTTTATACTAGTATAGTAGTATATACTAACAGGAAGCAAAAATTAGCTCTCCATATACGGTCACACTGCCAGATGATGAAACCATATAAAATTATACTCTTTGCTCATTTTTCGGAAATGCTATCAAATGGTTTCATTTTCAAAATTGGTTTCATTAACATTCACATAAATTTCCTGCCCATGCACAAAATTGGTTTCATTTTCAAAATTTGGAGCCATCTGTTCTTTCTCATGTTAAATTCAATTTATATAGGCCTCTTATTAATAGCAGTGTCTACCATACAAACACGTAATGTAACCGTGATACCCTATATTTAACACAATAATAATTTTCACATGGAGCATTATAGTATTTACACATGGATTATTGGATTACATAACCAGGATAGTCTGCTTATCTCTACAATACTTGACTGTACTACACTGCATTTGTTGTACATTGGATTAGATTGGGAACTGATTGATTACAAAATGCCTGTAAAAACTATTTCCTACATAAGCACTACAGAAAAACTAAAATTCTAACTCAACATCTAAATATTGTATCTATGCAGAGAATCATCCTGTAAAATATCAGGTCCGCGGTTTTCATCCATATTCCTTGTCTTAAGAATTAAGAAGTCATCTGCAAACACGAGTTGTAAGATTAAGGTGCCAAATCTACAGTAGATATTAATATATATGGACTGCAGACAATGAAGAGCAAAACTAGCATGTTGTTTTCATTAGTATCTAATTAAAAGGGTTTAAACATCACTGGTTCAAGTTCAACTTTATATACTAACAGGAAGCAAAAATTAACTCTCCCTATACGGCCACACTGCCAGGATCATGCCATATAAAATTATCTTTGCTCTTTCTTAAGAAAAATAAGTCAAATGGCAGATTAATATTCAGGTAAGTTTCCTGCACATGCCCTAAAAAAAAGAAGTCATCCTTTTCTTCTCAAGTTCTTAATTCCTATAAATTATTCCTATAAAACTAGGAACTCATTACGGCAATTTACTTTTCCTTTTCTCCTCAATGTTTTAGCGTAAGGAACTGGGAACATACAACAAGCAAATAGATATGCAAAACCAAGGACAGAAATAAAATAAAAAAATAAAAAATTCAAAAGTTGAGTGAAAAAAAAATGCCAAGACTTATGTTCACTAAACTTTGGTCATTCATAAAGCACAGATATGTAAGGAATTAAACAAATACACACTGACCTCTGCAATCTGAAAATCCTTGTGTAGAAACCACCAAGGACCATTCTTTGATAGTAGTCTGAAAGTGTAAAAGCATGAATCATTCACCAACTAAAAAGAGCTTAAACAGTACATCCAGAAGAAGCAATAATAGACCCCTGCTAACTAGAAGGTGCAAAAAAATTAATGTCATTTTACCTAACAGAACCAGCTACTACACGGAGTGCCATGAACATAGTCAAGCCCAGCCATACACCTTGAAGGCCGAAACGTGAAGGGGCAAATACCAAAAATGTTGAGGAGACTGCTCCCACAAACATCTACAAAGCAATTATCATATGATTTAACCTTTCAAAATATATTACCAGGACAGGAACATCGTAACAAGTTTTGACCAAAAAACTTACCATGGAGATAGCAGCATATGGGAAATCAGAAACACCATAATGGAGACCGTCAAAGATATAAGCCAGTGCATTAAAAGGTTGAGAAGCGCTGACAAACTGGCAACAGTCACATATAAGTTATAACAGTGTACACCAATATCTGAGGCAGAGAAGTGCGGACAAAAAAAGAACAATAAGACGATACATACCAACACTCCAGTTCTGACAACCTGCAAGACTTCTAAGTCCTGGGTAAAAAGGGTAGCTAAAGATCCAAAAGATGCACCCAGAATTGCAGCCAAGCAGATGCCTGTCAGCAGTCCAATCTGGAAAAGGACATCATCAGGTTCTCAAAGAAATTCACAAAACATATTATTTAACTAAGTGTTACACAGCCATAGCGTTCTTAACTTGTAAGAAAAAATAATGAATGAAAGGCATTAAAGGCTCAAAACTTGATGCACAAAAAGAAAAACACCTACCTTTAATACAAAATGAGTAATTTCTTTCACAGCTTTGTATTCATGTCTTGATAGAGAACTTGCAATTAGGGCCTATGAACAGTAACATAGATGTATAAGAAAAAAGGCATATGCAAACAGCACGACAGTATGAAGAAACTGATTGCCGAGCTTAAAAGAAACTAGGATGTTAAATTGTTAAAAAGTGACTCAAACAGACTGAAATTTTAGCACAGGTTTAATGATGCCGTCTAAATGAAAGGTAACTATGACAGAATTTTTCTGTATGCCATTATAGTCAGCCTTTTGTTGGCTTAACTCATTTTATTGCAAGACATCCCCTATAACTATTACAAGTTTAAGAAAATGAAAAGATAAAAAATAGACAAGATGGGGGGATTAAAGAAAAGGTAAAAAATTAACATGTTTTTAGATAAGGGATGACTTAATACCTGACCAGATGCAGCCAATGCATCAGTAAGAAGGGAAACAGCTAACCACACTTGCATGCATATTTGATGTGCAGCCATAGCTACTGGGCCATGACGAGCAGCCATTGACGTCCCCAATGTCATGGTTGTAAGAACAGCAAGTGTTCTTCCAAGAAGGAAACCACCTACAGCAGCCCACAGATCATAACTGAAACAACGACAATAACCTAACAGAAAGCTAAACAATGTACACTCTTAAGTAAAAAAGAGAAATATTCATGTGAAAATTTGGTTTACTCTCAAAGAGAAAGGTAATGCAAGAAAGATAGCAATAATGCAAGACAGTGATGCAAATGCATGGCAGAAACAGTATTGCATTTCATCATGTGACAAAATGCTGCTAAAACCAAGTAAAAATAAAATATCTACAGAAACCAATTTGTTCAGTTAATGCTATTGCCTAAAAATTGAAAAGTTACAAACAGAAACCAGAAAGGAAAAATAAAGTAGCTCGTTTTGCATGGAAACAGTTGTTAAGATCTCATTTATCATCTACTTGTGATCTTGCCGTTCTTTCATTTTTTTTCTAAGGGAGAAACCAAATGCACTCTTTGAACTCAGGTCTTAGTGACACATCAAGTAAACAGAAACCCTGATAAAGAGACAACTCCTTACCAGACTTAGCAGACACATAACATGCAAACAGAAACAACCAAGACAGGGACGACTCCTTACCAGACTTAATATAACCGCCAAATTGTAGATTTCCCATTTTAGGAGGTAGTAATATAGCTCTCTTATTTAGACACCAGATCATCAACAAGGTCCCAATATATCTGAGGCATGAAAGTTCCATCTTCATTAGCGTAAGTTAAGTCAAAAAATAGAGAAAGAAAAGAATGCATTTGAAATGGTCGTACTGAGAGAGAACAGTGGAAATGGCTGCACCGGCTACACCCAACTTAAAGTAATACATAAGTAAGGGAAATAAAAAGACCGCCGTAAGATTACCGATGCCTGCAATTTCATAAATGTATTAGGAGGGCACATGCATACAATTTCTAAATATCATGAATATTAGGAGGACACGTGTACTATAACTTATAAGGACACATACATATAATATCTAAATATTCAATAATTTATGTGAGCTAGGTAGAAAAGTCAAATTACTAACTGTCTCAAGAATCATGGTTATGAGAAAGGCATTCAAAAGGTTAAAAAAAGTCATGTTTTGAAGCAGATTATTGCCAAAGCAAGAAAATGATGCAGTGAAAGCTCGATTGGTAATATATTTATTTGTATAGATTTATGTAAATTGTAAACTGTAAAATCAATAAATAATCATAATAATAAGTAATAACAACTACAACCTACTAGTGAATTGTGAGTACAGTAAGAGCCTTCAACAGGATAAGAAAATGTTGAGAAGTTTGAAGCAAACAATGAATGCAAGGTATTAGAGCATATGCAGTAGATAGATCCCAAAAAACAGAAAAGATATTCAGAAACGCACATTAAACAAAAACACTTGCCTAGACATATAACAGGCGTTTTAGTATCTTTAAAACCACGGAAAATTCCTTGAAGAGCCAAAGAAAGCACAACTGCAGGAGCACCAAACGCTCTTAAAGAGAGAAATTTTTGTGCTGGAACAAGTGTCGGATTTCCCTGTTGAGAAGTAAAATTATTCAAAAAGGAGATAACATTCCATCTTACAGTCTTCTAACTAATTCAGAATCAAAAGAATCCTACATTCAACCAAGTACTACTAGATATAGACACAAAAATGATTAGCAAAGACGGTGTTGACATGAAAAACATACCGCTGATACACCAATTAAATGAAGAAATGTTGCAGATCCCAAATACAAAGCTAAAGCCTCAAAAACGCCAAGCCCCAAAGCTAATAGCAAAGCTGTGGAAACAGACGAAAGTTGCTTTCTTTGATAAACCGCTTTGAAAGGATTACCATTGCCGCTAGTTTCTATACTACCACCCTCATCTGGAAGGAAAATCAAAAGCATTAAGATAATGACACAAAAGTTTTGTCAATCGTGAAAAATAGAAGTTTGTTCAAATTCTGCTACACTACAATGTTATTAATAGAGCTGTTATAGCAACTAGTATTGGACAACACATTGTAAAGGGGTTTGTTTTGTTGGAATAAAATTGTGGTAAGCTATATAGAAGAAAAAAGGTAAGAACCTGAAGGAGAAATATTGGCCATGTCCTCAGCAACAAAAGAAGTAGCAACACTAAGAAGTGGAATATTAAAAAGCTTTGAAATGATGTTAAAGATGGAAACAGAAACAGCAGCAGAAGCCAATTGAAGAGTACCGAGACGACCGATGTAAGCAGTTTCCATTAACTGTGCCATTGGATCAATTGCTTGTCCAGCAAGAGCAGGCAAAGAGAGCGATATAATCTCACGTTTCACGTCTGAAATTTTAGAGTAGTAACCACCTTTTTCTTCATTTTGATTTTGATTCGATGATGGTAATTCACTGTTGTGACAAAGAAGAAATAGTAACTAAACAAACAGATAGAATAGAATGAAAAATGAAAGATGGAAATGAAAAGAGGGACTTACGGAGTGTGATGAGAAGCATCATTATCATTATCATTATCATCAAGAAGAGAGTGTTGTTGTTGTTGTTGATGTTGATTAAGGTGAGAAGGAGGAGGAGGAGAAGAAGAAGAAAAAGAGGGTTTTGGAGAGGGTTTAGAGCGAAGGGTTAAAAAGCGGGGATTCCGTAGTGAAAGTGAGTGTGGGCCATAACCATAACTATAATTGTGGAATTTACATGAAGAAGGTTTAGTAGTACGGCTTTGATTGAATGCGGTGAAGGCGTGAGATTGATAAGAAGAAGAAGGGTTGGTGCTGAGGGTGGCAAACTTCATGTTCATCACTTTGTTCCAATCCAATCACACGAGCCGATCCGATAACTTTGATACAATTACTGACTCCCTCACTCACGATAAGATTTGATGATTAATTAATTGTTTATGCTTACTTCATAGTAATTCAGTGATGGAAATGGAAATAATCTTCAATTCAATTCAAACTTCAAACATTTGCACAGACCAATCAAAATTCATTTCATTCATTCATTAATTAATTAATACTAATACATACAACCTCCACACCCAAAGCCCACAGAATCACGTTTCAATTTTTTATGGCGTTATAGCACTTTCTTTTTTTGTCTCTTTCATTTTTTTTATTATAATTTATAAGGAACTATTTTGTTCATTACACTAAAAAATAATTATTAATTAAATTATTTAATACATTCTCAACTAAGTCTTGTAAGTCCGGTAAGTAGTAAACTTAGCTCAATTAATTGGACATCGTATTATATATATAAATGTTAGAGTTTGAATTTCAATCATCTAACTTCTCTATTTTAAAAAGTGAAATTTCAAATCATTAAAATACTTGACAAAAAAACATTCTCAACTACAATTCTAAATCTCACACATAAAAAACTTTTAAAATTGGAACGGAGGGAGTATAATTTATAAAGTTACTAATATTTTATCACTAAAGTTAACACCTCATGTATGCATAACGTTTAAATTTATGTTTTGTAAAATACTCCGTACATGCTTATATTTGAAGAGAGCATTAAAGAGCAACAGTAGTTTTGATTTGATATATTTAGGATTCGCAGATTAGTGCTAATGAAGTTAATTAGCAAAAAGAATTTGTGGCCAACATACATTACTCTCCATCAAGCTTTCTTTCAGACAAGATGAATCCTTGTTACTTGTTACTAGTTCTGTCACACGTATAGATTAAGAAACTAGTACTTTTTTCTTAGCAAATATTCTCTGAATTGTTTTTTCCTTTTAATCGTTTGCACATGCAAATGGACGAATGGTTGTCGTCACAACTACATGAATCATGATTAGGCCTTTTTTTTTTTATTGGATTAGATTTACATACGCACGTGTGTGTAAGAAAATTTACAACTTAAAGTGAAAGTAAAATTATCTTTGATAAATAATTTATACTATAATATTTTCTGTCTCATAATATAAGAGGAAAAAAACTTAATTTTTTTATCCTAAAATATAAAAGAAAAAGTCCAAACATTAATCTTTTTAAGAGAATGAATTCTACAATTCAAAAAGAGCTAACAGTACAGTTTGTTATCCGTTTATCTTATTCATATGTAATTAAAAAAAAAAACTTCAAATTAAATAATAGCATCATAAATTATTCATAAAAAAGATAAGTAAAAGGAGGAAACAAGTGGACATATTGCACGGAAGTGCAGGGACTGGGGTTCGAACCTGGTATACCCACTTATTCACCTTTAAGAGGTGAATTTCTAGCCACTAAGCTACCTGACAAAAAAAAAAAAGGAGGAAACAAGTCTCCAAAGAATCTAGGGTGTAACAAAGTTGAAGAGGTAAGAAATAAGAATTGATCATAAAACCAGTATTATTAACCATGCTCCAACGGAATTTGAATTCCAAATTTGTTTGTTAGTTAAGTTGTCGGAGTCAAGCATCGAATAAACTTATAAACTTGCTAAGCACTCTATATTTAGATTTTTTCAGCGATCCATATATATATGTGGAGTAAGATAATGTACCATATATTTATACAAACGGTTTTGTAGTGACAGATAGATTTGATTGTACGTACATACGGGCTGAGTTTGATTTCAATATGTTCAAACTTTGACAATAATTTTAGTAATAAGCATGTATGTAATGGCTTTGGAAAAAAATGTATGTAATGGATTGCACGTCTAACGGCAAAATGGATATATACAAACACACACTAACTATGTACTAATTTGATATAGTACTCTAGTTAGTCTATAGACTATAGGGTATATAAAAAGAAAATTGCTATTAGTACTCTATAGAATAATATTTAATAGAATAACTAATTTATATATATGTAATATGATATAATAATTATAATTATCCGAAAGGATAAAAATGTAATCATAGTCATGTAGATCCTAACAAGTGTATTAAAACACTAGATTCAAATAATTAAAAAAATTATGTAAAAATGAATTATAAAAAAAAGGGTTCGATTTTTAGTAGGACAATTTATCAAACTTTACTTATTTATTTTTAGTAATAAGACTTTACTTATTTTACGGTTGGTGTTATGGTGTATCCATCTATTATGGCTCATTTCTTCTAAGAAATAAAAGGTTAACAAAAAATATAAGTCAAACTATTATCATAATAAAGTTGTATCATATTTTAAAGTTATACTACGTATTATAATATATATATATTTTTGACAATAAGTTATATTAGTAATATATTGGTGCTTAAAACATAGTAGTAAAGAGTAGAGAGGTGGTCCTAATAGGAAAATGGACGATGAATTACAACTATCTAATCTTATTACTTTTCCTTTCATTATATAAGCACCCTTTTAAAAAAAAGTCTAGTCTTAAAATATAAGTTATTTTACAAATTATTAGATACATTTATTACTTTTTCTCCTATATATACCCCTAATTATTATTCTAACTTGCATTGGAATTTGAAAAATCAAATAAAATACACATTCAATAAAGGACAATTTGATAATATTCATACACAAACTAGACATAATAATTATACTACTGACTTTTTTAATATGCGTAAAAAAAGTCAGATATGCTTATATAATAGGATGGAGGGAGTAATAAACTGATGAATCTCAAATGGATGACTGTGAGATTTGTTGGTTTGTGGCCTTTTTTGTAACATAAAAGTAAGTAATTAATTAATTAACTAATTAATGTGAATTGCTGAATTTAGGTGTCTAGAAGAGGCGTGATTAGTTGCTAGTTACTAGAACAGAAGTAAGATGATGATGATGCATGATTAACAGATCCGATGGATAATAATTAGATAAGGATTGAGGACTAACATAAGTTCGATGAGATGAAAATCAACGGTGATAAAAAACTGTGGCTGGCTGGTAATATTACTTGATCATTCATTCATTCATTCATTGATTAACACCAACACGTACTCCTCCAGCGTATTTACGGTTACGTTAGTTTTGCTAATTTCTGTTCAAAAGTCTTCTTCTCTTTCTCCTAAACCCTTCTTCTGTTTGTGCTTCGCTTTTCACACGCAAAGCACATTTTACAAATACTTATATGCAAATTCCAATGCAATGCAATTTCAATCAATATCACCAATACTTTTACTACTACTACTACTACTACTTAATAATAATAATAATAATAATTGATTAATACATACATTTACATTACACCAAACACTCTCTGTAACATTCATTCATTCATTCATTCATTCATAAACAAAAATCAAAAATCAAAAAACAAAATGCATATAGCAGCAGCAATGAAGAAAAAGAAGAATAATCACGCATACACAGACAAGTCAAGACTCGTCGGAATTCTTCTTGCCGGTTTCATTCGCCGTCGGTTCATCCACCGTCTTCTCATTTCCGCCATCTCCGTTTGCCTTCTACTGCTTTTCACCGTTCTCTCTTTCTTCGCTCCTTATCCTGTTATTGTACGCTAATTCAACTTTTTCATTTCATTTCAATTCAATCTTTATGTGCTTTGTTGCATGGTGCTATCTGTATGTGTGTGTGACTTCCATTTTGTCTCTGTTTTAGGAAAATGACTTCGTTAGGTCTCGTTTGGATTCTCATCAACAATCTGAGTTTCAAGTTCCGGTAATCTATTATTATTATTATTATTATTCAATCAAACGCCATTTTCTGCTTATTTCTACATTTTGTTTAATCTTCTTCTTGATTGTTGGACTTTAACCTAAAGGCGAGTGGAGGTGCTTACAGGCATGATTTATGGAATTCGACGAACTCCAAGCTTTTCTCTGCCTGCAGTAATGCCGATGTCAACTTTGCAAGTAAAGCTTTTTTGCTTACAATTTATTCAATTTTGGACTTCAAATTGAATCGAATTGTGACTGACTCGTATATTGAATTGTTTCTTGTTGATGTTCAATTCGATTGTGTATATCGATATTATTTATAATTCTTGCAGAGGCTGATAGCAAAACTCACCCGGATCGATATTTGTTAATTGCAACTAGTGGAGGCTTAAATCAACAAAGAACAGGGGTAAGCTAAGTATGTAGGATTTTAAGGAGGTTTACTTCTTAATTGGAATATGTACCTATTTCTGTATGTAATCAATTGTTTTATTTGAGCATGGATAGTTCTTTCATTTTCCTATTACCAAACAATTTTTTTTCTTCCCTTTTTTATATTTTCCATTGATAAAAATATAATTGCTTTGGAAATATTATAAACATGCTGATTCTGTCTTTATGCTGAAAAATGTAATATCCTGTAACTTTATACCATAGAGAAGTTCTGTGGACTGTGGTCAATTGCAAAATGTAAGGGTTCAAATTTCTACCCAAAATTATAGGTGTGGCATGTGAGTTGTTCAACAGACAAATTGGCAATTTGATATGAGTCATTCTGCTAAAAAAAACTCAATTACTACGATTTTCGCGATTGAATTTAATGAATGATGATACGAATTTGAGTGATAAATTATGTGGCTGCATCATTTATGGTATTAAAAAAATATAGATTTTGGCTGCAGATAATTGATGCTGTTGTTGCTGCCTATATTTTGAATGCTACTCTTGTTGTTCCGGAGTTGGATCATACATCTTTTTGGAAAGACAGCAGGTATGTCTCTACATTTTAATTTTATTATATCAGGATGTCTCTTAAATCACCTATACTAATATTTTCTTTGGTAGAAGAATTCATGCTCTTTCTACCCCCTTAATTTGTAAGTAATATCTGATTTTATTTTATTTTACCTTGCAGCAATTTTTCTGAACTATTTGATGCGGATTGGTTTATAAAATTCCTCCGCAATGACATAAGAGTTATAAAGCAACTTCCAAATATGGGAGAGAAATTTGTGAGTCCACATACAGTGCGTGTTCCAAGGAAATGCACCCCCCAATGCTATGAGGGTCGTGTTTTACCCTTGCTGGTCAAGAAACGGGTGAGTGTTTAACTAAAAATCCTTATTTGGAAACTTTAATCAAAACTATTTGCATATATCCTTCAATTAAAATTAATAAAATTTGTGGTTCCAACATTTGGAAATTTGGAAAATGAGAAAAATGCCAAGAATAGATTATTAAACCCACCACTACGTGTTATCTTCATTTTTCTCCCCGGTTGTGAGCCTAACTTGTTTAGATAAAATATCATGTAAGTTATGTATCCAACATACTAGTTAATTACTTATCATACCGCTAGATAAAATTAAACAAATTCTAACATACTAGTATTAGTCATCTTAGCAAGCATTCTATGATTGAATGACATTTAAATTGCATTATGCAGGCTGTTCGGCTCACAAAGTTTGACTACAGACTTTCTAATATGTTGGATCATGATTTACAAAAGCTGAGGTGCAGAGTAAACTACCATGCTCTCAAATTTACAGATTCCATTCAGGGAATGGGAAATTTGTTGGTTGAGCGGATGAGAATGAAAAGCAAACATTTCATTGCTCTACATTTAAGGTAAGATTTAATAATTATAGCTAAATATTTCTCCTTGGTTCCTTTGCTAAGCCATTTGTCAACAGAGAATATGCAATATGAATCAATATATGAATTATGAACCTAGAATCATTGAAAGAATTTAAGATCAGTAATTTCTAAAACAGTAACCTGCATTTTTGTAATTGTGAGTTGAGACTAACGGTTCTGACTTCTGGGACAACTTCAATTTCATATTTGTTGATCGAAAAAAGGTTGTTATGTCTCATATAGGTTTGAACCGGATATGCTTGCATTTTCTGGTTGCTATTATGGTGGGGGAGAAAATGAAAGAAAAGAACTTGGTGAAATTAGGAAGCGGTGGAAAAGCTTACATGTAAGGTTTTATAGGCGTCTGATATATTTTTTAACTCTGAAAATTTGCATATTCTTATATTCTACAATGTGACATACAGGCAAGCAATCCTGACAAAGTAAGAAGACATGGAAGGTGCCCACTTACCCCAGAGGAAGTTGGTCTTATGCTTAGAGCTCTAGGTTTTGGAAATGACACACACTTGTATGTGGCATCTGGAGAAATATATGGAGGTGAAGAAACGTTAGCACCCCTCAAAGCTCTTTTCCCCAACTTCCATTCGAAGGAGACCTTAGCTACCAAGGAGGAGTTGGCACCATTTATGTCATTTTCTTCTCGCATGGCTGCACTTGATTACATAGTTTGTGATGACAGCGACGTTTTTGTCACAAACAACAATGGGAACATGGCTAAAATTTTAGCTGGAAGAAGGTAAGCTAGTTTGTTAGGACAAGTTTAAAGCTTTTAGTTTGGTAGTTGGTTTCTATTTGGACAGTGCTTTTCCTAGGCATATCGTGATATTCATACTTTCTCTGTTGCAGGAGGTACTTTGGTCATAAACCAACCATCCGCCCAAATGGAAAAAAGTTGAACCCCTTATTCATGAACAAAAATAACATGACGTGGGAAAATTTTGCATCGAAAGTTCGAACTTTCCAGATAGGCTTCATGGGGGAGCCTAACGAGTTGAGGCCTGGCAGTGGTGAGTTCCATGAGAATCCAACATCTTGCATATGTCAAAAGTCAGGATCGGAGGTGAAAACAAGGCGATATTCAAATCCCCAAAATCAAATGCATGAAATCGATTATAAGGTAGAGAACAGGACAGAAAAGCAGCCTGCCGAGGAAGATCGGGAGTGGTCTGAACTAGATTATGATTTGGACATTAGAAAACAAGTTCAGCTCAAGGGAACTAAAGTTGATTCACTCCCTGTTCTAATGGGAACCGACCAAGCTGAAGTGCAAGTATTCTTCTCAGATTAGATGCTCCAATTCATGCATGATAAGCATAAGATTTTCAAACATTTTTTCTTAGATAGGACTGAAAATTATGCCTTTGTATATAGTTTATTAGATTTTGATAGTTGAGCTGTTTCATAATGTAGATTGTATAGCAAGTAGCAACTGTAAATATAGGCCACTGAACTGATATGTTAAAACTTCTGAAGCTGAAATTTGTGGGAAGGTTTAATAAGGCATTCATTTTATTCATGTTACATAGTATAGGACAGGATAGTTGTAGGTGCAGTAGACCATAATGTGTTTTTTTTAGTGTATTCAGATGTACAAGTACTTGTAAAAAAATTATTACAATTCAAGAACCATTGTCCATAATTTCTTCAACTTTCTTTTTATTTTCTCCGTTTTGATCTCCTCAAATGAACTTCAAGGTTTGTTCTTTTACCATTGAACTCATGTTCAAGCTAAGTATTCCAATTCATTAACTATCCACCGATTATAACTCATGTTCAAGTTTTTATATTCATTATTATGGAACATAATTAACTAGGCTAGCTTGATTAACAGCTTAAAAAATTCTTCTGCCAATTAAGAACCAGTATCCATTGATTTGGAAAGGACTGAGGTAGGTAGCATTGTTACAAAAAAGTGCTTACTTACACTCTAAGAAAGGAAGAATGGAGAGAATATGCAAATGAAGAACGAGAGAATAGTGTGAGATTCTATTGATCAAAAGTAATTGAATTATCATACATCAAAGATACCCACTATTTATTTATAGACTCTCTAAAACTAACGGGTTTACTTGCATTACAAGTTACCATCCGGTTAGTTAAAACAACTTCTAACCAACTAACTAACTAACAACATGTTAGACAACATAGATTGAATTACAACTAACATGCATGTGTATATAGATGCTATATGTCTTTAGTTTTTGGGTTAAGTTGAAAACAACTTGGGAACGTTGATAAATAATTTCTCAATTTATCTCTTATATTATTCAAATTTGTCAAAATACATTATCGAAAGTAAAAGTGAAAGTGTCTTTCTTGTAATATAAAGGGTGCGGGTTGAGAAATTATCATCCTGATATGAGTCACCAATCATGAAGCCCAAAGCACAATCCTTTGAAAGCTCTTACCAGTACGTACTTTTGAAGTTGGGACCATTAATTATCTTGGCTCCTACCGGCCACATATTTTGTGTCTACTTTTACAATGCTCCACTCCTTTGTTTGTTCACATTTTAGTGGTCATCCAATCCAATAGAATAGTATGTGTTTTGTATTCCTTAATCACATATAGTTTGGGCGCTGCAAAGTGAAGATTTCAATCACATGCTGGATAAATCAAAAAGGGGTAACCGACATTTTATTTTTTCTATCTACTCCTCCATATCAGGAATCAAGATTAATATTCATAAAGAAAAAATAAAAAGGAATCAAGATTAAGTTGTTAAATAATAAAAATGGTATGTCTGAATACACTTTGTTAAACAAAAATGTTTTATAATCAAGCTTTTAGAGGTTCTTTTGTAGAAGTTACTGATAGATTTAACAAAAATTAAACAATTCACATATATTTAGGAAAAAAATTAAACAAATGGTCTCTTGCATACTCTAAGCAATTGAAGGGAAATCAAAGTAGAGCAAATTAAACTTTCTTTTTTAGCCAATCAATATTTTAATACATACCACTGCTGACTGAATGGATCAAACAGTTCATCATTTCATTTGTTAATTGCATTGCAATCAGTTGGAATACAATTGCATTGCATGCATGGTTGTGCTGTGACTCACTGACTCATTAGTGTGGACTGTGGAGTGAATATTTAATAATTTTAATAACTACAAATGAACTATCACATGTGCTCTACACGTGATTCCTAATTAACAGTGCTCGTACGTACTAATACCTTAGCTTTCTTCCCTTATGGATTTGTATAATGAGCTCAAATTAATTAATAATTGGCTAGGCTCCTCTCCCCAAAAATGATTTTTGCATGACAGTAAAAAAAAAATTGTATGAGAGAGTGTTGGGGGATGGAATGAGAAATTATCCTCAAAGATAAGTTCATCGAAAATTCCGTATAGCTTACATATATAATTCCATACAATTACATCGATTCATAAAGATAATATATAAACTTATAACTATAAACTCAAACCCAAGCCTAACCTAATCAAACATGTGAGCTATTAACCCGACCCATCGTCCCGACCTATTTTTAACCGCTCTAAATACAATAACACCAAAATGATAAGAGGCCCACCAGGTCCTCATTCACTCACATAAGAAATTATGGACGCTCCTAACTAGACTAACCTGACTCACTAGCTTTCCCACATTCCTATAACAAACAGCATTATCATTAAAAATCTTTATTCTTTACCCCATCAAGTGATCATGACTAGAGGAAACAAAAGAATATCCTCCCACCTCACTCACTCAGTACTCAATAGTAGTATTATTTGATTATCTAATCTACTCAAACTCCATATTATACTTTACTCTCTTTTTTTGGTCAAGATATTATACTTTACTTTTAAAAATTAAACCCTTTTAAGTATTTTATTTTACTAAAAGATTGGTAGGCCTCTCGCTTTGTGTGCGCATATTCTCTTCTATACTGCTGGAGCTGGTATCATCTTATTCCTCTTCCTTTGACTTATATTCTTTCAAATAACATAAAGGAAGAGCAAGATTTGGAGGGAAGAGAAGAAGATCAATATAGAAAACAATTCACTTTTTATGGTGAAATTAAAATATTTAAAGTTTTATAAAGATAAATAACAAATTTAAGAGTTTATTTAAAATCTTTTTAAACCCTCTAAAACTTCTTTTTTTGTTACTATGATATAGGTATGAAATTTTCACCACCTTTAAGGATAACTAATCTTTGAATCTATATGAGCTATATAAATGTATTTAACTAATTAACACTAATATTTCATGTTTTCTATACACCTTAATTACTTTAGATATTCAAATACGTAATCAAAATCAACCAAAACATGATAAGAATTAAAATTGTAACTAGTGGACAATGAAATATATTTTTTTGTCAAGTAATTTAATGGTTAAAAATTCAACTCTTTAAAATAAATTAGTGAAATATCTGAAATTTGAATCTTAATAACTATATTTAAAATAGAATATTGCTTTCAAACTAAACTAAACTTGCAAATTACAATAGTTACGATATTTGAATTGTGATAGTTTTGTGTTTGGGCCCTATTTTTCGATCACGTGGTTTGCCCCCAACTAAAGAGTTTCCTTTTTCACTCCACCGTGTATTTTGAATAGGTATAGAAAATCCAATTTATATAGTTGTTTACTCAGTTAAAAGTTCACATCTTCTCCATTTATCAAAAGAAATGGAAAGTTTTATGTTGAGAGAGACAGGGATAAAATGTAGGAAGTGAATTCCACTGTCAAATAAGTTCCATCTTTAAATATTTTTTAAAATAATTCACACTTGCTTGTTTATGTCTATATCTCTTCAAATAGAGATCTCCATTTCTATTGAAAAATGAGAGGATATTAATTCATTGGTTACTATAATTTCATAGTTAAAATATAATATCGTATCTTATTTTCATATTTTAAAAATAATATTTTATATAAATTTTGCATAAAAAATAATATCATAATCTTATTCGTACTTATGACTATTATGAATAGTACTTGTGATTTTTAAAAATCACTGTTAGTGTTTAGGCCTTTTTCCTTGGATTGTAAGTGTACTTGTGCTCATGCCTATATAAAGGCAATGAGGTGTGAATAGAAAGCAAGAGATTATCATTCCACTTTTACATGTGGTATCAGTGGAGCCCCAAGATCCAAACCTGACCCGACCCGAAACGCAGTTTCAAGAATCGGTTATAACCGCCCTTTTTTTTTTCCCTTTCCCTCGTTTTCTTTCTCCGTCGTTGGTTCGTTCTTTTTCCGATCATCTTCTCCGGCATCATGACTGAGCCTAATCACCACATTCACATTCCCAAATTCGATGGTTTTTATGACCACTGGTCCATGATGATGGAAAACCTTCTCAAATACAAACAACTATGGCAACTGATCGAGGTTGGCGTTGTAACACCCTAATATTTACTTAAGATTATTTTAATAATTAATTTAATTGATTAATTAGTGTGACTATAATAATAAGATAATTATTACTTACATAGTTTATTTTATTTTAATGATTTTATAATCTGTTTCTATGTTAATTATAATTGATGATTTATCTTATATTAATAATTGTATAGTTGTTTTATTTTAAGTGTGTGATAATGTTAATGGATTAGTATTTACTAGTCGAAGTCTTTGAGAATTATTTGTGACAAATCAACTTTGACTAAATCTAAACTAGAGTGCTTAGCTTATAGAAGGCATGAGTAGAATTGATATAGAGCATATGCAAATATTTCCTGTAACCGAATTCTCTATAATTGAGCCACTTGAATGTTTTTCCACTTAGACTTAATTTTAGGATTTATACATGCTTTCCCACTAGCCCACTATTATGCCTACAAATTAGCCAAACCATTTCCTATATACTCATGTTATCGTGAAAGCTAACTATCAACAAAAACTATCCCACTTTCACTTATATTTTCATATCCATCGGTTCTCACTAACCCATCACTAGCAAGCATCAAATATACTTTAAATTCTTGATCGAGCGGTTAGAACTGCTAAAATCAATATCATTGGAGGGAAAGCTTTTTGAGGTAAGGGCTTATATTCCGGTACAATCATATTGATCATGAAATCATAGAGTAGGGTGGTGGTAGAGTTCTTATCAAATATTGGATGAAAACGGTAATACAAATAAAAATAATAAATAAGAACATACTTTTATTTTATTATTATATGATTTATGTTTAGGATTGATTGTAGAATTAATTTTGTGATTTGTGTGTGGTTGATTGTGGATTTGAGCAAGCTGATGATTTTGTTAAATTGTAGTTTATTTGATTGGATATTAGAAAAAAATGTATTTGTGTTGAAGGTATTTGGAAAGTGTTATTGGTTGTTTTAAATGTTCCATAGCATTGCATCTAGATGTGTCTAAGTGCCAAATGGGGCGATTTGTTACTATGTGCCAAATGGGGCGATTTTATTAGTGACTGCCAAATGGGGCGATTTGTCTTTAGGTGCCAAATGGGGCGATTGATATTATATGCCAATTGGGGCGATATCCGGATCATGGTCTAGTTGCATGCATTGTGTCTTAAAAGTGTGATTTCTTAAGTTATTAATTTATTTGTGCTAATTGGTTTTATCTTTTATGTGGTGAGTGTTTTATCATTCTTCTTATTTTATGTTTTTATGTTCTTTATGATCGTACTTGTGGTTTAGGAATATTGACCCTTGCAACCAACATTTTAGGTACAAAAGTTGATGCAGTGAATGATGATTATTGAAGTTTGCATGCGGCGGGGAAAAATAAATTGGGTTTTATCATCTGTAATTTTGAAACAGTTAATTTGACCAATGTAGTTTTACCTTTGAAATATTTAATGTAATCATTTTATTTAAAGTAGCAATTCAATCATATTTTATATTTATGAAGAAAAAAAATATAGCCACATTTTCTAAACAAATAAACATTTTTAATAATTATATTATATTGTTTTAAAATTTCGGGATGTTACATTTGGTATCAGAGCAATAGTCCTCGGACATGTTTTTGGGGTGGGACGATTTCATGTGATGTATGCCTTTTGTGATATCTGATTTTATGTGATTGACTTTGCTATCGTTGATGTTCTAGTGTGATTTTTGTAAGATCAGTACATTAATTCTTAGATTATTATGCTATGTCTGCATTGAAAGTAACTTATCTTGCTACTAACTATGACTAAAAAACATGTAGTATGTTCCAACTATTTTCTTATGTATGTCACTAAAACTCATTTAATTACTATTTAATTTTTTTTTTTGTCGTTAGCCACATGAAATTGTTTTATGTGTACTTATGCTTTTGGAGTCTATATTACTAAAGCTATTTTATTTTATTTTTTTTAAATCTGTGTTCATTTTATAAAAAAAAAAATATATATACAACATGTATGCTTGTATTGTGTGATGTGAATTTCTTGCTGCCGTTTCAGTTTTTTTCCGTTGAAGTGAGAGGTCTAGTTTTAGGCGTACAGTGGCGGTTTTAAGTTAAGTTTTGTCTCAGTGATTATGCATAGTTATTCTTTACTGCTATTTATTTTATGGTGTGATGGTCTATGTGTGATATAAGTCTTTGTGGCATTATTATCTTTGTGGCTTAGTGGCTTAGTGGAAGGTCTTAATATCAAATATCATCTTTGTGGCTTAGTGGCTTAGTGGAAGACCTTGATGGAAAATTGTATCTTTGTGGCTCAGTGGAAAGCTGACAAGTATTATCTTTGTGGCTTAGTGGAAGGTCTTAATGACAATTATTATCTTGGTGGCTTAGTGACAATACTGATTAATATTTTCATAGCCTTAGTGGTGGTGTTTCAATGGAAATGAATTTTTATATTTTATGTGAGCTGATATTTACTTTAATGTTAAAATTACTTATTCTGCTGATATTGATTTAAAAGAATGGTCTTATTTATTTTATTTTATTTTATTTTATGATTAAGTTTCGAGGACGAAACTATTTTAAGGGGGTAAGAATGTAACACCCTAATATTTACTTAAGATTATTTTAATAATTAATTTAATTGATTAATTAGTGTGACTATAATAATAAGATAATTATTACTTACATAGTTTATTTTATTTTAATGATTTTATAATCTGTTTCTATGTTAATTATAATTGATGATTTATCTTATATTAATAATTGTATAGTTGTTTTATTTTAAGTGTGTGATAATGTTAATGGATTAGTATTTACTAGTCGAAGTCTTTGAGAATTATTTGTGACAAATCAACTTTGACTAAATCTAAACTAGAGTGCTTAGCTTATAGAAGGCATGAGTAGAATTGATATAGAGCATATGCAAATATTTCCTGTAACCGAATTCTCTATAATTGAGCCACTTGAATGTTTTTCCACTTAGACTTAATTTTAGGATTTATACATGCTTTCCCACTAGCCCACTATTATGCCTACAAATTAGCCAAACCATTTCCTATATACTCATGTTATCGTGAAAGCTAACTATCAACAAAAACTATCCCACTTTCACTTATATTTTCATATCCATCGGTTCTCACTAACCCATCACTAGCAAGCATCAAATATACTTTAAATTCTTGATCGAGCGGTTAGAACTGCTAAAATCAATATCATTGGAGGGAAAGCTTTTTGAGGTAAGGGCTTATATTCCGGTACAATCATATTGATCATGAAATCATAGAGTAGGGTGGTGGTAGAGTTCTTATCAAATATTGGATGAAAACGGTAATACAAATAAAAATAATAAATAAGAACATACTTTTATTTTATTATTATATGATTTATGTTTAGGATTGATTGTAGAATTAATTTTGTGATTTGTGTGTGGTTGATTGTGGATTTGAGCAAGCTGATGATTTTGTTAAATTGTAGTTTATTTGATTGGATATTAGAAAAAAATGTATTTGTGTTGAAGGTATTTGGAAAGTGTTATTGGTTGTTTTAAATGTTCCATAGCATTGCATCTAGATGTGTCTAAGTGCCAAATGGGGCGATTTGTTACTATGTGCCAAATGGGGCGATTTTATTAGTGACTGCCAAATGGGGCGATTTGTCTTTAGGTGCCAAATGGGGCGATTGATATTATATGCCAATTGGGGCGATATCCGGATCATGGTCTAGTTGCATGCATTGTGTCTTAAAAGTGTGATTTCTTAAGTTATTAATTTATTTGTGCTAATTGGTTTTATCTTTTATGTGGTGAGTGTTTTATCATTCTTCTTATTTTATGTTTTTATGTTCTTTATGATCGTACTTGTGGTTTAGGAATATTGACCCTTGCAACCAACATTTTAGGTACAAAAGTTGATGCAGTGAATGATGATTATTGAAGTTTGCATGCGGCGGGGAAAAATAAATTGGGTTTTATCATCTGTAATTTTGAAACAGTTAATTTGACCAATGTAGTTTTACCTTTGAAATATTTAATGTAATCATTTTATTTAAAGTAGCAATTCAATCATATTTTATATTTATGAAGAAAAAAAATATAGCCACATTTTCTAAACAAATAAACATTTTTAATAATTATATTATATTGTTTTAAAATTTCGGGATGTTACAGGCGTCACCGTTGCACCGCCGAACGCCACCACAGAACAGACACAAGCAGCTGAAGCTAGCAAGCTTCTTGATTTACAGGTTAAACACTACCTCTTTCAGGCCATAGATCGCACTATAATTGAAACAATTCTTGTGCGTGAAACTGCAAAGGATATTTGGGATGCTATGAAACGAAAGTATCAAGGCTCAACCAAAGTAAAACGTGCTCAATTACAAGCTCTGCGTCGCGATTTTGAGATCCTTGGTATGAAAGATTCTGAAACCATCACTGATTACTTCGCAAGATCGCTTGCTATTGTGACTAAGATGACAGCACAAGGGGAAAGGATGGAGCAAGTTATAGTTGTGGAAAAGATCTTGCGTTCTTTAACACCAAAATTCAACTACGTGGTTTGTTCAATTGAAGAGTCCAATGACGTGACCACTCTTTCCATTGATGAGTTGCAGAACAGCTTGTTAGTACATGAACAACGCATGAAAGGTCAACAAGATTCGTCCGAAGAACAAGCTCTCAGAGTCTCTCATGGGGGTACATATGGTAATCGTGGCAGAGGGCGTGGTTCTTCATCACGGGGGCGTGGAAGAGGAAGAACACAAAATAAAGAACTTGTTGAATGCTTCAAATGTCACAAATTGGGACATTATCAAAGTGAATGCCCTGAGTGGGGAAGTAATGCTCATTACACTGAGTTTGATGAAGAAGAGGAAATGCTTCTAATGGCCAAAACCAATCAAGAAAAGAGCACTGAGAGTATGATTTGGTTTTTGGATTCTGGCTGTAGCAATCACATGGTGGGACACAAAGATTGGCTGTATGAATTTGATGATAGTGTGCGTGATTCAGTCAAATTGGGAGATGATTCCAAAATGGCAGTCATGGGAAGAGGTAATGTCAAATTGGAAATCAATGGATTAGTTCATGTGATAAGCAATGTTTACTTTGTTCCTGGTTTAAAAACCAATTTGCTTAGTATTGGTCAGTTGCAACAAAAACAAATCTCTATCATTTTCAAAGATAATATGTGCAAAGTGTTTCATAATGATAAAGGCTTATTGTTCACATCTCACATGTCCAAGAATAGAATGTTCATTGTCTCAGCACCAATCATCATACCATTATGCTTGCAAATGACCAAGGAAGAAAATAGTCAACTATGGCATAATAGGTATGGTCATCTACATTACAAGGGCTTGAACACTTTAGTGAAGAAACACATGGTGAGAGGATTACCAGAAATCACTGATAGTGCAGAGAAATGTAGTGCTTGCTTGACTGGCAAGCAACACAGAGATACTATTCCTAAACAAGCCAACTGGAGAGCTAGTGCAAAGTTAGAATTGATCCATTCAGACATATGTGGTCCTATAAATCCAAGCTCAAATGGTGGTAACAGGTACTTTATCACCTTTACAGATGATTATAGTAGAAAAACTTGGATTTATTTGCTGAAAGATAAAGCTAGTGCCTTCTCTGCTTTCAAAACTTTTAAGGCATTAGTTGAGAAGGAATCAAATTGTGTGATACAAACTCTTAGAACTGATAGGGGAGGAGAATACACTTCTAAGACATTCAATGATTTTTGCAGCAATGAAGGGATAAAGAGGCAACTTACTGCAGCTTATACACCTCAGCAAAATGGTGTGTCTGAGAGAAAGAATAGGACTCTATTGAACATGGTTAGGAGCATGATGAGTGCAAAAAATATTCCTAAATCCTTCTGGCCTGAAGCATTGAAGTGGGCTACCTATGTGATCAACAGAAGTCCTACACTAAGTGTGAAGGACATGACACCAGAAGAAGCATGGTGTGGGACTAAGCCAACAGTTCAGCACTTTAGAGTTTTTGGTTGTATTGGTCATGTGCACATTGCTGATAATCATAGGAAGAAACTGGACAACAAAAGCAAAGTGTGTGTTTTGCTTGGTATTAGTGAAGAATCAAAGGCCTACAAGTTGTATGATCCAGTTGAGAAGAAAATTGTCATAAGTAGAGATGTGGTTTTTGAAGAAAATAAGTCATGGGAGTGGAATAAGGAGACTCAGCAGAGTGTAATTCTTGATGACTTAGCCCAAAACAGTGGAACTAATGAAGAAGCAGCTGAGGGTCATGTAGAAAACAATGAAGAACACAATGATCATGAAGAAGACATGATACTAAGCAGTGATGATGAAATGGCACCTACTAATAATGACAATCAGTTAGGCAAGAGACCAAGAAAGCCACCAGGTCATTTCAAAGACTTTGTGACTAGTGTAGAAGCAGAAGAAGAAATGGAAGAAGGTGATCTACACAATCTTGCAATTTTCAGTAACTGTGAGGATCCTAATAACTATGAGGAAGCTGTGAAATCAGAGGTTTGGAGGCAAGCCATGGAAACTGAAATGGAATCTATTGAGAAGAACAACACTTGGGAACTTACAACATTGCCTATTGGGTGCAATACTATTGGAGTCAAATGGATTTACAAAACCAAATATAATGAAAAGGGAGAAGTTGAAAAATATAAGGCTAGGTTAGTGGCCAAAGGATATACACAGAAGCATGGAATTGATTACAAAGAGGTGTTTGCCCCTGTGGCAAGATGGGATACAATCAGATCAATTCTAGCCATTTCAGCTTACAACAAGTGGAAAGTATATCAATTAGATGTAAAAAGTGCTTTTTTACATGGAGAACTTAGTGAAGACATTTATGTCAGTCAACCTCTTGGTTATGACAATGGTGATAAGAAGAAGGTTTATAAACTGAAAAAGGCATTGTATGGTCTTAGGCAAGCCCCTAAGGCATGGTACAGCAAAATAGAAGCATACTTTCAGAGAAAAAAGTTTGAAAAATGTCCTCATGAGCCCACACTGTTTGCCAAGTATGGAAACAAAGGTGAGATTCTGATTGTGAGCTTATATGTTGATGATCTCATATTCACAGGAAATAATGCAAACCTGATGAATGAATTCAAGTCTTCTATGAAGAAAGAATTTGCAATGACTGATCTAGGAATTATGAGATATTTCCTTGGAGTAGAAGTTAATCAAGATGATGATGGAATTGTGATGCATCAAAAAAAATATGCCACAGAAATTCTGAGCAGGTTTGGTTTGGAAAATTGCAACACTGTATATAGTCCTATAGTTCTAGGATGTAAGCTTGATAAGAATGAAGATGGGAAAGTAGGTGATGCAGTGTTATACAAACAAATGGTAGGGTGTTTAATGTATCTACTAGCTTCTAGGCCTGACTTAGCATACTCCATATGTTTAGTGGCCAGATTCATGGATAGGCCAACTAATATTCACTTTACAGCAGTAAAAAGGATCATGAGATATTTGAAAGGAACAATTGGATATGGCATAAGGTACAGAGTAAAATCAGAGGATGAGTTGAAATTAATGGGGTGGAGTGACTCTGATTATGCAGGAGACTTGGATGATAGAAAGAGCACCACTGGTTACTTATTCAAGTTAGGAAATGGAGCAGTGTCATGGTCTTCAAAGAAGCAACCAATTGTTACATTATCCACTACAGAAGCTGAGTATGTAGCTGCATCAACCTGTGCTTGTCAAGCTGTGTGGTTAAGAAACATATTGGCTCATCTGAAGCATGCACAAGAGAAGTGTACTATAATTCATTGTGATAACAGCTCTACTATCAAGCTTTCAAAGAATCCAGTGATGCATGGAAGGTGCAAACATATTGATGTAAGGTTTCATTTTCTTAGAGACCTCACTAAGAATGGAACTATTGAATTAATTCATTGCAGTTCTGAAGATCAGCTGACAGACTTGTTTACAAAGCCATTGAAATTAGACACATTCTGCAAATTAAGGAAAGGAGTTGGATTAGTGGAAGCATGCCCCTTAACTTGATTGTTACAACTAAGTTTGGTGTGATATGTCTGTTGAAATGTATTAAGTTCTGGTGCATAAGCTGATTCTGGTATGTGAAGCTGTTTTGATGCATAAGCTGTTCCATAAGCTGCTTATAAGCTGTTTCTGGTGTATACATCCTAACTGATATGCAAGCTGTGTTTCTTTGTCTGTTCTTAGTTCATAAAAGTGCTTAATACTTGAATATGTTGTTTTGATGTATAAGGTGTCTAGTTTTGTTCATAAGCTCTTAAGTCTTGTGAATAAGCTGTTTAGTTTGTTTGGTGTTTCTTTAGTTTAAATTGTTGTTTTTTAGATATACAATTTAAGGGAGGGTTTGTTAGTGTTTAGGCCTTTTTCCTTGGATTGTAAGTGTACTTGTGCTCATGCCTATATAAAGGCAATGAGGTGTGAATAGAAAGCAAGAGATTATCATTCCACTTTTACAATCACTAGGTTAGAGACTTAGAGTGCAAACAATATACTATATTAATGTTGCCGATGATGTTCATGTGTTATATTATATTAGTAGGAAACTACTTGTTTATTTAGGAAAGCATTTTTAGTAGTATACGTTCCATTAACGATAATAGAAACAATACAACCAGCTGGCATATGATGAGGGGACTAGAAATATAGGTTGATGATGCTGTAGCTAGAAAATGAGTTTCAATGAGAATTATCATATTGTTTTATGAATATTAACTGGTTGTGAACAGGGATGAACTCAAATATTTTGAGTATTGAGGTTCAATATGTATATAAAAAATTGTAGTTGATTGTATGGAAATGTTAGAAGGCAAATAACAATGGTGTAGTGTGCATTATGCGCGTGTGAAAATTGAAAATGGAGTTTTGAGAATTTTTTTGTCAAGTAGTTTGAATTTCATCCTTTAAAATAAATAAGATTAAATTTAAATTCTAACGTATGCATATTATACTTTCACCAATTGAACTTTGATCACATATCAAAAAAATTTAAATATACAATTCGCAAGAAATAAGAACTTATTGCATATATTTATTTTTATGTGTAGGCCACACATTAATTAATGAACCTAAAACTAAAATTTTCTTCTATATTTTTCATGTTCAATAGTTTCAATTATAATATACATGGTAAAAATCCCAAATGATGGTGAGGGCCATGGCCTACATATGGCATAACTTAGGTCCGTTTTTGGTTGTGAACATAAGAGCAACATTATCGACGATCCTTAGTCACTTTTTAAATGCTAAGAATTAATTCTTAGAAATTGGCAGCGATGGAGCATGCTTAGCTGGCAAAGCTTAATTTTTATTTTTAAATAAAAAGATTTACCACAAGAATTTTTCATATTTTGATACTTAGATTAAAATAACCATTCTTTCTCTTTCATTCATCACCAAAAACAACCAAAAATAAGGATCCAACTTGTGTGGAAAAGTCAATATAGTCGAGGTGATCATAGAAAACCTATTGTCATGCTTGAAGCTGTGGCATCACAAGACTTGTGGATTTGGCATGCATTTTTTGGCATTGCAGGTTCTTACAATGACATTAGCGTTTTAAACCAATCTGACGTGTTTGCTAATATTTTGAACGGAAAAGCTCCCACAGTGCAATACAATGTAAACGGAACATCTTATGATATGGGATGTTACCTAGCAGATGGTATCTACCCGATGTGGGCTACATTTGTCAAGACTATCCCAATGTCGCAAGGACCGAAAAGACAATTATTTACAAAAAGACAAGAAGGAGCTAGAAAGGATGTCGAACAAGCATTTGGAGTACTCCAATCTCGATTTGCGATTTGTTCGAGGCCCTTCACGCAATTGGCACATGGATACCACATGAAGAATATTATGTATGCATGCATCATAATGCATAACATGATTCTTGAAGATGAGCACAATGGATACATTGGTAATTTTGATTACGAACAGGTAGATAACAACTCAACTACTCAAGTATTCATGGTCCTCTCCCCAATTTTACAACGTTGTTTGAAAGAATAACACACATACCAAACACAAATCCATCATTAACTTCAACACGACTTGATGGAGCATATATTTGGCAGCGGTTTGGAGACGAGGACGTTGAAAATTAATTTCGTGTGTTTCATTTATGTTTATTTCATTTAATATGTATTATTTATTTTTTTTGTCTTTAAATATTTTTTTTTTCATTTACTTGGTTCAATTTTAATTATAGCACATTCATTTAAATATTAATTATATCATAAAGGAATTAATATTTAAGTTTGAATCAAATTAAGTGGAAACAAATAGTATAAATATATGTAGTATTGTGAGACCTATGAATAGTGTTAAGTACCCCAAAATAAGAATCTGTGGATAAATCAAAATTTGTCTAAGTTGCTTAAGAGTTGCTTAATCTTATGTGGCACAATAAGACCCACGTGAATAGTGTTAAGAACCTCAATTTAAGCATCTAGGGATAAAAATGCTCTAAGAAACGTAATTCGAGTAATTTGATCATTGTGAATAGTATATAGCATTCTGTTCTAATTTCATATATGATATATAATTAATTAGATCTTGAGTTCTGTTCTAATTAATTTAATCTTATAAAACTGATTTTGACTTGAAAAATGAGAGTTGTTTTCCGACTTCTACTTATAAAAGTAAAGATTACTCTCACTTATAAAATTTTGTTTAGGTCATATTTCATCTAATATGAAACTTTTAAGGCATCATGTTATACCTTATTAAAATTTGAAGTGATGAGGCCAACTCATTTTTGAAGAGTATATATCTCTACATGCATATCTCATCCAATATTATGTGGAACTGTTACTATAATAAAAGGTTTTTACATCTATAATATGAGCAAATTTTGGTTTACTATATATTTATAGATTACTAGATTCCATCAATATTTAACCCTTTTGTTGATTTTTTTTGTTAACATGACATATATAAAGTCAACTGTAAGGTCAGTAAAATTTTACCGTTATATCAGTAAAAAGTCAACATAATAAGTAAATGATTAAATCTTTACAGAGAGTAATAAAAAAATAAAAAATATTATACACGTGTAAACTAAAATTCGCCCACATTTCAAGATGGTAAGACCCTATACTAATGCTTAGTTAAATTATACATCCAAACTCCCTTATTCTAAGAACTTTAATATTAACAAAACATACAAGACTTGGGAAATAGTACGTATATATAGTTGCTGGGTAGGATGATATAGTCTTCTATTTTTTTTTGACAAAAGGATGGTATCTTTATATATAATAAGCCAGAATTTTTTACAAGTCTCTCTCCTCACCAGAACTCTCCTCTAATGCATTCTCTCTTGTGGTGCATTTGACAATTAATTCATTTATTTATTTATCTCTCCTCTCAATGATTTACTCTTAAATGCTATTATTAGCATACGTTTTTATTTACAGTATTATACGATTTTTACAGTATTATATGTTTATTATGATTCATTATGATATGATTCTTATATATTCTATATAAGGCAAATAATTTTTTTTCATTCAATTCAAATATTCTTATAGAAATAGTTACAACACATATACGTATTGCAAAAAAAAAAAAAAATCTAATTAATAAACAATGGCCAAAATATAAAATATGCTGAAGAATATTCTTTTTCATGGTCTGGGTCATAGTTTAAGGTCTATAAATAGTCAGTTTTGTGTAAACTTTTAATCATCAAATAAAAAACAAACAAATATTCTTTCTTCATATTATATTGATATTTTTCTTATTTCTTATTCTTATTCTTATTTTCTTATTTCTTAGTTTTATTTTTATTCATATGACTCATATGATTAATTAGCTTTAGTTTTCGTATGAATAAGAGGAATTTTTTTATGTTTGAATTTTGGATTGATTTAACATCTCTAATTTTATGTTTGATTTCTCATAACAGGGTGCTATTACATATGCTACGTCTTTGAAGATTTGTATGTATATATGTATTTCTCTATAATCTTTTTATCCCTCTTAGGTTTCGATAGTCATATATACGTTCTTTACAATATTAGTTGGCTTTATGTTTTACAATAGGTTCTAATTAGCTCAGCTTTATTTTCTTTTTGGATACATAATAACTCTGTTAATTACTTTGTCCATAATCCATATATTGAATAGCGAGTGCCATAACACATCTTTTGAATGATTCTGATAATTGCTTTCATTTTTGAATGATTCTGATAATTGCTTTGTCCATAATCCATATATTGAATAGTCAGTGCCATAACACATCTTTTGTCATGTACAATTAAAAGAAATAAAACTAAAACTTTTGATAACATTTTAATCTTTATAAAAATTAAGTTGAAATTGTTGGTTCACTCACAATAGAATTAAGTATATCATTCTATCAAAAAAAAGAATTAAGTATTTTTTTTTTTTGACGGAAAGAATTAAGTATATCAATCTCATTTAATGGTAATTGATTTTTTTGATTAAAATTGATATGTGATGATAATTGATAATAGTAAATGGATTTTTTGTTTCAATAAAAATGGAATTAATTATTGCTAGCCCAAGTTATTGTGTCCATTGATGTAATTAATTTAAGCGTTGGTTATATCGATCATGATGCTATAGACAACATTAATTTAAATTCACGTTTAAATGGATTTTATAGACAATCTTAATTTAAATTCTACCAAGCCACTATTTTTTGTACAGTTTACGACCACTAATAAAAGTTGAATTGAATATATTTTTGACATAATAAGTAACTTATAATAACAAAAATAAAGTGTATTTTCTCTGTTCTAAATTATAAGGGGAAAAAACACTATTTTTTTTCTCAAATTACAAGGACAAAAACTATTTTTAACAATTTTTTTATTTATTTTCATAAAATTAAACTGCATTTAATTTTCTCTCCCTCCCCCTTTTTTCAATAAACAACAACTAATAAAAAATCATTTTACTACCGGAATGCAACAGTAGTGTTAAATTCTCTTTAGTGAGAGCTTTAACCATCTTTTGTGGTCCTACCCGGCTCGAGAGATAAATCTCTATAGTTGCGCGCACAAGATACCCGATTCAAACCAAAAAATCAAAAAACTTATTCCAAGGAAAATCCACAAAATTATACTTCAAATTATTATATTTTAGTAAGTTTTATTAATAAGTTTGATTTTTTAATTTTCCCTTATAATTTGGGAGAGAGGGAGTATTAATTTACACAAAAGGAATTAAGCAATGCATAAAAAAAAAGAAATTAATAACTCTCATAAAATAATAGTAGTAGTAATTAACAACGTAAACCAAAATTATGAAATGAAAAAAAAAATCAGTCCCGAAATGGTTGAAATATAGACGACATATTTATTTCCATAAAAGAAATGACGACTGTTCTATAATTTCGGTTTCATTTCACTTAGATTAAAATAAAATTAAAAAATTTTAAAAAATTTCAAGTCAATGAATCTTAGCTATAAAAAATGTCAAAATTATTAGGTTGAATGTTCATGATTGGGTTCAATCCCCTTTCCCTCTACTTTGTGTATGAGTTTATGATTGCTTTGACATTTCATCTATATATTAGAAGAAAAAAAAAGCTTAATATCTAATGATTTATTCAAAAATTATATTTCAACTAATAAAAATATCAAAACACTTAGATCGAACGTTGTGACCGGAACTCAAACAATAAATCTCTATATTTATGTGTGTAACTTTCTAACGACTATTATCATATTATCAACCAATCTAAAAAAAGTATGATGATTTTATTTATTTAATTATTTATATTAATTTTTGATAATGATAATGATGCATGGTACAATTTATAATGCTACCAAAAAAAAAGGTACAATTTGAAATTAAAATTGTATTGACATCGAAAAATGACAATTTTCTGGAAGAACATATATTTGACAGCCGGTAATTGAATCTTTTAAAAAATGATTTTATTATGGAAAGGAAGACATCTCTCAATTGGAGGTTGAGTTGTTCTAATTAATTCAGTTCTTAGTAGCATTCCGGTTTTCAATTTTTCTTTTTTTAAGGCTTCAAAGAATGTAATTGCATAACTCACTCAAATTTAGCGCCAATTCTTATGGAGAGGTGACTCGAACTCGAATAAGGTATGTTGGGGAAAATGAGATACAGTTTGTTTACTGAAAGAAGATGGCAGACTCAGAGTGAAAAATCTCTATTTGGCAAGACACTTAAATAATAAATAAATAAAATCATGTTAATATATTTTTTTACACAATAGTCAGAAGGTCATGAAATACAAAATGGGGCAAACGTTGGGTCAAAATAGCTCATTTGAAACATGAATTACAAAATCACACAATTAAGAAACATAGGACACCAAAATTGATCATTTGAAACATGGGGTCAAAACTGCAATTTAGTCGATTATATATTTTACTTTTATTTATGTTAGAACTTTTCATTTGTTATTTTGCTAATAATGTAAATATTAATAATTAAATATTATTTGATCTGTCTCAAAATAATTGTCACACACATATCAAAGCATAAATTTAATCATTAATATATTTAGTTACCTATTATAAAAAATTATAAAATTAATATTGTAAAAATACTTATCGAGACAAATTAAACAAGATCTTATATATTAATATTTATCGTTATATGTTAATAAAAAAATACGATCAAAATAAATATACAATGAAACTGTGACAATTATTTTAAAATTAAATAAATATTTTATTTAATCGAATTTTTATCTGTGCTTGGCACAGGTGTACAAATTAGTAGTCTATATATAGACTTTTATGGCTACCCAAAGAAAAGTTGTTTGCAGCGTTAATTAGACAAACGAACGTAGAATTCGGTTCACGGTATAAGAAATTGAAGTCCATAAAAGGCAAAAGGAAAAGAGTTAGCATATTTGACAGGTTACGAATTAATGTACCGGCATATTTGACAAGTTAGAATTTATGTACCAACATAACATTTCACACACATTAAATATGTCCAATAAATTTATTCTTGCATGTGTGTGTTTGTGTGTGGTTAGGGATAAGATATATTGCACTACAACACTTCATTTACAGAGTTGGGTGTAGTTGGTGTGATCGATGATGTTATATTAACTACTATACTTTGCTTTCTACGTACAATGGTTCCGGTTGCTTCTCAAATCTTGAAAGAAAACATTTTGCAACTCAACAAAATATATAATCAATTATATGAATGTGTCAAAATTAAAGGACATATTCATAGCTTATAAAATAATCATATGTTTCTTCGTTTTAAAAAATAACAGGGAAATATAATTGATATATAGAGCATGTGCATGGAAAGGAGATTAGTAAAGTTATATATGCCTTTTGAAATTTCCTTTTTGTAATTTCATTTGGGGTATTTTTAGGTAGCAGTACTATGCCGCACCCACAAGGCCACACCACAACCATATCTAAAATTTATGCACGGACAAATTTGCGTGAGAAGCAGATTGATTGAGCAAAAATTTTGGCAACTAATTAAAAGAAGAAAGAAAAAGATGAAAATTATAGAACTTGGAATATTTTAAAAGAGAAATGTATAAGCTTAAGGAGTTATATTTATAGGTTCTTTCAGGTGCTTGAAAGAGACAGGACTTGCTCGACGCAGTTACGCAGGTGGAAATTACGCCTAATGAGCCGCTAGGTCTCGTCTAAAAAAGTATTTTATAGTTGAATGAATCCATGATAGATGGTATCATTCAACTCTCCGTGAAAGAGTAGGATTCTTATGACTATTCATAAGAGAATTTTTAGAGCCACTGAAACTCTACATGAAATTAAGGATAAATCCTTCTTCACTTATACGTACTACTAGGATACATGAATTTACTTTATAACTATATTAACGACAATTTTTAAAAACTCTTTTAACTATTCTTATAGGAGGATTTGATGTCATTGTATAGCTATCAATTGAGACTTAATTATGAAAGAAGGAATGGAAGATCCTTTCTTATAATCAATCAAGAGAGAGATATTAAATAACATGAAATCAATCTCAAAGAAGATGACTTCAATAGATATGTATCCTCAACTCTTATTTTTATCATTATTTATGGAAAATTTCTCTTTTGCCCCCCCCCCCCCCCTCTTATTTCTCTTTTCCCCCCTTCGAACCCAAAAATATCCCTGAATTTGGCAAAATTATGCAATTCGGAATCCATACTCCGAACTCAGCTTCGTAACGTGGATTCCGAAATACAGACATATTTTGATAACTACGCGTGCATCCCCCCCACCCGCGGCAGCACTTCAACGCTTTCACTTCGTAACATAGAATCAGAAGTGTGATAACAAATTCATATGTGCATAGCATCGATGCTGAAGCTTAAGCATCGATGCTGGGAACAAATTTAGGCATCAGAACTAACAATTTCTGGTTTGAGCATCGATGCTGACATATGAGTATCGATGCTGTTTTATAGTCTGGTACGTGGACAGCATCGATGCTGAAACTTGAGCATCGATGCTGAGAACAAATTTAGGCTTGGGGGGGGGCTGGGAGTGGCTTAGTTCGGTACGTGGAGTTCGGTTTCTACGTTACGAATTGGGCTTAATGAGGGTAAAAAAGGTAGTTAAAGGGGGAAAAAGAAAACAGAGGGGGTTAAAGAGAAATTTTCTTATTTATGGTGTACTGAATTATACATTCCACAGAGCTACTGATCGTTATTATCACATTTTTTTTTATATAGAATATTAGTGGATATCACTCGTTTTATCATTTTTCATGACTTATTGATATAAAATCTCCACCTTCACCTTCACCTTCATATTTCAAATTTAATACTAGTGATTATATTATTGAACATACAATGAAATTTTATCTCTAGCTGATTTTTCTCGATAAGTAAAGAGGCGACTAATATTTGTTGACTGTTGACTATCTATACTATTTGGACGTTTAAACGCGATAAGTATTGATAGAAATTACGTGTTTCAATTGGAAAAGGAAGCATGCTATTGCTAGCAAAAGTAGTAGGAGTAATTGGAAAAGGAGACAAATTTGTAACTGATGTGTAATTGCTCAAATAATAATAATAATAATAATAAGGTTTAAATAATGTTTAGATTTTGTAAATTCGTGTTTTTTGAAATAAGTTCTTATAAAGATTTTTTTCTATTAAATTAGTCCTTGTAAGTTCACTTCCTTTTGATTTACGTCTCTGACATCAAGTGTCGTTCCAAACAAGCTGACGTGGTTAACGGAATGATAAGTGACATAACTGACGTGTTAAATGAAGGTTAAACGAGAGACTAAATCTAAAAAATAGTGATATTACATGAACCAAAAATGGCAGTATATGTAAAATTTTCTTATGCATAAAATTCCCAAAAATAAAGTAAATAAAAAACATAGTTTTAAGTTGTCCCTTCATACCTCAAATCCAAAATATATGTTATTTTAATATATATAATAGTGACCGGAACAGTAGTTTGTAACCAAAAAGAGAAGGGGGGCATAACTGTAAATAGAAAAAGAGCAGAGGCAGGCGTCAACGTTCAATGGTTCGAAAATGGAATTTTGGTTTGGTTGTTGTTCATTCTTTGTTTGTCTGCGTCCATTCCAAAGTGTCACATTTGCGACTTTAACTAACCATACAAACAAGACAACACAACATGTATTAAATAAATGTATGCATGTATGTATTCAATGTTATACTAAACTTTTGCTTTTTAGATTCATGTAATAATTGATGTATTTGGTTCATAATATAAACTAAATATATCAATCATTCTATGAATCTAAAAAGTAAAATGTTTATTATATTTAGAACTAGAGGGAGTACTATTTATGTTTTACACCTACCTACCCCAATATTAAATCAAATCAAATCTCCGATAAATGAACTATAGTAACTGAGAAGACGACACAGTCATTGTTACTACTAGTTACTAGTTACTTAATCAAAAGAGTACTAGTAAAATGAATGTCAAGTCAATTACAATAATAAATTTGCATGAAATTAAATTTGATTATTAAGCGTTCCTTTCAAAAGGAATGGTGGTTGGTTGGTTGAGTGAAAACATATTCAAGAATGGTGGACCTTATTTAACATCACAGAAAATGAAACTTTGTTTACAATGAAATGAAATGAAATACTAGTAGTAGTAGTACTAGTATTTGAGAGAGAGAGAGAGAGAGAGATATTAAAACAAGAAGAAAGTGCGGTGAGTGAGACAGACAGAAAAAGGGAATGGTGGAAGTAGTAATTAATTAAGGTAGTCCGTAGTAAATAAAATAAAATTAAGTAGTAGTACGTACGTAATGGTAAAGTTAAAGTGGGTGATGAATAGAATAGAAAGAAAGAAACGGACGAAAATATCCATGCTGGCAAAAGATTCTTCCTCTTTCATTTCATTTCATTTCATCCCCACCCCACCCAGTAAGTAAGTAGTAATCTGTAACTGTTGTACCATACCACCACTTCATTCCACTATCATATCATAATATCACTCTTTCTTTTTATTTATCTCTTTTCATTCATTCGTGTTCGTGTTTAATAATAACACAATCACTCACTCACTGTTCAATTACCTTTAACAAACCCTAAATTCAGTATCCATACCATACCATACATGATCCACCCACCCAACTTATTGTTACCTTTTCCAATTATTCTTTTCTGATTCTTCATTTTCTGTTCAATTATTACTATTTGTACCCACCCAGTATAGTATGGGTTGTAGCAGCTCCAAGCTGGACGATCTTCCGGCGGTAGCTCTATGCCGTGAAAGATGTACTTTTCTCGACGAAGCTATTCATCAACGCTATTCTCTTTCCGCATCTCATCTCGCTTATATCAATTCCCTCACCGCTATTGGCCACTCCTTACACTCTTTCATTCAACACGACAACACTCATTTCACCTCTCCTCCCCCTTCACCTCCTCCTAAAAACCACCTTCCTACCAAACACTCTTCTCCTTCTCCCCCTCACTCCGATGATTCCGGTTCTCATCTTCATTTCCATTCCGACGATTCCGACGACGATGATGAATTAGACCACCTCCACCACGATGCTTCCCCTTCTCCTTTACATCTCCCTCATAAACACCACAACAACAACACCCCCGCCGCCGGCTATTACAACGATTCACCCCCACGCCATCATATGAATATCAACTCTAATTTTCAGATGCATTTCATGAAGAACAAACCTCCTCCACCTTCTTCAATCGTCTACGAACACAGACCTATCACCGATCAAACTGTTTATGTCGGTGAATCATCTTCATCTTACTATAACCCTTATCAACAACAACAACAACCATATCCTTATAACAACAATAGCAACTATTATGGTTATTCAAACCCTCCTCCTCCTCCTTCTTCCTTTTATGGATCTTCACCCCCTCCTATGGTTGCTTCTACCAAACCTGCTCCAGCTCCACCTTCTCCTCCAAGGACTTCAACTTGGGATTTTCTCAATTTCTTCGATAGCAGCGACGATAAGTACTATCCTCAGACCACTCATTACACACCCACTGCCACACCTAGTCGCGATTCCAAGGAGGTTAGAGAGGAGGAAGGGATCCCTGACTTGGAAGATGAGGATGAAGTTGTTAAGCAGGTGCATGGAGATCAAAAGCTTGTTGATCCTCATGATCATGCTCATCTTCATGATGAAGAGGATGATGACTCTGAAGTGGAATATGAGGTTCATGTTGTGGATAAGAAAGTTGTAGATCATGATGATGATAATGATAAACCCAAGTCAAAACCCAAGCCTAATTCCGCTTTTCGACCTGGTTCCAGGAATCCCCTTGAGGTTGCTAAAGAAATTCAGATTCTATTTCAGAGGGCTTCCGATTCTGGTTCACATATCGCCGATATCCTGGAAGTTGGAAAGCTTCTTTATCATCACAAAGGTTGTTATTTTATATATACATCTTTCTAGTCTTTATGCCCCCTTTCAATTTTAGAAATATGATATAGGATATATAGAACATTATTTATGGCGTTGTATGATCTATTAGACGGATAAGACTTCATCGTTGTTGTATTATCATTTCACAATCCTGATATGCTTAATTGACTTGAATTGACTTAACTTGACTTGTACATATGAAGCAGCTACTTCCAAGATGTTGCATCTGGTTGCACCCTCGTTGTCCGTGGTGTCTTCTGCTTCAAGAAATGCCCAATCCACTGAACCTAACAACATGGATCTTGATGTTGAACTCACCACCAGGTCGCGCAATCTTTCTTCTACACTCCACAAGCTATATCTCTGGGAGAAGAAACTCTATAATGAAGTTAAGGTATGTTATGTCATGTCTATCACTAAATAAATTCACCAATCTGATTTGATGATTATTGGTGTGTGGCTTTGTGCTCTCTCTATTTGAAATCCGATCACACTATTAAATAAAGTAATAATTTTTCGTATCAAATGTACCTATTAGTTAGCTATCCTGTCCTTCCAGAGGCTTTTTAGTTTTATGGACAATCCTCTTTTCTTTGCTGCTGCTTTCATTTCACTTCTTGCATGTTCTAAACTATCTTGAATTGACAGTTTGTATGTATTTAATATTCATCAGTTTCTACAAACAAGGTTTTTCATTGTTTATTTCTTGGCTGCAGGCAGAGGAAAAGATGCGGGTCGTGCATGATAGGAAGTGTCGCAAACTAAAACGTTTGGATGAAAGGGGTGCTGATTTTAACAAAGTTGATTCCACTCGAACTATGATTAAGGATCTGTCCACAAAAATAAGCATGGCAATCAATGTTGTTGACAAGATTTCTATGACGATAAATAAGATAAGGGATGAAGAATTGTGGCCGCAGCTGAAGGGATTAATCCAGGGGTATGTCAACTTAACAACTTCCAATCTTGTTTCTACCAGTTCCTTAAAGTTTATCTATTTCTGATGGTCTATAGTCTATACTAAATAACGGCACTACGTACTGAATATTATTATTTATATTTAGCAAATGGTTAAGTTATGTGCTTTCTATACAATATTTTGCTTGATGTAATTGCAATTTTGGTATCATTGAATATCATTGAGGTGGTGATAAAACAATACCTCATTAAATCTATATTTTGTTTGATGTTCACAAGTTGGGTGCCGAAAAAGTTGGGATTTTTGTGATGAATGAAGATGGGATACTGAATATTTAAATAATATTTACAATTCTTATCTTATGAATGTTTGAATTTTTAATTGTAAAGTTATTTAAATCTTTATTTTGAACATTATATAGGTGCGGTAAGAGTTAAAGCTTTGTGCTTATCAACTTTTCACAATTATGATAAAAAGGGAGTAATAGTTGAGCAAATTTTAGTAATATAGGTGCAGTAAGAGTTATATAGGCTTTGTTGCTGTTGCATAATGAGCTAGTTATGCATCATATTCTGTCCATGGCTTTCCACATTTAGTAGTTTTGATTTAATTCTCTCAATTGTGTTATGCGCCTGACCCTATAAAACATTTGTCGAAGATGTAATGGAAGAATTAGGAATTCCATTTGATTATTGACATTTTGTTCCATTAACGTATCTCTCCTATCTTTTAACTTGCATGTAATGAGTTTGAAGTATTGATGCAATGTCCATAATTCTTCTTTGATAACCATGATGAAATGAGTATTATGAGAAATGAAGATTTTCTTTGAATCTGTTATTCATTTATCCACTATATAAAATTTCTGGGTGTTTGTGCACAACATGTGGTATATATGCGGTATATATAACATAGACTTGTTTTCAGCTTTAACAGAATGTGGAAATCCATGCTTGAATGCCACCACAGTCAGTGCGAAGCCATAAGAGAAGCCAGAATTCTGGGTTCAGTTGCATCCAGAAAGAAAAGTGGTGATAGTCATCTTCTAGCTACCAAACAGCTCGAACAAGAGCTTATTAATTGGACCTTCCAATTTGCTGGCTGGGTAAGTGCTCAGAAAGGTTATGTCAGAGCATTGAATAATTGGCTGCTAAAATGTCTCCTGTATGAACCTGAAGAAACATCTGATGGCATAGTCCCCTTTTCCCCTGGTAGGATTGGTGCCCCCCAAATATTTGTAATATGTAATCAGTGGTCTCAAGCTTTGGATAGAATATCTGAAAAGGAAGTTGTTGATACCATGCATGTATTTACTATGAGTGTCCTTCATATATGGGAACAAGATAAACTAGAATTGCATCAGCAGCTGACACAGAACAAGGATCTAGAGAGAAAAGTGAGAAATATAGACAGAGATGACCAAAAGCTGCAGAAGCAAATTCAAGCATTAGAGCGGAAGATAGTCATGACATCCGGGGAAGGTAAAGGTCTGTCAGTTTCTGAGAATATCATATATCAGAGTGACAAAAGCAGTAATCTACAGGCTAGTTTGCAGCAAATTTTTGAGGCAATGGAGAGATTTACCGATGAGTCTGTGAAAGCTTATGAGGAGTTGCTGCAACGGAGTGAAGAAGAAAGTGCCCCTCGAAATCATGAATGAGTTCCCCAGGTTGTAGTTTGATGGACGTTCAAACCATATCCTCACCATTTGTCAAGAATAGAATCTCTCCTGCGACTTGCTCTTCTTTACAACACAGTTTTGGGCGGACTGTCTACACTAAGCAGCATTTTGTTTTATATGTGGGAGGGGACAGTGGAATTTGTTGTCAGACGAGACATATTTTGGGGTTGTGTAAGTTGGAGGCCAGAGGTGTATAATTGTTTTTTGGGTACTCAGCAGAGTCAACAAGGGAAGTTGTCCTGGCTAAGCACACGGGTTTTTACTGTTTGAGCTACGATACGAAAAGACAGAAGATCCTACACACTTTACTTGAACATCCAGAGAGGATCTTTCTTTCTTCATTAGGAAACAGAAATGTGATCAGATGAAGGACTAACTTTCAGGTACCTTACCCTGCACATATCCTGTGATGATAATTGAAAATGAAAGAAAAATAATATTATGAAGAGCAATTGGACAAGTCTCACTCACATGATGAACATAGTACCTTTCTGTCCGAGTGACGCAAGTCACTGAATGCATGGCCATTATTATTTCATGTATAAAATTATGTTCCTTTCACAAAAATATTTGTTCTTTAGTTCAATTATTGTACAGATTACCTATTGACACCGAGCCAGCTTTAGTGGAAACATATTTTGAATAAAGTGTCATTTTTCTTCCTTTTTGGTTATGGCTGATAACTGTTCAAAGACAATGACTGAATAGAGAATTCTATTTATAAAATGGAAATAAAATTAGGGTCTTGCTAACTAGTTAGTGTTACTAAAAAGGGTAAAAGTTGCATTGGGAATTGTGTTTATTGTTTTAGAAAAGTAAAAAACACAAGTTTCAAGAGAATATTTACTATTTTTATTTTCTTAACCATTGCCCTAAGGACAATGTTTCCCTAAGGACAATGTTTATCATTTTCCGTAAAATTATAATAGGTTCCATAGCTACCAATCTTATGATGAGATGGATTCAAGTTCTTGTGCTACATTTAACGAAAATCTTATTGGTCAATTTCGGTGACCAAAATTAGTTTATGACATCTGAAATAGGATTGGTAATGTTTGGTTTCACGTTTGCACTCCATAAACGCACGTTTTGTGGCTTTCAACGTGATTTTTCATTTTGCAACATGTTTGGTTGTCTTTTTTAAAATCAATTCTGTCTTCCATAATCGATTTTAGGTGAAGCTCCAATTCCTAGCTTTCACGGTGGCTCCAAAATCAATTCTTCCTTTTCTGTTAGTTGGCAATTAAAATAACTCACTTTTTTACTGTATTGACCTTGCCTCAATCTCAGATCTCTCTCGTCTTTACTCTCATCTTCCTTCATTATCCTTACCTCTTCCAAAATTTCTAATAATATTCCCCTTTCAAAGTTTATCATTGTAATGGTGGTGGCGGCTACGTTGTCTTTAGGTTGAAGAAGACAATCTATTGGACCATTTTTTCATAAAATTATTGGACTATTTATTAACATAGTTTTGTGGCCCATTTACAAATTTTAGCAACCATCAACATAACTCAGTACGTCGTCAACATAAAATAAAAAAAGTATAATTTCTCTTCCAAAAATAATATATAACTTTTCTATTTTTATTAATAAATATTGTGTATCTTTATCTTTTTTATATATAAGAGAAAAAATTAAAAGAAAAAAATATCATTAATATATAACACAAAATCAATTACTCCATATACAACATAAAATAAATATATGTCCATTTTGGTAATTATACATTCAAAATCAATTTTGATATAAATCATCCAAACATATAAATTGTTAAGAATCACTTTTACTTTCAACGTATCCAAACATAAATCAATTCTGTTAAACTCACTTTTGACTAAAATCAATTCTACTAAACTCAATTTTATCAAAATCAATTTTGTCCGCCGCCGAACCAAACACATACTAAGGAGTTAGTTTAGTAATTTTTGGAGACTTCTGGGACCAAAGTTTGTTCATGATACCAGCAGTGAGTGTAACTGTGACCAAAGTTCAATTTGAACAGAACATGTTATTGAGGAGGGTAATCTAAGTAAGGGTCAAAAGTCTGCAGATATCTTGGGTGCTAATGTGAGCCAAAATTTCTAAATATTGTTGTGGTAGAGGTGTTGAAGCAGTATACAATCAAATGCTATTCTAAATATGGATGAAAGAGGTGTTGACAAGATTTCTGTGACGATGATAAATAAGCTGAATGGATTAATCCATCCAGGGATACATGTCAACTTAACATCTACTCTAATTTTGGTTCGTTAAAGTTTCTCTTTTCCAGATGGGCTATACTGTCTAGTATTTAACGTCACTACGCATTTATGGTTAAGTTATGTTCCTTCTGTACAAAATTTGACTTGATGAAATTGCTTGCAATTTTGGTAATCATTGATTGATTATCGGGAGTATCTAGTTATATAGTATAGCTGACTGTAAGAGTTAAGGCTTTGTTTCTGTTGTATAACGAGCTAGTTATGCATAATAATTTATCCATGACTTAGTAATTTGGATTTACTTTCAGCAATTGAGATTTAGTGTTATCAGCATATCTCTCTTATATTTTAACTCATGAAATGAGTTTGATCAAGTGCTGATGCATTTATAACCAGGTTGGTTTTTTGGGGGTCGGGGTGGAGGGAAAATTTCTCTCCCCACCCACCTTGGTTCTCTTTCACCCCCTTAACTACCCGTTTTGCTCTTACTTACGTGTCAATGGAGTTCGGATGATATTATCCGAATTTTCCATACAAGTTCGGAAAGAAAAAAAATCGAACTTGACAGTTTACAAAACCAGAAAACGCGATTGGCAGATTTTAGGGGTTAGGGAAAAATAATCCGAATTGGTTAGAGAAAAATAATACTAACTTGTTCGGGAAAAATAATCACAATGAAAAGTTAGGATTATTTCCCTAACCAGTTCGGTTTATTTTTCCCTAACCAATTTGGATTTTTTTCCGAACTTTCACTACGAAATTCGGGAGATTTAACCCGATCTGGTCATTTTCTCTTTGTTCTAATTCAGTTAATATAATCCGAACCTCCTTTTTTGTGTTAAATGAAGGGCATTTTCAGATTTGAGGGGGTTATAGAGAAGTGTTGGGGTGGGAAGAGAAATTTTCGGGCGGAGGGAGTTGAGAAAAGTAAAATTTGATTGGGCCAAGCCCATGCGTGTGAGGGGAACTAATGTTATGTAAAATACAGTTTGATAACTAGAACTCGAGTACCTCTAATGCATAATAATTTTAGATTTCTTAAATTGTTAAACAAATTTATAATAATTCACACTTAGTTATCTTTTCATATGTAAAAAATCATTATAAAGATGGATTTGTACAACTCAAATTCACATATATTGGGATATTTTTTATAGATGGTATATTTTTTTAAAGAATTTTAATTCAATCTCATTCAAACTTGCAGTGTAACTGTCAGTCAAAATGTTATAAAAAAAATAATTAAATACATGGTAATTAAAACACAATAATAATTAAAATAATAAGTCAAATAAAATAATTGAAACCGACTCTTAGTTTACGGAGTATATTTTACAACACTTTTTAATTCTTTTAAATTTTTTTAAATTATACAAAAGTCAAGTTATCTTTACACAAACAAATTTGTTATAGAACATTAATCTTTTAGTATATTTTTTAAACTTTTATTTTTTTTATAAGTTTCCTTTACAAAAAATCATCTTATTTGAAACATGGTAAATATATTAATTATAAAGCCATACTTATTGGATAAAAAATTTAACTTTGATTCCTAAGTTGTAAAAGTGTAATTTATTTTCCTTTATGAATGATTAGTTATACAAAATGATTGTTACTTAAAGAAGTGAAGTTAAGGTAAAAAAGGGAGTAAAAGAAAGAAAGATAAGATGGTAGGGACATTAACATAAGCTAAGTTGGAAAATCATTATTATTGCTCCAATCAAGAGCTGAGAAGTTAGGAGATATAGGGTCCTTTTTCAAGTCAAAATAAGTAAATAGTGTCCGGTAATAATAAAAACACAGTAGATTTAGAAAGTTAACAAAAAAATTCCAAAAAAAGAGAGAAAAATCAAGGTACAACAATTTACACAAAACAAGACACATATAAATGATTGATTGATTAACCAAAGCAAAACACAACACAACACAAAAATCACAAACAAAGGTGTGTGTGTATGGTTGTGTTATGATCTGTTATACCATTTTGTATTAAACAGATAAATAGAACAAAGAGTTTCTAGAGAGAGAGAGAGAGAGAGAGAGAGAAACATAATGGGTTGTTGTCAATCCTCTTTCTTCAGAAGAGTAAGAGAGAATCATCATCATCATCATCCTGCTGATAAAGAACAACAACAACCCTATCACCACCACAACCAGCTCCAACACCACCGCAACAACAATCTCAACAACCTAACCGACGGCGAGAAAGAATCAACGGCTGTGGATCCTTCATCGTTTACTACTTTCTCGGAGTTTTCACTATCAGACTTGAAATCAGCTACCAATAATTTCAGCTCAGAGTATATAGTTTCTGAGAGTGGTGAAAAGGCACCCAACTTAGTTTACAAAGGTAGGTTACAGAATCAGAAGCGTTCTATTGCTGTTAAGAAGTTCAGTAAAGCTGCTTGGCCGGATCCGAAGCAATTTGTTGAAGAAGCTTCCGGTGTCGGAAAATTACGTCATCCTCGACTTGCTAATTTGATCGGTTATTGTTGTGATGGTGATGAGAGATTACTTGTTGCTGAGTTTATGCCTAATGATACTCTCGCCAAACACCTCTTCCACTGTAATTTAATTTAATTAATTAATTGATTTATGTGTTTATTATTCTTCTTCTTCTTATGTTGTTTGTTGATTCTGAATGAATGAATTTCAGGGGAAAATCAAACTATTGAGTGGGCCATGCGGTTAAGAGTTGCTCTTTATATTGCACAAGCTTTGCATTATTGTACTTCTGAGGGACGACCCTTATACCATGATTTGAATGCTTATCGTGTTCTTTTCGATGAGGTTTAAACCTTTTCTTTCTTTCTATTGCTTTTGCTTGCTTACTCATTGTAATTACTTAAATTGTTTCTATAAACATTTGTGTATAAGCTATTTCTATAACAAAATAAAATATTAAGTTAAACTGTTTATGTATGAGATATAAGCTGTTTTCGTAAGTTATGTTGGAGAGATTTATGAAAATAAGTTGAAAATAGCTTATGATTTATGATTATGTAACAAGCTGTTTTCATAAATTCTTCAATTCAAACATACTCTAAGTAATTAATGAATCATATGTTTTTCTTTCATTCAGGAAGGTGATCCGCGTTTGTCTTGTTTTGGTTTAATGAAGAACAGTAGGGACGGAAAAAGTTATAGCACAAACCTTGCTTACACACCTCCTGAATATTTAAGAAATGGTTCTTCGCTCACTCTCTTTTCCCCGTTTCATTCTTTGTTTTTATGACACTATCAAATTGCATTGTTTCTAATAAATATCTTCCTTCATCTTTGCAGGAAGAGTCACCCCTGAAAGTGTCATTTACAGCTTTGGAACTGTTCTTCTCGACCTACTAAGTGGCAAGCACATCCCTCCTAGTCATGTAAGTTTCTTCTATGTGTGCTTCTTCTTTAACTCCTCCTCCTTTGCAAACTAGTTACCCGCGGCCTAAAACTCGTCTCCATGTAAATTAAATGTCAAGTACTAGTTTTCTCTCAAGGAGTAATAATGCTTGGCCTCACAAAATGGATTTAACTGCAACCAATTCATGGCGTTAACATATGTAGAATGAAAGTTCTAGCTATGCAGTTTTTCTAACTTGATGTTGAATTTCAGTATTGAAGTTGCATTTGAGTCCCACATTGCCAAGGCTAATGAGCTGTGCAATGTATATATATGCTCGACTACCACCATCCTTTAAGCTAGCTTTTGGCAGTGACATCCATGCCTATTTAACAATGAGTACCACTTTTTTTTCACTAAAGAATTGATAAAAAAAGTTACACTTATTTTTTAACTGAAACCTTTTTTTGTCTTAAACATGCCATTCTTTCTTGAGTACATAGCCTATGAATATCATCACTTGTTATGGATTATGACCATATTTACTTTGTGGCTTTGAAGTTATGATAGGCAAAAGCTAAAATGTGCCCTTAGGGCACATGATAAACAACTTAATATAGAAATAGTCTTCTCAAAATTTATACAATTAACTTTTCAAAAGTCAAATTGTTGTATTTTCAATACAATGATTCTATTTTTGGATTCTTTAACATGTGCCTTTAGGGCACACATTAGCAAGATCCTGAATGATATTACAATGTTTTTCAATGCATTTAATATGATTTTCTATGAACGACAATTTGAGGTATGAAATTCTCTCAGTTAGATTGATACTTAGAAATATGGGAAAATTGCAACCGCCCTTGAGATGTGTCTAAACAACACATACACCCCGTCTGTTTTGTATAAGACATTGAACTCCCCTCAATTTTGTTAAAATAGAGTCGGGGTGTCGATTAAACTTACTTGAGGGGATGTCATTACAATTTCTATAACAAATAAGGGTGGTGTGGTGAGTGTTTTTTCAAAACTAAAAGGGTATGCGTGTTTGTTATTTAAGCATATTTCAAGGAGGTGAGTGCAGTTTCCTCTAATATTATTTGAAGCTGCTATTACTATGATATGTATCAAAGTTTAACATTAAGGACAAAATTTACATCCAGTTTCTTAGATCACTGCCATCAAGTTCTTGAATCAAACTAATACATGTGGTAGTTCTTTAATATTCAACACCATATTCTAAATGAAGGTTATTTAATGTTAAAAGAATGTCTACATGTCATTATTCAATTTGGGAACTTGATGATAATGATATAAGGAACTTCATCCAAATTTTATCTTATTCAGACTTGATTGTTAGTTTTTTTGTTGGTGCCATATGGAATTATCTGATTCTGTTTGCAGGCACTTGATATGATACAGGGAAAAAACAATATGCTCTTGATGGATTCTCATTTGGAGGGAAAGTTTTCTATAGAAGAGGCAACAGTAGTCGTCAATCTTGCCTCTAAATGTTTGCAATATGAACCGCGAGAGCGGCCTAATACAAAGGATTTGGTCACAACACTTGCTCCATTGCATACAAAACCCGATGTATGTATCCCTTCTCTTATAAAATAATGGAACAAATTATTTACTTAATCCAGAGATTATACTTTTGTTACCTGCTTAGTATTCCTCTATCCAGAGATTATGCTTAGTATTCTCTTATAAAAGAATGGAACAAATTATATGACTTCAAATATTAAAATATTAAGTCATTTTATTGCTGATTGCAAAATGGAATCTAGCTCAATATCCATATAAATTAGCCTGAATATAGTTAGTATACTTGTATAAATCGACGTGAGTTCTTTATCTTTTATATCATATACCACATCATATTACATCATTATGCCTTGCAACTGTTTGATCTCGGTTTCTTTGAAACTGTTTCTGTATCAAGTCTTAGTCTCTAGATATTGTTCCATTGCATGTTTGTATTACCGTTCCATTGCATGATTGTATTACAATAAGTCAATAACTGTAAGCTGTAAAACGTGTCTCGCCCTAGGTGACCATTAGTGTTGAACTCTACTATAATATATACTCCCTCCGTCCCAAAATATAAGGGAAAATAAAAAAATCACACTTATTAAGAAAACTAAAACATGAAAATTTGAAACATGATTTTGTGGAATTTTTCTTGAAATAAGTTGCATAGAAAGATGTAAAAACATTTTTCATTGGTTGTTGTTTATTGATAAAATGAGAGAGAAGGAAAAATAAATGCAATCTGCATTTAATTTTATAAAAATAAGTAAAATTAATACTTAGAAAACATAAATGTCTATTTTTCCCCCTTATATTTTGGGACAAAAAAAAGGTGTTTTTTTCCCTTATATTTTGGGACGGAGGGAGTACTGATTAAAGGCCCTAGGTAACCATTAGTGCTGAACTCTACTATAGTATATACTGATTAAAATACACAGGAAACAATAAAGTACATTATTGAGAAATAAAATTGGTAAACCTATTAATGATCATGCATATAAAAAGATAGTGGCATATGATTTGGCATATATCTTGCCACTTGTTAGACTTTATGATTCCAAGATCTTAGGTTATGTTTTACACCTGGTTGAATAGTTGATTGCTGCCAGTTCTATATGTTTAATGCCATTGACTGCCTTCTGACTTGAGGCCGGTGTAATTCCGAGTTTGCTTTTATTTGCAACTTAATAAATCTCAGGCCAGTGCATGTAAGATATGTCATTTCCATGCCAAGTACATTGAAGGCCTCAATATTTATATTGCCATCAGATAAAATTTTGTTGTCTTTGTCTATCTAGAATGTTAAATTTTGATTCATGCTTACCTTACAAGAATATATTCATTTAATGCAAATGCCAAGCTAACTCTGCAGTATTGGATGTGGTTAAACAATATTCTTCCATTCTTTTTGTATACTATTGTCACTTGAAATGTATGAATCTGTTTTTATTGTCTTCCATCCTTAGCATGTACTTCTCATTGTAGATGAGGGATTAAAGGTACATATTGCCATATTAGGCTGTTGCAACGAAAATATCTTTTCTCACTTTATGGACGCATAACATTGTTAAATGACAATTTGGGTTGTATAAAGGGATCAAAACAACAATGCTTCTAGTTGATTATTTTTATGCATAATTTAGGTTCGTTCTCACATCATGCTTGGAATTCCAAAGCAAGTGGAGGCTCCATCAACCCCACAACGTCCTCTTTCAGCAATGGGCGAGGCTTGCTCAAGAATGGACCTCACTGCAATACATCAGATCTTGGTTGCAACCCACTACAGAGATGATGAAGGGACTAATGAGGTAACTGATGGTGCGGTTGTTTTAAATTTACTACTTTTAGTTGGATGATATGCTATAAGATTTGAATTTGGATTGGTTTAGTTGTCGTTCCAAGAGTGGACTCAACAAATGCGAGATATGCTGGAGGCAAGGAAGCGCGGAGACTATGCATTCCGTGACAAGGATTTTAAGACAGCCATTGATAACTATTCCCAGGTGCAATTCAGCACTTGTTTGACATGTTCAATGATGGTAATATATCTGTTGACTTGTTGGTTGGTTATTCTGAGATGATTTTACTTTTATGCAGTTCATTGATGTGGGAACGATGGTCTCACCCACAGTTTTTGCAAGGCGTAGTCTATGCTATTTGTTATGTGACCAACCAGACCCTGCTCTACGAGATGCCATGCAAGCACAATGCGTATATCCAGACTGGCCCACGGCTTTCTACATGCAGTCTGTTGCTCTTGCAAAGCTGGACATGCACAAGGATGCAGCCGACATGTTAAATGAGGCAGCTGCTTTGGAAGAGAAGAGGCAAAGAGGAGCGAGAGGATCATAGTTTGTATACAGCGTGGGGCTAATTTGAGGGTGCCAAGTTCTGTATAAAGGTTGAGCTGGGAAGCAAAAACTAACATTTGAATCCTGAATTAAAAATGTGTCAGAGAAATACAACACTGGTGGAGTAGATAGCACATGCACTTTGTTTCACCAACTTATAGGAATCAGTCATAACCTGAAAAAACTGTGCTTAATGCACTCCAAATTGTGAAGGTGATTTTTCCTTTGTTGATGAAATTTATTGTTTGATGCCTACAGGGTTACTGTCAACCTGGTGTCTGATTGAGGTTATTCTAACTCTAAACTAGGCAAGGCGATTGTGTTCATAATATTTATATTTTGTTTTACCTGCATCATCTACATGAACCAATAGCATTGCATATGAAACAATCTCTATAAGTTTTTTACTTTTAGTATTTTGGAAACTTATAGCCTCTCTGGCCTTTATTGCTGTTGGCAGCATACACAAATTTCAAAATGAGGATTGTTCTGTTTATAATATAATATAGTGAGTTTCTCATATACTTTTCTTTTTTGTTAACTCCTTATAATAGACTAAAAACATCAATTATTCAACAAATTTAAAAACACATTTTTTCTTATAATAAAGACTAAAGGAAGTAGTAGTATTTTTTAAGGGGAAGAGTTGAATGTTATGAAATTTTGTGCGTGAAAGTTGAACCAATTTAACCAGAACCAGTTGAAAACTCATGAATGACTCGCATTTGATGTTTTGTGTCGTATGAAGTGTTTTGTGGGGGACCTTTGACATGGACATGCACGTGTAGTATTGGCATAATTAATTTCTTGTATCTTAGGTACCAAGTGTTTTATGGGGAACCTTAATATGGACTTGTACAAAAGTACACCTCAAGAAATGACCACAAATACAGGTTACAGATGTTAGCCTTCCATTTTGAAATAGCAGAAAAAACTAAGTACTTTAAAAGATACAAAACCAACAAAAATAATACCAACTAAGAAAAATACATACTTCGAATGAATATAAATTATGTAGTGGAAGATTTGAAGTAACAGAAAAAGCAACAAAAATAACACCAGGTACAAGTGTAGAAATAGTAGACCAAAAATCGAGTAGAAACGGCTGATGAGATCTGAATATACTCAAACAAGCGATCTCCCATTTCTGAGTTGAACTAACTAAAAGAAAAAAGGTATTCAGTTCACATATCAACTCATAAAGAAATGCGCTTAAGTTTTGTCCAAAACAAAAACCAATATGTTGAGGAAAAGAAGAAAAATAAAATGTGTAAATGAGGAATTGAGTCATGATCTATACTACAGAAGTAAAATTAAAAGACAATCACTAAACCACATACTGTTATATGATATTTAGTACGACACTTAATATATATACAAATAAATAAATCAATGTCATTTGTCAAAAAAATAAATAAAATAAAATCATACACACACATGCGCGTATCAATTAAGAAAATAATAATAATTTGGGGTGGATTGCGGCCCTCTCGAGCACTAAGGCAGCTTCGCCCTTGAGGGGAGGACAAGAATATCTATTATTATCCGGTCCCTTAACTTCAATTTATCAAATTCTGGTGACATTTTTAAAATTAAACATAGTAATACAGTTTTAGTTATCCTGTTCAATCCATTTATTTTTTAGCAGATCAAACACAATTGTCTTAAAAATTGAAACTTCAACGAAATTCACCTAACTAGAAAGAGAATAAACATTTTTGTTATGAAATTAACTAAAACAAGAAGAAGATATGAATAGAATAGAGATTAACTTTGCTTTTGGAGCAAGTGGAAGACCAAAACCTCTCCTTGTCTCCTTCTGCCTAAATAAACAAACATGCACTTACTTAGCCTGATATGATGAAGTGATTATTAGTTGCATGGTTAACACGTGCATTTATCATATATGATAAAATATGATATGGTTGCTTTACATAAAAGAGAAAACAGCTACAAATGATTCTTAAGAAAGGAAAGTCGGTGTGCTTTTTGTGTGTGTGGCTACTGGCTAGCTGTTATGTATACAGTCAGTTAAGTATAATTTCAGGCAAATTCCCACTAAGAAAGTTGATGCCCCTTCTCTTATTGCCTCAATATAATGAGCTTTTTAAAAGATGGAATGAGAGACTTAATTATATCCAGAGAATTAGCTAGCACATATGTTCTTAATGCATTATTACTACTTGCTAATTCTAAAATACTATATAATATATCATAAAGTACTCCTACATAAAAATAAAAATAAAATACTTAGATTGTACAACCAAATGCGTTAAAGTTCAGTGTTTCATCATTCTAACAAAATACAAATTCCTAAAGAAACTAATAAAATTTCTATATATGTTAATGTTGATTTCTTAATATATACGTATTTGAGCATATGTTAATTTCATTTTTTGTTACGTCATTTAGTAGTACCTAATCTTTATCAGAGAATTATTAAAAGTAATAGCATTTTAGCTGGTGTGAACCGGATATATATACGACCAAGTCATCCTCCATTGAAATCATGTAGTTGTAGCCGCCAATTGAATTATGAATATACTATACTATACCTTTTGTGGCACATGCTTGTAATGTAAACATGTTGTATATATATATACATAGCTAGAATGGAATTGGAAGTATACCCAATTAAGTAAGTTATTTAGTAATGAATATGAAGCAGAATCAGAAGCTGAAGGAGCCAATAATCGTTTTTGTTCCCTATCCTGCACAGGGACATGTTAATCCCATGCAAAATCTAGCCTCTGTTTTTGTAAGCCAAGGATTTGAAGCCTTCATAGTCCTCCCCCAACATATTCATAAAAAGATTAATACTAATAATGATCATGATGATAATAAGATCATAAGTGGGTTAGTTTGGGAGATGGGATGATGGAAGAGAATACAACAACAACAACAACACCAGATTTCTTTGCCATTGAATCATCCATGGAGAACATTATGCCAAACTATTTGGAAGAGTTTCTTCAAAGTAATAATAATAATAATAATGAAAAGCTTGTGTGTTTGATGGTGGTTGACTTGTTGGCATCTTGGGCCATACAAGTTGCAAACAAGTTTGGCATCCCTACTGCTGGTTTCTGGCCAGCCATGCTTTCATCTTATCTTTTGATTGCAGCCATACCTCACATGCTTCGAACTCGACTTATTTCCGAGTCAGGTAATTAATTTTTTGCTTCTCTGATATTATCAAAACAACCTTCAATTTGTGGGTGCATGTTTGTATACATGGTAAAATTTAAAAAATCACGATCAATCACTGTAATTTTGATAAAAAATGCACTTTTAATCTTCAACAAAACTACTGAATTGTACTAATGAATTAATTGATGGATCAAAAGTATCATTTAACGAGATGTGATTGATATTGTTGTTAGCATATTAATCTTTTAATTTTTTTGTTTGTTATATAGTATATCTATGTCAGAAAGTCAATGATGCATGTACTGTCGGTATTTATCTCTGCTGCCCATTATAAATATGTTCACAAGAATTCCTATCGAAAAGATAATGTTCAAGACTTGGTATATGTACTTTTTATAATAATAGAGCGATGTGTTTTGATTAATTTTAAAAATATTAACAAAAATATATATTGCTATCATAAGATCTCACAAGTGGCTATCAAAATATAAAATGACAAGGGTGAACACTCCCATACCCTTTACATTATTTTGGGTATTATACCCAAACAAATAAAAAATCACCATTTGTCTTTCACTTGACATGTCATTATAATTATTTATATTTTGTTAATATACACTTTATTTTTAAATTTGCAGACCAGCCCCTATCAAGTAAAAATTATTATTATGAAGAAAAGAAAAAAAAAACTCATCTAATCTTTTACAGTATCATCTTCTTCTCCAAACTTTTTTTTTTGTCGAGAATATGTATGGTCCGCCGGAACTAATTTCTCATCTAAAATTTGTCATTGGTTATCAAGTATAATTTGTGATTTGCTCTTAGAATTCATTGATACATCGACCTTGTTATTATAATTTCTAATTTTTTCAGATTTGAGTGATAATTGTACAGATTTGTGCAAGTTTCCAATCCAAAACAATATGTAAATGAATTTCTAAACATTCTAATTAATTTTTTTTATGATTTCGGTGCTTTGAATGGGTAGTAAAATGCCAGATTATGGTACAGGGTGCGGGTAGAAAACCGGGTCGGAATGACCCGGCTAAAGGTAGAGGACAACGAGTTTAATAAATAAATATTGAATAAATAAATAGCGAAACAGGTTACCTTAAACACAATGCAAGCTGGTGTAGTGTAATTACTTATTTTGCAATTGGGTAGTGGCATGAGTTCGATCCTTATAGGCAACAGTTTTTTATTTTTGTATGTTTAAATAAGCACCCTTTTTTCAAACTTAATTAGTGTTTTGCACCCGTGTTTGATCCTTGTGCATCAGTTATGGTGCCTTTTATGTTCACAAATTCCAAGGTATTGTAACTAACATTGAAAATAAATGAGTTCTTTCATGTCATTGGCACAAGCTGAAGGAGTAGGTTGATGGGCAATAAAATTAAGTGCCTCTTGGATACGTTTATTTATCTATTTTTAAAAAATAAAATTAATTTTTAACCATTGGCCTAACTCATAAAAAAATGTTAAATATTTTTAGTCCTTATAAAACGATAATTTTTTAAGTTTAGTACTTACTTATTTTCAGAGTTAAATATGATTTTGGTCTTTATAAAATGCGGACCTTCCTAGATTATAAAAATATATAAATAAAAATCACATTTATTAATAAAAATTATTTATGAGTTTTTTAAAAATAAATTGTATAAAAAAAATACGTAAAAATCACACATAGTTCAATTAGGTTATATTGAACCCTATGATTGACAACAATGATATTGCCTGGTCGTAATTCTATTATGTGATAATTAACGATATGACTGACAACAATTTTAAGCTAATTTTATGGTTCAAGTTGATGTGGTGTTTACGGTTGATGGGAAAGGGAACCAATGCGCAATTTTAAGAGTTTGGGCCGATTTTAGGTTTTACGGTTGATTTTAGGGTTAGAGTCGTTAATGTCAATTTTAGGCTTTTTGTCTGATTTTAGGATTTGGATCCGATTAAGTGCTGATTTTAAGGTTTCGGGTCAATTGTAGGATTTTTGCCTGACTTTGGGGTTCGAGTCGAGGTTAGTGTCGATTTTGTTTTTTTTGTCTTATTTTAGGTTTTTTGATCAACGGGCGATACTTACGGCTCCGTTTGGATCAGGGTTTTTGGAGAAGAAGAGATGTGATATTTAAAAATTTTATGTTTGATTCAACTAGCTGATATTGAATCAATTAGCTGATATTGAACGTTATGATTGACAACAATGTAATTGCCTAGTCATTGTTCAATTATGTGATATTGAATGTAATGACTTGAGACAATTTTCAACTAATTTTCTTATTCAAGTATGATGTGGTGTTTTTGAAAATTTATTTTAAAGCTTAAGTCAGGCTCAATGTCAATTTTAGGGTTTGGGTCGATTTTAGGGTTTAGGGTTTTAGTTATTACAAATTAAATTACATTTTTTCTTTGAAATAATAAGAAAAATTACAATTTCGAAGTTGTAATGACATGGATATTTAATTTATCCACTAAAACATCGTCACGTTATTAAAATTGACTTTAAAATAAGATAGAAATCAAAACTCATAAAAAAATTAGAAAAACCAATAAGTTGTATTTTAAAATAAAGTAACCAAAATTGATTGTAGTGTTTGAGTCGATATTTGTGTCAATATTAGGCCTTTGCCTGATTTTAGGGTTCAGATCGGAGTTAGTGTCGATTTTAAGATTTTGAGTCTATTTTAGATTTTTTGACTAATTTTAAAGTTCGACTCGGAGGTTAGTATCAATTTTGGGCTTTTGTCTGTAATTTTATGTTTTTTTAATGTTCCAACTAATTAGACTATGAAATATTTATTATTTAACTCTTGATAGTAAAAATTTGGATTCTTTAATTATAATCGGTGCAAATAATTGAGACATAACCGTCATTTCATAGGAACTACTATTAAGTTTAATGACGGTTCAATTAATTATAATAATTATGACATAATAAACCTAATTATATTTTTTTTATTATCATTTATTAGTTATCAATTAAATTTCATTTTTTCTTCTAAATAATAATTTAAAAAATTAAAATTTCAAAAGTAGTTTGTACCAAAAAAAAAAAATATTTCAAAAGTAGTAATGAAATGAATATTTAATTTATCAGTTGAAATATTGTCACGTTAGTAAAATTAACTTTAAAATAGGATAGAGATCAAAACTCATAAAAAATTGAAAATAGAAAACACAAAAAACTGAATTTTAAAATAAAAAAAACCAAAACTTAATGTTTTAAAAAGTAAAAAAACTAAAACTGTATTGAAGCATAAAATTGATTGAGTCAATTGTTACAATAGCATGCGTGGTTGCCTGTACAAGTGTTCAAAAAAAAAGTCTAAGATGGGGCTCGAACTTGTACAATCCATCTAAAGGCAATTTGATTAACCACTGAGCTAGCCATATTTGTATGAAGAAGTGGCTTACATTAAATATATATAACAAACAAGTTTATTATTATTTTAAATCAGAACCAGTCTCCTTCAACCTCCAGCCGGGTCTAAAATATGACCCGTTACCTTGATTCGACCCGAACTGAGCTCTACGTTTTTAACAGAAAATTTGATGATTAAAATCACATAAACCTTACGAAATATATTTCCATATGATTTTTAAATGTATTTTCAATCAAAAACACCTTAAAACTCAGATCTAAAAACTCTAAAGCAACTTTGAAGAAACAAAATCCGAAAATTTCCGGTAAATCCGATTAATTTTTTTTCCAGTAAATCCGATTTATTGAGGTAAAGAATTCGTGTAGAGAAATTCGTGGTAGAAGACAATGAATAAATATGATGGAAATTGGGAAAGGAAGATGAACAATGAAGGATGAAAATAAGGACTTATGAGTAATAAGTTATTTTAGTTGGGGTTTTAAAATAATAACCATAAAAGATTAGACAGTATTTAAAAATTATATCTTAAAAATGAAGTGGAAAATCATTAACACATGTACCAATTAAATGTATGACAAGTCATTTGGGTATGATACCTTAAGGGTATGGTAGAATTTGCCAATGACAAGTCTTTGAATGACTAGTTCAATGATAAAGGTTGAGACCAACTCAAAAGTTGACCTGGTAGTATAAATTTGGATATTAGATCTCATCATATATTGAGTTGGATATCGAGTTTTTTAAATAAAAAATTTGACAAAGGTCGAGACCAAAGGAATATAATATTATGAATATTTTTCAATAAAAAGAAATGAAAATTTTGTACAGCTTTTTTAACTATGATGTATGCATATTGTATTGGCAGGACTTCCTCAAGATGAAGGGAAAATTAACTTTGTACCTTCATTGCCCTTAATTTCAACCAAGGATTTACCATGGCTTATTGGAACAACTTCTGCAAGGAAAGCAAGATTCAAGTTTTGGAAGAGAACTTTAGAAAGATCAAAAAACCTTAAATGGATCTTGGTGAATTCCTTTCCAAACGAAATAAAAACTGGAATAATGCAAACCAGTAATGGTAATTCACATTCACAACATTTGTTGCCTATTGGCCCTATAATTTATTATAGGCCTCATGATGAATTCACTAATAAAAATATCAGCTTTTGGGAAGAAGATTTAAGTTGCTTGAAGTGGCTAAGCACCCAAAAGGCTAACTCAGTTGTTTATGTATCATTTGGAAGTTGGGTGAATCCAATTGGAGAATCCAATTTGAAAAATCTAGCACTAGCTCTTGAAGCTACAATGAGGCCTTTCATCTGGGTCTTGAAATCCACTTGGCGTCATGGGTTACCAATTGGGTTTTTGGAGAGACTTGTGAAGCAAGGAAGAGGCATGGTTGTTTCTTGGGCCCCACAAAGGGAGATTTTGCAACACAATTCAGTGGGTTGTTTTATCACACATTGTGGTTGGAATTCTACATTGGAAGCTTTACAATTTCAAAAGAAATTGTTGTGCTACCCTGTGGCTGGAGACCAATTTGTGAACTGTACCTATATTGTTGAGGTGTGGAGGGTGGGATTAAGACTCAATGAGCTTGGTCAAAAGGATGTTGAAGAAGGACTTGCAAATGTGATGGAAGATAAAGATATGAGTACACGGTTAATGACATTATATCAAAGAATAATGGGAATAATGCATAGTGATGATCATAATAAGAGTAGTGGATCTTTTCTTTTGAATTCTTTTGTGGAACAAATCAAGGAAGCATCTACCATATATTCATGAAATTTTTACTGAGAATGTTAACACATGTTCGACACATATTAAGAAACTTTAATATAAAAATTTCGTCTTAAAAGTGGTGCATGGTGCATTGTAAGTTAACACACACACACACACATATATATATATATATATATATATATATATATATATATATATATCTTGGCTGTGCTTAATTAATTCTTGTTTTTCTAAGATAGAGTAGCTTTCGAATGCCGGTGCCGATTGATTCAAGTAGACAATTAAGGATTTGGAGATTACACTGGCAAGGAGAAAAAGAGGAGGTTCAAATATATGAAGGAAATATTTTAATAGGAAGCTCAGCCACTTTGAGAGCCTTTGTGGTTTTAATTGTGTCCAATATGCTGATCGAAGCCCGAAAGAATTGAAGGTTCTCACTCATCAGTTTATTTTCAGAAAACTGATGAAATACTGAATAGGTGGGAAGAACTCATTGCCAAAGGAAAACCACTATGAATATATACTAGTAGCTGCTTAATACCCATCCAACCCTTATCTCCTGCTAGTTGAAAGGATTCATTCAACTTGACCTTTTTTTGTGTTTGTGTGTGTGTCAAATGTGATCTTGCCAAATTTCATTGATCGATACTTTTCGTATGTGCCTTTTATAATTATAACTTACCAATTGTTGTTGGAATTGGAAAACAATCATAAGAAATCATTTTATTAGATTTAACTGTCATTTTGTTTTATCATATATAACTAGCAAATATTGGCTGCGTTTATAGTGCTGTACTGCGGGTGTTTGACACACGTCCAAATGTAAAATTCGGTGCACTGAAATGTACTCCTAAGTTGTACGGTTTTACAAGTCTTTTTATTGTATTTTTCATTGTTGAAACCTTTCGTGGAATCCATAAATTTTACGATTTTGCTCACCCTAAACGATTTAAATCCATAGTAAATTCCTAAAGTATTCAAAATCTCATTAAAATCGCACAGAATCACATAATCTCAGTAAAATCTATGATTTTGTATGGTTTCTACTTGTTTAGGGCTTTTTTTTTGGGTGTTTTTGTGTTTGTTTTAATACTTAATTAGCATCTAGGCTTTAAGTATTTTTTTTAGTATTGTTTTTGGTTGCGATTTTTGATTTTGCAATCTTGTTTTCCGTTTCTACAAACTTAATTGAGTAGAATTCATTGATTTTGCTTGTGATTTTAGATTTTGCAATATTACTATCATCTTTCAATTTAAAACAAACTCGCAATTCTGACAATCTTGGTTGAAACCATTGTTCATATCAATAAAATTCTCCTAAAGAATGTGATTTGGTTGAGACCCTTTTTCTAATTCCTAATTTATTCTCCTAAAGAATGTTAATTTATCTCAAATTATGACTTATTTTGATTATTTTATATGAAAAAATTAAAATGTAATTGATTTTATATGAAAAAATTATAAGTTAATTAGAAAATTATCCATCATTAATATGAGAAAAATAAAGTTATTAAATGAGCTTAAGAATCGAATAAGTAGTGTGATATGATTTAAGAATGAAATAGTTTTTTTTACATAAATGAAATAACAAAGTCATTAAGAAAAAAATTATAATGAATTAAAATGAATTATTATGATAATTTATTATTTTATTATTTTGTTATCTTAAATTACATATGATAAATAACTTGGTCCCTTAAATTTTTTTCACTTCATTTTGATCCCTTAAGTTTTTAATGTTGAACATTTTTTTACAAATTTTAAGATATTTTTTGGTGATTAGATTGACTAAATTTTGTAACTTGAAGGTCAAAGTATCTAACATTTATACACTAAGGATACATATAAATTAATTATTATGTTAAAACTTAAAAAAAATGGAATTGAACGGATATATCGAAAAACACATTGAAGGACTTTTATATGGCACATGGTGTAATTATTAATTAGCCAAAGATAATAAATGTCATGTAAGTAGGCGGGATTATTAACTCCTCATAAAACAAAAGTACTATTAACTCAATCAACATTAATGTGTTAGTGTTTCAAAAAATAACAATAATGTGTTAGACTTCAACCCTTTAGGCCTAGTCCAGCGCATATTAAAAAAATTGCTTAAATATTATTTTTATCTTTGTATGTGTTATAAGAATAAGAAAAAACATATTTTTTAAAAATAATTTTTTTCTTAAATTTTAAGACAAAAAAAATGAATTTTTTCTTTTATATTTTGGAACGCGGGACTATTTTATTTAACTTTTCATATCTCCATACTTATAAATTGTAATTTTACTACAGACTCTATTTCAGAAAAACTAACTTAAAACCCTTTCATCTCATCTCATCTCTTCTCAAAATTGAAAACTCTCTCTTGAGTTCTCTTTCGATCTCATTCAGAATTATAAGCAAACACTCAATCCTCGGAGGAGGAGAAAAAAAAAATTACAATATTATTTTAACATAGAATTTTCCAAATTAATATTTTATTTTACTTTTCATATAAAAGAAAACGTAAATCCATGCTATTTTATTTTATTGTGACTCATAAATGATAAATCCATGCTTGTTTTGTAATTTATACTACACAGACTTGTTTGTTTCAGAAAAATGAACTTAAAACCCTCTCACTCATCTCATCTATTAGCTAGCTCTTCTCTTCTCTTTGACTGAGTTCTCTTTCAGAATTGTACGTAAGCAAAACACTTAGTCCAGTCAAAATCTGTGGCAATGGTTGGTGGGACGAATAAAGAAGAGTTAAAGGTAAGATCAAACAACAACAATCTTCTTCTTCATATTCCTCATGATCTTGCCTTCTCTATTTTATCAAAATTACCTCTTGAATCTTTCAAGCGTTTCAGATGTGTACGCAAATCATGGTCTCTTTTATCTCAAAACCCCCATTTCATCACCATGCTCCGCAACCATTTCTTGTCTAATCATCGTCGTTCCTATGATGATTACGGTGATACTACGTTTCTCTTCCTACAGGAGCCTGAATTCCCTGTGACGACATATCAACGCCATTTTAATGCCTCCTTCTATTTGCTTTCTAATGAGAGGTTTCAGAATAGGGTCAAATTAGATTTGCCACCTTCATTTCACGGAGATGATGGTATCATTTATATTTTAAGTTCTGTTAGTATTAATGGTATTCTCTGTCTCGGTCAACATAGGAGCAGCGGAAGGATAGAGATATTCCGAGCTGTATTATGGAACCCGGCTACTGCCGAATACATGCTCATTCCTCCCAGCCCTGATGAGTCTGTGCCACCTTATCGAAACCCATTTTTTCATTTTGATGGATTTGGTTATGACCGTGTTAAAGATGACTATAAGCTGATTCGTTATATATCATTTTTTCATTTGTCCGACGAAGATGAGGATGTGCCAGAAGAAGATAGATCGTATGACCCCTTGTTGGAGATATATAGTCTTAGAAGTAACTCTTGGAAGATACTTGAGATCGATATGCCTGATGATATGTCTCATTGTTATTATGATCTACCGCAACACGGTACTCAAGTTTACATGGATGGAGTGTGTCATTGGTGGGGTAGAACTTCAATTGATGATGTTGAAGACTGTTTGGTGTCATTTAACTTGAGCAATGAGGTGTTGTCTACAACGCCTATGCTATTAGACGTTGATGAAAGTTGTGATTTTAGAACCGTAGAAAGACACTTGGTTGTGTTAAATGAGTCTATTGCTTTTATCTCAAATTGTTTTGAGGCTAATACTTTCCACATTTCAATTTTGGGTGAACTCGGTGTGAGAGAATCATGGATAAAACTCTTTATTGTTGGACCTATTCCTTTCATTGAGTGTCCCATTGGAGTTGGGAAGAAAGGTGACATTTGCTTCAAACAAACAAATGATGAACTAGTCTGGATTGATTTAAGCACTAAAATAATTGATCAGATTGGTGTTAAAGGAGAGAGACATTGTTGTCAGATGGGAATTTACACCGAAAGCCTTCTTCCGATTGGAGGAATTAATAATTAATTGTTTTTCTTGTTTTCTCCCAAGATTCATGTGTCTATGGTTATTAGGATTTTCAGCTTGTATGCACAGTGCTTTGTCAACTGCACGTATCATAATTATTATAAACTATATGAAAATTTAAAAAACCATTTGGTGATATGAATTTTGTTTTATCAATTTTTGTATGGTATAACATAATTGTTATCATCGTTGACTTATGTTATTCTTTAGATCTCTTGTTGGTTTTTAAAATATGGTTTGAAGTTTATGTTTCCCTTGATGAAACGACCGAAATATTTTAAATATTTAAATATTTTAAATATTTTATTTCCATTGCACTCCTTTATTAATTGCTATTGTGTGCAATGTTGTTTTCTTATTTCTTTGTTTCCATTGCACTTCCTGCTCCTTGTTAGTTGTGGGTAATGGTCCTATTGTGAAATTATCAAGCTTAAGAGGGACTGTAAGCTTGAATGCAGGAGGCTACAACTGTTGGTTTGGTACATCCAGAATATGTTGATCACATTTTAAGTACAAATTGATTGTATTCATTATTGAGTTTTGAACTGATTCAACTTCTCAAATCATTCTTTATTGGACAATGGATAGGATTGTATATTTTAATATGAAACCTTTCATGTTTTGAATCGAAAGAATGATTTGTAGGAAATCTTTATCCAATAGGTTAGTATCAAAAGAATATAGATGGGATTGTAGTTTGGGAAGTGCTATGGTACTATTGACTAAAAGCATTGTATTGGTACTAGAGATTATTTTAACCACTAAAATTGTAAATTTTGTCCAAGTCAGCAAATTGGTCAAACATAATAGTTTCAACATGTCAAATTTTATGACACATGTTAAATGGCTATTGGACAACACATATAATGTATTGGTACATGACTATTTTACCATTGCACCATAGAATTCACCTTGTAGTTTTTAAAAGCGAAATATTTATGTTTTTTAAAAAGGACACTTATGTTGGGGCTACTAGGATTCCTTGGTACCCAAGCTATTTGAGTGATATTTAAGTATGAATGATCCGGCAACTGTTGCAGCCTTGATGAGCTTTCATGTATTGTCTCTTATGATGTGTGTGACTTATTTATTGTTACAATCAAGAATTAACGATTCTCTTTTCCCTTACTAATACACTTGTTTGTCATCCATGATTGTATGTTATTACACATATTGAATATCAGAATATATGATAGTAATAATGAATTCAAATTACAAATCATAATAGAATTAAGCAGTTGGTCTGATTGCACTTGCATATGAATAGTACATTCTGATAAAGTAGTTTTGAAATGTTAAGTTCATCTCATCAGTATATCAGTTGTTTGGATAAATGCCTAAATGAATCTCACTCGCATTTCTTTTGAGTTTGTGCTTTGCGACCGAAAACACTGATTTTGTCATCACACATCATTGAAGTTTCTTAATAAGTGTGTCTATTTGTTTGAAATGACTAACTTCGTGAATTGGTTTGAACTTTTCTTCATGAAACTGTTTGTTAGAAATTTCAAACACAACAGGATTGATCCAGATTGTTAAAATTCATTTAGGTCTTGTTTTTCATTACCTTTTGTTAACTAACATTCAAGTGGTTTGTTATAGAAACGGTGTATTTTTTAATATTGCATCTGTTATGTAAAAAGATTCAAAGTTTGCAGCATTCTTATAAGATGTGGCATTAGTTGCTTTTATTGAATATGAGTCTTTCACCTATGATTTTGTGGTTTGTACTAGAAAGTAGAAAACATCAAGTGTTGTGTGAACTTCATCATATGCTTATAAAACAACCATATTTATAAATTAGAATTCTGAGAAGCTTCTATGCATATCTTGCCTGCATAATTTATAGGACAAGCTTCTTTGAAGAAGAATTTGTATATATTTATTTAGTAGGGATTGCCACACAAGAGAGACATATATAGATCCAAAGATATTGATTGTTGAAAATATAAAAATATATTATATTTGTAATTTAATATTATTTTGATATTAACTATATTATTTTTAAAAATAAAATTTGCCTACAAACTAAAAAGGCAAGAACAAATGATGGGGCATTAAATAAAAATAAAAATGTGTACACTCTCAGTCAGTCAGTCGTAAAGAAAGATTAGCATGGGATGAAGGAGGGAGGGGGTATTAAAATAAAAAAGGTGGTAAGGTGGTTTTAATATTTACACAAAAAGAGATAGTGGGCTTGCTTAAGTGACGTGACCCACAGCAAGTTTAATAATAATAATCTTCGTTTTCGTTTTCGTTTTCGTTTCCATCTCTCTCTACAGCAACAACAACATTCGTTGAGGAATCGAGATCTCTTTCGCCAAAATCAATGGTGAGAGCTCACTCACTCACTCACTTTTCTTCATGATTCTCTCTCTATTTCTCGTTACATTTTTAGCTGGAATTATTTACTACTATTATTATGAATGAATGATTCAATTCAAGTCAACTCAACCTGCACTTAAGTTTTTTTATTTATTTATCTGATTTCGTGATATTTCTTTCGTAAACTGAATTGCTACGAACGAAGAATATATATGCTATTGTATTGTAGGTTGTTGTTAATTTGTAGATCTAGTTGTATGCTATTGTATTCTTCATCATACTTACTTTTTGTTATGCTGCCTGCGATCAACCCTTAGTTTAGTTAATTAGTTAGTTGAGTTTGTGTGGATCAGATCAATTACCCAACACTACAAAATCAAGGTGCTTAAATTACTTCAAACAGAGTTTATTTATTTGGATCAAATAAATAAATAAATAAATGTATACAAGCAAAGCTAACCAAATTACCAACACTGACATCATTTTTTCATTTTAAGAGTACCGCATTAGATGTGTCATGTGTTTATTTATTGCTCGCTCATTGGATTTTGAATTTCTAGGTAGGACTGCGCTTCTCCCCTTTTTAATTTTATGTGTTTTCAATTATGTAGTATATTGCGAGCGAGCACATTATTATTTATGGATGGCCCATTTACTATGTTTTCAATAATACACGACATACTAGTGCACACATAATCAAGGACCTTAAATACAAAGTGACCTGATATTTGGAAATGGTGCAAATGCTACAAACTTGTTTTCATCCTTTCCAAATATGAAATTGCTGCTTGCACCACTAATCTCCATTTTCAATAGCATTTTTGTAAATATGCATGTACTTATATGTCTATTTTATTGATAACAGAAAATGAAAATTTGAAAATAAAGTAAACAAGCCCTTATGAAATTCCAATTTCAACATGCATGTTTTATAACTACTCCTCTTCCTTAATGTAGATACACTTTGTGCTGCTCATTAGTCGTCAAGGGAAGGTCAGGCTCACAAAATGGTATTCGCCTTACACTCAGAAGGAAAGAAGTAAGGTAACTAACACGTCCTTATCTCTTGATCTCTTTATTATGGTAGTTTGTTGATTTCCTCCCTTTTTTTTTTATCTGTATATATTATATTATAGGATAGTGATAAGTGATGGTCATTAGATGCTGAGCACACCACATTCCATGTAAACATTGTTGATATGTGTATTTACATCTCATTTTTTTTGTTGGCAAGGTAATCCGTGAGCTCAGTGGAGTGATTCTTAGCCGTGCTCCCAAACTCTGTAATTTTGTAGAGTGGAGAGGACTTAAAGTTGTTTATAAAAGGTATTGTGACAAGGGTACACACAGTTTTATGTCATACACGAATGCTACTCCTTTGCAAGGCAATCTTCTGTTTGGCTTGATATTTAATTGACCATGTTATAATGAATATCTGCTGCAGGTATGCTAGTCTATATTTCTGTATGTGTATTGATGATGCTGACAACGAATTGGAAGTCCTTGAAATGATTCATCATTTTGTGGAGATTCTTGATCGGTATTTTGGCAGTGTAAGTACTGCTTACTTTACTAATGGAAAGTGGATATACTCCACCTTTTTTAATGATGTAATATAAAAAATTCTCGTGTCTCTCTAACTTGATAATGGTCACTTGTCAATTTACAGGTCTGTGAACTGGACTTGATATTCAACTTCCATAAGGTATGTCCATGTCCAAGTATAATAATATATTTCCAAAATTCAAAACAAGGGCTACTTATTTTTTTGTAACTCTTGTTAAAAAATCCCTCCAAGGTGGATTCGAATTGAATGAGTATCAATTATTGAGCATATAATCTGTCATTATTTTTGGTCTAGTAATGTCCCTTCTGACCTGTTCTTTGTTTTTAATCATGGAAGGCCTATTATATACTTGATGAACTTCTAATTGCTGGTGAGCTTCAGGAGTCGAGCAAAAAGACTGTGGCCCGGTTGATAGCTGCACAGGTAGGGATGATCTTTCTCTTTTGGATATATTTTGATTCTTCAATCAATTTTTCTAATCCAAATTTGTATGATATTGTCTTTCAGGATTCATTGGTGGAGACTGCAAAGGAAGAAGCCAGTTCCTTGAGTAATATTATTGCACAAGCCACTAAGTAAAGAACTCCAATGTTGCAATTACTGTCATATAATTGCACAAGCCAGTAAGTAAGGAGATCGGATGTTGTAATTGTTGGCATTTTTAGGGATGAAGATATATTTTATACGATTTAAGTGTGAACTTTATTGTTGTTAAGTTGAATTTGTAAAATAGAAAAGAAAGACATAAAGTAAGACCTGATAGGAACATTTCATCTTCTTGAGCTGCGTTGCAATTCTCATGGATAGCTATTTCAAGTTTGTATACGTGTGTGACATGTTTATTACCGGTGTTTATCTATTTTCTTGAGGATCAGGATTACTTTCATTTTGTACAATGCTTTGAGATTGAATTTCATTAGTTCTGATTAATTTTAATTTGTGCGAGATATCATTCTAAAATGATGAGTTGTTTACTCAAAATGCAAAATAATTAACATTTGGGTTAATAGGTATATACCCCCTGTAAAGTACATGATTTTTGTAATACCTCCTGTAAAATATTTGTTTGAGAATACTCCCTGTAATATTTGTATTTTTGCAATACCCCCTTAAACTTTTTCAACCATTACATTTTGTGGGGGTTTTGAAACGCCGCAAATAAAAACTGCCACAAAATAACATTTTAGTGGGGTTTTAAACCGCTGCAAAGAAAAAACCCCCACAAAATGTAATAATTGAAAAAATCCAGGGGGTATTACAAAAATGCAAATATTACAGGGGTATTCTCAAAAAATTATTTTATAGGGGGTATTGCAAAAATCATGTACGGTATATACCTATTAACCCTTAACATTTTTTTGTCAAAATGGCAAATAGAATGTTGTTATATTGTGTAGTAATTAAAATTATATGATGTAACAACAGATTAGTTTTATACTGAAAACTACAAGTCTCACTTAAAGTATATGGATTGTAGAAGAAAAAAAAATTAAACATGTTTAAAGTTGTATGTTATAGAGGTTTATTGAAAGTTAGTCTCTTATAATTGTGCCTTGCAGCTAATTGTTTCTACCATGTCCATGTTCTTTTATTCCCTCTAATTAACTCTGAAAAAATACCCCATATTTAGATGATTTGCAGTTGAAAGTGAATTGTATTGATCCAGACGTTCTATGAACTTTATTAGAAAACAAGAAAAACAAAAGCATTTAAGGAAAAAGAACCATAAGATAGCAGTGTGTATGCATATTCTAGCTGGTTGCTTATAAAGATAGACGACTTTGCCCAAACAAAGACAAGAGACAAACATATGTAGTATTTCCTACCATCATTTAGCACGTCCTATTATATCAACCAACAAGAAAAGATAATGATTCAGGTTTCTGAATCGTTGCTCACTGACCACACAAAATTTCAGAATCCACAATAAAGTGGCAGACTATAAAAAACTAACATTTGCAAGTGTAACTCCAAGTTTCCACCCTTGAGTTCGCAAAGCTTCTCATCAACCGTGACAACCGTCTCAGTATAACCGTCTTGGTCATCAAGTTTCCAAACACCATCGGTGAACCAACAAAAACCATTTCCTCCTGCCTACTGTGATTTTCCGTAAAGAGTGGGAATCATCTTTTTTGACCTATGGTAGAGGGCTCAAGAAAGCCAACGGCATTATTGTGAATTCGTTTCACGAGCTAGAATCTCATGCGATTAACTCATTCTTGGAAGACCCGGGCCTACGTGGTCTACCCATATATCTGGTGGGACCTGTGTTAAACCTCGAGACCAAGGCCAAGGAAACCGTTGATTATGATAACATCATTAAGTGGCTTGATTATCAACCTCCTTCCTCTGATTATGATAACATCATTAAGTGGCTTGATGATCAACCTCTATCCTTGATAGTTTTCCTATGCTTTGGAAGCATGGGTGCTTTCGATAAGGATCAGGTTAGGGAGATCGCGAGTGCCATTGAGAAAGCTGGAACCCGCTTCTTGTGGTCTTTGAGGAAACCTCCACCAAAGGGAACCATGAGTTCGATGTCCGATTATTCTCTTTCTGATTTGGTCGCGGTTTTACCTGAAGGGTTCTTAGATCGAACTGCTGAGATTGGAAAGGTTATCGGGTGGGCTCCTCAGGTCCAAGTACTCGCTCATCCAGCCACAGGAGGTTTCGTTTCGCATTGTGGTTGGAACTCTACACTCGAGAGCATATACTATGGTGTGCCTATTGCCAATGCTTTTGAACTTGTGTCTGAGCTGAAGATTGGCGTGGAGATTGCATTGGATTATAGGATGGAGTACGATGTTGGGCGCGACTATCTTTTAACTGCAGACAAGATCGAGAGAGGAATATGGAATGTGTTGGATAAGAATGGAGAGATAAGGAAGAATGTGAAAAATATAAGTGAACAAAGTACGAAAACATCGTTAGAAGGTGGATCTTCCTACACTTGCTTAGGTCGTTTGATTGATTATATTATAAATCATATGAAATAATGTTATACTAACCACATATATAAAATGGTTAGAGGGTATTAATTGAATTACTACATAAATGAACTCAACATGTTTTCACTTCATAGAGAAGAGATGTTTTAGAAAGTTAAGTAGAATCTGATCGGAAAATCAAATTTTTAAATCGAGGTAAAATACATGCATATATACATAACAAACTATGATATTAAAACCTTGGCCATTATTTTCTAATTAATTGTTTTTATTTTTGCAGGTTCCAATTAACTGGTATCGTTCTGCACTTAATCATCTAAATTAAAATATGCTATTCACTTTAGTAAAGCCAAATTCATAAAACTTATTTGAAAGTGGATAAAAAATCACATGGTTTCAAGACAGCATCATCAAAGTAGTCATTCACATTTTTGCTATTATTGAACTGATGAATAAAAAATAGATTGCATCTGATTGTAGTTGCAACTATAATTGAGGAGGATAATACAGATAAACAAAGTTATCGTTCCACAAAAAGAAAACAGTTATAGTTTCTCTCAAATTATTTCTATCTAGTTTATATTCCTAATTTGTCCATATATCTAATATCCTGCAATCCCAAAAAGCACATAGCAAGTTATCTGAGTATAGATGGTGACATGCTGAAGATTAAATTTCTGATATAATTTACTAATAAATTATTCATTTTTCAACAAAAGCATACTCAAACAGCTCTCACATTTGTATACATTCGTGGCATGTAAAACTCTAAGCAGTAGAGACACAAAAAGCATGATCTTTCAAAAGAATAAAAACAACCTTGGAGAAAAATACATTGACTAAAATGAATTAAATTTCAATGGGTTGGTATAGAATGAGAAATCTGCAAACAGAAACACAATAGCTTGGTCTAAGTAGAAGCTTCCATACATCAAACATGAAGAACAATGAAATAAATGCATCAACAAAACCCAAATAAAATCCCAAGTTATAAGCAAAACTTGTATATTGGTACATTTCCAATATAAACTGCTATGAGCATACATGGTATTTTATTTTATTCTATACATACACCGTTTAATTTACAGTTTATCTGGGGTCAGACCCATTGAGAATTTATTCATCTAACTGCATATTCATGCAGGCTCTGTGCTATAGTTTATTTGGAACTGGAAGTGTCAAATCAAGCCACTCGGCGTGCCTTCTCAGGTACTTCTAGACGTGACATGACTGTAACAGACAGTAGTTTACGTAATCTCATGACAACCACAGAACATGGTTGAGGACAAAGAACCTAGAAGACTTTTGAATTCTTAAGAGAGGAATTAAGAAGCAGAACTAACCAAATTTAAAATACTAATCAGAACTGTTAAAGAAAGTCAGGCCCTGTGATAGAATCAGACAGCTTGCCAGTTGCCATATTCCAAAAACTCAAAAAAGAAATCCATTTTACACATTGTCATTATTCTTCTTGTTTGAAACATTTTACACTTATAGATTGGCCAATTCGGAGGTGCAAAAACCCTGAATTTTTTTGAAGGCTAATATAAGATGTTAGACTTGTTATAATCGTCCAGATTGTTACACAGACAGCGGTAAATTTGGCAACCAAAAAAAAGGAATTGGAGGGCTTTTAAAAATATGGGAGTTGGGAGTGAAATTTTCTAAGAACAATATTTAACCAAACCAACCAGTTCACAACGTCACATCTTGCATCAATAAATATCATGTCTATGCAAAAAAGAAGATATTTTACTCACGAAGAAAACCGGTACATTAAAAATAAAATAAAAATAAAAAAGGTATAAGAATGACCCTTAATTTTCTCTTCCGTTGGTTGTTAGCATTATTATGATAATTCAATAATATACAATGTATTTTAATTGAAAATTTTAAATATTCGATCAGACTATAGTATATCAACAAATACATAATAAGCATTGATCACATTCAACCTCTAACCATGTAGATATGATAACACAAAGGTTATCAACATCATAACTCATAAGCGAACATAAATCAAACTAGACAGATAAACAATCTAAAACCTATCAGTAATTGATGTAGTCACTCTTTCAAACTAAGTCTTGCATTTTGGACCTTCACTGACAGCTTTAACTTCTGTTCTTCCATATCCCTTAGCACCGCCAGCAAGTTTGCCCTATAAACATTACAACGTTGATTTGTGATCTCTAACTCGGCGGTCAACTCTCGGATTTTCTTTTGCTTCTCCTCCTGTTGCATGAGTGGCATTAAAATCAGGTGCCTTAACAGGTACTATGGAAGAATGATCTCAAAAAAAATTTAACTCCAAGACTACAAACTCAACACAAATTTACTGCGTGTCAATACATTTTCAGCTCCTTACAATATTGAAAGGAGATGGAAAAAAGGATCAATGTAGTCTTAAAACCAAGCGAAGATAGAAGATCTGTTGCAGAATACTCTAATAACCAAAACATATGAAATACAGGTTCTTCACATACACATAAAATAAAATCTTATAATATAAACAGTGGACATTTGCTTTGGGAAAAAAGGACATTCAGCCATCAGAAAGGTTGGCCTTTTAGCTAAAACAAACCTTCAACTTTTAATTAAAATTTTAAAAGATGCATGAGCCTTTGATACATAAGGTTTAAGTTGTATCGACTAGATGACAATATTTTAGTTGTTTGTATGAGCCTTGACACATAAGGTTTAAGTTGTGTCAACTAGATGACAATGTTTTGGTACGACGTCATTTGTTGCAGTGTGTAGGGACAACTGGACTAATAACAATGATACCAGTGACGGAAGGCGGTTTGTGGCAGATGGCCAAAATTCCTCAATATAAATGTGTGATTGACAATTGTGACCTATAAAGGATGGCACTTCATAAATTGCATGTGGCTTCTGCCACAAAAACTGCCATAACAGTTCATTAACAACGTTTGCCATAAGAAGTCCTGAAGCAGATGAATGATACAAAAAAAGGTATTCTTTCACATTGCCAATACACAAAATTCAAATTATTTTCCCAAGTTGAGTCTTATGAACATAAAGTTTGAAAAGCATCAAATCATTAAAAAGGATCTTTCATTAAAGTGCTTTCATTAAAGTGATACAAGTACATCTTGAAAAAACACCGATGAAAATTATCTAATAACTAAATCCTAAAATAGGGGAAAACGAATTTGAACCCAAACATTAAAATAAACAGTATCAAAAGAAGACAAAGTTCTCTATTATTGACACTATTAGAAAAGGACACTCTAACATGTTGACCAAGCCAACACTACTCACACTCCATGGACTTCAAATGTGATATATGAAGAGCCAATTGCTTCAACTTATTCAAACTTAGATGACCTAGATGACAATGAATGGGATAAGGAGACGTGAAAAACACATTGGTAACATGCTAAGCACACTTGAGATAATGAGTTAAAGGATGCTATTAGAGTTTGAAGGGTCTAGGGGAAGATTAGGTAAAGTTTGAGGATTTATTGAAATGGGTTTTAAGTTGGTGGTAGTGGCAATGGCAACACTTTGCAAAAGGTCCATAGTTTAAGCCCAAAATATTCTGCCCTTAAACGTTAAGGGCAGAATATTTTTTTCCCTTTTTTCAAATAAAATATCAAATATCAATGTTTTCCATGTTCCCTGCTTTTCAATTGTACAAGGGGTGAGTTTCTCCTACCCCCTCCTATCCTACAATTTTAATTTTTGTTTGCTTTGACACATAAAATAATAGACGGTAAAAGTATAGTTCCTTAGAAGCAGCTCGGTGTAGAATTCATCAAGCAAAGACTCTTGTATGATTTCCCTAGTGAGAAATCCTACCTAATGCTACATTTATAATCAATAGAAAGCTGGCGAGTTCAAAGAAACTAACCACAGATTGATAACTTGAAACATCTTCATCTCCTGTAAGCAACTCACTCCTGCCTCCATTGGCTATTGTAGGTCCCTCTCCTGTTCCAGTACTCTGTTTCTTTAGGGTACAAACCTTCTTAGCAGCTTCTTGCAAAGCTTTCATTGCAACATGATATGTTTGAATTGATTTAGCACCTTCTTCCACATATTTGATGGCTTCTTGGCGCAAATTTTCGTAACGTACTGTAGTAGACTCGCGAGAACTGCTAGGCAGTTCAGATGCGCGTTCATCTGACACCACACCAGTTTTCGCATTCCTTGTCCAGCGTTTCAACACATACTGAGATGGAAGTTTAAGAACATTTTTAGCTCTGAAGACTGCTAATATATGCCTGCAAATGATTCCTGAATACTCAAACATCTGACAGCTGCAGCTAGCTTTCATTTCAGAAGAATTAAAAGTGACGATATGAGATGTTTGGTTTTCTCCAAATTTGGCAACTCGGTAAATGGTGATAGTTCCTGAATCCTCAATTTTTGTAGCAGGATTTGCCATAGTCTCTACTAACTCCTCTTGGAATTTCATGAATATCTTTCTCGTATAAAGACTCGCAGCTTGCTTTTCCATAGGAGATGGTGTTTTCAAAACCGGGCTAATATTGGTAGTTTCAAAATCTGCTTTTAGTTCTCTTTCATGCCAAGTTGATACAGCCTTCTCATATTGTCTAACCAACAACTGTAATGTGGTGGATGCATTCACATATCCATCAAAGAAAAAGTTCAAACCTTCATTTCCAGCATTTAAAGATATTTCTCCAAAAAAACTGTCCCGCAAGTAGACAGGGACCCAAAGTTGCCGTGCATTGTATATTGACTGAAGCCATTCATTATCCATGATGTAGTATCTTTCCAATAGTGAGTGCCAACAAGACTCAAACACATGAATAGTCTCACTCTCATGTACACATTTCTTGAATTCAGTTTCGAAAGTAGGATGCGATTGGTATATATGAGCTAGTTTGCCTCTGCTTTCTCTGAATATGCTCCATTTACAGAACCGGTGGCGAGTTGGAGGAAGAACTTGAGCAACAGCAACTTGTATGCCTGGGTCCAAGTCTGTTGTAATGGAGACAGGGTGGCGTCCAGACATGGCATGAAGCCAAGTTCTGAATAGCCATATGTAAGAGGACTCGGATTCATTGAGAATCAATGCACAACCAAATAAAACAGGTTGCCCATGATGATTAAACCCAGTGAAAGAGGCAAATGGTACCCGGTACTTGTTAGTCTTATAGGTTGTGTCCAATATAACAGCATCCCCAAAATAAGAGTAGTTTGTTCTACATGTTGCATCAGCCCAAAAGATATTCCCACCCCCTTGATCAATGTCACCCTGGACTGCATAAAAGAAAGTATGATTCTCTGCATGCATGCGCTTCAGATAGTCCAATACATGATGACTACCGCCACCAATGGTTCGCTGTCTAGTACTACTCATATGTGCTGCAGAATGGAAGATTGTGATCAGAATTATTATTATTATACAAGTAAAAAAGATAAAAAGGAAGAAAACAAACTACAAAACTTAGAGAAGATAAACTAGATGCGGTGGATGCTCCAACTTGTCATCATGATCATCATTTACATAAAGCTTCAAAAGTTTTTCCGTCTAGACTCAATTATAAGCAAAAGTACATACTTTCACACTTATTATGGATGGTAGTTAAGTGCATTTAATTATCTTGATTTCATATAAAAAAGATAGTATATACACATTTATTTACTCAGTGTTAGAGCTTAAATCAATCATATTGTAAAATGATGCATTACGCATTGAGGGCGAGTTGAATAGATGATAAATTCTTCAAATTTGAAACTTAACAAACATGACAATAAAATGGCAAAGTTGAAAGCGCAAAATAAGCCCTTTGAATATCATCAGAGAAGAAAAAATGAAAGAGAAAACACACAAAAAAACAAAGTAATCCCTTTGTATATCAAACAAAGAAACCCCAAACACATTCAAGTTTATTTGTTACAGCTCCCATAAACTTGAATGAATGATAAAGCAATTGAATCAGTGAGAGAGAAAAACACATTCGACTCGACAGCAACAATAAAAAAATTGAAACCATAAATCAAAACCAGCAGCACATTTAACAGCAGAATTTAAGAAATAAAAAGTTTCAGAAAAGAGGGATAGAGACTACCTACGAGAGACACTGTGAAAGGCGGATGGATAAACTGACAGGCGTCGCGTGAGAGGCGAGTGAGGAACAAAACGCGTCAAGAGAAGAGGGAAGGGAACGATAGTGGTATTTTTCTATAAATAAATATCCTATGAGCCTAAAAAAATGTCATGTGTGATAGATATTCAATTAAGAGCAGGTGTAACTTAAAAAAAGTTTGTTTATATTCATTCAAAACTTTCTACAACTTAAAAAAAACAAAAAATTGTGGTATTCAAAAACATTCTAATTTTGAATGATTGTTTAATAAATTGGTTTTTGATAAATTGCGTGAGAATTTTTAGTGCACTTTAAACATTAAAAGGTCTTATCTAAAAACATGATATTTCTATTTTTTTTTATTTTTTTAAACTATTCTTCGTCAATTATCATAATCTCCAAAATGTTTATCAATTTTTATCATATTTTATTGTTATCTCTTTTATTTTTTTCCTCTTTCTTCACTCGATCTATCTCTCCCTGTCACACCCCCCCCCCCCCCCCCCCTCGACACTAACATGTTTCATCAAAAGGAGACAAATTGTTCTATTATCAGCAGTCGACACTATTGAGAAAACCACTTCGAAATATTTATGCAGCGGGATGTTGCACACCCCTGTCTTCCAATTCTTGTGCCACATCTTTATTATATTTCGCGAAGTGTAAGATAAAGTCGCTGCAAACTGTCTTTAGATTCTCCAAGTTAAACCCAAGGGATAGATCAATCTAGAGGCAACATTATGAGAGTTTATATTTCATAACAACCTTTGTTCTCAATCTTTGTCAGTTTAGGAATATTTTTAAATTGTCCTAACTCGAAGAGTCCAACCCTCTTTGAGTCTTCATCCTTTAGCATTTCACAAAGGAAATCGATAAAAACACTTAGTACATCTTCATTAATAAGGAAAGCATCCATAGATATAAAATCATAGAGCTAGGCCCCATGCCAAACTCAAATGGATGGACATAATAGTTGTTTCTAAGCTTGAATAACATAATAATATGCATATTCTTCGCGCAGCAAATTTTCGGCAATTACAATGCTTAAAAGTTAAAAGAATATCAAAATCAAACTATGAGACAACCTATCTATTCGTATTCGCATGAATGTTCAGGGGTCAGACTGAATAATAATCAATAGTTTGATTTCTATACTTTTTTCTAGCATAAGTCATGGTGATAGGAGGCCTAATACTAATAGAATATTGTATTAAAATACTACCTAACGTGAATAAGTTGTTGAAGAATGAAGAATCATACCCATATATAGATTATGTTTCTTGAATTAGAGGTAAAAGTATGATCAGAATTGTAAGTAATCAATTGCACTAATGTAATATACATGAATTGATTGTTTTGTTAACCAATTACAATCTGTTTCAAATGAATGAACAGTCTGAGTAAAAGTTTCGAACCATCGGCTCTTTTAGTGTATACACTGTACAGAATAGAATTATACAGGTCGTGAAACTATTATCAGTTAAAATTGATCTTAACTATTTTGAGTTTTTAACGATGAACCTAGCTCACTTTCACGACAAACTACCCACCAAAGAGCAACTAACACCTCACTCTGATATAACTTGTAATAATTCTTCAATCCATCCATCACAATCCAAAATCATATTCAAATTGAGCTATAAAGTGGCTTATAACCTGCATCCTTCATGTCCAGAGTCAACTTGTCCAACATATTATATATTTCATCACTTTGAGGGTGCTTGTCGTCTCTAGATACAAAGCAGTTTACAAACCCAGCAATCTCAACCCAACTACATCCTGTTTCCTTGTACAAACCTTTTTCCTTCATCTGCTTTCTCACTCTATCAACATTTTCCCACTCTCCTTCCTCTGCATAAATATTTGAGAGCAGAACATGGTATCCTGCCATTCTCTTCTCCCTACCCATATTCAGCAATTTTTTGGCAACAACTTTTCCCAATTCAAAATGCCCGTGATTTTTGCAAGACCCAAGAAGAGATCCCCAGATTTCCATGGTGTTAGCATCCTCACCCAATCCCTTGACAAACTCATAGGCTTCAGCCACCCTCCCAACCCTCCCTAGCATGTCTGCAACACAACAATAATGTTCGATTGAGGGCTTGATTTTATGTACTTTCTCCATAGATTCAAATACTTGAAGTCCTTCATCAACCAGTCCAGTGTAATTACAAGCAGACAAGATGGCAACAAAAGTAACTGCATCAGGCCTAATGCTAGATCTTAGCATAGAATCATACAAGGTAAGAGCTCTCTTACCCATCCCATGCTGACCATAGCACATCATCATTGTGGTGTATGTGACCGAATTCTTCTCGGGTGTTCTCGCAAAAACATTTTCAGCATAACTAATTGCACCACATTTGGAATACGTGTCAGTTAAAGCGGTTCCCACATAAACATTTTTCTCCAAGAAATGACGTATGGAGAATCCATGAAGTTGTCTAGCAAATCCCATGCTTCCCATTGAACTACAAGCAGGAAGAATCGATGCCAAGGTCACTGCATTTGGTATTACGTTTTGCACCAACATCTCTTTAAGAAGGAAAATAGCTTTCTCATTGAGCCCATTCTGAGTATAACCAGCAATCATAGCATTCCATGTGGCCTCATCTTTACTACTCGAGCAGTTATGCTCAAACAACAATTCGGAAGACCTAATCGAGCCAGACTTTGCATACATATCAATCAAATAACTCTCCATTCCCTCAAACTGTATCCCATGGCGAATCAGATATGCATGAATTTGCCTTCCAATATACGAGTTCCTAAGGTTTGAAGCTGCAGAAAGAAGGGCAGTTGCGGTAACAGAGTCAATAAAAAATCTTTGCTTCTGCATCTCACACACAAGCATAAGTGCTTCCTCATTGAAACCATTCTGTACAAAAGCAGATACTATGGTATTCCACGAAACAGCGTCCCTTTCCAACATCTTATCAAAAACCTTAAACGAAGTATCAACAAGATTGCACCTCGAGTACATGACTATGATAGCATTGAGAATCATAATCGGCGAAACCGGAAACCTTTTTAGAACAAATGCATGGAACTGCTCAGCCAATTTGACTTGTTGAACCTGTGAAACAGCAGTAATAACAGAGAGCAAAGTTACATCATCGCATACACCATCTTCCTTCTCTAACTCCAAGGCTTGAATAAATACATCAATTGCTTCAACAGGACAATTATTTTGAACATATGCAGCAATCATAGTGTTCCAAATCTCAGTATTTTTATTCGAACATTGATCAAAAACCTTACGAGCATAATCCATGCAACCAAGATCAGCAAACATAAGTATGGCAGAGCTGACAACAAACACATCATTAACATACTCATCGCCAAATTTGAGAAGAAATCCATAAAACAAATGAGCAATTCTAGAATCACTTAATTTGGACAAAGCAGGAAAAAGATTGACAAAAGTAATAGGAGTAGGCAAAACAGTTTGATTAATCATAGTAGCAAAAGCATGAAGCGCTTGTTGATAACAATTGGTTTTAACATACCAAGAAATCAAAATATTCCAAGCAACAACATTTCGTTTACGCATTACAGCAAACACCTTGAGTACATAATGATGTTGGCAAGAAGAATACATACTCAAAAGAGAATTGTAAACAATTCTACTAGGACCAGGATATGAACTAGAAACGGAATGAGAACGAAGAAAATGAGAGTGAATAGCTTTACCAGTAAGAATATCATTGGTTAAAGCACAAGCTTTAAGAGTGGAAGAGAAAGTGTAAGGATCAAAAGAAGTGTTTGGTGTGGATTTCATTTGAGCGTATAAATGAAGAGCTTGGTGAGGCATGTTGTTGCAGATGAAACCGATGATGACGGAGTTCCAGACGACGGTGGAAGGACGGGGGAGAGTTTCGAGAAGATGACGGGCGAGGTGAGGTTGGCCTTCTCGGCATAGTTTGCTGAGACGGGAACGAATGCTAGTGCTGATTGCTTTGTTCCATTGTTTCTGTTTTGGAGTGATGTGGATGTTGTTGGTGGTGGTGGTGGTGGTGGTTGAGACGACGGGGAGAGGAACGACCGGAGAAGTTGTAGTTGAGGTAATTCTGGTTTCATTCATTGCTTTTGCTTTTGATTTTGCTTTGGAATTGGAAATGGATTATGTTTCCTTGTCTGTCTTCATCTATCCATTGTGGTCAGCGAGCTAGCTAGTAGTAGTAAGTACTAGTACTAACTACAGTATCAAATACTAGTACTGTGTTAAAAGATGGAACTTAATTGAATAAACTTATTTTAAACTCAATTGATTAAATAAGAAAAGCTATTTTTGCATCTTATTTTCTTATTATACCTTCTTATTTTTTTGAAATATATGTATTAATAAATGCACTTCATGAACCATAAACATCACTTAAATTACGGGAACTTAACTTATAAAAGGCAAATGTTAACATGTGCCCCAAAGGCACATGTTAATGAAATAAAAATAGAAATATTCGTTTCGAAATCCATGCATTCAATTTTTTAAAGTCAAAATATTATATTTTCAATATAAAATTTTTACATTTAGATTCCTTAGAGCACATGTTAACAAGACCCCTTATAAAATGTAAATAGATGTACAACAATACTAATATATACTGTACTATACAATATACTTAACATAACTTGATCTAAAATAAAATAAAATAAGTAAGTTCCTAAAATCTAGTACACCTTTACTCTTGTTGGGTAAACAAATTTTATCCTACAAAATTATGTGACAATGTGAGTATGTGACACTTTAGATTAAAATTAGTGGCAAGATTAGAATGAGTGTTTTGAGGAAGAAAAAAAACTTGAGATATATGAATATTGAATGTTCAACTTCTACCCAAAATGAATTTAGATTTAATTTAATGTTTTTGCGGTAAGGAAAATAAATTTTGTCACTAGACTTATGAGAGAGATAAAATATATATTGATCAGAGGAAAAAAACGCGGTCCTGAGAGTACCAAATCCCAACCCCAATTATTAAACTGAGTGAGAATGAAGCATCTCCTCATATAACCCTAACTCGCTCTCTCTCTGGTCTCAACACCAATCACCACCGTTCTGTCAACACCAGCCGGTGGCCATCACTCAGTCACCACCACCGTATCTTCTTCTCTTCAACTCAGTCGCCACTGTCTCGTTCCTCAGTACGAATTTCTCGCTCCCTCTCCTCCGTTTTATGACATTTTTATTTGTGCTACACTTCTTTATTCTATTTTAGTTTCATCACTCTTTAATTTCTCATAATTTATTTCTTTCTGTTATGTAGCTATGGAATAATTAACTGAAATTGTTTTTGAATAATCTATAACTTGTTTCTTCACACTTTATTAGGAGGACCGTTCAAAATCAACTGTCAACTGCATTCAACCGCTAACCGTATCGTATATGTTTTATGTGTTGAACTAACAATTAATAAAGCACATTATATTGAACAATTTCATGCTTGACCATGATGACACAATGATGAATCCTAATAACTTGTTCATTCTTTTTTTTTCTTTTTTTAATATTCGTTTGGACCCTGCTTAACACTCTGAACTTGTTGTGCAAACGGTTAGGTTTTGTATAGATAATGGTTGGGAAAGAGTTTGATGAACTTGCTGTAGCACTTGCTAGTTTGGTTTGAACATAAATCAAGTTAATGATCATTTTTTCAGGAGAGATCTTCTACTGTTGGTGAAGAAGTAAACTGTAAAATTTGATATTCAGAGAAGGCAGTGTTGTCTATTGTGGAAAGTTAAATTTTGTTAGTTAAAGTGACTTTATTTTGGATAACTTATAAAAATAAGCTGTAAACAGATTATAAACAAATCTTATCTCATAAGCTGTTTCTATAACTTCTCATTGTCTTACAAAACTTATGTTAGTAGATAAGTTCAACTAAGCTACCACATATAGCCCCAATATGATATATCTTACACCCTTTTGTGTTGCTTACTATTTTATCATGTGTGACACCTGTTTTTGCTTCAATTTATATTTGAAATTCAAATAAGATTAAATAAAACTGTTATTTTGAACTCGTAGGTAGATAAAATGGAAGAAGATGATTATGAGGAGTATATCCCTGTGGCCAAGCGTCGTGCCATGGAAGCTCAGAAAATTCTCCAACGGAAAGGGAAGACCTCTGCTGCAATCGACGATGATTCTGAAAAACTAAGAGTCGTTGAATCTAAGCCAAGTCTTCTTGTTAAGGCATCACAGTTAAAAAAAGATCAACCTGAGATCAGCGTCACAGAACAGATTGTTCAACAAGAGAAGGAGATGATTGATAATTTAGCAGATAATAAAGCCCTTATGTCCGTTCGTGAATTAGCTAAGGGGATCACTTATACAGAACCTTTGCCTACAGGGTGGAAACCTCCGTTGCATATAAGAAGGATGTCCAAGAAAGATTGCGATTTGATTCAAAAACAGTGGCATATAATAGTTAATGGTGAAGAAATTCCACCCCCGATTAAGAATTTTAAGGATATGAGGTTTCCGGATCCTATTCTGAAGATGTTGAAAACCAAAGGGATCGTGCAGCCAACACCCATTCAGGTCCAAGGTCTTCCTGTTATCTTATCTGGGAGGGATATGATTGGAATTGCTTTCACCGGTTCTGGTAAAACTTTGGTCTTTGTGCTTCCGATGATCATGATGGCAATGCAGGAGGAAATTATGATGCCTATAGTTCCCGGAGAAGGTCCGTTTGGTCTGATTATTTGTCCATCAAGGGAACTTGCTAGGCAAACTTATGAAGTCATTGAACAATTCTTGTTACCTTTGAAGGAAGCTGGATATCCTGAGCTCAGGCCTTTGCTTTGTATCGGTGGAATTGATATGAGATCACAGCTCGAGATTGTGAAGAAGGGGGTTCATATAGTTGTTGCCACTCCTGGGAGGTTGAAGGATATGTTGGCCAAGAAGAAAATGAATCTTGACAATTGCAGGTATTTAACATTAGATGAAGCTGATCGGTTGGTAGATTTGGGATTTGAAGATGATATAAGAGAAGTTTTTGATCACTTCAAAGCTCAAAGGCAGACTCTCTTATTTTCTGCTACTATGCCAACAAAAATTCAGAACTTTGCTAGAAGTGCTTTGGTAAAACCTATTATTGTCAACGTGGGACGTGCAGGGGCTGCTAATCTTGATGTAATTCAAGAGGTAGAGTATGTCAAGCAAGAGGCAAAAATAGTTTACCTTCTCGAGTGCCTACAGAAAACCCCGCCTCCTGTTCTGATATTTTGTGAGAATAAGGCTGATGTGGATGACATTCATGAGTATCTTCTCTTGAAAGGAGTAGAAGCCGTGGCTATTCACGGAGGCAAGGATCAGGAAGAGAGAGAGTATGCCATTTCATCTTTTAAGGCTGGAAAGAAAGATGTGTTGGTTGCTACTGATGTTGCATCCAAAGGTTTGGATTTTCCTGATATCCAGCACGTGATCAACTATGACATGCCAGCTGAAATAGAAAATTATGTTCATAGGATTGGACGTACTGGAAGATGTGGCAAGACTGGTATAGCGACAACATTTATTAACAAGAATCAAACTGAGACAACATTGCTTGATTTGAAACATCTTCTGCAAGAAGCAAAACAAAGGATCCCCCCAGTTTTGGCTGAGCTTAATGATCCAATGGAAGAAAATGATGACATCACAGACATAAGTGGTGTCAAGGGATGTGCATATTGTGGAGGGCTTGGTCATCGTATCCGTGATTGTCCCAAATTAGAACACCAGAAGAGTGTGGCAATTGCAAATAATAGAAAGGATTATTTTGGATCCGGAGGTTACAGGGGGGAAATTTGAAAGGTGCTTATCCCTTGTTCACTGATTTTTTTTCTCAATGCTACTGGCATATATCTTCAAATTTAAATTGTATACCATGAAATCTAATGACCTTCCATCCCAATATTTGTACTGCTATTTATTATATGTACCAAATTTTCTTTGACCACTAATGTGCTATGTACAATATATTTGCAACCTATAAATTAGTACCATGAAGCTTAACTATTTTCATTATCTGTACCAGTGCGTTTGGAATATGATTGAATTGTCATGTGTTATAGATTGTTTCGACTGAATTATAGATTGATTTTCATATCTATAATTCATTCATGTTGTAGTCAGGTGGTGATTTGTCTGGACCTGGTGGCTTCTGCTCTTAGTTTTTTTTACCAAGAATGTTCATATTTTTATTGCATGTTGTTTCGTAGCAACATTACAAATCCATTTTCTCCAATGAAATAAGACTAATGGTAAATGAAGTGGAATGAATCTGTGGAGTATATCTACCCAAGTTACTTGGCCTAAATTTAATGGTACATCTGTTAAACATTCTACAGATGACAATTAAGACAACCTGTTCTTTTTGATGTTTGGAGGACAAAGTTTGAAGTCTCAAATTTCAAGCAATTTCTTATCAATCAAGTAGTGAGTTTTAGGCTCTGATTGTAGTTTAGAATTAGTTGGGCTGAATGTTGTTCAGGTTGGGAAACCTGAAAGTAGTCTGAAAATTACTTTCTTGCTACTGTGTTCCTCTTTATAAGTTTATTAACTGGTTTGACTCCATTCGTTTTGTATGTGGCAGTGTGGCGGCTATCAGTTTAGTTTAATGGTCTTTGATAGATGCTAATTGACCAAGTTCTTTGTACACCAATTATTATTGGAAAAGAAGTGACAAAAGTTGGTAACATTCTGATGCATTTTTGACTAGGATAGATATAGACTTTGTTAAGTCTAACTAGCTTCAGCCATTCTATCAGAATAAATAGAAAAAGATCAAGGGCTGAATAGAAATGTTAAGAGTAAATACAATAAATTAGGTATGTTGGCTACTGAATTGATAACATGATAATGTAGTTTTGATAAGTTGGAACCATAGGGTAGACAATGACTTATTAGCTGGTATACGTCATTAATTAAACCTAGAAAATAGAAGTATATTTGTGGACTGTGTATTTAGTTTTAGTCTCAATTTGGAACATGTTGGTTTGTGAGTTATTTCACTCTAAGCCATGAATTTAATGTATATGTAGAGCAGCTATGTTAGTAAGTAGTGACACTCTTATTCCATGATAGATTAGTAAGGTTCAATTGATCGTCTGAAAATTTGTGAATGGACAGAATTTTCAATCAAAATTTAAGTTATTGACCAGAAAGTTATCGTAAATCATTAGTATTGACTAGATTTCATTCCAGATGATTGGCCATTGCTAATTCGATTCTGCACTAAATTGGAATCACAGAAAATATGTGAGTAAGCGTTTCAATTTGATCTACATTTATATCAACCTGGTGTCCCGGAACTAGACTGGTTTTCTGAGACAACTCACCTCAAATCGACCTGATTAATAAAAATGACCAAATATAATTATAATTATGTGATCCACCATTTTTTTTGGTATTGTGATTCACAATTTGTTTTTTATTATTATTAATAATATGTCTCAGTAACTGATTATGACTATTGACTACATATATCTTTGACGATCAACCGACAGGTTTAGAAATTTGATATGCTAGACTTGGAGGGTAGTAAGAAACTCACCGAGACAAGTAGGTCTCATCCTATGTTTTTAATTTTTTTCTAGATAAGCAGGTGGAGAAAGGTAAAGATGCAGTAGATTTTGTTTTGAGTACAATAACAAGTTATATACTGCATAGTCTTGATTTTAAGAATCATGTGTGGCTGTGTCTGGTGCTTTCACTCAACTGTCAATAACTGACCTTCGTCAATTACATGGAATAGAATAGTTAGGAATCTTGGCTTGTGGAATTTTGTCCATGAGTTTGCTTGAATATGTACACTTGATGTAAAAGAGAATGGAAGATGTTTTTTTACTGGATTTGCGTTGGTTTTGCAGTTCAGTTTCCTCCATTTTGCCTTTGGTATGGTATAAAACTTTTTGGTGTATGTGATTGATTGAGTAGTCTTGAATGATGATTATATGAATTAGTTGTTTAGTCTTTTATAAGTAAAAACATTCATGTTGATCGTCAAACATCATATACTAGAGCAGATACGTTTAGTTTGCTTTTTTGATCTTCCAGTTTCATTGGTGGTATCCAAATTGCTTGTACCACTGTTAATTCTTTGTTTAAAGTTAGCAATCTCTTTTGCCTTTTTTTTGTTTAAAAAAAAAACTCTAATTTTTCATATAAAAGGTGATTATACTATACCGAATCAATGATGATAATTTTAACCAAAATCAAATCAAATACATATATGACGGGTCTCAACTCTCAAGGGTTCCTTTGGCAGATCTCCTGAGGACAACAGAGACATATAATGTAGTGAGCATTCACAATGATAATATTTTTAAAGGCTTAAATAATGTTCAGGTCCCTGTAAGTTCCCACTTTTTTTATATAAGTCTCTGTAAGTTTTTTTGTTTTAATTAAGTCTTTGCAATTATATGTTTTTTTGAAATTAGTCCCTAAAGTTAAAATCTGCAGGAAAATCTGCAATTTTCTCACAAATTTTCCTTCAAATTTTCCTGCAGATTTTGACTTTAGGGACTAATTTCAAAAAAACATATAATTGCAGGGACTTAATTAAAACAAAAAAACTTACAGAGACTTATATCAAAAAAGTGGGAACTTACAGGGACTTGAACATTATTTAAGCCTATTTTTAAATGAGTGCTTGAGTGAGTCCATATGTACACATGCTCACAAAATGCTAACAATTGATATTTTTGGGATGAATTGAGAAATGGTAAATTCACAAACAAAGTTGAGGAATCGATGATTGAATCCCGGTCATGGAGAGCTTCAAAGTTAAAATGTGATGAACAATTTAGTTTATGATCAAAATGTATTCTTTTGTTAAATCCAAATCCCTTTTGTTTTTTTTTATTGTTTTCACCACCAATTTAATCTAGTTCGAGGGTCAGTTCTGACATCAAGTGGTTTCAGCCTCCTCCCAATTGCATTTGTAAAAGATCAAACTGTGGTCTTCTCTACTAAGTTCAGTATCAATCACCGTTACAAAGTCATTCATCCTTTGATATATCCTGAAATGGTAAAAAGAGATCCTGTATAGAATAGACAGGCCATCAAATGAAGATGTAGGAGAAAGATAAGGGAATAAAAGTGGAAATGATTAAAAATGACATGGAGAGTGGATTAAAAATGAAGATAGAAAAATAGTAGACAACAAGTAACAAGAACAAACAACTGAACTGAGAGAAGTAAGAAAGATGGAGATGCAACAGCTTCTTAGCATGGGTTTCCCCGACGAGTTAGCCGCCCAAGCCTTGGCTGCCACCGGCGGTAAATCCACCGTCAAAGCCACCGAATGGATTCTCACTCACAAACCCAACTCCGCTTCACAATCTTCTTCTTTCCAACCCAAACTCGACCGTTTCTTCCAATCCCCACAACAACCCATTATTATTGATGAGCAACAACAGCAACAAACAGAGGAACCAACCAAACGTATCAAGTTATCACCTTCACCACCACAACCACAGACACAGACACAAACACAAACACAAACACAACAAAACAAACCCTCGTTATTCTTCAACCGTTCTAATAAGAAACAAACTCAAACTCAAACCCACACTCACCAACCCTTATACGAACGTCTTCGTCCCAGAACATTGGACGAGGTTGTCGGACAAGACCATCTCCTATCAACTAATTCCATTCTCCGTTCTGCAATCCAACGCAACCGTCTTCCTTCAATCCTCCTTTGGGGTCCACCTGGCACAGGTAAAACCACCATTGCCAAAGCTATTGTCAGTTCATCAAATTCAACTTCAACTTTCTATCGCTTTGTATCTTTATCTGCTGTTACTAGCGGTGTTAAAGATGTTAGAGATGCCGTTGATGAAGCTAGAAAACTCAGACTCAAAACTAATCAAACCACTGTTCTCTTTGTTGATGAAGTTCATAGGTTCAATAAATCTCAACAAGATTCTTTCTTACCTGTTATTGAAGATGGTAGCATTGTCTTTGTTGGTGCTACTACTGAAAACCCTTCTTTTCATTTGATCACACCCCTTTTGTCGCGTTGTCGTGTTCTAACACTTAACCCTCTTCAACCCCATCACCTCATTTTGCTTCTTAACCGTGCTGTCAATGATACAGATAAAGGGTTGCTGCAAAGTCTCGGTTTTGGTTCTGTTTCTTCCCAAGTTGATGTCTGTGTTGGTGAGGATGTTGTTGATTTTATAGCTAACAATTGTGATGGAGATGCTCGTGTTGCTTTGAATGTTTTAGAGATTGCTGCTGTTAATGCGGCTGCTCGTGTTCAACATGATAATGAAGAATGTAAGGATGTTGCTGTTAGTGTGAGTGTTAGTGTTGAAGATGCTAAGGAGGCACTTCAATGCAAGCATCTTGCTTATGATAAAGCTGGGGAGGAACACTATAATTTAATCAGTGCATTGCACAAGTCTATGAGGGGAAGTGATGCTGATGCAGCGATTTATTGGTTGGCAAGAATGTTAAAGGGAGGTGAAGAGCCATTATATATTGCACGTAGGCTTGTAAGGTTTGCAAGTGAGGATGTTGGTTTGGCTGATCCTTTAGCTCTTAATCAAGCTGTTTCCTGCTACCAAGCTTGTCACTTTATAGGAATGCCCGAGTGCAATGTGATTCTTGCACAATGCGTTGCTTACTTGGCTTTGGCTCCGAAATCTATAGCAGTTTATAGAGCGATTGGAGCTGCTGAGAAGGTAGTGAGGGAATCAGTTGGACAGAATGAAGGTGTGCCTCTTCATCTCAGGAATGCACCAACCAAACTAATGAAAGAAGTTGGGTATGGAAAAGGATACATATACCCTCCTGATAACCCTTCCTCGACACAGAGCTACTTGCCACCCTCCCTTCAAGGGTTCAAATTCCTCCATTGGCCTGACAGGAATCCCTCTGAATCTGATTGATGAAAATGTTCAATTTTAGATGGGAGTTTTTAACCGTTCTTTTGTTCCCTCTTTTTTTTATTATTATTCATACATATTTCTCCACTACTATCACCTTTTTGACATTGCAAAGAAGTGTGTAGTATAGGTATAGACAGTGGTGTGAGAATAGCTAATGCATGATGTAGGTTTTGACTCAATTAAATGCTCATTTTGATGAACTTACTCTTAATTGCTGTTGTTTAGTTTATTTAAGTATAATAATCACTTATGAAAAAGCTGCTCGAAGAAGCTGCCTTTGTTTTTTCTTCTTCCGAAGTGTATGGTTTCCATTGGAAGTTTTTTTTCTTTTTCTGTTTGCTAATTCGAGTTTAAATCAAGACAAAGAACCATTTGCCGAAATCTGCGAGTCCTGAATGTTCCCTAACACTACAAGGCGTCTTACTAGCTTAAAATTGAACTATAAGGTTGAATGGCTGATTGTTCCATTCCTCTTATTTTAAGATAGTTTGCCTCGATAAGGATTTGAATATGGTTATTTTATACCAGTGTGTTGAAGCAAGGTAAAATGAGATCACATAAGTCAATCAAAATGTCATGGAAAAAACCTGTCAATTTTACGGTGCTGGAAAGTTTAATAAAGCTATATATTTACACTAAAAGATGACTTACTGTTATGTTATTAAACTAACCGGCAAGCTATTAAGCCAAATTTAATGAGCTTTTTGAATATCATTGCAAATAATGTTTTCAGTCTTATGGAATTTCTATGATATATATGTGAAAGTTAACAATCAAACATTTACACTCCTTTTGCTTTTTTTTCGTTACAATGACCGTATGCATGCAACAAGAGACATTGATTGTGTAACATCGTTTTGGTTGTACTTCATCAAACTTTTAATAGATTTTCTTTAGTTCAGACATTTTTTCTTTATTTAGCAACATTCTTCAAATATGTTGTAGTGGTAGGTCCTTGGTGGTACATTGGGTACAGTACAGACAGTGTCTAAACAAATGTAATTTTCATAATTCTGCAAAAGTGTAAAACATGTGATTTACAGTCCACCAAGTAGAAATGTAGAATCTAAAACAGTTGTGACTCATCTTACAAGTACATGATATACACCGAAAAAAGAATACAAACTATCTTATCTTATTATTGAAAAAGCTACCAAATTGGGTGTTGTCAACTGATAAATTAGATCCACTCCTTCGGGTTGATGCATGCATCTAAGAGTTTCCATTCTTCGCTTCCTACTTCTGGTTTCTGCACACAAAATTGTATCAGCATTTAAGTAGCAATTTTACAAATGGATTGGAATCTTAGATGCGTCTAATATCTAACTTGTTAACATTTTACAATATGTAGAAGATTCTAAAATCATACATGGTCATATTCCCACCGAGCAGTCAGTGGGAGAGAAACAAGAATACTCTCTATTCTGCCTCCAGTTTTTAGTCCAAATGTTGTACCCCTATCATATACCTGTAGCCAAAAAACAGTGGCAACATAAATTCAAACCTGGTCTGAAAAAGAGTAAGAGCAAAACATTTTGTCTACAAGCTAGCATAAAAACTGTACCAAATTGAATTCAACATATCGCCCCCTTCGCAATTGTTGCCATGCTTTTTGATGATCCGTAAAGGGTAAATCCTTTCTTTTCTCTATGATGGGTATGTAAGCGGGAATAACAGAGTTTGCACATTCTGCAAGAAACCATAGTTTATAAGGCAAGCATGAAGACGAAAGAACTAAATGTCTTTCTGCTGAGAAGTGAGAACCAACAAGTTTATATATTCAAGCATTTACCAGTAGCGAAGGAAAGGAGCATCTCCTGATCATAGTCATTCAGATCATCAAAAAATATACCTCCAAGCCCTCTCCTTTCATCTCGATGCTGAATTTAAAATGAAGAGGAAATTAAGTAAATACAATAAGCAACAACATATAACAGGACTCAATTCTATTAACAAAAATAATCTATATAGTTAATCCACTTTAATCCCTTAAACATGTCACACAGCACCCATGATCCATCTAGTTTAGACACTATACTGACTCTTCTGGTATACTCTATCCATTACAGAATTTACAGTTGACAAACTAGAGAATCAAATACAGTGTAAACAGATGTAAGTGTCCCGAACTATGGCATATTATCAGCCGCACTTACTTCATGCCATGACATCTCCATCCACTACCACTAAACCACATCAATCCAGTTCTTGATGCCCCAGCATTACATGTGTGCTATTCTCGTCCGACCATTTTATTCTAACTTATGGTCATCGTTGCCACTCATCTACAAATAGTGGTTTCATTATTTACTATAGCCTTCGATTCATCGTGTATAAAATTTACAAAAGCTGATAATTACAGATAGACGATAAAATTCAAAATTGTTTTTTTATTCAAGGTTGATGAACTGAACACTGACTGCGCATTAATTGCTTTTTACTGTTCAGATTCAGCTTTATCAAACACATCCTAAGACTACAGTGAAATACTGCACTTAAAAGCTTCATCATGTGAAAAAGGATGAGACTATACTGTTGCGCCGCGAAAATCGCCCGAGCGTTTAGGACACTCGGAATAACACAGAGTCGCCATCAAATTTTATTTTAAAGGGAAATATTGATAAAACCTAAAAAGGGACGGTCGTCGCAACCATCTTAGGGTTCGGGAGTTGGTTATGCAAGGGGAAGGTATTAGCACCCCTCACATCCGTTGTACCCAACGGGAATCTCCTAATTAATTCTAGGGTTTTTTGAGTTTGTTTACTTACTTTTTATATTGTTTTATTTTATTGAAGATATTTACAAAATAAAAGAGAAAAAAGATTGAATTCTTTATTATTTGCAAGAGGGAAAAAATTAAGTTTTTTATTATTATGCTTGACAAGATGACTCTTGCTCCTACGTATCCTCCGGTGCGATGAGGAAATCAAAGCTACGTAGTTCTGGGTATTGTGTTGGTTTGTGTTTTTTATGAAAAAGATTTTATTTTTACCTCTTAAGGTGTTTTTTAAGAATTGACCCGAAGGCGAAAAATTAGATTTTTGATTGGTTGATATTTTTTAGTGTCTTTTCATGGGTTTGAGTGGAAAACGACTAAAAGTCGGACAAAGTGTGCACTAAGCCCCCAATTAGTCGAGAAGCGAACGGATGTGCATCCGCCTCCTCTTTTTTAATCCACTATATTTTAAATATATTTTTAGTATATTTTGTGTATAATAACAAAATTAAAATTGTATTTTTATGTATTGTTTTTGATATTTACATCATGTTTAAATTAAATAATTTAAATAACAAACTAAATAAATTGAAGGATTAAATTGAGTATATGACTTTTTGACAAAATTAGTTTATGTGACTTAGATGAATTAACATGTGAACTAGACATGCCTAAACCGTGTTGCATTTCAAGTCTGAAGCACCCAGAGCCAATCAATTTTCTACACGTGGCATTCATCTTTGAATTATATAACAATTAACAAGGCAATAGATAACATGAAAAGGTGTAAAACTAAACAAAAAAAAGAAGAAACATGAAGAACAAAACCTGAAATTCTTTGCGATCTCCTTCCTCTTTCTGGTCGGAGGCTTCACACGGATGTCGGAATCCGGCGGTGATGGTAGTGATGTATTGATGATAGTTGTTTTGGATTTGAAGGAAATTAGTGGTTGTGTAAGGGAGAATTGATTGTGGTTTATGAAGAATTTTGTGGTATGAATGAAGAATTGGTGTGTGAATTATTGTGTAGAAAGGACCCCTATTTATAGTTTTGAATTAGGCTTTTTAAAACTTGAATGAATCTTGAGAGATTTGGTCTGTAAATTAATTTGAGAGATTTTGTTTGTTTTTAATGATTGATTTGCTCTCATTTTATATTTTAGTGTTAATTCTCTTGCTTGTTCTTCAAGACCAAAGATTTGGTTTTATTTTGTTTAATTTACTTCTTTTTTTATATTTTTGTGTCTTTTCTTATTTTCTTTCTATATAAGTTTATATATTTTCCTTCTTTTTATATATATGCTTTATTTTTATAATTCTGGACAAACAAAAAAAAGTGATAAAATACTTTTAATACAAGAAGTTTCTTGCCAGAAAAATAAGTAAAATTGACTAAAATAAATATGTACTAAAAATTTAGAGGGTAAAATTTGGGGTATGACAGCTGCCCCTATTTAAATATCTTTAAATGCCTTTGAAAGATAATTAAATATAAAGAATACCCATAATTTTGCCCATGATTATCGCCTTGGCGATTTTTTGATCTTAAGGGTATCCCCCGCCCAAAGGGTGTTGAACCAAAAATAGGCGCCGTCCCGTTGGGTGCCTAAATCTTTTGAAAGATAACCATCTCTCGTAGGTAATTGAACTGAGAAGAAGTCATCGCCCCGCAGGCTACTTAAAAAGGGATAACCGTTGCCCCGCAGGGTTCTTAGTTTAAAAGGTAGTTGTCACCCCACAAGGTGCTAAATCGAAAGGAAATCGTCACTTCGCAGAGTGTTTCCGCTAAAGGATAGTCGTCGCCCCTCAAGGTTTTCAAACTAAAAGGAAATCGTCACTCCGCAGAGTGTTTCCGATAAAGGATAGTCGTCACCCCTCAGGGTGTTCCAACTAAAAGGAAATCGTCACTCCGCAGAGTGTTTCCGATAAAGGATAGTCGTCACCCCTCAGGGTGTTTCAGGAAATCGTCACTCCGCAGAGTGTTTCCGTTAAAGGATAGTCGTCACCCCTTAGGGTGTTTAAAGGAAATTGTCACTCCTCAGAGTGTTTCCGTTAAAGGATAGTCGTCACCCCTCAGGGTGCTTAAAGGAAATCGTCACTCCGCAGAGTGTTTCCGTTAAAGGATAGTCGTCACCCCTTAGGGTGTTTAAAGGAAATCGTCACTCCTCAGAGTGTTTCCGTTAAAGGATAGTCGTCACCCCTCAGGGTGCTTAAAGGAAATCGTCACTCCGCAGAGTGTTTCCGTTAAAGGATAGTCGTCACCCCTCAGGGTGCTTAAAGGAAATCGTCACTCCGCAGAGTGTTTCCGTTAAAGGATAGTCGTCACCCCTCAGGGTACTCAAACTAAAAGGAAATCGTCACTCCGCAGAGTGTTTCCGTTAAAAGATAGTCGTCACCCCTCAGGGTACTCAAACTAAAAGGAAATCGTCACTCCGCAGAGTGTTTCCGTTAAAAGATAGTCGTCACCCCTCAGGGTGCTTAAAGGAAATCGTCACTCCGCAAAGTGTTTCCGTTAAAGGATAGTCGTCACCCCTTAGGGTGCTTAAAGGAAATCGTCACTCCGCAGAGTGTTTCCGTTAAAAGATAGTCGTCACCCCTTAGGGTGCTTAAAGGAAATCGTCACTCCGCAGAGTGTTTCCGTTAAAAGATAGTCGTCACCCCTCAGGGTGCTTAAAGGAAATCGTCACTCCGCAGAGTGTTTCCGTTAAAGGATAGTCGTCACCCCTCAGGGTACTCAAACTAAAAGGAAATCGTCACTCCGTAGAGTGTTTCCGATAAAGGATGGTCGTCACCCCTCAGGGTGCTTAAAGGAAATCGTCACTCCGCAGAGTGTTTCCGTCAAAGATAGTCGTCACCCCTCAGGGTGCTTAAAGGAAATCGTCACTCCGCAGAGTGTTTCCGTCAAAGGATAGTCGTCACCCCTCAGGGTGCTTAAAGGAAATCGTCACTCCGCAGAGTGTTTCTGTTAAAGGATAGTCGTCACCCCTTAGGGTGCCAACAGCGTTAGGTCATCTCCCCTCAGGGTGCTTAGATCCTAAAGGTAAATAGTTGCTGCCCCGCAGGGTGCTAACATAATTAGATCTTCTCCCCTCAGGGTGCTTATCCTAAAGATATCTGGTTATTGCCCCGCAGGGTGCTAACATAATTAGATCTTCTCCCCTCAGGGTGCTTATATCTTAAAGATAACTGGTTATTGCCCCGCAGGGTGCTAACATAATTAGATCTTCTCCCCTCAGGGTGCTTATATCTTAAAGATAACTGGTTATTGCCCCGCAGGGTGCTAACATAATTAGATCTTCTCCCCTCAGGGTGCTTTGATCCTAAGAATAAGTGTGAGTAGTTGCTATCAGCCTGTGGCCGGGCTAACCTGATTTGCTGGGGATATGAAGTACCCGCCTAACATTCCATGCTGAGGAGACTCTAGATTTATTTCTGGTTATGTTGCCCATGGTTTTGTGCATGATGATGTTAATCGTGAATGATGCATGATGCAAAATTGGGGGAGGCTGAGCTTGATTTGAATTTGTCGGTGGCGATTAGACTTTTGTTTGACCGCATAAGATCAGACTTTTAGATTGGAGAATATTAATTATGCTATGAATGCATTGTGATGCAGATGCATTTGTGATCACGTGTAGTGTATGCTATGCATGAAATGAAATGCATTATTGATGTATGTATTGAATGCGTGTCCATGATAATTGGGCTTCAAGATGGGTGTTAAGTGGCTCTCGGTTTTCTTTTGATGGGAAAGGCCAAGAAGAATCAATGTTTTTGGATAACCGATTGAGGTTGAATCAGGATTGATTTTAAGGGTTGTCACTGCCAACATATATTGAATTTTGAATTTGACGAATGAATTATAGTTTTCTAATGCAATGCATGTTTTGATGCTAAATGAATGCGAACATGAATGATGCATGAATATGATTTGAAAGTGTATGAAAGGGTTTTTTGGATGGTTTCAGGCCTGAGAATGCGTTCCGCAGCAAAGTTTCCTTGTCCAAAAGCCCATGAGTTTTGCCGGCATGATCTCCCGACACCCATTATGAACTCAACAGTAGCTAATGTCTGACATGATTCACTTGAATGACCTGAAAGTATGGGGAGGGATGGCCTCTGCTGCAGCTCATTTTGCCTTTTTGTTTTTTATTTTTGAAATCCCTAACTTTTGCCTGGACCGCTCTTTCGAGTTTTCAGTCCACCGGGAATATTTTCCTTTTTTGGTGTCCCTAATTTTTGCCTGGACCGCCTTTTCAGGTTTTCAATCCAGCGGGACACTCTTTATTGCTTAAGCCGCCCTGACGGGTTTTCGACTTAGCGAGTTTTTATACATTTTTTTTTTAGGCATGGTTTTTTGACTTTATCGGAGCCCTATGAGCAGAGGTTCCTTTCATTCCCTGGTGTAGGATGACCATTCGAGAGGAGCGCTACATTCAATGTTGAATACTGGAGCAAATGAAGCTGCTTGAGATTAAGTCTGATATGACATTGCTGCGAACTGCCCCATCATTTGAATTCTTGAGGAGTATGCCCCCTAATTAATTGGCGTCTTAGGGATAGTGCCTCTAGGCTGGCCAATTCTTGACCACTTTTGACTTTGAGTAGCAGGAGTTTAGAGGACCTGCCCCTGATTAGAAGGAATTTGCCACTGATTGGTAGGCTTCTTAGATGCCTTGCCCCTAATTAAGAGCGTCTTGATTCTTTGATCGAGCCGTTTGCTGAATTAACCAGATGCCGAGTATTGATTTGCAAGTAAAATTGTTTCTTTTGCCAAGTATTTTTAACACAATGCACATGCGGGTTTTTGAAATTGAATATTTTTTGGAAGCACATATGGTATGTACAAAAGATAATCATTGATTACATAACAAATAGGATGAGTCAGCTTAACAATAAATTTGCCGAATATGCTTTCCTGGTGAACCTGCCTTCAATTAGGTCTTTTGAGAATTATTCATATAAATTAAATTCATGTAAACCAAGCCAGAAATGATATAAATTTGTGTTATCAGATTCCCCCATACTTGAACCTTTGTTTGCCCTCAAGCATAAAAATAATATCTCTTTTTAGCACATGTTTGAAACAGGACACGATGACTGTAATCGTACGTGGTTGCCGGCTAGATAGGAAAATCAAGTAATAGACATCAAATACTAAGAGCACCGTAGTAACACAAAATCACTCATTGTGGTCAAAGATTCCCATCATATGAAGACAAATCTGAAGTGTTTTATTATGACTCTAACTTTTGCTTAAATTTTATTTACCCTTTTCATTCAAGTGCAATCACATTAAGCCCGTTATCTTGTACACGCCCATGGTAGGAAAATCTATTAGTGATTATGATCATGTATCGAGGGGTGCTGATAACGAAAGTTTGGCAAACCCCTTTTTTTCTCCCAAATGCAGCTGTGGGGGATCGGATCGTAACCCGCCCTTCCAAGTTCAGAATCAGACACCTCTGAACCAACTACTAAAAGGGTTTATTTACCATGGTTTTACTTTGTATGTTCAATGATTGTTGAATTACACAACCGAGTGATGGTCATCTAACTCAACAAATGCATTCCCACTTTTAAAATCAACCAATGTATGTAAACTTTTATTTCTGGATCATTCACTTATGTTCATTGATTTCCCACTTAGTTTGTGCTTAAGATGGTGCCGACTGCTAAGATAGACTACTAAGGGTTACAAAGTTTAAATTCAAGTCCTTGTCAAAGTTATTACTCAAATTAATCTTACATATTTCTGGGCGTCTAAGGTGTTAAGACGGTACCGATTTTATTGAATTATTACTAAACCTTCATAATGTAGCCAAAAGTACGAAAACAACCTATATACTCTTAAAGTGTCATGTCAAGTATCAAACCAAAAATGCTTGCTTTTTTCTTAAAAATTTGATATACCTCAAGAAACTGGGAGAATCAGATAACAACGAAAACACATCCAAGAATGACTCAACTTAGTATGAACTAATCAAATTTTATATATATTTTTTATTTTGAAAACGCCTTTCATCATCAACCAGTTTTTTTTTTTTTTACCATTGAAAGCATATATCAGCAATAATCAGTTATTTATTTTCATCATCCTCGCTCCAAGTTTGTAAATAATAAAACAATAAAAGAGTGGACACGAATGGATTAATTCCAAAGACATGCATGTTTATTATATTAGGAATACTAGTCAAAAGTTACAACTTTAAAAGCAAAGAATTAAATTAAGACTGGAAATTCAAAGCTTGATGACCCTTGGAAGGGAGCTTTCTTGATGATTGGCCAACTCTAAGGGATGTTACTTGGGGTTCTTGCACTTTGTTGAAGAAAAGGGTGACCATTGATGAATGGGACTCCTTCTTTGAAACTTAACTTCTTGTTGTCGATGAGTTCTTGAACCTTGTACTTGAAAGCTTTGCAATTTTCAATGGTGTGACCTGGTGCCCCTTGATGAAAGTCACATTTGGTATTTACATCATAACCTGGCGGATATGGCGGTACCATGGGCTTGAGAGGTCTCGTCTCTACCCACCCTTGTTGGAGTAAGTATGGTAGGATCTGACCATATGGTACGGGAACAGGATCGAACTGCACACGGCTCTTCCCATAATTATTCCAAGGACCGGACTGATTCCCAAGTGGATACCCCTTTCGTCGTTGTTGATTTTGTTGAGGTGCCATGAACGGCTGTTGTAGTAAATGCTGCCGAGGCAAGGGTATCACCCATGGTTGTAGGGTTTGAGGCGCTGGATGACCTTGTGACTGATAAGGTAACAGGTTTTCATTTTTCTCCAACAAGATTTGAATGATCAGTTGAATCTGAGTCTTCAACTGGGCAACCTCTACCTTCAATAACTCATGTTCTTTCTTGAGCTCTTCCACACTTTGTTGAGACATTCTTCCAAATCCATTCATGGGTATCGGGATACCTGCTTGCGGTATTATAGTTTGAGGACGGTGAGGAAAGAAAAGATATGACTATTTATTTTGACGATGCAAGTGCATGAGAATGTATGATATGCATGATAGATGCAAGATGGTGAAGGTTGGATGACCTAATAGGCAGGCTTCCCTACATATGATGGTTCTATGTTTCAATTACCCAACCCCTCACAAGGACGGCTCCTACGGGATTTTGATTGATTTCTTTATTTATTTTTTTTGAAGGCTCCATTTAAGGTGGTAGATTCCTTTGATTTTTCCACATGATACATGGTGAAATTTCAAAGGATCTCCCTTAAATGGAGTCTTTGGGTTCTAAAGGGGGTCCTAGAGTCGCTGACCGAATCCAAAGTTTTGCCAAGCGGAGGGGCTAGCCCATTCCTGACAAATCCTTTTGAACCAGTCTACTCTAGGCGGAGTCTTCGTACATCACCCATTGGGATGTTCATCCCATAGGTCCATACTACCAACTCCTAACTTAACTTAGGGTTTTTCTCAAATTTTATTCAAAAATAAACCCACCCACAATACATAAAAAGAAATATAATAATAAAAAATAAAATAAAACAAGGAAAAAAACAAAGTAAACAAACAAAACAAATAACCCTAAAACTAGAGGATAGGCTTAACTCTCTAATTCTTAAAGTCCCCAGCAGAGTCGCCAGCTGTTGCGCCGCGAAAATCGCCCGAGCGTTTAGGACACTCGGAATAACACAGAGTCGCCATCAAATTTTATTTTAAAGGGAAATATTGATAAAACCTAAAAAGGGACGGTCGTCGCAACCATCTTAGGGTTCGGGAGTTGGTTATGCAAGGGGAAGGTATTAGCACCCCTCACATCCGTTGTACCCAACGGGAACCTCCTAATTAATTCTAGGGTTTTTTGAGTTTGTTTACTTACTTTTTATATTGTTTTATTTTATTGAAGATATTTACAAAATAAAAGAGAAAAAAGATTGAATTCTTTATTATTTGCAAGAGGGAAAAAATTAAGTTTTTTATTATTATGCTTGACAAGATGACTCTTGCTCCTACGTATCCTCCGGTGCGATGAGGAAATCAAAGCTACGTAGTTCTGGGTATTGTGTTGGTTTGTGTTTTTTATGAAAAAGATTTTATTTTTACCTCTTAAGGTGTTTTTTAAGAATTGACCCGAAGGCGAAAAATTAGATTTTTGATTGGTTGATATTTTTTAGTGTCTTTTCATGGGTTTGAGTGGAAAACGACTAAAAGTCGGACAAAGTGTGCACTAAGCCCCCAATTAGTCGAGAAGCGAACGGATGTGCATCCGCCTCCTCTTTTTTAATCCACTATATTTTAAATATATTTTTAGTATATTTTGTGTATAATAACAAAATTAAAATTGTATTTTTATGTATTGTTTTTGATATTTACATCATATTTAAATTAAATAATTTAAATAACAAACTAAATAAATTGAAGGATTAAATTGAGTATATGACTTTTTGACAAAATTAGTTTATGTGACTTAGATGAATTAACATGTGAACTAGACATGCCTAAACCGTGTTGCATTTCAAGTCTGAAGCACCCAGAGCCAATCAATTTTCTACACGTGGCATTCATCTTTGAATTATATAACAATTAACAAGGCAATAGATAACATGAAAAGGTGTAAAACTAAACAAAAAAAAGAAGAAACATGAAGAACAAAACCTGAAATTCTTTGCGATCTCCTTCCTCTTTCTGGTCGGAGGCTTCACACGGATGTCGGAATCCGGCGGTGATGGTAGTGATGTATTGATGATAGTTGTTTTGGATTTGAAGGAAATTAGTGGTTGTGTAAGGGAGAATTGATTGTGGTTTATGAAGAATTTTGTGGTATGAATGAAGAATTGGTGTGTGAATTATTGTGTAGAAAGGACCCCTATTTATAGTTTTGAATTAGGCTTTTTAAAACTTGAATGAATCTTGAGAGATTTGGTCTGTAAATTAATTTGAGAGATTTTGTTTGTTTTTAATGATTGATTTGCTCTCATTTTATATTTTAGTGTTAATTCTCTTGCTTGTTCTTCAAGACCAAAGATTTGGTTTTATTTTGTTTAATTTACTTCTTTTTTTATATTTTTGTGTCTTTTCTTATTTTCTTTCTATATAAGTTTATATATTTTCCTTCTTTTTATATATATGCTTTATTTTTATAATTCTGGACAAACAAAAAAAAGTGATAAAATACTTTTAATACAAGAAGTTTCTTGCCAGAAAAATAAGTAAAATTGACTAAAATAAATATGTACTAAAAATTTAGAGGGTAAAATTTGGGGTATGACATATACCTTGATATAAAAGTAGTCATCACACCATTTCTTGAATCGGGGGTAAAATGTAGGATCAAACTTGTCACAGGCCTGTTTTTGAACCTATCACAGAAGCATGGCATAAACTCAGTAAAGAAAGCTACACATATTAAATTCAAGAAAACTCATCTGAAACTACAAAACCATATTAAAACAACTCTCATAAGGCATCTAGTAAGGCCATTTCAAAACAAAGAAAACTATTTTTTAAATAAAATAAAATCTAACAAAATTTTTGACTCTTAACCACAAAATTTGATAAACCAAGATTGTGTTTAAGCACATACTGAATGGAAGTGCTTGACATCCTCCTCGAAAATGTAAGCAGGGGTTAGATCAGTTCCTCCACCGAACCACCATTGTCTAGGTGCTCCAGGAGCATCTGCATAATGCAATAGCATGACTATCAATAAACGCAGACTGAAGAGCCCTGTTATCCAATGTGACTACAAGTTTCGCCCTTTCATTCTAGCATTATTATATGTTGACAATACTATTAGTTATGGGTAGTTAATAGTCTTTGTAATTTCTGGTTCGTGATAGTTGTATATTGAACTTGTATAAAATAGTACAAGTATATAACTCTTGATTCAGTGTAATGACTAATGAGAGTTGAATTCAGAATATTTTCCCCAAAATCATTATAATAAGAAAAGTAGCTAGGAAATAAACACGGCATAATGTTTGCATGAAAGAAAAAGAAGAACACAATACCTTTAGGAGCATCGGTTTCAAAATAGCGATAATTGAAATGCAAGGTTGGGGCAAACGGGTTTTTGGGATGTAAAACCTGAAAATACAGAAAGACATTGAGAGATCAACACAAATGATTTATTGAATGTTCGGATTTAATTTTGAGAGAAACAAGAGTAAATCTAAACAAAGTGAATGTTTGGATTTGATTTGATACTGCTTCCAAAATTGAGAGTCGACATAAATTCAAGTTGAAATTACGAGTTTTTATCTCTATAATTGATTTTCAGCCAAAAGTTATTCTTATCATCTCATGTGAGAATGTATGCAGCCAAACATAACATAAACTCAATTCATTCAGAATCAATTTCCATCACTGCATAACCAAACAAACATTTACATCTATCTATATACTATCAATTTCTTCTAAAAAAGTCTTCCACAGAATTTCACACCCATGGCTATGTCACTAACAAAAGATTTTACTAGTTAATTAAGCAATTTACTTTTCACTTAAGTAAACAAATTTTCAAATTTGTTAAACTAAACATCACATGACATAATTGAGAGACATATCTCCTAATAAGATCTTGAACAATGAGGATACTTACAGAGCTAATTCCGGCTGCGAAAAAAGGAATAGGACCAGGCTTCTGATCATTCGAACCACCGCCTTTAGCAGCACGATAAGCATCAGGTGGCATTTGACCATAAACAACAGAGACATTAACACCAGCTTTTTCCCAAACAGCACCGTCTTGAAGAACCCTACTAATACCACCACCACCACCAGGTCTAGACCATACATCTTCCTTAAATTTACCACCACCATCAGCAATTTCAATTGCATTGCAAATACTATCTTGAGCTTCCCTAATCATCTTCTCGAATCTAACTCTAACCGATGACGCGCCTCCGTCACCGTCGTTGCCTCTTAGAAATGTATCAGGTCGTTCAGCTTCTGGTGTTTCTTTTTCTATTGAAAGTGTTGCTTTTACTACTGCTACTCCTTTTCGATGAGAATTTTTCATTGATTTTGTTACGATTAGTGGATTGTGATTCTGTTTAGTGAGAAATTTTGATGTGTGAGAGATGATTCGAGTTGAATTTGAAGAAGTGAAGGTGAAGGGAACAATGGAGTATGAAGGAGCTGAGACGGAGATTGTACACGGCATTATTATTTGTGAAGATTTTGATTTGAAACAAATGAAGAAAATGGTGATTGTGATTGGTGATGACGAGTTGCAGAGATGAAGAAGAAAAGAAAGATGCTTTCAAATTCAATAAGGATAAGAGCGTGTTTCTTTTATTTGTTGCTGCTGCGGTTTTATTTATCTTTTCTTATTGTAAGAGGATTAGGTATTTTTACTCTTTGTTGGTATTAGTATGAAATTTTTACCACAGCTAACGATGATTAATCTCAGTATTTGTGGAGTTTATAAGATGAATTCTCTCTTTTCAATTGAATTTTCTTTATACTTACAGTCAGTAATTAAACCTCTACAATATATTGAAGGGGACTAAAATTCTTACGATTTAGATCAATTCATTGTTGGTTTTATCAGATTCATTAATTAAGTTCAATAGCAAATGTCGACATTGTTAGATGAAATTTTTTCACCTTAATTTGAATTTAAAGTTAAGATCTTTATAATGTATGTGAATTTCAGTGATATTTGTAACTTCTTATCCAATACATATTTTTATTGTACTCAAATTTCACAATGTTTCTTGCTCAAAAAAGAAAAGAAGTTGCACAATGCACACTGTTTCTGGTTTCTAGCAGCGGCAGCCAAATGTCAACTGAGCTTTCAGTGTAACGCCCACAGGAAAGGAAGATGGTTTGGTTGGTTGGAACAAATATGTCTTCTCGTTGGTTGCTAAATGCTAAGTAGGAGTATTTTATTTGACTTAGAGCTAAATTAAAATTTATTGTATAGTTTAATTAAGGTATAGCACACGCCAGAAAAATTCATAAAATATTTAGTGTACAAATGTGAATGATATCTCAATGAAGTTCATAATCACAATTTTATTTTTTTTATTTTGGAAATCAGCCTAATGAGACCACCAAAACATCTCACAACCTTTATCCTTTTGAATCAGTTATGAGATTACTATTTAGTTATAAGGTCTCATTGAGCAAACTTTTAACCCATTCATCCTCATAATTAAAATCTTTTAGATAACACATTTCAATATAGTTCATACCTTTTTTTTTCTTGACTAAATATTAGTACTATCATAAATTTGATGTTAGCCACAAAAACATACAATGCAAAAGTTATATTAAAAAAACTTAAAAAAGGTTATGCTAATCGGTACTCCCGGGGTATTGGTTAAGAAACCCAAAAAAAGAAAGTTTGTAATTAAAAATAATACATTTTAGATTTTTGAGATATTGACTGCACAAACTCCAATACCATATTACTATATTTGCTACCTTAACCAGTGCTTAGGGAGTACCGGTTAGCATTTTCCTTAAAAAAAAAAAGATGATTTGTTGACTCTATGAGTAATTTATCTGAATTACTCCGATCCAACCGTTGATTATCACTATTATATATATCAAGTGCACATATTTTTATATAAATCTGAAGTTTGTAGCTATGTCATCCAAGTATTAATATTTAATTGTGTTTTTAAAATATTGTTTTACATTAGTTTAAAAATTACTTAATCATCAAATAATCTTAGAATTTCCTAAAAACTTGTAGAGTTGATCTATTGGATAAGAACTATTAATTGGACAATTTGATCGATGAAATTTATCGTGAATAATAAGATATTAAACGAAGTAACTCATCTCAGAGTTACTCCTAAAGTCAACATATTCCTCCTCTCATAAAAATATTTAAAATTTATGTCAACTAATAGTTACATTTTCCTTCAAAGAAAAAACTACAATTTTTTATTTGAAACAAAACTATATTGAGAATTAGTTATATATATATATATATATATATATATATATTCACCATAACAGGAGGGTAAGACAACTCCATACTGCTAACCAAATAATAACTCAATACAATAATCATATAGTATAGTAGCATTTAACTACATTAATATAAACTTAAAACTTACATTAATATAAATAAATAATTAAACGATGGTGAATATAGTGTGTTTAACACTAAATTTGATAGAGAAGACTATAGTTCGATTTCTGTAACTGAGTTTGAGAGGAGATTAAAATCATTCAATGTCAAAACTCTTTTCGAACTAGATTAATCAACACTGTGAGTCGAAGTATGTGAAAATCATTAAATAAAAAAATTATACAAAAGAAAAGAAAAAGGATTATAATCTGAGAAGCCCAATTTTGAAGAGGGCAGGGCAGCCCAGCCCATAAGGTCATCATCTCCTCTCCATGAAATAAAAACAGAGAAAACAAAACGCAAGCCGCTCCTCCGATTTGCTCATTCTACTTGCTTGCGATGCGAGTATAGACAGACTTATATCAGAAGAACACAACTCACTCCGAGTTACTCCTACGAACTCCACCACAAAAGAAAAGGTACTCCGTTCATGTTTCATTTTTCTTTCTTCTAGATTTTCCTCCCCCCTTTCAATCCCGATTTGCGGCGCCGATTCACAATGAATTTTCATTCATTCCGACAATAATCATCACTCCTTTTATTGTTATTGTTGTTGTTGGTTTAGGGTATAATTGAAGTAGAATGGGAGTTGGTCGTGAAGTGTCAATCTCACTTGATGGAGTTAGAGATAAGAACATCATGCAACTCAAGAAGCTCAATATTGCTCTTTTCCCTGTTCGTTACAACGATAAATACTACTCCGATGCACTTGCTTCTGCTGATTTCACCAAATTAGGTTCCCATTTTTCTTTATCTTCATTCATATACTTTACTTATAATAATAATAATAATAATAATAATAATAATAATAATAATAATAATAATGTTGCTTACACTTATATCAAGCAAGGAATTTTCTCCTACATGTCAAACTTTTCAGCTCTGTTTTCGCAAAAAAGACTGATTACTTAGCTTATAGTGAATGAATAGCTTATGACCTAGTTTATAATACTAATATATAAGTTAGCTGATTGGACAACAAGTAGTGTTTTCATTTGGACAAAAACTACACTGCTCAAACACTAGAGTGACTCATAGTAAAGCCTTTTACAATGTGGTTCATACTTTATTTTTGTTTTTTTTAATTTGCATTTGATTTTCTCTTTGTAATTGATCTGAATTTCTTGTACAATTTAGACTTGCTATTTGTTATTTTCTGCAATATCCTTTTCGCCTTTCATTTCTGTTGGAGATGGGATTATGATTCTGCATATGAAAGATTGTATTCTATTTATTTAGATTCAAATGCACTTACTTTACTAATTGAAGAGTTTTAGCAAGAACATGGAATACATATGATAGGATAGTACTCTCAGTTTCCTTAGTAGATATACCGAATGCTAATGGAAGAGCATAGCTCCTTTAAATTTTGATTATTTTCCTGCTTGATCAAGGAGGATATGTGATTCCTTTTTGCTTTGAAAAGATATTTCAGTTGCATCCACACCTCAGAAAAAATTATACTGTCTGTCGGCTTTATTGGAATTCAAGACTATATATCTTAACTGCTTTATAATATATTTACATTTGTGTGCTTCTTAAAGTTTTTGACTTAGTTGGAATGTGAGCTTTACTTCAATGCAACTAGCCTGTTTGATATCTTTGTGCTTTAGGTTTGCATGATGATACATAGATGTTGGTATACAAGGGACCTTTAGAATGTGTCTAACACCTTTATTAATGTTTTCATACATGAGTTCATATTCATCAACCCAAAGATTGATTATTATGCTTTCTTTCAGCTTACTACAGTGACATTTGTGTTGGTGCAATTGCATGTCGGCTTGAGAAGAAGGAAGGTGGGGGGCAAGTTCGGGTTTACATCATGACTTTGGGTGTTTTAGCGCCTTACCGTGGACTTGGTATTGGTAAGAAAGAAATTTAATGTCTTTCCCTTGATATTAACTGGTAATTGAAAGTTTGCTTGATCATTTAGTTATGACTCTTCTTAGTGTGCATACTTGCCATTGTACCAACACATATTAAGAGTCTTGTTAGGTGTAAGCTTCATATTAGTAACATTTCGTTTTACATCTGTTCATGGTCACTATTTCAAAATGTGTCGCGTCGCGTCCTTTAAGCTTGCTATATACATGCTTTTAGAAATGTGATATGAATCTTTTGGTTTATGCAGGAACAAAGCTGCTGAATCATGTTATTGATCTTTCCTCGAAGCAGAACATTTCTGAAGTTTACTTGCATGTGCAGACAAACAATGAAGATGCCATTAACTTTTATAAGAAGTTTGGGTTTGAAATTACAGAAACAATCCAGAACTATTATACAAACATCACACCACCAGACTGCTATGTTGTTACGAGGCACATAGCTCCTCCTAGCTCAACTAAGAAATAACATTTCAGTGGCAGTTCTTTTGGGGCAAGTCACCAGAGATTGTTGCGCTATTTATTGAATTTTGCCATGGATGTATTACACTAAAGTTTGCCATTTTCAATGCTAGATTTTAAACAGTAAAGTTAGCCCAAAAAAGAAGCAATTGGGGGTCTCTTTGCTAAGGTATTAAGTTATTCTATCCATATCTTTCCCCTTACACCCCCTATCTCTCAATTTTGGGCAAAATATTATTAAACTTCAAATTTGTAACAAAAGTCTTTGGGGAAAATTGCATCTTGTATTTCAAATCTACAATACATTTCTTCTCCGAACTTATGATGTATGAGTTTCGCTATTAAGTTCTTTGACACAACAAAATTACACAACAAGAAGTGTTTCTAAAACTAAATTAAACAAGTATTTCAAATCTATATTTAGTGTTTGATATATCTCGAAGAGTATTATCTCCGGTGGAGGGAACATATAGAAAATCAAAATAAATAAATGTTTTCACTTCATAAAAGCTTCAAATTACAGTTTTATTTTTTTATTATAATCCTAATATCATATGAGTTGGTGCCATAATAGAAAGAAAAGTGGTTCAAGTTTTTTGGTTGCTTGAGAAAAAATGGAAAAGAAAACTCGACCAAAAGAAAAATTGTAAACACTAGGGTATGAGGCACTCGTATCATCTCTAAAAAGAGTTGAGCGTAGCACAATTGAAGGGTTCTCAAGCAACGCCATGTCTTTATAGATGTTTTAGCCCCAAATTTAGCGATGACATCGAACTCATGATTTCTTCATGAAACATATGTTGAATTTGCACCATCTACTATTTCGCCAAAAGACGTTGAATAGTAAATTTTCATAAAGATGAAAATCAACATCAACTGATTTTACTAATTGAATTATAGTATGATAAGAATCTCCTCAAAGCAATGTAGCAACGCCATTGTCTCAGCATGAAGAATGTTGGAATAGTCAATACTCCCGTAAATACTCTTGTATTAGAGTGAATCATTAATTTGATCTATGTGTCTGTAATTCGTTTATAAATAAATTTACGACTCTATTAATATTTTAAATTAATCCTTATCTTAAATCCTCAACTTGGTTCTCTCAAAGGACTAAATTGAAAAACAGTTGACAAATGCGTAATTTACCTTAAGATATTGTTGGTAGTCCTATTTAAAAGTGACTTAGAGAGACAAAAACCAATTTAGGTTTACTGTTTTTATTATTATCTCTTGTTAACCCTCCAAACCCAACAAACATCTGACTATTTGAGTTAGTTAACATAATTTAACGAATATAATTTATTTTGAGAAAGTAACAATTGGACTTTTTCTCAATAGAGAAAATGTATTTTGCCAATAAGCTCGATTGTTAACGCAAATCAAATAGTTAACACATGTTATTTAGTGAATGATGGAAAATAACAAAGTATGGTAGCTCATTAACATCTATCAAATATTCAAATGCAAATTAACCATATGATTTTTAGTTAATATAAAATGTAGAGAATCATATTCCTATGTACATATGCCTCAAATATTCCACGTGGGTGTAGAGTAGAGTTATAAAAATATATTAATTAATGGAACATATACAATCCAGTATCCACAAGTGATCTAGGTGTAAGATTACATTTGAATTTGCATTGCATACCAACAAAAACATAACAGCAATAATCAGAATAAAATAGGATCTCTTATCTGATTCATAATATTACGTGTACAAACATGGTTGGAGAAGTAGATCACAGTCTCATCCTTACTATATTGCAACATTGAATATTCACCACAAGAAGTTCCACGTTGCATGCACACATGAGCTTGGAAGTAGTGGCTTAGCATTCTTCATATCTTCCTCCCTTTGGCTTATTAGTTACTTACTGCAATATCTATCACTCATTCATTCTTAACCAATTCTTGAAGAAGAAAAAAAACTCTATTGTTGTAGTAGTAGTAGAGGTAAGGAAAGAACATGGCTACACAAGCTCTAGTGTCGTCATCATCTCTTACTTTTGCAGCAGAGACTGTGAAACAGAGTTTTGGAGCAAGATCACTTCCATCTTCAATTGGGTCTTCTAGAAAAGGTTCCTTTGTTGTCAAGGCAGCTGCTACTCCTCCTGTCAAGGTCTATCTCTCTCTCAAATTCTTCTTAAGTATACTTGTGTGGTTTGATCTACATTTAAATTAAAATAACTTAAATTTGTTTCTCTTTTTGGAGTTCAGCAAGGAGCCAATAGACCCTTGTGGTTTGCATCAAAGCAGAGTCTTTCTTACTTGGATGGCAGGTAAATTCCATAGTAGTTGATAGTTGAAGAAAAAATATATTGTAAGGTGGATGTTTTGTGAGTCTAAGAACCTAAAGTAGATGAAATGATTTTACAGTTGAAGATGAAATGATAAAAGTATTTCATATAAGTTGTTTTTGTAAGTTTAATTTTCCATGAATTGTCAGAGTTACACTATTAGCATATCACAACTAATCATAGATCCATTTGGATTGACTTATTTGTTTTTATCTAGTTGCATAAACACTTGTGAATTTTGTGATTTTTAGAGAATTTATGAAAACAGCGTATGACATGTCTACAAGTACTTTTTGGTTTATTTTCATAAGTTTGCTAAGATAGTTGATGAATACAACTTATAGCTTATATGAAAATTGTTTGATTTTATTTTATCTTTTATATAGAAATAGCTTATATAAGTACTTATATGATAAACGCTTGTATTATAAGCTCTTAATTAAGTTGTTTATTTAAATAGATTATATATGTATGATTTTAGTAGAGAATATGATAAAAGTTAAACGTTTCTAATGATTTGACAGTTTTAATTAATTGACGGGGGAAAAACTCTGTAACGAGATAGTGTATATGCAGTAAATATGCCAAAGCACTCTTAACACAACATGTATATATACAACTTTATTTGGTAACACACTATGTGTTGAGTTAGTATCAAAATTGACTTCATTTATGATCGATACTCGATATCACTTGCAGCCTTCCAGGTGACTATGGATTTGACCCTCTAGGACTTTCAGATCCAGAAGGAACGGGAGGATTCATTGAGCCAAGATGGCTAGCATACGGCGAGATAATCAACGGTCGCTTTGCAATGTTGGGAGCAGCAGGAGCTATAGCTCCTGAAATCCTCGGCAAAGCCGGTTTAATTCCAGCAGAAACAGCTCTCCCTTGGTTCCAAACCGGTGTGATTCCACCTGCAGGAACATACAACTACTGGGCAGACAATTACACACTCTTTGTCTTGGAACTGGCACTAATGGGATTTGCAGAACATAGAAGATTCCAAGATTGGTATAACCCTGGTTCCATGGGAAAACAATACTTCTTAGGACTTGAAAAAGGTCTTGGTGGGTCTGGTGAACCAGCATACCCTGGTGGACCTTTCTTTAACCCTCTTGGTTTTGGTAAAGATGAGAAATCATTGAAGGAGTTAAAGCTTAAGGAAGTTAAGAATGGAAGGTTAGCTATGTTGGCAATATTGGGTTACTTTGTTCAAGGTCTTGTTACAGGAGTTGGACCATACCAAAACCTCTTAGATCATTTGGCTGACCCTGTCAACAACAACATCTTGACCAGTCTCAAGTTCCACTAAATGTATTATATGTTGTTAATTACATATATTATTTTCTTTGCTCTTTTTTGGTTGTTGTAAGCTATTATTATTATTATCAAAAAACTCAACCACCTTTTAGTACAATCGGCTCGTCTTTTTAGAGGGTCTAAAAGTGAAACTTGAAATATTTAGAGAAACTAAAAACTTATTTAACTTTATATTAAAAGATGTGTTAAAGTGTAATTTTACACTTCTTATAACAAAAGATTACACGAAAAATATATAAATTAAATCCAACAAATAATTAGAAAACGATGAAACAAAACAAGAGAAGATCTTGGATGAAGTTGCACCCAACACGACATGTAACACAAAGATGCTTATTCACTACAAGTTTGGTAATTAATTGGTATCAAAAAATAAAAAATAAATATGCAACACAACAAGAAAAAAATTGTTAGCATCAAGTAATTATTGAGTTTAATATGAAGCAAATGTTTGGTCTATATAAAAAAAATAAAAAATTCATTTATTAAATACATAACTCAGCAAAATGTTTTTGAGATTTTTCCTCCCCACTCTCCTCCTCACTCTCATGCTCACTGTTGCAAGTGGTTATAATTATGAGTTACGACCCTTTTTCATATTAGCATCATGGGGATGAGGAGAAATGTTCCACTCTTGCACCCTTGGACAACATTTGCAGCACTAAGAAAATGAACAAAAGGCACAAAAATGAAAATTTTTCACCATATTGCTTTGTATGAAAGGCACAACATTTGGAGTAAGGTTATGTGATGAGGAAGAAAGAAATCATGAAAATCAAGAACCAACATCATACAACAAGTTCAATCTCAATCTGATTTAGTTTTGATGGTATTGAAGACGAAGATTAGAAGAGGAAAGCAAGGTTGATGAGAAATAGAGAAAGTGCACAATGATTTCTTCACTTCACTGTGGAAGACCGAAGATGAAGCAAAAGCTCGTGCATTTCTTCACCATAAATTGAATTCATGAAAGCAAAACATGGTTGCAAAGAGAAATAATGATCCCTCTGTAAGTAAGTAGCAAACACTTTTTGAGTTCGCAGACTATACAACGAAGCGAACAACGAAAAGATAAAAATGAAAACGCATGGGGCGCGCCAGACTACCCGGGGGGCACGAAAAGTAATAATTGGTCTAAAAAAACTGAGTAACTCACCACTAAGGCCCATTTTATACAGGGCTGGGCCATACAATTTCCCGAGTCTGTTAGTTAGTTCTGACACTGACTGACTGACCCACACATTTCCATTTTCAACTCTCTCATCTCATTCTCGTTAGTTATTACTCCATTTTGTTTTTTTCTTCTTCCATTTTTCTTTTTTCTTTCCTTCGCAACCAAATTGTAATTCTCCATTTCCACCTTCTACGTTCATTCAGATCTCTTCCTCCAAAATCAATGGTGAGTCATCCTAATCTCATAATCTGCAATTTCGTTCTTCTTTGTTGCATCTTATCTTCTTCTTAAGCTTCGTGATCTGATTCTTTATCCGATCTATATTCTTCAATCTTATTAATTAATAATTAATTAATTTCATTTTTTGTTGATTTATATATTTATTTTATAGTTTTGAATCTCATGCTAAAACGAAATATTTATTATCTTATTGTAGATTTGGCGTTGAATCCATCATTTAAGTTAGATTAATATTCCAAAAACATCTCTTGCATGCAATCAAGCAAATGGAATTAGCTACTATGAGAATGAGAAACCCTTTGATCTGCTGGATTTGTATTTTCGTTATTGCGTTTGTTGAAATTAGTAATGCTTTTTATCTACCGGGTAGTTACATGCATACTTATTCAAATGGAGATACCATATATGCTAAAGTTAATTCATTGACTTCTATCGAAACCGAGCTTCCCTTTAGTTACTATAGTCTCCCTTATTGTCAACCACTCGGCGGCATTAAGAAGAGTGCTGAGAATCTTGGAGAACTCCTCATGGGAGATCAGATCGATAACTCTCCGTATCTTTTCAAAATGAATGTTAATCAGTCAACTTATCTATGTACTACTGCCCCGTTGAATGAGCATGAGGTTAAGCTCTTGAAACAGAGAACCCGCGATCTCTATCAAGTTAATATGATTCTTGACAATTTGCCTGTTATGAGATTTGCCAGTCAAAATGGGGTTAAGATTCAGTGGACCGGGTTTCCTATTGGGTACACGCCGGCTGATGGCAGTGCTGATTTCATCATTAACCATCTTAAGTTTACCGTTTTGGTTCATGAATATGAAGGAAACGGTGTTGAGATTATCGGTACTGGGGAGGAGGGTATGGGTGTTATTGCTGAAAGTGATAAGAAAAAGGAATCTGGATTTGAAATTGTTGGTTTTCATGTTGTTCCTTGTAGTGTCAAACGTGATCCTGAAGTCATGACAAAGCTCCATATGTATGATAATATCAGCTCAATAAATTGTCCCTCTGAGTTGGACAAGTATCAACCTATAAAAGAGCAAGAGAGGATATCATTTACATATGAAGTTGAGTTTGTGAAAAGTGACATAAGATGGCCGTCTCGTTGGGATGCTTATTTAAAGATGGAGGGTTCCCGAGTACATTGGTTCTCAATTCTAAATTCACTTATGGTGATTTTTTTCCTAGCTGGTATTGTTTTTGTCATTTTCTTAAGAACAGTGAGAAGGGACTTGGCAAGGTATGAGGAATTGGACAAAGAGACGCAGGCTCAGATGAATGAGGAGCTTTCTGGATGGAAGCTTGTTGTGGGTGATGTATTTAGGGAACCTAGTTGCTCAAAGCTCCTCTGTGTGATGGTTGGAGATGGGGTTCAGATTCTTGGAATGGCTGCTGTTACTATTGTTTTCGCAGCTTTGGGTTTCATGTCACCAGCTTCCCGGGGAATGCTACTAACAGGGATGATAATTTTATATCTTTTCCTAGGGATTGCATCAGGATATGTAAGTGTACGTCTCTGGAGGACCATTAAAGGAACTTCAGAAGGGTGGAGGTCGATTTCGTGGTATGCTGCATGCTTTTTCCCTGGAATTGCTTTTACGATTCTAACAGCACTGAATTTTGTTCTCTGGGGCAGCAACAGTACTGGAGCTCTTCCCATTTCCTTGTATTTTGAGTTGTTCTTCCTCTGGTTCTGCATTTCAGTGCCACTCACCCTCATTGGAGGATTTATGGGGACAAAAGCTGAGCAAATTGAATATCCCGTGCGAACTAACCAGATTCCAAGAGAAATTCCTGCACGTAAATATCCATCATGGCTTCTTGTTCTCGGTGCCGGAACACTTCCATTTGGAACCCTTTTCATTGAGCTTTTCTTTATCCTTTCCAGTATATGGCTTGGGAGGTTCTATTATGTGTTTGGTTTCCTGTTGGTTGTTCTTTTATTGTTGACTATTGTTTGTGCTGAAGTGTCAGTGGTCCTCACATATATGCATCTCTGTGTCGAAGATTGGCGGTGGTGGTGGAAGGCATTTTATGCATCAGGCTCTGTTGCTCTGTATGTCTTTTTGTACTCCATTAACTATTTGGTTTTTGACCTGCAGAGTTTGAGTGGACCTATCTCTGCTATACTTTATATTGGCTATTCGCTCCTCATGGCAATTGCAATCATGCTGGCAACTGGAACTATTGGCTTCCTTATCTCATTCTACTTCGTGCATTACTTGTTCTCATCCGTAAAGATAGATTAAGGCTGGTATCTTTGCTACCTCCCATCAACTTAACAAAAGGCATACTGGAAGTGGAAGGGGGATTTTTCTCAATTGATATAACTTCTGCTGATTCTTTTTGTAACTCAATCTTTGCGGTATATTGAGTAAGGAAAACAGATGCTTTGCTTATTGCGTTTAACGATTGTCAAATTATTTTATATTGCATTGTAATCTGCACTTTGTTCCCCTTCAACTAGCGTTTTTATACCATTTTATTTCATGTACTTTAGTTTAGTCAAGTTGCTTGAGAAACTTGTAATTGCTCAAACTGTTTACTCCCTTATTCATTTCAATTATGATAACAAAAATTAAACGGTCAATTCTAGATTTCTTCATGACTTATGTTATTGTGCGTGTTTAATTTTGTTTCTCTTCAATGATCTTGTAATGTTCATTCTCATGTTACTAAGTTCATGAACATTACTAAGCTAAATTAAACGGTCTTGTAATGATCTTGTTATTGTGCGTATTTTAATTCTCAGCTATATGTTTCTTGTAACGTTTTTAACAGTTTAACAGACAATTTGAAATATCAGCTTTCCATCCTACTCTGTTGGTAGCATCATCATCATTACTGAAGGAAAGCCACAATATAGATTAAACTAGCTAAAAATTTACACGTGATTATCTTATAATAATAAATAAATTGTGTAAATTTAAGACTACCATTTAAAAGTGATGATGACATTGGTAGTTTTTCATTTATTCAGTCCTCATAATTTGTATAAAGCTTACACACAAGTTTCTCTCAACAAGTTGTTCATATAAAAGCCAAACATAGGCAACGCAGAAAAGTCTTATTCCACTAAGTGAGGTCGGCTAACACGAGAAAAATAAATCCGGCTAATTATTGTTAAACATCATTTGCAGATTATATTGGGATGGGAGCTCCGTTCCAATCACCAAGACATTCCAGAACGGGATCAATAATCTTTGCTTGACACATTGCTGTAAATACTTTTTCAAATTCCTCATCTGTTGTGACATCCTTTTCTCCTGTCAGCAACCCTATCTTTAATTCTTCCCTCACAAACTTGTATAGTGGATATGACCTACATTCCTTAATTCTATTTGGAATTTCTGGATTTCCATTCTCAAATGCTACCCTTGCCCTTTCAACTTCCTTTGGCAGTAGAGACTTCAATTCTTCTTCAAAAGCTCCAATCTTCTCAAATATTGACAAGCTCACATTCTTGTCATTAATGGCCTTGATGTGTGCATGCTCGTAAAGTACTTGCTTTAGTTTCGGCATTAACGGGTACGCAACATTAAAGGGATCATCTATGTAGGAGAATATATATTCTCTATCAACCACTTTGAGCAAATTTTCCTCACAAAATCTAATTGGATTAGTTTCTTCTTTGTCTTCTAATACTAATGTCTGCTTTGCAACTCTGCTTACAGTATTCTTAACAGTGCTCTTAAAATTTTCCTCTAAATGCCTCAAGTCAATAGCTTGGCAGAGTGCAACCAAATATGTGGAAGACATGAGCTTCAATATCTCAACGGCTTCCACAGTTTTCAAAGCAGAAATCAACCCCAAAGAGTTAACATCTTGGTTGTGCTGCTCAGCACTTTGCACATGGCTTGTCACAGGATTTGCCAAATATTGAATTTCAGAACAATAAGCAGCCATGGCCACCTCAGAAGCCTTAAAACCATAATCCAAACTTGGGTTTCTACCGGCAGAAAGATTTGACGGTAACCCATTATTGTACAAGTCATTGACTAGCTCAGTAAATTGCGCAAAGACCAGTTTTCCAATTGAAGCAATAGCTAAACGTACATTATCCATTGATACTCCAATCGGAGTGCCTTGGAAATTACCACCATTCAGAGCCTTATCTCTTGTGACATCAATGAGAGGATTGTCATTCACTGAATTTATTTCTCTTTCAATCGATTTGGTCGAAAACCGGATAACTTCAATCTGTGGACCAAGCCACTGTGGAGAAGTTATAAGAGCATAACGGTCTTTTCTAGGCTTCTGCAATGGATCTGGCTGCTGCAATTTCGCATTTTTGATATAAGAGCTTCCGTCTAAAATGTGTTCCATAATAGCAGCAGCCTCGATTTGACCCGGATGAAACTTCAGCTTGTGTATAAGATGATGTGTAAATTCTGACTTCCCTTGCATGACTTCAGTAAAAACTGCTGATAGAACTACTGACAACAAAGCTAATATGTTTGCCTCAAAAAGTACGGTAGAAGCCACACCAGATCCAACAGCTGTGCCATTTACAAGAGCAAGACCTTCCTTTGGCTTCAGCTCGAAGAATCCGGAATTCAGACCTGCTAAATGGAAAGCTTCCTTGGCATTAAGGGACTCTTTTGAGGGTCCAACAGCTCTGGAATTTCGCCTACCGGTTAGCAATGCAGCGATGTAAGACAGAGGAATTAGATCACCGGAAGCAGTAACTGTACCGCGTAATGGCAAGCTGGGCGTGACATTATGGTTGAGGAGTTTGGTGATAGCTTCTAAGATTTCAAATCTAATGCCAGAATAGCCTTGAAGAAGGGTATTAACCCTTACAAGCATAGCTGCTCTTGTTGCTGACTGAGGCAGTGTATGTGACAACTCAGTTTCACGCCCAAATATCGCGCAGTTTAGAAACCTTATGAAAGAAAATTGATTTAACCAAAATAATAAGAATTAGTATCATATGACTATGAAGTTGGACAACATTAAAAGCATCAACTGCATAACAAATAGGAACTTTGCATAAATTTTTGCAGACTTATTGACATTAACTTTTAATGCAAGTAATTAGCCTATATATCATTTTTTCTCTCCATAAACTCTCATATCTAATTTCTCAATGAATACCAAATAAAAAGTAAGTTAAAAACTACTTGAGAAATTTCAATGAGCTAAAAATTATTTCTATAAGAATCAAATCAATATATTCACTACATATCATTGAGAGTTTTTTTGATTAACATATCATTGAGAGTTGACTGAACCTCACCTGACCATCTCCTTTTGAAGAGCAAAGCCTTGTTCAGTTCTTCTATGTGAGGCAGCACCAAAACCAGTGGTAACACCATAAATAGCAGTTCCTTTTTCAATGTTTTCCGCGATCCAGTTGCAGCTAGCTTCAACGCCAGCCCTTGAAGACTCAGATAGTTCAACCTTAACAAGTGAGTTAAGGTTGGCAACAGCAGCAACCTGAGATATAGTCAATGTTTCAACCCCACCAAGCAATAACAGTGGCTTCTTGTACTCTGCTACCATCCTTTTGACTTCATCAAAGTGGCTACCTTTGAGTGAATTAGCAGCTGAATCCCAGTTCAAAGGGTCTGTGACAATAATCAAGTTTGAGGTAACACTTTGGTTGTCGTTATCTAGATTAATAGTTGCCATGTTTGTAGTGTTTGTGTGTGTATGACTAATAATAAGATGAACAAAATGCTTTTGAGGTTTATATAAAGGTCAGTGGTTGTTTTGTTTTCTTTGTTTGGTTGGTGAGTACTGAGTAGTGAGTAGGACTACGTGCAGAATACTACAATCAATGTGAGGGTTGACTTGACTAGTATGTAAAAAACAAATACAATAAAATTAAGTGATTCAACATTTGAACTAAAGAGATTAGGTATAGTAATAGTGTAAAAAACAAATTTTGCTTATCTCTTGATCAAATTTTAACTTGTTAGAGTTTCATTCTCAACAAAACTCAAAGATTAAGACATAAAAAAAAGACTAGTATATTTAGGAAAGTAACATTTTTCTCCTCAACAGCTCATCCATATTTTATCACAATTGTGAATTGGAAGTAGGTGGCAATGGCAACCTCCTCTTCTTTTTCTTCTTTTTGACTAAGAGAGGATGAGGATGTATGATGTATTCAACGCTAGGAAGTGGGCTGCATATTTGTCCTTCATGCCAATATCACCCCAAGAGATAGGATTATTTATTTTTGCCTTCAAAACCTCTCACGTTTTTTACTTAGTCCAAGTTTCATGCATTGATTTCCGTGTTTTTATTTATCTCTTCTCCAATTCTCTTCAACCAAATAAAGGCTTAATAATGCATTTTACTTGAGTTCTAAAACTTAATGGTGTATTTTACATGGACAATCTTGTTTTTTTGAAGTTGTTTATGTTGTTTAGGATATTTATGTTTCTCTTGTGTTAATGAGATTGTGGCAATGTTTGGCTTCACCTTAACACGAAGTTCCACAATTTTATATGTGTTTTCACATCAGCGATAAAATCATGAAATAACAAACAATTTAAGAGAATAGAATTGTCTCAATAAAACTAATTCTAAAATTCAAACGTGTAAAATCTTGAAATTTCACATATGTATAAGGGATTTTTGAATTCTAAAATCCGAATATGTAAAATACATGTTCGAGTTCTATGATCCAGAGAAAATATAGTTTTTAAAATTCAAAGGGACGCATGGGAGTTTAAGGAGTGAAGATAAATAGTCAAAAGTGGGGCTTCGTATCATACATAGTTTAGATATAAGATGTTCAAATAACCTACGAAGCATTTTTCGTAAATAAGCTGAAAAATAAGGGAGTTTCTCTCTACCTCCTCCAATATTTTTTAAAAATGTTCTAGTCTCAAATTGCATATTCTGACATAAAAAATAATTTTGTTTGAATTTGTTTGATGGTCTTAAAAAACAGTTGGGATAAAAATAACTCATAAAATATAATGTTATAACACATCCAATTCAAGGCGAGCGTCAAAAAAATATTCTCTCTATCTCAAAATATGAGAGAAAATTGATCAAACAAAATTGACGTATTGAATCCAAATTTTAAATCAAATACTACATCAACTTTATAAACAAATTGAGACCAAATAAATAAATTGATTAAAAAAAGTGTTTATAAATAAAAAATTGTAATAAAATAAAGGTTTGAAAAAGAAATAGAAACGAAAGTAGCCGTTGGCAGCGGGTTCGCTGTGCTGTAGTAATAGTCTTCTCTTCTACACTACATACATAACATAACATAGTACTCTGTTCTCTCTCTCTCTCTCTCTCTCCAACACTTCCATTGTTTCTTTCTTTGTCTGAGCTCAAACATCGCTCTTCTGCTATCCTAGAAAAACAAAACATGTTCACCGAAGGTCTCGATGAAACCGCTATTCAATGGATCAACAAGGTAACTAACCAACTTCTTTCTGTTTTTGCTTTCTCCTTTATTATTATTTATTCCTCAACTCTAACTTTCCATTTCGATTATTCCTTTTTAGGGATCGCCACTACAAATCGAAGATCCTCACAATCGCGCCCCGCGTTCCCCTCTTACAGAGAAATTAATCCTTCCTCCTATATCATCTCCTCTTTTAACCACTTTTTCCAATAAATCCCCCTCTTTACCTCCTTTAAAATTCCATTCATCATTGCTTCCACCTCTTAACCTCGCTTTCGGATACAATAATGATGATGATCATGATACTGTCAGTGATGATGAAAGTGTTGCTTCATTGCATTGTACTACTGTTGACACTGATGATGAAATTGAAGATGAAAGAGCTCTTGATTATGTGGATACTCCAATTTCACAGTGTTATGATGAGCATCAATTGTTTGGATTTGGAAGTAAACCTAAAACCCTAAAACCAAGTGGAATTTTGAGGAAAGGTTTGGTTAATGAAAATTTAACTATTCAAGTTCCTAATAGTACTGTTAATGTTAGGAGATTTACGGATGGAGAATTAGGTTTCAATAAATGTCTTCAAAAGAAAATTACACCATGTGGAAGTGGAATTGGAACTCGCGGTGTTCGGTTTCAAAACATGAGTGATCCTGTTGAATTCAATACACCGAGTGCTCCTCCTATTTTTGTTGATGGTGAAAGTGGCGATCTTCCTTATTCAGAAAGCTCTGTGGCCAATGAAGTCGATGAAACCAATCAGCAGAATAGCTCTTGGATTTCCGGAGAGTCTGTGAATTGTGATGATGGAGGAGGAAGAAGTGAGTGTTCAATTGAACAAAAACCTAATATTGTTTCTCAAAGGTATTGCTATAGTAGTAATTCCTTGTCGTTTTAGTTTGTTGATTTGTGTTGCTTTCATTATTAATTTCGGCGTTCTTTTGATGTTGAAATGTACAGACAGGAAACAACTTCTACACCAGACATAGAAAGGCAGGCTACTCCTCACTTACAATATCTCAGCACCAGGTGCTGTCACATAAACTTTTTAATCTTTATGTTACAATTATGAGCTAGCTGTTACTATTGTTAAGTGATAACTTTAATTTCATGCATTTTGGTAAAACTTAGTATAACATGTACAAGTAAAGAAATACAAACAACAAATAAGTTGGCACTCTTATGATGTAGGTTTCCAATTCAAGTGTCTTGAGTCTGATATTTGAATCTACATATTAGCTTTGATAATATTTAGTTCATGTTATCAATTGGAAAATCATAGTGATAATATTTAGTTCATGTTATCAATTTGAAAACCGTATTGATTATTGATATCCTATCTTTCTTTTATGGCCTGTCATCTCATTTCATCTCAGCAGCTGCAATAGTCAACATGCTTGGCAAACCCTTATCACTTATGATGCCTGCATTCGTCTATGCTTGCAAGCATGGGCAAGAGGATGTACTGAGGCCCCGGAGTTTCTTAAAGATGAGTGCTTGGCTCTCCGAAGTGCCTTTGGGTAGGTTTCATTTGGTTTTACACAAACACTACTTTGGTGTCGTTACTGTCCTCAATCATTCTCTTGTTTCTCTTAATTTGTAGATTGCATGAGTTCTTGTTGCAACCTCGAGGTATAAAGTCAACTGAAGGAAGCACAAGGAATTCAGAACAAACAGTGCCTCTCAAGACAAAGAAGGTTGTAGGGAAAATAAGAGTGGAAGGTACATACACAAACACACATATATGTGAAAAATTACTCATATAATTATGATTGTGCTCAAAACATTTTATCCTGTTTGGGCACAACTTTAAAATCACTAAATTTGAGGTACCGTGTAAAACTTGCAGTGAAGAAACTTCGTATTATACAAAGACGAAAACTTAAGAGCTCATTTTCAAACCGAGGATCAATGTATAAGCAAGCTGGGATGGAGTACGTCCGGCACGTTTCATCCCTTGTGAAAAGTGGTATAAATTCTATGAAGTCAGCATCGTTCTCAATAACATCAGAAGGTTAGTGCATGTTTGAGGAAGGTTTTTGTAACTCTTTTCGCTTTATAGTTTGGAAATCTTTTAAATTGATAAGGAGTCTCATATACTTCTTTACCCTGAATGAGCTGATAAATTGAGCTTTTACTTGTATTTATAAAGATTAATCTTGTTATTGCATATACATGAATGAGTTAAAGGAATCTGTTTTATTCTTGTAGAGCCATTGTATTGTTTGACCCAACTCAAGAGTGCAACAGAAGAAAATGAAAATGCATCAGAGCCGTGTTCTGCAATTTTGCTTCGCCCTGGTAGTGGAGAGTATCATGATTTGTATGTTTCATCTTCTACTTCTGTTATTTTATATTTTTAGTAGGAAAACTCTTTCTAACTGAGCTGCTGTTAAGCTATTAGAAATATCTGAAAATACACCTTAGTATGATTTAGAAGGAACTTTAAACGATGAACAATTCTTAACAATTCTTACTAGTAGAAACGCTCAATGTTGTTAATAATCTCAAGGAACTTATAACTGCCATGTAATTTCAGTTTCCCATTGAGCCAAGGGGATGCTTTACTCGTAGAAGTCCAAGATTCTAAGAAGGCAGTCCATGGTGAAGCCAGGATTCCAATATCATACCTCAATGATAATCCTGTATGTGCTCCGCTGCCATATTAGTTCATAGATATTGCTCTTCTTTCCTCTTACACCATCTAAATTAAATGTAATAATTGCCTTTAATTGAATATGCAGAGTGACAGAATTCGATGGTGGCCAATAAATCATGACGATAATGAATGTGTTGGCAAGATCCAGCTCTCCATTGGAAGTACAATGACAAGTGATGACAACAATCATATAAAGGTTATACTTCTATCAAAATTTACTTGAGTTCAATAATTCTTAGTTTAACAAATAGAAAATTTCCAACATCGTTTTTTTTTTTGCTATTCATTCTGTGTCTGAGCATAGACTTATCTTATTGTTTTCCCTGTTTTTATATTTTCTGCAGAGTGCTCCTGTTGTGGAAACTCAAGCTTATGATATAGTGTTGGAGGGTGCGATGTGTGCACAACGTTTTCACTCCCGAAACTTGCGACTTAATGGGCCATGGAAATGGTTGCTAGATGCATTTGCTGACTACTATGGAGTTTCAAGTTCATATTCTAAATTGAGGTAATTGAATGTCATTTGGGTGACCCCGACGAATAAAAAAGAATCAGTTTTTTGAACATTCTTCACACAGCATGAAATCATTAATCAATTTTTAACCTTCACTTACCATGTCCATGTGGGTCTTGTAGATATCTATTACAGGTGATGAATGTAGCAACTCCAACCAAGGAATGTCTAGAGCTTGTGAAAGAGTTGCTTGATCCCCTATTGAAGGCCAGAAGTGAGAGGAGTCTTACGAGGCAAGAGGTAAGTAACTTCTCAAATCATATACTTCAGAATATCACATTCATACTTATTTCTTGTTAACATGTTAAGACAATGAGATTAGCTTAGACTTTAGAGTAGACAACCTATATATTCATATTCAGCAGTTAGGATATAGGGACCATTTAGAGAAATAAAAATAGAAGGAGGCGCATTTCTGTACATTTGAGAGTTTGTGTGATAGGAGAAAATCCTTATAGAAGGGGAAACCCTTGGAGGAGAAATAGCTCACCTATTTTTTCTCATTCATTCAATAAAACTATTCTCTCTTTATTTGTTTCTATCAATTTTCGTGCTTGGTTACTTAACAGTTAGTAAATGAAACAAAAAATAAACATGAAAGGAATGGAAAACTTGAGTGAAGGTTTTTTTAATAATTAATGGTTGTCTTATTTGCTGTCTCAGATTTTTACCTTGATATCTAGTTTGTGATTCCTTCATATCTAGTTTACCGTAATTCATCACTTTGGAATTGATTTGTTGTGTGGCTAATAAATCGTCTACTTGTTTGTTGACACAGAGAAGTATACTTTTGGACTGTGAAACTCAGATTGAAGGACTACTGGCGACTGTTTTTGAGAATTATAAATCACTTGATGAAAACTCGCCAACAGGTTTCACCGATCATTTTGGTCCGGCATCTGATTCTGCAGCACCAGCTCTACATCCTGCTCTACAGGTCTACAGTAGTCTTCATGATATACTATCTCCAGATGCTCAAACTATTCTACAGAATTATCTGCAGGTAATTTTTATGTAGTCAATATACTTATAATTCTTGTTTTAGCTCAATGTAACTTCAAGCCTTGAAAAGATTTACAAATACCTTGTAATTGTTTATGAGTTTTAGAAAAATATCAAAATTGCACTTCATACTACTACAAAGTAAAATCTTTATGTGTTATCAAAAAATAAAAAAAGAGTAAAATCTTTATGGATTACTCCTGCAACAATAACATTATGAGATTTTTTGTTTTAGAGTCTAAATGAAATGGATAATATTGACAGACTGCAGCAAAAAAAAGGTGTAGAAAACACATGATGGAGACGGATGAATTTGTGTCTGGTGCCAATGAAAGTTACCTAATGGACGCCATTACCATCTCAACAGCATACCTGAAGATGAAAAATCTTTGTATTTCTATAAGGAATGAAATTCAGGCAGACATAAAGATCAATAACCAAAATACAATTCGTGGTCAGCATATTTTTCCCAGGTATTTTAGCTGAAATTCTTTTTTTTTTTTGACAAAAGCTGCAATTCTTAAAGTTTCACAAGGCTTAATCTTACAGTTTTAGTTTCTTTCTGTTTCAAACATAGCTTTTTCTTATCATTTTCATTTCTTAAAAAAATTCTACTCGTATATCTTCAGTTGAACTGCATAAACTCACCCACTTTTTGTGCTTTATACATATTAATTCTGATAACATTTTGAGATCAATTATTCAATTTTCAGTTCAATTGACCTGGCAAACATCACAGCAGCCATATATAGCACAGAGCTGTGTAAAAGGCTGAGAACTTTCCTTTCTGCATGGCCACCATCAAGTCCACAGCCACATGTGAATGAGCTTCTAGTGGCCACTGCAGACTTTGAACGGGATCTTGAGTCATGGAATATAAGGTTTGTTTGTCAATAAAACTCTTTCCCTTGCACAATCACTTAAGGTTCGACAAGATTACGGTATCATTTCTTCTGACATTCAATATTCTTCATGTTTCAGTTCTGTGCAGGGAGGTGTAGACTCCAGAAATCTGTTCCATAACTACATCATGGTTTGGATACAGGATATGCAACTTAGTTTGCTCGATCTTTGTAAAGCAGAAAAGGTAGTTGACTTGAGTCGTTATTATAGTTTATTCTATGTACAACTACAAACAAAAAACTTAAATCCATATATAAAATGACCCTTCCTTGATAATAACAAATGACAGGTTCCATGGGCTGGAGTAACAACAAACCATTCCACCTCCCCATTTGCTGAGAAAATGTATGACAACATTAAAGACTGCCTAGTCCAGTATGAAGTGGTAATCAATAGATGGCCTCAATACTCACTGTATTTGGAAACTGTAAGTCCTAAAACATGTTGCCTTTATGATCCATTTTATAAAACATGTGATAAATAGCAATATGTTGACTTTTGTATTTTTTTTTTCCCTTTTTCTTTCTTGAAGGCTGTTGCAAATGTTGAAAGGGCAATTGTGAAATCGCTTGAAAAACAATATAGTGACATCTTAACTCCTTTGAAAGATACCATACCAAAGAGACTTCACTTGCAAGTTCAAAAGCTAGCAAGAAGACAATCAGCTTCTGTTCAATTGGTTCCTAGCCAAGTAAGTACTCTGGATTCGTGCTTACATATTTCGGTTGCTCCTATCTATAATGAGTTTACTTATTGATATATTATCTTACAATTGACATTTCTATGTCCAGCTAGGAATATTCTTGAACACCGTCAAGAGGATTCTTGATGTCCTTCATTGTAGAGTGGAAGACATCCTAAATTCATGGGCATCATGTCTACCTGTCATGGGAGATAAGAAGTTGTTTGGGGAGCAAATGAATGGAATAACAGTGCTATTGAGAACCAGATACAAAACTTATTTGCAAGCAATAATAGGGAATCTCGTCAACAATGTAAGGACACTCATTAAGACTCTAATTTTTAATGTTAGCCCTATATATATCATTGTATTTATAAAATCATATACCATAGACAAATTTGTTAGGATTTTGGAAGCCTCAATAGTAGCTTTACATGCATTTGTTATATAGTTTAAGAAGAGTTTTGAATTGTTCAGATTCAAGGCAATAAGATCACACGGCTGAAAAAGATGCTTGAGGAAACAAGAGAAGCAGATGGAGAGGCAGAAGTTCGCGAAAGAATGCAGTTGTTGAATTCACAACTAGTTGAATTCATCTCCAATCTTCATGAAGTCTTTACCAGCCAAATCTTCATAGCGATATGTCGTGGATTATGGGACAGAATGGGACAGGTGAGACCAAACTACAGTCCACAACTAGTACTAGTAAAATGTTATGTGACATGTTACTCATGTGTTGACTTTATTGGCTGAGTTTTTCCTCTAATGTATTCTAAATTGTTTTGATGAAATGTGCTATAGATTGTTTTGAAATTTCTAGAAGGGAGGAAAGAAAATAGAATATGGTACAATGGATCTTGCTATGCTCTTGGGGTAAGTGATTGTTAAAATCAACTTATGTTTTCTTTTTCATATGTTCTTGGATACAATAGGCAGACTAAGATTGTTGACTGATTGTTTCACTTTGTAGATATTGGATGACACATTTGCTTCCCAGATGCAAAGATTAAGAGGAAATGCATTGAATGAGAAAGATATTGAGCCTCCTCGCTCAGTGATTGAAGCCCGTTCTATTCTTTGCAAAGACACTACAAATGCAAATGATACATCTACTTACTTCTACATATAGTAAATTGCTCATTCATTGTATATTGTTTTGTCAAATACTTATTTTACAAAATAAATTTTCATATTATTTTTGCATATAAATGTAATAATGTACTCTTACTGTATTCTTCATTTCTTTGTATTGAAAAATACTCTCTTTTTTGTGTGAAAAGGTGTTCCAAGACACTTGTGCAAAGGAATGTTTGATATTGGTTGATTGGACAATTAACAAAATCTTATAATTTTTTAATAACACTAGCAACACGAACAATAATGTATTAATTCTGTTTCTTTTTATTTTTTGACCAAAAAACATTAAATTATTTATTTCATAAAAAAATAATTAAATTACTTACAAAAGAAAAAAAAATAACAATAAATTGATTCAAATTAGTGGTAAAGACTTGTTTAGATCTAAATTACGGGTGGAAGTGTAAAACTTATCCCTTACGATTACTTTTTAAATGCCGCTACCTCCGTCCTTAAATATAAAATCTCATTTGACCAAATTATATTATTCATTTATCATGTTTTGATCGTATTCTCTTAATAATATATAGATGTAAATATTAGCATATAAAATCTTGTTTTGATGAGTATTTTCAAAATATCAAATTTTTATAATATTTACTGGTAGATAATTAAAGATATTAGTGATCAAAATTATTGATCAACGTACGTACAATAGTCAAACGGAATCTTATATTTATGGACGAGACATTATGTTCTTACTATAAAATTATTTAAAAAAGTTGGTCAAAAATTAATTTATGAGGTATTGTTTCTTTTGACCAGATTCATAAAATGTGTTTGGAAATATCAAAAATGTATTAAACAAAAGGCTCTATACATTATTACAGTAATAAAGTTATTTTTACAAAAGGCATATGCAGTATATTTTTCAATATAATATTAAACGACAGTAATAATAGTGCCATATTTTTCATCTACCATAATTAAACAACAACAATAACTATGGTAGTTTAATTTAAAAAGTAAATAACTATAATTGGATAGATATGTTGCATACGCAAAATAGAATATTAAATTATTCTCTTTTTCTTTTTTGACCAAAACATTAAATTAATTATTTTACCATAAAAATATTAAATTACTTAATTAAAAAGAAAAATGGACTTGACTCGTATTAAGAAATTTCAATTGAAGATCTATCATTTAACTTATGTGCTCTACACTCCGTAGATATTTTAGCAGAGATTATTAGTCATCGATTAATTAAAAATAAACACACTGACTACATAAAGTATGGTGCATATGTAAATATGTGCATAAAATCATATTGAGTCTAATGTCAATGCAATGATGATTTTATGAGTCGTGTTATTGTAATACATAAGCCAACGTGTTATCGCAACACATAAGCCAATATCAGATACAAACATTGTAGTCAATCAAATGTATTCGACAACACATCTCCTTCTATGCACACAATCCGATATAGAGAAAAATGTTGAAAGAATCACACTAACCCTATAAAGTTTGATGTATGTGTCAGTTTTCGTGCATTGAAAATACTTCTTTTAGAAGATCACTCAATCAGTCTTCCACACGTTATATCACGCCAATAATATAAACTAACATATTGATTCATCAAGTTGGCCAGACAGCAGCTCCCCCATCTATGCACACATTTCGAGGTTAGAACCTGTGTTAAAAAAATCACACCTATTGTGTACAATTTATGTTTGCAAAAGAATGTATTTTGAGTTTAATGACAATACAATGATGTACAATTTAGTTTTATTATTTTGTAAGTTGTGATATTGAAACACATAAACTTAAACTGACAATGTAGTCCATCAAGTGGGCTACACAACATCTTCACCTTCTCTGCATACATCTTAAGAACTGAGAAGCTTTTTTTTAAATAAAACCGACTGCATTAAGTATGATGCATATGTTAGTTTCTATGTGCATAAAACAATTTTGTTATTGCACATTGAGTTTAATGTCAGTGCAATGGTAATTATATTACTTTATGAGCTGTGTTATTGTAACACATAAGCCAACACCAGATAAAAATATTGTAGTTCATCAAATGGATCAAACAACACATCATCCTTCTATGCACGCAATCCGATATGAATGAAAGTGTTAAATAAATCACACCGACATATAAAGCTTGGTGCATGTAATAGTTTTTGTCTGTTATGAATGTTTCTTTTGCAAGTCACTCAATCAACCTTACACGCGTTAAGAAAATCACACCAGTTATATAAAGTATATTTTGTTATTGAAACATTGTAACTTACACTAACTGACATTGTAGTACATCAAATTGACCAAATAACACCTCCCTCTTTTGTGTACGCAACCTATGATGGAGAAAATGTTAAAAAAGTCACACCGACTACATAAAGTATGATACATATGTTTGTTTCTACGTGCATAAAACAATTTTGTTACTCACGTTGAGTTTAATGACAATTCAATGGTAATTATATTATTTTATGAGTTGTGTTATCATAACACCATAAGCCAACACCAGATAAAAACATTGTAGTTCATCAAATGGATCAAACAACACATCATCCTTCTATGCACGCAATCCGATATGAAGAAAAGTGTTAAATAAATCACACCGACATATAAAGTTTGGTGCATGTAATAGTTTTTGTGTGTTATAAATGTTTCTTTTGCAAGTCACTCAATCAACCTTACACACGTTAAGAAATTCATGACAATTGTTAAAATATATTTTGTTATAGAAACATTATAACTTACACTAATCGACATTGTAGTACATCAAATGGACCAAATAACACCTCCCTCTTTCGTGTACGCAACCTATGATGGAGAAAATGTTAAAAAAGTCACACCGACTGCATAAAGTATGATGCATATGTTTGTTTCTATGTGCATAAAACAATTTTGTTACTAACGTTGAGTTTAATGTCAGTCCAATGGTAATTATATTACTTTATGAGCTGTGTTATCGTAACACATAAGCCAACACCAAATACAAACATTGTAGTTCAACAAATAGATCAGACAACACATCACCCTTCTATACACGCAATCTAATATGGGGAAAATGTTAAAAGAATCACACCGACATATAAAGTTTGGTGCATGTGATAGTTTCCGTGTGTTATAAATATTTCTTTTTCTTTTACAAGTCACTCAATCAACCTTACACACGTTAAGAAATTCATGACAATTGTTAAAATATATTTTGTTATAGAAACATTATAACTTACACTAATCGACATTGTAGTACATCAAATGAACCAAATAACACCTTCCCTTTTTTGTATACGCAACCTATGATGAAGAAAATGTTAAAAAGTCACACCGACCGCATAAAGTACGATGTATCTGTCAAATTTTCATACACCAAAACATATTGTATTTTACGGTATCACTTGGTTAGTCTTAGTCAAATAAATGTAGTGTTTTTACTATTTGACTTGACAATAATTAATTTCTCTTTATAATTGATATTACTTAAAGTAAAAAATTATAACTTTTGACCATAAAATGTATTTTTAAACACAAATTCAATTTTCACATGATAATAATACAACCTATCTTGTAAAGAAAAGATAAAAAAAAAAAAAAAGACTGAACGTTGAAACAAAGAAGGAAAGAAAGGGATGAAGAAGATAAGAGGGAAATAGGGGAAAAAAAGAGGGAAAAGAAAAAAGAGTGTAAACATTCAAAAGCCGCGATTCCCTCGCGAGTGAAAATAGGATTCAATGAAATTAAAATCGCTATAAAATGGGACAGAATTAGTCTCAGATCTTACCATCACTTTTCAACAACTCTCTCTCTCTCTCATTACCCACAACAACAACAGAGAAAAGAAAAGGAAAGATAAACCAGCCACCACCATGTCCACCACCACCAACCACCACCAACTTCCATGCGACTCCGACGGTGTTTGCATGGTTTGCAAACTCAAACCACAAGAAACCGAAACTCTTCACTGCCGAACATGCGCATCAGCATGGCATGCTCCTTGTTTACCCAATCTTCCAACAACTATCCTCGATTGGGAATGTCCTGATTGTTCTACACCTGTTCTCGTCGCCGACGCTGCTCCGGTAACTGAACAAAATCATGCTCCTTCTGTCGCCGGCGATCTCATTTCCGCTATCCGTGCTATCGAAAATGACGCTTCACTTACCGATGTAGAAAAAGCGAAGAAACGTCAGGAACTTGTTGGTGGAACTTCGAAAGCAAGTGATGATGAAATCAAGATTAAACGCAGTAGTGTGCTTAATCTCTTTGATGGTACCATTAACTGCTCTATCTGTATGCAGTTACCTGAGAGACCCGTCACTGTAAGAACTTTCTTTCATTTTCCCTTTTTTTTTTCTTTCACTTTACCAATTTTAATTAATTGTTTGTTTTAGTCTTGATTTTCGCGTGGTTTACAGTTACATTGTTTTGTAAGATCAAATCGATCGAATAACCTAACCGAAGTTTGTTTTGGTTAGGTTATCTGAACGATTTGATCTTAACTCAAACTGAAGTCTGTTGAAATTTATTTGTTGTTGCTGTTGTTGCTATTGTTTGTTTCGGTCATGTTATTTGAACGATTTTATCTTAAGTGAAGTGTATTGAAGAACATTTGGTTTAATTAAAAAAAAAATTGGTCTTAATTTTCTTGTGGTTTATGGTGACATTGTTTTAAGATTGACTAACCTAACTGAGATTGTTTTGGTTAAGTTATTTGATCAATATGTAGAACATTTGGTTTTATTAAAATTATTTTTTTAGGGTTTATCTTAATTCTTTATGATTCAAAGTGACATTGTTTTTTTAAGATTGAATAACCTGACTGAGTATGTTTTAGTTAGGTTAACTGATCAATTTGATCTTAACTTTAGCCTGTTGAAGCACATTTGATTTTATTAAATTCTTATTTTTTTTGAAATTTATTTGGTGTTATTAATTGTTCTTGTTGTTGTGGATGTTTGTTTCAATCAAGTTATCTGAGCAATTTGATCTTCACTGAAATTTGATGAAGGACATTTGGTTTTATGAAACTGTTATTTATTATTAGTTTTTGAAATTGATTTTGTTGTTGTGGTTGTTTCAGACTCCATGTGGGCACAATTTTTGCCTGAAGTGTTTCGAGAAATGGATTGGACAAGGAAAACGAACTTGTGCAAATTGTAGGGCTTCACTTCCAGCAAAGATGGCGAGTAATCCAAGAATCAATGCACAGTTGGCGTTTGGGATACGTATGGCCAAATTAAGTAGATCGGAGAATGTTGGAGGAAGCACTGCTACAAAGGTTTATCATGTTGTCCACAATAATGAGCGTCCTGACACTTGTTACAGGACGGAGAGAGCAAAGAAAACTGGCAAGGCTAATGCTTGCAGCGGAAAGATCTTTGTGACGATTCCAAAAGATCATTTTGGACCGATCACTGCTGAGAATGATCCAACAAGGAACCGTGGGGTTCTTGTTGGTGATACTTGGGAGGATAGGATGGAGTGCAGGCAATGGGGAGCTCATTTTCCTCATGTTGCTGGCATTGCTGGTCAGAGTACTCATGGTGCTCAATCTGTTGCTCTTTCTGGGGGATATGTTGACGATGAGGATCACGGTGAGTGGTTCCTATACACTGGAAGTGGTGGAAGGGATCTGAGCGGGAACAAACGGACAAACAAAGATCAGTCCTTTGATCAGCAGTTTGAGAATATGAACGAGGCTTTGAGACTTAGCTGCCGAAAAGGCTATCCTGTTCGTGTTGTCAGGTCTGTTATGATTAGTTATGAATTCAATTGATTAATTGATTCCTTATTAGTTTGTTAGGTCTGTTTGTTTTAATTGAACATGAATATGAATTCAATTGATTGGTTGATTCCTTATTGGACTAGTTTTATTGTGATGTCAGTGATGAATTGGTATGATATTTTGTTTATGGATTTGTTTGTTTGGTTCAGGTCCCACAAGGAGAAACGCTCCTCTTATGCTCCGGAAGAAGGTGTGAGATATGATGGGGTTTACAGAATTGAGAAATGTTGGCGCAAAGTTGGAAAGCAAGTAAGTATGAATCTGGTTTTAGTAATAACTAATCATTGCATTAATTCCAGAAAGTACATTGTGTGAGACCTAATGTATTATCAATTTTCCAAGCTTAATTATTGATGGGAAATCTTTTCTGTGATAGGGTCACAAGATGTGCAGGTATTTATTTGTGAGGTGTGACAATGAGCCAGCTCCATGGACAAGGTTGGTTTTGTTCCTTAATTTTTAAGTTTCCTATGTATGTGTTTTTATTTATTTAAAGGGGAAAGTATGGAACTTGATCACCTGAATTCATTTTGTTGATATGCAGTGATTTATCTGGAGACCGTCCCCGTCCTCTACCTACAATCAAAGAGTTTAAGGGCGCGGTTGATGTTACTGAAAGGAAGGGTGACCCTTCATGGGACTTTGATGTAAGTGGTGTCGTGTACCATTATGCTTTTCTTAGATTTCTTAGATTATGTAAGGCCTCTCAGCATGTGCATTTGTCTAAATTTTAGGAGGAAAAGGGCTGCTGGTTGTGGAAGAAGCCTCCACCACTAAGCAAGAAGCCGATGAACATCGTGGATCCTATAGATCCAACGAAAATTCAAGTTGTTAGGCCAAAGGCAAAAAAAGTGTCCTTCAAAATCAAGGATAGGCTTTTGAAAGGTATATTATCCTTGGTGATAACTATTTACCTCATTTCCTCTTTCTTAGATAATTGTTATTTCATATTTGAAGCCTTGTTGTTTTAAACACAATATAGTTGTGGACTTGTTAAGCTAATCCAGTGTTACCTCCATGTTCATTCTTTTTGCAGAATTTGGGTGTAATATCTGTCGCAAGGTGTTGGCTTCCCCACTTACTACACCTTGTGCTCATAACTTCTGCAAGAGCTGCCTGGAGGGTACCTTTTCTGGCCAAAGTTATATCAGGAATAGGGCCACTCAAAGTGGACGCAGTTTGCGTGCACAGAAGAACATTATGAAATGCCCTACTTGTTCAACTGACATAGCTGATTACCTTCAGAATCCTCAGGTACTACTGTACATTTTTATATAGTTTTTAATGTCTAAATGAAAAGAACTGCCTGATTGAACTTTGAATTTGGTTTTATTAGCCTTATTCTTATGGTTTGGATTGCATTGATTATGTGTAACGTGATTAATAATTATGTTGTTATCAGGATTTATATTTGTTGCAATCAAATATGGAATGAATTGTTATACTTCAAATCGAATCCTTATCAAATTCAATTTAATTGTATTCCCAATTTACTATGAAATCACTAGTATTCCTATTTTACCAAGAAGCTTAAACCTTTTTTAAGATATGATGGAATTTAGTGTTTACTATGCTGTCTTGTGTACTTAACATTGACAGTGTTTATGCATTTGAAAGTGTTTGAAGTTTTGTTGCAAATCTTAATCTTTAGGTACTTAATATTATTGACAGTGTCTATGCATTTGATAATGTTTGAAGTTTCGTTGCAATATATGCAATTTGAAGTATTGTTTCTCTACATAAAAGAGGTATTGTTTTGCTTATTTGATGTTTTTCAACAGGTTAATAGGGAAATGATGGGTATCATAGAATCACTCCAGCAACAGGCTGAACAGATAGAGGAGAATTCTGGAGAATCAAGTGCTAAAACTTCTGAAGAATCAGGTGCTAAAACTGATGAAAATCTCAAGCCAGATGAAGAGACAGAGGTTTCAAAGCCGGCTGATTCAAGTGAAAAAGTTTCAGAAGAAATTGAAGAGAATGTTCAGAGTCCTCCACAGAAGCGTAGGAAAGGCGCTGGTGGCAAGGCTGTGGTGAACATGGAGGAACCTGTTGCTGAGGCAGAAGTGGAAATCGAAGCAGTGGCTTGCAATTAAGGGCTGGTGATGTGTTGGACTGTGCTGTTTTATTTTGGGTTTGCATTAAACAGCATGGGTTATCAATAGTGTTAATATTTCTGATGCAAAGTGAATATTTTCTATATCTTGCTAAGAGACAAGACATTTATGTTTTATTGTTTAATTTCTTGCGTACTTCTCGTGTTGTGAGAAGATATTTACTGGATTTTGGAACTGGTCCTTAAATGGTATCACCTGTCTATAGTTGTCATCTATTAAACATGAGAAGTAATGAATGTATTTTATATTTTCATATCTGGTTGTTACATATGTTTCCATTATAAGTTATGATGTTTATTTACAAGGATATCACCTAACTATGTCTATAGGTGTCATATCTAAATGCAGCATATTTTGTTTACACTATTACTAAACTTTTAGGTCATAGGATATTCTTTTAATTAGGCTTTAAAAACTAAATCCAGAACAGATTACACCGTTTGAGATTTATACTTTGTGAATTTGGGCATGACGAGACCGTTTGAAAATATGTTTTTATCATAAAAGTGGTTTTAAAATTGGGTCCCTCTATTAGACTCTTACAAGTCTTTATGAAAAGAGAGACAACAGGTGAATCTGTATGTACATATGACATGCTTATATACATACATCTGATAACTTACTTTTTATGCTAATATGCATCAGATAATTTTTTATCAAGATACATAAATTGGACATGTTTAAATGATATTTAAGTTTTTCATAGTTGATAATAGTAAGGCTATTTGTTGAAACCTTCGGAAGAAAGAGTCGATGTTTGAAGTTTTGTTTGATAAGGTGAGTGTAGTTTGATGGTTGAAAACTTGTAAGAGGTTTTAATTATGATTTATGATTTGAATATGTAAGTAGTAATTTAACCTTTTGGTTTGTTTACTTTGTTTATGAATCTACCTTTGTTAATTAATGTAGTAGTTTAACCTGTTTTTGATGTGCTTTGTTGATTTTTTTAGTTTTTTAACTCCTTGTATTTCTTGTTATTAGATACTTGTACTTGTACTGCACTGTGTTTAACTTAGCACACTAGTATTGAGGGTTTAATTTTAGCTAAATTAATATTCCAACCTAGTATTGAGTTGTAGACAACCACTACACCAACACAATCTTTATTTGATGTTGACACACTAAGTTATTGTAGGATTTTGTGTGTGATGCTGGAGAATATAGATTGTGAAAATTGATTACAGAGCTTCCATCATCAAGAAAGGTTGTTTGATGCATTTAAGAGTGTTCACGGGTTTTAATTGGAGTAACTTTGCCAAACTTATTATCCAATTCAATTTAATTTAATTGGCCTTGCTTGAATAACAATCTTTTTTTGATGTCAAACCGTAAGAACCTAATCCAATGATAAACGAGTTGGATGAACGGAGCATTAGACTTAACTTTTTAATAAATTTTCTATATTTATATATAATCAAATTATATTTTATTATTCAAGGTGTGGTTAAACGGTTGTGAATATCATGATATCGACAAAAAAAAAAAATATTTTATTTTACAAATGTTCTAACATTTTAAATTTATTTAAAACACTGTAAGATTAACACATAAAAATCTTAAACTTTATCATCAAAAATAAAAAAAATTAAGTAATTATTTTGAACGAGATGGACTTGGGAGTTCACAAATTAAAATCATAAATATATTATCTCGTTCAAAATATTATGAACTTTTAAACACAATAAGCAAATAAAGGAAAATTGTTAGAATTGTTTTTTTTTTTTTAATCAATTTTGTTAGAATCGTTAATTATTGTCAAGTTATTCCTTAATATATTTTTTTAGCAAATCATCAATTAAGTCAGCCAATATCACTTTAAGGTGGTGAGTGTGACTACACAAATAGTAAATATTATGTCAATATTTGTGCATATCATCGACAACTCTCAAGATAGAAAAGACAAACTGATATGTACCAAAAAAATAATATAAGCCTCGTTATTGTAATGATCATGGAAAGAAAATTATTGGGCTTTTTTGTACAAGAAAATTGGGATTTTTGATAGTGTGTTACCCAATTTTTCTATGAAAATCCCTTTTTGCGCCCCCAATATTTTATCGTGCGCCCCTAAAAATTACATACATACCATTCTCGCTATTTTGCCAGCGAACCCATATTTGGCTACATAAGGTGGTGCGTATGTATGCTTTTTGAGCCAACCCCAACTTTTGTACATTTCAATACCCCCAGATTAAAAACATTGTTCGCTATATATAACACGAATCAAAACTAATGTGTTCGATTCCTACACAGCGAACCGTATACTTATATAAGTGAAATCCGTCATCTTCCCCCATTCACTAGTTATACCAAAAAAAAAAAAAAAAAACCCTCCAAAATCCCCCCCCCCAAACACTCGAACATCACATAAAATCCACCAATTTTGTCAAATTTGTGGACGAAATCAACTTCTAATATAAAATATCTTACCAAATTAAGAGACTAAAATCACATTTGTGTTTATTTAGAAATATACAAGAGTTTAACTTTTCATTATAATTACTATGGTGAAAGGTTAATAATCTACTCATTACATTGTGAGATAATAATTCACATTATTTACATTGACTTTTTCCAGGTCCAAACAACGAAATACAAATTCAAATGCATTGATACTATAATTAGTGTAAGGGATTTATGGCGGTTATTACTAATGTTAATTTTCTCTCAACCTCGTAAATATCTTTTATGTATATGGAGGAATCAGTCATCTCAAAGACCACATATAGTTAATTTTTTGTGCGAACACATGCAAATATATTTTTTTCGAAGCTAGATGTCATCAAAGACTGTAGATCTCAAACTATCATTGACCTTTGGTCATATGTAGAAAGATTTGTTAAGGTTGTTAAAATTTAGATTTTGGTTTGTTAACGTTATATTATCGACTGAAAGTCTTATACGTATCTTTAGTGAATATTTAACTATCTTTATCTCTTGTATTGTTGCTAGTTTAACAAATGAATGAAGTTACTTTTATTGTAAAATAAAAAACCCTTTGAGTTACAACTGTCAGTTTTATAATACAGTGATCCATTGATAAAAACTTTTATTTATGATCACAATTTCCAACATTCTTTACCTGGGTTCCAGACAAGCATCTATTCAATTTAAAAACTTTCCTAACATTGAATAAATACAATTCTCTTGCTGGTAATCTCATCTTATATTCTGATTTGATGATTGACAATCCATTCTGTAATTCTTGAAAATAACGTCAGTACAGATGGGTCACAATCTATCATGAATAGGATGAAATTTGTCGTTTTCTATTAGAATATGATATTTGTTATATTTCTATTACGTATATTATTTCCAAATTTAGGAATTCTTTTAAATTTATTAAAAGTAACCTCAATAAATTAAAGTTATAAAATACTAGGTAAACCATAAACAAGAGATCCTAGGAAAGCACTCATGTCTAGACTAATGGGGTTCACATATACCTCTTTCACAAATATATAATAGATGTTCCTCAGTCACACAGAACACTTTCAAGTTTCAAACAAACACAAGACATGGATCAGTTACCAATCAAGTTTCAGCTTCAAATTTCTATGTTATGTGTTTTCTCTGTTCTACTTCTCTCGTTCTCTGAGAATTTGAAGCTAATCCTTATGCAATTATTTATTAACTTGTGCACCATTGACAAGAGTTACATGTTCATTTTCTGCAATGTCCTTGTAACTTTTATCATATTGTATTCTATTATATTCAATGCATCATCAACCACCGATGTTAGCATTAAAGATGTCATCGAAAATTATAGCGAGCGGTTTGCATGTAATGTATCAGAATCAGAGATTGAAGAACTAATTGATGCTAAAACCATTATGAAAAAGAAATCCCGAGAAGAAAAAGAAAATAGTTTGTTGATAGTGGAACCAAAAAATGTGGTTGTTGAAGCAGAAGAAAAGAAAAACACTCTTATGATAATTGATGAAGATTAAGAGACAGAGGAATTTAACAAGAAATGTGAAGGTTTTATCAAAAAGATGAAAGCATCGTTCTTTTATGAAACAAGAGATTATTACTTTGATCATTATCAGAAAGCTCATGTTCTTGTTAATTAATTGAGTATTATGTACCAAAAAAATAATATATGAGTAGTAATGCACTAAATAAATAATCCTCTTTTTTAAACTTTTATTTTTGTTATACAGATATTCTCTTGAAGGATTTAAATTATACTCTACTTAACTCTATCACTATACACTACCTACAATCTCTTTTTAATTTATAAAATGGCAAATATTAAACAAAGCAACACAAAACCAATCTTTAAGGTACAAGTTTTTTTTATTTTGTATGTACGATGTTCGGTACATAACATACATGATCAACAAAATAAGGCAAAATTTTCTACAATATCCTTTATAATTGTAAATATTAATAAATATATGGGGAGACTGCTAGAAAAGGATTATATAAAAAAAGAATACAGATTAAGATTTGCTACTGTAAAAAAGCATATAATTTTGAATCGCAGCTATTAATAATAGATCAGACGGTTCAAATTGGTGCAGTTTTAAAATTGCAAAAAACGATTTTGACCACACATTTTAGATCGGACACCCATAATTTAAAACAATGTGTATTTCCACTGCAGCAAATCCTTTTTTGAAAAAACACTTTTTTTTTTTGACAAAAAAAACACTTATAGTGTGGAGAAAAGGAGGAAAAATGAGAGTGATCTGAGTATCTGACTGACACACTTTTTCTTGCATTTGTCAAATAGTTTAACGATTAGATATTTTTTTGTTGTTACATCTAACAATTAGAATATTTTTAGTTTGATAAAAAAAAAGATATTTTTTTTGGTTACATCCAACAATTATAATTTTATCTTTTAAAGAAATATAGTGTTCGAAATTTAAAATCTAACCTTTACATATAAAATACGATATTCATACTAACTCATCCTATATTTATATGATCTTACACCATTTTATTCAAAGACGAACAAATAGTGCGATGATTTTTTGGTTAGAGCAACATTATGTTATGTATGTTATTCACTTAGGTTTTGTTTGCGAGTTTGGAAGGAATGAGAGAGCTTTGGAAGGAGGAAAATAGAGAGAAAAATAGAGAAATCTTTTATATTTTTTGAGAAAATATTTTTTTATAGAGAATGACAAATAAATACTACTACCTCTGTTCCTTTTTACTTGTCGTTTTAGAAAAAAAATATTTGTTCCTTTTTACTTGTCGTTTTAGCAATTTAGGTTATATTTTGCCTATTATATCCCCTTCTTATTTTATTTTATTGACTAAATTTTGTATAATTGTTTTTGTTGAAACAATAAAATCTTTTTTATTGTATACAAATTTTGTTTGTTTTTAAATAAAGTTTGTTACAACTTTTTTGAAATAGATAATGTTTGTGAAAAAGAAGGAATTTTTTGGTGGATTAAAAATATGATATATTTTAATAAAAGGCATACTAGGAAAATAAAGTGCAAAAATATACCCGGTCTTTTTTTTCTAAAAAGACAAGTAAAAAGGAACGGAGGTAGTAATATTTAATATATTAGGGAATTTTTGTATTTTGAAGAAAAAATAACCTTCTAAACTTCTTCCTTTCCAAACTACTCAATTCCTTTCACTTGTATCTTCTTTTTTCCAAAACAATTCCCTCCCTCCTCTCCAAACTCGCAAACAAATCCTAAACAAAGTCTTAGTTTTCAAATGTTCTATTATATTTCACGATCGATATATTAAATTTTCTATGATAGTAACAGCCTAACTGCCTAACGGGAATCGATGAACCAAAAATTCTATGAAAGTACATGTTTAGGATCGTTTACGTTTACTTAAATATGATTGATTAGTTAATTAATATAATTAGTAGTTGCAGAGAATTTGCTCTTAACAATTTTTGTACGCGGTTGAAATTTCAACCTCCTTATTTTAAACTGTACTGTACATACTAGAGAAATTATTGCCTAATGATTTTACTCGGCTTACAAATAATTAAAATATTAGTTGACTGACTTGGGATCTTGTCCCCCAATTAAAGTCAGTCATACTGGCCCACACGTTTCTTTCTTGTAGCTCACTTTCACCATATATATGTATATAAGGATTATTAAGGTGGTTCATTCAAACACAACACAATACAACACAAGACATGGATTCTTTAAAGTTGTTTCAATCACACAATTTGAAGTTTCTATTTTCTTTTCCTTTGTGTTGTGTTCTGTTTTCTCTACTTTCTCAGTCCTTGAAGCCATTCCTTATGCAATTCATCAGCTACACCATTGACAAGAGTTACATGTTCCTTCTTTGTAACACCCTTCTTGCTCTTATAGCATTATACTCAAGTCTAATCAATACCTCTTCATCAATTACTCTAGAAAACAATGAATATGCTTTCCAAAACCACAAGAGTACCCGGTTTGAATTTTACGTATCAGAATTGGAGATTACAGAACCAATTGCTCATGATAACATTATGGAAAGTGAATCTCTAGAAGAAGAAGAAGAAGAAGAAGAAGGAAAAGAGAGTTTGGTGATAGTGGAACCGGAGATTAATTTGGTTATTGAAGCGGAAGAGGATGAAGAAGATGAACAAGAAGAAAATGCTCTTATAATAATTGATGAAGATCAAGAGACAGAGGAGTTGAATAAGAAATGTGAGGATTTTATCAAAAAGATGAAAGCTGCATTCTGTTCTGATTCAAGAGCTGAAAATAGTTCTTATTTTGATTATAATTATCAGAATCAGAAATCACTTGTGCTTGTTAATTAGTAGTAATTGATTATTAGTATTATTTTATGACCTTAACTTTTTTAGATTTCAGGCCACCCACAGATTTTTCATTTTTGCTTGTAGGAATTAAATATTTCTTTTTTCTACATGATTGTGTGTGTTCTGTTACGTGAAGAATATGATCCGATGGAAAATCTAGTCGGGTCTGAATTATGTAGTATTACTATTACTCTCCACTGCTAAATATATAATTTATAAGATTATGTTTTGTTTTTGTTTTGTTTTAACTACAAGTTTAATTTGGTTCGGGGACTAGTTTTGGCATCAAGTGGTTTCAGCCTACTCCCGGTCGTAATTGTGGGGGATCGAATCGTAGTCTTCCCTACAAAGTTCAGCGTCAATCATCACTGAACCAACAATTAGTAGATTATATTTTGTTTTGTTTTAATGAAGTTTACACTATTATTTAGTACCGATTAAATTCAGTCGGAGAACCAATAAGACATGTAGAATAAATTTTTGGCTTAAATAACATTTTTCATGTATTATGTACTCGATTTTTTAGTTTTAGTCCCTATATCATTTTTTGGATTTGTAATTTTATTTTTGGATTTGGTCCTCTAAGTGATGACTAAGCATCATCTTTTACATGTCACCATCAGTTTGATACGTCACACGCTTCCACGTCAGACTCCATTTGCCACGTCATTGATTTTGAAACGGAATTAGACGATATAGATTAAAACAAACCCAATTTGCACATTCGGAGGTATATTTGCAACAAAAAATTCACGTGCATACATGGATGAAAATGTTGTTTAAGTCTAAATTTTTTCATACATGGACAAAAAATTCACGTGCATACATTTACCTCTGACCAATTGTTTAAGAACTGAAATCTCTTGGTACTTAAATCGGTTCATTGTCGGTCGAGTTCTTTTATCTTTTCATGAGACTTTTTTGATTTTCAACAATAATAGCTATTTTTTTATAATTATACCCTAGATTAATTTACAATTTCTTTGGAATATGTGGTTATACTCTAGTGTAAACATTAATAATTTCTGTATTTTAATCGATTAACTTAAATTACAATATATCAATTATTTTTGAAATTGTACAAAATAAAAGACAAAGAACAAAGCTTAAAATTCTCATCCCACTAAACTTTAAACGTTTTTACTATTTACTCACCATACAAAATGGAGAGACAGAATAATGAACTCCAATAACATTTTCTACCAGCTACGACAGAGTTGAACTTACTTTTACATGAGCACGATAAACTATTTTACTATACACTTTTTAAATAAAATAATTCATTATACAACATGATTGAAATTATCAATATGCAACCATAAATGTAGATCAAATAATAGTTATCAAAGACATTACTGAAGTAACCGAATTCTGAATCTCAAAATCTATATTTTTTCATATTTAAATATGTGAGTTTAATTAGTTACATACTTGAAAATAAAAATTATCAATAAGCTATAGCATCTTTGAAATTTAACCATAGTATACGTATTGACCAACCCCTATTATCAGTATCACTGGACACTGGTCAATATTTGATTTGACTTGGTCCCACTCCCATGTTCTATTCGCAAAGAACAAACATAGCAATTGCTTAATTGACTCAACTCAATATCAAGGTCTTTCTAACAAGCCAACCCAAATCAATGCACCTACCCTACCATTTAGCTACTATTTGATTTTTAAGGGAGCTAAATCTTTCTCAAGAGTCAAGAACCCATTGATATTCAAAAATGTGGGCTTGGATTTATCTTTTGTCGACAATAAAATTGTACCAATAGTTAGAAGATCCATCATATTTGTCAACTCTTTTCAAGACAAAGAAAGGGATAACAACCAACAGTTTTTGGTTCATATAGAACTCATTGCTCAAGTACTTATAATCAGTTTAAGACCACTCTACCAAAAAAATTAGTGGATATTTCATGTGTTCTATATTATTAATCTTATAAATATTATGTTTAGCTTTAGTTGAAGAAACCTATAAAAAACTATAAACCCATGGAGGAAGTATAATAATTCTTAAGTTTTAAAAGAGTCGCATGAAATCTAAAATATAATTGAAACATTATTTATTTATTCTGTAAACCAAAGGTATAAGATTATTCCAAAAATATAATTGAAACATTATCTTCTTTATGCGAACAACACGGATTTTTGGATTAGTATTTATTAAATATATTATAAGAGATATGTTTTTTTTTTTAACATATTTTTTTTATATATAGTATAGTACTATGATTTATTTCCATAACTTGTTATTTTCGTAAATAAAATACGTTCTAAGAGGTTTTTGTTAAAAACAATAGTTATATTTTTTTTGACAATAATTGTTATATTCATTATAGTAAATTATGTAAATGTGATGTTACCAAATTTTTTTTTTTTATATAGATGTGTCATATTAAATAACATAAAGAGTTATTTTTTTGTGTGGTCGCATAGTGACTAGAATTTTAAGGTGAATAAGTGGAGTGTGTGAAGTTTAAACTTCTACTTTTTCATATATGCGATGTCCTATCAATTGAACTATATACACACGGCATAGACTAGAAAAAGATTTGATTTATTTCCATAAATACAATAATAGAATGAAACGATTTGCTTTAATTTGATTTATTCCATCGAACTAATTACCATAAATTGCTTTTATAATAAGTTATGATCAAAGAGATGAATAATTTTGATATATATATATAAGAACCTAACCGGTCAAAGGCTAACTCACAAGTCACAACAACTAGAATTGTAAAGTTTGAAAAAATAATAGTTACTACTACATACATACAACATGAGACTCCAATTGCTTGTTCTTCTCTTTGCTGTTATGATGGTCTTTACATCTGCGAGGAAGCAAATTTTGCATGGAGGTTACAGCCCAATCAACATCAATGATCCACATGTGACCGATATCGCCAATTTTGCTGTTACTGAGTTCAACAAGAAAGTTGGCGCGAGTTTGAAATTCGAGAAAGTCATCAAAGGCGAATCACAAATTGTCGCAGGCACTAACTATCGCCTCATTATTTCCACCAGCAATTCCAATCCTAACATTTTTAAAACTGTTGTCTATGAAAACCTGCAAGGCGTCAAGAATCTCACTTCCTTTGTACCGGTTAAAAATAATTAGATGTTGGTTCTTTAATTTGTAGTCTTATAGTATAATTTCATTTTTGTCTATCTTATTAGAGAAGGAATCAATTGACTCTAGAGTAAGTTTTATAACTTACTTTAAATTTTGATCTTTAATTTTAATATAATCGTTAAAATTGATTGATAATAATTGTTAGAATGAGATTTATTTTTTTGTTTTTATTTCTGGTTCTAAGGGGAAAAAGGTCATTTCAATTTTCGGGGCAAATTATGATATTTATACGGGGATCGAACCGCGGTCTAAGTGAGATTTTTTTTTAAAAAAAATTTATTGGTTTTTTTTTAACTTTTTTTTTTAGTTTTCATCACTAGTTTATTATGATTTAAGGGTCAGTTCTGACATTAAGTAGTTTCAATCTCCTCCCGATCAAAATTGCGGAGGATTAAACTGTAATCCTCTCTACAAAATTTAATGTCAATTACTACTGAACCAACTAATAATTAGTTGAGACTTCTTTCTTTGTTCTACTGAAAAACAAGAATTATCAAAAGATTCTTCATATAGAATATAATCAATTAATTATAGACATTAATTGTCAAAATAAAGATTCATTTCCCGTGCTTATTTTTTCTATGTATAAAATATTAAGCATAAGAAGAATGACCAGTGAAATAGACGAGGTTATATAGCAACCCAATAAGAAGTGGCTGATTTTTTTTTAATAGGCAAATATATTGAAGCTTGCTCTTTAGGCTCTTCAATTTGCTCCCACACTCTTTAAATTGACGAAAATACCCTTCGCATCTTAAAATACGAAATGAATTTTGGTTCGCATTATACAAAACGAACTAACTATAACATACAAAACGCATGCACCGTGAAAAACCAAGTGTTTCTTTAGGCTATGTTGGCTTCGTATTATATAATACGAACTGAGATATGGTTTCGTATTTTAAAATATGAAGTATGTGCAGTTCGTATTTTAAAATACGAACCCTACTCGAAATCGTCCCGCAAAATACGAAATCTATGTCCAAATCGTATTTTAAAATACGAACTATTGGGAGTACAAAAACTTTTGGTTTTTTTCGCAAACTCCCCATGGATTAGCCTGTGCCATCCTGTACACTTTTTAAACGAAACTAAATTTCACATGCACATCTTTAAACACAATAAAACACAACTTAAATCCAAATTACAAAACATTAGTACAATCAAACACTACTTAGTTAAATCCAAAACATTAGTACAATCCAAATAACTTAGTACAACCCAAAATATTATTAGTACAATCAAATGACTATAGTTTGTCTTCATAAGTGGTTGCAATCCAAGCTTTAGTACAATCCAATACTTGTTATATTACTCAAAATAGGTGTAAGATCATCCAAATGAGTGAAGAATTGTTGAATCCAAGCTTGAACACGCAAAAACCGCTCCATAAATCGCAAATCCGAGCAATGGTGTGAGGTTGAGTGTTTGAGTGAACAATGAACATATCAGACCCTGCAATTGTCATATAACAGAAGCTTCGTATTTTGCGTTACGAAATTGAGCGAGTTCGTATTTTAAAATACGAACTGGACTCAATTCGTATTTTAAAATACGAAACCAACTTCCAGTTCACATTTTAAAATGCGAAATCATACAACATAGTTTAAAAAAAAACACTTACATTTTTTCAAGATGTATGCGTTTTGTGTTATAGTGCTTTCGTTTTGTATAATACGAACTCAATTTCATTTCGTATTTTAGGATGCGAAGGGTATTTTCATCATTATTGGGGGGTGTGGGAGTATATTGAGGGGCGGGAAGAGCAATTTTCAAATATATTATAGTTAAGACCCGCCCAGCCCAAACGCATCGGGGACCCAAACATTTGTTGAACAATGGTATATTAGTTGACAAAAAGGAAAATTAAATAAAATAAGGCATTAAGACATAGCTAATTTAGTCCACTAATTTTAATTCAACTGTCAAAAAATGATGAAATTGTTAAGTTGAATGTCTATGATCATTAACTAAGGTAATTCAAACCGATCTTTGCACTATACATGTATAAATTTTCATCAATACTTTATCATTTTGTCTATGTATGAAAAATAAACTACCCTAGGTTACAACTAAATTACATTAATCATTAATGTAATGTTTATAGAAATTAATCTCTCATGTAAATAAACAAACAGGTAGTTTTATATATCATAGAATGTTGTCCACCACGTGGATGCGAGATGATCAATAAGTTAGATAAGGGTAGGATCCCATAAAAAAATCCAAACTGATAGGACTTGTGTGATAGATAGTAAAGGATATGCCACATAGTGACTAACAATTCAATTCACAAAAAATGGCTTCCATTGCCAAACTGACTCTTCTATCTTCTTCTCCCCTTACTACCTTCAAAACTTCATTTCTTCCTAAATCACCATCACTTTCTCACACCATTCTCATCGCCTCCCCCAAAACAACTACTCTTGGTGTCAAAATTCATGCTCAATTGGGTAACATTATTCAAACTCTTAATTATTAATTAGCATCCTCTTGTTTAATTAATTAATGTTCATGCAATATTTATCATTCTTGTTTCTATATTATATTTGTATTATTAGGTGGTCGAGATGAAGAAACAAAGACAGGAGATAAAAAGAAATTCATAACCAGAGAACAAGAACCACAACAGTATGTAGTAACTAACTAATTAACTAACAACAATTAATTAAATTATGTATTTTTTTTTGTTTGTTTGTTGGTAGAGGAATAAGTAGTAAGAGTAGACCATCTAAAATTCACACACACAACTAAGCAGTCTCGGTTTTAAATCCGAGTGAAGATGTTCAGTTTAACAATATCGGCATTGTCAGTTGAGTCTGGACTAATTGAGCTAATTTAATTTGTGTGCAGATATTGGCAGACAGCAGGAGAGAGGGAAGGAGAGAATCCAATGAAGACACCACTTCCTTACATTATCATATTTGGTATGTCAACTCCTTTTGTAATCTTAGCCATTGCTTTTGCAAATGGTTGGATTAAGGTACCAATTAGATGAAACCATAGACAACATACAAAAAAACACTTCCTTGTATTGTGCTTTGTTGTGTGCACATCTTCATTCTCACCAATTTTAATATAAGCACTCCAGTAGTGGTAAGTAATACTTGTCAATCTCGAGTAAATAATTTATTTACTTTTTCACATATGTAACGATACGAACATTATGGCGTTGATCGAATGAGAATGTTGGATTGAGAAAGATATCTCATTGTAGTAGTTTGATGATTGATGACCCTACCATGCATGCATGTTTTTAGACTGAAAAGATCAGTTATATGGAAAATTAACTAGATGCTTTTGTGATCCTTTTAGTTCTTGGCTCTGATTAAACAAATTATAGTGAAAAGAGCTAGGCTTATATATAATTTAGTTGATATACAACGTAACTAACCCAGAACAATTTCATTTATAGAAAATGGAGTTAGAAGTATATATAGTCAAGTTAAAATTACAATGTGTGCTTTCTCGCCGTGAGATTAGTACCCATTTCATTTTGTTGAGTATGGTTCAACAAATGCTCTGCAATCAGAAACATAAAAACCTATAACTCATCATATATATGTTCATTTTCTGCGTTTAGTTTTAAGCAAAACATCAAAATTATTTTTATTAGATTTCTCAACTATGTTTTTTTTTTGGGAGCTTCTACGGTACACTTGAATTATGTACCGGTACATGACATCGTAAATTAATAAATTAACAATTAGTTTTATGAATTAAAAACATTATTAGTTAATTATTGTATTTTAGATATAATAATAGCACAAGATAAAATACAATTTCATTGATTATAATGATTATACTAATATTTTAACATTTTTTCAATAAAAAATTGAACATTGACTATTATGAAGAATAAAAATTCACAAAATATCAAAATTTATATTTTTGAAAATTTTAGTTAATGATATTTGATTATTATAATGTTTTTAATGATAAAAATATAATTTCTCTTAAAAAAAATCATTTTATTTATTAATTTGATACTCATGTACCGGTACATTAGAAATTATCTAATGTACCATAAAACTTAACTTTTTTTGTTTTGTGTGAATAATTGTAGCAACAACAACATTATTGACGTCAAACAACACATCACTTTTAAATTAAAAAGTATACCAATTCTAAAAAAAATAGTCAAGTTGCTTAATGACTAAGTATTTATTCATTTAAGCGAATAAGTGGGAAATTATGAGTTCGTACCACGATCTCTGTAATAAAATGTAATATTCGTATCGATTGAATTTGAACGTAAAGACACCAATTCTCAATTACTAGTGTAATAGTGTATGAAAATGATAAAACTGTTATTAAAATAAATAAATTGGTGAACAATGTTTGGTTTGTTTTTTTGATAAGCGTGAACAATGTTTGGTAATTGATTGATATATAAAAAAAAAGCCATATATACCGTCTAAGTGCCCGTTTGACCCGGCTTATTTTCTACTTTTCTATTTAGCTTAAACGAAATAGAGAAGTATAAAATTGAATTTAGTCATATTTCTCTTTAAAAGTATTAGAGAAATAAACTAAAGAATTAAAAAATATAAAAAAGTAGAATCAAACACATTTTTTTCCTACTTTACTATTTTTAAGGAGAAGAAAAAAAGTAGAAAAAAAGCCCGGCCAAACGGGCACTAAGTTGTTAGATGTACTTATTTCTTTTTACTAAAAAAAATTATCCATCATTGTTGAACACTTGCAAACATTGAACAAGACAGGAGTAGTAGGAATTAAGAACCACTAATTTCAGCACCAAAAAAAAAAAGAACCACTAGTTTCTATACCGATGATACCACTAATTTCTATACACCAATGATATTTTAACTAGTATAAATTTTACAAAATCATATAGATAAGTCATGTAAAATTTTACAGAAATTTTAATTCATTAGATATATTATTATTGAGATTCACCAAAATTAAAAGTGTGAGTTAAAAGTATTATTTTGATTTTTTTTATTTAATATGTTATTAAAATCCGTCATAATAATTATCTATATATTTTGTGTCCTACATACCAAAAAATTTTGTTAGACCACGGGCTTCTCCAACATTTTCGTCGAGCTCCACCTGATAATAATAACAATATAAAACAAATGAATAAATATGGTAAGAGAGAAAAGTGTGAAACCAAAAGACTCATATGAAAACACAATGTCTCATGAAAATGATTCATGTTAAGTTAACTATAGAAATATCGAACAAAAATGAAGGGCAAAATTTAGATCATATGTGACACACTACATGAATTTGGTGAACACACGATATAAGTATGGGAAACCAAACCAAACCAAATATGTTAAGATGAGAGATGCAAAAGTTGTGGTGAACACAAAATAGGTATGGGAAAACAAATCAAACATTTTAAAGGAATTTCTAATTACTATAAATACACTAACCATAAAATCCTACTACCAATCGAAACTTGTAATAAGTAGTAATAATCCTCTTTAAAATGTAAATAATTCAAGTGTACCGGTACATGATGTTGTAAATTAATAATTTAACGATTATTTTATGAATTAAAAACACTATTAGTTAACTATTATATTTTAGATATAATAATAGTACAAGAAAAAATATAATTTTATTGTTTATAATGATTATACTAATATTTTAACATTTTTTCAATAAAAATTGAATATTGACTATTATGAAGAATAAAAATTCAAAAAATATCAATATTTATATTTTGACAATTTTGAATAATGATATTTGATTATTATAATATTTTTAATGATAGAAAATTAATTTTTCTTAAAAAAATATTCATTTTATTTATTAAATTGATACTAATGTACCGGTACATTAGAAATTGTCTAATGTGCCATAGAACTTGCCACTTTTATATTGTCATACGATTTTATTTTGCTTATTGAACAATGACCTATAACCTATTGTAGGCCATCGACCCCTTGCATAACACCACTTCCACCAACGTTTACCATACATGGCCTTCGGACAAGTAACGACCATGGTGCTTTTCGAGAATCTTGCACACAAGACACTAACTCAAGAATGGTAGTTTATCTTAAATATTAATTTTGTGTCAAATACTATAGCAAGTAACAAGTCTAGATTTTCCTCAAGAGATGGTAGTTTATCTTAAAGTCTCGATTCATGCAATATTTTTACCAAAGTTAGTTAACAAAGATGGTATTTAAGTTATAATTTTTTTTTGACTTAGTTATAATTATTTTTATTTATTTATTTATGTTCTTCTTCTTGTTATTATTTGAACAGGTTAGCCCAATAGAGTTGTAACTTGGCCAAATCTTATTTGGGTAAAAATAATTTTAATATTTGGGAAAATGAATGGAGAATATATGTAACTTGTTCATTATAAGCATAGAAATCACACACTGCATTTTATTAATCGAAACACACATATTTATTCATTTAGATAATAATTAAACAGGATCAATCAATCATTAGGGTCTCTACCGCTGTAACTGCCGCCGCAGCAGAAAAACTTGCACCAAAAACCCGTAATATGGTAACCTCCTCCTCCGCTGCCACTGCTGCTGCCTCCTCCGCCTCCGCCATCGGCGGAAGGTAAAAATCTTGCCTCCGCCGCAAGAAGAAGCGAGACAAGAAGGAAAAAGACAGAAATCTTCCTCATTGAAGAAAATGATTGTTTTTATCTTTGACAATAAGAAGAAAATGATTGTTATTTATGAATGAGTGAAGATGAGAGATGTATTTCAAAGAAGCAAGACAAACATACAAGAAGCATGAGCATATTGACAAAAAGTATCAAATATGATTGTTTCTGGTTATACCGGGGAGTTTCTATTTTGCAAAGAGTTTTAATTAAAGTATGTGTAGTGTGTTCGTAGTTTTTGTGGATAAATAATTCGTAGGATATAGCACTATTTTATAGTACTATATTAATTGCCAGAATAAATAACAATATACCTAAAGTTGCTTACATGAAAATAAATTCTTAATTTACCTATTTCAGTCTAATTTCTACAATCAGAATAATTAACTTAGAAAATGTTCTAAAAAAACCATTTAAAGGATATTCAATAGCAAATAATAAACAAAATGCTGCATCATCTTTGCTTGTCAAGCGACTTGTAGAGTAGTGTAGTGACAAATTTGTGTTTAAACCTATGAGTTGATCTTAGTGCCACAAATTGATCATCATCAGATTTGTGAACATACAGATGATTCAGTTCCACATGTGTGAAACTAGAGACTTGATCAGTGTTGCTCGTCGACGCCTCTTGTGTTATTGTCACCGGTATTTGTGGTGGTAATTGCGGGGGAGGCTTGTTGAATTCATCTTCAGTTAAGAATATATTGCCGTAACTGGATGGCGGTGATTGTGGATCATTTTCTGCTGTTTGTGGGATATAGTCCTGTAAACAATCGAAAATTAGTAGAATTTAGTAATTATGGAGGCAATTAATGTTAATAAGTTAGTTATCATGTTAATTTCATACGTCCTGCTTTAAACTCTTATGTGTCCCTTAGCTCCCCAACCGAGCTACTCCTAACGTGGGACTATATTTGGATACGATGAATTAATACACGGTAAATATTCTCCTTTAAGCATAAGCAAAACATTCCTAGAACGATATAATACCGAATAATGCGAAAAACATGACACCAACATGAAGGGAATGCGAGCTACAAACGCGAGAAAGACTAAATTTGAATTTATTATCATGCTATTGAATAATGATGATAGTAAACTAATATAATTAACACATATGAAGGTGTAATTGACTAGATCATGTATGTATAAATATTATGTAGAAAAGAAAAAAAAGTAAACCAAGAACTTAATTACCTGCAAATCCAATATATTGTAGACATGACCTGAATTATCAAAACAAGGAAATTCTGGAGCATGTCTCCAATGACCATCTACAATGAAACCGTAATAATAGATACTTATTGGAAGCGTTTTATCAATAACAAATTGATTTTGACCTACATTCTGCATGGCCTCCCTACAGAACAGAGTAAAATAAATGTCATGATAACATAAAGAACAGTGTAATAGTATAATCTATTACAAACTTGAAGGACCAATTTGAATTTGATACTTAAAAAATCTAGTACAAACATTAAACTTAAAGAACATATGGTTGAATTGAATTTGGCCTAGCTATAATATACTTTCTCCGTTCTTTTTTATTAGGAGACGACAAATCACTTTTAAACTTAAAAAGGGACTTATATCTTACTGTATAAAAAAAACCGGGAATAAAATTATAATGATGTAAAAACATAACAAAAGATAACAAGTAAACTATTGATTGAATAATTACGCTGTTTCCCGGTCGTTCCATGATCCTGCAATAAAAACATTGGTGCCTCCATGATTCCATGTGATCCTTACATTTTTGAACCTTTCATGAACCACTGTTTCTACATATCTGTTTTGCATCAATGATTGTGTTGGCTGAGATTGTGCAATCATTCCAGGTCTTTGCATGGCACTCATAGGAACCTTGAAATCATGTATTTGAAATTCAATTCTGATTTTAATTTGTCTCAGTGTTAGAATATAAGAAAATTCTAATAATCAATTTTTATTTTTGAAAAAAATCTAATATAATTTCTAATAGAATCAATTCTGATTTTGTTTTTTTGACACAGAATCAATTCTGATTTTATTTTGCACCAATATGGTTGTCACATATAATCAACTTTCTAATTTTAAAATATTTATATCTTTTTTAATTTATTTTAACTTTTCACTCAATCTTTTTTCTTATTAATAGGTTTATCAATTTTTTTCAACTTCAAATAATATTAAACAAAATCATATCAACTCTTAAATTTTTTATAAGGAATTCCTAGAGACATCCAAAAAATACTAACTACAAGATCCTTACTAAGTATATGTTTAGTATCACGGTAGATATATCAAAATTCCGATGATCTACCATGGTTTTACAGAAGCTTTTTGAACAATCACGATGAATGATCGTGATTCTAATATACTCACTCTAATACAAAACATGTCCTAAGTTTAAACCAGAAGAAATTAAACACAACCCACTCTAGCATATTGCCTATAAATAAAAAAACATTACTAACAAACTAAACATCGGAGCTCAAATTATAAATGAACTCTCTTAAAACGAATAGTTCAAGAACCAGACTTTACTCATCTCTGTCGGTTGAATTTCAAATTATCAAGAGTTTCATTTCTAAAATTAACAAGCGGACATAAGCTATTTAGAAAAGTATCCCACTTCTATATGGAATGGCCAATTATCACTAAATTGAACCCGAGGAAAAAAGTTCTTCCCCCTCTTAACACTATAAAACACATCCTATATATATGTTTAGCTGCAAACATGACTCATTTCCAGTTTGTATAAAAATTTAAACTTTTTTTACATTGAAAAGATAAATTATTTCCTTCAAAAATTGATTTGTCGATCTTCTCCTTTCCAACTCATACATTCCTTCCCTTATCACTTGAACTATTCTACGGAAACAATTCAATCTTTTATTTGAACAAAATATCCAAAAAAATCCTTAATCTTAAACTAAAAAAAATCAGTATTGAAAAAGTAATTTTTTTTAAGAAAAAAAGAAGGAAAAATCCCATAATTTCTCTTAAATGAAAGAAATTGTAAAAAGTAAAAAAAAGAAAAGAAAGGAACATGTGTCTCTAACCTGTTGCATGACAAAAGGAGCTACAAATGGATTGGTATTATTAATGTTGCTGTTAACAAAAAGTATTTCAGAAGGCACAAAATTCATCTCTTGTTCATATTCATCATCATCTTTTCCAGAACTTCCTTCACCATGTTTTCCTCTACTATTACTCCCCATCACAAACACAAACAAAAATTCAGATTTTCTATTTGAATCACTATTATCCTCAGAATCAAACTATCGTCCATCACATAAACAGAGTAAAGTAGAAGAAGATAAACATGATCAAGAAGATAATCTGCAATAAGACAACACCAATTCATTAGATAGAGAAGAAATAATTATTACTTAGAACATTAATTAATACAAAACCAATTTTGTTTACATAAATAGAACACAACAAAACTAACGTTTGAAAGTAATCTAGGAATAGACTTAAGGTAGAAGAGTGACATTGTGGTTATAGCACATGTACAAGTTTTTTATTTTTATTTTTCTCTCTCTTTCTTTTTCTCTTTGAAGGTGCCATTTTTCTATGCCTTAAAGCAACTGAAAATAAATATTGATTGGTTTTATTCTCCAATGAATTTGGAAGATTCCACGGTGGAATATTTTTATGACTTTGGTTTAAATAAGAATGTTCCCATGCTATATGGTACAACCAAACCATGTCTACCATGATCTCTGTTCTAGCAGAGATTTCACATAGTTTTACGCTATAGCCGGTTTTTATTAATGATTTTGAACTAATCTCGATTGTTGATTTAAATCTAACGGTTTGGATTTGTTACAACGTCCTGATGTAACAGTAGAAAATCAAAATTGGTGAAATGATATGTGCATACTTTTTATTTTTTGTAAATGAATAAATTAATACTTTTGGAGTAAAGAAATTGAACACTACAATCTTGGTTTGGTAACATCATGGGTTACACCAGCTAAATCAACTTGTTTTTATCGTATTATTATTATAAAAGTAAAAGGATATATGAAACAAAATAATACTAATGAAAAAGGGTTTAAATTGGTAGTTGTTATTTAACTTTTACTTAGAGCATAGTATTGTGCTTACATTCTATACAGGAAAGTATGAGTTGTTAATGGATTTTGACATGTTGGTTTTGTCTTTTTCTATTTTGTTTTGCTCTTTCTTGTTTTTTGCATGATAAAGTTTAATTAATCAATTCAACACTTAGCTTGTGAATCCTTTTGCCAACAATAAAAGGGGTCAAATCAAATCAACAACCCATGACATGAACATAACATTAATTTGGGGAGGGGAAACTACCTATGATTCTAGGCTTGAACTTTGATGATCCATAAAAACACAATTTAGCTAGTCTGATGTTTCCATTTTTAATTGTTATGAAAAATTATATTATTGTTTATGTAGTGTGATAATATATAAAAATAGTGTCTTATTTTATAGAACTAGTTTAAGTAGCAAAATGCAAGAGATATGAGTTGTATAGGTTCAGAGATTAATTTCTAACGAAAGTAATTTATCTTTTTGATGTGCCAAAAAAAAGAATTTATGGTTGAAATTAAATGGTTAATAAAATAATTTTTATTTAAATTTTACTCATTAATGCATTATTTAAACTTTATCATGCAAAAAACTTTTTATCTATGGATTAAACTCTCAACTAATAGGAGATTCATTTTTTACAGGTTAATGTTTTGGATTGGCCTAAACTCAATTCTACGGAGATATAAGTCTTCTCAATATATACCACTAAGCATTATAAACCATACAATGAACACGTCTTAGACGGGCACTCAAACATGTTTGGTTCAAATTAAGATTGTTGAAGAAACCAAAGATAAAGACATCCAAATACATTTGTCAAATTAATTAAGGTTTTGTCCAAAAAACCTAATTTCTCTCCTATAAATGGTAACTTATGAATCAAGTTTCAAGTACACTATTTTAGATTCTTAAAATTTTCACACTTATAGCTCTTGCATACTTGATCGTTGAAGTGTTTGTAGGTACATTATTCTCTACAAAAAAAAAAAAAGACTTCTTTACCTTTTAAATAACGACTATTCAGACCACACATTTTAGACCCAAAATTAAATTGATTAATTAATAAATACATTAAAAATTACATTTCCTTTGTACCTCTGACCCAAAGAGTAAGCATCACAAGTTATTATAATATTTCCTATTCATGTTTGTTTGCTATGATCTTTTTTATCCACAAGCAATGACACATGATTTGCTGTCTTAATTAAAATTATATAGTATATCATACTAGCATATAAAGTACAATACATAAAGAAGAATTTCTTAGTAGTATATTTTATACATTGGACTCGTGTTATTGAATTCACCGATATGATTTTATCTTTTTCTATGTCATGTGTGTGCTCCCTTGAAACCAACAAGAAGTTGCACTAATTGCACCACCAAGCAGTGACAACAACCCTTGTTGGAAGATCATATGGCTTTGTATTAGACAGCCTAATTTGCCTAGAAATTAATTTTATACATGTACGTAGTTGGGCAAGAAAAGTAAAAAGGACCCTTCAACAATTTCGACCGTCTAGAATATAGAATATTGTTGCTGCAGCCTGCATGTACTAGAGAATAGTATAATAGTAGAGTTTTATTTATAAACACTATTAATTTTTATTTTCTTTGACAAAAACACTATTAATTATAAAGTTATTTTACACATGTATGCGTCCAATAATATATTGTTACATCATGTATGGTATTTAAAAACAACATATGATGTGTCACATTCTTTAATAATTGATATATGTAGCAACACATTATCAGATATATGTGTAAAATAACTTTACACTGACAATGCATAGTAATTAAACTTATAATATATAGAATACTTTTTCTTGTATTTTAATTTATTAATTAGTTTAAGTCATTAATGGGTTAATTTAAAAAAATCATGATTAAAATTATATATTTTGTACGATTTGGCAAATATAATTGATAATTGATTGATGACATAAAAATAATAATTTATATTCGGCGTGTACATAAATTAAATTTATACTTTATATAAATTTTTATATATAATATACAAGAAAAAGTATCGTGTATATAAAGGTGCGTTTGTTTGTGATTTTTTTTTTCTAAAAAAATCACTTTTTTCATTTTTGATGCGTTTGTTTTAGATTTTCATAAAAATCATTTTTGAGTCCAAAATGAAAAGCTATTTTCAAGTGATTCTCTCAAAATCTATTTTTTAAAAACAAGAACCATGTGTTTGTTCTCAAAAATGATTTTTATAATTGTAAACAACCACAAAACAACTTTAGATTTTTTTCAAAATATCCACAAAATAAATCTATTTTTTAAAAATAGATTCTTTTTAAAAAATCTATTTTATTTTAATCTCAAACAAACACACCCTAAATCATATTTTAAGGCTGGTTTATTTTATTGAATTAAGGATAGATACGCACATGTTCGTGGTTTTGAAAAGATATGAAATATTTTAATTCATATTTTTTCACTTATTTTTCCCAAATTCCTTTAGGATCATTAACATTGTAGCAAAAAAATTTATTTAATTTAGACAAAATGACAATTATCATTTTCTTTTAAAACGGCAAAAGAAGCTAGATTATATTAGGTCACTAAATTAACACAAGATATACTCCATCTAGGGCGAAAAAGAATTATATAACTTCTAAGGATATAAACATCCAAAACCAACACGGAAAAACAAAAGTTAAAAAGTCAAACAGCAAACATGCAACAGAGCCACCCTAGCAAGCTAAGGAATTAATATACCATAAACTAAACTCAACAATAAAATCTTTCTATTTCGCTTTAAGTTACCACCAAATCTAAATTTTGATTTGATCTAATACTTGATACATATCAAACTATTTGTTCTGAAAAAGACCATCACACGCTCTCCAAATCCACCAGTAAAATTTTAAGTTCTAATTGAAGTAAAAATGTTTATCCTAATAATATTAATATTATCGATTGAGTTTCCGACATTACAAATATATTAATTCATATATTTCAAAATTATTCTAACATGCACATCTTAAACACCCAAATTCCACTGGTTGAAAATATTATCTCTAAATATTGTACTCCCTCAGTTTCTTTTTAACTATCATCACAGTTGACCATTATATTCATATTTTTAACTATTAATATATTTAATTATATATTATAAAAAAATTATATTTATAAAACATTCATCTAAACATATTGAACAATATCTTATATGTTAATATTTATTTTATATATTAATAAAAATAATATTTGTTTTCAACTATGATAGTTTTAAAAATGAACGAATAATAGAGTAGATATTAATGCACCAACTACGTACCAAGACTTTGTTGATGAGGTATAATAAGAAGGGGGTGCAGAGAATCTATCCACATATTTGATGCATCCTATCCTAGTAGTATATATGCGTGATGAATAATAGGGTGCCAAATTAACCCAAATAATTTCTTGCACAACTAAAAGTAGATACTTGTGGGTCTTTTGTTAGCATATATAACTACTTTAGATGCAACAATAGCATCTAAAGATTCTAAAAATCAAACAAGCATGTGAAATTAAAGCCAAGTTAAAAAGTATGGATTATGGATTCTTGTTTAGCCCTTTTGATATTGTACAAGTAGCTCATCTCCAGCTAGCACTTCATGAATTCCATCCCAACTTTAATTACCATGGGCTCTCACATATAGCAATTATCAAAGTCCCCTAAGTATCTTTTCTTCACATGTGGTTTGTTTTAGGTTTCTAATAAAAGGAGCAAGAATAATAATATAGTAGGTAATAGTAAGTTGAGCATGTCTTAATCCCACTAAAGTTTGTGAGAGCAAATTATGGAGGAAGTGTGCATCTCCTTTTAACCATCCAATCAAGGATAACTAACTCAAAGTAAAATCAGTTGGTAACCTATTCTCAATTGTCTCGAAGTTCCTTAATCCTTGCTAGGTGTCAACTAAACATTAGTAAAAGAACCAACAACATTTTTTGATGAATCTTTTCTAGTTTAATCAAGATTAATTTGCGTATTATTTCTTATTTGAACATGCAACAATGTTAAAACTCTTAAGAAAAATTTACCGTTCATTTAGATTTTACAAGACTCGATGAAAAAGTTTCTACAATTACATGCAGAAGATATCAAAAATAGGCCAAAAAAATAAACATTGATATGAGAGTCTGATTAGTTATACTGTAAAGGAGTCTAAATATTTCTTCTTTTCATGGTCCATCAAAAAAAGTAAAATAATATCGAATATCAACGAAATTTTGTCATTGTTATAAATATAATTTCTTTAATAATCTTGGCTATCACACGACTTGATCTGAATAGATTAGTTTGTGCTTACTTTGTGTTGATGGTTTGATATATGTCATTTTATAGTCGAGTTGTAAACTAAGTGGATAAATTAAGTTATTTTTTGTGGTCCAAAGTATAATTTATATGATTTAAAAAACTCATAGTTGATTTAATTAAATAGTTTTTGCTTCAATGATAGTTCTTTATAAAGAACTAAAACTTAACCCCACATATTTTTTAGTGTTAATTATATCGCCGTTGGATTTTAATTTGTAACAATTTAAGAATGATTAGATTAGATAAAATAATAATTTTTTGTCTTTGAAATATGTTAGTTGTCGTTGTTTGTATAGTTAATGTCACTACTACAAAAAAACACATATTATAGCACTAATTTAATAGCGCTTTTACACAAGCGCTATAAAAAATCGTACTAAGAAGCTTATAATAGCGCTTTTACATGAGAAGCTTATAAAAATTGCACAATAGTTAGTTCACCGCCTTACTATGGGCCTGTTTGTTTTAGCTTTAAAAAAAATAGATTTTTTTGTGTTATATAATTTTGTGTAAAATTTTTTTACAAAGAAATTTTTTATAAAAGCTTCAAATGAAAATTTGGTTTTGAATATTTATTCTTAAAATGTTATTTTAGATATTTTATCATTTTATCGAAACTTTTTTTGAATATCAAAATTTTAAAAAATCACTTAATTTTGAAGCTATTTCAAATAGATTTTCATAAAAATCGTTTTTGAAATACAACTTTTTGAAAAAATTGAGATTTTGACTATATTTTAATCTTCAATAATGTGTGTTTATGTTATATGATGTCAAAATTAATGTTTCAATTTAAAAAAACGAATATAAAAAAACTTGTAATATTTTAAAAAACAATTCTATAAAATCTATTTTAAGAAATATAAAAAAAAAATATTTTTTTTAAAGCTCAAACAAACGCACCCTATGTCATACATCATATAATGCATATTTCTTATTATTTACGTTTAATATAAAGAATTTGATAGTTGAAACTTAGTGTACCTGCGGTACTGTTGCTCTAAGAAGTATTCATAACACGAGTCTACTTCTAATATATACTAGTACTTGTAATGTTTCACCAAGATAATATGGAAGAGATGGTGAAGTGGAAACAAATTAAAGCATGAATGATAAACTATAGGGGGACTATTTGTTTTATTATAGGGTGCACAAACACAAGCTGCATCCATTCATTAGGGACATGTTCCAAAGGTGCAAACAACATGAAGTATTTTTTAGATACCGCATCTAATGAACTGCCAAAGATGTGAAGATTTGTTAAATCATATTACCTCCGTCCCTAAATATAAGAGACTCATTTTAATCACTGCACGTTCGCTAACAATTTTCATCATTAATATCTTTAATTGTGTATTAATAAAAATTATAAAAATTTGATATCTTGGAAGTACTCATCAAAACGAATCAAACAAAATCTCATATGCTAATATTTACATCCATAAATTATGAAGAAAAAAAAATACGGTCAAAATAAGATATATGAATAATGTCATTTAGTCAAAATGAGTCTTATATATTGGGACAGATGTAGTAATTAGGAAACATACTTCTCTAAGTTGAAATAATACTACATCCGTCCCAATATATGAATAATGTTTTTAGGTTTGCCCTTAAGAGAAAAGTTGGTGATTTTTCTAAAATCCAATAAAAATTAGACATATAAATAAATTTATAAGCAAAATGCAAATTATCTGTTAAGAAAAATATTATATATTTATGAATTACATATTGATTAATTTTCATTATTCTTTATTAAATTAATTGTAAATAATCTTCAAGGAAATCAAATTACTTGATTAGTTATTTGGATGGTGATTCATATATTCAATAAGAAAAAGCTAAGGAAATTAAATTTCCATCCAATCACTATCATGACTTATGGAATAAGCACCTTGGGTAGCTGTCAAATTGCAAGCATAGTCATCAAAGTTTATTTTATATTATATTCCCTCTCTTTGGGTTTCTTGATGAATCTTCAAAAGGCTTTTGCATCGTTAAGAAAAATGTCCTATGTGACTTGAAATAAAAAATGGTTTCGCATTATTATAAAGGTCAAATAAAGGAAACACTTTGACAGTGATCGCCAAGAAAAATATGTAAACTAACCATATGCTCAACCCACAAGTTGGAGTCTATTAGGTAGTTGTTTTTTTTTTTGATAAGCAAATGATTGAATTATAAGGAGTAGAAGGGGTACTCAACCCTTACAATTCAATAAGCAACAACCTCTATTTACATTGTAAACAAGCTAAAGGGTTGCTACGCCAATCGGCAAAAGTTACATCAATGTGTCGCTGCAACCGGCCTACAAACCAAAACCAAGATATAAAAATAATGTTCTCCATTATGGAAGTGTAATGTACCTTCTAAGATTAGTCTCTTTGGATGGCGTTTGCTTATCGAGAAATTACCAACTAGGGAAGCTCTTTTCAAGCGAGGAGTGCTAACTGGCCACTTTGGAAAATGTTGTGTGTTGTGCTTTCAACAAGCTGAATCAATCAACCATATTTTTATTCATTGCAGGGTAACTCAAGCTTTATGGCAGCAGGTCTTTGGGTGGCTGGGCGTGAGCTATAGCACACCAGATAATGTGCAGCAGTTCTTCATAACCATAAGTGCTATGCTAAAAGCCGACGGCAAGGTAACTAGTAGGCATAGGCACATTGTTTGGTTGGCCACGACATGGAGCATTTGGCGTTGGCGAAACGATATTATTTGGAAGGGTGTCCGGGCTGCTACCTCTATTAGGTAGTTGTTGTCCCATGCACTACAAACGATTGTTTTATTGTAATACTCATTAATTAATTTCGTACCATTCACTAGTTAAATGATCATAATTGAATATAAATTTTATCTTTTTTACATATTCAATATGCCTAGGGCTGTCAATTTAAACACATTTATAAAATTTGGCAATTTTTCCACATTTTTGGGGCTAAAACACTCTCAATACTAAAGAGTTAGAGTTCCATTCATTTCACATAAGCGTGTGAGGTTAAACTAATCTACACATACTACTTTTTTTTAAAAAAATTATTATTTTTTAATTATTGTTTTCCTAATTTTTCAAAATTACATTTTTTTAAATTATGATACAAAATTACAAATGGGGCCATAAAACCCATGGCCCGCCCCATGGCCTACAATATATTAGAAATGCTAAGGAAGACACTCCTTATAATTTTCCCTATTTATAATATTATTACTATATTACTTATAAGGTCAAATTATTTTCAAAATATTTTACTTGAATTTAGTTATAACAATGTTAAAAAGATTGTCATTTCTTAGCAAAAGTAAATAAATTGTGTCATTTGATAGATTGGGCCACGACCAATCTGTCCAATTATGAACTTAACTGAAGCGAGCTAGTTAGCCCAAATATGAAAAAAGGATCCAAGAGACACTAGCCTATCTCATTTGGTGGTGGATTGACATAAGATTTTTTTTTTAATATGGGATTTAAGATTTTAACATGCATCATGTTAAACTTGCCAATATTAAACTTGTAAACACTAGAGCGTAGTCTCAACTCTCAACTAAATTATCTTGTCAATGCATCTTGATATCAATCAAGAGACGTCATCTCTCCATTTCTTTAACAGTCTTAGAGTTATCAACCTCATTTTTTTTTATTGGATTTAAATGTAGTTATACGAAAGTTATTAGATTTTTATATCGAACTTGATTTGGTCTTACAATACTGAATTGTAAGGTAAAAATTATCCCTACTTAATAAAATATATTGTGAGATTATATCTTATTAATGTGAAACTCTTAATAAAAACTTAAAAGAGTATTAATATGTGAAGTAGAATAAGTTTTATGCACGTCGTTGTAAATGTGAACACATTCCTTTGGTCTAGATATAATATAAGCAATATTTGTTAATAACTATACATAACCAGCTTGTTACTAAGTAAATTTTTTTGCCTTTGAAGTGCCCGTTTTCTTATTGCAAGTAAAGAAGATATTGAACGTGTAAGCTCTAGATTCAAAGTAAGAATTAATATGTTATTATGAGTAGCTACTATATATTGATAAACGTACATCTATCATAGTATGGTCCCCTCCAAACTTTTTCAAATTGAAATTGACAATGGAAAAACATTCCCTAGTTGCGTCCCCGCTACACACCAAGTTTATGTTCCTTTTACGAAAAGAGTAAAGCTATCCCTTCTCAAACCTCGAAATCAAATATTTTTTTCAAACTAGCTAGTTAATTAATTAAAGTTTTTTTTTGACGTGTAAAGTGCATATCCTCCGCATGCAATTCTAGAGACTTAATCGTCAAACCTTGAAAGATATACATGGGCGGGCTCCGTAAATTTTTACCGCACTGGTGCATGTTCAAGATGATTGAGTTTTGGTGTGAGCTAAACATTTTTGGGTATTAATTAAAGTGTTGAGCATCAACGTTTTCATAATGATTAATTAAGAAAACTATTGTTTTCTTAACTCAATAAGCAATACTGTCAAAAAAAAAAACTCAATAAGCAAATTTAAGTAGTTGGAGAGGGACATCATTAGCTTGTTGCTTTTCTTGCTGGAAATTGGGGATTTTTTTTGTTTAAATAAAGGGAAAATAATTTTCTTTTGGTTAGTGGAGTAAGTAGAGAATTTTTTTTGAGTGAATTAATATCAAGTAGAGATCTTTTAATGAATTGAGAAAATCTACATTTTATATCCTTCAACTTTTTATGTATGTGTTATGCAGTAATATTTATTTTGAATATATTTGTTAATAAAAAAGTCTCACATCAGTTGCGAGATAGTTGTAATATGTGTCTAAAAATGAGAAACAATCATTATCTTATAAATTGGTTTTGTGAGATTGACTTGAACTCATACTTATTTTCTATCAATATTCATAATTTATAAATTCGTAATATTAATTTTATCACTAAGCATTAAACACTTAAAGATCTCCATGAAGAGAGTTGTAGGCTTAATTAATATTGAACAATTCAAATCTCAAGTTTGATAAGATCCATGTAAAATCCATCCATATATTTTTACCATTTAGACCTCAATAAATATATATATATATTGTCAATAAAAAAAAATTCACGTAAAAAATCAGATTAATATTGTATGTAAGTCAATTATGTAACTACATTTTAAAAATAACCACAAAATACTCATTATAATTCAAGAGAGTACCGTAAAAAAAAATCAAGAGAGTGTAGGCTACATTGTGAGTGTGTTTGCAATCTCTGGTTGGTGAGAATTGATAGAAGAATTGTATGCATCAAAGTTCTTAATTTTTTTTTTTTGTAAATAACATAATTAATGAGATTAATTTTGAAGAGAAAGTGCCATGTGGTGATCTTAGATGGTAGCACATGGCTTCTCACATTCCAAAGTTAATAAACAAAAAATACTACTAATAGTTCAAAAAAGTAAACTAGCTAGTGGTAAGGGTTTTTCAATAGCTAGAATCTGTTAAGTTACAAAGGAAACCACCAAATTGGTGTTACAAATTACGTACTCATTATAATAATCAAAACCCTCTCTTTTTACCCTTTTTTTTGGTCCAATGCACCACTTGGGAACTGTGATAATCCTTTCATAACAAAAAAATACTTCATAATACTATATGCTTGCTAGTATTTCAATTTGCAAACCCTCTTCTCTTAAGAGTACATTTTTCTGCTTCTTTCAAACAGATTGATTATGAGATCAAAACACAATCAATAATGTGTATTGTGTAGTGATAATAAATCCTTATTCACTTTGAGTTAGAAAAAAAGAAAGATTAAAGTAAACCATATGATTAGATTACTACTAAAAACACTTTTAATTGCACCTTAACTATTTTCATTTATTTCTCTTTAGAAAGTTAATTACTTTTTGCCATTTTTGAAGATGGAAAGCAAAGTTTCAAATCAAATGTTTTCTCATAATGATTTGTGCTTATTGAAAAGCACACTCTCATCTTCATGGATGGCTCTATTTTCTCTCTTTCTACTTTTTTCCAGTTATCTTCTGTTTGAATTTGGTTTTTTATTATCTTTTCTCTACACATCTTTGTTAGTGATTTTTTCAACTTTTATCTATGTTGTTTCAAACTACAAAATAGTAAATGTTGATAAATTAGTTGAAGAAAAGTTTCTTAGTTCTAATGATGATGAGGAAGAACAAAGTTTTTCAGATCATTGTGAAATATCACAAGATTGGTTATCAGAAAGTGAAAGCCAAGAAGATCATTTATTATCAAGTAGTTCTTCTGAAGGATCTGAAGTGGATCAGAGCTATGATTATTCAGATGGATCAATTTCTGATGAAGAAAGTCTCATAGAAATTGCACTTCCAAGTGGACACTATGTAGATATGCAGATGAAGAAGAAGGAATTATCAACTGAGACACTTTTCAATGAACAAATTCTTATGGAGTTGTTATCAGAATTCAATGAAGTGATTGAGGAAGAAAACTTTATAGAGATTGATATTTCCATGGGTTCTATCAAGTACTCAAGGTTTGAAATTAAAGCATAATTTTGGTTAACTATTACTAGCTAGGAAGCACAACACTTCTCCGATTAGACGTATCATGATGTCCGTGTCTAACACTGTCATAACACTGATATGTATGATTGATTGTATTAAATCGAGTCATTTTCTCAAATTATCATTTTATTACCCTACAAACTTTGCATACCTATTAAAGTTCATGTATTATGACTGCTTTTTGACTTGTTAATTTTCTTTTCATCATTAAAAGTAGTAAAGTTAAAGTTGTAAAAGGCTTCTACCTGCCTATAAGTTGATACAAATATTTCTGAATTTCAACCTGGTTCTTACTTTACTTCTATTTTTACATTCTGCATCTGAATCAATAGACAACACAGTTGAAATTAATTGACTCAATTTCTTGGCTATTATATAATTATATTCTTCTGATAGTGTATTTAACTATTTATTTAGTTTGGAAAATTTAATTGTTGAACAATATGTAGCAGGAGAATTTGAGATGTAAGATAGCAGGTGTAGGATTAAATGTGACTTATAGTATATCATCCAATTTTAGTTTATGTTTGTTCACGTGTTTTCTAGTTTAGTTCATTTGCTTTATTAAGAATTGTTCATGCATGCTTGAATATATAGTAACATCTCTGGAATTCACCAAGACTACATTAATTGTGATTGCTACACTTCAATTAGTGCCTCTGTTAACTAAGGGGATTTTTCTTTGAAAAGTATAAAGTTAAATTGAATGGTTTAGAAGTTCTAGCTCAAATGGCAAATGCCGAAATTGTTAAGCCAGATGTCGTGACCCGAGTTCGATTCCAGGACATCGCAGACTCACAGTTGTGTGAGTTATTTGATTTTAGTGGATTACCACTTCATCTAAGACAAAAAAAAAATAAAAGAAGTTAAATTGAATGTTTTATCATCAGCAAATTTTCTTTGTAACTTTTCTTCAAATCTTTCCTCATTTTAGTATCTTCTATATTACTTTATTTTATTTTATTTTATTGTAACACCAAACAATTACTGATTTTGATTTAAGTTACAATTTGGACCGACATGAATTTTATCCGCGCATCATAACTCATAAGAATTAGACTCTTACAACATGGCAAAACAAAGTTCAAATATCATATAAAAGATGTATTCATATTTAGTGTCTAAGTTTCGAATAGTGGAGTTAGAGGGGAAGAAACTTGAAGTCACATCTTTAATTACATATGAATATGATTGATCTTAATTTATCAACTTGACGTCAACTCCTCTAATGAAACTTTGCAATACCAAATTTTCAAAGTTATTATTCCCTTATTAGCTAGGTGGATAAACTACTACATGGACTATTTTAGAGCCAGCACTTTTTCCTTTGTCAAAACATTTTGACCAACACTTTTGTAATTGAATTATTGAATTACTAAAAAATAAAATAAAAGAAATGTTCAAAATTTAAGATAAGAACAAAAAGTGTTATCATTCTCATTTTATTCACCATAACTTGAAGAAATTATCCTTGTTTCTGAACCAAAACACTTGTAGTGAACAAAGTAAATTCTATTGACTATTCATGGTTAGGTAAATAAAGAAATTATTGTAATAGTAATTTTTATTTTTTGTTCAAAATATTATATGATATATCTATTTATAGGTTGCTTAGCATAAGCCCCTTAACCCGTTTAATGTTTCATAAATGGAGGACGAAAATGCATGTACACATAAAATGTTTATCTTGTGCAATAGCAATTGCTGTGTAAATGGGTTACTTATCTCTAAATTTGAGGAGAGCTTTAATATAAAATGGTCCTAAATCTAAAGTTAGTTACATTGGGGTGGTTAGAGATGGCAATAGTTATAGTCTTATAAAAATAGTTGAAATGATCCATGTGAAATTAGTTCAGTCCATATGAGCATTACATACATGTAATGTATGTATAGAGATTGAGTTTAAATTCTGATATGTTCATTTATTCATCTTAAAAAAGATGATAATCTATCAATTATGTTATCTAATAAAAAAATAGTTGAAGTGAAAAGAAAAACAATGAGTTATTGGCATGATGATTAATAATTTAATATAATAAAATAAAGCATGTAAAACTGTTTATCAAGAACTCTTTTCCATAAAAACCATAGTATTAAGATAGGAAAATGAAGATGCATTATATTCTTTCATACTTACTTTTGTTCAAGTTATATTATATCAAAAAACATACATGCATTATATATTGAATAAATATTCAATTTTAGGACAATGTCTTTCCTGAATGGGCTATTGTCTAATTTAAGCCATATATATGATTCATCTTGACATAAAATTGACCAACCAATTACATCAATCATTCATTCCATCTACTCAAAGATAAAAGAATTCTCCCCAAAAAAATATTACTCTTTACTCTTGAAACCTATAAAGAGGAGACTACCACTAAATATGAAGACTAAATTATGTTAATTATCTAAGCTTTTATTTTCTTGTTTTAGTTGCCTTCCCATCTTTCAAGCAACCAATATATAGTTAAACAATATTTATGTTAATCTAAATGTAATTCACGATAAATAGGCTCTTTCTTAAAAAAAAAACAATACTAAAAACACTCATTCTTTTTGGATTATATCATTTGTTGAATATCATATACACAAATCATTGAACTTTAACATTTTGTTATCACTAATTTAAAATCATCAGTGATAAATAAAAAACAAAAGGGAAGTATTTTCTTAATGTCAAATATAATGAGATTTATCAAGGGTCGATAGTTTGATCTTCACCTTGAGCATGAAGCAGCTTTAAATCTCTGAACCGGCTATCACTCTCCTTGAGATGCCTTCAATCTAACGAAGGATTAGCCACTATATTCGGCAGACGGCAGTGAATACCCCAACTTTGACCAAAAAATATAATGAGATTTAAAAAATAGTGAAGTTATAAAAAGTAAAAAGAGTTTGTATTAAATTTAAAACCCAAAGCAAACTCTAAGGGCACAAGAATTGGCAAAACAGTCTAGAAAAGAATGAAATATATATAAAGCCCAAAATGATCCCAACTCGACTAACCAGCCCAATTGAGACATACAGCTGCTCTATACACCCCTAAGACATTTTTTCATATGAGAGCAGAGAGTTTATTTTGCCACCTATCTCTGTCTATTTTTCAAAATGTTGGGTCAAAAGAATCAAGTGTTCTATAGTTTGAATCATATCTTAAAATTTTATTTTCTAATTTGAATCTTCTATACACGTAAGTTGCTAAATTTGTTCTAGGTTAAATAATATAATGTTATCAATGTTATTTACCCCACACATTGTTCTCGTTAGTTTTTTTATCGAAGGGTTCGAATTCACGATAATTATCCAACAAATATTTTTATTTACATTTTATAGAATCATAGGGCCTATGCAGGGCCGACCTAAGGGTAAGGTAACTCAAACAAAGACTTTAGGCTTCCGGAAAATGAAAAAAAAATATTATAGAAAAAGGTTTTTTTTGTAAGTTATATACTCATTAGAAAAGGTCTCTTATAAATCATAAGCTCATTAGAAAAGGTCTCAGAAAAAAATATATAAATGTCTCTGTGAGACCTTTTCTAATGAAACAATAATTTTTCAACTTCTCAAAAAAATGTAAATAAAATTCGCTTTGTACATCGGAGAAAAGACTTCATTTTTAAAGTTTGCTTTATTTAGAACTCCTTGGGCCGGCTCGGGGACATAATTTCCTCTAACAATTTTTCAACGCATTCAAACATTTAGAAAAAATGTGGTTGTTGAATCGAAATTAGACTCCTCAAAGTTTTAAACTCGAATTTTTTACATTTAAAAAATTCAAAAATATATATATTGTAGAATTGAACAATTCAATCTTGATTTACTACTGCTACTATTATAACATGTCACCAAATAGAGTTAGATCCATACAGACAGTTGCCATGTTCCATAGTCTTCAAACTTTATTAAATTCTGATCAAACTTGTCTCTTTTGCCTGACATTGTTGCAGCTAATTTAACATGGCTTATTTTATCCTTAAACCAAATACAAAGAAACGAATCAGTGTCCTATACTCCTATAGTAACTTTTTCTTTTGCACTAAAACACTGTTTAACAAACTTACTATTGTGTTTGTCAAAAAAAAAAACAAACAAACTTACTATTGAATTATTATTATTTTTTTATAGAAAACTTACTATTGAATAATTAATTAAGATAGTCGAGTATTGATGACCCACACCAGTGCTATTTGATGCTTTTTATTCCAATTTTGGTGGATTAGCCTTTAATTATTGTGAAGAAGAAGATCATGAGGATGGATGACAACAAGTAATGACAACTATAACAACCAAATGCACAACATAACTAATGTATGTTCAATCTTTTATTTGGTCTGTTGGATACCCTTTAAAAAAGATAATAAATTGCTCCAACTAGTTTATATTGGCCAAAATTGTCATAACTGGCACAAGCTCTAATGTGGCCTTTATATAAGTGATTTATCCCCCAATAATAGTCTTAATTTTACTCTCAAAAAAAGTTTTAAACATATTCAAAGTAAATAAACCAGTTTTGTAAGTACAATCCAGTTCATAACTATATGAATGTTATATGCAATAATCCGAGTTAGAATTCGAGATTTTACATTTCTTTACATTTAAAATGTGAGTCTATTCATTATAAATTATTAGACAAAAGAATAATACTAATAAAAAACAATATTAATTGAACAAAATAGAAAAAGATTTATAGTATTTTGGAAATTGGATTCATTCATATATGAAATGTCTAGACCATAATTCAATTTGTGTTTGGTGGTATTTTAGTGCTTTGTTGTTCATTTTCCTATTTTTGTTTATAGTGTAACTTTAAGAATTTTTAAGGTTTGTATCCGTTATGTTTGTTGAAAAGCTCCATATAAGTTTTTGGCTTGTTGAAAATATATTAAGTTTGGTGTTATTGATGATACCGTTAATGTTGACATCCTTTACATACTTTAAATGGGTCTCAAATGAATAGTTAGTTAGATTGGTACGGTCTCATGCCATTTTTAGTCAATATATGAGCTTACAAATAGGGATGGCAAAAACACTCAAACCCGCGGGCCCCGCCCGAAACCGAACCTGAGTCAACGGGTAAAACCCGAGTTGACTGGGTTTGGGTTCGGGTGACACTCGATATTTCGGGTTCGGGTTTGGGTAGTGTCAAACCTACACCCGCAATCACACCCGTTATATATAAAATTATATAATTATCTCTCTTATATAGCATATTGTAGACTATTTTAACACTGTAGACTATTTTTCATCCTTATTTTAATGTTGAAAACAATGTTAGCATGTTGTAGATCGTAATTTCGTTAAAACTTTCATATTTTTTTTACTTTTGTTAATGAAAGTTCGGGTTCGGGTGGGAAAAACCCGAACCCAACGGGTTTGGGTGCTATTTTGCCACCCGAAAACCCCTTTGAGTTTGGGTTCGGGTTTACCCGATATTTCGAGTTCGGGTTTGGATAGTATCAAACCCTCACCCGACCCTACCCGTTGCCATCCCTACTTACAGAAGTAATAAAATGGTTAGTGTAATTGGACATTTGAACATATTTAAAGACTATATGGAGTCTAGCTTCTTTAACTTCATCTTAATCAATGACAATCTTAAATTCTTAATTGGATTGGATCATGTTCAACCCATCTAAAAGCATTTGAGACGGTAAACTAAAAGTATTTAAGATCAAAATTGGATCAAATTAAAATTGAACTTGAGTACAATCTAATAATAATGTCATTGTTAGTTGAATTTAAGTCAACCATATTCTTTTTTACCACTAGTATCCGACTAATTGAGTCAATAAATTAGATTCAAGACGAGTTTTGGTATTAAGTAATTTCAATTTTCTCCCAAATACAATTACGAAGATCGAACTGTAATCTTTCTATCAAATTCAGCGTAATTCACCGCTGAACTAAGTAACGTTTGGTAAGTCAACATATTCCATGTACAAGCTTGCAACATATCATTTGTCATCACATCATCTTTGATGATATTGGTTTAAGCAAATGAAGAAGTTTTACATAGTCACAAATAATTGAGCACATTATTTACACACATATAGAAAAATACATACTATGATCAAAACCCACATTTAATAATTTATCTTTTCTCAAATGTGTGGGTACAAATAAAATGGTCAATTATTAGTGAATTGTAACACTATACAACAGCTTGGCAGGATGAGTGAAAGTTAACTCAGTAACTGACGGCAATCACTTAACTATATATAGCCGTCGTGCATGTCAATTGTTTACTGACACTGAACTGTGTCTGTACTTTCTTTGAAAAATTAAGACATTGACCTAAACAGATCTCAAGATTCATTATTGTGCCATAAATGTACCTTGATAATTGTCCGTTAAACAGTTTAATTAGCCGTTATCCTTAATTAAATTAACCCAAGAGGAGTAGTAATAAACAAACAGAAAATAAAACAAAGACCAACTGCATTGCACTATTTATAGAGCAGTGTAGGGTCAAATTATAGTGTCGGTGGGATACCAATTCTCTCAATTGAAAGAGTGAAAGCTGCTGCAACTTGTTGCTCTTTAAAATATGCCTAAATTATTATTACAATCATCCAATCCTTCATGGGTCCCCTTACCACCAAATACCAACCTGGCATTATTTGTCACCATATATTATAAAATTCAATTTCATGCCCTCATTAAATTTCTCTATCGATATTATTGACCGTCCGATTTTGATCCAATGTTCAATATTCAGAAACAATTTAAGTTTAAATTTGACTGAATAGTTCAAAAAATATTAAGCTTATATCTAAATCGTTCGATCTTATTCAATTTTGATCGAACGGCTACTAATGTTGACTTCTTCAATTGGTTACCTACACCAAATCCAAGTCTATGTACCATACACCAATTTAATATCATCATTCATCACTATACTAAAAAACATGCAAGTGATTAAACTCTCTAACATAACAATATGACATGATTAGCATAATGATAATAAAATAATCATACAGTAGTCACCAACATATATACTTATTATACATATATACACACATTGATACCATTCTTCCCTCCTTGCTTTGTTAGTTGTTTCTTCCACTTACCACCTAACAATCCTCCATAATGAAGAACCAACTACCACCACTTGTTCTATTATCCCTCACACTCATTTTCTCACTTATTCATTCCACCACCGCCGCTGCCGCCGCCTCCGGCAGCCACAATATCACCCGCATTCTCGCCAAACACCCCGGCTTCTCCACCTTCAACCACTACCTCACCATCACTCACCTTGCCGACGAAATCAACCGCCGTCAAACCATAACAATCCTCGCCATCGACAATGCCGCCATGTCCTCCCTCCTCGATAAACACCTCTCGATCACCACTCTCAAAAACGTCCTCTCCCTCCATGTCTTAGTCGATTACTTTGGCGCCAAAAAACTCCACCAAATTACCGACGGAACACAGCTCGTTTCTTCCATGTTTCAAGCAACCGGATCCGCCGCTGGAACCGCCGGTTACGTCAACATCACGGATCTTAAAGGCGGGAAAGTCGGTTTCGGCGCCGAAGACAACGACGGTCTACATTCCTACTACGTAAAATCCGTTGAAGAACTTCCTTACGTAATCTCCGTTCTTCAAATCAGTCAACCTTTAAGCTCCGCCGATGCCGAAGCACCGACGGCATCGCCGAGCGATATAGATTTAATCTCAATTATGTCAAAACAAGGTTGCCAAGCATTCGCAGATTTGTTACGTGTTTCAAAAGCACTTCCAACTTTCAAAGAAACCGTAGACGGAGGTTTAACCGTTTTCTGTCCAACCGACGGCGCCGTTAACGGTTTCGCAGCAAAATACAAAAACCTCACCGACGCTAAAAAAGTTTCACTTCTGTTATATCACGGTGTTCCCGTTTACCAATCGTTACAAATGTTGAAATCAAATAACGGTGTTATGAACACTTTAGCAACAGAAGGTGCTAACAAATACGATTTCACAGTTCAAAACGACGGTGAAGATGTTAACCTTGAAACTAAAGTTAACACCGCGAGTATCCTCGGAACTTTGATAGATCAAGATCCATTTGTAGTGTATAAGATTAACAAGGTTTTGATGCCTAGAGAGTTGTTTAAGGGAGTGAAAGAAGATTTAGCACCAGCAGAGTCACCTAAAGCACCGAAGAAGAAGAAGAAAACAACGAAGAGTAAGTCACCGGCGGCGGATGAAGATGCAGATTCTCCGGCGGATGGACCGGATGCTGATGCAGATTCCGATGATCAGAAAGCTGCTGATGATAATAATGGAGTGAGTGGATTAAATGAAGGGTTCAGATTCGTTATGGTATTTTTCAGTTTAATTATTGGGTTTTTGGTTTTATAATTGACCAAAAAAAGAAAAGAAAATGAAGTGTCGGTGGACACAAAACTCTACCACACATGTGACAGTTATGGTCAAATTGTGATAAATATTCTTTTCTTCATTTTCTTTGATTTTGTTTGTGAAGGAAATAAAACGGTGACATCAACGTGTTGGGGGCACTGTATGTAGTTTTTATTTTCTTTTATTCAAAAAAAAAAAATACAAATTAAGGTTTTGTTTTGTATTTAATATTTATATTTATTTAATGTAATTGTTTATTTAATGATTTATTTAGTTGGGGTATTTGTCGGTGTGAGAGTGTGAGTAATGGGTAAATGCCAGCTGAGATGTATTGTAATTTATAAACATATTTTTTCTTCAAGCTGGAAAATGTTCATAATAATCAAATTTTTTCTTTACTTGATGATGCAAGCATAATTTACGAATAATCTTAACATGGTTTACATGAAATAGAAAAAGAAGGAAAATGCTTAAAAATAGCTCCTTTGCATATAACACGTGCCATAAATATTTGTTTTGGAACCTCTGTTATGATTTTTTAGAGTACTCCTTCTAACTTTAATTATAAACAAATTTTAACTTTTTTGTGGTATTTAAATCTAACCAAGCTATTTCATAGTTTTTTTCATGAAGAATGGTTCACACTTCTTTTCCACTCCTATAGGAGTCTCAACACAAGGCAACGGTCCAATAATAAAAAAATTTGATTCATATGATTCTTTGACACCTAATTTACCCAAAATAGATATTTAAAAAATGTTGTCTTTATGAATGATATAAAATTAAGATAATGGAGCTATTTAACCCCACCAACTCTGTCCACAACTCGCCAAGCAATATGGGAATGGGTGTGTTATTTTTTTTTGAATGGCAAAATTTTATTGAAACATACTCTATAACAAGTGGTACAAGAGTAGCAAAAAGCAAAGAGAGAAAGAAACAAACACCAGAACAACAAATTAGCCGAGGCTAGCGCCAAAGACAAGCTCGAGGGTCCTAAGACCACTCATAAAACATACTAGGAGTCACATTATCAAACATGCTCTAATATAATCATAATTTTTACTTAAATGCGCCTAATGATATACTCCGTTCATACACACATTTGAAGAGTCCCATTATATTACCTAATTGAACTTATTACAATAAGGCATATTGACATGAAGTTTCTTACAAGAGTTGCTTTTTTAAGCTATAGATCTCCCAAAAGGGATAAAAGGATTTATCTTTCGTTAATGATAAATCTTTATCACTTATAATGTTGAGATTACGGTCTTCTGGGTGGTCTGGAAACATGGAAAAAATATGTGTATGGAGAATTAATTTATAGTCATCTCTAACATAGTCATAACTAAATCCGCGAATATTAGAATTAGCAAAAAAAAAAAAAAGTAACTGTAGCCTCAGGTGGGGAAAATGAATCAAAAGGGATTTGAGGAATTAGCTTGAACTCCTTGAAGGTTGGGTTCCATAATACAACTTGGTTTTTAAACTGACCTTTTAAGAAAAGTATGCCACTAATACTCTCAAAACAAAAAATCCAAACGGCCTTCGGTCACTTGACCTGGAATAAGATTTGGTCGATCTAACTTGACTGTACTTTCAAACCTTTTGCGAGAAAGAAAATACATATTCTTGGGCATATTATTGAGAAGTAGGATGAGAGATGTAACGTCATTATAAGAAGGACATTTCAATTAGAAATTGATGCGATACATACCCATAAATTTAAGGTCGTCAAGTAAGAAGAATCATAATTTGCATACACATTTAAATCGCTTCAAAGATTTAATAGACAATTGATAGAATGGACATGGTAACATCATGTATATAGTGGTTGACCTTGTCATTTGTGGCAACCAAACCACAAATCTCTCTAGCTCGGCTTGCATTGCTAACCTATAATTGGTAAATATAAGAGATTATGAGAGACGCGGAGCTAGACTAAATTTTTTGAATGCATACCATCAAAATAAATTAACTTTGAATCCCCAAGGTGAAAGGAGGTAATCAATGTGATTAAACTTTCAATTCGCCAAATACAAATGATTAAAATGAAATTAATGAATCTTAATTGAACTCTTAATACAATAGCCAATTTACACCAAAATAAAGGGACACAAAATTAAGACTCAAGCATGTGAGAATCTATATGCATGTGTTTTGAGTTGAACTTGTACTCAAACATTGGAAGCAAAATTTGGTTTGAAATGTGTTGGGGGAGGAGAAGGGAAGGTATTTGCAATTGCGGCGCCCGGTGGTGGTGTTGGCATACCATAAACTTGAGGGTTGGTGAATACTTCACGTCTTCCTCTAGCTCTTCCAAAGAAGTAACAACCAAAACCAAGAATTAAGCAGAAGAATATAAAAGGAAGAGAAATCACCACTACCATTCCCATCTTTATTTTTTCTTTTTCTAAAAAGTTTGCTTAGCTTGTGTTAATGTGTATGGTATATGTTTTTTTTTGACTAAGTGTATGGTATATGTTTGTTGTCTTAGAAAATTTAGAGGGAGATTATTTATATAGTGGAAGCTTATTTCTAGAGGTTTTTAGAATCTTTGAGAGAAACTTTGTGTTACTCAGCTCAACGTTTAAGTTTATAACGGTCACTTTTTATGTCCCACCATAGTTATTTATTTGGACATATTTGTCCCACAAGAGTTGTCCTACTATAATATAATGTTCCTCCGGCTCTGCCTTTAACGTGACTTTTGTTTGTGTTTGTTCGGTCAGAAGTTTTTCTTTCTTTAGCCATCCATCCATGTGCAGTCTCACAAATTAGTTGTTTTACAAATTTCTTTCATCAACTGAGCTGTCAGTATCAGCAATGTTAGATACTTGCTTGTTGAATGATAAAAAACTTAGTTGAATACTCTCTCGCGACACAAATATAAGTAAAAATCTTCTTAAAATTTTAGACACTATTATAAGTAAATTTAACTACCTTTGAAATTAATTAATACTACTATTCTAAATATACCCTTATTTAATTTTACCTTTTTTAATGCATTTATTTTACTTTTACAAAATTATGTGATTTCCAAGAAAAATCAAATGGGCAATATAGTAAACTTAACTATATTTTACATTAAATCAAGAAAATTAATTACACTTAACTAAATTTCTTAAACACCGTGCAAGTAGTAAACTTAACTATATTTTACATTAAATCAAGAAAATTAATTACACTTAACTAAATTTCTTAAACACCGTGCAAGTAGTTTTTTTTGCTTATTATAAATGTGTCCGGAGGGAGTAATAATTAATAAAGAACTTTTACATACTACATTATTTTTAACAATGTTAGATACTTTTTCACCATTCTTCTACTATGCGGCTATATGCATTTAACTCTGTTTATGAGAATGATCATCCTAATTCAACTGCCTACAGCTACATGCTTCGAAATCTTGCTCTAATTGGTTATGGTGATAATAACAAACTTAACAGGCAATGCTTTGGTTAAGATTTGCAAAATTGAAAATTATTATCACGAGATAAGCTCAGCAAAAGGACACGGCGATTAGGAACACGTATACTTGATGACTTCACAAGTTATCTTAGAATGCTTACTTTTATTCTCCTCACTTGTTACCATTAGAACACAACGATTAGGAACGCAATATTCTTACAAAGCACACAAATCTGTGTAATCTTGTGTTCTGAATAAACGGTTTGAAGAATTATTCATCCCACAACAATGTACACACCAGCAACTTATTACAAAGAAATTAAAATCTAAATGTCTACTTTGCTACTAAGAAATTCCCAGTTTAACAAGAGCTGTGACTAAAATCTAATAACTATTTCTCCAAATTTTTCCACTCTTTTCCTCTTTGTCCTTGTAAAAATGTTGAAACTTGCACGCACTTTTGTATCGATGTTTGAATGTTGCACAAACACTGGTTCTAAAACAACAGCAACCGAACATGAATTAAGATCACAGGAGCTCCACTACAAGGGCAGATGCACCACCTCCTCCGTTGCAAACACCACCGACACCGTATTTTCCATTTTTCTGCCTCAGTACCTGTATGCAGTGAATTTTAGACTAATCGAATTGAAAGGAGCATCATACATGAACAATTGCAATTAGAGTTACTTAAATATCAAATGCTGACCACTATACCATGAAGATTTAATCATCAAAATTTTATATGAACTTATGTATACCACTATACCATGTAAGATCTAATCATCAAAATTTGCTCTTTTAACATTCACAACAAACTACTCTCACACCAAAATCATCAATTTTTAAAATGAAATGATAGCATAATATAATAAAATAACTCAATTACAGTTATTTTACATTATGAATGTTTGAATAACTAAGCATAATAATTTTATTTTATTTTGAAAAAACACAATTGAGTTTATGTTTGAACAAAAAATTTAAGAGCTAACCAGTAGCAGTAGCACCATCATTTCTTCTTCAAACACATTTGTAGTCTATCGATGTGATAATATATATTGCAAAGTAATCAAAGTTTTAAACAGAACATACCCCCAAAAGTGTCACCAGAATACGGGCACCACTGCAACCAAGAGGATGACCTAATGATACAGCTCCACCGTGTACATTCACTTTTTCCTGCACCAAAATTGAAGTATTTGAGTAAAAGGAATAAAAAGTTTCCTCCAAAATAATACTCATTTCAGGAAAAGGAAAAACCAGAAGTTTAGAGCCGTTAATGACCATTGGCCATTATGAAGACAAATATCTAGACAAATTTTATACTTTCCACAGCACAAAAAGGGGTAGAGGCACTACAACAGCATGCAATCTTCAAGACACTCAATCAGAAGTAGTTTACTACACAAACATCACCAGATTACAACTTCCACGTGATTACAAGGGATAAAACTCACCGGATTTAGTGCAAGAAGTTTCTGATTTGCAAGAGCCACAACCTACAAAACAGAAATCAAGGAATTAAGAGTCATGGTGTCATAAATTGGCAAACTACTACAATTAAAAGCTAAAAGTTTGACATGGAGTCTTACCGCAAAGGCTTCATTGATTTCATAAAAATCAATTTGTGAACTCTCCAACCTTGCATTACCGATAGCTTTGGGGATGGCAATGGCTGGAGCTGTTGTAAATAACTCTGGCTCCTGTACAGATCACATCATATGAGCATAAAGTTATAATACCAACATATAAAACACTATATGTAAAGGGAATATCAATATGGCCTACAGGTGTAGTTCTATTTAAATATTTTATGTACCTGAGCAGCATCAGCATATCCAGAGATTTTTGCAATGACTTGAAGCCCAAGCTTCAATGCCTTCTCTCCACTCACCAAAACCAATGCAGCAGCCCCATCACTGTCATGAAGAACATTATCATTTTCATTAAAAACCAGGGCTCATGCTAAAATTAAACTTACAAGAAATATATGTCAGTTAATAGCATTTAAGAACTTAAACTAATGAAAACTCAAAATTTAGCACATAAATGTAATATATCAACCTCTCTAACTGACTTCAAGCATCCAAATGCAAACAGTTAAGCAGAAAAATACATAGGAAAAAGTTGAGAAAATTTAACAATATATCAACCTTATGCTGGAAGCATTGCCAGCAGTAACAGAACCTCCAGTCTCCTTGAAGCTTGGTCGGAGTTTGCGTAACTTGGCAGCATCAAACTGGGATAGCAAAAGGAAAAAAAAAGAAAAATATGTTGGTTTAAAATCAAATGCCAGATTAAACAAAATGACTATAATAAATTACTAAATTAGGAAATAAAAGTACCATAGATGTAAATTTTCTTTAAGTGGAGAGAAAAGAAAAATAATAAACTACAATCCTACTCCTGATTAATTTACACAAGATACTTATGCAAGACCTATATTCTTGTGCTGAAAAAACTGCATTCTTTTAAGTTTTAACAAACTTTTAATACTTAAGGATACTTAGATTATTTAGATAAGGAGTTGATAGATATGTATTTTATAGGTCCATCGTATGTACATATGAATGAGTATTGCCGTGGTTCAAATTATTTGGCTGATTACCTTTCCTAGGCCCTCGTCCTTGTCAATAGTTGTTGATGGTCTTCCCCTTCCACCAGACACTTCAACCGGAGTGATTTCCCACTCAAAGTAACCATTTTCTTGGGCAGAAATTCCACGTTCAAAACTCTGAACTGCATAATTATCCTGTACATAAAAGATAGCCATCAACAACAATATAATAAAATGATTGAGCCTAAATCTATCTGAACAGAAATCAATCCTAAAATACCTGGTCTTCTCTTGTTATTGAATGGTTATCTGCACACAGTTCAGCGCAAACTCCCATACCAACATCCTTATAGACATCCCACAGACCATCTTTCAACATCCCATCAACTAGTGAATCATGTCCAAGGCGGGATCCTTTCCTGAATATTTAGCATTGAATCAGTTTATTTCAACAAAAGAACTAATCTTAAGAAAACTGTCAAATATATGTCAATATCTACCTTGCTTCCGCCAGGTATTTAGGTACACTAGACATGTTTTCCATACCACCAGCCACAACAACATCATTGATGCCCAATTGAATACTCTGTGCAGCAAGCATTGTAGCTGCAGTTAACCAGAAAAGATTTTATTAACCTTGTTCTTTCATTGAAAAAATAAAAAAATACAAAAAGAATTCTCCGTTTATAATAAATTACATACCTTTCATTCCTGATGCACAAACTTTGTTAACAGTAGTGCAGACTACTGATTGGGATAGTCCTGCTCCAAGAGCAGCTTGTCTGGCCGGAGCTTGCCCCAAATTAGCACTTAGGACATTTCCAAAGAATACTTCTTGCACAAGTTTTGGATCAACATTGGCCCTTTTAAGAGCAGCTACATATCAATGAAAAAGAGACAAGCATATCTTCAATAAGTTTCAAATACAATGCAATAAAAACGGACACAGGTTAAGATAACTACCTTCAATAGCAATAGAGCCTAGCTTGGTGGCAGGTACAGATGAAAGAGTACCAAGAAATCCACCCATTGGTGTACGTGCAACACCAACAATGCAAACATCTGTACAAAACAAACTGATAAGATCGACTAAAACAAAAGGGCCTCCCGTAACTAACAGTTTTCAATTAAAAGATACTAATATAGTACATAATAACCCTGATGGATGAAATGAACAAATATACAGAATAACCTAAAGTTTGAATGAATCAGATAAATGTTATGCTTATATTGTATATATCTAAGCTAAGCCACAAGTTTGATAAAGACCTCTAGGCTGTATAGAGTCTGAAGATGCTGCTGCTGCTGGAGCCATTGATAGATGAAACTTGAATCTGTAATCGAAAAGTATATAAATTTAATCAACAAGCTAAGACATAAATAACTAAGAACTATCTACATATATGATCGACTCTATGAAACATCAATAGTTGCGAACTTACGATTGGCCTCAAAAACTAACTTCATATATGATTAACTTCATATACATTTAACATTCAGGTATTCTTATCTTACTTCACATAATGTTACATTATCCCAATTTCTTAAAGAAGCTGAAATAAACAAATCCGAGGAAGTGCCGAATTTCTTAAAAGTGTGTTGGAAAAGTTGGAAATTACTTATTGAAGATTTGATTCAACGCAACACCAAACACGCTACTAGAAGTGTAATAATACTAACTAGACTTCTTTTTGTCTATAGATTTTCCATTTTTGCCATCTAACAATTTAGGTGAACCAAAACAAACAAACAAAAAATACTGCTAATAAATTCAATTCAACTGAGTAAATAAAAATATTGTAAAATTAATGAATTATAAAGCATAAAATCAGTAAAAATATCCAATATCAACAATTAGTGATTCTGGTCATACTAATCTAGAAAATCTTATAGATCAAAATCAATAATCCATCTTATAATTTCAGCTCGGCTAAAAAATTATAACTATCACAATAGTACAAAATAGTAGCGCAATTTGATCAGATCATAACAAAATAAAGTATAAGAATTAATAAGAAAGATCTAGCAAAAAGAAAATCAAAATAGTTAAATTAACTCTAACTAATAATTAGTGCATAAAAAAATGAATAATAAGACATTGAAGCTAAATAAAACAGAAATCTGATAGGAAAATGAATTTAAGCGGAGAGAAAAAAAGGGGTTACCGTAAGGTTTATTGTTGAAAGAAAGAGGTAAAGAACGAACGAAGAAAGTGAAGAGGGGAAGTGTGAGAGAGTGATGAAGAAGAATGTGTTGTGATTTGAGTATTTAAATAGTGACATGACATGTGGGATTTGCCACGAGTTACACGCAAGCTCATTTCTGCGACGTAACCAATGAAAACAATTCACTTCATTTTCCTCACAACACAAACAATACATCCAACTACTAATCTTTGTTTGGAGTAGTTTTGAATTTTATTACATTAACTATGAATTCTTTTCGTCAAGAATTGATTCATAGAGTTCTTCCTACCTTCAACTTATACTATTTGAACTATTTTACAAAGATTTTAACTAAAATTTATTAATTACTTAATTTCAATTATTTATTTTCTTTTGTTTGGTGTAATCTTCAAGTTTGCATAGTACTCCCTCCGTCCCCGTCCCATTTTAAGTATTTTAGTTGACCAAATCACACACTTTAAGAAAAATGTGTAAAAGAAAGAGAATATGAATTTTACTAAAATACCCTCTATTTTTATTGGTAGTAGACATTGGAATACTAAAAAATAGATTTTTTAGTGTATTTTTTCTCTTACCTAATGATTGTTTTAAGAAATAAAATAGTAAAAATTAATGTTATAAATAGTATATGACACTTATTTTGGGACAAACAATTTTGATAAATATGACACTTATTTTGGGACGAAGGGAGTAAGAAACATTGATAATTTGGTTAAAAAATTAATAAATAATTGTTTTGTCTAAAATTTAAATTCTCTTATAAGGTCATAAATTGACAACATATAAATTGATTGTTTTGATTGACAATTATTCTTGTTATTTATATTGATTAGAAGATTTGAAGTTATTCAACTTATAAATGAGAGTTGAAGTTGAACAAATAATAATTATAAGTGAGGAAATTCATTAATCAAATGTTTTAAAATTTTGACAGAAAAAATATATCAAAATTATTTGTATAGTTATTCAAGATACAATATAATAATTCAATCCAATATTAGAGGCCTAACAATATCTTACTAACCGAGCTAAATTCATACGTACCTAAATTTATGTAGAAAATGATGTACAATTATTTTTTTAGTTACATGATAGACAATTATTCTAACAAGCTCATAAATTAACAAATGTTCTCTGATAGTGGGTTTTTTTTTACACTTTATTTTCTGCATGTTTTCGTAATTTATGTATACGCAACATAACAAATAATAATTAAATATAGGCCAGTTTGCATGCGATGCACACTAATTATTTTTTTATTTTTCACATACTTTGACACATACGTGAAGTAGCCTCTGTGCCACCAAGGCACCAACTAATCATCAATCAATTGTGCCTCATGTGAGCAGCACCTTGGCGGTCTAACAACAAGACTATCGTGTTGGAAAACTAACTTTTTTAAAGAATGTTTGGCGACACATAAAAATGAGCTTATAGTTTATAAACTCATTATAAATAATAAAAGTCTAATTTGATAACTTTTTTTTACATGAGTTTATAGTTTATTTTAACAAATTTTTAACTTATTTTGATAAGCTAATTCAATTAGTTTATTAGCTTATAATGGTTGAACTTGTTAAAATGTTCAACTTTTGAGATGTCATGCCCGAGAACTAATGTAAAATAATGCCCGATGAAGATGCTCTTATACATATACAATACCTTATACTAGTGGTGTGTTATTGGAGATGCTAAGTGGATGTCCAATTATGCCTTTATATGTTGTTTATTGGACAACTTCACTATATGGTTATTATAAGTTTAATGTTGATGCAACATATCTGATATAAAAATTTTCAAAAAAAAAAAAGAATTGATAGAAGGAGGCAGGTGGGGTATTAGTTTAGTGGTGAGAGACGTTGAAGGTGTGGTAGTTGCTGCTAGTTGTTTACAAGTACTTTCATTACCAAATTCAAAGATAAATATTTTTTGGTTGAGACTAGGATATCCACCGCCGAACACAGTGACTAATCTCTTGCTAGATTGGAGGCACCTCCATGGGTGGGATAGCAGGCCCAAAGATTTAAAGTTGTTCCATAATCAAGGTGATGATCAAACCCTCGACCCTTAGTTAAGGGAGGATGAGCTTCAACCGCTCAACCACACCTCTTGAGTTCATTCAAAGATAAATATGTAGTAAATTTAGAAAAATCCACAAAATAAAAATTAATCAATCAAATTTGACAATTTGAGTTGGATAAATATGTATTAATCGTTTGTAAAATTGCAGATTAGAGATGAAATATGGGTAACAATTTATCTAAACTCAATCCACATAAACTGTTCAACTCGAGTAAAAAATATGGCCACTAAAATCCTAGTTCACATTTTCCTTAATACATCCTAAATCCAAGTTTAAAATTAGAGAGGTTAAAATTTCTATTTAATCAAAATATGGGTTAAATAACTGCATTTGAGCCAAAATAAAAAAGAAATAAGACAATATCTTTTCTCTTCTTTTTGATAATAAAAATAAAACAATTTCCCCGATTTTTCTTTCAAGTAAAACTAACAATTTCTGCACATCAACTAAAACACGGTCTTTTGACAAAATCTTCCTCTCTCAAAGTCAACTACTAAGAATTTTCAAAGTAAATTAAAACGCCAACATTCAAATTTAAAATTAATTTAAAACGCGTAATGTAAAGTTCCTATTCTATTTAAGAACAGAAAAAATAATAATAATTATCATCATATATTTCTTGATTGATTACCATTTCATTATTATTCGTAATCCCTTTTAGCTTAGAATGAAAGATCAAATAGAAGATGAAAGAATTGAAGAAGAAATTAGTGTGGAAGAAGATAAATACGATGGAGTAATCCTAACCGTTCAGAAACCTATGGATTCTGCTTATTTTGCTTCTAAATTGAATGATTCAATTTCTCATTGGAAGGAAAAGGTTAGTTACTTAATTAATTAATTAGCTAGATTATTCACTAATTAATTACCGTTAGTTTGATTTAATTTGATTTTGATTCAAAACAGGGAAAGAAGGGAATGTGGATCAATTTGCCCATACTACATTCAAATCTTGTTGATTCTGCTGTCAAGGTATTTACATTGTTTTGTTTAATGCAACTTAGTAATTTAGAATATGTCAAACCGTTTTAGTATAAGTTGTTTTCACGCGCGTGTGTGTGTATGTGTTTGGTTATGCTGTGTGATATGAATTGATTTTGAATGAATTGATTATGTAAAATTCATTCCGGCTAAAACTGAATTGAATATAAAGCGATGTATATTTCGATACATTATGTAAAAGTTGGGTTGGAAAGTAAATTGATGACTAAAAATCAATTATACTTGAGGATTTATTTTGAATTCTCCAAAAGTGGAATCTAACATACACATAAAATATTATGAGAGCTTATGCAAATGTCATAAGCTGTTTATATAAGCTCTTCTAATCAATCTCACAAGTGCTTACTGCTTATGTTGCATAAATTCAAATAAGTCGTTCTTGACAAACTCATATTCACGCTGAGTTAAGAGCAACCACATAAATAATTTGGATATGGGTCCCCAAATATACGCATAGCTTAGAAGATAGGCTTGAATGTGAATCCTAACAACTCTTTTTATTTTGATTATTTTGTAGGCTGGATTCAGATATCACCATGCTGAGCCAGATTACTTGATGCTTGTATCTGATACGTCAGTTAGCATTCCTGCAAATGCTTCACACCGTGTCGGTATTGGTGCCTTTGTTGTCAATAACAAGGGGGAGGTAATTTTTCACTGCTTCCTTTTTCATTTCTTTGTCTCCAATCATTCATGTTCAAATTTTGCTGCCTTGAAAATACATGTTACAAATTAATCTTAGACTAGGTGTATTTGGATAACTTTATACAAAGTTATCTTTTTGCAATTTGCAAACTAAATGACCAGTGTTAGATGAAATAATCAAAGTAAGGTAAATGTGTAAACTCTTAAAAATGATTAGATGAATTACTTGGCAATCTACTGTGTATATAATATAAAGGACAAGTACGAAAGCATAAAGAACATATGTAAGGATATATTAAAAATTGTTGTTATTGGTAGAAATTCTCAGACTCTCTCAAACTTTTATATTTATAGATAACTTTCACTTATTTTTTCTCTGACTACTTCATAGCTTTTTGGCCCACATTGAACCCAACGTTTTCAACATGTAACTGTTTAAATTTTGTTATTTGAACATATGAATTGAGACACCGTATGTGATATTGTATACCTCTATGGCTCTATCTCTATCTTTAGCTTTTCATCATATACAATGTACACCGGCTTTTCAAAATTCCCCGTAAAAACTAAGTGACACCCTATTTGGTGTCCCGTTTTGATGTTCAAACATCATTTCCCTTGTTTTTCTTTGTCCCCCGACCATCAACTTGTAGTCTATCTTAACCATCATTAGTTATTTGGTTATTACTTCTTATACTTGTTGTGCTATATAAAGTCTTGTATTTTATAGTGTGATACTGATAATGTGCAGGTCCCTTATACTGTTTAAATCGTCTTGTTTCATTCAATAGGTGCTTGTGGTTCAGGAAAACGGTGGTAAATTTGGAGGCACAGGTGTATGGAAGATGCCTACAGGAGCTGTTAATGAAGTATATCTCAAATTGGTTATTGATCAAATTATGAAACTTCTAAATTTATATCATTTTGATACATTTCAATTCTATTCGCAGGGTGAGGATATTTGTAATGCTGCAGTTAGAGAAGTGGAGGAAGAGACAGGGGTAAGCAAACATATAACATATATTGTTTGGAAGAGTAAATTCCATGCTTCTAGTTAGTTCAAATAATAAACAAATTCTAAACCAAATTATAAGCTACACTATTTCAGATTATTTTGTCACTAACTGATATATTGTAACTAAGTATTCTTGAAAATAAAAGTAAACTAAAATATGATTAATTATTAATAAGATTTATATTACAACATTGTATAGTATACAATAGTCATGTTCTATGGCCTCTATCATGTAATTTAGCACTTCTTCTTTTAACCAAAGCCTCTGTTACTTATTTCACAAAAATAAGGACTACGTTTCTTTAATTTTCATGTGTTTTTTTATGGTGATTGACAAACTTTTTGTTAGTTGTGTGTTATTTACTTTATAGTTTATTTTCATGTGTTTTTTTGCACCTTGTCAAAGTCTCACGGCATTACTTTTTGTTCTTCCTTTAGATAAAGACAAAGTTTGTTGAAGTTTTAGCATTCAGGTAAGAGGAACACACTAACTTCATCAACTAGCATGTAGTGTGAACATTGCAATACATGTTATGTAAATGTAGCATATGCATTTAACATACAATTTGCAAATTTCCAGTCTGAATTACATGATCTGCTCCTGACCTTTACATTCTGCTTCATTTTTCTCTTTGCTATCAGGCAAAGCCATAAATCTTTCTTCGAGAAATCAGATTTGTTCTTTGTTTGTATGTTACAACCTCAATCTTATGACATACAGAGTCAGGCCTCAGAAATTAAAGCAGCTAAGGTATATATCTATGACTCTGGATTATATGTTCCAAAGCATTTGAAATGAATGACACTAATTTTCAGTTGAAAAAGAAAAGAAAATACTATACACTTATAAAGCCATCTCAATGAAGGTTGTATGCTTATAATCTATCCTGATATTGGTAGTACTAGATAATTTTGTAAATTCTCAATTCAAGTTTTTAAATCAGCGGCGACGATTCTAACATGGTTTGTTTTTCTATGCAGTGGATGCCAGTTGAAGATTATGCATCCCAACCTTTTGTGCAAAAAAATGAACTATTTGATTTTATAGCAAAAATATGCTTAACAAAGTTGGATGGCAACTACACTGGTTTTTCTAATGTAGCTACCACCACATCTTCTGGCAAAAAAACTTATTTGTATTTTAACAACAATGCTAATATAGACAAATAACTAGTTAATTATAAAAAAAATATATATTATTGTTATTATAATTATTACATCATGTGTCATGCTAGAGGCAATCTTACAAGATTTCCACAATCTAATGCTTTTAATCTAAATGGGCAATCAATATAATTTGTTCCGTTTGGGTCCATACACATTCGTATGTCTCTTAATTCTGCTGGGTTATTACCCTTACAAATAAGTTGAGGTTCTCTAATATGGGATCCTATGATACTAATAATATGCATTGGATCATATAACTGAGTTTGACTTGGCGCAATATCATTATTTGCGAGTAACTCATCAAGATAAAAATAGGGGCGAATATTTCCCACATTATAAAAGGAAGAACATTATTCATCACCAAAAAAAGGGACATGTGCGCAAATATCAACTCCAAGACATGGACATTCTTGAAGATGCATACATCACGCTTTATTTAGTAATCCACTTCTCTTCTTTCAAATACAAAGTTAAATTGATATAGCCACATTCCACATAGTAGAAGAATGGTGAAAAAGTATCTAACATTGTTAAAAATAATGTAGTATGTAAAAGTATCTATGAATATTCCAATTTCATGAATGAATTAAAATATTTTTAGTAAAAAAAAATGAATGAATTAAAATAGAGAGAAATAAAAAAGCCAATAATACATGCTTTGAATATTCCAATTTCATGAATGAATAAAGTATCTATGAATTAAACCGTTGTTAAATTCTCTTCTATTGATTGCTTTCTACACACTACAACTTGTCTTATATAGACATTATTACATGGCAAAACGTCCTCCTCCAGCTCTTCTCTTCTCCATCACCATCACCATCACACGGTATGTATCTTACCATTTGCAGTATATTCAAGTTCCTACGTTTTTCTTTTTCTTTTAATTGTGAAGCAAATGAATTTTTGATTTAATTAATGTGAAGTAAACTTGTATTATGAAGTAATCTCCTTTGGTTAAATGAATTAATGTGAAGTATTTCAAGTTACTATGTTTTTCTTGAAATTCCACTATAAATACCTCTCGTCTTTCATTCATTCATAAAAATCAATTTCTTTGTTATCGCCATGAATATAAATATTTTTGTTTTTTTCGTTCTGCTGCTTCTGGTTCTCAACCACCCCTTTGCCGCTGCAAGACTTCTCAATGATGGTGGCGGCTACTATCATCTCTCTTCCTGGTGGTGAAAACTCTTTTGTTGTGGTTGCGGTGGTGGTAATGATTCCGCTGCCAAGTCGATGACCTGATGATTCCGCTTCCAAGCCTCCGATGATTCCTCTATTAATTAATTAATTAATTAATAAAAAATAGGTGTGTTTTTTATATTTTTATTTTTGTTTGATGAAGTGTGATTTATATATAATTTATATGTAATAAAATGATACTATATTATTCTACCAAAAAAAATTGATACTATATTAAAAAATGCATTGTCTTTTATATTGTATACATATCAATAACTATTTGAAATCAGGTGATTCAACATAAAATTAAGTAATGAAAAATCGCACGCACGCACGCACACTCGCACACTCGCATGTATTTGTCATGAAGTAATAATACATGTGAGTGTGTGTGCGTGCATGCGATTTTTCATAACTTAATTTTATGTTGAATCTTATAATTTCAAATAGTTTGGATTGGATTAAACTTGAAGTAATTCGAAGTTACTACTTTTTTTTTCTATTTTTTGGATTGGAATAAACTTGAATTAATTTGACAGTTGTTGAGTTTCCACTATAAATAGTACCTTGTTCATTCATTCTTGAGTTTCTAGTTGTTGAGTTTTTTCTATTGTTGTTTATGTGGTTCTGCTCCTTCTGGTTGTCAACCACCACCACCATCTTGCCGATGCAAGAATGCTTACTGCTGGCGGCACCGGCGGCGGCTACCACCTCTCTTCTTGGTGGTGCAAGTTCCTCTGCTGTGGTGGTAGTTGTTGCAATGGCAGTAACGTTCCCGCTGCTGTCAAGCCTCCTTCCGATGATGATGACCTGATTCTCTTCCTTCTATTACTTAACTAAATAAATAAATAGATTTTTATATTTTTGTTTTTGTTTGGTTTGATGATGCAGTGTGATTTATTATTTTTATTTGGTTTGAATGATACAGTGTAATTATTTAGTATATGTAATAAAATGAGTAATACTATATCAAAAAAATTATTTTATATTGCATTGTAATCTGCACCTTGTTCCCCCTTCAACTAGCGTTTTTACTTTTTATACCATTTTGTTTCATGTACTTTAGTTTAGTCAAGTTGTTTGATGAAGTTGTTGTAATTGCTCAAACTATTTACTCCCTTATTCATTTCAATTATGATAACAAAAATTAAACGGTTAATTCTATATTTCTTCATGATTTATGTTCTTGTGCGTCTTTAATTTTGTTTCTCTTCAATTTATAATTTGCCATTTAGCTTATGATCTGTACATATAAGAAACATTAACCTCAGAATATTAAGTATTTGTCAATTTGTTTAGGCAGAATTTGATTTGTAACATTTTCTTCTTATGTAACCACCTTATGATTTTTTCTATTTTTTTGGTTAAATCAATTAATTTGAAGTAATTCGAAGTTCCTATGTTTTTCTTATTTTTTGGATTGGATTAAACTTGAATTAATTTGACAATTGTTGAATTTCCACTATAAATAGTACGTCTTTTATTTATTCATTCATTCTTGAATTTCCACTATATTCTTGCAATTGTAATTGTAGACAGGGACATATCTAGATATAAAATTTTGATGTGGCCAAAATTTTAAACATGTTTATAATTTTTTTATGATGTTCTAATTAATATACTCACGAAAAAAATCATTTAAAAATACACGATGAGTTAACAATAAAAATCAAAACTAAGTGCATAATAATTTTGTAGAGACTAAAAATTAATTAAGAGTTAAACTTAAAATGTCGTCATTTCTATACTATAAGAATAAAAAGAAAATTTTAACACACGCATGCACGCGCGCACACACATACACACACACACAATGTTTTCACTGACACACACTTGACCATTATAAATTTTAAAAATACACACACATATAGTCAAGATCCGTTAACACCAACTAATTTGTCACCATTTATAACAACAAATATAATAAGCTAATCATTCAACAATTATTTTATCGAACAATATAAATTCAATTATCGAACTTATCTATTATAATTTCATTTTTGGTAATAAAAAAGAAGAAAGAATTTCTCTCTGAAACCAAAAAAATAAAAAAGAAGAAAGAATTTGGTTTGAAAAATGAAAGGGCCCACCAAAAATGTGAATGGCATAATAGGCTAGGCCCACTCCTCTATTCTCTTCCTTCCTCCTTGAAAAACGGAGGATCTCGAATAGCTTAGGCCAGACAGGCAAAGACAGACAGAATCACAAATCTTCTCTCTCTCTCTATTCCTCTCCTCCTCCTCCTCCAGCTCTTCTCTTCTCTTCTCCATCACCATCACCAATCATGGCGGTATGTATCTTACCATTTGCAATTACATTTCATTCATTCATCAATATTAACCTTGATTTGATTTCCATTATGTATGTATGTATTTGTTAGGAGGGATTTGAATCTTTATTTATTAGAAATCTTAGTGAATGAATATGAATATTTGATTGAACAGGAGAAGGGTGTACCATTGCCAAAGTTTGGTGAATGGAATGTGAATGATCCAGCATCAGCTGAAGGATACACAGTCATATTCAACAAAGCAAGGAATGAGAAGAAGACTGGTGCTGCTAAAATTGATTCACCGCCAAAGGATAATAATAATAATAATAATAATAATAATCGTAATTCCAAATACAACCATCATGTTGTTCTTGGAGGCAAACCCCAACATTCTGTATGTTATCTTATCTTATCTTCTTTCATATTTATTAATCTAGAAACAATTAAACAAATACCATTTTTAACTAGTTTTAAACCTCGGCAAGTATAATGGGCCACAATGATTGATTCAAGTTGATATAAACATTGTATGAATGGTTCTTATTCTTATTGTGTATTTAAAGGAATTGTCCTTGTTCCTGTGTGGTCAGGGGTTTGATTTCTGCCTCCTGTGTATGGTAAAAATTCGGTTGGGAGGGGAGAAACTGTAGTGTGAGACCCATAGGTTTCCTGACGGAGATTAGTCATCATGATCTAATAAGTTAAAGCCTTATGTATATTCCTACATCTTTCCTTTACATTCTTGTTTTAAGATTTTTATTGGTGAAATTGGAAAAGGGTGTCTCAATTATGTGCTTGAGCAAATCCTTTTAGCATTAATTCTCTCCTACTGCCTTTACTCTTGGTTTCTGCCAAGCTTAGCTCATAATTTAGTCGGTATTGGTAGTACGCAGTCACTAATGCTACAATGTGTACCAATCAATTCCTATACTCCAACAGGGTTAGTCACCTTCATGCTGAGAATTCGTGCTTAATGCTCAACCTTTAGTATATGTCAATGTCTTTTAGTGATGTATGATTGGGCATTTGGGCTGAGATTCATAATATATAGATCCCTAAATTTTGGCTGTTGATAGATCCCAATGATTTGCCCATGTAATGGATCTCAGTCTAGTCCGATAATGTCACAAATTCTTTGAGGAAAAAGGGAAACTTGATGGAGATAAACAAAAGGAAAACACATTTTTATTGGAATGGTTGAACAGATCCTTTCTACTAATTTTGCTATTTTTCAAATAGCATCTCCTCTAGCTAACTACCTATTCTAACTAATCCTAATTACTCAATTTCCCTTTTAAGCTAATAAACAACCACGGAATTTGTTGTGAAAATATGTAGGCATACTGGTTTGTATTTGCTATTCATCAATATTCTGGCTTTTCTCATCATCATTCTTATTCATCACAATTTTGGTTTGCGCTAGAGACAGTTGATTGTGCACTACTGTATTCGGTTGAAATGCTCGTTTTGTAAGATGAAGAGAAAAGTTGTGTTGTGTTTTGGCCAACCAGTGAACATGTCTTTCATATAAACCTAATGCCTTATCTATAAGGGATGTTCATAATCCATTAACTTTTTGAAAAATTAAGGAAATAGTGTCAATTTTATGCATCTCTATATAAAGAAAAGTAGCACCTTTCTGTCCTAAATAAGTGTTGTATATAGCCTGTCGTTCGGCCAGGTACACGCCACCATGTACATTCAATTTCAGCTTAGGGTATATCAGAACTTATATAGTGGGATTTCCCTGTTAAATTTAGAGTTTGGATTGATTTTGTGCCAGGAAAGCATATATTTAATCCTTCAAATGCCGTGTGAAATTTTGAAATTGATTACTTTGTTCCCTTTCAGTTAATAATGTATTGATTTCTCCATCTTTTTGAATTGTTGCAGAAGAAATGGTTTTGCTGCGTAAGCGCACCTGCAGAACCATGAGAAGGCTTTTGAACTCGACATAATTTCAGGAAGTCTGGAGCTTAATTGAAGCTATGATGGGTACCGCTGGAATCTTTGAGCTTGGAGGAAATAATAATTAGGAAACAAGTATTATATTATATTTACAATTTCTGGTGAATTAATCACTTGGATTTTTTTGGCTGGATATTTTTTCAATTCAAACTGGCAATTTTTGGATTCGAATTTTTTTATCAACTCATACTTCTCTATATATTGCTTAACCGTGGTGTTTGTGTGTCTATCTACTTAATTTTGAAGCCATAAATTTTATATATCATATCGGTATAATCGTTTTATAACAGTTTATGCGTGACTTATATTATAACTCGTGGTTGGTTCTAACCTCTTTTGCTCGCATTCTTTGCCACCTCTAGAGATTCACACTAAAAACATTATTGATTACATTCTTGATGCCCAAAGAGATTACTACAATGCTAATATCCCATCTCCCACACCACACACCATATTTATCAACGAGACAACTCAATACATAAATCCTTTTTCATACATTTCGAAATAGTTTTTGAAATTTGGTCAAAAAATTAAGTTTTTGATTAACTGTGACACACATTTAATGATCATTAGAAGACAACTAACAAACAAACTACACAATAGATGAGAACATCCTTATAATCTATTCTAACACCAAAAAATAGAACAGAACTATCGTTTTCCTCCAAAAGAATATATCAATCTCTTATAATCAGCAGAAAAAAAAGTTGGCACCAAAAAGACGAGAAAGACGGGAATAGGATGAGCAGAAGTAATCTTAGGGCTACATGGGCACTCGTTTTGTATATCTTTTTCTATCCGAAATTAACTGTAATTAACAATAAATAACATATTTCCACAAGTATATTGAGTAAATTGAACAACCAATATAAATTATCCATGTGATGACAATAAAAAGAGTTAAAAATAACATCGACATTCGTAATGTTACAAGTTCCGCAACATGTCCTAGCTCTAAACTCTAGAGGTTCCCAACTTTCGCTCAAACAAGCGCCGCAGAAGATAAACTTGGAGGGCACTAGCTCCAATCAGTGCTGCCGATTCAAAGATTGCCTTGTGTACTGCTCTTCGGCTCATCCCATCATTCACTGCATTCAACACAAGAAACATGATATTATTGCATTTGCATTCACAAAATCTAATAGAGAAAACAAGTTTGTATCTTTTATCAATTCAGCTAGAGAATTTCCGCAATTATTCATCTAGGAAAGGATGCAGAAAATTTCCGCACATTCCCATCTATCCAAATGGTGAGTTTTAATTATGAGATAGATACAGAATTTTGGAGTAGCCTTACTTAGAATCATTGGAATAAAGTCAATTAGACCACAAAGAAAAGCAAGTAAGCAGTAGTGAACATTATCAAGAAAAGAGGTTCTTAATTCATTGGCTCGTTTGGCAGCTGAATAGAACTAGGAAGATTGCATATTGGGAGAGGAAGTTATACTAATTGGTGCCAATAATTGAAAACCAGATGCCATATATAAACTAAGTGATTGTCTTTAACATGAATAAAACATTAATCGGTGCTAAGTAGAAAGGACTTAATGTACAGAAAGATGTAAATTTTTAGATAATCATAACGTAAACTTCAAATAATACCGATTGCTTGACGGTCAGTCTGAGCTTCTAACCAATGTTGTTCAAACTGAATATTGTAAAGAGCTTCCTCCAACTTTGCAATTTGCTCTAACAAAGGGTTGAAATGCTCTGCATTCAACCACAAAAATTTCATTCGGTGATAGTTCTCTCATTAGACTTCCATGAAACTCAAAAGGCAGTGTACTGCACTACAAAAGTAAAAGCAAATAACTACATACAAGTAGAAGAGTTAATAGAAGAGGCATTACCGTCTTTTGCATGTTGCTCGAAGTAAGAGAAGTGGCCAACGTGCACATCAAAATCAATGGTCTCGTGATAAGGAGATTTGTTGGTGAAACAGAACTTATGGACTCCTGATTTGTGAGCCACAAATTCAAACTTCTCACCGGTCTTGTCACGATAATCTTGGATTTGTTCCCCAGCAGGTCCCTTTACCTGAAATTCACACATTGTTGTGTAATGAGATTCCAACATGATCATCAAAGATATTAAGTAAATCAAATTTAAAGAAAGACTATTTTTTTAGAACTAGTGCATATAGATGTGGATTTGTATTGATACTTAAGATATATATGTCAATAGATCAGGAAAGTTGCACACAAATAGATACCTAAATGTGGACCATTTATATTTCTAATTGTAAAGGTAGTATGGAACATATAAACTCCGAGACGAGACATAAGAACATTTTCTTCCAAAAAACCACTTCAATTGTTCTAAACCAGGGCAATTTTTTCCTAAAAACAACTTCGGTTGTTCTAAAACCATGAAGTTATCTCCTAACTATGATATAACCTTCGCAAGGTGTTTGAACAGCATCCACTTTGCTATGTAATCTAAGAGTTAGTTGACAATGGCTCCAGATATCTAAAAATTGTGATTTAATCCATATACAACTTCAATGTAAAGAGTTTTTACATGATGAATCAATTCAATTGTGATGGCCAGATTACAAGAAAGTTTAAACTTTATCGAATTATCGTAATCACTTCTAAAGTCACACACATGATTTGATTGGAAACTCTAGTATCATATAACATAATATCGGTTACATACATTGAATGAAATTAAGCTAAGGAAATTGAGAGTGAAGAAAACATAGTACATACCACAAGATCTACACCTTCATCACCATAATGCCATGGAGAATCAGCCTTAATAACAACGAAAGAAACATGAACAGTGCCACCCTCGTACTTAACATCATGTGAGAAACATTCATCTCTATCTATCACAAATCTGATCCCTTCTGTTACTTTCAACAATACCCCAATAATAACAAACATCATCATCATCACACAACTACTATGTCTCAACCCCATCATCATCTGCACCCATAATTCATTCATTATTAGTTTAAATAAATCACACACACACTACTTCTATTAAACCCCAAATTAAAAAAATTAACAAAAAAAATCAAGAAAATCAAAAGAGATACCTTTCTTTTCTTTGTGTGATGGATTCAGTTGTCTCTCTGAGATTGGGAGAAGAATTATTATCAGAGAAAAATATTACGAGAGAGAGAAGAGACAGAACAAGAACAACGGTGAAGGGTTTTTATTTTTATTAATTTCAACGAAGTGTTTTTTTTTCTTTTGTTTGTTTGGTTTTGTGATTTTTGTTAAACTAGAAACGACGTCGTTTGTATTAGTCACATGATGGTGTGTGATTGGACTTTGCAGCTCACTCAACCAATAAAAAGATGACACGTCATATAGTTTTTCAAACACATTGTACTTGTTTGTTCGTGTGCGATGCTAACTACTCCATCCAACATCAGCAAACAAAACATAAAAAAAGATCTATGGGTTCGTGTTTGTGAATTGTGATATGGGTGACCCGATTTGATGAGTCGGGTGTCAAAAGTCAAACTATTAGTATTTGTAAGATTAAATTTATACCATCTTTTTTTCTAAAAACTGTTTAATTCTCTTTTTTAACTTAATATATGTCCATTTATATGTAAAAATTTTGAATACTATTTTTTATTGTTTTTTATGAGAAAAGGAAATTAGTATTTATGTTTTTTTTGACAACTTTTTATGTTAAGTCATAAACTTAAATAAATTTCCCTTTTGAAAAAAATTCATTTTTTTTGTCGAGACCGAAATATTCACCGTCGAACATATAATTATTGTGAAATTCGTATAGTTTTTAAACTTTTTTTTAAATAAATTTTAACATATTATTTTCATATTCATAAATTATAATTTATATATCACATTGAATATTCTTTTTTTTTTTGACAGAATATCACATTGAATATTTCTAAAAAACATATATTCATTCTTTAGTAAAAAAAAATAATATCCATTCCTTTCAAACAAAATCACGCGGTATTTAAAAAGGCTAAAATAAATTTTTCTAAAATTTATGTGACTATATTACTAAAATATCATTTAATTTGTGCATAAATGTATCCTATATTAATTTTGTTGATGCTGGCTGTTTTTCAAATGGCTCTACAGGTTGGGGGTTAGTTGCTTATAATCAACCTAATTCAATTTGCATCTCTGCTTGTAGATTCGAAAGCATTGAAACAGATCCTGTCCTTGCTGAAGCACTTGGTATTCGTTGGGGACTACAAATGGCAAAGGATTTAAATTGGCAATTTGTGACTATTGTTTCTGATGCTGAGGTTGTTGTTAAGTGTATTAATTCAAAGGCCAATGTTGCTGCCATAGACCACATTGTTCAGGATTGTAGAGACTTGATGCATGTTTTTCAAGTTTCAAATGTTGTGTTTGTCAAACGTGACTTCAATGTTGTTGCTCATAGTTTAGTTAATTTATCAAAAATGGTTGGTTGTAGAACTTGGTTGGGGTCTGTCCCAACTCAAGCAAACCTTGCTACTGGTGTACCTTTTTCTCTTGTTTCTTAATGAAATGTTTTTCCAGTCAAAAAAAAAAAAGAAAGAGAGAATTATATTTAAAGAAAAATAATTTTGTTTGAAAAGAGTATAAGCATTAGGAAAATAAAGTGTACTTGAATGATATCATAGCACATGTCTGTGAGGACTTTATCATGTTGCATGAGAAAATATAAAATTATGGAGACACCATCTTGATTATTGAAGAAACTAATAATGAGAAGGATTGAGTTGTTACTTGTATCCTAAGACGACAGTTATTATTCATTACTCTCTAAATAATCACATAGTTTGTTAGATTAGTTTCACTTGTTAACTACCTGTAACTACCATTAAGTTAGTTTGAAACTGATTCACATCATGTATAAATATGTGATCACTCATGTGATAAACTTAGTTTTGTGAGTAATGCAATTTCTCTCCTTTTGTTCATGTACTTGTGCCTAAGCTCTTTGCACTTTCTCTTATTTTCTTCATACATTGAGAAGGGATCGGATTTGAGAAGCAATGTGTGAAGGTGAAAGGTAAGCATTAGAACCAGCGGTTTGGCTATAATTTCAATGATGCCAAGATCCAAAGCTAAGCACCAGCTAGTTCCATTGCAAAAAGGAATGCTTCTTCATCAGTTACTTGTTTTGCTTCCTCTATCTCCATTTTCTCAATCATATATATGCATATGCTAATTAATGCTATGCTATATATGATATATGATGTGCTTGCCTTCTTTAATATACAAAATTGTTGGCTCAAAAAAGTTACAAATCATGTTTTTTTGATGATCTACTCTAATCTTATTTTTCAACATTTTGACGTGGGTTCAAATTTATCGGTTATTATAACATTTTAATCTGTTATATATGATAAAAGTCGTAGGTGAGTGAATGTTTGACTCAAATAATTAATAAATTTCATTAAAAAGATAAATTTTGAGAGGATTTGTATTTCATTTTTGAATTGAATAATTTTTTTATCAGATCTTCCGGTCTATTTCATAGTTGAACTTTGAAGTACCTTAAATTTCTTACTAAAAAAATCAAAATGTTAATACAAAAATAATATGGTGTGTTGAGGCAAGTATAATCACCAAAACCCTTTACCATGCATGTCTCAAGATTCAAGAAATACTAATAGAGTTGTTGGAAAATAATAAGGTATGCACAATAAAGCCAATCAATTATGTAATCTATTTTCAAATATAATAAAGTATCTTATTTCATTATACTCCATTATTTAGTGAAATAGTTGATTTGATAATGTCCTTGATTTAAATTATAGACGTGTTATCGTGATAGAGATTATGATAATGAGAAACATGTCTTTTATTATTTTAAATCTTAATAGTTCTTGATCGTATGATTATTGAGAAAAATGATATCAATAATTAGGGTAGATCAATATATGTGATGGTCTTTTATTGGATAAAAATTAATACATCTCATTTATTAAATTGCATATATAGATGATGCATATAGTGATATGATCATTGAACTGACTTAGCTTAGAATTTCTAATGGTCGATATTACCTTAAACTGTCAATAGAAATTCTAAAGAAGAAATATAATAATTTTTCTTTGACATGAGATTAACATAGTAATTAACATTTTATTTATAATTCTGGACACCTAGTATCTCACGGTATTAGTTGAAAGGATATTGGGTACGATTAAATACTTGTATAATTAATGATTATTCAAGATGGGATCTGTCAGCTCTTGGTAATGAGTTTGAACTCTATGATGAAACCCTGGCCAGGTGAATTGAATAGAAAAGAGTTTCTTAAGTCATATATGTTAACTTATTAGAGTTTGACAATAGTACCATACTCTAGAGTTAACCAGAGTTGTAACGACAGAAGAAAAATAAATATAGTATTCTTCTAATGGTTCTTGAAAGTAAAATAGTACTTCATACTATCCGGACGTTAAGGAGTGTTACTAGACGCCTACCTTGATTAATATATTGATTTGATTAATATATTACCGGCTTAGTATTGAACCTACAAAGTCACACACAAACGAGTGTTTTAATTCTTACTATGGAATTATTTTATTTGACAAATTAAATTAGTGAATTTAATTAAGATAAAATTATAATTCTAAGTGGAATATTATTTTATTTTTTGCTAGTACAAAGAATATAAATATAAATTGAGCAAATCTGTTTATGAAATATATATATATATATGGACGGTGAATGTACATATGAACAAGCAAAGCATAGAAATTCACGTGGACTATGTAAAGAGAATTAACATGTAATAATTGATTCATAGTGAAGGCAATTAACATGTTAATTAATTTTCATATTAGTGGAAATATGAAAGGAAAAGTTTTCTATTAAGTGGGAATTGATTTCTTTTATTTTGATGAAAGTTCATTCGCCTATAAATAGATACTATATACTTGTTCAAAATACACAACATTTCATCATGTATGTATTTGTTTAGTTTTCTTGTTTCACAAACGTAAAAGTTGCTAGTAAGTATTAAGCTCAGTGTGGACAACGTAGAGATTTCACACTATTGAAGAAATTTTCATGATTCAGGAACTGATTAACAGGTACATGTTTACTGTTTTATTAGTTTATAATATAATTTAAACAAAAAGAATAGGTCCAATTTTATCCGCTGTGCGTGTTATGAACACATTTATCCTTCAAGAGTATTATTAAAGATTACACCCACCACAAAAAAGTCTTTGCAATGACCGTAGAAATTGAACATACATCTCTGCATGGTTTTTTGCATGATCTAGAATCAATTACATTCTAAAATAAGGCATTCAGAATCTCCACAAATTTGGATATACGGCAAAATCATAATTCTCATGTTTCAAAGAAAATTTTACCGTGGTTTCTAAAAGGTACAAAAAGTAGCTTCTAACAAGTCGAACATTTAGAACACTTCCACCACTAAAACAAACAGGCAATTGTCATTCAGATTTGAAGAGGATCGAAGAAACGAAAGTATGTCGATCAAAGACGGTGATGGCGATGAGAAGAAGAAGAATAAGAAATCGTGAAAGCTTCTTTGACCTAACTTTACTGTTATTTATAATTTTGTTTGTGATTTAATATAATAATTAATTATTTATAAAAAAAAACTAACTAATTATTAAAAAAAAGAATTAATTTTATGACCAAAAAAAATTAATTTGATGACATGGTATTGCCACATCAGCGTTTTTGTTGATATATCAGCGTTTTTTTGTGACAAAATTGAGCCTGGACTAAAACTGCAACAAAAATAAAAATAAGGTGGCAAAATTGTTTGATTTTAAAATAGGAGGACCAAAACTGCAAGATAATGAAAATAGGGGGACCAAAACTGCAATTAAGCATTTTTTATATAAAAAACCTTTCAATTTTTGACGATGTATGCCGTCATTGAAAAGATGAGGGAGAAAAAGAGATGGTACAATATAAAATTTAATTTTTTGTGTTTACCACTTACCACAAAGATACAATTATTTTTTTTATGAAAAACACAAATAAAAACTACATCTACTGTAAAAAGAAAAAAGAAAAAGACAGCTACAGCGTAAAAATAATACAACTATATGAAACAAAATATAGATAGGTGGATGGAAATACCGAGAATTATGATCAATTTAAAGAAGAAAATGAGCAATTACCTGGTGAATTTTAGTCATGTTTAGGAACTGATTCATGTCATGTGATAAATAAAATCCGACACTAAAAATCAAACATTATTTTATCAAGTCTTTGTAAAAATGAAACTTCCCGTATGAATATTTTTTCTAAATCTTTTTCATATTCAAACTTCCAGTAATTTGGTTGTCTTAACATTCTAATTTTAGAATAGTAGGTATTTTGAAAATTCAAGATATAATTTATATTTATATACTGGTTATATTTGTTTTCCATTTCTATTTTGTTTTTATTATACGAGGTGGTAAATATCATCTAAAATTCTCACATGTATGTGTGTGCGGTGAAATTTCTTATTTAAACCTTTGATCGTAAATGACCACATTTTAATAATATTAACATTACTAGTTGACCCATATTTTACTGACCATTTATTTTCCAATTTATCCTTGATATAGTCAAGATAATTTGTTTGATGAAATTGTTTGTACATGGGTATTTAACCATTGTGTTTAAATTGAAATTTTAGAATTTGCATAGACATCAAAATTTATGTATGAAGTTATTTTACTGTATATTGGAGCTGTGTAGCCGGCTAAATTTGGTAGACTCTAAAATAAAACTAAAGCGACGTCGACACCAACCGGCCAGGTTCAGCCCAATGTAACTAAGAACTATATATATATGCCGCCCCATAACACAAGGAACGAAATAATTACTTGGAAAATATATATCCACTCCTTTGTTCATATTAAAAAAGTTATGCAAATTTGGGATGTATGATGAATGTTCAATACAACTTAACAACAATTAGATGAAATGATATAGAGATTTTCAGAAAGGATTGATTGTTAGCGTTTTGCCACAAAATTCAACTTAATTATAATTGATATTATAGTGAATATTATATACCGTCAGGGACGGATCCAGACCTTATATTCTAATGTAGCTAAAAAAAATGTTTGCAATTTTTTTTTTTGCATTGAATGTTCACAAATTTTATAGCTGAAAAAAAAATGACGCTTGCAAATTAGCCGAAGTAGTTTTGTATATAGAAAACACAAGAAAAAATAATAAAGAACAAAGAAATAACAATAATGTTTTTTATTGGTCAAGAAATAACAATAAATTTTAAACTATTTTTTTTTTACTAATAAATTCTAAACTAGTTAAAATGTAACTATTATTACAATTTAATTTCTCTAATGTTTATATATTGACCACTCTTTTAAAAAATACTAATAATTTGAACACAACTGCAATTTTGTAAACTTTTGTTAGAAAATCAATTAAAAAAGCCAAAATAAAACTGGAGCTGGCAAGATTCGAAGTTCGAACTCCTGCCACACTAGTTAAAGAGGTGCTCTTTAGCCATTGTGCCAAACGCATAACAGTGTCAACTATAGAGGGTTGAACATATATATATGCTAATTAATAACAAAAATACACATATATACCTACGAAAAATCGAAAATTCTGGTGTGGCTATAGCCACAGTGTGCCTCCATGTGGATCCGTCCCTGTATATCGTAATATAAAGTATTCAGCGTGATATCTAACATGCATTAAGATATTATGTTATGATAGACAACATTCTGTAATATTTCTTTTGTCTTAAAATATAAGAGAAAATTGGTTAATAAGAATTGATATATTTGATTAAGAATTTGGTCAAAATATATCAACTTTTGTTGATCAATTTTCTCTTATATTTTGGGACGTGGGCAATAATGCATATGAGTCATTTAATTTTGATTTAACAGTCAGATTATTTTAACTAAAAGATTAATTATCAATCTATCCAACTAACTATCCAAGTCTATTTATTTTGCCACCGTGCTGCATGGAGGAGTAATTTTCAGTTGATTCGTTTGAAACTGGATTTAGGCTAGCCTTATCCGTACCATCGTCTATTAGTTTATTGTTTCTTTCACAAATCACAATACTCACTCACACATGTGATTTCTTCCTTTTGGCGTAAGTGAAAGGATGGGCCTACCAAACGGGTCCCATATACCAATTTCCCTCAAATCCAAATCATAATCTTGTGGGTCACTTGCTTATAAAAAATATAAAAAAATAATCTTGTGGGTCACATTTATGCTCGGGGCACTCTTTAAGCATTTCATTTTAAGAAATTTTTTATTCAAAAAGTAAAACAACACAGTTTTTAATGCGTCGACTTTACAAATTTTCATAAAAATTCTTTAAAAACTTATTATTTAAAGTCTTAAAGAGTGCCTCAGGGCACTCGTTAGCATTTGTCTTATATAATTGCCTTTACCTAGTTACCTAGATACTCACTCCGTCCCATTATATAAGCACTCTTTCAAAAAAAAGCTAGTTCCAAAATATAAGCTCCTTTACAAATTACTATGTGTAATCATTACTTTTTTCCCTACACATACCCTTAATTATTACACTAACTTGCATTGAAATGTGAAAAGTCAAATTAAATACATATACAAATAAAGAACAATTTAGTAAAATATACACACAAACTAGACATAATAATTACACTATCAACATTTCTTAATAAGCGTGACTTTTGGTCAGAGGGGCTTATATAATGAGATGGAGGGAGTAATTCAATTACATTATTGCAAAAATAAATATCTTAACAAACATAGGGTCCTAACTGTTCATTTTTTTTTTCTTTTTTCAATTTACCATTCACATTTTGGTAAATTGTACTGGTATATGCATTTCATTTAAAGCTAATGAGTTAATATCCGCAGTAAAATATGCAAATTTTATAAAAAAAATTGTAATTTTTTTAAGAATTTTTTTTTGTAATGTTTGATTTTTTGCAATACATTTTAGATTGAGTCAATCATAATAAAACCCCGCTAAAATAATATTTTGTGGCGGTTTAAAACCCCATTAAAATGATATTTTGTGGTGGTTTTTTTTTTACAGTTTTATTTTGCGGTGGTTTTATTATAATTGACTGATGTCAAGGGTATTGCAAAATATAATACACTACAGTGAGTTTTACAAAGTTTGCATATTATTTTACAAGAAATATTGACCTATTTACCTTTTCATTAATAATTAATTTACTATTATTATATTCTAAGTTTGTAATGAAGTTCTTTCTAAAAGAAAATTTTAATTATGTTATTATTTTAACAATTCTAAATCTATACGTTTTGTAAGTGAACATATTTCTATTTTTTTAATTTTGTTTAACTTTGACTATCAATATTGAGTCATTGACTCATTGATATATGCTCCCTTTTCTATCACACACGCCCACTATTGGTCTATTAAAATGCTTATTTTTTTTTCATAACCCTTTGCACGATACAGGAATCAGAGGCTGCTATCCCATTTTAAAATTTTGAACTATTCCTTGACTTTGACTTTTCAATATGATAGTAATATGAACTACTGTTAAAAGTCTAGTACTCCATGAGATGTGGTGAAAATATGTGAGTTTTTATAGTAGGTCTAGGTGATCATGATTTGTTTAATCACTTACTATATCATATCAATATATCATTCTTATTAGATACTAATAATTTGAATTACACTTGAAATGTCTCATATTGGATGTGATGTGGTGTCTTAAGTGTGGATTAAGTAAACCATAAGAAAATATTAAGTTTATAGATGAGCGCAATCTATACTTTATAAGTCAATTTTGTAAGATTAAGTTAAATATAACCCAAATTTTAATATGATAAATTTGATGAGTCGCCATTATCAAATTAATCGAATAATTTTTTTGATATTTAATTTTAAATGAAACCATATAAGAGAGCACGTATTTTTTTTTTTGACAAAATAAGAGAGCACGTATTAAAATATTCACATTGAGTAAAATAGAACTTCTACATTAATTTAAGATGATTTACAACGTACACATATACTTCACTAGCACACTATAACTTTAGTCAAAAAAATAAAATGCACTTCTCACAAGCACACTATACTTTAGAATTTATCATAAAAAATAGCGGTGAATTGTTTCGCATAACAAAAATAACTAAATGCTTAGTAGTTGCAATTTATAAGTAATGGTATGCCATGGAAAATATCAAATACTCTTATTGAATATCATTGTAAAATTAATTTATAATAATCGTGTATGTTCATCAATCTAAATAAAACTCAAATTCACAACATCAATATATGAAAAGAAAAAAAATATTTTAAAAATGAATTTTAGACACATAACTTAGGCTATAATTAAGCATTTTAATCAATCCACTAAGCAGCTTAGGCTATAATTTGTTTTTGACACATAACTTAGGTCATAAAAAAATCCATGACACAACGTTCTAATTCAAAAATATTTAAAAGAGAGAGTGTGATAGACTAAAGGTAAATTTCAAATATATTAAATAAAAAAATTACAGTGCAATAATAAAAACCTCAAATTAAGAGAAACAAGACACAACGTTTGTATTGTAAGATTGTGTTGTGTTGTGGCAACAATCAAGCAGCTCAAAAATCACAACCACCTATTTTGTTCATTCTGTTTTTACACACTTTTCCCTAAATTCTAGGGTTTTCTTCTTCTCCTTCTTTTTCTCCCTCTTTGTCCATTCTTTCTTCTCTTTTCTTAATTATCAATCAATTAATTAATTATCTGTTTCAACACATTCACATTCATCTATAAAAGATCTGTTTTTTTCTGAGTTTTTCCCCCTTTCTTTTCTTTTTTCCCAATTTTTTTTTAATTTTTTTTTGTTCATTAGACAAGCTCAGTCTAGAACAGATTTCAGCTCAATTTCACCAAAGTTTCAAGCTTTTGAATGATTAAGAAAAAGGGGTTTTTCATTGCTTCTCAAAATTTGATTTTTTTTCTTCTATTTTGCTGTTGAATTTTGAATCTCACCTTTTTCTAATCAAATCTTGTTTTACCCATTTTGGTTATTAATAAAAAAAATCAGGTTTTTTCACCTAATCTCAATGACCCAGGTCCTCAAAATGGACCATTTCTTAGTTTTATAGATTAGTGTGATTGATTATTTCTCATTTGACAAGGTCCTTTTTTTTTCCTTCCAAATTCAAAATTGTCTCAATACATTAACCCCTTTGTGGCTTTATCTTTGTTAAGGTGAAGAAAAAATGTATGGAACCAAAAGCAAAATTGACCTTGCATTTGAATACCAATCTCAAATATCAGTTTTGAGGCCAAGTATTCATTCTAGGAGAGCAAATCTGACTGTAAAATTCCAAGACCTTTATGGATTTACGGTGGAAGGGAATGTAGATGATGTGAATGTGTTGAATGATGTAAGAGAAAAGGTGAGACAACAGGGTAGAGTTTGGTGGGCATTGGAGGCTAGCAAAGGTGCTAATTGGTATCTTCATACAACTATAGGACAAGGGAGTGCTCTTACATCTTCATTGAAATTTTCGGCATTGGCTAATGCTATTACTTTGAAGAAGTTAATAAGGAAAGGGATACCGCCTGTTCTTAGGCCTAAGGTTTGGTTTTCGTTGTCCGGTGCTGCGAAGAAAAAGTCCACGGTTCCTGATAGTTATTATGATGATCTGACTAAAGCTGTAGAGGGGAAGGTTACCCCTGCTACTAGACAGATCGATCATGTGAGTTTTTCGCCTTTATTAGTTTATGATCAATGATCATCATTGAATTCGGGTTGGATTTTGATCATGTTTGTGTGCATCATCATCATCATCATCATCTTTATTATGGCTTGTTTGGTTCCATTTAATTTGACATGTATTTTATAGATGTGGTATGTTTTTGATCGATTTCAATTGAAATTGATGGGGTAATTGCATTTTGTCTGTTGTCTATACTTTACATTGTTGGTTTTGTGAAAAGTTTTTTTAGACAAATCATGCTGCAAATTTTGATGATCATCATAGGTTTGACTTTCATTTTTCCACCAATGAGCAAAACTTATTATTTATGAATAAAAATGAGAGTTAAGGAGCTCTATATTTACAACCATTAGTATAATTATGGGATCTATTAGCCTTAGCTCTTGTAAGTAAATTATGTATATGTTCTTGAGTATATGAATTTTAGCTAAGATGAAATGTATCCTTGAGTGTATGCTGATCAGAAAGACACATGAACTTGTATGGTCCTCTCCTCAACGCAGCTTAAATTTTGAGTACCAATTTTATATATCTTGAATGATTTGGATCTTATTTATCTATTTATTCAACAATGTGCATTCCATTAGTCTAGAGAAGGGATTTCATTGGTTATTGATGTCTGTTTGAGAATAGTTTGGACTTGTCTAGATGTTAAAATCCTCGTCGTTTTTATTCTGTTAGTAAATTTTTTCATGACCTTTTTTGCAGGACCTACCACGAACCTTTCCTGGTCACCCGTGGCTGGACACTCCTGAGGGGCATGCTGCTCTTAGGCGCGTTCTTGTTGCATATTCTTTCCGTGATTCTGATGTTGGGTATTGTCAGGTGTGTGTTCTTCTTTCTTTTCTGAATCTACCCCCTAAGTACCTGAAAGACAGTATCTGATAAATAACTTCGAATTTGATTCTACTAAATGTCTCATGACAGCTACCTGTTGAGAAAATATGTTTTGTTTGCCTTCCTCTTTCATTCAATTGATGATTCTTCTATTCTATTTATTTGGGGATTTGATGTTAATATACTTCATTCATAAAACTTATTACGCTCCTACATTTACTTGTCTCAATTGCGTTAGTGAGTGCTTAACAATTTTCAAGTTAGAAAAAATATTACAATCCATTTTGTTAAAGTTGACAATAATATGTGATTAACTTCGATTAAAAATGAATAAAGGCATGCTGAAGAGTGTATTTTCTTAATTACCGACTCTACAATATTTTGGCTCCAGGGTTTAAACTATGTTGCAGCACTGTTGTTACTGGTCATGAAAACCGAAGAAGATGCATTTTGGATGCTTGCTGTCTTGCTGGAAAATGTCCTGGTTAGCGACTGTTACACAAATAACTTATCAGGATGTCATGTTGAACAAAGAGTGTTCAAAGACTTACTTAGTAAAAAGTGCCCCAGGTATTTATATGTCATGCATTACGTTAACTACGTGTCATGTTAATCTCTTAGTAAATTCTGAAAATTGCGGAAATGAAAATGCAGGATCGCGACTCACTTGGAAGCCTTGGAATTTGATGTTTCCCTTGTTACCACTGAGTGGTTCCTTTGCCTGTTTTCAAAGAGCCTGCCTTCCGAGGTTCGTTAGAATAACACCGCATCAAAATTAGTACATTGAAATCTTAAGTTGTTCCCCCGTATTAATACTTTTTTCCTGAATCAGACAACGCTACGAGTATGGGATGTTATTTTCTATGAGGGAGCTAAGGTGATCTTTAATGTTGCCTTGGCAATTTTTAAGGTACCACTAATGTTGTTTTCCTTGTTCTTTGTCGGTTTTTGATAAAAACGCACTAAATTGTAGAAAAATGTGCTGCAAAGGAAGTGATATTTTAACAATTTTCTCTTATTATTATTGCAGATGAAGGAAGATCAATTACTTCTAACCCATCATGTTGGAGAAGTAATCAATGTCCTGCATATGACTACTCATCACCTATTTGAACCAGATGATTTACTAACTGTAAGACAAATTTCAATAGTTCATATGAATCATATCATCGGCTAATTGTTTTTTTTCTTTCAATATTTTTTATATACAATACTTTATGGTTTCCTTTGTTATTATCTTTTTCGTGTTTGCAGGTGGCATTTGATAAGATTGGTTCGATGACAACGCATACAATATCGAAACAAAGGAAGAAACAGGAACCTGAAGTGATGAAGGAACTTGATCAAAGGATAAGAAAGCTAAATTCCCTTAAAGTGGATAACAAATGATAGCCCTTTGATTCTTCTTTCTTTCTTTCTTTCTTTTATTTTTTGTTTCTTTTGGGACATTGAAATGTCTAGTAAGTTTCCTCTGGAAATGTTTGTTTCGGAACCACTTTTCTCCTAAGTACGATATGTTTCAACGAGCATAACGTTGAATCTATGGAGCCCTTTATATCCTCCTCCTCCGGGCATGCATGATATAAGCCCTGTTGTTTTTGAGGATGTTTGTAGGTGATATATAAGTGTAAATTTGAATATGAGAACATCATAAACTATTAATTAATATTATAATGTGCATTATCTTCAAATTTTAGCACTGTGGTATTTTACTTTCATAACAATATGCCTTTCTTTTACCCCAAGGCAATTGTGCCCGTTTGATTACATTCTCTTGTTAAAACTTTGTATTTTAGATAATTTTTAAATTTTTGTTTTGTTTTTTGTTTTTTGTTTTTGCTTTCACCCTCTGGTTCTAAAGAGAAAGGATCCCTAGTAGTCTAGAGTTTGGGGCGAGTTTTGACATCAAGTGGTTTCAGTCTTCTCTTAAAATTTTGTTTTTGTTTTCAATAAAATACACATAAGTACATTCATATTTTAAGAAATACTATCCAAAATAGAAAATACTATTTTAAGTGTTCTTAAGTAAACAATTGTGATGTTTGATGCTTTTTATTTTTTACTAACATATATGATGCTTCTTGACCATGTATATCAATTCACTTTGTATATTAAAGGCATCAAACATCACAAAGTAGTTGATTTAAAAACTTTGTATGTGACTAGACAAAATTGGAGGTAAAAGACTAATAAAAAGCTAGAATATGTGCTTCTTACTTAATCGTGAGATAACTTTTTTGTCTATAGTTTGTCATGTCAACTCTAAAATACTAGATTTTCATAATCACTTTTGGGTCTGGTCCCTACGTGTTTGTAATTGGGCTTATCTTGCATTAGCCAACCCAAGTCCTATATTTAAGTTTGCATTGGCCCTAGGCGCGGATAATACCTTATACCTTAGATAAACTCAACAACTCATTTATCCGAGAGGATAAAGGCTAAGCTAATGAAGAATCCTGGAATGAGGGAAGAAAGGGATGCGTGGGGGTGAGAAGCCCTTCATGATCCTCTCAATTGACTTTATATACCTAGAGATTATTTAAAGGGACACTTAACCGTAAAAAGGATAATCTATTATTTACATATTCTAAAAATAATATAAGGTCAGAATTAGACATGTTGTCGACTTGATCATCAAAAGAACTCAAACATGAACAAATTAAATACCGAAGTTTTTTATTTTATTTTATGATAAAAATATACTTTCTCTCTCATCTCTTCTCTATGTCATTTTCCATCTCTTCTCCATGTAAATGACAAAAAATCATCAAGTACCTTTAAGATTCGTTTTGTGTTAATCTATATGATACTTATCACCTTACAAATTAAACGGATCCTAAAAAATTGTATTTTAAAACCATATAGTATAGAGTGACAGAATCATGTTGAGAACTATTTAATTCCTACAAGCAAAAAATTATGTCGCACAATTTTAACAACAAATAAGTTTAAGAGGATTATTTATTTAGTCCACTTCATCTCCATTAATTAAGAAGAACAAGACATTGCTGATAATAATCAAAATAATAAGCTTTTCTCTCAGAACAAAACGATGCTTTCATCTTTTTGATAAAATCCTCACATTTCCTGTTCAGTTCCTCTATCTCTTGTTCTTCATCAATTGTCATAAGTTCATTTCCATCTTCCTCCACTTCAATAACCACATTATTAGGATCCATTGTCATTGAACTCTTCTCTTCTTTTGGAGATTCAGTTTCTATAAAGGTTTCCGCAAAAATTGGCTCTTCTATATCTGATTCTGATACATTATATTCAAACCACTCGCTATAGTTGTCAACATGTTCGATGCTTTCATGAGTGTTTGATAAAGAGGCGTCGAATAGAGTAGAATACGATATTATAAATGCGAGAAGGACATTGCAGATAATGAACATGTAACTCTTATCAATGGTGTAGAAATTGATAGAGAATAATTGCGTAAGGAATGCCTTCAAGTTTCGATGTTGTACGAACAGAACACAGAACAAAAAAAATGAAAGCAAAGACATGGTTATTCGTTGCAAATAATCCATGTCTTGCGTTTGTTTGAAACTTGAATATTAAGAACTCTATGGTTAAAGAACATCTATTATATAATTGCAAGTGCGCGTGAAATTTTTGAAAAAGCAAATTATTTATCACTACCAATTGTATTCATTAATTAATCAATGTATCTATTAAGCAATCCAAAGCTAGCCTAAACATGTGTGATATAAGTACATTTGTTTGCCTAGTAATGTAATTCCTCCGTCTCAGAATATAAGAGAAAATTGGTCAAAGAAAGTTAATGTATCAAGTTAAAAATTTGGTCTAGATACATAACTTTTATTTGACTAATTTTCTCTTATATTTTAGAACGGAGGGAGTATAACTTCAAATTTGGTGAATGAAAAACAATTCAAAGAGGTCACTTTTCCTAAATTTGATTTTTTTCTTCTTCTAAATTTGGAAATTTTACTTTTTAATAAATGAAATAGGTAATAAAAATAAATACTATCTGAATAGAAAACGACAAATTTCACCCTAGTTGGTCCTGGTTGTTCACATGCGTAGTGGCATTACCTTCGAGAATTACAGACTGTATTTCACTCAGCAAATCGTAATATAAGATGAGATTAGAGAGTTGTATTTTTTTGCTCTTATAAAAGATTTAAAACAAATAGATGCTTGTTGGAACCCAGATAATAATGAATGTTGGAAATTGTGCTCATAATTTGAAAGTTTTTATCAATTGATCACTGTAATATAAAACTAACAGTTGTTACGTCAAAAAAAATAAAACTAACAGTTGTATTTTAAAAACTCTATATAAATAATTTGAATTATTATCTCACAAAATAACGGCTAGATTATTAACCTCTCACCAAAATCAGTGGCTCTGTGCATTGATTAATGGGTAGTAGTTTATACATATACTTGAATAAAATAATTACTTTATCAATTATTATTATTATTATTATTATTATTATTATTATATGATGATGATTATATTTGTGATGCAGTGGGTGTTATCTTAAAATTTTAGGGGATGCAATTCATAAAAAGATATAATAATTGGCATATATTTATAAAAAAAAAAATGCTTCGTTCATCCTTTAGGTGAGAGAATCCTCCGATGCAAAAAAAAATGCTCAAACATGATTTATAAATTATAGCCTTGTTTTGGTCAAAAATGTTATTATAGATCTCCCTTCACCATATAGCGACGAGAGAGACCATCCGATACAAAGAATCTTATATATATAAAGGGAAGCTACCTAAGCTCATATGCTTCCATTTTGCCTATGTGGCATGTTTATTTCTAATGTGACTTTATCTATTCCTATTGATTGCACATAAAAAGATTAAAAAAAATTAAAAGAATTATTATAATATATGTTACAACAATAGTGTTTTGATGGTTTGACACAAATAATTAAATCAAAAAAGAAAAGAAAAGTATTAAGCACCATGAAAAGAAGATAAACTAATCTGTAGCTAACAAATTATGAAAAATTTAAAATAAGATATAATTAAAAAGTTCTGACAAATAAAAAATATGATATAAATCTACTAACTGAAACTTTGAGAGAAAAACTTAAATTTCAATTAAGATAATGTCAAAATAAGTATTTGTCTTTGAAGTAAAATGCTATAAGAACCCTTTATGTAAAATAATTTTTTAAAGTTATTCTTGAAAGAATTCCACTAAAAATCCCAAAATTATTAATTTGATTTAAATAATTATGTAACTAATGTTTTATTGAAATAAATATATATTCTAAAGTGTTGAAATAGTGTTTAAGTTCAACTCAAAATAAAATAGTGAGTTAGATGTAAAAGTAAGATGACATTTTTTTTAAACAATCTTATATATATAAAGGGAAGCTACCTAAGCTCATATGCTTCCATTTTGCCTATGTGGCATGTTTATTTCTAATGTGACTTTATCTATTCCTATTGATTGCACATAAAAAGATTAAAAAAAATTAAAAGAATTATTATAATATATGTTACAACAATAGTGTTTTGATGGTTTGACACAAATAATTAAATCAAAAAAGAAAAGAAAAGTATTAAGCACCATGAAAAGAAGATAAACTAATCTGTAGCTAACAAATTATGAAAAATTTAAAATAAGATATAATTAAAAAGTTCTGACAAATAAAAAATATGATATAAATCTACTAACTGAAACTTTGAGAGAAAAACTTAAATTTCAATTAAGATAATGTTAAAATAAGTATTTGTCTTTGAAGTAAAATGCTATAAGAACCCTTTATGTAAAATAATTTTTTAAAGTTATTCTTGAAAGAATTCCACTAAAAATTCCAAAATTATTAATTTGATTTAAATAATTATGTAACTAATGTTTTATTGAAATAAATATATATTCTAAAGTGTTGAAATAGTGTTTAAGTTCAACTCAAAATAAAATAGTGAGTTAGATGTAAAAGTAAGATGACATTTTTTTTAAACAATCTTATATATATAAAGGGAAGCTACCTAAGCTCATATGCTTCCATTTTATCTATGTGGCATGTTTATTTCTAATGTGACTTTATCTATTCCTATTGATTGCACATAAAAAGATTAAAAAAAAATTAAAAGAATTATTATAACATATGTTACAACAATAGTGTTTTGATGATTTGACACAAATAATTAAATCAAAAAAGAAAAGAAAATTATTAAGCACCATGAAAAGAAGAAAACTAATTTGTAACTAACAAATTATGAAAAATTAAAAATAAGATATAATTAAAAAGTTCTGACAAATAAAAAATATGATATAAATCTACTAACTGAAACTTTGAGAGAAAATCTTAAATTTCAATTAAGATAATGTCAAAATAAGTATTTGGCTTTGAAGTAAAATGCTATATGAACCCTTTATGTAAAATAATTTTTTAAAGTTATTCTTGAAAGAATTCCACTATAAATTCTAAAATTATTAATTTGATTTAAATAATTATGTAACTATTTTATTGAAATAAATATATATTCTAAAGTGTTGAAATAGTGTTTAAGTTCAACTCAAAATAAAATAGTAAGTTAGATGTAAAAGTAAGATGACATTTTTTTTAAACAATATTATATATATAAAAGGGAAGCTATCTAAGCTCATATGCTTCCATTTTAAAATGAAAATAATTAAATATGATTTTTTCAAATTTTAATAGTTAAAGATAAAAGTAACCGAAATTTCAATTTATAAATCGAATTTTTAAGTTCTTTTTTTCCGAGGAACTTTTTACAATGTTCTAAACATGTTTACTGAAAAATCATTAAAAAATACAAATTGGTTTAACAATAGGGACTTAAAGTACATGCATAATAATTTTATAGGGACCAAGAAGTGGCGAAAAAGTTTAGAGAGACTAAAAGTAAAAAGTTCATATGTTTATAGGGACTAAAAATATATTTAACTCTTTTTTTTAAACAAATAGTAAGATGACATATTAAATGTTAAATTCTTCTAAAATAATAAACTATATATCTTTATTTGAGCCAAATAATTAAGTCTAAATTCAAATATATGAAATCATCGTCAAAATTAATATATTGGCAACAAAAAAATATTTAAGTTTATATAATAACAAATATAAAACAAATATTTGTCAAAAAATATAAACTAAATATATATAAGATTAATTACAATGAATACAAATAATTATGTTTGACTTTAGGGATTCCTTTTTTATTACTAAACCTTAGGGATTCCTATGATGCAACTAAAACTGCAAAATTACAATTATGCATATTTACTTATTAACATATATTTATAAAAAGTGAAGTAAAAAAATAATATTTATAAAATATATTAAAACATATTCTTTAGATATTAAACCATATTTCTGTCGAATTTAAATAAATTGAATATGTTATATTCTTTAATTCAAGAACAAAAAAAACATAAATAAACCGAATACTACATATTTTACATATTTCAAATTTTTTTTCCTTTTTTAAGATAGAAAATATCCAACATTATTTTGGTAAAAATAAAATATCAAATATTTTTAACAATCACAATTTAAACGGAATAAATAAAAATATTTTTCATTTAACCATGTGATTATATTTATCATAATTATTAATTTTCATTTATATAAATATTTTAATTTATAATTTAATTAAATCCGCGCAACGCGCGGGTTTATTTCTAGTGTTCTACAAATATGATCTATAGCCTTTGTTTTGGCCTAAAATGCTTGTATGGCTCCGTTCACCATACTGACAAGATGGATGTTCCGGATTTCCAGTGTAAAAAGTGCTCTCAAAACATGATTAATATAGTCTTCTTTTGCCAAAAAATGCTCATATGACCCCATTCACCCTACGACGAGAGGACCCTCCAATATAAAAAGTACTCCTAATACATGAACTTTCGCATTACATTAGCAAAAAATGCTCTTATGCCAATACTCAGAAGCATGTTAAGAACAGAAACAAAGAGTATTTTTGTATTTGAAGGAAAACAGAAAAATTGAAAATACATTGTCTCCAACTATCTGTGCCTTATACTTAAATCCCAAGACCTAAACTAGAAAAACAACTCATTAAAATGGAGTGCAAGTAAGTCTCCGAAAGCACGAATTAGGAGTTATCTTGGCTATCAGACAGAAAATAAAACTGATGATGCCTTCCTCCCTTTGCTTATTATTGGGAAAAAAATGCATATGGTTTTTGTCAAAGAATATATCTAAAGTATAAAAAAAATTCTAAAAGAAATTTTACAAAATCCTACGAATATCTGTGGTTTTTCATAAAAAATATATAAGCCTTTTCTTTTGCGCCGAGCACCAAGATGCTGGCTTCTTCCTTCTGTTCTATAAACAAAAAAGAATTTTTCTCCCTCATCCTGTTGTTAATTACTTCGACCTTTTAACAGACTTCCTTTTTTAATGTCGGCAGAGATTCCGCGTTGCCAACTTAAGGAGAGGTGGTGGTATTCTCTGAAGCTTCATCATCAATGGCTAAATTGGATACCTCAGTAGTAAATACTGTTTCCTGTTCACCATCTACAGGCGATGCTTCTGGGGTGATGTTTTCTTCAGAATGCTGCAGGCTCCAGTACATAATGCTAGCAGTTAAAGTAAGTATCATCTTCTGGTTAACCTGTCGTGGTTAAATGCCAAAATAAGCTTGAGCCATGCAAATAAAATTTCTCCGCCCAATAAGAACATAAAGTATGCTATAAATCTTAGGTACGCATTAACATACTATGTACACTAGGTTCTATTTTGAAATGTCTCTCTTATAATGAAAACAAGAAATATGTAGGCAAAAAGGGCAATGAACACATCTACAATATGTGTATAGATAGATTATTATATTCTATAAAATTGACCAAACTGAACAAGAATAATAATAGCAACACACTCTCTTTTATTGGTTAAAAATCATATAGGTCCTCCCAAATTTTTATGGTACCCACATGACTTGGTGTTGCCCATATGAATTTTGACCAATGAAAGAAAGAGTGTTGCTAGCACCCCTCAACTGAACGAAATCATTGAAGTTGATTTTTCATGGAGCACGGCATAATTACATTTACGATTGATGACATTACCTCTATTATGTCCTCCGGTAACAGGAAAATGGAGCATCCAAGTTTTCGTGCAACACTGATTATATATGTTGAATTCATCTTCTTGTCCTCATCTGCAATTTGTCCAACAAATTACATTTGAACATTTCAATTTTTGTTTGTAAGATAACATATTCACATCACAATCACATCAATGTTAAATTAAATGCTTGATAAGAAATTAAATACTTTCAAGTTGAATGCAAAGTTGACATACCAGTCTCCCCTTTAGTAACTAGACTCCAGTTGACTACTCTTGACTCTACAGCGCTCAAAAGCTCAAGGAAGAAAATGCCGTTGGAAAGATTCTTATCCTGATGAAATAAAATAAATTAATAAATCTAAACAATGTGTAGTAGTCCAAACATCATAGCAACCACTATGTACACTGTCCCTTGATTAAACAGTCCTTTTCTTTATTCTAAAGGTTTAATAAAATCAATTTCCACTATCAGCAAATATCAGCATGAGAGCAAATAATATCTAAGATTGATAATTGTTTTAGAAAAATGTAAAATTAAGTGTAACAAGAATGGTAATGCATACACAAATACATTTACATATCATTGTCAATAGTCAATTCATAATTTCAATTTTTTTGTGCCACCTTAAGATCATTTGCATACATGTTAATATCAATATAGTAAGAACTGGTTATTTTCTGCTTTGTTACCTTGAAACTCTCCATTTGAGATGTTCTTCCGGCTCTCTTCACTTTGCTGTTTGCCCAGTTCAATATATCAGTATCAGTGATCTCTTTACCTTGGGAGTGTGACCTCAAGTTTTTCAGAAGTTGAAGCATAGTAAATCTCATAAGCTGCCACATAAATGCTGTTGACAAACATAGAGGAACATTCCTGTTAGACATTCCTATGGTAGCATTGATCCACCAAAATATCCAACGAGTGAGGATAAAACAGAGAAGCCAAGCAGATGTTAAAAGGAAAGGAACCCGTCAAACAAACATATTGACTGCACCAACAATATCAATCTACCAAAAAGCTGAAAATCATTGAAACTAACCTAGTAAGAGCTTCTTATTCCCTTGTACAATATCGTTACCAGCAATATTTACTAAGGAAAAGTTTAGGTCCTTCCCAATTTTTATAACTTGGTTGCAATTCTCAACTTTTCGAAATGGCATCTTTATAGGAGGCTTTGTCGCCTGTTTCCAATTGACAGATCCAGGTGAAACCTTATCAAGAACTTCTAATAGCACCCATCTGTGGAAAAGGAAATAAGGAAAACCATAAGGTCAAGATGTTTCAAAAATTATAGTAGGTAGGTCAAGAGAAAATCTCAAATAAATAAGTAGATGGCAAATGTGAACAGAGTAAGGAAAATGCAGATGATGAACCAAGTGAATAGTGGAAAGGCTACCCGTTTCTGACATCCTCAAAAATATTATTGACATAAGTAGCAATTCCAAGACTGTTAATCCAGAGTCTGAAGCATCTTTCTTCCCGAGATGTCTGGGCATCATCAGTCATCATCTCAGCAAAGGACATTTTACTCGTGTCAACGTTGAGGCCATTCCTACACAAGTGCAAGTACCAGCGATATTTTTATTTATAAAAATGAAACTCACAATCTCCATCACCAAAAGATCCATCATCTATATGCATAAGATATAATGAACCTAATACTGAGAAGTCAGAAGCCTATTAAAAAAATTAGAGTAGATACTTTTTTCCCAATAAAAAAAGGTAAGGAAAAAAGCACGGGTTCGCACAAGCATAAAGAAAAAAAGGAAGGGTTCGCGGAAGCATGGTCTACAATATTCTTAATGTATAAACTCAACAAAGTAGATAGCACATTTGCAACATCATAAAAGTAACCATACCTATGCTGGAATATTTGAGCAACAAATGCAAGATTAAGGTTAGGTGACCCCTCCACTATGTCCTTTGGAGTGAGGTATCTCTTGCAATCTAATCTCTCTGCCTGCTCAAGAACCATATTTGCTCTTTCTGTTGGATCACTTATGGTCAAGGCAGATGGGCCTGCAACTTCCGGAGCAATGGCATTAAGCAAGTAAGCATAAGCCTCTCCATCCTGAAAAAAGAAAACATTAAAGATAAAATAAACCAGCACAACTTAGAACCATGCCATATCTGTTTACATCTATCGAATATCGCTATGTGAGGAAAATATGCCACACAATGATTCAGTAATCAGCAGCATGGTGTGGGACAATAAAGTGAATTTTCCTAGAAAACAAGCTGTCAATGACAGAAGAACAGAACATAAGAAGGTCTGCAGTTTCAGAACAAAAGGGGTTCATATGTACTACTACAAATACAATACTAGTTCATTAATTGTTATTGCTCTTCAATTTCTTCTACAGTTTATCACACTAGAGGAGCTAAATCCTAAAATACTTTGAGTGTTAGAAATGATGAAAATAAGTAGATCTGACACCATGTTGAGAAAGAGAAAAACAAAAAAAGGTAACGTGATTTGTGTATTCTACACACATCGGAAATAACACTACCCTATATTATTTATTTACATGATACCATAACTACTTATTTCCATCATTTTTAGCAGCTTCTATTAGAGTAACAGAAATAAAATTTCCCTCACCTTTAAATCAGAAGAGAAATTTGTAACTTGTTTATCATATCCAGATTTCTTCAAATGGAAATTCATCCATTTCAATAAAACCTTGTCAGGTGGTAAACTGATAAGCTCCTCCACATCCTGCCATTTTGTCATAACGTAATAAAGAGGTTTAATTTAATTGCTGTTCTGACAAATGTAAAGGAAAGAATATCACGGGACTACAAATAGAAGGAATAATATTATCCAATATCACCTTATCATCTTCCACTAATTCCAAAAGTTGAGGAGTTTTCTTTAGATTGAGATCAGCTAACATTTGAATCTAATGTTGCCAAATAATGAAAAGACAGACAAACACAAGACACCATAAGTTAAAAAGTCATTCCAACGAATTATCAAAATCAGAAGGGTGTCAATCCCTCAACAAGCCTCATATTATGTGAGTATAAAGGAAGTAGGTTTCAGTGGTATACCTTGATTATTTGTGAAATCAGACCAAGTACCAAATAAGGCTACAAATAAACAAACAAGACAATTTTCAAAATGAAAGAGTTAAAGTCTGTCAAAGTTTAGACAATCAAAATCACAAAACAGGAGAAGCTAGGGACAAAAGGAAGATTGAACCTACTCTTCCTTCAACCATATCCTGTGTACCAATATTAACCACTGTGCACCCAATAGCCTTTGCTGAATTGAGGCCAAGGGTGTGGTTTTCATTCCTCTCCCATGGATTAAGATCCCGTTTTGTGTTGATAGCTCGCTCATCTATGGTCCCAGGAACAGCGATATTAATAAGCTTGCTGCAGCAGTAAAATAAAACAATAAAATTAGACAGAGAAAAGGTTATAGTCTTTTGAAAAAATGATCTTGTGTTTGGCGCTGATCATGTACCAAAGCAGGACTCCATCTTTAGCAAGATCAAACAATGCATTTGTAGATGGATCAATCGGAAGAAATTGCTTTAAGAATTTATCTTCAGCCAAGTAACCATTAATATGTGCAACATAAGAAGCCTTCTCAGATTCATTAATTGCATGATGAACGGTCGTTGTGGCTGTCTTCAAAAATGAAGAAGAACCACCACCTTTTGCTATAGCTCGACTTTGCAAGTTTAAATGTGCCTACCACACAATTTCAATAAATAAGCTGCCAGGTTCAATATAGATAATGCCTATGAAATTACTTACAAATAAACTGAATATAGCTTTCCACGCAAACATTCCAAGCAAAATCTAAAGTATACTTTCCAGTCAAATGACATTCTTGCATGAGGAATGTGTAATAACTCCCACACCCGTTCTATTGGTCAAATGAACACTGACTAACCACTCTTATTTGTTGGGAAAATTGCACACACCTCCCCTAAATTTGCTTAAATAAAACACATACAAATCCTCTATTTTTACATAATATTGGGCAGATTCTGGTAATTGAGGAAATGTCAATGTCTTCTCCTAAATCAAGGGAATATCTTAGGGAGATGGGTGCAATTTCTCCATGTTCGTACCATTTCTTCTAGGAAAGCAATAAACACACATATTCTAAGGAACACAAGCAAATAAGAAAAGAAAACTAAAGCCTTAAATTTCAAATGGAAAGAAAAAAAGGGGTCACCTTAAGGAATGATTCAAAGTCAATTTCATCATCCATATTCTCATGTGACTCCGCCAATGCAGCCTTAATCTCATCCTCGGTAAAAATTTCGGTAAAAATCTTCAATTTCTTGAAAATGGGAGGCAAATCTCCGACGGTAACACGCCCCGATTGAGTCCTTGCAGATACATACTGAAAAAAACAAACACATTGATGATTTGATTGATTGATTGATTGATATTAATGAGCAATAAAATGAAAGATGGTAAATTTAAGCTTACTCTTGATTTGAGTGTTCTTAATTCGACTTGGGTGAACTGGCTCTGAAGCCATTGATCAGAAACAATGACACCCACAAAGCTAGACATTATGAAAGTTGGTTGAGGAAAATAATCAAACAGTTGGAAGAACACACTGAAACAAAAAACAAAAACAATACATTCATTGGAATCAACGATGATTGAATCAAAAGGAAGATTCATTCATATAAGAAATCAAAAGGAAGAGAATAAGAAGAAAACAAATGTATGTACCTTAAGGGTTGTTGAGATTGAAAAAAATGAAAAACATAATTGTTTGCGGAGGAAAAAGGAATGTGAGAAAAATGTTTGTGTTTGTTTGTTTGTAGGAAAGTGTGAAATGAAAAGGGGGGAGGGGTGGAGAGTAAAAAACGTTTTGGTGATAGGAGAAGCGAAGGGTAAGGAAAGAAAGGAACTGAGGAATCAAATGCAATGCTCTTTCCTTTTATTTCACTCTTTCCATATCCGTAACACTCATTGACATCTGTCACTCATTTTTCTAATCTTGGTCAAATGATTTCGGGGTGCTAAAATTTAAGTTTATAGTAGTAACTCATAATTTATTTTTGTTAAAAAAACTTATTTATACCGTATTTTAGTAGAATCTTATATTTATATGATAGTCTTTATAGAATAGTTTAAGTGATATGAATAAAGATTGTATATAGAGAGGTCTATGAATTATTTTCCACCGAGAGTAACTTATATTTTTGATGTACCAAAAAATGAAGCTTATATGACAAAAAAAATGCGCATTAAGTACTCCATCGATCTTAAATATAAGAAATAAGTTAATACTTTTTTGGTTCATTGAACAACTACTGTATTTGACTTATAATATAGACTAAATACATTAGTTGTTTCAATAAATTTAAAAACTAACAATTTGTTTCTTATATTTACAACTGGGTGTAGTATTTTTCTTTTCATGCTTTTATTACTTTTTTTTTACTATTAGATTTTTTTGTTATATCAGAAAGATAAATTGTTTCCGTCATGAATTGATCTCTGGACCTCCTTCTACCCAACTCATACCACTTGAGATATTTTACGGGGACTTTTTTTCTATTAGATTACGATTTATAAATTTATTTTTCAATTTTGATTTTCATTTTCATTTTTAATTAAATATATTAATTAATCATATAATGTTTAATTCATAAATTTAAACTCAATTGACAGAGAAAATGTCAAAATTATTAAATCAAATATTAATGATTGAGGTTTAATCCCAAGTCCCTCCACTTTAATTTCTACATATAAAATGTGATCTCCTATAACCTAGCTAAGTTTACTAGAATATTTTTTAAACTAGTTTTTTTTAACAGGATTTGTAAACTAGTTCTACTTAGGGATGTCAACAGGGCGGGAAATGAGCGGATGTTGTTTCCCTGTTACCCGCCCCCCAAACTTTTCCTCGTCCTCGTCCCCGATCCCCGCCGTGGGGGAAAATTTCCCTCCATCCCCATCCCCACGAATCTCCACAGTATTCTCGGAGCTTCGCGGGTATAAAAATTAAACAAAATTGTTGTACATTTTAATCAAAAATACGACACTAATGTCTTTTTTTTCCTAAAAAAAACTAAATATTTTGTATCTTTCATTTTAAAAAAATAAAAGTACATTTTGCATCAATAACAAAAAAATGCAAAAAAACTTTATAATATTTCTTTTTGTCAAAAAAATAAATATCTAATTGCACTTGTTGTTACCATGCATAATCATAATCTTTATAACGTATTAATTATTTATTTTTTATAAAAAAATACACATAAAATTATATAATTATATGTTATATATATAATTTAAATAATATAATCGGGGTGGGAGAATCTGCGGTAGCGGAGGGACATTCCCCGTTCCCCGCTCCGAATTACCCACAGGGGGATTTTTTCCTCCATCCCGGTTCCCACAGGAAAAAAAATCCGCCACTTCAAATCTCCATACAAATAATTCCCACGGATAATCCATTAACAAATACAAATTGACATCCCTAGTTCTACTTTCTATATCTAACTTAAATATCTAAATTAATTTGTTAAGATGTGATTCTAATTGCACCCTCTATCAATTCATCCCAACATATTTAGCCTTATTGGACTACCGACCTCTCAAGATAAAGATTTCATTTCAAGGCCCAACAATTAAGAGGCTTCTTAGTTCGAAATTTGCTTTTTAGGCCCCTCAAAATGCTCTCAGGCCCCCCAAAAACCCGAAAATACCCTCAATTTAGAGAAATAAAATTTTCAGATTGTATAATCTGTAAAATGCATTTTTTCGGATTTTATCTCCCAAAATAATATACATTTCGGATCGTAACTACCAAACTGGGAGAAAATTCGGAAGATATCTACCAATCTGGTTTCGGAAGTTATCTTCCAATTTTTATGTATACGGTATTTCTTTAAAAAAATAAAAAACTAATCACTTTAAAACAAAGGTTGCTTGTTTTAAGCCTTCAAATGAGTGTGTGATGCTCCAAATGAGCAAATAAATGATGATTTATAGCTTGAAAACGTGAAAAACCTAAAAGATTACCTATTTTGACTGATTATGTTTTCTCCTTTTTTTTCGGATTTTATCTACCAAAATTATATACATTTCAGATCGTAACTACCAAACTGGGAGAAAATTATCATAATTTGATATTTTTGGTTTGTAACTTCCGAAAAATATGATATTTCAGATCGTAACTACCAAAATTTGTGTTTCCAATCGTATCTACCAAAAATTATGAATTTTCGTATTATATCTTCCAAATTTTTTTGGTCTTACCATGTTTCGGAAGATATCTTCCGAAGGATAATTTAGGTACTTTGGGGGGCGTGGGAGTAATTCAAAGGGTGGATAAAGCAATTTTCCAACATTTCTCATGCTCAGTATTATACAATTGTAAACCCAATATGCCAAGAGTGACAAATATTAATATTAATATCAAATATTAATGTTAATTAAACATATAGTATTTGAAGAGTGACAAAACAAACACCCTCTAGAATTTTATGTTGTCACATCTTCACAGCACAAAAAGATGGCAGAAGAATGAAAACTTAGGATTTGCATGTGGTCTTATGTGGAGTTTTAGAGTTGAAAAACATTTTCTAAACACTTTGTGTAGCTATGAATTATTGAAAGAATGATAAGTTTCATCTAATGAGTTATTGAGTAGAATCTATTATGGGAGGGTTGAAAGAAAATGAGAGAACTCTTCAAAGTATTTTCTGTTTTACACATAATGACTAAATTAATATGCGGACAGTTTTCCCATGAACTTAGCTTGAACATTGCATGACAAAAAAATAAGGTACGTGGAAATTTAACTTTGCTCTCATTGTTATCAGACATTTAATCTTTGATCAATTTTTATTTACCTCGCAACAAAACTCTAAATTATGATACCCTCTCTATGAGAACTAAAGGGTTAAAAAAAAAAGTATCAATATTTGAAATAACAACAACCACATTATGATTGATAATACTCACAAGATCTAAGATCTGGATTGCCAAAACTAATCACATGTCCACCACTAGCATTAGATAAAATATGTCGGGTGACTCGTGAGGAGCTGTAACTATAATACATCCCACTATATCAAGTCCTCATTTTTATAAATCTGTATTTTTATAGTTAGGATTTGTTTGGCAACACACAACTATTAGGCTTATAGCTTAAGCTTATAAGATCATAGGTTTGAAAAGGATTTATTTACATATCCTAACAAGTTTATAGTTTATTTTGACTAACTCGTGTAACATTTATTAATAAGTTAATTCAAATAACTTAGAGCTTATCATTTTCTCTCTCAATTTACCTCTATTATCTTAAATGAAAAAAGTTAAATATTAATCAAACACATTGGAGTATTATTTTTTTTATCATTTCACATTTATAAGTTCGTCCAATCGTTATTTTTATCGAACACTACAAAATCAATCAATAAATTTATTCGCTATCAGCTAACCATTCATCTACTATTCGCAATTTTTTACCAAACATAATCTTATTTGTTCAAGTACCTAAAAAAGAGCTTGTAAATTTCAGCCACATCCAATTTGAGGTGACATTCATTAAGGAGGGCTAAACAAACCAATAAAATAAAATTCAACATTTTATTAGTAGGCAATTAGTGATTGAACTCTTGAAGAAAAGGTAGATACATACAGCTGTTGCTGCATAATATAACATGACAATCACATGCTACCAGTTATTTATTTATTTAATTTTTTTTAAAGTGTTTAATAGAAATCACATTCTCATACATGTATTGAATAACACATTATGTTCACAAAAAAAATGGATTCAAATCAAACCAAATAGCATCAAAAGTAGATACATAAACATAATAATAAATCTAAATTAAATACTCAATAAATTCCTCATCATCATCATCATCATCACAAGAGCATCACCACCACACCAAAAGTTGCCAAGACAATGTTGCACCAAATTCCATAGCTTTGAATCTTGTAAGAAGATGAACCATCGGGCGAAGACGAAGGAGAAGATGATTTGCTGTCAGCACTATGTTCAGTTGGAGAATCTGCTGCAGGCGCGATATCAGGTGTCGGTGCAGGAGCCGGTACAGGTGGAATATCAGTGCCAAAAATGGCCTCAGGAAGTAAAACCTTATCAACTTGATAAATTGCAACAGGATCGGTCGCATGAACTGCACTTGTCACCTTAGTAATTGACCATCCTGAATTAATGTGAACGGTTCCAGAATCATCGGTGAAATTCAGCGTGTAATCACCACCGGCAAACGTGGGAGTTGAGCTAGTTTGGCTAAGGTTTTTGAAATCAGCAAGTGAATAGAAATGTGACAATCCATGGAAAAGAATAACTTGTTTGATCTCATCATCTTTGAGTTTGGATAAAGAAGGTTTTTTCAACGCTGCGAAGGCACTGTCTTTTGGTACAAAGATAGTGATTCCTTCTTCAGTGTTATTGGCTTGGTTTTGGAATGTGTCTAACACTTTTGTGGATTGAAGGTATTGAAGAAAAGTGTGAAATGGACCGGCAACACTGAGTAATTCAGTGAGGTTTACGAAATCGGGTGCAGGTGCTGGTGCTGGAGTTGGACTCAGAGAGGGTGGACTAGCAGTTTTGGCAAATGCTGATGAACTTAGCAGAAGCAGAGTGTTGCTAAGCAGAAAAATCATTGAAATCTTCATTTTCGATTGTTTATATTACCTTACAATATCACTACTCTCTCCAAATTCCTATAAGAAAAAACCTACATAATGTTAGATCTCAACAAAAAATTACTACTTGTCAAAGTGAAAAGTATATTAGTTTAACAAAATAGAGTTAATAGTCATTTTGGTCATCGAATATATCTACTAGTGTCATTAATGTATCAAATTACAAACACATCTCTAGTTAGTTTGGCCCTCAAATATGCTATTGTCAATTAGTTTGGTCGTTGAATGTGTCTTTTGAAATTTGTATGTCAAATTGATCTATAAAATTACTAACAAATAATTTAAGGACCGAAATGACTATTTACTCGGAAAAAAAAAGACTATTCACTCACCATGTGACACGTTTAAGGACCGAAATGACTATTTACTCGGGAAAAAAATGGACTCTAAGTTCAAACTTAAAGCTCAATCTCCAATACATAGATAAACAAAGAATTGAATACTTATAAATCTTTCTACTTTGTCCACATTCTATAGTTTATATAATAACACTAAACATTTGTCAACAATTTAGTTAAATCTATAGCAATTAAAAAATGGCTGAAACCAGATCTTGCAAAATTTAACACATACTAACAACAGAAAATTATTCAACAGAAAATAGAATGAATAAAGCAAGATCTAGAAATTGTAAATGAACCAAAGCAAGCATAAGCAACTACAGATCTGAATATGATATATGTTGCTAGCAAAATCAAAAAGATTATTTTTTTAATAAAACTTTATCACATCAAATGGCTATAGAATCAGCTACAAGAGTTAGAGCAGTGAAGAAGTACACACTACACAGTGAAAAAGTCCACATCATCAACAAATCAATGAAATGAGAGAGATCTACACAAACTGATTCAAGTTTCAAATACTAATGAAAACAAAATGAAATTTAGAAGCGAAAAGGCATGAAAAAAAAAACTAAAAGTTTGAGCTAAACCATGAATTAAGTAAGTGTAAGTGGCATAGAAAAAAGAGAGTAGGAAATGTATGCATGTAACTGAGGTTGCAGAAGACAAACCTGAAAATGAGGAATTGAGAGAGAGAGAGAGAGAGAAGGAGAATGTGAAGTAAGAAGAATGAGAATGGAAGAAGGGTATATAAAGGTAGATTGGGAAGTATAAAGAGAAAGAGAGATGTAGATGGCTACAGACAGCACACAGATGCTTCTAACTTGAGTGTGCTTCTTTTGTTTTTGTTTTTGTTTTTTTAATAGGAAAGGGTGGTTCTTTTGGGGATACATATTTTTTTATTTTGATTACTTGGGGATACACATGTTATAGAATACTTGATTATTTTATTTTGATAAATGAATTTAGATCATTTAAATAAATGATTAGATATTTTGATTTCTGACTTCTGTATATATAAAAATAAAATTCGATTGAGAGGTAAAAACTTTGCTTCATAGATTTTTCAACGGAGTGGAAACTTCATATTATGTCATAGTAATCAAAAAAAATTATTATTTTGATTTTTCATTTTGTTGTTCGAACACTAAACACTCTATTTATTAATATTTGAGGATAAAATTTGAATAATTAAAGTTCTTCAAAAATAAAAATAATTATATTTGTACATGACATTTATATGAATATTTTACCACTCATCATTACAATTAGACTTTAGACTAATCCTTAACAACAAGTCACTGTCTCTTCAAAAAAAACAGACAAGGTCCTAGATAAAATTTTAAAAATATCATGTTAAATGCAATATATTAGATATTGTGATTGTACTAATAGCTATTTTTTTAAAAGGTGTACTAATAGCTATTATGATGTGATTAAAATGTTATCTTAATAAAATGAATACGAAATTTACCTTTTTGAAAGGTCACATACTCTTAATAAAAGAAGTAAAATTTTGTCCGACATTGTTGATGATAATGTTTAAGCATCACAAACTAACTTGACATAAAAAATGAACAATTTGAGACGAAAACTTTAAATAATTATTTCAAATTTGTAATTATGTTAAATTAACCATGCCTAGTTTTGTTTATATTTTTTAATGGAAAGAAGCTTCTCTTCTCTATAAAAGAAATACTAATAAATAGCTATAAAAAAAATACTAATAAATTAATGCTGTATAGAAGACCCCTTCCTTAATTTGAATGTATGGTGGTCTTTCCATATCGAGTTGAACTAACCACTTCTTAAATTCATCATAGACCAACCTTGCACTCTACCCCACAAATATTTCTCTTTTCTTATTCATCTTTTCTTTCTCTCCAATTTATCATCCTAAAATTCTACATTTTTTTTTGGTAAACCTAATATTCTACATATATGATCTGGTTTGTATTGCAAGTTTGTTTATTAATTTTTAGGCTTAAATATACTTTTGGTTCTCTAAATATTTTTAAGGTTTCATTTTGGTCATTTAACTATTTTTTGTTTCGTTTTAGTCCTTTAACTATTTTTTCGTTCTATTTTGGTCATCTAACTTTTATTATGTTAATTTATTTGGTCTTAATTATCGTTAGAAAAATGTCAAAAACGTTAATTTTGTGTACGTGACACTTAGGGACTTGATGGCTTTGGTGTGAGATCCAATAGGAAAACACCACGTGGCCAGAGACTTTCTTCTTCATCGCGTACGGAGCTTCCTCCATCACTGTCTCCGTCCACATCTCTGGTGATCTTTCCAGTCACGAAAACTTACGAAACGATACTCCAAAACCTCTCATAATTTATGCTGAATTCAAATCTGATGTCTGTTTTCTCATTAGAGGCTTCTACCTCTCGTTTTTTGACATTTTTCTAACGGTTAGGACCAAGTAGGTTAACAAAATGAAAGTTAAAGGACCAAAACGGAACGAAAAATAGTTAAAGGACCAAAATGAAACCTTGAAAATATTTAGAGGACCAAAAGTGTATTTAAGCCTAATTTTTATTATGAAAATTGAACTTGAGCGACAATTTGGGCATCTATATAGTCTTTGACATTTGTTGATAAAATAGAGTAAAAATAGAGGGAAATATGTTTTTTTATAAATTTAGTTTTGTAAATCTTGTATTTGTATTTGATTATTTTATTGATAAAAATGTATTTAGTTATTGTACTTTTTTTTCACCCTCTGGTTCTTAGTTGTTAGGGGGAAGGAGATTTTTGACCTTAATTGTCAAAAGTTTGAAGTGAGTTATAACATCAAGTGATTAATCTTTTTCCAAATGCAGTTCTATAGAATCGAACTGTAATCCTCATTATCAAGCTCAATACAATTACCACTTAATCAATTAACATTTACATATTTAGTTAATTATTGTACCTTAAGGCCTAAGGCAGTTAGCTAATATAACCCTCATAAACATAATGATTAATGCAACACTCTTTGATGAAGTGGACCACTGTGCCTATGATTCGTGTGATGGCCATTACCACTCTCAAAATATATCTCGAGAACAAAATTGATATATAGTATGATATATCCATGTTGTAATAAGACTAGTTACGAATCTCTCTTTTGTGGGTGTGTTGCCACTAGTAAAGCCATAATGTGTTATTGCCTTTGGAGGTGGCATCATCAAAGAGTTCATGATCCTAATTAATTCTATGAGTCCTCATAAGTTGTGGTGCTTTATTTTAGATGTGCTTCAATCTTATAATAACATTGTGCTTTAGTTAGGGAGGAATATTTAACTTCAATTTTAATTAGGGATGTAAACGGATTCTCTTATTATAAATCAATTAGATATAATACACATTAAACATTGATTAGCTAGAGACACAAAAGATACACCAACATGAAAGAGTCCCACAGCCATATATATTTGATTGTTCCATGCTTTGTCCCACACAACGCCCCATGCCAACTGTTGAGGAATCATTTATATTTTGCAAACATGCCCACAAAACAAAACAACCACCTATTTCAGAATTAAGGTGATCCATCATAATTTTTTTCTTCATGTAATTTAGTGACTAAAATTTCACTCTAAAAATAAATAAGTGAACATATTAAAATTTGAATTTTGGTCTCTACAAATTACATACAAATGTCCGACTCGTAGAATTCATCCTTCATAATTTTATTAAAATTATAAGATATAATAACTTTTTTTAAAAATTATATAAATCACCGTGACTTTTACATGTCCATCATAAATGTCAATTTTGTTTTACGGAATCCTATCCTAATATCAAATATTATGAATTATAATTATAAAAAAAACATTGTCATTTTGTCAAAAAAAATAATTATCAGGAAAAAAAAATTATAAATTTTTTTTTATGAATTATGAATTCAACAAATTAAGATTACTATGCTAGCTTCCTCACACAAACACCCCAAGTCCAACCACCGCCGACACTTATTTTGTTGGCATTTTCCTTTCTCACTATTAATTCCTCCCTTCTCAATCATGATACGTATAAAATGTTCTTTCGTCTTATATTTAATAAATCATATTTTTGTGAAATCATCAACATTATATTCACATAGAATTATGACATACAAACAACTTGTATCTTTTTTTACTAAACAAACAACTTTTATATAGTTATATTGATTGTAATGTCTTCTTTATGATTTATACATATATATATTTCCCAATCTACAAAGCAGCTAGAGTAAAGAGTTTTATATATTAAAATGGAGGTACACATATTATACTTTTTGAGTTTTGATTATAATAATCAAACATAAAGAAGAATCTTAATCAGTAATGCATAGCTTTGTTAACCAAATTCCGTCTCAATTTAAATGTCTTAATTGACAATTTCACACACTTTAAAAAAAGTATGTAAATAAATAAATAGAATATGATTTTTACTAAAATATCTTTTCTTTTATTAGTAGTAGACATGAAGTGTATTTTTTCTCTCACCTAATGATTATTTAGATAAATTAAAATAAGAAAAATCAATATTATAAATAATAAGACATTTTATTTTAAGACAACCAGTTTTGATAAGTAAAACATTTATTTTAAAAAGAAAAGAGTGCCTTTTTGTCAGGGTCAAAAATAAAACATGGGACCATGAGAGATCAACACCTTTCTTTTTTATTAGAAAAAGAGTTGGATATTGATATTTCTATTTTCCACTTTTATTTTACACATGTAATTGGTCATGTTATACAAATCAATACATTCCATAGATCATATTTTTTCACCAACATTTTACCCTTTTACTTCCTTCCATTTAAATGGGTATAAATTGAAATTGTAAAGTTTTATTTCACAAGAAATTAAATGTAACTATTTTTGACAAATAAAAAAATGGAAATTAGAAGTTTTGCCTTCAACTTCATCCAATGGCACTTTCAACACCTACCAAGTTTCTCTAATCACATAGCTTGAGTGTACTTATAGATATAAGACAAGTTTCTCTAATCATAGCTTGATTGTATAAGACAAGTTTCTATAATCACCTAACTTTATTATACTAGAATAGATAGTAGTAGTAGTAGTATATTTTTCTCCTATGTGAACCTCCCATTCTAAGAGAAATAAGATTTTAGTAATTCAAACATCAGTAAAAAATAGGTATGTATAATCTGACAAATAATTCTTCATGCTAAGAATCAAAATTGATTTTTTTCAGCAATTATTTTAAGGAGAACTTAATATTAAATATTTGAGTTTAATCACCGAATTCTAAAAAAAGAGCACTGTGATATTACAGTACTTAAAATGTCTCTCTTTATATACATGTCTCGTTAATTAGAAGAAGAAAAAAGTCTTTTTAAAATTAAACTTTCTAAATTACTTGGTACATAACTATTATTAAGAAAATGATAAATATTACCCTTAGGAGAATGGTTAAAAACATTGCTCTTAGCAAGACCTTTATTATTATTATTATTATTATTATTATTATTATTATAAAAAAGTTGATTAAAAAAATTATTATAAAAAACACCCCTTATTAATTGATTGGTGTCATTACTAATTTACTAGTACTACTCCCTGAAGTCCTAAACAACTAAGCATGTGAAGTTTATTGGGACCAACGATCAAATCAAGAAAAATGGTTAGATGGAATTATAGTAGACCAGTGATCAAATCAAATGAGCTCTTTACATTAATTACAATTTGAATTACTTTTAACAAACTGTGTAAGCATCTTGTCTTGTTGTATGACTAGGTGAGTAGGCAATGTCAAAGGCCTACAAATTAGTGCATATTAAATTCGTTAAACAGCAAGTCCTTCTAAATATTCCGAAGCACGTGACAACATCAAAATGTACTACTCCCTCCGTCCCAAAATAAGTGTCGCAGTTGACCAGTTCACGTTTGTCAATACACAACTTTAATCGTTAATATCTTTAATTATCTATCTTAACAAATTATAAAAATTGTATATCTTAAAAATACTCATCGAGACAAATCAAACAATATCTTACTTGCTCATATTTACATTTATATATTAGTAAAAAAATACGGTCAAAGTAGATTATGTGAATAGTGCAAAATAGTTTACGGCGACACTTATTTTGGGACGGAGGTAGTATAAAGAAAGAAAATAGTTAAGGGATTCAAACTCATCACCCATTTATTTGGCTAATTAATTTAATTAGCTCACTAAAATTTAATTTTTGCTTGTAAATTTTGGTCGTGGAATTAAAGCAAAAGTAATATTCAAAGATGTGAAGGTGAAAATGAATATATATTATATTGAATTTGTTGCATGCAATGAAGAATAGTATGAGTAATTGTAGAAATATAGATGAAAGATTGCTATCAATGTGACTTGTAGATAAAATAGCTTTATCAAACTGATTCTATATATATAGACTATAGGTCGTTGGATTTAGTGGGTCTTCTAATCTTTTACGCGTCCTTTCGTATATATACGGCAATATATTGCATATTGATGTAATATATGTATGATGTATATTTGTATGATATGAATAATTGAATGTGAATATGTCTCTTCATGCATGATGCCACCAGCTCATAATTCCTCAAGAAGTTGGAAACTAAAGGAAAAAGAAAACGAAATACGTACTACTAAGCAAATACAACCGTTTAGGCAAAGCTATAATAATACTTAAGGATTCACATGTATGTGCATACATCATAAGCACAAGTGGGAGAATTATTTGTTATTTCATGTAGAAATAATTAACTACTAAGATTTGTTGTTTTTTTTAAGCAAAGAAATTTATAATATTTAATTCATCATAGTAATCTAAGATGAGATCAAATATTCAAAGATATAAAGATTAACATAAATTTGCCATCCTCTCACTAAGTTACGGGTAGCACAATTTGTTTATCGTTTATGTACAAAATTTATCTTAAAGTTTGGAAAACGTCTTACAAAGTAGTCTACAAGTTCTCAATATGTTGCCATATTCAATATACAGTTAATAGAATTATTAATGTCGTCAACCACTAACTTACAATCTAGTTCAATATAATTGACACCCTTGATATTTCCACATCGCTAAGCCAATTTATAATCTTCTTTAAACCCAACGCTTTCGCTTGTAGGTGGTGAAAGCCTTCATACCAAGTAGTCCTTGTTTTGATAAATTGTCCTCGAGGATTATGAACACATGTCAATTCCAAACCTTTATAGTTCTTGAAATAGACGTTGTATCAACATTGCATTTTAATTCGCCGTTTAATGGAGAATGCCAACGAGACAATCTATCGTCACCATTTATTCGCTGCACTTGTAGCAGCCTGGTCGTGCACATGTTGCCAGTGCATGCAATGCTTCTCTTGACATAATACAAATGCAGGGTTGCTGCTCTTTTTTCATCCCATATCTTCTCATTTCATCTCTTCCAAATCTCTTTAACTTTGCTACAACCAAAAAAATAAGTGTTCATTCTCATAGCTATTTTCACAATGATGACAATTATTAGACACAATATAACATCTTGATCTTACAATGTTACATGAGAACTCTCTAAAAAAATATTTTAAGTCTTTGTGAAATATAAATTTGCAATTCCCAAATTGTAATCCAATATTCTATATATATGCCTCATTCTCAATATTGATAGTACGAGATCACTCTATTGCATACCAATAAGCCAACTTAATCGTTTAATCTCTTTTGTTATTAAATCGTAACGGACTGTTCAATACTCAAAACGGATGATTTTTCATTCCACTCCCTAACACTCTTTTTTTCCTTCTTAAAATTTTATTTTTTATCCTTGTACCAAAATCATTTTTGTTATTAATTTTTCTGTAATAAAACAGGGCAAAGCTCCAAAAGAGATAAACTAAGAAACTACATTAATATTTTTAGGCATCTAAGCCTCATATATATGTTATCAAACAAAAACCTTTTTTAGGTTTTTTAGGATAAGTCTCCAAAACTATTATATCAAAAGAACTCCAATTGAGACTAATATTGGCTTAACTAATTCGCGCTATGATTTCTTTTACGTCAAGTGTTAAGGTTTGTGAGATCACAAATTTGAAAAATCAAGATAGAGGTCTTTCTGTTAAGCTTACAACTCCCTGTTACCATATCGACAAGAAGCTTAGAGTCATTTTCAACAATAAGCTTAGTATAATCTTTACTTTTTACAAGTTGCATATATATTCCTGTAAACATGCCACACATTTCAGCATGAGGATAATACAATATCCAATCTTTTGTGCAAAACCTATCAGCCAACATCCATCTAAGTCTCGAATAAGACCACCGCAACATGCAAGATCCATTGACATCTTATAAGCTCCATCACAGTTGAATTTAATCAAATCTTCTTGAGATTGCTTCCAACCAATGTAAATAGTCTCATATTGCCTGCTATGCCAACAGGTCGAATGAGTATGCCCATATGGATTGATTTCCTTAGTCATATTGAGAATAACTTAGTCAACACTTTGTGGACATTGAAAACCTACTTCAAAAAGTGTTTTATTTCTTCAATTTCAAATTTGTCAGCAAACCACCACGAATATTGATTTACATATAAACATATTTAACCATATTAATATTTTAGAATGATAATGTGATGTGATGCATGGATTCTTATTCTTAGGATTCATCATTCTATTATGAAGCAAAGGAATCCTTTGTAACTATTTAACACATATTCACCCGTAGAGAATAGGGGGCACACACACCATGTCAATGTGGACATGATTCACCCATTTTGATTTTGCGATTATATAAAGTTTCACTCATCACATCAAAATCAAAATCAGAAAAATAAATACATAAAGAAAGATAAGCCAACAAAAAAACGACTACAAAGTTGGTGATGTGGTATCCACGTGTCATAAGCCCATAGGAGATAGATACGGCTTTTATGTTAACCCTTTGTAGGAGGGGCCGTCATAGTAGGTCCGTAGGCCCACCAGCCGACCACAGTCCATATAGTTTAAAAAGAACGATGGTTTGATGATTTTTCATTCCACGTCTCAACATTTTCTTTTTTCCTCTTCAAAACAAGTTTCTATCTTTGTAAAAAAAATTATTTTTAAGGAGAAAAGAGAGTAGTGAGGGATGAGATGTGAAATCATCCGGTGGTTTGTTATTATATTTGAGTTGATTGATTCTAGTGGATGAATTTTTTCATATGTAATTTATTAGTAAAAGAATAAAATGTGATATTTTATTATGGGATAGAGAAATATATAAGGAATTTAGATGATGTAAAAATTAAAATCAATGCTAATAGTAATACGGTGGTAAAAATTAAACAAACAGTTTAGTTTTATAATTAGAGAATATCTAGTATAATATATGAATATTGAAAAATATAGAAAAAAACACAACTCTTAACGAGAAATACATTAATGATTCTCGTTAAATTATTGGCTCTCTTAAAATTATCACTAAATTACCTATGATGAAACAAATGATATCTAAGGTTGAGTGGTTAAGCAAGTTTCTACAAATCTCATGAACTTAGATCAATTCTTGTATTATCTCTTTTCAAAATTGGTCATATATGTCCAACTGGAGTAGTTTTTTTAGAAGAAAGATTGAACTTATAATTTGTTTACAAATCTCTATATTCTTTCTCAAATTATCAAATATTCACTTGCGATTATGTGATTAGACATTCGTGGAACTTCTATAGTCAGTTTCTTGACTGTGCAATTCTAGCTCGCATCTATCCTTGTAGTATTATTATTAGATGTATGTGTAAATAAATTTTTCGCAAATTAATATATTTCTTTTACCATGGTTCAATCATGATTAAAAATAATTGTTAATTTGGTAATTTCCCCTTACAATAGACTGCACAAAGCACATAGGCATAGAACCAAAAGAAAATTATTGCATCGATGAAAAATCATGCTCCATTATTCTTTCTCCCAATAGAGGATCCAAAATAAGCATTATTAAATAACATTGTATCCTAATCTCTAAGCTTTTGCCACCATTATTGCCAAACATCCTTACTTAACATTCAGTGAACAGAGTGTCAAATCCCAAGATTCTTGATATGCCCCTACCTCCTTTCTTTCACCAACTTGTACCCTCAGACCCCTATATAAACCATTCTCAATGCTATTCTTTTTCATCAAAATTAAAGCTTAGTATCCTATACCACTCTTAACTAATTTTCTCTTTAAGGTTATTCTTTGTATTCCAATTATGGCCACTGCTAAGGTAATTAATTTACTCTAATATTAAGGGAGTACTTAGTTTTTAGTACAATTTTATTATATTTGTTTTCACTTTCATTTTAAACCATTAATTTAACAATTTGTGTTGATTTTTTAAAGTACCGATAGGATAAAAAGAAGTATTCATTTGTTTATCATGCATCCCACACCACGCTTTTAAATCACAGTCGCAATCACATTGTGATTCATATTGCGTAGAATCGCAGTCAAATGTAGCAGATTTAGTCCGAAGAGACATCAAAACCTTGATGATTTTTTACATGCAACATATGGCTCTAATAAAATTGTTATGCCTTCCTATTTTACTCATGTAGATAAGATAAAAAATATTTGAAGCTCTTAAATCAAATTTTAATTTGTTATCACATTAGAGAAGCCACATGAATCATGCACATTGTGTATAAATTTTGAACTTCTCTTTGATAAGGATTGTGTATAATTACTCATTTACCCTTAAAACTAGACAGTTTAAAATAATAAACATCAGTTTTGAAACTTCTTCTTGATGACATAGTTTGAAACAACTGTAACACAAGATGCATTAACAAATACTGTAGTTAAATTACTCGATGAAGAATATATAAAAAGTACTCAAATCACAAATGTTCACCATCTTATATTTTTTTTATCGGCCGGATCTTTTTTTTAACCCTCCGTTGTTAGGGGAAGTAGTTTTAATATTTCGGAGTTTGGATGAGAGGTAACCAAAGTCTGATTAAAAATTATTTCATTCAGGAATTAAAGTCGGATTCTCCTGAACGATATATCCTTAAAAGAAGTTCATTAACAATTTGAGCTCAATCACTTGAGTTTTCTCAGGTGATTGAATCTACTAAACAACATTTTAATTTTGATTTGAATATGTATTTTCCTCTTGGAACATGATTCTGTAGGTTGTATCAGCAAAGACTGCACTCTCCAACGACACAGCCAAGTTATCATTGAAATCTGATGAGCAAACCACTGAAGAAATTGTTGAGAGTTCAATTCCACCACCAGCATCAGAAACCAAGGAAGAAGAATCTTCAGTTGCAGTAGAATCATCAGCTGAAGAATCCAAACCTTTGCTTGAAGCTGAGACTAAAGAGAAAGTAGAAGAAGTTATTGAGACTGTGAAAGACAAAGAAGAAGAAACCAAAACAGATGAACCAGTTGAAGAAACAAAAGAAAATGATGATTCTGTTGTTAAGGTTGATGAGAAACATACTGAGGAAACAAAAGAAAATGATGATTCTGTTGCTGAGGTTGTTCAGGAACAACCAACTGCAGAATCTGAGACAGAAAATGCTGTTAAGGATGAGAATGTGGTAGCTGAGTCTGAAACTAAGGACAATGTTAACAAAGAAGAAGCCATTGAAGAGAAAAGTGAAGAGAAGGTTGAGAAAAAAGAAACATCAGATGAAAAGAAAGAGGAGGAAGTGATCACTGAGAAGAGTGAAGAAGAGGGTGCAATTGAGAAGAGTGAATAAGGAGAAAAAAAATGTGATGTTTATGTAACTGTTTAATTAGAGAAGGGGTTAATTACTTTAAGTTTAAGTTAAGTTTCATGTGTCTTGTTGTTGAATGTCTTTTTCTGGTTATTTGTTTGTGGTGTGTTTCTATGTTTGTTTCTGCATTATGACCTTGTTTCTTTGTTTGTTTGTTCAAATAAATATTTATTATCAGTATATATGTTTGAGTAATTATTCATCTACAATATTAGTACTATTTTGTGTTCCTTAAAACTTGGTCACATTTAACTAAATGATAAGGACATTTAACTAAATGATAAGGATAGTACTCTTATAAGCAAATTTTACATTTGACAACAGATGTATCTGGTCATAATATAAACCAAATACATCAGTTGTCAAATGTACCTAAAATGTCAAATTTGCTTATAATAATGGCCAGAGAAAGTATTATTTGCATAAATAAATAAGCTTATCATTCAGTCATCACATAAATAAATAGATCTTCTGTTTTGGTCACTATCATTCATCACCATATGAGAAAGACCATTTAGAAGAAAAGTCTAAAGTGGGACCAAATTTAAAGTTCCATGTATTAATTGGATGAATTCCAACCAATAGTTTCTTTCTCTTACTAAAGAAAGGATTGGATAAAGAAAATTTGGTTATTGTGAGTGACATAGAAATGGTATCATCAATTATATCAAACACATCAATGGTTATGGTAAGAAGAGGAAGAGAAGAAATTTATGTAGCATCAATGCCTCTAAGGGCTACAAAGGGACCACCACAGTTACTTATGTCTGCTGCTTATTCCTTTAATTTATGGGATTTTCAGCATTTCATGGTCATCATCAAACCTTCCTCACCTCATTCACAGGTTTTTATTTTATTCCTTCCTCACTTATATTTTATTAAAAAAATTTAGATGAATTGAATCACGAAATTTCACCGGGATCAAGACAGATTTCAAGACTCAGTTCTCTCGGATAGTCTTATATTTTATCGCTAAAAAAAAATTTATGGTCCGTTTGGATTAACTTATTTTGAGCTTATGCAAATAGATAAGCTTATGAAAAAACAGCTTATGAAGATTCAATTATGCTTTTTCAGGTTCTGGTTTTTGATTTTCAACCAAAAGATCCTGAAGATATATATGTAGCATTAGCAGGTTTAAGTGGTAGAGCTGTACCAGGTGAGTGAGATTCAGAGTTTATTTATAATTGTGAAATTTTCTCTACATTGATGTTTTCATTTTCTTTATTTAATTCATTACTTCAGTTCATACTTTCAGGAGCTGTTCTTGTGAGGAAGTTAAACAAGTTGCCGCGACGCAAATGTTGGTTGGTTGGATATGCAGAAGCAGATGCCGTTGAAATAGCAAATGAATTCAACAAAAAATGGGAAACAGATTTGAGAATTGGTTTTAATGATTGTCGCGATTATACCAATGGTAATGAGTTATTTAAATAATGAACTTATGTTGCATATGTTATCATGATCACACCTATGAATGTTTAAGATTATGGTTCATTCTGTCCTGCATTATTGCATTATGAAATCATGTTCAGCTACTCTTTACTCTATTGCTTTGGTTATACTTAACCATGAGGTATTGTATTGATTTGAAATTTTGGTCATTTAAGGTTTAGTATGGCAGCTCACCGGCGAAAAAGATGTGCTCGAACGATTGAGAAACCTTGGTAGCTAGAGGTAATTCATACACTTTTAAATGATTAACTTAAAGGTTTACTATTATTGGTTGATCGAGGATTTTCAATATTATAAGTTATAAATATAATACTACGATCCAGATTACAAGAATACCCTGGAACCATATATATCAAAGGGGCGATCGCCCCTCCAACAAATATTTAGGCCTAACGCGCCGTTGGACCCTCTTCTGTTACTATGAGCCATACTTAAAAGTCAATGATCATGGTATTTAGTTTATTTCCTAAGGATAATGCTATGATATGATTTAATTATTGAAGATAATATAGATTGGTAGATTATGTTGAGAAATATGGCATGATGCATGAGATAAAGAGGCCTCTAAGAGAAAAATGACTCATGGAATTTGAGATTTAGTTAATGCATATATGTTTTGTATAGTACAACTGTCAACTAATACATAACCAACCAAAAACTCTATGCTTCATACGATTAATTATTAACTACTATAAAACTAAGACAAAGAAATGGTAATAGATTATGATATTAGATGTATTGTGTTGTGAATATTGCAGTATCTAACTGATTTGTGCTTGTTTTATTATGCTGCAGATAATGTAAGAAAGTGATTTTCCTCAAGGTCAAATAAATGGAGGAAAGTGATATTGGACATGGAATAGAAATTGATTTTATATGAACATTTGATTTAATAGATCAAATAGGATTAAACTATCCCATATCTATTATAATCTATTATATAAGAGTCCCAAATTATATCGTTGACACATCATCAATTTTATTCTATGCAACCAAATTTTTGCTATGTCAAGAATATTCCTATGTAGCACCTCTCAAAGTACACTTTTTTAATGTTATTTAGACTTCGTTTGACCCAACTTTTTTTAGATTAAAAATTGTTTAAAGATTAAAAGTAATAAGAAGATCTTTACAAATATAAGGCTTTTTTAAATCAACAATCGAGATTAGTTCAAAATCAATAATAAAAATCCGCTATAGTGTAAAACTATGTGAAATCTCTGCTAGAACAGAGATATCATGGTAGACATGGTTTGGTTGTACCATATAGCATGGGAACATTCTTATTTAAACCAAAGTCATAAAAATATTCCACCGTGGAATCTTCCAAATTCATTGGAGAATAAAACCAATCAATATTTATTTTCAGTTGCTTTTAAGGCATAGAAAAGTGGCACCTTCAAAGAGAAAAAGAAAGAGAGAGAAAAAAATAAAATAAAAAACTTGTACATGTTCTATAATGTCACTCTTCTACCTTAAGTCTATTCCTAGATTACTTTCAAACGTTAGTTTATGTGATGGACGATAGTTTGATTATGAGGATAATAGTGATTAAAATAGAAAATCTGAATTTTTGTTTGTGTTTGTGATGGGGAGTAATAGTAGAGGAAAAGATGGTGAAGGAACTTCCGGAAAAGATGATGATGAATATGAACAAGAGATGAATTTTGTGCCTTCTGAAATACTTTTTGTTAACAGCAACATTAATAATACCAATCCATTTGTAGCTCCTTTTGTCACGCTCATACCAATACATTTGTTCCCTTTTTTTTTTACTTTTTTTTCTAACTTTTTTTTCTTCTTTCATTTAAAAAGAAAAGGTGGGATTTTTCCTTAATTTTTTTTAAAGAAAATAATCTCATACGTAGAAATTAGACCAGAATGGGTAAATTAATAATTTATTTTCATGTAAACAACTTTAGTTATTGTTATTAATTCTGACAGTACATATGAAATACATAGCAAATATTATTATTATACTACTACCTCCGTCCCAAATTATAAGACTCATTTTGACTACTGCACATTCGCCAATGCACAATTTTGATCGCTAATATCTTTAATTGTGCATTAGTAGAAATTATAAAAATTTGATATCTTGAAAATACTTCAAGACGAATCAAACAATGCAAGATCTTATATGCTAATATTTACATTTATAAATTATGAAAGAAATACGGTCAAAGCAAGATACATAAATAGTATCATTCAGTCAAAATGAATCTTATAATTTGAGACGGAGGTAGTATTAATTACAACTCATCTAAGTAGATTTCCATGCGTACAATTGATAAACTCACTTCCGTCTTCTTCCATACAAAATCTTATTTCTTTGAGTTTGGGTGGATTAGAACCTTTGCAAATAATATAGGGTTAATAGGTATATACCCCCTGTAAAGTACATGATTTTTGCAATACCCCTTTAGATTTTTTCAACCATTACATTTTGCTATATAAATATCCTATGGTTTATATCTCCTATTTTGACTTGGCACAATATTACTACGCTGAAGTGCCACTTGAATATAGAGGCTTCTATGTTTGTCTAATGATTTTTCGAAATAATTGAGTTGAGTGAATAACGAACAAGTTCCATGTTTGTTTCATTCATGTTCCCAAAATCTAAAATTATTTTGACCAAAATTAAGATTTGGCCACTCTTTGTCAAGTTCAAGCTCTATTTCGGCAATCTGTTCAGATAATAAGAAGAAGAAGAACATAAATAAACAAATAAATGCAAATATTTATAATTAACTTAAATAAAATGAAACCATATAATCTTCGTGAATTAACTCAGCTGATAGAAATATTACATAAATTTAGTTACTAAATTACTATTTAACAAAAAATTGAAATAATATGTATGAACAATAAATATTAAGATAAATTACCATCACTCGAATTAAAGGGTCTTGTTTGCAAGAATCTTGATAAACACCACGGTCACTATACGGCCAAAGGCCATGTATATATATATATAGTAAACATTTGTGGAAGTTGTGCATTACAAGTAGTTGGTGGCTTACAGTAGGTTATAGGCCATTGTTCCACTAATACAAGTATTTCTTCTGAGTTAGTTGAATATATGGAGAAGAAGAAGAAGAAACAAAACATCACCACAGTCATCTTAAGAGTCTTACAAGCTAAGTTTCCTTTGGTTTATGATTTTGAAATTTGTGAAATTGCCAACCTATTCATAACTATTAGAAAATTTTATTTGTTAGTGATAAAATAAGTTTTGTATATATGTTCCATCTAATATATGTATGAGAAAGAAATAAAAAATAGTTGGGTGAAAAGAAGTTCATGAAAGTAATTAAAGCTAAGAGAGAAAGTGTGGGGAAATTAAAAGGTTTGAGTAGTGAAAAACTAAAAAATTAATAAGATAATTTATGGCAAGTACGTAGATGGTAGAGTTAACCATGGAGGTTTTAGACAGTATACTATTATATATACTATAGTATTAAAGTAAAATTATATTTTTTGGCAGGGTCTCAAACCCTCAATAGCAAATACTTGGATCCCTGCTTCCTACTGTGATAAATGTTTTATGTAGCAAAAATTATGTGGAAATTAAAATATTTTATATTGAAAATATATGTTGTCTTTGTTATTGTTTAATTTCTATTCATAACCATATGAGATATGACTATATATATGTACAGAGTTAAGCATTTTTTAGATAAGTATCATTTGCATGTTCATTCTATTTGTTTAATGTTAGGTTGTGCATACATATTATGTGTGCTTGTTTCCTTTACGACAATTTTTTTTCTTATTCTGCATGCAAATATTACATTATATTATAGAGATCGTGATTTGAACTCATAATTTTTCATTTATTCGCATGAATGAATTTTTAGTCAATAAATTATTTAACTATTTTTTTAAGAATTAGTATACTTTTTTTATTTAAAAGTTATGTGTTGTTTTAGGTACATGATGTTGTTGTTGCTACAATTATCCACACAAAACTAAAAAAAAAACATAGTTGAGAAATTTTAAAAAATAATTTTGATGTTCATGACTGCAGAGCAATTGTAGAGTACGTGTAGTTGTTGAACCATACTCAACAAAATGAAATGGGTACTAATCTCACAGCCATAAAGCACATATTATATATACTTATCGTATTTTTAACATGAGTATACTTCTAAGTGTATAGAAAAAATAATAGATTTTGATATTAGCTGTATTATAGATTTTTATATAATAGATTTTGATAGTTTCTGACTGATTTTGTGTTTATTTTATTATGCTGCAGATAAATATATAATATGTAACAAGTGATTGTTCTCAAGGTCAAATAAAGGGAGTGATATTAGCTACAAATGCAGTAATATTAGCTCTCACTTGATTACCAAAAAATAAAATATTCGTTCGTGCCAAACAACGTGCCCATCAACATGCCACTCTCTAGTGATGCTATTTAGACATCGTTGAACCATGCATGCATGCTGCCACCAAACCACAAACTCTAGTGATAACTTTTGTTCAATAAAATAAGAAATTATATAAAATGGTGGTAGAAATAAGCATAACCCACCTTCCCTGAAAAATAGATATGGCACGTAGAATTTGTTGGGGGAGTTCAAGAGAGCATCTCAAGAGAAACAATGCTTGTTGAGAGAGTCCGGAGAAATATCATGTGTCAATGTGTCAGAATTACGAGAGGGAGATGTCATATTAATTAAGGTTGCAGGGAGTATATATTAGTTAAAAATTCATTCGAATTGATGGGGTGTAATGATTAAAATAGACGCAAAAGAATAGAAAATGATTAAGTATAGCATAATTTAAGAATTAGGACCAGTCATAATTTCTAGAAATATCTAGATAAATTCAATTTGATGACTCGTGATTAGTTTATTGCAATGTTATAAATAAAGGAATAGAAGGATGTAATGATTATCAATAAAACAAAATGTTAGTTTTTAGAGTTTATTAGTATAGTTTTTAATCTCTCTTTTAGAAGTAGTTCCACCATTAATGAACAACTTAATTTTTCTTCATTAATATGGGGACTTTGAATTTGAAGTAATTTATATATAAATGAAATGATAAATTATTTAAAACTCACCCATAAAATGAAGTGACAAAAATTCGACCCATAATCATAGATGTTTGACCTAATAATTTCTGTCAATTGTTAGAATTTGTGGACTATAATAATAGATATCTTGATAAAATATTTAAATTTTGACTTGTTATTAAACAACATTTTCCTACCTGATTAAGATACTATGTGCGTTCCCGTCGTCATGTTGTACTAAAAAACACAAAAAATGTACGTGCATGCTCAATGCCATCGACTTGCCATTTGCCATATTCCTGCAAGCTTTTTTTTTTTTTTACGAATATTCCTGCTAGCTATATTGTAAAAAATATACTGTATTTTTACTATATTAGACAAAACGAAAATCTATATTATACATGATAGAGAATGTTACCAATTACAAATATTTTACTATGCCGTCTAAAAAATGTAACTAATTTTATGTAAGAAAGAGATATTACGAGTTATTTTTCAAAATTATCTTGTATTAATATTGTGAAAAAATAAATTAATAAAAATAGAAGAAGAGAAAATAATAAAAATTAAAGAGTAAGTAGAAAAATTAAAAATATCAAATGATTTGTTGATATTGTAAAATAACTGAGACAATTTACATTTATAAAGCTACTAATAAGTTAAGACAGATATAAAATATTACTAGTTGTATTCCGGCCAATATAATCAAAAAGATGATAAAAATGGTCAAAAAGATGTGAGGAGCTATAGATATATGGACAAAAAACAATAGAAGGGTATCAAGCATGCATATTATTCTGTATTCCTATTTGCCATGAAAGATATATATATTATGACATTTTTGCACCATACTATGTCTCTACTAACCAACTATAGTTTCATCCAATAAAATAAGGAAACATAATCAAATATGGTGGTAGAAACTCAACTTAATTCACCTAACCTTTAAGAAACATACAACTTTCAAAACTAGTAGCAATAACTCAAAGTATCAAAGATTTTTATATTAAAGAATGAAACATTTTTTATCTATAAAAAGGTTACAACCAAAGTAAATTTCATCATCAAACATATTTCAAAGTGTGTAACATTCTTAACTAGAACATTCCCAACAAAAAAACTAACAACATGGGCAGTGTTGAAATTCCATCAAAGATTCTTAGTAACACCTCTAGTCAGGTGAAGATTCCTGTTGTTGGAATGGGATCAGCTCCTGACTTCACATGTAAGAAAGACACAAAAGATGCAATCATTGAAGCCATCAAACAAGGTTATAGACATTTTGATACTGCAGCTGCATATGGCTCAGAACAAGCTCTTGGTGAAGGTTTGAAAGATGCTATTGAACTAGGCCTTGTTACTAGACAAGAACTTTTTGTTACTTCTAAACTTTGGGCCACTGAAAATCATCCTCATCTTGTTATTCCTGCTCTTCAAAAATCACTCAAGTAAGAAAAATTCTAGCTAATTCATATTCAATATTACTATCATTTAACGTACACATAGCGGATGTTTAGTTTTCTTCAGTGACGAAAATAAATTTTGAATGAATTGATTTGGTTCATAGTAATACACTAATATGAATGTGAAATAAATTTATCTCTCGTAACATAGACTCATTAAGACGACGTTGGATTTTTTAATTTTGTGCAGGACTCTTCAATTGGACTATTTGGATTTGTATTTGATTCATTGGCCACTTAGTTCTCAGCCTGGAAAGTTTTCATTTCCAATTGAAGTGACAGATCTTTTGTCATTTGATGTGAAGGGTGTGTGGGAATCCATGGAGGAAGGGTTGAAACTTGGACTCACTAAAGCTATTGGAGTTAGTAACTTCTCTGTCAAGAAACTTCAAAATCTTCTCTCTGTTGCCACTGTTCTTCCTGCAGTCAATCAAGTAAGTCATCAACTAAACCATATTCTAGATTATTTACTAAAAATTGTGGCGGTCAAATATCAAAAACCTCGACGAAACAGTTGTGGACCTTTTTTTGAAACCTTTATTGTTATTTGTTAATATGTACTTATATAATTAATTAAACTCATGTGTATAGGTGGAGATGAACCTTGCATGGCAACAAAAGAAGCTAAGAAAGTTTTGCAATGCAAATGGAATAGTGTTAACTGCATTTTCGCCATTGAGAAAAGGTGCAAGTAGAGGACCAAATGAGGTTATGGAGAATGATATGCTTAAAGAGATTGCAGATGCTCATGGAAAATCTGTTGCACAAATTTCTTTGAGATGGTTATATGAGCAAGGAGTCACTTTTGTTCCCAAGAGTTATGATAAGGAGAGAATGAACCAAAACTTAGGTATCTTTGATTGGACATTGACAAAAGAAGATCATGAGAAGATTGATCAAATTAAGCAAAACCGTTTGATCCCTGGACCAACCAAACCAGGTCTCAGTGACCTCTGGGATGATGAAAATTAAAAGAAAATATGTTAAAGTCCTTTAAGTTTGCCTCATGATCTATCTTATCAATTTAATGTTGTACTTGTTCTTTCATTTGAGCTTTGAATTACCCTTGTTTCTGTATCAAGTTTAAAATTTAAATAAATCAATTTTGCATTTCATCTTCCTCCAAGTTATTTTACATTAATATTTTCTTTTACAAGATCTTGAAATTTGTAGTTTTTTTTTTAAATATGCATGACTTAATCATACAATTCAATTAAGGGGCGTATGCCCAACAAGTCAAATAAATATATAAAAGCGTTGACAGAGTAGCACATAAGTAAACCATCAAAATCAAAACTAAGAATGCATACACATCATATCTTCTAGCACAACTAAATCTAGGGATGTAGTTTTTCAAAGATTGAGTTTTGCTATACAGAAAGATTTGGTGGTTAGATCTTAATATACTGGAAATTTCGGATGCATGCGGTCCAGGAACACTTTGGGGCGAACACCCATCCGAACAAGTAGGGTCAATAGTTTGGTTAACGAGACGTACGTAAGTCAGCATAGCAATTTTACGCAGAAATAGGGAACCAAAGATGAAAGTAAGTGAGGAACTACTTACTGAATGTATTTATTGAAATTGGCCGATAAATAATTTCTAATGTAAGAAACTCCATATAGTTTCAATTTGTCTAGACCAAGATGTGGAATTGAATCAATTGATGACGATAGAAGACGCAAAAAATTCATCCATTAGAAATCAAATTATCAGTCGAACTATCTGTTGTACAAATATATACTACTCATTTTCACACAAGAAATTTGCATTTCCTTAAAAAGTATGGCATTTGCACACTATAAGTGATGACAAGCCACCAGCATTGCCAATGATGTTCCGACAAAAAAGTTTCAGTTTGTAAACATACAAAATCAATGAACATGTTACTACAATTACAAATGGCAGCATCTCATCTCATGGTTAACATGCAAGACCAATATAAAAAGCACACAAATTTCAGCGATCAAATGCATTCAAGATCCTGCCTAGCAAACGCATGTTGAAGTTCTATTCTGATTTTACTTCAAAATCTAACATTAAATGGAAGATTGTAGAATTAAGCTGGGATCTCTGACAAAAAACTGGTAAACAGATACACAGCATCATGCAAGTGACCGGAGCGTAGGTCTTCAGGAATGGGTGCACTGAAAGCAGTGTCGAAGCAACTAAACTGCTCATCACGTGTGGCACCCTCACCGACAGCAGACAACAGCAAATCACATATTTCACTTGCCATTTTTGAATATGCCACTCTGCAAAATAAGTAGTAAATGTGAATATAGCAATTAAAACACTATCACAGGGATTAACAAATGAATAACTTCATGCGATTTGAAGTTGTTACTAGAAAGCAAAACTTCAACAAATTTTACAAGTAGAATTGTAGACATGTTGCTGTATTATCACATTTTGTTTTCTTATCTTTAACAAATTCATAGAAGATAAAATGGTTTTAGACAAGTATCTCAGCCCACTCTACAAAATCAGAATACTAGATGTACAATTATTTTCAAAAAAGGTCCACCATTAAGTACTGGAAATTATGGTAAATGATTTTCACGGCAAAGGACAATATATACCTTGCATCAACAGGTAATCTGCAACCCCAAACAGCCAAAGATTCATTTAACTGACTGACAAATTCCTGACATGCAGCATTTTTACTTTGAAGAGAATCCTGAAACCAGAAATTGTGACTTCAATAAATTAAACAGAAAAATAAATTGTCTTAATCATTAAAAATTGATTTTATGAAGCGAGTACCTACTGCCTACTCTCGCCACTAACTACTCTCCTGATCAAACACATATAATTATAAACTAGAAAATATGTCATGGTTGCCAAGCTTTTCCATAAAATTTGTTTTGTAATGGTGAACTATAACACAAATAAACCACAACAATAATCTAACTTAATAATCACATCTGCTTAAGCCTAGTAATGATTATCTCACGTAGAGTTTGCCACAATTAGAGATTTTTTAAATGACTACTGCCCTAAGGCAATATTATCTCTTGCTACAATACTTATGCAGTTGTACCATTAAATATCATCATATGGAATAATAAATTCATATTATCGTACTTTCATGTTTCGGGGGTCAAACTTGTTCAAATTTTAGTTACAGTTCACAATCAACTACAAACCAATGAAACCATACAAGACAAAAAGAAGCAAGCATTGCCCATACCAATTCAGTCATGGTATTGGTATCTTTCTGAAGTGAGTTTCTCATCAAATAAAATGAAATATAAATTCCAGCTCCCAAATCCCAGTTTTCAATTTCAGATTTATAGTCCTCCATTGAAGTTGCAATCTTCCATACCTCTGCATGGTTGGCTGCACAGTATATATTAAAGAAGTTAACTATGATGCACTATTGCACTTATCTAGAAATAAGAAAAGTTTTAGCAATTAGTTTCCAAAGCAATGAAAAGAAAGATCAAGTAAAAAAAATGTTAAGTTCTGACAATGCAGGGCAAAAGGACGGGAAGAGATTATCTATTGGCAATTTTCAGCGGTGCATAAGATAATTTCATGGCAATTTCAAGAAAAATAAAGTCCAAGGATCATCCTTAACTTTTGTTTTTCCAAAGCATATCAACCTTGTAACTTTTGGGTTAGGTGGTAAGATAAATACCCAAGCCTTTTGAGGCTACAGAATCAATTGGTACCACAACCTAGACCAAATCCTATCACCGTAATAATGAAGAGCAGAGCAAGACGCTTTTATGTATTTCCGAAAGTATTACATATTCTACAGTATAGGGTATGACAAAATAGAACATTGGAATTGCCTTCCATTCCACTCTATTATATCTTCAAGTAGACTCAATTTTACTGCTTAGTGTTTAGAAAAGAGGAAATCCTCTGACATTACTTACTTTATTTCAAAAAACTTGTGCTTTTACAGCCCAAGCATTAGCTATTGAAGTCCCTTTAGAAAGTAGCATTTAGTTGATTAATATGGAAATCATACTTCTCAATTAATTAATAAATCATCAATGCAACAACTATCTAATGTGTGTTGCGAAAGTTCAAATACTCTTGGCAAATCTAGCTCATATATGATTCACACAAACTGTGAAAAGCATCGGTCTTACCACAATGTAACGTAATAAAACCTACAAACATTTAGTGTTACTTTTACCAAGCAATATACTTACAGACGACTTACCTTGCAAGAATAACCTATGAGCAACTGAAGTTATAAAAATGGTATGAGCTTTCTGCCAATTTGCACACTGAAGAAATTGCTCAAGGGCTTTTGCAAGATCCCCATTATAATTATAATATATTGCCTGCACCACAACAAGAAAACCATTCAAATAATTAAAAGTTTATCAATGAAAGAAATCAGAACTTCCAGAAGCCTCAAGCATTTGTAGTTGTACACCCAATTAAGCAGTGAAGAACACCATGAGGACAACAAATCAATGCCGTTTTAGTCAGAAATAAATCACTCAATACCCCTATGAATCATAAGCTTTGTATTTTCCTTTAATAAATATAAATCTCATAGGTTCTAAAAATCCAGTCAAGCCAAGTAACAGACATCATTTATATAATTAACCATAGCATCCACACAAAATAAGATGTGCTCAGATGTTTTTTCATTTACAGAGAGTAAGGTTAGATGGGAGGGGTGGGGAGGAGAGAGACTATTTTAAATCTTCTTTGTTTGGCCAATTTTTGAGAGAGGACAAGAGAGGAGAGGAGTGATATCACTCGTCACTCACTATTGGTGGAATTTTTAAGAGAAAGATGAGTTTATAAATTTTAAATGCATTGACTAAAATATTCTTGTATAAATTGTAAAAAAGTTGTGATGTATATAAAAAGTAAATTAGTCCTTCCCCACCATTAAAATCACTCTCATTCCCTTGTGAACCAAAGAAACAAATTATCTCCCCTACCATCTCATTTGGACCAAACACTGCGTAAAATAATGGAGTGAAACACAAGGGCATACACTCGAAAGAAAGGGAAGGAATTGAACAAAGCATGCATTCCCCATCTTCGGAAAAGAATTCCATTACCTTTTGAGTTTCCCTGTATTCCATGCTAATTTTGGGAAAACAAAATTTGTGTATTTGAGGGGGGAAATGATTCCCTTGTGTTGCAAATTGTAATCACCTCCTATTTAAAGTCCTAAACAAGGTTTACTTATTCCCCTTCCCCTTATGGTCCCCCTCATTATATGTTATCCAAATACTGAGTGAGAAAGGCAGTTAAAAGGGTAAAGCAACAAATTATGCATGTAATTTTATTCGTATACAATTGTAGAAAAATTAAGCCATAAATAAACATGTTGCATACCAAAGCCTCGTGCATCCATTCTTTGGGAATGCCTAAATCCTCAATGAACTGATACTGAGATTCATCTGAACTCCAAGTTTCACAGTATTGGAACAATATTTCACGAATCAGATTTACATGAAGATATGGATAATCTTCTCGATGAGGCAGGTGAAGGGCCACATATATGGCCCAGTGGCATTTCCCTAAGCACAACAGCTGAGACACAAATCCCATGTCTAGAATATGAAGATCATTAGAATTTATAACACCCACTGCTTCCAAAACTTCACGTTGGTGCCAGATCATATGATAGTCAAGTGGATCAGGGGATGACGAGAAGGCACTAAACATAGCCCTCAGAAAGCTGAATTCTGTCTCTTCACTGGCATGAAGAAGCATGAGATAAAATGAAATGTCAAAGTGTTTATTTTCTTTCCAACTGGCAACCTCCTCTGATGTTCCTTCATCAATAAAAAGTGGAACGGGATATGGAGCTGTTCCCTCATCAAGAAAATGTTTATAAGTCTCAAAAGCAGCTGGTAACGAAGTGTCAGGAGGTAATTTGTACCACATTAATAAACCTAAGAACCTCCTCCAGTCAATTTGGATATCATGCAATGCATCATGAATATTTCCCGCAAGAAGTTCATAGAGTCTCAATCTGTCTTCTTCAATGAAATTAAAATCAAGCCCTTTATTCCTCCAAATATCAAGTTGCTGTGCAACATCAGAGCGATTCAGAGTAGAACCACCAGCCTGACTTAACAAACAAGCCAACCTCACGTCTCCTTTGGACACAGCCAACTGCGCTGCTTCATCCAATTGCCGCCCAGTCAGGAGTGTAAAAACATGTTGCAAATATTGAGAATCATTTAGAGAGCTTATTTGGTTTTGGACATGATAGGAGACACTCTCTCGCAACCAATAACTGAACTCTGCTCTTCTCATAAGAGGGAGTGCTTCTTGATCAACATCTTGATCAACTTCCTTTATGTCCTGCATCATATCTTCCTCATTGTCAGCACCCAAAGATTCTACTCGACCCTTCTGTTCTCTCTCAGAAAAAAGAACTCTAATTAACTCCCAGGTCATTACTTGGTGTGTCAAACCTAGTCGACTCGAGGAAGGTAAACCAGGCACACTCAATTGCCTCTCAATTATATCACAGTATTGATGAGAAATCTCTGAAAGATTTGTACGATCAGCTTCGAGCTTTTGAAGTGTTAACCTGTAGGGACCAAAGTCAACCTCATTTGTCACATGGTCCATTCCTTTGTGAAAATTTAACGGAGAAACCAAAGCATGGTCAACAAGTTCTTCACTCACTTTTTTATTTTCATCCCTGACCAAATTGTCAAAAGCAACTTTCTCCAACTTGACAACAGATGACAATAGATTGTGATCACCACCACTTCCTACAAAAGCACCAGAGTGTACTAGAATGCCATTTGGTCCCCACCCAACTCGAAATGACTTACCCATAAACAGACCAGCATCAACTATATTGTGAGCATAGTTTCCAGATACTGGAGTTTCATGCTTGAGGTCCAGCTCAAAACCCTGCGCTTTTACTGTCCTTGGAGGCGTGCTCTTATGTTGCTGAACCATCAAAATGGATCCAGGAGAATTTGAATCGAGACTCCCATGCTTATATTCAAGTAACGGAAATGGAGTATTTCGAACAACCGGCTGAGTAGATCTATTGGTCGTGAACTGGGCAGAACTTTTCAAAGGCCTCACATGCTCCTTACCAAAAGATGATTTACGACCCAAATCCTCCATTTCTTCTTCATCGGGAAACATCAATGATCTCATTTCTCTCATTTTAACAGGATCAAGCCTAAGATGGGCAGGAAGAGAATGAGAAAGCTCGATTTCATCAATATTTGTCGGTGATTCTTTCTCAACATCATGTGCCTCAGCATCATCCATAACAGCGTCCTCTTCATCGTCGTCATCAAACCCAAATCTACTGAAGTGTTCAACTGAAAATTTCCACTCACAAGTTACAGGATCAAAGGAAATAAACCGCGCTCCTTGTCTCTCAGTACTTTGTTTTAATTTTTTCACTAGAACATCGTCCTTAAACTTCAACTTTCCACTATCTAGTACCAAAACCACTTCAGCTGCTTTGTTAAGGCCCTGACCAACCACGGGCTTATCATTCTCATCCGCATAAACTACAACATCATGCCTATGGAATTTTACAATGTCATCTAAACATAACCCTCTTACATCAGTTTTACTAAGATACTTAACATATCCATAACCAAATCTTCCAACAGTTAAATCAGGAACACCGCTGCAATAACCGGGATAAAAAGCTTCACGGACCGCTAATTCCTTCAAAGACGGTTCAGTGTAGTAACCAACGGAATGCAGGATTGGCAATGAAGCATCAATTTTAGTCATTATCTCGTTCGAGGAAGTAATGCAGCAGTCAGAAACCCTTATTTTCTTGTAATTATGAACAATACAAGAATCAAATCTGTCTCCCACAGCACATTCCATCATATACACAGACAGTTCAAAGTGATGACACCACCCTGCGTCTTCAACATTAAAAGCTTCAATTCAATTTGAGTGTAAAATCAATTCAACTAAATATGATTTGAAAATATAAGCTATACTTAACGAATCAAACTAGCGATAGTATTAGCTACAGAAAATACGATTAACAATCATCGAAATCAAATTTATACAAATTAACCTAATGAACTTGAGTATAGCGTAACCGAGAGAGAGAGAGAGAGAGAGAGAGAGGACTCACGGTGATGGTGACGGTGACGGTACCGGAGTGGGGACTGACGACGAGGAGACTCAAACCGCGCGGGACGAATAGAGAGGTTTTAGAAGGTTTGGACTGGATTCCAAACTTGGGCTTCGAGGCCCAATTTTAGAGAGATGTTTTTCAAGAAAACTATTTTTCGCGCGGAAATGACCGGAATATCTTGCTAGCTATATATGTGCGAACTTGGGAGATAACCTATGAAGCCCCGATACTCTAAAATTGATCAAGTATCGTGTCAGATACCGTATCCGATACTGATACGCGTCAGATACTTTCCGATACTTCATTATACGTATCGGAGAAGTATCCAATTATGAAATTTTATATTTTAAATAAAAAAATCCGACACTTTTGTGATACTTGTCAGATACTTTCCGCTACGTATCAGAGAAGTATTCAGTGTTTATATTTTATCCATTCTATGAAAAGAAATAAAATGGATCCAAAATAGGGCTAATGATTTAGTTAATGTACATATAAATTTTCAACTTTTGTCAAAGAAAGACGAAGAATATATGAAATGAGCGATAAAATTATAGAACATTAGTGGAGATGTACATAACTTGCTTTGTAGATAGTATTAAAGATATATAATTTACTTGTTTTGATAGTTTTAATAATGTGAGTGTTTCTTTATTATCCATTTTAGTCATGTTTATATATTTTGCATTTATATATTTAATTTTTTATTGAAGTATCCTAGCCGTATCGTATCTTAAATTTTTAAATTTTCTCGTATCGCCGTATCCGTATCGTATCGTATCCGTATCGTATCTCGCATCTAGGCTTCATAGGAGATAACTCAGTTCACACTCTAAGTAACGAAAAACATTTTTTATGACCTAACATCAGCGTTTACACCATTCGCGTCCCCACAAATTAAGATATTATGAAAAAACATAGTTGTTATTTAGGTAGTGAACTCAAACTTTGTTTGCTACCTAAGTACCACATTCAAACTCAGTTTGTTACTTTTAATTAGTGAACCTTACAAAAATTTGACTACTATTTAAGACCATATTTTGATCAACACTAGAGTAAATTATGACATAATATCGATCAATCTCACACAGGGTATAATCTCATAAATTGAAACTCTTTTTTTATATATTTATTTTATATATTTATTCTGTTGTAAGTGTACATGTTAAAATAGAGTATTTGAAAGCTACTCCCCCCCATATGCTAACGCTAAACCACAAAAAAAAAATGATGTTTTTTTTATAATCAAAATTTTATGCAAGCAGTAACTAGTAACACAATTTTTTTAAAACCACCAAGAAAATTTATGCAAGTGGTAACACATTTATGTTTCACGTTAGAAATATGATCAATGAATGTGATTGCACGTTTTATGGAAAACAAACTAACTGAATCAATTTAGCTTCCTATTTAAACAAATATTTCTCCATAAACATTTGCATAAAATAAAGATATAAAATAAATAGCTTAATCTTGTAAATCCTGATGGCAAGATTTAGCTTTTTTCTTATTTTGGTTGCTTCCATTTTCACAATAACAATAGCTTCAAGCCCACGTGGTCACATAGATTATTTAAATAAATGTGCACATCGTATGGGAGACCAATGTGGACCACAAGTGTACAACAAATTGTTCACTTCTAATAACACTAAGATCTCTACAGATTGTTGCTATAAACTTTTTCAAACAGGATATTATTGTCACACCAAAATGACATTATTTGTCCTTGAAACTAATCCTAAGTACAAAAATGAAGAATGGATCAATTTTCTTACCAATGGTGATGATATTTACCATAATTGTGATCTTGTTACTAAACCTGATGACTCCGTACCTTTGACTAAATGCATAGAACAAATAGGGTCAGATTGTGGAGAACAAATTGTTAAAAGTATAATAGATGACAAGGATGTAAGTAAGGAATGTTGTGTAAACCTTGTGAAAATAGGTGAAAAATGTCATATTAATATGGCAAAGGCTATGATTCGTACACCAGAACTGAAGAATATAGATGCAATTACATTTCTACAGAGGAGTGTAATAGTCTTTAATCAGTGTAAAAGTTTGAAATAAGAAATATTATTGAGATTAATTAATTACTACCACATGAAAATGAAATATGGAATATTGAAAAAAATATATATGGAAACCAATTATATATATTTATTATCATTTTAAAAAAATATCAGATAAAAATTTATAGAGAATAAACTAATTAATTGAGTTTGTAGTGTTTATGAAAATTAACAATTGTTTCAAAAAAAAAAAAAAATTAACAATTGAATTGACTTTTAAATATAAAATAATATAAAAAAAGATGTTTAATTAATTAATTTTTTAAAATAAGATGACAAGGGTGTAAAATTGAGAAGGAAAAATATAATGAGCTGTAAACTAATTGAATTAACTTATCTAAATAAACAATAAACTATTTATTTTCCATATATAGTAATACGCATGACAATATCTCCGTGAACTTAACTCAATTGGTAAAACTCTATAACCATTTCACTTATTCACTTTTAAAAAGTGAAATGTTAGTCACTAAACTAACAAACAATAAAAATAATAATACACATGACAGCAACGATCTATAAGGGGTATATTTTCTCCCCATGGACTTTAAAATATACTCTTCATCACTTTAATTACAAGGATGGCTTGTGTATGTATCTATATGTAAAAAGAGAAATGAGATATTTGAAATGGAGAACATTGTGTGATTGTGTCCACCAACTAACTACTCTAATTAAGCTGCTGCTGCTGTGCATTTAGGAGCTGTTCCTGTAAGAGTAGGTTTGGCATTTACACATTTAGCATCAACTGGAGCACCATTGAATTTAAGATCAACATTATTTAACTCAACACCATCACATGGTACACTTTTGCTGCATATAAAAACCACTCCATCCTTGGTCTTTGAAGTTCCCCTTATGTTCTTGAAGGTAACTTTGCTAATCTTTATTTTTGATGGAGCCTAATCCATTGCAAAACATGCAACCAAACAATAAGGAAGAAATATAAGAAATTAAATTACCTTACTATATAGAATGTTCAATCAATATTAAGATTAAAAATATAATGTACCGCTTTTGAACATTGATTCCAAGGACAATATTCTTGGTCGATGATCACCGGATTTAAGACGTTAACCATAATAATATCTTCATAAGTCACATCAGTTATAGGAGAAGTTCCCGGAGTACTAGGCCAAGTCTTGATTCTTACACCATTATCGGTATTCGTCAAGGTACAATTCTTGATTAGAATATGTTCGACCGCCTCTTCATTTTTAAACTTCCCTAAGCTTCCAATACTAATTCCATGTCCCGGTCCGCAATTCACATTTTGGACAGTTATTTGTCTGCTGCCATCTCCCAACGAGACGCAATCATCTCCGCTAGCAATGTTTGTGTTGAGAACTTTCACATCGGTTGATCTTCCGATGTGAATTCCATCAGTGTTTATGCTTGTACCCGGAGCACTGACGGTGAAACCATCAAATGTGAAGTTGGTGCAACCCAAAACATTGACATTAAAATTTTTGCTGTCTTTTGAAGTTATGCCTCGGATAATTGCATGCTTTAGGAAATTAAAACCAAAGTTCTGTTCACATTGAACTCATTTTATTAGCAAACATATGTTTTTAATTATAGAGTAAATTTCTAAATTGAGAAAAAAAATATAGAACTATTTCGTCGTTGGTCCAACAATAAGAAATGTAATTAATGTTATATTGAAAAGAGAAATTATGAGTTACTCTCTCCGTTCTGAAATATAAGAAAAATTATTTATTTTTGTCCTAAAATATAAGAGAAAAACTATTTTCAAGAATATGTTTTTTCTTATTCTCATAAAATTAAATGCAAATTGCATTTAATTTTCTTCTTTCTCATTTTTTCAAAAAACAATTATCAATAAAAAATTGTTTTACACTTTTTATGCAACTTATTTCAAGAACATTAAATGTTTTATTTTTTTTATGTGTTTTATTGATAATGTAAAGTGACATATATTTTAATACAAATATTTTTTTTAAAACGAAAATATATTTTGGTACGTAGAGAGTGAGTATAAATTTTCTAATATTGGGTTTGATTCTACTAATTAAAATGTTATGTAACATTGAAATAAAAATATATGAATTATTTTTATTTACCATCGGACGCCATTTGCACTTGGTGTTTTTTCCACAATCATTTTTTTTCCAAGCAATTTCACCATTACCATCAAAAACACCTTTACCAGACATGGTAAGAAAATCAACATATTCAATTTTGACCCATTCATAAGCATCATGCATTTCATCTTGATTTGCTGGTGCTTGAATTGTGGCATCAACTTGAATTTCAATGGGAGCCTTACAAGGACCTTTTACAGCTATAGCATTCATCTTGTATGATCCACTTGGAATCAAAATTTTGGCTGCAGTTGTTGATGCACATGCTACTTTCCAAGCATTTATAAAGGCCTATAAATTGACACACACACACACACATAAATAAATTAAATTAATTCAATTACAAAATCCATATAATATCATTGCCTCATGTGAAATTCTCAAATCTAATTAAGAGTGACGGATTTGGATCCCCTACAGCGTTGCATATGTTGTTGCGGCTATAATAATCATCTGACAGTCGCCGCATCGTATGCAGTGTTGCAGGGAATTCAAACAACAAAAGTGACCCTTATAGAAATCATTGCATATTTTTTTAGGAAATTAAATTCTTACCGTTGTTATATCACCATTAGGGACTCCTCCAAAAGATTTTATTTCAAGGACATTAGATTGAGCTATTCCAAATGTTGCAAACAATAATGATAAAACAATTGTTGTAATACTTAATTTCATTTCCATGTTGGTTGTACTTTCTTTGTTGCACTTCTTAAACGATGATGAGTAGTGTTGTTTATAAAATGTTTAAAACCATGAACAAAGGTAAACAATTTTCTATTTCTATAAAAAGTAATTTTGTGTGTGGAGTTAATTGCGTATGGTTAAGATGAGATATATATTAATAGAAAATTAACAATGGTTTGTATTAAAAATCCACTAAACTTTGTAACCAATGTAATACTTCACTTCATGTACTAAAATAAGCTTAAAGGAAAAATAACGTACGTACAGAAACAAATTCATTACCAAATAGAGCATTCTACAAATCTCAAACATAAGCAATTTAATTTGTGGCTCAAAAGTTGGTTTACTTGTTTGTTTGTTTGTTTGTTTAATTGTTTTCCCTCTCGTGGAAGGTTGATAAAGAAAGTTATTACTCCAAATATGAATTTAGAAAAATCTTTAGGAGTTGAACATTAACATTCAATAATCAATATTGGTGTTTAAAAAAATCACACAAACCGTTAATTTTGATGTGTGTCAATAACATATCAAATGATTTTGGATTTGTCTGAAATTTTACACAAATGATCGATATGATATAAACTTTCAATCCAACGGTGTATTTTATAAAAATTTATATCAATTAAAATGTTCTTGAGTGGTTGAGGGTAAATACCCCAAAATCTTGAAGGGGCAGACCACCAGACCAGGTGTCAGCTAAAATCAAAGCATACCAAAAGAAAAGGTAGAATTTGAAATGCAAAAAACACTAATAGTCCATAAGTGGAGCTTTTATGTTTAGATGTTGATCAATGACAATGAGAACTTTCTCAACTGAGATGTTTTTGTAAACCACAGTTGATTTTTGCTTTGTTTTGATAAGATGACTTTACTTGTATGAAATTCATTCACATGAAAAAGAAGAAATGCTTGCTTGCTACTATGTGTAATGATCAAGCAAGCCCGTATGCTTCAAAGATCAATTTTAACGTGAGCACGAACTGCTTTGATCGATGCTCAGCTGGGTATTCTTGTATTCTCTTATCTTATTGGAGCATTGCCTGGGATCTGCTAGTTCCTATTTCATATGCAGACTTGTTCAAGGCTGGTAAACGTCAGATATTTTGCATTACATGAATCAAATGACATTTTTATGAGACAGTGTATGGTAGGGAGAAAATTTAAGATTTCTTGCATGAAAAGGAAAGCAAAAACTGAGATACTATACTCCTCATCAATGTTGTCTCGTCACAATTAATTTTAATTCAATTCTCGCTCGAAGGATATACCAACCAATGTTCAAATTATTACTGGGTTGAAAAGTTGGCTACGTCGAGCAATGATTTAACTGCTTATCTAAACCGGATTGAGAGAAGTTAGCTCGGTTGAAGGTGATGTTGATGTTAGGTGGAATCATGGCACATTAAGAAATATTTCGACTACATCCAAATACCAAATTTCTTGATATTAATTAGACTAAAAAAGTTTGTTTGTGGACTAAAATTATGGACTAAATCCTACAAAAGTTATGCTGGGATTAGAAAAAAAATGATATAGTGCATCGAATTTGCACATAACAAGAACAAGGAACACCAATAATACTTTAGGCCATTCAGATAAAGAAAAAGATCATTCTTGCAGTTAAAAGAGAACAAAATTAAACCCTTTAAATAAGCAAGAAACTACTTCATAATAACTAATTAAGATGTTTGCAATTGACGAGCCACTTCGGATACAAGTTAATATTCTTATATAACCACAACAATCATAAACCTCTTAGATGAAAATAAAATGAAAACAATTAAAAATAATTTCCTTCAAATGGGAGAAGGTTTTCTTTATGAATAACTATCTTACAACCAAATCTGTCTGCTATAATACCAAGATCATCCTCAATCATTTGAGTATTTAAATCAAACCAAACTATTCCGCCGTCTTTTTTTTTCAACAACATGTCACCCTTCTTTCCTGCTCCGATAGGATACTCAAGATAAGGTAAAGGCCCTACAATGAAGATTTTAGCCCATGATTCTTTCACACCAAGTTCGCCTAAAATTGAAATATGAAATGTACATGACTCGGTGTAATTTACAATCACAGCAATAGACCCATTTAATAACACCAAGAACCTCCATACCAAAATAGGATCAAAAATATCATCCATGTTCAAGGATATGGGTGTCGTAACAAAAACCTCATTACTCCAATCAAATGACATCAAATATGCTTCATTATGTGCTTCACTTTCACATAGCCAATGAGAGAATCCATCGATATACACTTGATGATTGAAGCCATACATAGGATTGTGATCGATCTCAACATCAAGCTTCTTCCAAGAATTAGTTCTTAGACTATATATCTCCCATATTTGGACATAGGTTATCTTTTCCCCTGATTGCGTATCAAGGTCACAATCGGTTTCTCGAATAACTTCTCCATGGCACATCACTTTGTAGTCATCTCTTAAACAGTCATAACCAAATTTGTAAGGTTTAAAATTAAGAGGGCTCGGAGGAATAAGTTTAAATTCCTTAGTAGTCGGGTTCCACAATATAATATTCACTTGCATTAAGCAAAACAAACAAAGAACTCCATTAACACTACCATAACCTATAGTATTAAAACCAGAATCATACTCTAATTTATCCGAATCTATCGGATCTAATTTGACACTTGGCCAATCTAATTTGACTCTATTCTTAAACCTCTCACCAGAAACACAATGCAACTCAAATGTTGCATCCCAATAATAACCGTCCCAAGGACAAAATGTTTGGTGTATGAGAACAGATGCATCATCATAATAAGAATGATCTTTTGTTAAGAAATAGTTGCGGTACGTAGTCATAAAATATGGATCATCAAATAAAAGAGACCATGATTTACGTACGCATGCAAACCGCTTCAAAGATTTAATAGGTAACTTGGAAAGAATAGAGAAGTAAAGATGATTAGGTATATGTAATTGTTTTACTACCATTACCTTCTCATTTGCCAAGAACTCATCATCCATGCATCTCTCCATCTTAACTCCCATGAACGAGTTTTGTTAATTAGCAAATTGCAATTTGCTTACATTGAGGGAAGAATAAACACATTATTGAATTTATATGTCTATTGGTAAGTTCATTGAATGTTATTTAAAATAATTTTTCTATTATAATTAAGTAGTTTTTTTTTTTTTTTGACAACAATTAAGTAGTTTTTTTTATAAGGTTAGAATACTACTTTCTCTGTATAATACCTTTTCTTTAAATACTACTCTTTTTCGTTATTTTTATATAAAGCTAAGAAACCTAATTTAGAATTAACTTTAAAAAAATGGATTTTGTATTATTTTTTGAAAAAAAAACCTTGCAAGTTACATTTAAAATTGGATTTTGTATTAGTGTTTCTTTACAATTACATTAAAAAATGGATTTTGTATTATCTTTTTAAAAAGATGGATTTTAAATTAAATGCTATTTTTATGGTAAATGTTGAAGATAATATGCTAACTTAATTGAGAAGTTATGCTAAAATATCTTTTTATACTGGTAAATTAAAATGATATTTTTTAAGTATTAACCCTTTTTTTAAGTAAATTAATAAGACCATACAATATTTTTTTTCTCATTTTTATACATTTTTTTGGTCATGTGGCCTAATGGCTAGAAAATCCACTTTGTGGAGAAATGGGATGACCGGGTTCGAACCACCGTCCCCTGCATATATAATGCGATGTCCAACCAATTGAGCTAAGCTCATGGGACTGTTAATAAGTAATTTATTATAGTCATTTATTTCCTTTTTCTATATAAACCTAAAAAACATGTTGAGGCCGGACATCGTGACTCGAGTTCAAACTCAGGACTTCACAATTGTGTGTGAATTCAATTTCAGTGGATTATCACTTCATCTAAGATAAAAAAAAAGTAGCTAAAAAAACTTAATTTGGATGTAACTTAAAATATTTGGATTTTATATTAATCGATATAATTTTTCTTTATATTTTATCGTAAATGTTTATCTTTTATAGTTATTGAAATATGAAGGGGATTTTTTTTCTTAATTCAAACAACACTATGATCATTTTACAACTATCTTTAATAGTAGGATTCGAATTTTACACATTGATGTTATAAGATTGAGCTCTTACCATTGAACTAGCATCACAAATGTGACAAAACTATGATATTGAATGAGATAAACTTTAAACATGTGTATCCAACCGCACACAACTCTCAAGAGAATTTCACAATGTTGCTGCATCTCAAGGAGCTCTAGTTAAGTTGGAATAGAATTCTAACCATCTCATCACAATCCAAGGATGATTTTGGGTGAACTTGGCTGTTCTGCATAGTTGAGACTTGGAATTAGTTAATACAGTTAAGTTTATTATAACTTAATAGTTTATTTTTATGATTGCTTTTGATGTAAGGAATAGATTTGGTGTTTTGAATAAAGAGGGACACTCTATTGTTTATAAGCAAAAAAACTCAATGAGCCACAAAAGTAATTATCACAACAAGCATGCTGATTTCATTATTTGTTTTGGCCTTACACTTTCCAGGCATAAAACTTTATTTCCTTTGCAACTTCAACTGCTTTGTCTTGGTGGCCCTGAGCAGTGGTTGGACCAAACTGATCGGTGGTACGATCAGGTATAAGCAGTTTGATTCACATATACGACGGTCTTGCTATTAGACCGGTGTGAATCGGACAAACACCCTTACCAGGTTGATGACGGTCCAGTTTTTAAAATGCAGCATTAGAGGTTTTTCCTATTTAATTATAGTTTTTAGGTAAAAACTTTTACTTCTTGAAGTTGTCCTATATTAATATATATAATCCTGTCGCCATACTTATCAAAAAATTATGTACTTTTTTTCTTCTCCATATTTGTACTTGCTTATTACTAGTATTTTTTTACATGTCAAAGTATATAATTGATTTGTAAAAAGATTAAAAAACTTATAGTAACTGTGTCTAATTATATTTTGAATGATTATAGCATAGCTTCAAAGCCAAGCACAATATGCAGACATGATCAATCTGCCATATCTATGAAAATCACAGCCACCACAAAAAGGAACAGCCCCACTAGACATAAAATTGTCTTATATATATATATATATATATATATGATGCCATAATTTCTTGTACCCATATATTGTTATATTATAAGTTCTAACCAATCACAATAAGCCAAAAACATGAATTCCTAAGACAAATATATGTAAAAAGATTCTCTCTAGTGAGAGACCACTTATTTTTTGTTGAATTCATCCAAAAATAAAATCTTCACCAAACTCATAAGATAGATTACTAATGGCTTTCCTTCAAAGTTAAGCTAATAAATTCCCTCAAAATTAATGATGACACATTTACACTTTTCACCCATAAAGACATCATTACAAAACACAAATCTTTAACAAAAACTATCTTCTACTAGCAAACATCCATTTCTGCAAACACCCACCACAATGTTTCATGTTTATTTCTTCCTTATCCCACTGTCCCTGTGCTTATTTCCTCTCACTGTTTTCTCATCTCACTGCACAACAGAAACTTCCACCAAAACCTTTCAAAAATGTATGAACCTTCCTACTCAACAAGCCTCAATAGCATGGACTTTTCATCCTCATAGTTCCACCTTAGAATTAACCTTCGTTGGAACCTTCATTTCACCTTCTGGTTGGGTAGGATTTGGCATTAACCCTACTTCACCACAAATGACAGGAACTAATGCCTTAATATCATTTCCAGATCCTAACACAGGACAAATAGTCCTTCTACCTTTCATTCTTGACACCACTGTCAAACTACAAAAATCATCACTTCTTTCTCAACCATTTGATAGTATCAACCTTCTCTCTTCCTCTGCAGCCATGTATGGTGGCAAAATGGCAACTATACATAACGGTGCACCTATTCAAATTTACGCCAAACTCAAACTCGAATTGAATAAAACCAAAATTCACCTTGTTTGGAATAGAGGACTTTATGTTCAAGGCTACTCACCCACCATCCATCCAACAACCTCAGTTGATCTTTCTTCTATTACTACTTTTGATGTTTTGTCGGGTTCAGCATCCTCGGCATCTAAACACAGTGACATGACAATGCTTAGAGTGGTTCATGGTGCAATAAACGCGATCTCTTGGGGGATTCTTTTACCATTGGGAGCGATAACCGCACGTTATCTTAGACATATTGAGACATTAGGCCCCGCGTGGTTCTATGCTCATGCAGGAATACAATTGTTTGGTTTTGTTCTTGGAACTGTTGGGTTTGGAATTGGAATTCTACTCGGGCAAATGTCACCCGGAGTGGAGTACGGACTCCATAGGAAGCTAGGAATCGCGGTGTTTTGTCTTGGAGCTTTGCAGACTTTGGCGTTGTTGTTTAGGCCAAACGAACGGAACAAGTTTAGGAAGTATTGGAAATCTTATCACCATTTTGTTGGATACTCTTGTGTGGTACTTGGATTTGTGAATGTGTTTCAAGGGTTTCAAGTGATTGGTGCTAGTAGGTCTTATGCTAAGTTGAGTTATTGTTTGGGGCTTTCTACTCTTATTGGTGTTTCCATTGCTTTGGAGGTAAATTCTTGGGTGATTTTTTGTAGGAAATCTAAGGAAGATAAGATGAGAAGAGATGGACTTATAGGAACTAGTTCTGATAAAGAGAGTAGTGGCATCCACAATTGAGAGAGCAATAGTATTAGTTCTTGTATAAGATATCAAAGATCTCATACAGTACATCAAGATCAAACAATTTATATTTAAGCTCATCACTAAATTAAATTTCAAATATAAAATTAAAATACTGAATGTAAAATAGTGATTTGACAAACAGTTAAGATGTGTTGACTGCAGTGACCTTATGATGTTTTGAGTACATGGTATTTTGAGTGTATCTTCTAATCTCAATTTTAGAGAATATATGTGCATATATACTTTTTTTTGTTATCTCATTGATTGGTCTTTTGTATATGTATCCATTGCTAGGTTGTTGTGAAACTTTTAATGATTTTGAAACATAGGTTAGTATCTAAAATGAGTAGAAAACTTTTTTTGATAACCATTGTAGACAAAAATCTATACATTTAACACCAAGCTTTTCAATTCTTTGGATGTTTAAATTAAACCAAACCAATTCATCATTTTCTTGAACTTCACCTAAAATTGTTATGTGAAATTCATCCAATTGATCCATTTAAAACGTCTAAGTGTCTAAATATGAATCGACAATCAATATCATCCAAAGTTTAAAGGTATGAATATTATCACAAAAAACTCATTGCTCAAATCAAATAACACCGAATAAACTTCAACATGTGTTTCACTTTCACCTCACAAATGACACACTTCATCCATGTACACTTAAAGGTATGAATTGAGTCATGCAGAAGCCAAATTTGTGAATAATTCATGTAGAACTAATGTTTATGTGAATCAATTCATGAGGTCCATGAATCAGTTCATACAGTAAAACCAAGTTTTCAAGATTGATTGTATGAATTGATTCATGCTTTTATATGAATTGATTCACACAATCTAGATTTCAGTTTTTCAATGTTTTTCTCATAAAATCCATATTGCTATAAATAAATAACATTGAGGACATATGTTTTTTTTAAGAAGCATTGAGGACATATGTTATAGCATTCAAAACAACATATAAGCAGAAGAAGTAGATTAATAACACTACCAAACAGTCCATAAAACCTATCATAGCAATACAAACATTCAACTATTGTTGTCCAACTTTGTAGTTAACACCAAAGCTTTGACAATTGTATACAACCAAATCTTAATATAAATAATTCCTATGGTATGCAACCATATCACAACCACTTTTTTATACAAATGTTCAATCATATCTTATCAAGAATATACAATTACACATATACAATAATTTTATATTGTTGGAAGGATAGTTATTAAACACATAATAAATATTAAATAGGGGGTATAATTTGGAAAACAAATAAGTTTGAATATGTAGCCTAAAATATCCCTTCAAAAGAATAATGTGGCTTATTCGAGGGACCCTAAAAGGGTAACCTTTCAATGTATCACATCAGTAATCAACAAAATCCTCATAAAACAATATGCTAAAATCAAACCAAAATGATTGAAGGAACAAACAATTCCTGAATAGAACCAACAACTTTGCAAGACATTACATGCAAAAAACTATCCCGAAAATAAAATAAAAAAAGAAAAGAAATGTTGTCCATGTTTTTATATTGCTTCCTCACAAGTGATACACTTCCGCTATATCCCGCAATAAGATTTTACATCTCACTCAAATCCCAAAAACCCAAAACCTAAATAGTAATAACTCAAAAAACTCAAGCCGTAACATTCCCTTGTAACTTCTATCTCTATATCTGAATCCTCAAAACAGGCACTCCAGTTAGCTCTAGATAACCAAACATCTTATGTCTTAAAACCGAAATATAGTAACAAAAGTGGTGTGCAAAATTCACAATTCACCTGCTTCACTGGATCATCTCCGCCTACAAGTTCGTGTCATCAAAACGATCTTCCTACGTAGTAATTCCTGAAACAAAGACAAAAGTTTATTAGTGTTGACAAAACAAGACAACTAGATGTGAATAGACAAAAACCTATATTACAAGTTGAATGCATTATGCATCAGTCTTAATTTACATCCAATAAAATGGAGCACAACAAAGGAACACGTAGTTGTCTGCTAGCTTTTTTTTCATTTTTTCTTAATGATGAAACATTAAAGATAAGTTCACATCCTCAACCACTATTCAAAACACTTGCGGATTGGTTCCGAAGTTTGTTTTACTTACTCCTAATGATTTCGAGTTTCAAATGATACAAAAAACAAAACTTCAAACAAAATATGAACAAGACAATAATTTCTAACAAGTTAACATATTTATGGCTTCTTTTCACCGAATGTACCTCAGACAAATAAACCAATCAACTATGCAAAATTTAAATTACAAGTCCATAACCAAATGTTATTTTAAGGGGGGAAAATGCAAATAGACATGAGTCATTACAATCATCTCCATTACAACCTTCATATTTAATAAGCCATTGCAAGATTGAATTTCATTAGTTACAACTTGTAATCATGAATGACGAAGCAATATTTTAGTTTGGGAATTAAAAAGTATTATAATGTTTGTGTATGTGAACCATGCAAATCTATGTATAAGGTTTGTATGGAAAATCATTATATGTTGAGACTTTATTCTATGAATATTATTATAACTTGTTGAAGCTGTCTTTCAATTTTGAAAGTAAGTATAAAGAACCAAGACATAACTAATAACTAATCAATGACATTTGCTTCACTAGGAATAACCACAAAGCAAAGAATTATGCGCACCATCAGACATCATTGTAATCATTCAGAGGGAAAACATTTTAAGAGTATGCACGCAAAACTGCTACTATCTAATCAGATAAAAGTAAGATTTACACCGTGAAATCTTTGTTATATGCCACTTAAAAGCAAAACTATAAAACCAATGGGTTGAGCACAATACAAAATACCAATGACAAGCTTTTCGCAACAATAACCAATTTACGAGAAAGAATAAAAACATAAACTAATTGAGTCTGACCTTACTCACATTGCCAAACAATTAGAAGCGGACATAAAACTAGATTATTGCAAAAAAAAACTCCAAACAAAAATTGTAATTAAACTTTTTCTCAACCCTTTTTTTAGGTTTGTAGTAATAGTTATGCTGATTGACTGAGAAGTTGAGATAAGTATGAGTAAGAAATGTCTCTCTTACCCCTATTTGGCTGCCTTTTATTAACAGTATAACCACCAACATAACCAGGAGAAGTCTTGGCAGAAACCTCCGAAGCTGCACCACCAAGTCCGTAACCAAAGGGACCAGATCCATCTCTCTCAGAATTCGAAGATCGCCAAGTGGTGTCCCCATAGACCGAATTATTGTTGTAAAAATCAGCAAAAGCACCATCAACACCACCACCATTTGATGCAGAGTATGAAGATGTTGGTGCAAGAGTGGAACCGCTGCTTCTTCCATACCCTTCAGTCCCCAATCCATAACCGTTGTTGCCACCTCCATATCCAAGGTTGCCACTACCCTGTGATACATTGTTCCCTCCACCGTGTCCAGAAATTGGCGAAGAACCCCAGTTGACTCCAGTATTGCCGAATGTGTTTCCTCCAATATTCCCACTCCCTGATCCAATGTATGCATTGGAATTTGCAGAATTTGTTCCATAGTTAAGGCTTCCATTTCCCCACAAATTCCGAGTCACGGAACTGAAGAAAGAACTGTTTCCTCCATTACCACCTTCATATCCAACAGGACTGCCAAACCTATTGGAGCTACCAATGAAGTACGGATTTAAGCCCCGTCCATAGCTAAGATTGCCATTGAAATTTGCATTTCCTCCAAATCCAGGACTCAAACCAGGCTCGAAATTCATACCCATTCCATAAGCAGATCCAAATGGCGCAAATGCATTTCGACCACTAGCAACCGGACTGAACCTACCATCCATCCGAAGTCCATAGCCTCCAACACTACTTGGACTGTACCCCTGACTGAAGCCATTCAAGAAACTATTGACCCTACTCAGACCATAGTTGTATCCGCTGAGAGGAGAGCGGGTAGGCCCTGGCGATAACTCCTTAGGAACTGCTCGCTTGACCTCGACCATTTTACCGTTCAATTCATGAAACGTCTTAAGTAAGACCTGATCAACAGCTTCTTCGGAATCATAAGTGATAAATCCAAATCCTCGTGGCCTCTGAGTGTTGTGATCATACATTACTACAACATCTGTTATAGTCCCAAACTGATCAAAGTACTTCTTGAAATCACTCTCTGTCACTGTAGAAGCTAAACCTCCAACAAATATCTTTCTTGTGCGACCTGGACCAGGAGAACCTTGGATGCTGCCACTGGTTCTACTCGGTACATTCTGATCATCACGAGGAACAGCTTTCTTCGCCTCAACCTACCGAAAGATTGAAAAGTATTAGCTATTAATCACTAAGGGAAAAAAAAAAGGCATAAAAGAGAAAATAATAAATGAAAATAAAAGGAAATAATATTAGAAAATATAACATATAACGACCGGGGTCTAGTGCAAATGGTTGGTTCACAATGTGAGTGTTGTAAACCCCAAGATATTGAGTTCGATAACAAAAGAGAGAATAAAGTATATAGGGAAAAAATTGATTCTAATGGTCCATTTTAAAATGTAGTTAAATCATAAAACAAAAACGAATTGTGCAAATCAAGTACAATTGAATATCATGAACAACTATATGATTAGCTCAAGTGGTTAACAAGCTCCACTTAAGGAAGAATCGTTTGGGAGAACCCGAGTTCGAATCCCGGCTAAAACAAATCAATATCATAAACAGCTAGCTATATGGGAAGTAAGAATTCTAATTCAAATATCATATAATTCAAACAGAGAATCTTAATATCATGTCAAAATGCAAATCATGGACTTAAAAGAGGAGCGTGACAAGAAATTACCATCCTTCCATCGATGCTGTGCTTCTCTTTGATGACAATATCTGCAACAGCTGGGTCGATGAAAACAACAAAACCAAATCCACGGGCTCTACCAGTTGTCCGATCTTTCATTATCACTGCTTCCTTAACCTCCCCATAAGTACTGAAATACTCCCTGAGTCGTTCTTCATTTGTGTCCCACGATATTCCACCAATAAATAACTTGCCATTATCTGATTGCATTTTATCTACACACAAGCAAAAGAAACACTTCATTCATCAATCACAAACTAAAAACAACACAAAATGCAAGTGGCAGCAGCAGCATCATCACTAGTCACTACAAATGAAATAAAACAAAATACAAATTCTCGCGGATCCAATCAAATTACAACAACATAAGACTCAGAAAAGTAAAATCCTATTTACAGACAAAATCTAAACTAACACATTAACATTAATCAAATTGTTCAAATACAAATAGTCCAAACTATGATATAGCAAAAGAATTACAAAGAAAAACAATACAATACCTTAAATTATGACAACCTCAAAATAAAAAACTGTAATAAGATGCAAATATAGATATTGTCGGATTCAGTTAAGGAACATCGGATCCTTCATCAACAACAAGCAATGAATGAAGAAAGAACAAAACAATCCTGAAAAAACAAATTGAATAATCAGAGAGATCGATCGAAAAGGCAAAAGCAAAAGCAAAAAAACAAAGATGAAAACTTGAATCTAGATTTGATAAAAACCCACCGATTGAAGACGACCCAGATGAAAAAATCTTAAGATCTGAGGGGAGGCACAATGAGAATAAGAACAGAGGAGGGTAGGTTCATTATCTGGGTATGCCTCCCCACCCTTTTCTTCTTCTTTTTTCCAATTGTTTTAATTTATTATTATCAAATGCAAATTCAGTTATCAAATCAAATCGATTCAAAAATGTTTATATTATATGTACAAAAAATCAAAATCAAAAACTATGAAGAAGAAGAAGAAGAAAAAGAGAGATTGAAGAAAACTGATGCAAAAGTTTAATAGGAATAGAGAGAGAGAGAGAGAGAGAGAGAGAGAGAGAGAGAGAGAGAGGCGAGAGAGAAAGAAGCTGCGAGATGTGAGGTGAGGATTATATAGTGAGACCCCTCTGCAAATGGAAGATGATCATTTTCTGATTTTCTTACCATACTACTTATTCATTTTTATTTTTTATTTTTACTTTTTTCTTGTTTGATTTCAAAATTCTTAGTAAGAAAATATTTTTATCTGCTGATTTTTCGATCAAAATACCACTATATTTTTAAGACAAGATTTTTTTCTTCTCAAATGATGCAAGAAAATATTGTGTTTTTACACTAAATATTAGTTGGTTGGTTCGATGGTGATTGACATTGAATTTTGTAGAAAAACTATGGTTCGATTGCACAATTGTGTTTGGAAGAAGACTGAAACTATTTGATGTTAAAACTTGCGACAAACTTTGAGTTATTAGGGTTCTTTCCCTGAGAAACCAAAGGGTAAAAACAAAAAAGAAAGTATTGTATTTTTACATTTTTTTATAATTTGTCTACTCATTTTTATTTTGTATTGTAAATTGAGTATTGAAGCTTGAGATTGAATTCACGAGTTTGAATTAGTTAAAAGACACTTGTATGTTTACTAATATTATTTTCAATTTATATATATGTGTGATATTTCTTTATTACGAAATAATTTAATGGCTAAAATTATTTCACCTTTAAAATGAATAAGTGAAAATTTTAATATTTAAATTTTGTCGTGCATATCGTATTTTAGTAGAGTTTATTGGTAAAATAAAATGTATTGTTTTTCTTGTAAAAGGAAAATGTTTTAAAGAAAGTAACAACATTATGTTATGTTATAGGAAATACCTCTACTCAAATGTAACATTTTTTTTAGTAAAGTGAATTTAACTCGTGTTGAATTAAGTAACGAATGTTTTTCTACCCGAAAAAAGAGTAATCGAGTGTTTTCTTTTCCTTTTAAGTAGGGTTTCAAATGCAAGTTTTATAAATATAATAGTTGAATTCAAGATTTGAATGTGAATTATGCGGAATAAGATCCTCCCGTAAAAAATTTCTCCCGTTAAATCTCAACCATTTATTTTTATTTCAATAAATAAAATAAATGAAAGGTACAAATAAACACTTGACTCTTTCGAGTGAAATTGTCGCAGAAGACAATCCATACTCGAATTCTTCATATAAAAAATTCTAAGACTAAAAATGAAAATACATAAAATTGAAGAGAATTTTGTTTAAAGAATATAAAATGAAAATTACACACACAAATTGTGGCAATGCTAAAGTAACTTGTGCATTTATCATAGGGACCATATCCTTTGAAATTGGTGAGGAGAGACTTCTTCAACTCATCCTAAGAATTGATGGATCACAAAGGAAGTGACCTACTTGAAGAAAATTGCAAAGTTTCAATAGAGGAATGATCCAACAGCTCCCTTGTATGATTATAACAACTGAAAGATGTGTATGTTCTCATGGGGTCTTCTATCCCTTTTTATCGCTCCATATTCAGAAAATGCTATAGCCGAAGCCATATACGAAAAAGTTTTAAGACTCATTTGGTGCGCATGAGACAAGAATGTGATAAAATGTTGTAGTTTTTAAGAAGGGTGGTTTATTAGTACTCAGAGGGTGAAAACGCCTTATATGTATTTATGCGAGTAGAATGTGCATGTGATTGGTGTCATTGAATGTCTAAAGTCTTCAAACATTTTTTAATTTTTTGCACATACTGTGTATGTCTGGTAATATGATTTTAAGAGGCTTACTTGTTCTATTTCTAAGAGCTCGATCGAGAAGATATTGTTGTCTAGTGATGAGTTAGTTGCAATTACATTGCCATCAAAACTCTATAGTAATAAAACTGAACATCATAATATGTTAGATTTTGGCTCACAAATTTCAGCATAAATCAAGGGTTCATAATCTTCAAAATTGATATTAATTCAAAGGTATGTTTCAAAAAAATATATATTAATTCAAAGGTAATATAAATAATAGCATGGCATTCTTTTTTAAGTAAACCGAATATTCTTTGCACACAACTGTAAAAACTAATCTCAAGTTTTGTGGTACTCAAATGATTGACAAACTCTTCCTAAATTTTTTGACGTTGATGCATCCCCAAGTCTAGCATCGAACTCAGGATCTTGATTAAATTAAAAGAGATTCGCGTCATTTCATCTAAAATTCATCGGTCTCATGATAACTCAACATAATAACTAAGAAAAATAAAAACATGAGTTCGAGATATAAGCCTCTAGTACATGCTCATGAATTGAAGATACAAAAGTCACTCTTATGATGAGCATGTGTAGAAAAAAAAAGTGGTGGATTGGATATACATACATAATGTTTAATGGTATAACAATATATAGTAGTGGATAGAACACAAATGCATTTTTCACAATAAACATAAACACCACCATGGCTGGGTGAACAAAGCCACTTGATACACATTTACCATCCTGAAATAGATATTTTATTCAAGAAAGTTTTCTTCCTTATCTACCAAGCATAGAATGAAGATAAGTTTGAGAAAATTTGAAATGGAAAACCACCAAAGGAGGCATGTGAGAAACTTAAACCTCTTTCAAAGGAGAAAACAAAGTAAATGAGTGTGTCTCCAAACTCTAAAAGGGGAGTTTGGATCTTTGCATATGAAAGAGTCAAAGTCTTCTACTTTTGAATATTTTTCAAGAGTTAAGCTTTTGCCAATAACTAAATTAAAGAGATTTTGAAGTGTCATCTATAATGTTTGTAAAAAGAATTTATCACCTAAAAGAAGAATTAAATTAAGTGTTATGCATATGAAAAAGGTCATGGAGTGACAAACTATGAAGCCAAATAAATTAAAAACGTGAGTATAGACTTGACGTCCAGTCAAAAAAAAAAAAAAGAGTATAGACTTGACGTGTATATATATAAGAAAATAAGATCAAAGGCGAATCCAAAAATGAGAATCATGACTCATGAGTATTGAGTGGCAAGTATTTCACCACATAAAAGAATAAGCACACAAATAAAAAAATAAAGAAAAGTCTTTCGACTCAAGCCAAAAAATATTTCCAAAATATCTTTAAAAAGATTATATCTATTGGAAAAGATGCATCCATTTCTTAGATTTCAAATAGCCCAAAATAATCATCCATCCACCACATATACACATTCAACGTAACCATCCAAACACCAAATACCTTAGCGTTAGGTAACACTACTTTTCAGTTTTCTTGCTTTAATATCAACTTCCATGCCCACTAATTAAAAGAAGTATAGCTACAAAGACAGCCAATTAATTTGACAGTTGGTGCTTTCCAGCACATTTTTGCTACAACAGTTGTGTCACTCACCTTGTCATAAATGAGACAGTTTTGAGTTGGTTATGATCAAGTAGATTTCAACACTACCATGATGAAGTTATGTACATTATTGATATATTGAAACTAGAGTAATCTATAGTTCAGTCCATTTCTGTACATTACTGATATAGGGAAACTGATTTATACTAACAAGTCAAATTTTGGAGACACGTATAGTAAGAAATAAAAAGTATATAGTTGGACAAAGAGGGGTAACAACAACAAAGGAATACGTGTGATTTTGTGAATGAAGGAAATCAAGTGATGATAGATGCTGATTCTTCATCATTGTTGAGTTCAGAAAAGAAAGGATCCCTAAGAAGATCAGTGGCTGAAGGTCTTGCCCTTGGCTGTGCAATGCATTTCTCAATGAATGCTTTCACTTCTGGATCTCTGACATTGCTCAAGGCTTGAGGCTTAATTCCCATTGTGACTTTTTTGTAAATCTTGGCTACACTGTCACATTCACTGTATGGTATCTCCATTGTAACCATTTCAAGTAAACACATTCCAAAAGAGTAAATGTCCACCATCTCAGTGTAATCTTCCTCATACAGCTCAGGTGCCATGTACTCAGGAGTCCCTAAAATTGAATGTGCTGCATGACTCCTTCCCACTATTGCAGCCAATCCCAGATCACCAATTTTCACCTACAAAAACCCAAAGTGTTAAAAACTAATTTTTCAAATAAGCACCTTAAACTTGTTCAATCATAAAATGATATCATTTGTTATGTTTTAATATGAGAATTGATGTTGGCTTCTAGATTTTCTTTCAATCTAAGATCACAAATCAGGAACCAACTCTCTAAAATGATCAAATTAGTTTGAAGTATTAAGTGAATAATATCAGCTAATGATTAAATCAATGATTCATATTACATGCATAACATGATAACAAATCAAATATGTCGAAATATCAACTCTCTATTTTCTAACTTTACTCAATATTTATTTAGAGGACCTTTACCTAGTGAGAAAAAGATTATTTAACCATAACCATTATACATACATTAAGCCTATGTTTAGTTCCACTTTAATTTATCCTTCTCAGAATCATTGTTTAGTCAAACATTTGAGCTAGTCAAACATGATTTGACCACAAACCATTATGTTTGACTTTTGTCTTTAGAATTGATTCCATTACCAAAATCAATTCTACCTAAAAGCTAGTAGTGTTTATAGCTTTTGGGATATGGCATAGAATCAATTCTCAAACTTATTTACATATACACACACACACAAAACCAATTCTTATCCAAACCATCCAAACATAAATTAACAAAAAATACTTTCTTTAGTGTATCCAAACATAAATTACTTTATGTTCAACTCATTTTCAACCAGAATCTGTTTTGTAAAATCAATTCAGCCAAAACCAATTTGTCACCGGCAAACCGCATACCAAACACATGCTAATCTCTATTCATCTACCAATCAATAACAAAATACGAAACGCAATTGGACCATGTTTGACTTTGTTTGACCATAAATAATTATGTTTGACATATGACTTTAGAATTGATTCTAGTACAAAAATCAATTCTATCTAAAAGCTACTATTTCTAGCTTCTGCATTGGCATAGAATCAATTCTCAAATTTATCCACATATATACAATATACACACATAAAAGCAATTCTAATCCAAACATAAATGAATAAAAATCACTTTGCACCCAAACATAAATCATTTTATGTTCAACTTATTTTCAACCAAAATCAATTCAGTCAAAATCAATTTTTATCACTGCAAAACCAAACAGACGCTAATTTCTATCCATTTCAAAAGTACTAACAAATTAAGAAACTAAGAAACCAACTAACCTGTCCAATGTTGCCATTAACAAAGATATTACTGCAATTAAGATCTCTATGAATAATGCAAGGATCATGTGTATGAAGATATTCCAACCCTTCAAGAACTTGTTTGGACCATTTCTTAAACGCTCTAATCGAAACATGACGATGTTTCTTCCTATAATCTCTAAGATTTCCACTAGTACAAACCTCAGTAATAAAATTGATATTACCACGTTCATCATCTTTCCAAACACTATAACAAACAATGATATATTTATTACTAAGATTTCTAAGCAATTCAACTTCAGAATGAAGACGATTTATAAGAACAGGATCGTTGCTGAAATTTCTAAGTTTAACTTGATTCCATGCAACTTCAATTCCTTCTTCTTGATCAAAACCTCTGTATACTTTCTTCACAGCTCCATAACCGAGTAAATCGTTGTATCGACCGAATCTTCCTGTTGGATCGATTTCAGCAAATGGTTCTACTTCACCGTCCCAATTTTCATCAGTTTCAGCAGGCATTTTCAAAACCCTAATTACAGAGAATTGGGATTTTGTTGAGAGAGAGAGAGAGAGAGAGAATTGGAAAAAATGAACACCGCTTTGAGATTAAATAAGGAGGGAAATGAAGTGAACGGTGTCGTTTTGGAGGGAAATTGAGTTTGGATGAGGTGGCAAGAGTATCACTTTGTTTGTTTGTTTGTTTGTTTGTTTTGATCAATTCAATTTTGTTAGAAAATAAATGTTTCTATTTTTGATATTATGAATAAGAAGAATCATAATTGAAAAGACTGAATTCGTTAGTTACGTTCACGAGAAGAATGGGGAAAGAAAGATTTTTGGTTCAAAATAAAAAAGATTCAGGTATTATCCGTGCTCTCATATTTTTTCCCCGTGTTAATATCTTAGGAGAGAGAATTTCAAACAAAAATTGTTTTGTTTTGATGAATCTTTATACACAAGCAAAATTCAGTGAACATTGGTTTTGTATCTATATCTCTTTGCATGTAGTTTTGCAAGCATGCACTTTGAAGAAATTTAACTATTCGATTAAAATTAGACGTTAAATTATTAGACGGTTAAATTTAGACTGTTTTTAAATAAAAATAGTTGCTAAGTCATTAAATTTGGTCTAATGGTGAGTGATTAGGATAGAATGTGTGAGGTCTTAAATTCGATTTTCATTGGCTTCATTTGTAAACAAAAAAAATATAGTTGCTCTTTGATCTTTTTAACTTGATCATAATTCCTCCATGCCCCTCCCTTCTCACTTATGGAAGACATTTTTCGCTTTTCGGTAGTGTAACTTTTATCGGAAGATTCGTACCAATAGTGTAAATCTTTTTGAAAGATATCAGATAAATTCAATAGTGTTTTTTTAGTGTGAACAATGCGGGGAACAAAGAACAAATATTTTAAATAAAGGAAAAATAAATTGTTTTAAATCTAAATCGTCATCATGTGGGAGAAGCTGAGAAAGTAAAAGGACAAGATTAAAATCATATAGTTACGATGGTACGTGTAAGAGTGAATGTTGAGTAATATTTTCTCTATTTTAAAATTAATGTTGTTTAAAATTTTTAGACGCAAATTAAGAAGACATACAATTATTTCGTCAAAACACGTAAAAGTTTTATTAAACTTAACCCTATTGACTATTGATGTGTTTTCCATTATCATAAATCCAAATCCAAGAAAATTAAACCGTTCACCCCTACACTTAACCCCTCACCCCTACAATCTATTTAATATTCCAATTTTACCCTTTTTTATTTAATTTTTTTTCACATTTTAGAGCTCACCCCTACATGAATTCTATTATCTACATATTTTTGTTTTTATTGAAAATATATCTTCACCCAAAATGAAATGTGGTGACCCTATGCTTATAATATTTTAAAAATAATGTATATAGTAATAATTGCAAATTTTATATTGAAACGTGAAAATGATATCTATATATGTTATGAATAATTATATGGATGCCCATTAATCATAGGCCCATATCTATGGCCCAATGTATTGTCCTATAAATAGGATCTATGTTGCATTGTAAACACACACCTTGAAAAGAATAATACAATATCCTCTACTCTTTCTCTCTTTTTCTTTATCTATTCTTGTTATTGTTTAGAATAGTTTTATAACACGTTATCAGCACGATAGTCTCTCTTAGGGAACTCTTGGCCAAATTCTTAAGTTCTTCCACTCGTCTCTCAAACAAGGTAAAGCAACCATGGGAAGTGTTAATTTTATTTTCTATATGATTTTTTTTATTCTATTTTCTGTTTGGATATATTGATTCACAACCTATGGTCAAAAAACACCATAGTTAAATGTTTAAATATGAGTCATGAAGATTCATAGCCTACGATCCAGATGCATCGTGGTATTTTTTTGAAATATGAATCCTGAAGATTCATAGCGTGTATAATGAAATTTTAAAGATGAATTTTGAAGATTCATAGTCTACCAACCAGAAATCAAGAAACATTGTGATAAATTTTTGAAATATGAATCCTGAAGATTCATATAGCGTGTGATGAACTTTTAGAATATGAATCCTGAAGATTCATAATTTTTCACATTCATGCATCCTAGAAGGATTGCACAAGAAATTTGTGACACATATAATATAGTTCTTGAAGAACTAACAAATAAAAATAATATTTTTATCTTCTACGAATTCCTGAAGAATTCATTATAGTTCCTGAAAAACTTAATTTTTTTTAATTTCTTAATTTACTATATTGCATCCCTGAAGGATTGCACTAAATAATCATATTTACATTATAAAAATATCATATAAGTTGTTCCTGAAGAACTCTAAAATTTAATATATTTCTTATGAATTCCTGAAGAATTCAACATGAATATATCCCTGAAGGATAATATATTTGTTTTGATAATTTCTAATATTTATTGAATTTATTTTATCTAAATCTTTATTTATTTATTGTTAAATTGTAAAAGGAAATAAGAAATAAATAAAATATATAAATAAATAAACAAACCATACACAATTTTTTTTCATGTGTATTAATATTTTGAATTTGGCACTTATGGTAATAATCATAATTTATACACCAATTAATATTTTGAATTATGTTACTGTTTTTATAGTTATGTCTTATAATGATTTATATACAAAATTCATATGCCATTAAACACATGTACGTTATACTTTTAGTCAAAGAAATTAAATATATATGTTACGCCATTATTCAATATTCGTAATATGGCAATGTTATTCATAATCATATATTTCCATCTAATATTCACATGACATTAAAATTATAGACGTTGCTTCTTAATCTATTTTTTCGGTAGAACTTCTTAATCTATTTTAATTCATGATATATATGATGTTATAATTTTATTATATTTATATATATAACATTCTTGAAGAACTGCTCAAATAATTTTTTTTGTTTATGAAAATCAATGGTAATAATATAGTTCCCGAAGAATTGTAGAAAAAAACTTAATATTGAAGCATTCTTGAAGAATTGCTCAAAGAATAGAATGAACCTTTGTGTCATTGTTTTGAAGATTTATGACAAAGTTTATGGAGTACTAAAAAATCTTATATTGAACATCCTTGAAGGATTGGCAAAGAGTGAATTACTCTTGATCATTATGCATTTAGAGCATAAAAACATAAGCATTTCTGAAGATTGCTCAAAGAAAACAAATTTTCATCATCCTTGATAGATTCATAACTAAGCATTTAGAGCATAATTGAAGTCTATAATGTTCAAATATACATGCTCCCGAAGTAGCAAAATTGAGAAAATATATTGATATCAAATATCCTTGAAGAATTTGAAAATTGTAATTTTCTTTGGTCGTTATTGATATAGATTTGTGGTTGAGTTCTTGAAGAATTAGACCTTTAAATTATGATCGGAGTTTATAAGATTTATTTGATCTTGGTATTTTGTTTAATCCAAATAAAGTTGGTTAAAATAAAAATTATTTATCTCTCTTGATTATGCTCCTGAAGTAGCAAAGTTGAGAAAATATCTTCGAATATTTTTAAGGAATAAGTCACATGATATGTGATTGAACCAGAGATATTATATACCCAATGTTAACTAGTTCTATATGAATTGGTCTTAAGTAAGTTCGATAGCAAAAATTATACGATGTGTTCGGCAACACCTATATTAGTGCGTCGAAGCACATATTATTGTAAACCAGAAGTTTACGAAACATAAAAGGTTGTTGTTGGCAAGACGGGTTGGGTCATCCCGAATCTATAATGATGCAAAAAAATATGTTTATGTATTGAAGAGCCAGAAGTTTCTTCGATCCAATAGCTTTCATGCATTACTAGTTCCCAAAGAAAGTTGATAATTTGAGGGAATGAGCTTCTCATATTTGAGGGAATGAGCCTCTCGTATTTTGAAAGCTCATTTAGAAAGTATTTGTTAAGTATCGTATGTCAATTGAAATTGATAATGAATATCTTGTAGAATATATATATATATATATATATATATATATATATATATATATATATATATATTCATAAATAATATAAAAAAAATAGACTTGAAGATCCATTCTTTAGACGTCTAAAGTTCATTGTGGCCGATACTTATGAAATCATAACGTCTAGCTCATATTTTTGGAACACTCAATCATATATCTTGAGATATTGATTCGCATCAAGCCAACAAATTATTATATGTAAGTCCTCCCCTTAATGTACAATTGAGTTTTTGTTTAAACTTAATCTTTTTCATATTAGCATTTTTGGATGTGTTGTTTTTGTCTCAATTGCTCCAATATAATGCACTAAGATAAATTCTTTAAGAATATTAGGAAAATATATTTGATATGAATCTACATACATTATAAAGTATGTTGAGGTAAAATTGGAGACTTATTTACAGTCCTGAAGACTGATTATCAAGTGATGAATTAGTTTTCCTAATATTAGGGGGAGAGATAAGCAGCTGAAAATGTGAACTAGAAGTTCGAATAAATCACTTGAAATAAAGTATTATTAGTATCTCATCTTGATCCTCATATAAAATAATTTGAACAAAAAGTTCAATAGATAAATCATTTGCAAAGTTTATGAAATCAAATATCAGCCGCTGATGCTCCAATCAAAATAGTTGTTCCTGTTGAACAATTCTATATTGCAAATGAGTTCAACCACACTAGAAGTATGGTGTGAAAATTGGTTCCAATGATAAAAATCCTCAAATAAGAAAAGGAGCTAAAATGAAAGATGATCAAGTGAGGATATGAAAACTCCAAAAGAGTATTGACATAATTGATTTTAAGTTCCAGAAGAACTTATCAGGTACCTGAAATTTATGAAATAAAGAGATCTCGGAAAATTATGTCATAAATGGAATACGAAGGAATCAAAAGGAAGTCAACGTTGACGATAATTTTATATATATGATATAGCGCTATATAAGATAAGAGATGATGAGGATCATGAACCAAAGTTTATTGAGAATTATAGACAACATAATGATTGTCTAAATAAAAAGATGCAATTGCTACTTAATTAAAATCACTTTGTAAAGTGAAAGATTTTTGGACCAACAGTCCGTACATCTGAAGATGTGAAAATGATGAGATACGAATCAATATTTGTGCAAATAGAAAATAATGATATACAAGAATATCGATAAAAGCTTGTCATTGATTGTGAAGAGAAATATTCACCTGAAGTGAAATCAAAATATTTTTCTTACTTGATTAAGTCTAGTAACACTTGAAATTTTATTGAAAGTGTTACAATGTATGACTTACTTGTTAGTGATGATTATATGAAACTCCCTAAAGGATTTAAGCTCATGAGACATAATATTCAAACTATTGAATAGATGATAAAATGTATAAGTCTCTTTGTTACTCAAACAATATAGATGTATATTGTATAATAATTTTAGTGAATATTTCCAAATGAGAAATATGATAATGATAGCATTTGTCAATTTTGAAGAAAGGATTTGGAAACAAATTTTATGACATGAATATTATAAGAACTCTTTAAGAGTTTCTGAAAGTTGATTTCTTCCATTGAGATGAAATATGAAATTGTTATCAGTTGGGTGCTCTAGTTGTTGTAAGGCCACTAATTATGAACAAACATCTCATTAGAGTTTGAGAAAATGGTGATTCGTTAGGTGGTCCTGAAGTACCACATCAAACACTATAATGTTATCATAACTCTTGAAGAGCTTATGAAATCTGTTGAGTACAGAAAAATTTGAAATGAAATATATCCGATGATCAAAGTTTGTTTGAAATTACAAACTTAGTACTTAAATGAGGTTTTGTGCATGAAGAAAATTATATATATCAATGGTACTAAACAAATTGATCTGGAAAGATATAATTGGTTGTGTATGATGTCACTTGACGTGAACAAATATTATATTATTCCACGTCTCAAGAAAATGACGAGTTACTTGAATTGGTATTGAAGTACAATATTTTAATTACTTCAATTGAGGACACTATTGCATTTTGCAAATTTGCATGCAGTGCTATTTTATCTTTGTCAATATCAATAAACTTGAAGATATTTGAACAAAGTCCAACATATACTTTATATCTTAAAGATATGACAATATCATCCAAATAAGTGGAAGTCGTAACACTACATCAAGAAAGTTGAGAATATGATTTTGTTGAGGTTTGAGATTCTACAATACAAGAAACTTGAAGAAGAAAATATTGCATCAACGGTTAATTCAGAGAAGAGTATATAAAATGAGATAAATCATATCTTTCTACAAAGTCACCATCAAGTAAAACTTTTGATCAACTATATCAAAGACTAATTGGTCTTATTCGTCTCATATATAACTGTCTTCATGAGGGGGAGATATAATTGTGTTCTGCACTCTTTTTCCCTTAACCATGGTTTTATCTCATTGGGTTTTCCTGGTAAGGTTTTTAACGAGGCAGATTTATACACACATGATGTTGTACTCTTTTTCCTTCACTAGAATCTTTTTCCCACTGGGTTTTATTTTAGTAAGGTTTTAATGAGGCATATCTTTAATGGACATCCAAGGGGGAGTGTTATGAATAATTATATGGATGCCCATTAATCATAGGCCCATATCTATGGCCCAATGTATTGTCCTATAAATAGGATCTATGTTGCATTGTAAACACACACCTTGAAAAGAATAATACAATATCCTCTACTCTTTCTCTCTTTTTCTTTATCTATTCTTGTTATTGTTTAGAATAGTTTTATAACATACATATATTATTTGAGACCCTTTTTTCAAAAGAAACCATACACGTGGCATTCCCACATTCATTCTTCTCCCATATTGTTTTACCATTTAATATTTTTGCTCAAAAAAAAATCGTAATTGCATCTATTTAATGGTATTCCAAGCTTTTAATGGCATTTTCATTATTCAATGCTTTTTTTATTACGGATTTTCTTAACTGATTGTTTAAAGATTTTGATTTTTTAGTTAAAAAAAACGAATTTAAATTTAAAAATATCATATGAACATTATTTGTTACATTATTTTTCATAAATGTTATTACATAAAATCAAAATATTTTTTTGAATAAAAAAAATCAAAATATTTTTCTTTTGATCTTGAAATTCAACATATTTTTCAATAAATAAATAAATTAAAGTCAATGTCAATATTTTTTAAATATATTTTTTATTAATAATGGTTTAAAATTTAAATTCATCACATTCTTTAAGGAAAATGACAGTAAGACGGAATACATTTTATGGTAGCAAAATGCAGTTAAGGAAATATGCATTCAAGACGTTACATATATGGTAGCAAAATGACAGTCAAAATACATTAAAGTAAATTCTAAAGTAAATATCATAAATTCATTATCAAATTTTAAATTTTAAATTTATGAACGTCTTTTTAGTGCCAATCTCATTATATTTATTTTTATTATTTTTACTGATTATTGATTTAATATTTTAATTAATTGATTAATGATATTTTTTTATAGGAATATTAATGTGTTTTTTATTTATTGGAATACATTTTTCTATATTAAATTGCAAATAGAAAATTTTGATAGAATGCATTTGGACAGCATATAATTTCTTTCTTATAAAATAAACATTAATTAATTGGAGAATGTATTTGGACACCATATAATTTCTCTTTTAATCTTATTTTGCTATAAATATAGCCTCCAACTTCAAACATTTGTCACAAAATTTTGGTATAATGTTTTTTTTTTTGACAAAGGTATAATGTTTTTCTTGCTTTGTTCAATTTCTATTTTTTTAGTTAATGATTATTTCTTCTTATTTTTTTTTTCTATTAATTTTTTTTTCTTTCTATTACCAGAATTTGCAAGGTTTGAGATCAAAGTTTGACACACATGACACTTTTTAGTTTTTTCTATTGATTTTGTTTGTTTGTTCTATCACGGATTTGCAAAGTTCAAGATCAAGTTTGACGCACATGATACAAATGAATATTTATGATTATTTGACAATATTGATCAACTTTTTAGTGCGCAAAAAATTGCACTATTCTTTATAGTTTATAATGCAATATAATTCAAATACGCCTTACACTAAACTGGGCACACTTCATCGAGAGCAAATAAACGAGAACCTATATTTTTATTCATACATTAATATGAGATATATTAATATGAAGATCCATTAGTCACATATATAGTAATACGAGGACTTTTTTTTTAATTCCTACAAGAACTTATATTTCTATTAATATATATTAATATGAAGATCCATTTTTTTTTTGTAATTTTTATGAATTCTGTATTTTTACTCACATTAATACATTAATACGTACAAGGGCTATTATTTATTAATTACTACATAAACATATATTTATTTTCATATATTAATACGATATCTATTTTATTTTTTTAATTTATATAATTGTAGTTTATATTTCTACTCATATATTAATACGATAATTTTTTTTATATTTCAATGTGGCGTAGATTTCAACACATACATCAATACAGGGCCTATTTTTATTGTAATTTCTACGGGAACATATATTTCTACTTATGCTTTAACACAGATGACTTTTTTCTTTATAATTTCTACCTAGATCTATATTTTTACTCATATATTAATATGAAGACCTATCAAATTTTTAAAAAATAAATTAAAGTCTATGTCAATATTTTTTTTATAAATAAAATGGCTTAAAATTTAAATTCAACGCATTTTTTAAAAACTAATCTTGAAATTTTTTAATTAATTGATTAATGATACTTTTTTTTTAAGAATACACATGTATAATATATACGTTTTTTTTAATCTCGCTTCTACCAATATATGTTGTTCTTACTTTGCTCAATTTCTATTTTTTTGTTAATGATTCTTTCTTTTTTCTTTCTATTGATTTTGTTTGTTTATTTGATCTATTACCAAGATTTGCAAAGTTGAAAATTAAAGTTTGACACACATGATACAAATGAAGATCAATGGTCATGTGACGATATTGATCAATTTTACAGTACAAAATAGCAGCATTCTTTATAGTTTATATTTTATTGTTTGTAAAAGATTATCATATGTTTTGGTTACTAATTATGACATGTAAATGCTATACAAAAGTTTTAACGAGTTTTCAATCAATTGAGTGTCTTATACTATAATAAGACATGGTTTATATCACAATAAGATGGTTTATATCACAATATGTTATTATTACATGTTTTTCCGCAAAAGACGGAAAAACAAGAACACTCCACAAGACGGGAAATTAAGAACACTGCACAAGATTGAAAAACAAGAACACTACACAAGACGGGAAAATAAAAATACCACACAAGACAGGAAATCAAGAACACCGAACATGACGGGAAAGCAAAATAACGTCGCACTAAGACGACGGAATCACAAACAAAAAATCAAAAGAAAATCTAATAGATGTGAAAACCACTTATTTAGGTTGAGAAAGATAACATAAAAGATGCACAAGGATTATTTTTTTTTATAAAATGTATAAAAGCATAATTTTATAAAGTATATTTAAAAATTAATAAATCTACAAACGTATCTTTTTCCCGTGCCATCTCATAAACTAGTTAAATATAAGTTGGGTGAAGATGTAGAGTGCAAACCACTTATGCTGTTGCTCTTGACTAAATATTAATAACCTCACATATTCTCATGATTCAATATACTGTATTGTCTACTGTTCGATTCACTTAGCAGCACGCAATGCTATGTGACTCTATGCTTTATTTAGGGATCAATGTGTGTTGAACACCTATGTCACCTTCACGAGATGTTTAGTAGTAGTAAAATGTTTTTTTTTTTAATCCAATAGTAGTAAAATGTTAATCAACTCCAATATTATGTTTGGAATGGAATTTTATTGAAGGCGAAGTCTATTTTTAATGGGTTTTCAAGGTTTGTTTGAGGGCAAAGTAGTATATTTGCATGTAAATTTAAGAATTTTAAAAAAAAAATTAGATGAATGACATGCAAGATGCAATCAATGTGTAATATTTCAATAACACTTTTAATCAATTTCAAAACCATCTCATAATTTAGAAATGGAAAATAAAATAAGTCTTCTCACCCCTTTTCGTACAAAACCCGACTCCAAACATAGCCTAAAGGTCATCCACCAGAATTAGAATTAACGTTGTTTTAATTGAACAAAGTTTTGTTGAGTCTTGTGTGTGTTCAATGGTTTTCCTTTTCCAAGACTACGAGTTTGTCAATATAGCTCATAATTTTAGCAACACTAAAACCATAGACTACACATCAGGGTTCTAACAAGCAATGGCTCTGGTGACTTTCTTAGCAGACTAACTGATCTGTGGGACATTGTCAATATCATACTTTTCAGCTAGCAGATCTATGGGAAGAAACCTTGCCTTATTTTATTAACCACCTTATCTTATTAAGGGCAAGCAGGTCCAAAGGAAGAACTGGGAAAGGCAGTAAGATACATTGCATACAGACTCAACAACACCTAAGTCTTTATCCTACCTTTCATCTCATAAAATACTTAAGAGACCATACCATAAAATCAGCATTGAACTGATATCTATGTTGAACTTAGATACATGACTGACTGCACACATGTATATTATGAATCCAGAAAGAGCTTCCTCTTTTAAGCAAAAAAGAAACATGGAGAAACTTGACAATAAAAATAAGGTTTAAGTAACACAAGCATGAGATAAAAACTAATAACTTCATAGTCAATCACATATTCAGGCATGCCTTCAATATACAGGGCATTGATTGGAGAGCTTTCTGGTTACAAAAACTAAAAGATCGACATTCAAACTAAAAGGACCAACATTCTTAGCCGAGGTTACAAATTCATAATGCAAAGTTTATTATTCTTTCACATTTGTCATTTTTCATATTTATATTATGAGATTTGAGATCCTATCCATGATAAAAAAAAGCGTACAGTGTGTAGTATGTTACAACAATGATTCACCAAGGAGGATTGGAGCCCTCTCTAACAGATGGAGACCTGGAAACTGTGCTCTCATCTCTACCAAGCCTCGATACACTTCTAACTCTTGTAGGAGTGGCCAAAGAAGGAGAAGAACCACGATAACTTGCACGGAGTGTCTCATCAACAGTAGATGATGACTTGGCAATTGCATTCCGAACAAACTTCTGAGCAGCAGGAGAAAGTGTCCGCATACTTGGACTGGCACTTCCACCCCTAGCCGGTGATGCCAAAGGGGGTTTATGAAACATCTTGGACCTCTCCCTCAGATTTCGCGCAGCTTCCCTAGAAAGCGAGTGTGCTTTTGCATCTCTTGCTGGAGCAGAAGGAATCCTATAATGAGGTCCATCAGCACTACCACCAATATCAATCGGCGTATCCTCCATATCTAACCTCATTGGCGTCCCTTCGATTTCTCCCCATGTAATAAACGGAGAATCATCAACTCCCGGCGCAGGAGACGGTGTCTTAACATAACTATAACCATTCTCCGCTTTCTTCCCAGATTCCAAATAAAACGGATTAGGAGTCTTCCTCAAATCCTCCAAATCATACTTCTTCAACTTATCCGCATCTCTAAACGACATAGGAACAGGAGTAGCACCAGCAACAGGAGTATAAACCACCTCAACCGTTCCATCATCTTTCGGCCTAGAATCCATCATTTTACCATGAAACCTAGTATTCGGCCTATCAATCTCCTTCGTCGAGGCTTTAATTCTTACAGCCCTTTCCTCCTCAGTCAACGGAACCTCACCTCTATCAGCAGGATGATACATCAACAAATTCTTCGCGGTATAATTCCATCCTTCCAAAGTACTAGGAGGTTGATAAGATGTACCATAACCATCAGTTATCCTATCCCTCTTTTCATCCTCAATAGCATTCACATTCTCACTATCATCCAAATACCCAAACCTCTCTTTCCTCTTCCTATTCACTCTCTCCAAAATCTTCGAAAAACTTTGATTATCCTCACTAGTATATCTACCCAGAAACTGATCAAGCCCAAGTGAAGTATCAACCCCACCAGCAACCTCCTCTTTCTCTCCCTCAAAAACTAAACCAGGTGCTGCTATAGGTGTTTTACCATCAAATTCATCTAAAGGAGTAAAATTTCTAACAAAAGTAGAACCCGGTGTACGAGAAATTCTAGAATCAAGGGGGTTTAAAGGGGTTACCTTTCCTCGACGACGCTCGATAATCTTCAACTGGGCATCACGAATTTGAACAGGATCACCAGTTTTGATAGCTTCAAGCCAATCGAGTCGATCACGAAGCTTTGAGATATCGGGAAAGTAATCACGCTCGATAATCTTTTCCAAGGCTTCAGCGTATGTATCTTCATCGAGAACCGTTGGGTGTCTCTGATGATGGTTCTTCTGGTGTTGAAGAGTGGAATCAGAAGATGAATTGTTAGGGTTTTGTACAGAGAATTGGGAAATTGAATTTGAAGGAGATGGTGAAGAGAGATGAAGAGGAGAGTGGCCTGGAGATTGAAGCATCGTTTTTCGATTGAGAATAATTGGAATTTGTGGATTTGGGATTGGGATTAAGTTTAGGGTTTGGGTTTGATTGATGTTTTAGAGATGCAGAACAGAATGAATGAGATTGGTTTGGTTTGCAACTTGAGCATTGGCAAACACTTGTGATTCTCGCATTTCTCTAATAAATATTAAAAAATATCTCGAATCAGGTAAGAAAAAAAATACCTAACGTTTAATTATTATAGGTTTTGTAAAAAAAAAATAATAAGTTTTTCAAATTTATGATTTTCTTAAAGTTTGTTATAACCATAAACAATGAATTTATGTTAAGAATCGTACAAAATGTATCTAAAAAATTACATCTAAACTTTTCCTTTCAAAACACCTAGGGTATATTAATAATTTCCTTTTTTTGAGTGGGTCATAGACTCATAGCCCAACCATGCCACCCCTAGCTCCGTCGCTGATTGAACCCTGCTCATGAACATTTGGTCTAGCAATTTCGACATTTTATGTCAGTTGAATTATGACTATATAATACTAACTATACTACAACAATATGAGATGTATATTAATTTAGACAATACTCCGTAGTTAATATATATGGCAGGGGTGGCGAACACAATATACATGTATAAGAGTAGTATATAGCTATATATAATGACTGTGGTGGCCGCCCCTTTTTGACACTATTTGGGTATGTCCCTCGTCTTTAGTTCTATTTATAACATTCATATGAGAGTAAAATTTGTGTTTCAATGAGTTATCACGCGTAAGTATAAGTATAAGTATAATTTTACATTTATACACTTTTAAAATCACAGTGCATATGCTAAAGAAATACAAAAAATTTCAATGGGTAAGAAGTTTATAGCATGTAGTTTACACAACTTGTATAAAGGCTAGACCATGCTCCAACTATAAAATCAATAACACTTTGGATAAAATAGAGCCGATAGTTTTATCTTTATCATATCATAATATTTAATCAATTGATTCATGCCATTGCCTGTCATAAACACTCACATCATTTTTGTATGAATAAACTTCAAGAAATTATTGAAGGCGTTTATTTACACAAAACTCGTAAACTTATGTGACATTATTTACACAATAAACAGTGGACATATATGCTAAATGCATATTCCATCTTCAATACAATAAATACTTAGAAATTCTTCAAATGATAAATCTCTTGTCCCTAACCAGTTATATAATCATTTTAACCAAGATTAAAGTCATATATATGGCATCAAAATTTCATAATAATATTCATATTTTATCCTTCCAAGAAACATAATAGTGTGTGGGTAAATACACCTCATTAACATTACAATCATCTGTAGCATCAGCAAAAGAAAAAACAATCATATACGAAAGAAAGTGCAATCAACACTAACTAATTCGTGCAAGAAAATATGTTTGTTTGAACATCTCCATACTTGTTTAATTTCAATCTTGACTTAAAGTAACTTGAAGAGAAGCCAAAAATACAAACAATGCAAAGTGGAATCAAGTATGTTGAGGTATTGATTGATGTTTAAAAACATAAGCCAAAAATCAAATTACTTTAAAGTATTAAGTGAATAATATCAGCTATTGATGATTGACATTACATGCAGAACAAATCAAGTATGTTGAAATATCAACTCTCTATTCATATTATTACACACATTAACTTATGTTTAGTTCCACTTTGTCCTACTCATAATCATTGTTTGTCAAACATTTGAACTAGTCAAACATGATTTGACCACAAACCCTTATGTTTGACTTTTGTCTTTAGAATTGATTTTATTACCAAAATCAGTTCTACTTAAAAGCTAGTAGTGTTTGAGAATAATTGGAATTTATGGATTTGGTTTGGGATTAGGGTTAGGGTTTGATTGATGATGTTTGCAGAAGAGAATGAATGAGATTGGTTTGGTTTGCAACTTGAAGATTCGCAAACACTTGTGTTTCTCACATTTCTCTAATAAATAATAAAAATATATATAAGATTTAATTATTTGCCGTTTAAAAGATCAACTAATTAAATTAATATGAAAAAGAAAATCAAATAGAACTCAAATATTTCTTGAGATTTTTATTAAGAATAATAATAAAAGTCTCGCTAACGAATGTCCCTAGGAACTCTTTAAGCATTTTATTTAAAGAAAAATTTTATACATAAAATTGAACAACACGGTTTTCAATACGTTGACTTTACATATTTTTATAAAAACTTTCTATTTAGAGTGTTTAAAGAGTGTCCCGAAAGCATTATTTAGCATTTTCCTAATAATAATAGTAATAATATTTAGGTCAAATTTGGAAAATTAAAATCAATTTTACATCATTTTTCCAAACATCTTGCAACGTGCGTTCACATTGTTTTGCCATGTTACCTAACATGTTTATTTTTTTTTTTTTTCGAGACCAGGGTATTCACCATAAAAATATAAGAGAGAATATGTTTTGGGAGCGAGAGATTAGTCACTGGTAGATTAGTCACTGGTGGATATTTTGGTCTCGACCAAAAAAAAAAAATTAAGTTAGAATACAAAAATATATCTTTCACATTTAAATTTATGTTAAAATAACAAAAAAAAAATATTGTGTGATTCTGTTTTATTTTAAAACAGACAGATTTATTTATATTTTTAGTATTAAGTTTATTTTATTATTTATAGACTCAATTGTAACCATGAAGAATCAATTCAGTAATATTATAACTTGACTTGAGAATTCTCTCTCTTTCTTCTTGGTGGATTCCAATTTTAAACTGATTGTAGTTTCTATTTCAAGAGTTTATTTGGGGATTCCAGAATGAACTTTAGTAAACCTATCTATTAGAATTAGCGATTGCTTTTCTTTTTTCAGCTTCCGACTTATAATTAAGAACAAACATGCTTCTTATAAATGTTGCTAATTGAATTGGATTGGTGTATATTAAGAAGGTGCATTGAGGAGGTAGAGACCCGTATTGTTTCCCTTTCACAGTTCTAATTGTGCTTCTTCTGTCATCACTCTACAACCCTCTCTCTGTCAACTGCCATCTGATCATCGATGTCGATGATGCCACGCCGCGCTGCTTCTCCAATTCGAGACCACCACGATGATGATTCAGGTACGTAAACCAGATCACCATGCATGCACAACCTCTCTCTCTCTCTCTCTCTCTCATATTTTAATTATAATGGTTTGTTTTCTTTAATTTTGATTATTAGTTGAGAATGAGAACATTGAGAAAGATTTTGGTCCTCCATCGCCAAAGAAATCGAAAGTTAAAGAAGACAACAGCTCCGTTCCAATTTCACAAGATGATGATGATGATGCTGGTATAAACAAACAAACCCTAAATCATCATATTTATTTTCAGTTTAATTAATTTCTTATTTATCTTGTTTATTCTGTGCTTAATTAGTTCTTGTTTGTTTTTTAGATAGAGAAGCTTTCGATCGCTGGCGCCGATTGGTTCGAGTAGAACCAGGAGGATACGGAGAATATCCGGACAAAGATGAGTACGAGAGGAGGTTCAAATATTTCAAGGATTCTCTTCGTAGGAAGGTCAGCCCCGAAATGATAGATGATGGTACAAATATGCTCCAATTTGCTGATCGAAACGAGCAAGAATTCAAGGATCTGACTTTTCCTTCTTACCGAAAGTATTGTTATGTATCCCATGAATTACTCGATGTGTGGGAAGAAATCAATTCTCGACCACACGACTCTTGTTACTCTTGTTACTCTAGCTAGTCGATCGTGTTGGTATTGTGGAATGTGATCGATCTTCATTGATTCATACTTTTCTGGATAATCAATTGTAATGTAGGTATCTGCCTTTTATAATTTGTCTAACATCTGAATGAATTGAATGTATTCTTAGAAGAAGAAATCCTTGTCACAAATTCGGGCATATGGCTGCCTGCCATTAAGAACTTTCTACTTATCCAATTTTGATCTGTATTATGAAACTGGCTTTTCCACTTATATGCTATATATATTTTCTCAATATCTCCGCTTTACTGTGTTCAACAAGTCTATAAAATCTTGGAAATATTAAACTTTACTTAAACCATGTATGCATGTGAACTAAAAATAGTGATTGTCCTCTATCAATTCAGAGTCCTAGATCTATTCTTCTCAGTGATTGATTATATTCATGAGTAGCGTATTAGATTCATAATTTCATTTTAGTTCAATGTTTTGCAACTTATTGTTCTTTTTGATGACACGGGTATGTTCACCTTGTACATATTTTTGTCATTTTTGCAGAAAAAAGAAATAGAATCAAATTGCATTCAAATTATGGTGTTCAGGATACACAAAGCTGCTTAATTTAATGAGGTTATATATGCTTTAACACTAGGTTGAACTTGAAGCAGAAGCATGTACCTTGAATGTTACCTAAAAAATATAGACAATTGTTCTTAGCTGCTCTGTGTTCATGCTGTTACAAGTTACCTGCTATACATTGGTTTTCTACTTCACAAATATTAGCTGTGTGTAGTGTAGACTGTAGCGTTTCGTTACCGTACGGGTCTATTACTAGTTTAGTTTAATTAGTTGCAGATGGATACATGTTAGCAATTGTTGCTGGAATTGGAAAACAATGATAAGAAATCATTTTATTAGATTTGACTGTCATTTTGTATTATCATACATAACTAGCAAACATTGGATGCGTTTATAGCGCTATACGTGTGGGTGGGAGAAGGACCGATCAATTTGACAGGGTTTTACAAGTATTTTTTATTGTATGTATTTTTCATTGTTGAAACCATTGTTCATATCAATAAAATTCACCTAAACATCTAGAGATTAGAATGTGATGCATGTAGCAACCAAGGAGGTTTTAGCAACCATGTTTATGTTATTAACTTGTTGTTTTTTGAGTGAACACTCAACACTTATCTACTTATCCAACTATAAATAAATGCTTACATCTTACTCTTTTCTAAGGAGATTAAGACTTGTATGTATAAAAATTGATTGGTGATGTCCAAGATGGAGAAAACACTAATCAATACTTTGCATAATGAATTATGCAGATATTCTATTCTCATATACTAGTCAACTTGTATCCAATGTATATCCAAATTATAGCCAATCTTATGTTTTTTTGCAGAATAATGTCAATACACAATACCAAATGTCACTCTCCTTTTATTATCAGCGAAAGATAATGATATGAAAGATTAATATTACTGATATTGAAAAATGCTATTGCTAGCTACATTTTCCATAGAAACTTTTTTGAAACACAGAAAATGGACAATTAGATGGGATAAAATTTGGGCTTTCTCATTAACTCCTACACAGTAATGGACAATTTGATTTGTATTTGCTGCAGTTAGCAATCGACGTAATCAGTACGTGGGAAACTGTTGGATCACGATCGAACAGTCTTATTTCAATGCATAATTTGATTTTTAAAAAATCAGAAAAACCAATCTTGAAATCTAGACCATCCGATATTGATCCAACGGCCACCAACGAGCTGACCGCGTGAACGTGTGGAATTGTTCACTGCAGCAAACACAAATTCCTAGTTCTTATTTCCAAGCACAAGAAGCAACCAAATCTCTATTCATCCAACCAAGGTAGAGAGCTCCATCTCTCTCTCCAAGTCTATATCTATCACTGTAGTTCTCAAGCAATTTCTTTATGGTACCATTCACCAATGAACTCAATGGGTAAGGAGTGAAACCAGCCATTGCAAATCTTGATCTCCACTTCCCAAGCAACTCGTGTCGTTCCACTCTCTCGACCCCTTCACAAGCTATGATGTTAACCAAGTCTCTTGCCAAGCAATGTTGTTCAACATTGATCCTCTCTTTATGCTCTCTCGGAAGAGTCACGTCTATTGACTCGAACATTGCTGTGTAATAATCCATAGTTTCAAGGAAACGCGGAAAGAATGCCGCGGTGTTTGTGTTAGATTCTTGCTCAACAAGTGTCACAACTTTCGGCGATAGGCTCTTAACTAACCTCAGAAGCCTATCCCTATGATTCTGAGTGCTGACACTCTCATCAGGCATGTGGTGTAGCATGAATGCAAAATTTACAGCAAGAGCTTCCCCCGGTCGAACTCCGAGGTTATGCAGTTGAACATCACAACCAGAGATAGCTGCAGCATGAAATTCGAATGGTACCTTGAAATGCCGAGCAAGCTTTGATAACCTCTTTTCAACTATATGCAGTCCACCTCCACGGGCATAAGCTGATGTCGAATCATCGATACCTGTAATCCGGATGTGCGGCGGCCCACCAGGCCTAGCTGCAAAAGCTTGTATCAATGAAATCCATTGGCTTCCTTGAGCAATTTGGAAATCAATAATATGAACTCTGGCTTCATTTTTCATTGCTTCTGCAATGGCTCCATTTGCAGACATGTATCCGAATTTGAAGTAAGGGCAAACCTCGTAAAGTATGTTCATGTAAGAGAGAAGCTCGGCACTTTCCGGTTCTTTGCATCTTAAAGATTTGTAGATTGAACTCCCGGAGGCAGACAATCGTGCAACAAGACCTTCTAACATGTATGCTCCCAACCTTTGAATCGGTTCACCAGAAACTGACACCATCTGCCGTAGTTCGTCCATCAGCCACTGTGCCATTAGCAAATCATTGTCTGCAATTGCTTTGGCACATGCAGTAAGGATGTGCTTTAGATTTTTGCTTGAAATTGCTACCATTGTTTGTCTCCAACTGTCCATTTCAAGCGAAACGAAATTGGTTCCGTTGCTCATGGCACTGTCATAACTATCAAGATTATCAGAGTCAGGACCAAGCATTACATTTTCCAATTCTCTCAGCTTGTGCTTGAAGCTACATACATCTTCGGTTATGCACGATCCACTCATTGGCGAGCCATAGGTATTGTCGGGAGAATGGTACTTATCAGGTGGATATGACTGTGAATCTTGCTGCGACATTGGACTATCGTTAGGCGAGAAACTAACAGTTGAAGGAGAGTTGTAAATGGCAAAACTTCCAGCTGCAGAAGATGACTCCAATGTGCAGTAATAAAGGTCAGAAGAATTTGGAGCCGATAATTGAGTTACATGGCCTCCATCATTGTTATACAGCTGATGATTTAGATTTCGGTATTGCGGCAAGCAATAGGCTTCAATTTGTTGCAATGGTTGATAGTACATACTCAAACTTCTATGCTGCTCCGATGCCTGCATCGTAGAATCAATAATGAAGAATCTTCCCGACGTTTCAACTGTAATCGTTACAAATACAAGCTCACTCTTCAGCGCAGATTTGACATTATCTGCAATCTGCATGGACAAATCACAGAATCAGTGCTAAAATTAAAACAATTCTTATTATGCTTCATACATATCATTAAATGCATTTAACAAGAACAAATTTGATTTTCAGGTATTGAAGTAATTAAACACTCTTGTAGATTCACTATGCAGATGACAATTAGTCAACTTTTCTTCGAAATTGGAATCACATGTCAAGTCAAACATTATATTTTCTCTGTTTACATTTTTATTATGAAAAAAGAATAAAGAAATAAGTTGAATCAATTAGTGACAATATCCATGAAGATGCACAAATGACCCCTTCTATATGTCATAATTTTTTTCTTGACTAAATTAGAAAGGAAAAATATCTAGAAATTTCCATAATAAAAATCTGATGTTTATAAAATACAGATTAGAAAATTTTCAATTTCCAAATCTGCTGAGCTGAAAAGTAGAAATTTTTTTGTGTTAGTCAGAACAGATGCAAAAACCAAAAAAAAAGAAGCAGAAACAGCATAGTGAAGTTACCTAAATATTCTAAGCCAACAATAGGTTCATCCCTTACAAAGTACTAAGATATTTATATTATCATTAAAATATATTAATAAATAGATCATAAGTTCACAAAAAAAAAATGCAAATCATCCTATCACTAGAAATAAAATAAAATAAATCATAATCAAATCTCTCATCTCATTCCATGAATTATTTAAGAAAGAGACTGATATTTCAGCAAAAACCATTATTTACATGATTACAATTTCACAACCTGAAAATGTCAAAAACTAGAACTAAAAGAAGTTCATGGAGAAAAAGGATGAGCTAAAGAAGCTTAACATTACCAACTCATTTGGAGAAACTTTGTCAAATCTATAGAAGAACAAAAAAGAAACCAAATTTACAAGGAAAGTATGAAGTTTTTGAGATATGAAACAATTTACTTACTTGTTTTTGAGGAAGGAAAAGCACAGTGGAGTAGAATCTAAGAGAGCAAGAGAATGCTATTTTGATGATGAAAAAGTGATAGTGGCATACAGAATAATGAATGAGAAATAGCCCTTATATTATTATAGAAACTACATATCAACCATTGGAAAGTGTTAAGTGTTGATAATATGATATGATATGATATGATTATGATATGTTATGCTAAGGGACAATATTAGTTTTTTGTAATGACAGATATACCCCTGTCATTAGTATGTTTGGTCAAATACATCCATCAATAATACACAATACTTCACTATCTAATAAGTAGGGATGACAATGAGTAGGGTCGGGTGCGGGTTTGTCGCTACCCAAACTCGAACCCGAAAATATCGGATAAACCTGAATCCAAAGAAACTTTTGGGTGGCAAATTAGCACCCAAACCCGTTGGGTTCGGGTTTTTCTCACCCGAACCAAAATCCGAACTTGCATCAACAAAAATAAAAAAATATGGAAAAATTCAACGAAATTACGGTCTATAATATGTTAACATTATTTTCAACATTAAAATAAGAATGAAAAATAGTCTACAAAATTAAAATAGTATATAATATACTAAGGTAAGAGAGATAATTATATAATTTAATATATAACGGGTGTAGTTTCGGGTTTCAGGTGTGGGTTTGACACTACCCAAACCCGACCCGAAATATCGGGTTTTACCCAAACCCGAACTCAAACCCAGTCAACTCGGGTTTTACCCGTTGACTCGGGTTCGGGCGGGCCCCACGATCCCTACTAATAGGTAATGTCAAAATTTGATGCAGACATGCAGTTAATGATCTGTGATCATCTGATTCTGATCAGACAATATAAATTTTAAACTCAAAAATTTATATTGAAAAAAAAATTATTTTGAAATTTAAACCTTATAATATTAATGAAACAGTATTAACAAACTGATTGCACCCCGATTGGATCTATTTTAATTGCATCTAATTTATTTCTCTATCTAATGTTCTTATAAATAGGGTTGTGTTATTTAGACATATAAAATATGACAGCTTTCAATATTGTATAAAATACACTTTTGATCTAATTTGTTCTCCATCTAATGCAAGAGAAAGTAATGATATATATGTGAAATTGTATATTCACCTAACATTTCTCCATAAATGTATATGAGAAATACTATTGTTTAGTGTTAGTTGAGCACCACCACTCCTAAAAGGATCACATTGATAATCGACGACTTAACAAGTTTGATGCAAATTTGGTGGCTAAAGACATCATCAACACACTTACAAATTTACTCAAATGTTAATTCTTAAAATTTAGATTACATATTGAACTAATCAAAAAAAATTCTAAATAATTTAGTAGTAAAAATTTCACTTCTTAAAAATGAATAAGTGATCATATTAAAGTTTAAATCTCAATCTTTGTATAAATTTATACCATTTATAAATTTATTCATGTAGTTAATTCTCATTTTTAATTGTCAAATAAATTATTCACAATTCTTTTAATAATAGTGTATATATGTCTCTTCTAATTTAATCAAGTCTTAAATTTCATTGATTTAGACATGTAACAGTGTAATATAGTACAACCTATTTAAACTCCATAGAATTTGAGAAATTAATCTTTACAATTACATATGTCTCACTAATTACCGATCATATTCATACTATAAGAAGATAGTGACCCACACGGTTGAGTCAGAGTCTAGAAGTGCGAAAGAGAACCTTACAATAAAGGCAAGTCACCAATGATGTAACAAGTAGTGCCTTACACTTCAGCTAACACATGCACACTTTGATTAATATACCTTTCTATTTAGTTTATTAAATTATAAATAGTATTTAAAAATATACAAATATTTTATATTGTTTGCTTGTTGTGATTCCTCTATTTTATAATCCATTGAACTTATCTCTAAACTACTATCATATTAGAATCTGTAAAGTGTTATAAGGTTATTATTGTTTCATATCCTAAATCCTAATCCTCCCCATCAAGATATATAATCATAATGATATAGTCTAAGCAAAGTTTACCTCACATCATTGAAGAGTGCACATTCTTAGAGGCTACTACGAGTAGTATCTTTCATAATTCCCTTTTCTGCTTATTACTACTAACATCAAAAAGGTAACTAGTGAAGTGAATTTAAATAATCATTTATGTCTCAACAGACTCAACCATTAATTTGTTAATTGCGTTTTGATGATGTCAAACAATAAGATTAATATACATGTTTTAATGCAACATGAAGCTAAGGTTATTTATATTTTTTATTCAACGAAGGACCTAATGCACACTAGAATAATAGCAATAACTTGACTATAAGATAAGGGTGTAGGAAAGATGTATCAACTTTTTGGAAGAAATAATTCAATATATTAAACAATGTACTTTGTTCTTGGTAACTGACCTTGAATTCAAATTATTTCATGATTCGAATCCTACATTTAAAATAAATTAACTATTTTATTTTGATAAAAAAATATTGTAATATAAAAAGGACAATAGCTATACCCATATGACTGATTATTTTGTTCCCATCTTAGCATTTTGCTACTATTATTAAATTTTGTCCCCTAACTTTATGCGCATGCTCTTATAAGATTGTTAGATAGATCATGTTCTTTAATTTTAGAATGGAACGTTGAAAATCAACCACAAAAATTACAAAATTATTATTTTCTAGAAAATCATAATCGTATCATAATCATGATAAATAACACATGAAAAAATTGTGTTTGTTATTGTTAGATTTTAATCATGTGATACCAAGTGTTAAATTGTTATACGTTATACGTGCAATATTCTTATATAAATGATGAAGCTCCCTTGCTAAAGCATCTGTTATTGTCTTTTGATGTGATTTATCAACTAGTTTTACCCTCTAAATATGCTTGTGGAATCAAATGTAACAAAGTGTTAAACTAAAAAGGAAAAACAAAAGAATGTTAATAATACTTTGTCTTCTCCAAAGTGAGTACATCATGGCCCACAACTTTGCCTTAATTTTACCCTTTATTTGTCAACAATTGTTCCAATTTTGGAGTTTTGTGCTTAATTATATTCTTGTGTGCACAAGTGATTTTGTTGAAGATTTTCGAATAAAGAAAAAAACATTATATGCTATGGTGCTTGTATTTTAAGCTTCTATCTCAAATCAAGCTAACCTAATTTATACTTTGCCTCTATGGATGTATCTGAGGAAAATGACCTATAATTAAGATGGAAGTGAGTAAGTGACATATACATTTTCACCATCATTAGTTGTTTGGAATCCAACTGGATTAAACCCCACATTGAATATTGATAATTTATGTTTAACATAAATCTTGTGCGTCAATTTTTTTTTATCGGCAATCTTGTGCCTTGATGAATATATTAGAGTTTGATATCTATATATATTTATACTAACTCATTTATATTCAACTAACTAATGTGAAAAGTGTGGAAGATGAGTTAACAATAAAGGCATTGCCTATTGCAAAGAGCAGAATTTCTTGTGTACATCAAACATACAAGTAACAAGAAACAGTTCACATATAACATGTTCCCTACAATTAAGCATGTGATGATATATTTAAAAATTATAAGAAATTGAGGCTAATATATATAATTGTGGTTTGGATGAGTTGTTTATGATTTTCATTGATATTAAATTTGAAAACCCTTAATTTGAAAGCTAAATTGCAAAAGTATCGGAAGAATTATGAGATCATAAATTTAAACAATCAGACAAAAGAAATTAGACAACATATTTTAATTAATCGAAAATATTAAGTCATTATATATATATATATATATATATATATATATTGGTCATTTCACTTAATACTACCTCCGTTCCTTATACCTTATTATAAGAGACAAATGCATTTTTTAGATTCATTAAAAATTGATATATTTGGGCTATTAATGAATCCAAATACATTTGTTCTTTAATGAATACAAAAAATGCATTTGTCGCTTATAATAAAGAACAGAAATAGTATATTATATTTCTACAAAAGAAAATAAAATATATGCATATGTTGTTTAACATTCATTTTCCATCCAAAGTATACTTTTCACGACATTTGAAATACAAACAATTTTTTCCTTCAAGTATGAGTTATTCATTCTTATAGGTATATATGCTCCTCTTTAAATGGAACATCACGCGTAACCACTATTATTAGAAAGACTTTCGACACAAAGAGTCGGTTGACCATCAATTTTTATAATACCACTGTTGAATCATAGAAAACTCGGAGATCATCACATTGGACTTTTGAACAACCATACAAATAAGATTGGACCTTACATCTTAATCAAAAAATTTAAGACGCATTAAGTTAAGTATGTTGCTTTATACCCCTTTTTCATATGTAATATGTAATGCACGACCTTTTAGCTTTTGCTAGTAGTTTTGAACTGTTTACTATTAGTAAAAACTTTGAAGTTCAATTCCCTTTCCTAACTTTAATAATCAATCAAACTACACAAATCTTATCAAAACTAAGTGGAATTGTAGACATTGGCAGAAATCTTTATGAAAGAACAAAAGGTTGTCCCTTGCATGCTTTTTGTAGAATGAAAGCTCTTGTAATTGCACACCTTAAAAGAGAGAACGTAGGCCTTCCTCATGGGGTGTGTCCCCTATTTCCAAATTCCAAAAATGTACATCAACCCATTTGAACACTCAATGTTTCACAATTCACACACAATAAGACACACACGTGTGGTAGCTGCTATGTGAGACTAATCTTAAACTTGGTCCAATAACATATATCCGACGTTTAAGAGTACTAGCGACTAACGTCAGTCGGAGAATTTGTCAGATACACAAGTAGAAAACCCTCAAAATCAAATTATTTTCATATGCAAACCAAATCCTTGATGATCTACATAAAAGACTAAACTATTGTACTACTTACATCAATTTATATATTATTGGTTGAATTTATCAAGGATCTAACTATTCTAATAACCAAATATTTTGTATATGAAACACATTTTATCATAATATATACATAAATTGGTTGAACAGTTGAAACATATTCTCTTTTAATCAAAGATCGAGAGTTTAATCATCACTTTGAATATAAAAAATATTTAAATCTATAGATCAGCTGTCTTATCATTTAAAGTGTCTCCGATCCAACAAGGAATTAATCACTGCGTTCGACTTAGTAGATACTTCGGCCTAAAAAATAGTATTCTATTTCTTAAAATGTGTGATAATCTTAGAAATAGATAGTGTAATAAATATGAAATGCAAAAAGCATATATAATGAGAGCTTGACTTTTGTGTTGTTTCATCTATGATCGCACCGCCCATGTAAGTGCTTTGGGGAGAAAGATTACATGCAATGTTTTGTCCTTTGGGAAGTGATACGGTGCTTTTGGAAAAACACATTGTATTGGTATAATTGACATTTTAACCAATAAGAATATAATATTTGTCCAAATCAGCTTTTGGTTAAACATAATAGTTTCAATTTGTCAAATTCTATGACACATGTTAAATAACTATTGGGCAACACATTTAATATATTGGTACATGACTATTTTATCATTGTACCATAGAATTCACCTTGTACTTTATATCCACATATTTTGTCCTATTCCTGCCATCAATTACCAAAGTTACACTATTTTATACATTTTAATTTGTTCAACTACATGTTATGTTTTGAATTTTGCCCAACATATGGGTCCCTTTTACCACATGTGCACCATCTTTACTTTGGAACAAATTCTTTACTCATATTTTAGGCTATTTACATTTTACAACATTGTTATTACTTGGTCACTTCACGCGGCAAATGCAAATTGGGGAATGTGCATATATATATATATATATATATATATATAGTGATGAATTGATGTAGTTTACATGTGTTAAGGTTCCATCTCTAATATTTGGGATGATGCCCTTTTTCAGTTTACCAAATCATCCAACTTTATATGTCTATAATTTACTTAATTTGCAAGTTGCTTAATGGATGCCATGCGACACACACAAGAGAGGGGACAGTTGAATTCATTTAGTTCCCTCAAACTTAATGGATTAGGTTTATATCTAATGTAAAAAACAAAATCTCAAAGTCTCTTCGCACATGCTACATGATATTTTATTAAAAACATACTAAAGTAGATAAAATAAAATTTAGATAGTTGACCAAAGTTTAAAGAATTTCTATAAAAAAAATAAAAATAAAAGTTGATATAGACAATTAAAACATATTTAATCATTTATAATTTATAATATAAAGAAATAACATTCAAACTTAATATATCAGTAATTTATTAATTGTTTACAACATGCATGTGAAAGTACTCGATCCTTAAAATAGAATATGGAAAATAGAATTCTTCATGAAATTAAAGTACATATCAACTATAGAAATTAAAGTTGTATACAATATAAAAATTATACGTGAAATAACATGATGTTCAAAATATAAATAAACATTAACTACAAAATACATGATGATAAGGGTAAAGTGGAATGTTCAACCATTTTGTGTCAAATGTAATATTTGGTGATCGAGACAATATTGGACCATGAATTAATGTATATAAGCTCATTTTCGTCTAAACTTTTAGTAGTAGTAATTTACATTTCATGAAACTCAAGTACATATCATTATTATTAGTTCATTACCATCAACAATGTGATGTTATTTTTTTTCTTTCATGTAAATTAGATATCTTGGCGCACAAATGCAGAGACTGATTCTTTAAATTTTGTGAGACTCAAATAGATGACAACTCTCTCTAAGAGTTTTAAGGCTCTTGGATGCTCAAATCATAACCGAACCCAAAATCTTAATTAAACTAGAAAAGATCCGTCATTTATCTTGTGGAGTCGATTAAATCAGAAGAAATTGAATATCAATGAAAAACAAAATTCATTCAAGTTGAAATATTGGACTACACAAAATGTTAGACAATTTCAAACATAACACTATATCTTAACTTATAAACCAAGCCGTGATGAAGTCAATTTCTTGATATCACATTTCCTGCCCAATTTTCAAAGCTATACTCTTGACTTAATGAAACAATATCTTACAAATGTGTATAGAATAATTTTTAAAAAATATTAAAAAGTTAAGATAAATATACATCTTATATATAGTATAAATAATTGTGTGCGTGTGTGTATTAATTTTTGACTTAAGAAGCCATCAATTAGTGCAAACTTTTGGTTGTCTTAATCAAATTATGTTTGCTTTATTTAATTAGAGTCCATCAAGGACTTTGACTTCTATCAAAATGTCTTGTGAATTATAATTCCAAATTCTGAAAGTAACCGTAGAAAATATGGCCACTCGTATTATATTCTAGTTGACTCATTTTGCCTGAGCTTTTTAACTTTGCTTCCCAGAAATATTGGAGAATTAAACCACCAAAACTCAATGAATAGAGTGGAAAAAGAATTATATAAATTTTAATATTATATTACATGCATTTTGAGGTTAACTTAAAGGACTAGTATGTCAAGACATGATAATTCTAAGTTAGAAAAAACCATGCACTACAAACCAAATTGAGTCTTAGCAAAAGAGGTTAAACTCACAAAGTGACAGACCGAGTTTTGAATACCGGTTGAAATAAATATCCACATTTCCTATTTGGTCCAAATGATCAAAATAAGAGACGGATATTTATTTCAGCCGGTATTCAAAACACAGAAGAGTATATACAAACCCCGTTTCCTATTTGGTCCAAATGATCAAAATAAGACATTGAAAGCATAAACAAAAACAGAGGGTTATGCACACAAATGAAATTGAAATTAGAAAATTAGTAACAGAGCACAAAATATAAATTCCATAAAGAAGAGCATTTGCAATTCATTTCACATTTTCACATATCTTATCAATGAAAACAATATTCCATGCAATATCAAAAGTTCTATATCTCTATTATGCATATTATCCTTTCCCTCTGATCCATAAATCAGTACTCTCTCACCCACATTTATAGAATCAGTTGTCCAGACACCCGGAGGATAATTTAAAGCGTCATGCTAACTAGAATACAAGGAGTACTAGAAATTTTGTATCATTTTCCTAATTTAAAATATGACTTTCTTTATGATAAACCATTGCTTATAACTTCTTCAGCTTCTGTCCCCGCAGGCCATTCCAGAAAGCAGCTGCATTAACAACCTTTTTTCCAGGAAGCTGAAGTTCCAATACCTGAGTTACAACATCACCAAATTCAGAAAGTGCTCTTTTTCATAATAAACAATGATGCTTCCATAAAATTTTCTTATAATTACAGATTTAGAAAGAGAGATTCTGCATTTCAAGTTACAAAATGAACTTATAACTTATAAGCGTGCACACAATTTGGACCCTGAAGACATTGCCACTTCATGTCTTCATCCAATACCAATTTGCATTGAATATTAGTTTCAATTTCAAGAAGTAAGTAACACAGGATTCCATAGAGCAATCGGTGAAAAGAACTAGAAGGGAATATCCCCTTATTACAAAGCTTGTTCGTGTGTATAAACTAAACAGTGATTTTCAGTTAGAGAATATATTGTAGCATTGAATTTCAATATGTAACTGCTCAAACAAGTACTAACTCTACAGCGATAACTAAAATTTGAAACCTCTACCAGAAAGCACTTGTCTAGGTGGTGCAACTATGATTTAACTCTACAGTGATAACTGAAACTTCATGGTCGAATCTCAAAACTACACATACCTCAAGTGTGGTGCCCCTTCCACATGGAAACACCAATGCACCATCGACAAATGCAACATCATCTGCTTCATTGAACTGCACACTTTCATGAGCACAAACTCGCGTGGTTATGACTTTAATCTCCAAAGTTTTCTTCTGACCATTTTTGTCAACTACTAGAATCTTCGCTCTAGATCCTGGCCACCCTGAAAATGCACGAACCTAAAATTGTTGTGTCACAACTGCACAGTTCAAATAAAATCATGAAGTTTACCTTATTATGGAGAACAGATGCTTCTTGATCAAAGAACAGCCATGATTCGTCTGGACCTATCTGCATAAAGTAACAACCAAAATCAGATTAATTCCTTGTAAGGAACATAATTTATCAACTGTATATAGTGGAAATGTTTTTTTCCTTTTTCTTTTTGTGGATAACCGGATATAAATTGGAGGCTAAAAGTAAGCCAAAGTGTGTTTTATGAATGATTGCCTCAAAGAAACTTATATTATCGTTATATAAAGAGATGGAATAACCTTGTTGCATTTTTTGAGCCATTTATGTGGTTTCAGAAATAGAAAAGTTTCCTAAGTAAATATTAAATAACAACTTTAACAAGTCCAGCAAGCAACATTGGGCAAAAGCAATGGAAGAGCTGATATATGTTGAACTAATAATAATATCAATAGGGAAATCCTTTCTTCTTCCCTTTAGAGTAACATAATCAAAACTAACAATACCTTCGGGGCCAGTGTAGCCTTAGAATCATCTTGGGGTTGTGCCTTCACTCTTGCTGATCCATCAAATATGGATGGAAGTTCCCTAATCAGGAGTTTAGATCCTGCTTTTTCAAATAAAGATATGAACCGATTCTTAACAAAGACTCTCTATCAAAAGATCTGAACTCAAAAAGCTTAGTGTTAACACTAGGAGAAAAGAACATACGAACGCAAAAGATAAATCAATATCCATGGAGAGAAGAATCATACCTTTATGAAACAGGAGCTCAAGCAAATCAGGTGCCTACATATATATGTAAATGCATCTATCAGAGTAAAAGCAACAACTTGGTAGTAAATTTCACAAAATAAGAAGAGAGAGTGTGTGCAAAGCCCATAATGACTGAGGGAAACATGAAAGCTATGAAAACACACACATACACTGGCTTTGCATATGCATGATCATAAAAGTCAAAAAGTAAAATATAGATAGATAAATGTCCTCTTAAGGGGGAAGAGGTGGAGGATAAAGTATTGATGGAATGGTAGGACATTAAATTTGCTAAATATTTTGATCATATTATTAAAATTTGACCTTGATATGATCATCAACTTGAATAGTATCAGTGGCAATGATAGGTCCAGCATCGAGTGCACGAACAGTGAATGCTAAGGATACTCCAGTTTCTTTAACACCATCCTAGTATACAAATAGAAATGAATATATAAACTAGAAGAAATAAGTAAGGTAGTGAAAGGAAAGCATTCAGAATTTAGAATTGACATGTGATGAAGGAAAAGGGTGGACCTGCAATGCTCTTTGAACAGGAGCAGCACCACGATAGATTGGCAAAAGACTAGGGTGAATGTTAACTGTTTCTGAGATAATTTAAAGTAAATTTGGGCATTAGATCCATTCCATATGTTTGTTTAGTAATATACTTGTGCTAAGAAGCGGAATGAATGACTAACCGAAAGGGGGAATATCTAGAAACTTGGTGGGTAATATATTGCCATAAGCTGCCGTAATGCATAGCTGGGGTTGCAAAGCTTTTAGATCTGACAAGAAAGTATCCTGCAAGCAAGGAATGAATAGAGTGAGTAATTTGATTTTCTAATTAATACTAATAAGATTAGAAAGAATACTTAGTTAGTTAGTTAATTACGTCTCCAGCACGTTGAGGAGTGAAAATAAGATGAGAAGAGAAACCCCTCTCAAGAGCATAGTTGGCCAAGGGAGAGAGCGTAAGTTTTTTTCCCCTGTCCTTTCTAGCGGCTGGCTGAGTCACAATAGCCGCAACCTAAATAGAGGAGGAGTAAACAAATTATCTATCAGTATTCTTCGACACTTGAAAATGGAACCTAATCCAATACTATTAGCTACCTCGAAGGAAGAATGTGGAGAAGCAGAAGCGGTGAGAAGTGCGTCAAGGACTATGGTGGAGACCTGAATGAACAATGAAATAAAAGTGAGTGAGTGAGTGAGTGAGTGAGTGAAGAAGGTTAGTAATAATAAATAGAAGAGAGAAATTGAGACCCAACTGACCTGAGGTGCGCCCAAGAGAACAACGGGCTTCTTCTTGTTAGTGGTGGAAGCGGAAGAAGAGAATAATGAAGGAGAAGACGCATTCTGATTCTGCACACACCATACCCGCCGAATCATTTTCTTCGAATCCAACCACCACTCCACCGGTGGCTCCTATATTTATCTAATCCATCATATACTCCAGTCAATTTCTTTTTCATTTTTTTTTTACAAAAATTTCTTTTGCTTAAATTAAAATAATTTGTTTAAATAAATAAACAATTTATTTTGCTTAAATAAATAAAACTTTGCCACTAATTTTAATGTGAAATTGATTCACATAATTCATTTTGTGGTGTTTTAAGAAATTGTTTAGTGCTTTGATATATCCTCAGCATCATTCAGCTTCAGCCATGTCTTACCAGGGCGAATCCTCGGACCGTGAGTCAACTTGTTAATTGGCGACGATTCTAAACCAGAATAAGTCGTCGGACTGATTATTGATGAATCAGGCCACCAATGATGACAACTCACTAATGTCCATGCACCCTCTAGGCTCTAACCATGGAAAACCTTCAAATTTCGTTTCTGCCTTGCTCACCTAAAGGGCAGTTTCAATGATTATATATATATATATATATATATATATATATATATATATATATATCATCAGTGCTTAATTTCTGTTTGTGTTGCCACTTATATGTAATGCAAGTGATATTACTGCTTTTCTAGACTCTAGTGTGTTCGGTTATTTGATAAAAACTATAACTTATAGCATTTGTCCAAGCAACCAAACTTGCCTTATATTTGAATGTGACACCTCCCCCGATACTAAGTTATTTCATCATGGTGGGAACCACAATTAAGCCCAACCCTTACCTTCAAACCCCGCCGTTGCTGGATTTTTATTTGCTCTTTGTTTAGATGGTGTCATAGAGTATACCACACGATCATCTAGTAAAATATCAGGATGGATGGAGTGGACATTCTTTTCATGTTGTGTGCTTGGAGCTCTTACTATCTATTTTATGAATGAATACATGTTTACTATTAAGTAATTTTCAATTATCATGTATAATGTTTTCCTACATTGATTGCTTTGCCAAAGCATCTGGATGTATTTGTTGGAAACATGGTATCTATGTCGTTGTTAATGTTCCAGGGATTTGATTCCATTCCCTTCCTTCTCTAAATTTGTGTTTCTGTAATAGTGTTTATCCACATAATACAAATGCTTTATTATGTTTGTGTTATTATAACTCGATGAAGTGGACGGATATTTGTAAATTCTAAACTCAAACCCTAAATCCTAATGACGAAGTCATACACGATTCAACAACTGCAGAATCAGATTTTTCACGAAGAGCAATTGCTAAGCTTCCTAACGTATCCGTTAGGGAGCATAGTAAAGTTACTCGAGCGGAATATAGGGATGGAAAACATTGATAATCTTTTTGTTTTACGTTTAGATACCACAATTTTATCTTCTCTTATCAAAAATTTACTTCTTGAGCCTTTGGTGCCACATACCTTAAGTTTGAAATTCAGTTTAATAGATTTTAAAAATAAAGAATAACAGTAGTTAAAGTTTAAACCTCTGTAGAAGTCATGAGTCCACTAAGGCTTAACGAGTGACTTTATGTACTTAATCAATGAACTTAACACCGACAAGTCATTTAAAAGATTACTGGTTGTTCATAAGTTGGACACTGGAAATGAGAAACATTTTCTAGATGATCGTGTGGTATGCTCTATGATACTGAATTTATTTTTTAGAGTTTTCAATCTTAACCTTTGCGGTTTATCTCGTTATAGAGATAATTTGGATTCTTACTTAAAAGAAGCTCTCACACTTGGCCTCAAGGAGCTAATAAAGTTTTAACCCCGTACATTTAAAATATTAGCAATTGTTGTGTTTTATAATTTGTGTCTATTTTTGGTGTAGTATCAACAGCTTTTAAAAGCTTTGTTGACCTCGCAGTCAGCACTGGATGATTGGCATTCTAACTTTTTAAGAGAACATACAAGGGTTTCATTCTCTTAAAAATTCATGATATCAGTCATCCAGTGTAGTCAGGTCAACGATGCTTTTAAAAGCTGTAGACACTCCACCAAAATAGACAGACAAATTAGAAAACAAAACAATTGCTAAATTTTTCTTGTGACCAAGTGTGGCAGTTTCTTTTAAATAAGAATTTAAATTACCTATATAATGAAACAAGCTACAGAGGTTCGGATTGAAAACACTAAAAAATAAATTTGTATTATAGAATATACCATATGATCTTTCAAAAAATATTTCTCACTTCCAGTGACCCATTTATAAATAACCGATAATCTTTTAAATGGCTTATGCTTAAGGTTAAGTTCATCAGTTAAGTACATAGAGCCACTCTCCAAGCCATGTTGATATGCAGTGGTTTGACGACTTTTATATAGATTTAAGTATTGTTTTTCTCCAAATTTAAAATCTACTAAACCGAATTTCAAACCTAAGGCATGTGGAGTCATGTGGCATCAAAGGCTCGAGAAGTAATTTTTTGATAGTAGAAGATAAAAATGTGGGATTTAAACTTCAAACTTTATCAATGTTTCCCAACCCTAAATTTTGCTTGAGTAGCTTTACTACGCTCCATAACAGATAGGTTACGAAACTTAGTAATAGCCCGGGAACATCTGATTCCGCAGTTGTTGAATGTATGACTTTGTCATTAAATCACCAACTTAATTTGTAGATTTTTCAATTGAGATTTCAATTCAAATTGCACAAAGAGCTTTTGATACTAAGTAGAATTAAGTGGAAGCAATGCTCTAAATTTATTCATCTATGTATATCTATATTTCTAAAGATTACAACAAACAAAAGAAAATGAAGCATTAATCATGTAAAATCATTCCCTCATTGAAATAATCACTCGAAACTAAAAGTAGTGATAAGAAAATTCAAATGATTTTGAATTTGGAGCAAAAAGTACAATGAAAGTGAAATAAATAACCATTTTCAGCCACACACAAAAAAAAGGATAATAGAAAACAAATATCATCATTACAAATAAGAAACATATGTTTAAAACTAAACCTGTTCACAGCCTATGTCTCGGAAGCCGGGCCGGTGACGGTGAGTGAGAACAGAAACAATGTCTCGGCAGAGAAAGAGATAAAGCTAGCAAGCACGCAGAAATTGAGAGAGTGAGAGCGAAACAAGAGTTTTATTTTGCTGTATACATTTTTTAATTTTAATTTTGGGTTAAATATGTTTTGATCTCCATAAATATACTCGCACAGTTCCTTTTTATAGTCCCTTTTTATAAAACGTTGTTTGATAAAATTGTACTATTTACTTATCTTGTTTTGACCAGATTTTTTAAATATTAAATGGATGTAAAATATACGATCTTGTTTTATTTGTTTTGATGAATACTTTCAAAATATCACGTTTTTATAATTTTTACTATTAATTAATTAAAGATATTAGTGATCAAAATTATATATTGGCGTACGTGCATTGGTCAAACGAAGTCTTATATTTAGGGACGGAAGGAGTACCAAATTTTAGTTTTAATCCTTTTAAAAAATTTCTTCGACTAGTCCTTATAAAATTTTTCATCTCCACTTTTAGTCATTTCTTCTAAGTAAACTCATACGTAGAATTCATATTTTTGAATAAATTTTTGCAAAAAAGTTTATAAAATTATAATAATCCCTCCTAAAAAATTAGAATTTTTTAACAAAATAGGAATTAATTATGATTTTTTTAAAATTTTTGTGGTTAAAAATTCGTATTAAATTGTGTTTTGTTAAAAAATTCCAATTTTTTGTGAGAAATTTTCATAACACTTTACACATTTTTGCACAGTTTTATTAAAAAATACAAAGGCTATACATGAGTTGAATTAAAAATAGAGACTAAAACTGGAGATTGAAAATTTTATAAGGACTAAAAGTCGAAGAAAAACTTTAGAAAGACTAAAACTAAAATTTTGTATATTTATAGAGACCAAAAATATATTTAACCTTTTAATTTTTAAATCTAAAAAATATCAAGAAAGAGATGGTGTACCATAAAAAATCTAAAAAAATGGTGTGGCAAAACATAGTAATTTGTCGGACCGGTGTCAAAGTCTGATAGCTTGTATTCATAGTTTATAACATTATCGATTTTGAATTGTAAGAGTTGAGTACCCCTTGTATTCCTTATAATTCAATATTCTTGCTTATCAAAAAAAAAACATAGTAATTTGTAATTAGAAGAGGAAAGAAAAAATTAAAGAAGTGAGTACAATATCAATATGGATGCAAATCAAATTTAAAATTACTAAAAAATATGATATTACATTGTTATTGTTATTTTTGAAGTAGAACTTTACTTTGTTGTGTTTTCTTGAGCACAATTTTTGGTTGTTGAGGTGAGGGTGTTTTATAGGGAATATTATAAACAATTTTTTTATCAGGTTTTGTTCAATAATTAAATACAAAGCAAAAATTAAGAAAGAAAGTGGTTGATGAAGTGACAATGGGTGAAACGAATTGATAAAAGACACAATTGGAAAGTTATGATCTTTAACAATCAAAAATATAAAATTGAATGTAAAATTGACTTTATAAAACTTAAAAGTTGGGAGTTTTGCCTTCAAAAAACATTTTTTTTTTAATATCAAAAAATAAAAAGAACATTGTTTTTTGAAGATGATAATTGAGTTTGTAAGACTAAGCTAAACATGTTTAAATACTACTCCCTCCATTCCAAAATGTAAGAGAAAAAAACTCAATTTTTTTATCTCAAAATATAAGAGAAAAAGTTCAAACATTTATCTTTTCAAAAAAAGTTTACTCTCTCTCTTACTTTTTCTATAACCAACAACCAATAAAAATTGCTTTTACATCTTTCCATACAACTTTTTTCAAAAAAATATACTCTCAATCATTATATTTTACTTTTTCTTAATAAGTGTGATTTTTGTTTTTTTTCTTACATTTCGGAACGGAGGGAGTACTTTTTTCACTTTTGAGGCACCAGAAGCAATTCTAGATTAATAGTAAAAAAATTTAACCAAACAAGTACTTTAATGTATATTTGGTTCTGCTAGAGAAAAAATGATTTTGAATGGATTCTAGCTAAATTTGAGTTTAAGTTAAGTGATTTGTGTTTGAATAGATTCAACTAAAAGTAAGTTAAAGATTAAATTTTAGTGTAAAAATCAATTTTAGAATCATAAGCTACAATTTCTAACTTCAAACAAAATCAATTCTTAAGACAAAATCAATTTTATTTTATAGAAACAAAACATGTCAAAATCAATTTTATACGTCCAAAATCAACTATAACTCCACTAAAATTGAAACAATAGTTATGTGTGGCTTAGAAGAGTATATACGAACCCCATTTTCTATTTGGTCCAAATGATCAAAATAAGAGATCGAAAGATGAAACAAAAACAAAGGGTTATGCACACAAATGAAATTGAAAATAGAAAACTAGTAACACAGATTATATGGAGCATGTAGTTAGCACAAAATATAAATTCCATAAAGAAGACCATTTGCAATTCATTTCCCATGTCTAATGTCTTATCAATGAAAACAATATTCTATGCAATATCAAAAGTTCCTTTCCCTCTGATCCATAAATAAGTACTCTCTCGCCCACATTTATAAACAAAAATATATTTTTTAAATTTATTGAATAATGAATGTATCTGGCTTACAATATAAGTCACGTATATTTGTTATTCAATAAATCTAGAAAATACATTTTTTGTTTATAAATGTGGCTAAAGAAAGTAAATATTTGGAAATGCAACACTAGAGACCGGTAGTATTGCCTAATCCTGCACCACCTTGAACATTTTCCATTCCATGATTTCCATCTAAAGAAGCAACATCCTGTTGGGCAATCTTCAATTGATTCTGATGATCAGCAATGATTTCTTCACATAATTTCCTACGAATCTTATGCTTCGGTTTCAAAAAATCAGACACCGGAAGCTCAGCCAAAGCAACGATCGCCATTTCATGAACGGTGAAACCACGAGCAGCGGCGCGTTTTTCAAGCTTCTCCTGTATCGCAATCTTATGAAGCTCACCTTGTCCTGCAGGGGTTCTTAGATGTTTCAGAAATTTGTAGAACTCATTTGGCTGACAGTTAGCGAAGGAGTTGAAGAAATTCAACTTGACACCGAGCATTAAAACCTTCTTGAGTTTGTGATCATTGGTGAAGGGTGAAAGAATTCGTAGCAATGAGGCAAAATTCTTGTCCAAGTAGCCGGAGAGAACGTAGGTTTGGGAATCAAAGATGTTTGTTGGAAAGCCTAAGTTAGTAATACGGTTGGACATGGTGGCAATGAAGTTGCCGGGGAGAGGAGGACGTCGCATCTCGATCGATCTCAATAGGAAGAACTTGTAATGTGGCAAGAAGATAGTTAAAGAGTATAGAGTATAATGCTGTGTTCTTATAGTAATGCAGCACTTTGTTGTTTTAAAATGAATGGATCTTTAAGACTCCTGAACTTCCATGATCTTAATTGGTGTTTGTGGCAGTAAAGGTCATTAATTAAGATGATGCTGATGGCTTTTCAAATTCATTTTATTTACTGCGCGTGTGTCAATTAAAGTGTTGCATTGCAACTTGTGTTTGGCAGTAATTATTTCTCTGTTTGTGTGTACTAGAATCATTTCCTATATCTACTTTATCTACTACTACCTCCGTTTCAAAATAATTATCACATATCGCATATATTTATTTTGACCGTGTTTTCTTATTACTAGAGGTAACATGTAAAGACAAATATTAGTATATAAGATCTCATTTAATTTGTTTTAATAAGTATTTTCACAATATTAATTTTTCATAATAAGTAACTAAATCTGTTAATAATTAAAATTATACATTGATATTCGTGTGCGATAACTATTTTGAAACTGATTGTTGAGTAGTATTTATTTAAGGCTTTGTGTTTTTTTTTTACCTGGTAGTACTACATTTTAGAGTTTGCTCTGTATGGACAAACATGGAAAATAGCACACAAAAAATAGGACTATGCATCAATCTATGTGGAAAAGAGAAATCCATTTAATTTTGTAAGATTTCAAAGCTAGTTTACAGGAAAAGATTTCAAAGACTTTTTCGGTCTTCAATTGAGAACAACAGCAATGCAGACTAAGCATATCAATAATCAATAATGTAAGAAAAATGCAAAAAGCTAGAGCACATTGCATAATACTAACAAGTAATCAACAAACTCGTATGTTTTGAGTCTAACTCTAACTTTTGTTGCAGTTGTTTTGAGTCTTCAATGATATTTGCCATCAGGGAAAGAACTCATAGTGACAAGAACCGTGACCTGCACATAAATATTAATCGGTCACAAACTCGTATGTTTATAACTATAATTCACACGCAACACAAAAACTCAGAGACGGCCTTGGATTAATTAATGGTTATAAATTACACATGAGAGTTTTTAGATTACGATGAATTAACCATGTGAATCAACCTACTAAGAATGAGATTATTGTTAAATATGTTTGGATCTCACATCTATAAGCTAGTTCATAAAATGAACTTGTTAAACCACAGTCCATATATATACATCTATAATCCCGAAAATTTTGGCAATACAACGCTACAATACAATTTCAATAGTAATTATAACGACTATTTGTAAAGTATAATTGTTCATAGTTGAATGACTTTAATATCTCTTTGACTAAATCTTTTGACATGTTGATTTACTAAATATAGTTTCTACCTACATGGAGTGCACCCTAACTTGTTTGACAAGCTAGCTTTTCTTTTCCACTTTTACACATTTCAAGGTAAATCTATTACCCCATTTTATTATTCATCAAACTATTCAATATAACATGTCCAAACCTTTCCTAGATCTACTTTTTTTGGGAATTAGATTTGGTGTCAGTCGTCCGATTTCAATCGAACAGTTAAGATTGTATAAATGAATTAAAACTGATATGTAATCTAGAATGTCCGATCTGAAATCAACGAATGAGATTAAGTACAACGTTAAACTGCGTGTAAAATATCTGCAGCTGATCTCAATCCAAAAACCTGTTCAATAATGTACTTACTAGGATCAACTTCTGTTGTAATGGCAGCACCTCTAAAATAACAAGAACCACCATTATGCTTAAACTTCTGGAAGTAACTGTTGAAGGCGAAAGAAGCGTGATCTTTCAATGTATTTGGAAAATAGCAAGGTTTATTCTCTTGAACATCGCTACAATTTGCACCTCCTTTCCCACAAGTCCAATCCAAGGCTGCCTGCAACTCTGAGTCGGTCGTCTGCTCATCTGCTACACACCATAGCTCGAATTCGGCATTCGCTGCATATAGCAAAGGATGAAAAATTAAGCAATTAAGAAAGTTATGTTTACATTTCTAGACTAGTAACATAGTGAAAATGTAAAATTTGAACAGTTTCAGATATACTGGAACAAGTATGTTTTTATTACCAGGTTTTGGAAGAATCATGAATAGGAATAGTAGAGGAAACATTAACTTGGACATGGATATTGCCATTGGAAAAATGAAGATTTGATAGATGGGTAAGACACCAACAATTTGTTACTATATATAAAGTAGATGGTAAGAGAAAAGACAAACAAGTCATGTGTGTTTGTAATGGCTAAGAAGGAATTTTATATTCCCTTGCAAGTGGAACATTCAAGATCAGATTGACAATGTGATCTACTTATACAATAGTATACTATTGATCTATGAAGCCCAGACATTCACAGAGCCACCGGACACGACACAGACACTGACACATCGACACAGACAATTTTAAAAAAAAATGATATATTTCAATATAATTGTAACTTGTAAGTGTCAGTGTCGGACACAACACGTGTCTGACACCGGGACACGCCTAATCTAAGGAGTGTCGGAGCTTCGATAATCTATAGTGGTCACAAAAATGAAAATTTGGATTATTAGTAGTCACAAATCTCACACATTCGCGCAGCCAGCACAAGATGGACATGTTGGTTTAAGATTAGATGATTTATATTTCAAATTCAGTGATTTAGAGAAGGAAGAATCGAAACCCACTTGTTTTCTACACCGTCCTGGTTTGACTGCATGAATGTGTGAATTTATGACTTCATGCTATCCAAATCCAAAAATGAGCTGTAACAAAACAGGCTTATTTCAGCTGTTATGTTTATGACTTGGCTTAGTCATGTTCTTCAAAATCACATGCAAAGTAATAATATCCTTGACTTTACATGTCAGATGTTATTCCAACTCACCAAGGCTTTACTTGTTTTTAATGACAACGTGATTATTTATTTCACTTCCTTTTTCACACCTTTTATGTTGTTGCAATCCTTTTTCTTTATTGCCTTTTTCAATATGGAAAAAAAAAAAGGTTATTAGTCTTATTAGTGGTTCTCATGTTCTGCTGTTCTTAGTCTTTTTACATCCATTGCAATTGGACACTCACAAGAATAATGATACATTTCTCATACTACTATATTGTGTAACAATTATACTTTACATGTTACTTACAAAGTTCCAAGGGTTCAGATATCTTCCATTTTTTTCCATTGTAGCCCCCCCAAAAAATGAATTAATGATGACATAACTAGCAAATTTTATCTTATACTATATTCTACTTGATAGAAACCAATATACAAAGGAAAAATATGTATACACAAACTAGTTATGACTTTTGTTGACCTCTTCTCCTGCAATGAGTGATAATTAGCACGGTTGACGCTTGTCGAGTCAAAATCAACTTTCTGAAAAAAGAGGGCAAAACTATTAATGAATTTAGTATTAAAATATTTTAAATCCAACAATGTAGATGTGAATAGAAAAAATAAGCTGCAGTTAGATTGAAACATATTTAAGTAGAATGACCAAATTTAGAAACATGTCACTGAAGCTTAATACTCATTTAGAAAAAATGCATGTATCTTCCAATCATTGGAAGATTAATACTCATTTCATTCAAAGATTATGAAATATATCACTTACCATATCTACACATGGCCATAGCTGAGATCCATTCTGATCCATTGTGCTGATTCTTCATCCGAAGGACGAGTTACATCAGCTGTAGTGGTAGCTAGTATTGCAGCGCGTCAATAAGAGATGTTACTTCCCTACTATGAACCAAAATTGAAGACACGTGCAACTGCCATATAGAGTTGCTCTTCTTCAAATGGCTTTGACACGTAATCATCCATCCCACATTTTTTGCATTCTTCAACTGATGCCTGAGTTGCATCAGCTGTCATAGCTAGAACTGGAGTGCGCCAATAAGAAATGTTACCAAACATCTTTGCCGATGCTTCACCGCATACGATTTTTTCATTTACCAAGTTCTCCATTTGACGGATTTTCCTCGTCGCCTCAAAACTGCAACAATTAAGAAGAAAATACTTGTAAACTATGTGTTTAATTTTCATGCATTGTCAGGGCAAAAAGTTTACACGCTCAGCACATCACAACCAATCATGCGTGTAACTTTAGAAGTGATTAAGATTATTATGAACAAAAATCAAATGTCTCTAATGATTGAACAGTTATGAGTGAGTGATAGTGTAAAAATTCTTTACACTTACTGTGCATATGAATGAAATCCATAAATTATACTTGCATATAAAAGTCAGAAACAAACAAAACAAAGGAGGAGTAGGAAGATTAGTTACCCATCCATTTCCGGCATTTGGAGATCCATGAAACAAGCATCAAAATTATGTGGTGGTTTAAGCATCTTTAGAGCAGTCTTACCGCCCTCAACACATGTAACTACTGCCCCATATTTCCGCAGAACACCTTCTGCAACTTTTCTGTTCACCGCATTATCATCAACCACCAAAATTCGTTTGTCTATTAATAAATTTCCAAGTTCTGATAATTTCTTTCTGTAGTAGTTAATCAAAACACTTAGCCAAAGAGGCTTCATTAGTATATCATCTATGATACCAGCCGACTTCAGCTCGTTGCGTTCACTAGGACTAAGATGGGTGGCCAGGAGAAAAATCTTTGGAAAGTTTAATGTGTCCTCTTTGATGCCATTTTGTCTTTGTTTCTTGATTGCAGATAAGATACTGCTTTCCTTGTCCCAAGAATCCTTGTCTATAAGAATCATGGCCAACTGCGTCGACATACTGAAGGAATAAAAATAAAAACAATAACTATTAATAATAACCAACAAGTTTTTATTTTGAAAAAAAGTAATATGTCAGATTCAGATAAAATAGGCAAGCTTTTATGGTTTGTCGAGCACAACTGATCTGATATTTATCTTCAACCGAAAAAACAAATTACCTTGAGTTGCAAGTAGCGGATAGACAAAAGCATGCAGATTGAAGACTGGAATTAACATCCACAGACATCCCTAACCTTTGAAGGTGATATCTTGTAACCTCAGCCCGGATGTTTCTTCTATCTATTACTAATGCTCTCAAACCTTGGAACACGGAGACAAAAGGATTGTACTTCGGGTGCCACTTTTCATCCGGAGATTCAGTTTCTCCTTTTCTGAAATTTCCAGTAAATGAAAAAGTACTTCCGATTTCAGGCTCGCTTACAAATCCAATTTCTCCTCCCATGAGGTCAACTAAACATTTACTAATGCTCAATCCTATTCCAGTTCCACCGTATGTTCGGGATGTGGAACTATCAGCCTGCATGAAAGGTGTGAATATGCGGCTTTGTGCATCAGTAGGAATTCCAATACCAGTGTCCTCAACAGTTACAAGCAGTTGAATAGTTTCAGACTCATCTGTCAAATTTAACTTTTTAAAATTTTCCCAGCTTTTCCATCTGTTGCCTACAGGAAATCCACTCAATGTATTGTTACATGTTCTTTCTGACATGTCCTGATTCATTAAGCCTTCTCTTAGCACTTTATCCGTGACATTAAGCTGATTCTTCACTTCATTTGCCAGATGAATCGAGACAAATACGTGCCCTTTATTGTGAGTGAACTGAAATGCGCCAAGGAAACTAATTAGGAGATATTATAAATCAGCAATAATTATAAATTAAGATAATGCAGTGTGAAATAGTGAACCTTAAGTGCATTGCCAACAAGATTGGTAATTATTTGCCGGAAGCGTTTAGGATCACCAATGACAACTTTAGGTACTTGGCTGGATGCATAAACAGCCAACTGTGCTCAACCAAAGATATAGAGAACATAAATAAGACTGCTTAATGCCGAGATAATTGTAGTTATAAAACAAAGTAAAGTATCTAAAGATAGGGTTTCACCTCAATTCCTTTTTCATTGGACTTTTCAGAGAAAAGTGATAGAACTTCATCTAGAATAGCATGTGGATGAAAAGCTACAGCTTCAAGTTCAAGCTTTCCTGCCTCTATCTTAGCTTGATAGAGAACCTCATTTATGACTGATATAAGATCTTTACCACTCTTGTGAGCAGTTTGGGCAAAGTCCATCTGACTGTCATCAAGGTCAGTGTCCATCAACATTTGCAGCATACCTGGCAAAAGATTTAAAGCAGTTTTGAATATAATCACAAAGTATTAACCAATTGGGATTATCTTAAACAACAACAAATTATTCTCAATTACCTAAAACGCCATTCATCGGAGTCCTGATCTCATGTGAAACTGTCGCAAGAAACTACAAAAAGAAAAACCAATCCTTGAAGGTCAAGAAAGTATTGATTAATTTTAATGAAGCCGTATAAGTTACGATAAATAATTCTCATGTTGAATGGTTATCATCATGTGATGCATTGAATTGAACATATAAATTTGCAAGAAAAATCCTAATATTTTTGCCATAAAAATGACAACTACTTACCTCGTTCCTTTTCAACAGTAACTTTGGTAAAAAAAATTGCTCCAATTTATTTTTTGTTTTTCGAAGATGAATGCAACATTAACTATTGTTTTGTCAGTAATACCTTTAACAATTTATTGAGATAAATAAGGATATTATAGGATAAGCCAAATAGTTTGATAAAAAATAACAGAATTCATTGATTTCTTTATGTGTAAATATCCTTAAAACGACAACTAAAAAGGAACGGATGAAGCAAGAAAGCAACTATCCTAGAAATATATAGAACCTGAGATTTTGCGACATCGGCTGCTTCAGCACGAGTTTTGAGCTCTCTCATTTGGCGATAGTCATCCTCCACTTTAGCTATGCGATTTATTGCTGCATAAAATATATATCCAAGAAGAAAGGTAATAACAACTACCCCCACGGACGTATTGAATGCTGTCCAAGGAAATTCAGCCCTATGCTTGAACCTGGCAAAAAATGGAAACATACTAATATTATATTTAAATTATTTGGACATAAATAAAATAGATCTTCATTTATAATGAAAACAAACCTGCAGTGCATCTCATGTTTACGTAGCGGATCCCCAAAATCTAGACCACTTATGTGTAGTAAGCCGGTATCAATAACATCAGTACCATACATTGTAATAGGTGCAGATGCATTAGTTGTGTCGTAAACATTGACAACAATGGTTTCCTTGCTGGCAAGTTGGTGAAGAAGTTTGTCTACCAGCGATGGAACATCATAAGATGCGCCCAGATACCTTCAAATACATACATCGATACCAAAACACATTACACTCAGTAGACAGTTAGTTGTAGGGGTTATATTATAAACTTATTATTAGATATAATTACCCAGCAGTAGCTTCAATACGCTGATCGGGTGTAGCATCAGGAGGAAGATTAGAGTTATAGACAGCAAATGTGAGTACAACACCTAGGTGATTGGACTTTAGTAGTTTAAAAGGGGATGTTAGAACACCCTTTCCGGATGCCCGTGCTCGCAAAATATTCTCATGATCCTCCTGTATAACAAAAATAATTTTTATTATCGAAAACCAGATATATGAGCAGTTTAAGGCACTGCCTCAAAATATGATTGTAAGAAGTGAGTTGGGAATTGGAGTGATAGAAAGCGAAAAGCGGCACACCTTCCCTGACATCATGTCAATAGATACAATATGAGAAACTGTTTCTTGAGCAAATATGACTGGTGCATATTCATCTTGAATGGGTGCCGGATCTAAGTTTTCCGGAATACAATCTTGAACTAATGCTTCGTTCTCGGCTTCCATTTTCTTAATTGTCCAGCCATGCTGCTTCTCAAAATGCATCCTATCAGAATGCAGAACTTTCAAAGCATAAGCAACACCACTAGTAAGTGGTCTCTCAAATGCCGAACTCTCCGTATATTGTCCAAAAATATTCTGCAATAAAACACAAGGTTTAACATTACTTTTCCTTATACTCTATATCTTCAATTATTTTCTTTAAAACATGTAATATTAAGTATATGGTACCTGGTCAACTGCGGAAGGATGTTTACCATGGTGAAATGTAGACACAAGAATAGCGAGAGCATGAACATGGTTCATGCTCACATTAAATTGATCTTGCAGCATTCGGGCTCGCTCATCGCACATAGTGGCAAGCATTTCTTCTCTTCTTTGCGCAATGTCTGAACTCATGTGCCAAAATAACCACGCAGAACCAAAGATTCCAACTGACAAAAAAAGAACTAGCAACTTTTTTCTCCACCTCCCATCAGCCTTGGAATGACCGTGCATAAACTGTTGAATTCTCTTTTGTTGAGCAGCTGGATGCTTCTTAACTACTTTCTGCTTTTGACTCTTCCTTAGTAAACAGTAGCCAGACAACTTGTGGAACACCATTCCAATAAGGACCCAACCGCATCCTTTAATTAAACTAGATAAACTCAAAGTATAGTTCCAATAAGGACCCAACAGCACCTATATATGATTGCAAAACCACAATAAACACGCGGATTAGTTATATTGTGATTAGTATATGATTCAAATAAGCATGTAACTTCACACTAACAGCACAATTATTGCAGCAACTCTGACAAAAATCCACTATTTTACATAATCATGTTATTAAACTATAGGTTAAATGAATTTCTAGTATAAACTACCATTGGCACTGCACTGTGTTTTACACATCGAAAAGCGAATTTATTATAGCACTTGCCAAGCTAAAACGAATGTTATGATACTGGTTTGGCAATTCAAAGGAATCTTCAAATTATGAGCAAAGGCATAAAATGGTATCATCGCAAATCTATATGATGCAAAACTACTTGTTTTTCTCCTCACTGAGCTTCAACAAACTCGAATCGTGTTTGGTAAACTGTAAAACTGGGATAAAAGCTATGTACTGTGGAACTTAAGGATCACACATTCAACTCCACGCCAGCGTCGAAGCAAACATGAACTCGGCATTCTCACAAGAAACGAGACATTAGACGCCTAAAGGTCAGTCACTATGCTTTGGTATCTTATTCTACAACCATATCATGCTCCCTTTAACATATTGAACAGTGAGAAAAGTAGATTGTAAATTAGGATAAGAATCATAGGTACCAACTTATTCTAAGTAGAATCAACAATTTAAAATATGGAACTTTTTGCGCATTGTGGCCACATAGTAAAGACTCTACCTTTCCACGAAACAAAACATTAAGCCAATTGGACAGAAATGTAAAGTCCAATGGTACATATGTTTTCCAAGGGAATGATAATCCAAGCCTTGTGTAAACAAAATTATCCAGAATTGGGCATTGTTCTATAAATTCGGCAACATATCTATGCTCCTTTTGTAACTTCTGATTCTTTGGACACATCGATTGCAGAGAAGTGTTGATTATGCCACTGCTTAACAGCATTTGAAGTCTTCTTTCATCAATACAATTGGACAATATCTGAATTACTATTACAGACTAGTTAGACACCTTATTTATAACTGCAACAACAACCTATGAAGCATGGACACTCATCGGACAAGGTGTGTCTCTGACACCAACATGACATTCACACATATGATTACATAGAGTTAGGGCATTTTCTCAAATTATTATCGGTGTCGACATGTCAATGTCGCGCCAGTATCCGTTATTCATAGACAACAACCGTTTTCTCTTAAAATTATAGCTTTGTCACTTTTAGTATGTAATTAAATTCAACATAATTTATACTGCAGCTCAAAGTTACAATCCAACAAGAAGTTTTATATTTTATTAATTAAAATAAAATAATGCTCAACAGATAAAAAACAAAAAAAAAGTCAAACAAACCAATAAAATTGAAATATACAGTAGTATCAGAAAGAAATTGTATGTCACCTGATCTGATCCAGAAAACAAAGAAACCAAAGCATGAAGCTGTTTCCTACTGACATTGTAACTTTGTAGCAAGGTTTGTGTACTGTTTTCACAAGCTGTTTCTTTACTCAAATGCTTACTATTGAAACTACTAAAGATAAACCAAACACTCCCTATAGCAACAACAATACCAAAAACCCAAAACAGAAACAGTTTCCTCCTACATGTTGTACTAGAATTAGACTCATTTCCTTTCCAAGACTTGTGTTTTGGTGATAACAATCTTCCATTTGAACCAGAAACTCTTCCATTAACAGACATCCTTGGAAAATTTACAAACTTTTCTTCACTGTAGATTCAACTTTCAATTTAAAAACCACTTCTTTGGTAGAACATTAAAAATACTGAACCACCAAACAGTCCCTAACATGAATCTTCAAAAGACATAAAAACCAAAAATTGAAGCAAACCCAGAATTTCACTCACCAAACCCACTACTCAAAACTCATAAAGTTTGATTCTTTATGAACAGAAACATAAAAAAAGAACCAAAAGGGTAAAATTTTGATGAAACACAATTCATATCTCAACAAACCAGCTGAAACCAAGCAAGGACTATACTGTCTTTGTAAGTGGTCCTGAAGTTAGTTTTGTTGTTGTGGATATCTATGAAAGTTGAATAATGATGAAAAATGAAACAAAAACAAGAAGTAGTAAAAGAGTAACACATGAAGCAATAATCACACTTGAAACACAGCACACAACAAGGTACTAAATCAGAGACAGTTGTGTTATTGTTGTCTTTTTTGGCAATGAATGAGTGAATGAGAGAGAGAGTGAGAAAATTTTGTAGTTTTTCATTAACAGGTTCTTTCTGTCTCACTGAACTCTGATCAACCAAAAAAAAAGCATCTAGAGTGGAAGATAGTGCACATCACCTTGCAAATTGCAATTTTGCTCAGTTAATAATCATTTTTTTTCCTCAAAGGAAAAAATGTCCCTTTCTTAATATTAGATTTTTTTTAATAATTTCAATTCTTTTACTCAACCTCAATTTTCTATAATTATGTTATTCATATGATACCAATTACATCACGTAGACTAAACTTGTGAAAATTTTAGTATTGGCCAAATATTTAAAATTTTAACTATGATATTATGGTCATTCTTATCTTATTTTAGTATTGGCCAAATAGTAATCCTTAATTTTATTATCTAAAGAATGACTTAATTTATACTGATTTGATTAAACAATTAAAAATATATGTTGAACTTGCATTTAACTGACGACAATCATGTAAATTGTAAACTTTACGGTTTTAAAGATGAGGAGCATGGCAATTTTTAATTTTTAAAGAATATTATCGACAATCGTTAAAATTTTAGATAATTTTAAACATTAATCCACCGTAAATCATTTATGAAGACGTAGTATTACACATAACCTCACTCATCTAAGACTATTGATACATAAGATAACTTTTTTCTTTTAAATCAAAGTTTCTTTCTATACGAAAATAAAAATGAAACTTTCATTTATTTAAGATGTTTGAGTGACTTCCGTTAATCTCGTTCATATATTTAATTTGTGATAATATTTAGAAAAATATTCTTTATTTTATTAAAAAATAACTAATTATATTATTTTTTTATAAGGGGAAGAATATTCTTAAAATGCAAATTCATTTTCTCTCTCTCTCTAGTTTGGTTTGGTGGTGTGAGTGATGCAAAGCATTAGTTGAAAATGGAACATCATTGTCTCATCATCTTGTGGTGGGGGAAGCTTAACCAAAAGCAAACAAAATTCCACTATTTAATCTCAAAATAATTGTCATCAACTTATACTTTTTTTTTTTTTTGAGATCGGGGTATCCACCACCGAATGCAGTGACTAATCTCTCGCTAGATTGGAGGCACCTCGAAGGGTGGGATAGCTGGCCCAAGGATTTAAAGATGCTCCATACCCAAGGTGAGAATCAAACCCTCGACCCTTGGTTAAGGGAGGATGAGTCCACTGCCGCTCAACCACACCCCTTGGGTTCATCAACTTATACTCTGTACCACAATATAAGTAGTTTTGAGAAAAAAAATTGTACTAAAATATAAGTCGTTTTACAATATCAATTCAACATTTAATATTAATTTTTTTATTATACTTTTAACTATTTATTACTCTCTCTTCTTTTACTTCTACAATTTATTTTTTCCATATCATTAATGAAGAATAATTTTGTAAACTAACTCATAATTTCTCTTTTCCATACAACAATGATTACATTTTTTAATTTGTTTGATATGATCAAAACAACTTATATTTTGGTACGGAGGGAGTACTATTTACTCCTTTCGTCTCAATATAAATGTTATATTTATTAAAATTATTTGTCCTAAAATAAATATTATGTATTATTTATAATATTAGTTTTTTTATTTTATCTTTTAAAATAATCATTAAGTATAAGAAAAAATATTAACAATTAAAATTTTATATTAACAAATGTAAACTGATCAATTGTAATACTAGCTATCTCTGGTCTTTAATATAAGAAACATTTTACTTTTTAGATTTTTTAAATTTTCACTGTATCTAATTTATAATATGGACTAGATATATTGAAAACTCAATGAATCTAAAAAGCAAAATGTTTCTTATATGGGTCATGCTAAACAATGTCCTCAGTGCACTTGTTAAGCATACTAAAAAAGGAAATTAAAGATAAAAATAAGGCACAAGTTCCAAGACAAAAGTATTAAATGCACAAGTTTTAAGACATAGTTCACTTTTTAATAAGTTTAATTAGTGCCCTAAGAATACTATTTAACATTTTCCTTCTTATATGTAACTAGAAAAAATGACAAGATTTTTTATGTCAATAATTATTTTGAAACTGAGGAATGAGTAACTAGAAAAAATGACAAGATTTTTTATGTCAATAATTATTTTGTATAAATAATTGTAATAATATTTGCTTTTGCAAAGAGTTGAAAAAGACATGACCCTTGAGTGTTTAAAGATGGGGGTACTCTTTCAACCAACTGTGAGCTATAGCACTGCTGCAGAATACGGATTAGTGACAGAAAAGATAAGGAGAGAAGAGAAGAGTCAGAGAAAAACAAATGCTTCTGTTCAAACGTTCTGACTTGAGACTGTGATAGATTCATAATACTAACTCATGGAACTCCCTCCGTCTCAATGTTCTAATTAACCATTTAATGTGTAAATGAAATAGAAAAAAATATGATTTTTATTAAAATTTGTTTTCTTTTTATTGATAATAAAAATTAAAATACCAAAAAATAGACATTTTGAATATTTTTTTCTCTCACTTAATGATTATTTTAAAGAATAAAATAAAACAAATTCAATTTTATAAATAATAAAAAACATTTATTTTGAGACAAATAATTTTGACAAGTAAGACATTTATTTTGAGACGGAGAAAATAGTAACTAAAAACAAAATAATGATGAATCTCAACCACTCAAAATAGAAAAGTAATTTTTTTTTTTTGGTACATCGGAAAATAGGGAGTAATTATTTTGAAACTGAGGATGAGTAAGACATTTGTTTTGGATCGATTCTTGATTAAACAATGATGAATCACAATCACTCAACCACAATCTCTGAATTTTCCTTATAAACATTTTTACATGTGCTAGCTTCTAAATTATTTCTATTATTACTAAAAACTAAATCAAATTAATTTTGTATAGACAATAAGTCGTTTTCATAAAGTTACCATAGAAAATTGTGGAAATAAATTAGAAACAACTTGCGAACGTAGTCAAATACTCAAATGAAAGTTACTCATCATTTGTGTTAAATAATCTGGAAATAATTTCATTTAGGTGGGGATAACTGTTAAAATATAATTATATTAATTAATATTTTTGACAAAATTTTTATATTATTTAAAAGAAATTAATAAAATTTCTCGAATACTATATTTTTATCACTCAAAGAGGGGTCTATACGCCATAGGTGTAGTGGGGGGCATCAAAGTAAATAATGAATATCGGCTATATACCTTACCCACCAATTTATATATAACTAATAATGAACTAATTAAAAAGTGAGAATCAACAAGCAATGTATAAACAATCTCCAACCAAAAAAAAAACAAAGACCCAACTATCTACTAGTAGATTAATTAGTAGTACTATTTAAAAAGCATAATTGGTTTGACCATCATTGCATGGATATTATTAAATTTATTTTAGTAAATTAAGTTGATCAACTTTTTATTATGTTTAATAGGATAGGATAATTCATATTTAAACTAGGTGAGGATCGACCCGCATGTTATCATCATTCATCACCAAGATGAGAAAAGAGCAAGTCTTGACTTAGCATAATGTTTATGGATATATTTCTTGATAAACAATTAGAAAATACATTAGGCTTTAATACACTTTTGGTCCCTTAACTTATTTTTTAGTTTCGTTTTAATCCTTTAATTATTAAAAGTTTTGTTTTGGTCCTTTAATTTATTTTTTGGTTTCATTTTGGTCCCTTAACTATTAAAAGTTTCATTTTGGTCCCTTAACTTACTTTTTGGTTTCAATTTAGTTTCTTAACTCTTCCTACGTCAACTACTTTGGTCTTCATTTCAAGGGACCAAAACAAAACCAAAAAAATAATTAAGGGACCAAAATTAAACCAAGAAAATAGTTAAGGGATCAAAATGAAACTTTTAATAATTAAGGGACCAAAATGAAACCAAAAAATAAATTAAGGGACCAAAATGAAACTTTTTTAATAATTAAGGGATCAAAACGAAACTAAAAAATAAATTAAGGGATCAAAAATGTATTTAAGCCAAAAACATTGAGTTCAAAGCTTGTAGGAGTAGGACCATCATGCTTCATTGTAATCCACTTTGACATATATATTACTTTCCCTTTCCACATTTTTCTTTTCACTTTTGCTATGGAAATTGGAAACTACCAATCTCTTTATTTGTTTATGAATATTAGCTGGTTATCCATCTTATTGAGCAAATTAACTACTACTACTACTATAAATAAATAAGTTCGTGTGAGAAGTGCATTAGTATGTTGTAGAGTATGGACTATGGGCACATGATCAAGTAATTACCATATGTATCATCATCATCATCAATAATTACAAAATTCAGTTGGACATTTGACCCACCATTATATGTCTATTATTCTCCCTAGGAAGATTTCACTTCAAGAATAGTATGCAGTATGCACTGTACCTAATTATGCCAGCTACAATTGATCTTGCATGCACTTTTACTTAATATACTCTCCATCCCAAAATAAGTGTCGCAGTTGACCAGTTCACGTTTGCCAACGCACAACTTTGAACGTTAATATCTTTAATTATTTATCTTTAAAAATTATAAAAATTGTATACCTTAAAACAAGATCTTACGTGCTAATATTTATATTTATATATTAGTAAAAAAAATACAGTCAAAGTAGATTATGTGAATAGTGCAAAATGATCAACTGCGACACTTATTTTGGGACGGAGGGAGTACTTAATTAATTAACCTATTAAAAAATCTTACACATTCCAATCATATGACAATCCTTGTATATTATTGTTAGGGTCAGGGCACTAGTTAAAGTTACCAAAAAAGAAATAGTTGCATTGAAAATTGTGTTTCATTGTTTTAGAAAAATAGAAAACACGAATTTCGAGAATTTTTTTACTATTTTTGTTTCTTAACCATTGACCTAAGGTATTGTTAACATATTTTTCATATAATTAATCTCTCATGTTTTTAATATAAGAAAAAATTTGTGGTAGCTCGTCATGAACCAAACTTAATTATACAGAGATTTTATACATTTTGTGGTTCCGAATTGATCACAATTACATTTCAAAAAAACAAATCTATGTATTTTTTGAACCAAACTGTTTTTTTTTAGACAAGTTGTACAAAGTATTAACTAAATATTAATGATCTTCTTCAAAAATAAAATAAAATTCACATAACTCATCGTAAATAAAATTGACAACTGTAGTAGTATGGAGTACTGCTTTTAGTTATTTATTTACTGAAAGTACTGCTTCTTTGATCTTTGAAGTTGACAACTTATGATCAAAATAGAGACAAAAGTGATAAAAGACAAAGACACATAGAAATTAATTAGATTACCTATCTATTGTCCTGACACACAACCATGTCTTGACCAAGCTAGCTTCACAGCAACCCTTGCTTGCTCTCATGATTTTTATCTAGTTTGTGACCATTATTCATTGGATAATACAAGCAAGATACATTGTGTAAGTTTGTGTTAGGAATATTCATTTTAAAAATTGTATATTTATATTTAATTTGTTACAAATTAAAATATTACGGTATTTCTTTTTTTTTGACAAATAGAAATTTTACATTTATGGATTTTTAACATGTTCTTTATGAGACATGTTAGTAAAATCTTTTTTAATTAATTAATTTGCAATATTATTAGTGATTATTATTCAACAAACTTTGAAACATTAATACTCCATGTCTATCAATTTTATAATGGTAATGAATAGAAAGTTTGGTGATGCCATGATGAATTGTCTTTTTTTTTATTCTAGTAATTTAAGGATTAAAATTTTATTTTTAATTTTTTTTTCAAAAAAAAATTACTAGTTAAAATTAATAAATGTGTGCATCATCGTCTAAATTCTAATCCATGCATAACTTTTTTTATCAAAAGAAACTTACTTCATTTTATTAATCAAATAAGTAGCAATATAAAAAAGAATGTACTTATAAACTGGAAAATTAGACATTTTAATTAAGTTAAGTTTTTCGGAGAAGGTGATTAAATATTTTTATAAATTGAGAATGAAATATTATAAATTTATATAATAATCAAGGTTGTCTTTAGAAGGTTTAATACTCCTTCTGGTCCTTATTATAAAAAGAAATTTACCTTTTAAATGCATAGAATGTTTGATGTATGAATTAGATACATCAAACATTCTATGCATCTAAAAAGTAAATTTTTTCTTATAATAAAGACCGGAGGGAGTAGGTCTCAATCTTAATTAATACTGCAATATTAAGCATTTCTCAAAAGAAATTGAAAAGGTCAAAATGAAGTTCTTTTTTTGTTTTACTTGATTAATATAGGTGGTAGTAGTATTTGGAAATTATTTGGGTAAGGGTGCCCCCCATCTTTCTCTGGTGGAGACATACATGACTTGACTAGCTACCACTTGAGTGTCAAGTGCAGTTTCAAGTACAGCTGAATCAATTTTTGAGTATTCTCTCAATTGGTGTTTCAAACTTCAAAGGATAAATTAAGAAATGTGTAATTAATGTGTTAATAATAATTTTGTTGGAAATTCTAGTTCAACTGATTTATATAGAAAATGTCAAAAAATTTATGTCTATTATATTTTATGAGTGTGAGTTTATGATAATTTTATCATCTTATCTATAAATTTAAGAATGTGTGTCATTCATTTTATGTGGAGAGAAATAAAAGAAATTTTTTTTCCTAATAGATAGAGATTTCAAAATATTTTTCTTAATAAAAAAAATAACTTGTGATATTCAATCAATAAATTTTATAAAATATAAAAAAAACATGGTGACTAAACTAAAAAATGGCCGCTCAAGCAATCGTTTGAGCAATCATTTCGCCTATCACTTTACGGACTTCACCTTAAAGTCGTTATGTAATAACAACACATGCTTAATCTTACGAACAATAGTACTAAAATCCAACACCACGGGAGGCAAAGAACAGATAGAATTTGATACATTTTTCAAATCAATCTCAAAAAACTCATTCATTTATATAGCATCTTCCATTAATCCAAGAGCTTCCTGCTACACTTGCTTTTTCCGACCTCGCGATGGAATCCCACATTAACATTACATTTGCACCAATTTTATTTCCAACACAGTACATGTTGTTCGCAATCTCTATTGTTGTTTTCGACCGTCTTCATTTCATTCCAATTACTTTTATTTTGTAATCACTAACAACTGTCCTAAAGGTATAAGTTACCAAGACAAAAATAAAATAAAATAAAATAGGCTTAATTATATATTTGACCTCGTATATTTATTTTATGTTTCAAAATAGTCTCTTACATTTCGAAATGGTTCTTAAAAAAAATGGTCTCTTACGTTTTAAACATTTTATATTAGTCTCTTACGTTTATAACATTTGAATAAATTGATTTTTTCTGTTAATTTTGTCATTAACAACTTTCAATTGGACGCGTATCCACGTGTTAGTTTACTTATACAAATCATACAAAATTGACAGAAATAACAAAATTAAAATCTAAAATAAACATAAGAGACCAATATAAAAATTTAAAACATAATGGATCAACCGTAAGATTAACTTAAAATCTAAAATAAACATCGTAGACCGTAAAATAAAATAAATAAACTAGTACTCCATTTGGGGGGTTTTGGGAGGGTTTTAGAACAAATGAATCCAATACGGCGAGTGTTATTCCACCGTCTCCGGCACACCACCGCCAACTACTCCACCACCACCACCACAAGAGCCACCACCACTCGCAAACCATCGAAATCCAAATTCCCAAAACCAACCGAAATCCCATTCCAACCCAAACTTGCCAACTCCGTCAACCTAATCGGCACTGTTAACAAACCTATTCACTTCCAAACTTCCTCCGATGGCAACCCTTCCGCCGCCACCTTCATCACTCGTCTTGGTCATGAATCTTCTCACTTTTTGATTCCTCTTGTTTTTCATGGTGATTTAGCTCATACCGCTAATTTTCATCTTAAACTTAATGATGTTGTTCATGTTGAGGGTCAACTTTGTACTCATCATGATCAAATCAAACTTCATAAACCTCAACAATATCAGTTTCAGGTTTCTCTCTTTTGTTTCTTCATACTACATTGTTTGAACTTTTTTGTTTTGATGTTTATGTATGAAATATGGACACACTGACATATGTAACAATTCGAAAAAAGGGCATACTTGCTTGAATGTAATGAGTTATGTTTGCAGCACCGACACGTTGACGCTGGTTATAATTGGAAAAATGGCTCACTCCCTCTGTCCCTTATGATAAGCCCCTCTGACTATGCATTGGGAAAAAAGTAATAAATGCAACTAGTGACACTGATTTGCATAGGGACTTAGACTTTTTTGAAAGAGGGCTTATAATTAGAGACGGAGGGAGTAATTGAATGTCACTATGTGATGGTGTCATGTGATCATGCCGGTGTCTAATATTGGCACGTGTTGGATAATGGACACAACTTTTATTAGAGGTGTTGGTGCTAGAGAGATTCATATGTTTGATGTTTAACGTGTGTTTGTGGTTTTTAAACGTGTTGTTGTTAGGTTAAGGTGCAAAGTCTTAATTTTGTTGAAGGTTATCCTCATGTTAAGAAGGCTGCTATAACTTCTAAGGAGAAATTAGATATTGAAGATGGTAAGTACTTTATAGCACATTGTCGCCACATAGTGAGTTGGATCGAAATATGGTGGTTTATGATATAATATTATGGCGTAATTTGATCCATGTAGCCGACTCCCACTTAGTGGGATAAAGCTTGATTGTTGCTTTTGTGTTGTCACTGCATTGTGAACTAAGGTCATGTTTGGATAAACAAGTTAATTAAGCGCTTATAGCATAATTTCTTATCACATGCGTTCTTATGTTTAGCCTATTTCTATGATAAAAGATAAACTGTTTCATAAGCTATCCTAGAGAGATTATGGAAATAAGCTGCAAAACAACTTAGACATGTCATAAGTTGTTTCCATAAGCTCTTTCAAACAATTTCACAAGTCGTTATGTCATTAGATAAGTTGAAATAAGGCTCTAACTCTATGATTTCCATAATAGCTTACCATATACATGCTTATGTATAGCCCATTTCATTGATAAAAGATGCAATGAAGTCAAACTGTTTCATAAGCTATCCTAGAGAGTTTATGGAAATAAGCTGAAAACAATTTATGGACATTGCATAAGCTGTTCCGTAAGCTCTCCAAAACAGTTTCACAAGTGTTTATGTCACTAGATAAGCTGAAATACATCAATCTAAATAGACCCTGACTTTATGATATCCAACTTCTAGAAAGCCACATTGAATATGCACTATGCTCTTTTTGGATAAACGAGTTAATTAAGCCCTTATAATGTAGTCGTTTTTCATATAAATATATATATTAGAAAGCAGGGATGATGAAATGAAGTCATCAGAGAAGGATATTCATTCTGAGAAAACTGAAGAACATGACACAAGGAAATCCTGGAAGGATGTCATTAATAAACCCAGTCAATGGAAGGTTGTCCATTCAACAAAGGTTTGTGAATTTTCTCCAATTTTTTATTTGTATCCTTTATTTTGCCCTTCCTTTTCATTTGCCAACAATAACACATCCTTCATATTGTTTTCCGAAATTTTCTGAATCTAAATGTAGGAGAGTCCAAAAAATGCAGATTTTGAGAGCAAGACGGAAGGTGAATTACAACCTGAACTGAAACAATCAACAAGTAAGTGTTTTTCATTAGCTCTTCTGTTTTCATTGTTTGGACATTCCAAAATAATTACATTTTGATTTATTTTACAGCCAGTGCAAAGAAATACCCTGACACTTTGTCAAGTCCTTGGGGCGACCTTCTAAATGATCCAAAGAAGTGGTGGGATTTTCGTGATAGCAAACACAATGGATCGGTAATGATCGATGACTTGGGGTACATATTTCTCTTTGATTATTATATTTTGGGGGATATATTTATATTTGTATCTACTTAGCAGATGAATCCAAAGTACCCTGACTTCAAGCGCAAGGATGGAAAGGCTTCCATCTGGCTTACGGATGCTCCAAAGTTGGTTTTATCTAGACTGAAAGAAGTGGAATTTGATACACCGCCTGCTAAATCCAAACAAACGAAAGACAGTAAAGGTAGTGAAAAATTTACTTTATCAAAAACACTTTTCTATGCATCATAATTGTTATTGTGATAGAGTTGGAACAAAGAGATTCTCAGTGGTTTCTATCAATGTTAAAACAAATTAATACATATATTATTTTTTTACTTTTATAGTTTGGAGATGCTCTCCAATTTTATGTTTAATGAATGTCTCAGTATTTTTTTGTATGCGCTCTGCTACTCAAGATTCCTCATGCCCGTTTTCATTTTTTCTCTCTCTTCCTATCTCTGTTTTTTCACCATATTAAGCATCTCAAATTGGTTTAGGTGATGAGTCCTGGAATGATTTGGTGCAAAACCCAGCTAAATGGTGGGATAATCGATTAGACAAGGTAACCCCATTTTCTGCTTTGTCTCTGGGTTTTTTAATCCCTACAAGTTTATTTCACGCTTTATTAGATTCTGTTTATTGATGTCTTAGTTCGTTTTGATCATATCAGAAGAACCCAAGAGCTCCGGATTTCAAGCACAAAGATACTGGGGCAGTGCTGTGGCTTAGTGATTCACCTAGTTGGGTTTCATCTAGACTGAAAGAACTGGAGATTGATAGTACTGCTGTTAAACCCAAACAAGTAAAGGACAGTAAAGGTAGCAAATAATTGACTTTATCAAACAAGTTTCCTAAGCAACATAATTGTGAATTGTGCTAGAGTTGGCACAAAGAGATTCTCAATTGTTTCTATCAATGTCAAAACAAGTTAATATATATATACATACTTTAGTTTGGAGATGCTCCATTTTTATGTTTGATCAATGTGTTGTGTTTTGTTTGTGCCCTGCAACCCAAGATTCTTCATGTTCTTTTTCCTTTTCTTTTTTCTTCCTGTTTCTGTTTTGATTGTGCTCTGCAACTCAAGATTCTTCATGTCCCTTTTACATCTCTTTTCTCTTTCTATTTTTGTTTTACCATCATACTAAGTTCACGTTAAATTTTCTAACTTGATTTAGGTGATGAGTCCTGGAATGATTTGGTGCAAAACCCAGCTAACTGGTGGGATAATCGATTAGACAAGGTAACCCCATTTTCTGCTTTTTCTTTGGGTTTTTTAACCCCTTCAAGTTTATTTCACGCTTTATTAGATTCTGTTTATTGATGTATTAGTTTGTTTTGATCATATCAGAAGAATCCAAGAGCTCCAGATTTCAAGCACAAAGATACTGGTGTAGGGCTGTGGCTTAAAGATTCACCAAGTTGGGTTTCATCTAGACTGAAAGAACTCGAGGTTGATAGTATCGCTGTTAAACCCAAACAAGTAAAGGACAGTAAAGGTAGCAAATAATTGACTTTATCAAAACAAGTTTCCTAAGCAACATAATTGTGAATTGTGCTAGAGTTGGCACAAAGAGATTCTCAATTGTTTCTATCAAAGTCAAAACAAGTTAATATATATGCATACTTTAATAGTTTGGAGATGCTCTCCATTTTTATGCTTGATCAATGTGTTGTGTTTTGTTTGTACTGTGTAACCCAAGATTGTTCATGTCATTTTTCCTTTTCTTTTCTCTTCCTATTTCTGTTTTGATTGTGCTCTGCAACTCAAGATTCTCCATGTTCTTTTTACATCACTTTTCTCTTTCTCTTTCTGTTTCATCACCATACTAAGTTCACGTTCAATTTTCCTAACTTGGTTTAGGTGATGAGTCCTGGAATGATTTGCTGCAAAATCCAGCTAAGTGGTGGGATAATAGATTAGATAAGGTAACCCCATTTTCTGCTTTGTCTTTGGGTTTTTAAACCCCTACAAGTTTATTTCACGCTTTATTAGATTATTTTTATTGATGTGTTAGTTCATTTTGATCATATCAGAAAAATCCAAAATCCCCGGATTTCAAGCACAAAGATACTGGTGTAGGACTGTGGCTTAGTGATTCACCAAGTTGGGTGTCGCCAAAATTGCCACCCTTGAAGCCTAAACAACAAAGTGCAGAAACTAGCTGGAAACAAACACCAGCTTAATGAGCATTAGTAAATGAGGCAGAAGCTGAAGTCATTTACCAAGTTGGATGTATCTTCTTACCCCAGTTCTCTCTGTTTGATCTCCATGTAATTAATTAACGCCTTCTTAAAGTTTTGATGTGTATAATCATAGCAACTCTATTTTAGCTAATTCTCGCGCACATACAATTTTTATCGGAATTCTGAGCATTATTATACTTTTTTTGACATGAGCATTATTATACTTATGAGGATAATCCTTTGTCATTTGCTGGTAAAGTAGCACTGTGACTGTTTTTTCAAGATCACCCCCCTTTACTAAACTGCTAAGTTGAATGACCAGAAAATTTAAGTTTATCAAAGGGAATGTGGATTTATTCACATGACTCATTCTATTTTTGACTTGAGCCATCTTTTCACTTGTGATTTTTGCTTAAGAAATGTGTAGCCTTATTGTAGGATATTGCAAAAGGAGGAAAACACACAAGAGACAAAAGAGATTGTTACAATATTTATCGCTCAATCATATCTCTGATATTTTGATGATAAGATAGAAAAAGAAAGATAAAGAGAAACTAAAATATTGATTTGACACAAAAAAAATGAGTACGGATACAATCTAAGTGGAAAATAGAGAAAACTTATTATGACAAGAAACCTTCCAAAAATAGATTATTTTGGCTTTGCAACAAAGTAGTTCTAACAAATTATATTGGCTCTCATTAATTTGAATTTATTAAGTAAAACAACTATTTATGCCCTAAATCTTTCCTACATTTTTTATTGGTTTATCTTTCCTACTTAGACTAACTAATGTCCAATTTTTTGATGAATATTTTTTCCACATTTTCTCTCAAAGCACGTTCTAAGCTTTGTTAGCTAACTAATGCTTCCCCTTCATGCAAAAAAGGCTTGCTACCTACCTACCTAAAAAGGAAAAATTGTGGGGCAACATAGGTATGAACTAACATAACATTGCTATAAATACCATGCAAAGTGAAATTACATTTCATTCATTATTACACCAACACTAGAGACTCAAGCAAAAACATAAGCTATTCCCAATGTCTCTCTGGTTTATACTCCTCCTTACACTCTTTGTAGTTGGTGAATCTCAATCCACTGCTACGTTTAACCAAACCGACCTGCAAACAGCCATGTCCGATATGCGAAGTCATTCTTATTATGGATTTGTCATCCTCCTTAAAATCCTCAACAGCCTGCCCAACCAATTTCAAAACAATGATCTCACATTCCTAATGCCAAATGATGAAGATTTATCTCACTTCTCAATAAACCCAGATGATCTAAATGATTTCATACTTAGTCACTCTATTCCAACACCATTACTGCTCAATCATCTTTTACATTTTCCAAATGGCTCTATTGTTCCCTCTGGCCTTCCAAGCAGAGTGATCAGCATCACCAACAGTGGTAGATCAGGTTTGTTTGTCAACAATGCAAAGATTGTCACACCAAATGTGTGCCAAAATTCCGTAATAAGGTGCCACGGAATCAGTGCTGCTATGACATTTGAAGATGCTATTCCTTCTCACAGAGTTCCAGAACCTAGGGATCCCTCAAAGAACAGTAATGACACAAAACCAACCCCATCTATTAAAAAAATGAGCATGCCACCTTTCAATTGAGGCAAGAAAAATAGTTGTCATTCGCATGTAATGTAATTTCATGCAGTTTTATGAAATAACAAGATGTCACTTTTACTTGTCTCAACATGAGATCTATTTCGCCTCTAAACTAATATTTTAAAAACTGGACTGAAATCTAATCGATGAGATCTCAACCACAATTAAACCAAATGACAAATAAATAAATAATTAAAAGTAACAAAATTAAAATAGTTTAAAAAAAAACAAATTGAACCATTCGTGGTTCAACCCTAGTTCAATTCTGTTCGATCAAACTATGATAGAACTGAGTTCAAACCAATTGGTGAACTGACCGGTTCAAACATTGCTTTGCTTTAGACTTGGTCAAGGTTCAACAACACATGAAAGACATAAACTAAGACTACAATCAATAAATATACCAAGCAGCCAATTGGATTCCACAAATTAAACAACAATCAATAATTCTTCACGGATGCATATTGCATATCCAAACATACACTGCATAGAACAAACCTAGTTTTGAATTACAATTTAATTATAAACACTTAATAGTACCTCTTCCATCTACAAAGGCTCATACTGCCTCAAATGTAATGGAATTGAACCAACTCTAAGTCAATTGAATAACAGAAGGAGAATTCTATAATAATATGTAAGAGATTACAACAAACACCTGAACCGTAACCCTTCATGGGTTTGTACGGAAAGGGTGGCAGTCGTTAGATTGACTATCTGCCTTGGGCGTACCGTTGTATAGGAGATCATGGATTTTGGAATACATCAGCATTGAAGAGGGGTCACCACTGCTCTGTGATAAACGAGAACTCTCCTGCAATTTGATTTTCTCATAGAGATATTGCTTCTCAGCCTCAGCCTCACTTAACTTCTGTTTCAAATAGTTGCTGGTATACTCTTCCTCCGATTTATCAGACTTGGCAAGAGCAATCCTCTGGAGCCTCTCAGCCTCTCTTTTGGCCTCATTAGCCTTCATCTGGAACATATCAGCCTCTGCATTTTTAAGCCTCACAATTCTCTCAAGTTCTTCAATCTGTGACTTCTTTTTTTGCCTCTCCATCTTTAGTTCCCCTGCTTCTCTGGCCTTGTCTGCTAATTCCCGGTCACAAGCCTCAACAGCTAAGCGAGCCTTCTTAAACATTCTCATCTTCTCATCAGCTACAAATTCCATCTTTCGTATAGCCTCCTGCACCACTTCAGCAATTCTATTGCATGCCTCCTGCGGAGCAATCAGCCTTCCACTGTCTGCATTTTCCAGGCTCTTTGGGGAATCCAGGTCAAGCTCTTCATGTAGGAAAAGCAATAGTAAGAATAATAAATAAATAAATAAAAGTAACAGCCACATATCCAATTACAACTGTAGCACAAACTTTACTGTTTATAGATGCTTTTCTAACTAAAGCAACTAACATCTTATTCTTACGTGTTTAAAATTGGGCGTTAATGAAGAAGAAACAATGCAAGTTTGGGAATGATCTCAAAATATGTTCTAAAAGCTGTTCTTTTTATCAACTCCTAAATCAGTTTTTTTAATGAATTAACGTCTGTTCATACATAATCAAATGTGATATAGAAATAGTGAATGAGACAAAAATAAAAGTGCAAAGCACACACATGCATGTGGATCAGCTTATGTCAAGACAGATATTGGAAGACTACAATTTGCAAGTAAACTAGAAATTTTATACCTTGGAAAACCAACAGTATTGCTCTGCATGCTGCTTTAGATTCCATTTTTCTACTTTTCAGTTTTTCCTTGAGATCATCACACTTCCAAAAGAGTTTCATCCCCCGTTGGTCTTTACTACCATGAAAGATCCTACTAACAAAATCAAGCTCCCTCATCAAGGCCTCCCCGTCCCATGATGGTGCACAGTGCTGGAAGACATCTTTAACCCAGCCCAACAGTTCTGAAGTCCTATTGCACGCTTGACACCTGAAAACCATTTCGCTTGGCCCTGATCCACTCTTTACAGAAGGACCCATGCAGATAAGTTGCTCCCGAATGGCACAATCTGTGTGAGTCCAATGAGAGCACAAATCACATCCAATCCAACGGCAAGTATTTACTTCAAAGTCAAACTTGCTGCAGATAACACACATGCAAAGATTGCAGAAGCCATTATTGTTAGTGCATGTTTCACAAGAACAATCATCAGCTGGAAGCTGGTTTTGGCAAGCTATGTTTCTGCATCTCTTGTACACAAATATCTCAATCAACGATGTCTGCGACAGACTGATACTAGGATGTAAAAATCCCTGAATTCCAGTATTTATGGAAACAAGGATTTCAAGCTGCGCTCGATGTGCTCGAATCAATGTCTTAGCTGTTAAATCAGATCTACTCTGAACAAGCTTCTGCAAAATGAAAAACTCGTCTCTATGCTGCGAGCCATTCCCTCCCTCAAGTATAACACGAAGTCCATTTTTCAGCTCATCCAGAAACTCTTCAGGTAGACGGTGCATTTTGTCACATATCACATCCACTCTTTCTCTAGCAATATCCTGAAGACTAATTCTATCCGCAGTAGAAACACGACGAATCACTGACTGATCAGGACAATCAATATCAGCTTTTCCATTCTCCATCTTCTTCGCAGCAATTGCATCAGCAGTAGGCCAGGTTTCTCTAGAGCTAGCACTTTCAGTAGGAGATTCCCGAAGATTATCAGAGTTTGACCTAGGATCCTCCGGAGACAAGCGAGGATCCGAAGAAACAAGAGACAGAGAAGTTTGCAGACCTCCAACCCGAGATTGTTGTCGCGGAGGTAGCATTTTTCTCTAACCACTTATTCTCTTTTCAAATCCTGGTGACAACATGTCATGAAAATTGAAAAAAGATTTACTTAGTCAACAACTACCACAGTTGATTATCTTATCATACAAATTACATACCACAATATACAATTAATTCATATTCATAACATCACACACTCTTTGTTGTATGCACTACAATCACTTAGTTAAAATCTAAGCTACAAAATAAGCAATAAAATGAACTTTTTAGAAAAATTCACAACAAGATCCAAACATGATTCACAACAAAATATATCAATTAAACACTAGTGAAGCTACTTTACGACAGCTTAATCATTTGATTAAAAGCTCATATATCAAAGAATCAAAGTCATTAACTCAAAAAAACAGATCAAGGTAAAAACTTACAAGTCAAATAACCCATCAAACAAAATTGACCCTAAAATTCAAAACTTGAAAAGAAAAAAAAAATTGGCTGAAAATGAACGAAATCGAAATCATGCTATTACAGTAACAAAAAAAAAATTGAACATGAAAAAAATTGGATTGAAAAGGAGAAAAAGCTCACAAATTGGATTGAAGAATCTCGTTGTTTCTCTTCAGAGTGCTAAATGGAAACGAAGAAAGTGAAAAGGGAATTTAGGTCAAAATAAGAAGAAATGGTGTGGTTTTTTTAATTGACCGTTTTTGTTTTGTATTGACCGGTTCAACGGTTCGAACCGGAGAAAAAAGATTAGACCGAAGAAAAAGAGAAGAAGATGACAAAATAAGAATGGTCAATCAATGTATATGAAATAACAAGTGGGAAGGAGGACAAGAATGTCTTTTTACAATACTTGTGTTGGGTGACCGGTTCGTCCGGTTGAACTGCCTTTGTCACTTTCACGCGTAGTTTCTTTGACTACTCTTCTTGTAATGAAAGATAAATTATCTCAACTTCATATCATTATCATCTGTAGATTAATTTCTTAAGATAATTGAGATTTATTTAAAAGTTTAATCTCTCCTAATAAATATCGCTCTATATATGCATTGGTCGAAGATTAAACTCAGGACTAAATGAAATTTAGTTAAAATAAAAATAATGAAAAGATTAAATTTTTAATGAGTGAGATACTTTTAAGAAGTTATTATTAGGGTATATTTGGAAAACAATACTAAATATGTGTAGAGTTTGAAAAGATGCTTATAAAAAGGGACAATTTTTTCTTTGAAAAAGTGTTTATATAACACGATGGAGGGAGTATTATTTTAATTTAAAATGATATTAAATCTCCGATACTAACAAATATAAAAGAAAAAACATTATCAAAATAAAATATAGAAGGAAATTGAAAATTATTATTTATTGCAAAAAGAAGAAAACATAAAAGAGAAGGAAATCGAAAATCACCAAAAACAGGTATATGGAGCGAAATTTGAGCGATATTTTTTTTTGGTACATCAAAAATATAAATTGTTTCCGCCAAGGATCAAATCCTGAATTTCCCCCAACCCAACCCACATGTCCCTCAACTTCTACCACCCACTTGAACTGTCCTATGAATACATTTGGGCGATATCTTTTGTTAAGAGTAACGATTACATATATGCTAAATATATAAATTAGTACAAAATAAAAGACAGAAGCTTGAACTTCAAGTTTGCTTGCAGCTCAACTCTCTCTCTCTCTCTCTGATACGTTTCTCGCTCTTCAAACTTCTCTGAGGTCTCTTCCGTTCTTCACACATGCATGTTTATATATATGTTTTTCAACCATAATTGCTCTGCAATGCTTTTTCGTACCTAGAGAATAAAATAGGCCCAAGATGCATTAGTACGTTAATTTTAGGTGATTAATCATGTTTTTAGAAGGATCTAGATGAATGCAATTGATCAGTCATCGTTTGTTAGGATTAATCAAGCCTATAAATAAAGGCATGAATGAATGAATGTAATATCAAAGTAAAACAAATGAACAAGTTTGTAGTTTGTTAGATTACTAATGTTAGATTAGTGTAGTTAATTACTCTCTTTTAGCAATTATGAACAACTAAAAAATTTGTTCATAACAGAAGTGATTTTTGAATTTTATTGTGAATTAGTATACTGTTATAATGTCTTCTGTTTTCACATTGTGTTGTTTCTTATATGATCATGCATGCTTATGGAACTTTATTTGCTCTTGTAGGTTTGGTTATGATATTAGTTTCAACATGTACATTAAGCAGGTAAGTAAAATAATAGTGCTTTTAAGATCTTTGATACATTTTTATTTTTTGTGATTTGCATTTACTTCTGCTGCATTTCAACGTTTCTCTTGCTTAACAGACTTCTGATGCACTTGTGTATTTTCTTTTTAAGGTTGTGATTGAAGGTTTCAAGAGTTACCGAGAACGAATTGTCACAGAGAATTTCAGTCCTAAAGTTAATTGTGTTGGTAATAGTTGCTATTTATCTCTAACCACAACACTGAGTAACACAAATTTCAGTTCTAAAGTCAATTGTATCTGGTTTGCATGTTTTCTTTTGCAGTCGGTGCTAATGGATCCGGTAAAACAAATTTTTTCCATGGTAACAAATTGGCATTTTCTGTGCCCCTTTAATACTTGACCAGCTTTTACTCTTTGAGAAATATCTGAAACTCGATCGTTCACCTTGATTTGACATGTTTTCCTCCTTTTCTTTTGTATCTAGCCATTCGTTTTGTGTTGAGCGATCTCTTTCAGAACCTACGCAGTGAGGATAGACATGCACTACTCCATGTATGGCACAGTTCATATTTCCTTTTTTTTTGTTATATATTTATACTTCTGGTTCCTACTTAGGACTAATCAATAGTAGAATTTGATAATGCTTAAATGAATTTTTCTCTTTACAGGAAGGGGCTGGACACCCGGTTTTATCTGCATTTGTGGAGATTGTGTTTGATAACTCAGACAATCGTATCCTGGTAATATTTAGAAAATAATAGATTCATATCATTTCTATTAATAGACAAGGAATGTGATTTTCAACTATTTTCTATGTTGAAGTAATGTATTTTTATTCCATTTATGTTTATGGATGTGTTTGGCATTGTTCTTGAGGGTTTCAATTGTACCTACTACCTACTATCTTCCCCTTGTTGTTTAGAACTCGCTCATTAGGTTTTTATATTAGGTGTAACGTATTCTTACAAAACAGGATTATAAGGTGAAGGGTGCCTCTTTTTTAAACTCTTAAAGGGCCTTATATCTTTTTGATGTGAGAATTGAGAGTTTTTCCCAATACACCTCCCCATGCCCAAAACTATTGAGTTTTGGTGCGTGTATGTAAATAGTGGGTGCCCAATCGATAGGCTTTGATAATGATACCATATTAGGTTTTTATATTGAGTCTAACTCATCTTTACAAAAGCGGCTTGTAAGGTGAGGGGAGGGGGGCTCCCTTTTTAAACTCTTATCTTGGACCTTATATCTTCTATGTGGGACTTGTGTTTTTCCCAATATTGCTTTATATTAAATATCGTTTTAACTATGTTGTCTGCAAACTATTTCGATCGGTGCTTGGTGATGTACTTCTTTTTGCATTGCACGCGAATAGCATTCTTCTTACTTCAGTTTTATTTAAGTGCTTTATTATCTTGCAAAATTTGAACATGTACATTAACTTGGTATCTATTTGTGTTGGTGAGTAGGTTGACAAGGAGGAAGTGCACTTACGCCGGACAATTGGTTTGAAAAAGGATGAATATTTTCTAAATGGAAAACACATAACGTGAGTATTATTGATCAAGACATAGAGCACATACTTATACATTCATTTTTACATAAATTTGACATTTTATTTTATGCTCGGGTCATTTCTGTATTTATTTACCTATGTCTTAAAGAAAGATGATATATAATTTGCAGAAAAATTGAAGTGGTGAATTTACTGGAAAGTGCCGGGTTCTCTCGCTCAAATCCATATTATATTGTACAACAAGGAAAGGTATTGGTGGATGATGATGATGGTGCAATGGTTTGGTTTTAAAATTGTTATGTTGATAAACTTTGAAGTAATTACTAAACTTTCTCATTTCTTGCTCTTGCCTAGATAATGTCCCTAACCTTGATGAAAAACTCTGAACGATTAGATTTACTGAAGGAAATAGGTGGTACTGGAGTTTATGAGGAAAGGCGTCGTGAAAGTTTGAAAATAATGCAGGATACAGGCAAGTCTTTCCTACTTTTTATTTTTTAAATTGTTATTTATTTAGGTTTATTTTCTCGTTATACATGATGCTATTATCATGTATTTTACTGTGAGCCAGGTAACAAAAGAAAACAGATTATCCAAGTTGTACAGTATTTAGACGAGAAGTTGAAGGAACTAGATGAGGAGAAAGAGGAACTGAGAAAATATCAGAATCTTGACAAGCAGAGAAAATCATTGGAATATGCCATATTTAACCAAGAAGTTCAAGATGCTCAGCAAAAACTTGCAGAGGTTACCTATATTAAAATGTTTCCTCATTTATAATTATTTGAATGATTTTTTTACCGCATTTTTATTTATTTATTTCTTTATGATTGTGTTGTCAATCACATCCATTTTGGTGATGATATGTCAGGTTTTGTTAATTCTTGATGCATAGTTCAAAATCAATGCTGAGATCAGACGAAAAATGTTACATTTAATTCTTATGAAGACCTATTTTTTTTTTTTTTTTGAGATATGCACTAAATTGAATGTTTATTATTTAGATATTCCGTGTATAAAATTTCCAAGGCCTTGTGTTGTAGACTAGGCTGTCATGAGTTTGCTTGAAATGTGGAGCAAAGTAACGACCTTGATAAAAGTAGACACCAACCGATGTTATTGATTAGGGATGGCAGACCATGGTCGAAGGTCAAAAATTCGACATTTTAAGCTGCTGTTTCTGCTATCAAGCGCCATGGTGCTACCGTCCTTCATAAATTTGCCATAGTGATTGTCATGAAATTCACCACTGCAATTCTTGATGGCCAGTATTTTGATTTGAGCTAGATCATGAAGAGAGTAAATTGAACTTGATTTTATAATAGTAGAAAATCAATGACCTTCCAACTTAGTTAACGTCTCTGAATTTGTAATGTTTTAGAGAGACCAGACTGCTAAATTCATCCTCGTCCATTACCAATCAGCCTATCATCCCCGACACCTTTTATCCCTACTATGAACTTGGGTAAAATGCTCTCCAAATATTCAACGCAATTTTTGCAGTTTATAATTGTACCCTTGAATTTTGTTGTTGGTCTTTATAGATCAATAAAAAATTAAGATGTCAAGTTTATATTGTTCTAGTCTTGTAGACATTTTTAATTCTGGTTTTACTATATTGGATTTCTGATGCCTGAAGGTAAATGCTTGACTCCGTGTTTTAGATAGAAGAAGCTCGGGCCAAGGTTTCTGAAATATCAGCAAAGAAGTATAATGAGGTTCTTGATGCACACGAGAAATTCAAAGATTTGGAGAATAATTTGAGAGATGTAACCAAGGAACATCAAAACTTTAGCAAAGAAAAACAAGTTATTGAAAGTCATCGATCAAAAGCATTAGAGAAGTACGCAGAGCTTGAGCTTGATGTCAAAGACTTACAAGAGAAGATCTCTAGAAGTATCTGTGGCAAAGTATTATTGCAATGATGATATCAAGTTATGAGCTCTTTTGGATGCGGTAGTTCTGTTCATGATTTATCTTTTACCTACATGGTTTCAGGAAAATGCTGCTAAACAACTGGAGATACTCGAGAATGAAATTAAGGATTCAATGGATGAACTGGACAAAATCAGTCCTTTATACGATGATCAAGTTCAAAATGAAAAAGACATTACCAACCGGTATGCTTATATACAGTTTCACATATTTGTACAGTTTTTTATTCAAATCTTATTTCTTACAAAATTATGAGTTGTTAGAATCATGAAGCACGAGAAGCAACTCAGTATACTTTATCAAAAGCAAGGACGTGCAACACAATTTTCAAGTAAAGATGCTCGTGATAAGTGGCTTCAAAAGGAGATTGATGATCTTGAACGGGTACTCTCTTCGAACACAACGCAGGCAAGTATTAATTTAATGACACAGGTGATTCTGAATTATGGAGAAAATGCTGTTTTTTCTGTGATGCACAGAGTTATCAGCTTTTATTGGGATGTTAACTCGTTTTCTTAGCTCAATAAACAGGAATCACATCTTTGAGCTCTATTGCATATACATTTCTTTGCATAATAGATTTCTATTACGTCCCCCTCTCCCGAATTATAAGATCCTTTCGGAACAATTGTTTGTGCTTGAAAATAAGACCCTCTACAAATTTCTGGATACACTTATACTCCTCTTCAGTCTTCACTATCTGTGCTTTGTTGCAATATTGTCGTGTTTTCTGATACTGTGTGTCTGCTTGATCTTGCTGTTGTTTATTAGAAGCTGCCCGTAGAAGCAAGTTATATTCTCTGGGGAATATACATTTCAATGAAATCCCACTGATTTTTTGCAGAAAGTTTTATGTTCGTTATTGTTTAAGAAACAAAAAGAAGAAGCCAGTTAACTTATGCTTTTGAAGCCTACTTTGCCTCTGATTATAAAAAGCTACCTCCCAAACTACTGCCATGCCAGGCACTTGAAATTTGTTATCTGCTCTTACAATGATTAGAATTTAGAAGAATAATAGAAAAAGTAATCTCTAACTCTGCTAAATGAAAGTTTTTACGTAGATTAGTTATTTAGAATTGGGTTATATACATAGATTTTTCATTTTTCCCACTTCCTAAATCTTAGGTTGTGTTCCTAAATCTTATTGGCTGTTGAGCTATGTGATACTTTTATTGTTAAGATTGATATATTAAATTGTTCTGACCGGGTATTTTATGAAGGTAGTGGAACTTTGAGTATTAATCCCTGATGTGATCAATCAGTGTAGTCAATAGTGTGCTATAGTGCCGTATCACAGCAGCCCCTGGCTTTTACAGGCGTTTGCAACCGCTGAGATAGCTTCGCACCTCCGAATGCAAAGAAAAAAAATTCCAAAAATCCCTTTAGATATAAGCATCAAGACGATCAGGATATTATAGAAATTTTTCAATTTAAAAACACCAAAATAGTGCCACAACCACAGCTAGTATATATATAGTATAAATGAGATATAGATTGCAAGAAAGTTTCAAAATAATGGCCAAACTTATTTCCACTATCATTTTATAGCATTTTTGGGGCTGGCCGCTATGGTCCACTATCCATATTTTGTAACACTGATCAATACTACTTACCATTGTCTTGTACTGTTATAGAAACTTTGGTCTCTTCTACTTTGCTATCTTTCATGTTTTTGATGTTTGTTTGTGCCACAGGAGAAAAAGTTGATGGAAGAAATTGAACGGCTTAATGATGAAATCCATGGCTGTGATGTGAATATCAAGGGTCGTAGAACAAATTTTACTTCTTTGGAATCACAAATTGCTAAGTCATGTGAAGGATTTAATGGTTATAAAGCAAATAGAGATGAGCTTCACAAAGAGAGGAAGTTTGTATATTTTTTTGTTTTTTGTGATGTATTTTTTTTTTCTTCTGTGATTTGATATTGTTATATTATTATAGGTCCTTATGGAATCGAGAGAATGAACTTACTGCTGAAATTAATAGATGGAGAGCAGAAGTTGAAAACGCCGAAAGGAGTCTTGATCATGCAATTCCTGGTGTGAGTAGCCCATCTTAAAAGTTTCTTTTAACATTGTATTTTTTGATGCATAAAATGTTAGATTTCTTGTTGTATTTTTGAGGCATAGCACACGAGGCTCTCTGTGCTTGTTTATTTTATATATTTTTAATCTTAATGATTTGTTTATTCCCTGTCCGAAATAACACAACACATGTTCCTAGATGTAAATTATGGTCATTCTACAGATTTAGGAATAATCTCGACTTTTCCTATAGAAGCACCTAAAGGAAAAGTTAAGATTATTCCTAAATTTTTACTTACAAACTAGCTATAGAAGCAAAGCAACAACTTCTGGTCCAAAAGAAACTGCAGAGGCTCTTTACCTCCAAAAATGATATGACATTTAAGTGATCAATGAAATAAAGCGATTTTATTCTCTGAATCAATTCTATTCTAGGGAAGGGTCAAACCTATTATGGTTCTACTCTAGGCAACTTCACTTTACATATTTGCAAGATGCTCCTATTCACACAAGCATATTCTGTTGCCTGAAGCTGAACATGTATAATTGTTACAAAGTTATACATTGTTTAAATTATCTTTTTTGGTTTTAATAATAATATATAGGGGAAAAAAGATCTTGAGATTGATGGATGTGATCATTCTATTTCTGATTCTGAATAAGATATTTTGGGGTGTTTCTTGAGTGAAGGAATTAGTTTTGGGTCATGCGTGCCCCCGGGGCAGGTTGACATTATTATTATTAATATTATATATCACAATGTGTGACACTCTACTACTATAACATGCAGGATGTTAGAAGAGGTTTGAATTCAGTTCGGAAGATCTGCAAAAATTACAACATTTCTGGAGTTCACGGTCCAATTATTGAGCTGCTGAACTGTGATGAAAAGTTTTTTACTGCAGTTGAAGTGACTGCAGGAAACAGGTCTCCCTGTAATTCTTTGAATAAGTTGGCTTTACGTACCATGTGTCCCATTCATTGTGTGTTTTTCTTTTGGGGTAGATTCATCCCTCCATAGCATATAGTTTTCTTTTTACCTTCAACTCTAATATTTGTTCTTGGGCTGATCTTTTTGTAGGTTGTTATATTTTTCATGTTTGGCTTGATTTTCTTAATTTAACAACTTCTCGTTTAACAGCTTATTTCATGTGGTTGTTGAAAATGATGACAAGTCAACTGAGATAATTAAACATCTTAATCGACAAAAAGGTGGACGTGTTACATTTATTCCACTTAACAGAGTAAATTCTCCACGCGTCACTTATCCACAAAGTTCTGATGTCGTTCCTCTTTTAAAGAAATTGAATTTTAAACCTGACTACACTCCAGCATTCAGCCAGGTTAGCTTCTACTCAAGTGTTGCTTCTTGTTTACATATATGGATATAAGGCATAGTAGCTTGGGTCTTTCCCCCTTTTGCAACTGGATTTTAAGGGAAGGTTGTGCTCGGGTGCTTGCCATACTTTTAAGTGAAATGATTAGGGGAGACAATAAAGTGATTAAAAAAAATCTACTTTTTAGAATTTCAAAGTCTGCAACCAATAAAAAAGAGGGTTATTTTAGTAAAAGTCGTATTCTCTCTCATTCATTTACTCACTTTTCTTAAAGTGTGTGAATTGGTCAACTAGGACATACATTATGGGACGGAGGGAGTAACTTTCTTTAGCCCTCATTCCTCTTTAATGTGGGATTTAGGTTTTTCCCAATAGTCCAAAAGTGGGTACTGCATCACAGAAAATATTGATCTAATTATGGATTATGCATATTTAAAAACAACCCTAACCCTAAACCCTCTATTCCTTATTATTATAAGCAAAAATTCACTTTTCATGTTCATTGACTAACTTATGTATTTGGTCTACCTTATAAACCAAATACATTAATTGTTCAATGAACCTAAAAAGTGAATGTTTGTATATAATAAGGATAAGGATCAGATGGCGTAATTCTTAGCAATTAGAAATAAAACAGATTCAAAACACTATTTTGGGGGACTAAAAGCAATGTTTAGTATATCTTGGGAGACTAGAAAGTAGAAACATATTTAAGCCATTATAAGCTTGAGCCATAGTAGGACTCTATACCTAAAGTAGTTTTCTGGTTTTCAAGGCATACCCTTCCAAGAGGAGCACTTCATACCTAAATATTATTTTGTCTACATCAATGATGTTATCCTCTTAGTTATATAGTTGCATTAGATGCTCCTTAACACCAAATATGATACTTCTATTAGGCCTTTGCTAGAACAGTTATCTGCAAAAATCTGGATGTGGCTTCAAAGATAGCTCGTACGAATGGTTTGGACTGCATAACACTGGAAGGTTTGTCTAGCTCTTTGCATGGGTCTTTATAGAGTCGACGATCAATTGTTTTGTTTTTGACAAATTGTTGTCTCTCTCTTTACAGGTGATCAAGTAAGCAAAAGAGGTAGTATGACCGGAGGATTTTATGATCACAGACGAACAAAATTGAAGTTTATGAATATCATTAAGCAGGGTACTGACAGCATTCACATCAGAGAGGAGGAATTGCAGCAAGTTAAATTTAAGATACATGATATCCTTTAATGTTAGTTAGTTAATAAATACTATTTAATGAAACTGAGCAAACAAAGTAAATCTGGATGACCTTGATATACATCACATGTTTGAAAGGAATAGCTCTAAGAGTTAGATGATATTTGGTAAAGTGTACCCAAACAATATTTATAAATGTCATTTTCTACATTTTGCTTTTGATTTTTTCCGGGTATGTTATATAATACATGTTTTCGCATATATATAATTTTCTGTGATTAATTGCAACTTCTATAAACAGTGATTTTGTTATGGTTTGACCATTATTTTTTCTGGCATCTATTCATGGTGCTGTCTCAAATCAAAAGTTTTTTGATCAATTAAGGAGCATTTGCTTGATAAAATTGCTTTATTAGAAATGCGGGAGGCTGAGCTGAAGAAAATAAAAGGCTGTACCTGCGATTTTACAAATGTAAAGTTTGGCAGAACTTGCTTGTTACTGCACTCTGTTGGTTCTATGTGACTTCACAAAAATTCGGTGTTTCTTTTCAACTCTATTATATGGTTTCCTACACTTTGTTCATTCATAGATTTTCCTTTTAGATTATTCATTGTTTTGTCTTATGCTAAATATTTTGCAAGAGGCGCTTGATTTGTTTTGGACGTGGTAACATGAAATAGCACATATCCATTAGTTTTGTGATTCATTCTCTGATGCCTTGTTGTAAAGCCATTTTCCTATATGGTTTTGTTTTCACTGAACTGGTCTCACAGATAGACCAAAAGATTAATGAACTTCTTGCTGAGCAGCAGAAGGTTGATGCTCAATGTGCTCATAACAGATCAGAGTTAGAAGAGCTTAAGCAGGACATTGCTAACTCTAACAAACAGAAGATATTATTTTCTAAAGCACTTGCACAGAAGGTGTCATTGAATTTTTCAAATTATACTCAATTATCACTTACGAGCTTCCTTTCTATTGGTAGTTGCCTGTGGGGCTGTTCACTGCTAATTGCTTTTCATCTCTTCCAAAATTGCTTGTAGGAGAAATCACTTGTTGATGTCCAGAATCAGATTGAACAGCTTAAGGCTAGCACTGCTACGAAAAACGCTGAGATGGGCACAGAGCTCATTGATCATTTAACACCAGAGGAAAAACAGCTTTTGTCAGATTTGAACCCTAAAATCAAAGACCTTAAAGAGAAACTCGTTGCTTACAAGACTGATCGCATTCAGGTTATTGAGTGAACTATACTGATGTTCATAATATGCAAAGGGCTATTGTTGTCACCATTTTAACTTCATATTCTGTAGAGTGAAGCGCGGAAAGCTGAGCTGGAAACTAATCTAACCACTAATCTCACGAGAAGAAAACAAGAGCTGGAGGCTGTGATATCATCTGTTGATGCTGACTCTATGGTTGTTGATGCTGAGTTGAAGAAGCAGGAACTTAGTGATGCTAAAATTTTGGTTGATGATGCAACAAATCAACTTAAAAGTGAGAACTTCAGTCAATGTTGTCTTTTATCTATATCTTGAAGCTCAAGTTGTTTCTTGTTTGACCAGATTTTCTTCTTCAGGTGTTTTTCATAGTATAAATAATCGAACCCAGCAAATTGCAAAGATCAAAGATGAAATGAATAAATTGAAGGTATTCCTCTTTGAAATTGATTGATTGTTTGTGTGTTGTCTGTCCATAATGACGAAGTTATTTAGCTGCAGTCTTTGGAGGACGAGTATGATAGAAAACTTCAGGAAGAAGCTAAAGAATTAGAGCAATTGCTGGATAAAAAAAATAAATATTCTGCTAAGGAAGAAGAATATACCAAAAAGATAAGGGAACTGGGCCCATTGACATCAGATGCTTTTGAGACGTAAGGATTTCTTCGCAGCACATTTTTACTTTTCTTACTTTTTTGTGTGTAGAATGAATTCTCTTTCTTCTTGTTTTCAACAAGTATAGTTTACTATTTTTTCTGTACTTTGGTTTTTTCTAATTTTAGTTGACTCTTTTCCTTTTATCATTGGCCATGATAGCTACAAGCGGAGGAATATTAAAGATTTGAAAAAAATGCTGCACAGGTGCAATGATCAATTGCAACAGTTTAGTCATGTCAACAAGAAAGCTCTCGATCAGTACATAAATTTTACAGAACAGCGAGAAGAACTTCAGAAAAGACAAGCTGAACTTGATGCAGGAAATGAGGTATACTTCAGTTAAGGAAGTTCTTTATAATTTTTTCCAAAGATACGACAGTCTTTGAAGGCTAAATTTGCCTGACGAGTATTGCTGGTTCTGCACTTTATTATCTAAAGGTTTTCGAACAATCGATCTTTCATGGATGCGAATGTTGTTGCATCCTTATGATTCATTGCCAACTTTGGCATTTATGATTGTATTTTGTGCAACATTGCTAAATTGTTTGACATTTTGCCATTATATAATTGCAGAAAATCAGAGAGCTAATATCAGTGCTAGATCAACTCAAGGATGAATCAATAGAACGCACTTTTAAAGGTGTTGCAAAGCATTTCAAGGAAGTATTCTCTGAACTTGTACCGGAGGGCCATGGTTATCTGGGTATGACCAAGAAGAAGGTTTGTGGCTATTAAATAATGTCTTAGCTTCTCCCATCGACCGAAATATTTCCTTTTTCCCTAAGTTTCGCATTTGAGTTCATAGGATAGGAGTATCGTCTGGCCTTCAACCACGGATTCCAGTTTCCTGAAGAAAAAAAATCAAGAATATACTTTTGTTGAGAAACTAATATTCTTTTCTTAGATCTAGCCACCTCCATGCATTAAAAACATAAAATAAAAACTTATATCAATAATAAAGACTAAGAATATTCTAATATTCTTCGACAAAAGTATTTTTCACATCATTAAATTTTTTAAGTTTACAGTCAAACTGTTTTCTTGCTCCTGTTTGCATGTTGTCGTTGAGTATTGCTTTATTTCTATGTATTTGCAAAATTTGTGAGAGAAATCTCCAGAGATAAATTGATGAAATAACTTTGTTACTGTAACTTATGCAAATGGTTTTTCTATATTTTATTTCCTTTCTCTCAGGATGGTGATCATGATGACAATGATCAAGACGAGGATGGTCCTCGGGAAGCAAATCCAAAGGGGAGACTAGAAAGATACATTGGAGTGGAAGTGAAGGCAAGTGTATTAAATTTTTGCTTCTTTATTTTTATGTAATGATTGTACGACGATGTGTGGGATTTATGTTTTTGAATGTTAAAAATCAGTTGTAAAATCAATCACTCATAAGACAAATTAGAGTTGTCCATTCCCTTATTTCAGCAAATCATACTCATCCATATTTTTCAGTTCTTTTGATTTTTCTGATTGGTATTGAGAGAAATTACATTCAATTGGTAAATAATATCAAAAACTGATATGCTGCAATTCCTCCAAATGTCGAAGGTTTGCATAATAATTCCTAACCAGTACGTACCTGATATTCGCAGACATGTTTATAACTTTCAGGTCTCTTTTACTACTAAAGAAGAAGGGACGGAACAGTCCATGAAGCAGCTGTCCGGGGGTCAAAAAACTGTTGTTGCACTTGCACTTATCTTTGCCATACAAAAATGTGATCCGGCTCCCTTTTATCTATTTGACGAGATTGATGCAGCATTGGATTCACAGTACAGAACTGTTGTTAAAGGTATCTATTTTATCACTGTTAAGTGTTAACTATATGGACTTGTGATTATGAAAATTGTTCTTAATTTGTTGTGATATTATTATGAGTGAACTGACATGGATTTCCTTTTATATTGTCCTCCTCCTTTGGGGATCCTTGACTTTCATAGATATGATCCGGGGCATGGTAGACAAGGAAAACACTCAATTTATCACGACAACATTCCGTCAAGAGTTAGTGAATGTTGCCGACAAGATATATGGAGTGACACATAAAAACAGGGTCAGCCGTGTTAATGTTATATCGAAAAATGAAGCTCTAGAATTCATTAATCCGGATAACATGCAAAATGCTGAATAAGTAACATTATAACTTCACTGTGTCTTCAGACTTCATGTGATTGGTAATAAACAGGTTCAATGTCTTGTTTTTGACTGAAGCGGATTCTATGTTTTATTGATATAAGTTTTTGTCACCAAAATAGTTTGTAATTAAAATATTTATAAAGCAAACAGGATCAAGATTTCATTGCAATTATTAACATCCTTTTAAGCTTTTGAAGAGCATAGTATATGAATGATCCGCTTTAGACAAAGGTGTATTGCAGCAATTATTTGTTTGTTGCTCTATGCCTCTATCTGTTAAAATGAAGTGATTTAAATTCACCAAGTTGAAGCTATATTATTATCAATCTTTTATATTATATTAAGTTATGATTGAAATCTCGTTGAAAAGTCTCAAACGTAATTCTGCCACATTTTTTATTGTTGGATGATTTTTATGTGACATGAAAAATTGAAATAACCGATAGGAATACTTTTGAAAAAATTTAAAATATTTTTTTTAATCAATGACCAACCAAAGACTAACATATGTCACGACGACTAACTGTCCTAGACCAAATGCTATTGTTTCTAATGAATAAATGACTCAGATGACACCATCAATTACATTAGATTGTATCTAGTTAACATATTGTCTCTCAAAACACAACAAAAAATATTGAAATGGAACTCATGAAAACATGCTTTGAATATATGAAAATTAGCTTCTGTAAGGAAAAAGAAAGAAGGAAAATTAACCTAATCACTCGACAAAGATTACTTTGATAAAATGATTGTGGTGTTTACAAACTACAAAAGTGAAAAGTTTAGCCAGCACATATAACACCATACTTTCTTTTGTCCTTTCAATGTATGTTTTTAAACTCTTCTACTGCTTAGTGTGACTTCCGAACACAGACTTGTGAAGCAAAACTAATTGATTGAAAAAATAAAATAGAAAATATTAGAATACTTGGACATGTTTAGACAACCACAAGGATCAAAATACTTATATGATGCTTTTCTGGTTAAATGTCATTATAATGTTATCTATTGTAGAGCCAATTGCATGGCATTGCATTCCCTATTATTAAAAGTTTGGGTTTCTATCCCACAGCTCATTCTAATGGCATGTTTTGTGAGTTAGAATCCTCTTCATTTATTTCCACTTCTTTCATTATTAAAGTTTCTTATTATAGACTATAGACTAATGGAAATATTTCCAAAACTATAGACTAATGGAGAAAATGGAAACACTAATAAATGAAAAGTATCCTAACTCATCTTGTGGCACAGTTACTAGATCAAGAGAATTGTTCCATTTGCAGAGTAATAATTCTCACTCGAGATAGTGCCAACAACGAGTAAGTAAGGATCCTCTCCATTTCTTTTAAGAGATATAAAAACAAAGAGTAGGTAGTGAGTTCCACCACCAAGTAACCATTATTAAGTATTTTCTAAAAAATTCAAATATATTTGTGTCTATATCTCTCTAGACAGTATTTTTCAGTTCTTTTAAGAAATGGAGAGGATCTAACTCGCCAACTACCGAACACATCAATCAATTTATATATTATACCTTTCTAACAATAAAAGAACTACAGAGATGTCAAATAAGACATGGCGATAATGAATTAGATTAACCAATATCACACATACTTGGCATTATACTGAAACTGAAAGTTACTCAATACATCTATAAAATACCACCACCAATGTTATTCAAATATATAGTTTTTTCCGAAAAAGAGAGTGAAAACAAAAATCTCTATATGACAGTCTTCTCACTTTTGATTGCCGGCCTCGGTAGGCTCAACCAATTCAGCTTCTACAGTTTCTAGGACATGGGGCTGGTTTTGAGTGGACTCAAACTGATTAGGAGATGACCATTTACCATTAAGAGCCATACCCATCATCTCGTATATCTTTCCTCCAAGCTGTGCTGGATTATCAGGCTGCACACCGACAAATGAGTCAAAAGATGGAATATTTACAGGCTGTGCATTTTGGATAGAATGACAACTAAAAACCACTAGCATGTGTTCCATTTCTCTGCTACCAAATATTTGATTTGAAATCATCTTTACATCATCTAATTTCACAATGGAACTTAAATCACTTTCATAAGAGTAATATCAAGCCAAGAGCTTACCGTAAATCCACTTGAAACCAAAGCTGCATCGTACAAAAGATCAATAGCCCTGAGTGCCTCTTGATCATCAGGATTACTTTTACATGCAGCCTGAAATTTACCGATTAATTTACATTACCATTATTTCAATGTTGCAATTTATTATATCATTAGACTAATTACACATGACAAAAGAGATTCATACATCTAAGTTCCTGATAATAGGGTGGTCAGGGTTGATCTCAAACACCCTTCTGCTTCTCATGAATTCCATGCTAGTGGCATCGCCCATAGTTTGTGCCTTCATTAGCCTGCAGCCGCAAATATGATTTACAGAGCACATGTTACTTACATTTTCAAAGAACTTCAAACTAAAATATGTATGATAATGTAAAACCCACCTTTCCATGTTCGCAGACCAACCAAATTTTCCTGAAACCAGGACACAAGGTGAAGAGCTCAGTCGGTTTGAAATCTGCACACTTGCAACTTTATCACCCAAACGTTTCTTAATCCAGTCAATTGTCAAGCTAAATTCCTGCTTCATCTCCTTTTCCTTTTCCTCATTCTTATCACCTGCAGAAATAACAAACTACATTTAGCAAGTTTGAACTGAAACATTAAGAACCAAACCATGAATCCAAGCCACTATAAGGGATACTGGCAACTATTTGATGAATGAAACGCAAAAACACTTCTAAAAATTGAGTTTATCCAATAGCATAATCCAAAATAAAACACGAGAAGGACACATGATTCAAAAAGAAAAGAAGCAAACCTAGATCCAAGTCTTCCTTGCTAATGTCCACAAAATTCTTTTCTTTGTATGACTTGATATTTTGGATGGCAACCTCATCTATTGGATCTACCAAAAACAGCACCTGCAAGATTACATAACAGAAGCCCCAATAAATAAATAAATATAAATAAATAAACGTTCAAAAGTTATAATCTCTACTAAAGAAAAGTTTATACTTCAAGATCCTTCTCCGCCAGTTTCTCCAAGAAAGGTGTGTTCTTTGCACTATTCACACTGTCGGCAGCAATGTAATAAATATCCTTTTGATCAGGTTTCATGCTGTCAACATATTCATCCAAGCTGATAAACTGTTCATCACTATGGGATGAGAAAAATCGAAGCAATGGAGCAATACGTTTGTGATTCTCACGGTCTTCAATGCAACCCAATTTCAAGTGTTTGCCAAAGTTCTCCCAAAACTTCTCATAGTCCTGCACACAAAACAAGGCAGCTGGTAAAAAAAGTTTGCAAGAAAAATGAAAAAAGCTTTCTAACTGCATATTGCAAGAATTAGATCATACCTCTCTGTTATCACTCATGGATATCCCTAGAATCATGTCAAAAGCTTTTCTGACCAACCGTTTCCTCATAATCCGCACCTTCAAGCACCACATATAAATTTCAGCAATTTGTAACTAATAAAGAGTTTTATACACGTGTCATAAAAGAAAATTATGCGGACATGTTAAGTGCATGTCTGCACCCTATCTACTTACTATGCGGCTCTCTTGAAGAATTTCACGTGACACATTGAGTGGAAGATCATTTGAGTCAACCACACCTTTGACAAAACTTAAGTATCTTGGGAACTGTTCAAGTAAATAATACATCAGAGCAGGATAAAATAATCAAAAAACTATCTAGTTACTCGAGAAATCAAGATGGTACGGCAGAGTTCCTATACCAGTTCTCCATCAAAGTCATCTGAAATGAATACTCTCTTCACATATAGTCTTATATTCTTGGTCTTGGGATTGACTATGTCATCCTTCCCTGATGGGGCATATGGAGGCACATAAAGTATAGACCTAAATTCTACCTCACCCTGCAACATCGTCACCAGAACATTAGCTGTGAAATTAGTATTAAGATTCATCTTTAGAGAACAACTGAGGCTATCAAGCTAATTCTTTCATCTGAATAAAAATATATACAAAAACCCATCACACATAACAAGATTGCACTCGAAAAATAATTTTACCTCTGTGGTAAAGTGTGATGATGCCAATGGCTCCAGGTATTCATTAAATGTTTTCTTGTAAAACTCATTGTAGTCCTCTTTGGTGACTTCTTTAGGATTACGAAGCTGCACAAATAGATTAATGTCAAAATTGAACTGCATCTTAACCCAACTTCCACTTTAAGCATAAGAAATGCAGTTGGAAAACATAAAACTAACCCAGATAGGCTGGGTCTCATTCGTGAGCTCCCAATCCCAGTACTTCTCAACAACCGTCTTAGTTTTCTTCTTCTTCTGTTATAACAATGTGTCAAGTTATAAAACAGTTAGCAAATACATAGAGCAGCAGCTAAACAATCAAATATGACTCATAATTTCATAGACAATTAATTCAGGGAATACACAGCATATATCAGAACATTACCTCGGTCGTCTCATCTTGGCCATCCTTTTTAGCCTCAGCTGGATCCTCATCAACCTCTACCTGAAATTAGAGAAATTTTAGAAAAGCTCAAAAATCAACTTCACATCCAGTAATCAAGAAAGGGCTAGGGAATGAAACAATATCACAGAACAGACATAATGTCATTAAAACTAAAAAAATGGAATGCATAGTCATACTTCTTTGGTGAGTCCCTTTTCCTGCCAAGTGTATATTGGGAATGAGACAAACTGGGAGTAGTTTTTAACAAGCCTCTCAATCCGCTCTGGATGAGCAAAAGCTTTATCATCCCTCTGAAAAAAAGTAATGGATAAAATACACAAACAACCATAAGGTCCAAAATAAAGAAACTAATATACTAGCAGAAGGTCTAAAATGGGAATTTAAACCAGACCTTAAGATGCAGTGTAAGGCGAGTTCCTCTTGGAATAAGCTTCTCAGGATCTGTCTCCTCGGATATGGTATATGAGCTAGCATTTACCTCTCCTTCCCAAACATATTGTTTATCGGATCTTGGACTCTTGGTTGAGACAACCACCTTTAAGCCACACAAAAAGTATACATATAAACTTCCATAAAAAAGCTAAAAATGAAGTACCACATCATCACTTTTATTTAAATGCATACCCGATCAGCTACTAGAAAAGCAGAATAAAATCCCACACCAAATTGACCAATTAAGTTGTTGTCACCACCAGCACCCTTATTATCCTTTTGAATGAAACACCTTTGTCAGCATAAAAGATACATAATAGCAAAAAAGAATAAGGTCAATATAATCCTAAATCATTCTCCAGAAGAGGTAAGACCTTTACAGCCTTCAAAAACTTTGCAGTTCCACTTTGAGCAATGGTTCCAAGACAGTCAACTAGTTCCTGCTTAGTCATACCAATGCCTGTATCGCTGCACAGAAAAAAGTTACAGAAGCAACTGCATTGAAAATAAAGAGAATTTTTTTTATTCAAAGCTAATTATCTTACGTAATGGTGATAATCCCATTATCTTTATCAGCTTGAATTCGGATATCAAAATCAATAGCATCCTTCATCAGTTCAGGCTCTGTAACACTCAAAAACCGCAGCTTATCTAAGGCATCACTTGCATTACTGTGAAAAAAAGTGCACAGATTAACAGACTGGATAAGGCAATGCAACATGGAATCAATACCAATTACCAAAGGCATAGGTTACTTCAATATATTTTCAACAATATTTATAGCTCTCGTTTTGAAGCAGAGCATGGACGCAGGGGTACTTTGAGGTCAAAGGTTTAGCATATGGAATTAACCTCTTGTAAATTCAAGGTAAAAAATAACATAAAAACAATAAATCGATAACAGTCCAGCCCTTCCCAAGATACTGCCAAGATAGGAGATTTATAACTCAAGATTGCCCTGATTTCTAGAAATAGTTTTCTTGTGCAGAGAGAAGCTTGAGTAAACTTTTTTCAAAATGAATACTTAAATTTGCATAAACATATTGGGGGAAGAGGAAAATCAAAACCCCAGGGTATCCCTTTAAAAAGGAAAAAACATAACATTCACCAATTCTAGTTCTGGCAAAAAGAAAAAAAATGCAAAATCACCTACAGCAGTGATGGAACATACCTAATAAGTTCCCTGAGAAACACTTCCTTGTTACTGTATAAACTGTTAACAATGAGGTCCATGAGCCGACTAACCTGCCAAACAAAGTTCATGATATATATCAAATGAACTAGAGGCAACAAACCACACACATAAGAAAGACGGCAATACCTCTGCTTGGTACTCAAATTTCTCAGCTGGTGGGGAACTTGATGCATTAGATTCTGCAGCGGTTGATTCATATCGTTTGCCCAAAAACAAATCTCTTTTCAAATTTAGCTGATTAACACTGCCAGATTTCTCGGTACTTAATAAGGAATAGCGTCTAGGTTTTGTGTCATTCTCACCCACCTGCTCACAATCAGAATAAGAAAAATAAGACCATTTTAAACAAAATACAACAATAATTGAAAATGACAACAAAAATGATCCAAACTCCTACTTTCAAACTTCAAACAACACATAGGAGCCTATTTGGACTGACTTATTTGAGCTTATCAATTGACATAAGTTATGTGAAACTGTTTGCAAGAACTTACGGAAACAACTAACAACAATTTTCACAAATCTTTTCCAGTTTATTTTCAAATCCTCCAATATAGCTTATGAAAACCGCTCTAAGCATGTATAAAAACAATTCATCTTTATTTTATCTTTTGTAATAAAATCATCTTATGTAAGCTTATGCAGAAGCGCTCATCATCGTGATGATAAGTGCTTGTCCTATCCTATAAGCTACAAATAAGCTGTTTGTCCAAACAAGCCATCCAATTGTAATCATCTAACACACATAACTAACTATAGCTTATAGCAATGTGATGTAGCGTCCGCCGCATAAAACTAACAAACTTTAATTTATAATAATAATAATAATAATAATAATAATAATAATAATAATAATAATCAGTCGCAACAGAACACAAAAACTTGAAATTTAACAAACGATTTCAACTGCAATGAAAACAAAACTATTGATCTATAACTATAATCATCATATAATCATTTCAATTACACTTAAACAAAAAATTAAAAGTACACAAATTATTACAGAGGCAACGAAAATGATCATAAAAGTAAAAAACGAGAAAGGTGAATACCGAATGAGAGATAGAAGATGAAAGTGGAGCAACGGCATCACGGCGAAGTGCGGCGCCGTAACGGAGTAGGGCGGAAGAGCGGTTGGAGAGTCTGTGCATGGTGAATTGAACAGAGAGAGAGAGAGAGAGTGAGATTCGAAAAGTGCGTTGAAGAGAGAGTTTGTGATAAGTAGGGTTTAAGAAAGGGTTTATGTTGCCCACAGAAGAAGTTTCTGGATTCTACTCGTTCCCAAAATTAAGCTTTTGTTTCGGGAAAATAATCACTTATAATTTTCGTATCATTATTAAGCGTAAAGTCGGATATAAAATCAGACGGTTTAAGTTCTTAGTTTGAATTTATATTTAAAAATAGATCTTAAAATTTGGACCGTCTGATATTTATAGGACGATCACGAAACGCTGACAACATATCCAATTCTCTAATTTTCTAATGCCTAATTTTTTTTCTTCTTCTAATTTTAATGTTTATTCTTATTGATTTTTTAGTTTTCACGGTCATTTTAATCTAATTTGAGGTCAGAATGATTCCAACCCTAAACCAATATCGTTGCCACTTAACCAATTAACATTTGATAATATATTATTATTATTATTATTCTTGCTTATTACTACCTTCGTTCATTTTTATTTGTCGTTTTAGAAAAAAAGACCAAAATAGGAGGGATATATTTTTGCACCTTATTTTTCTAGTATGCCCTTTTTTTTATTATTAAATATATCATATTTTTAATCCACCAATAAATTCCTTATTTTTCACAAACATTATCTATATTCAAAAAAATTGTAACAAACTTTATTTAAAAACAAACAAAATTTGTATACAATAAAAAATATTTTATTGTTTCAACAAAAACAATTATACAAAATTTAGTCAATAAAATAAAATAAGAAGGAGGATATAATAGGCAAAATATAACCTAAATTGCTAAAACGACAAGTAAAAAGGAACAAATATTTTTTTCTAAAACAACAAGTAAAAAGGAACAGAGGTAGTACTACTTTGGGGAAATAATGTATGCTTCGTATTTTTTATAAAAAGAAAATAATGTATTCTTTTACTACATTTGTATAAAAATTGATTGATGTATTTTTCATATTTTTGTGCTAAGATAAATTTAAAAAAGTTTCTGCATTAAATAAGAAAATTTAAAATAAGTTGTAACACGTATATGGTCATGATAATAGTATTAATAGGAGTACTATCCAAAATAGTGGGAGAATTTTGTGAATGAGTTGAGTTAGTGTTCACATAAATAGTACTTTGAAATATCAAAATATGTTACTAGTACTTTTTTGATGCACTGCAAAATTTCACAAATGGAAAGGTGATTTCTTTTACATGCTGTTCATCTTATCATTTTATGCATGTACTATACACCAAAGCTAACTTAGTGCTCGATTGGAACCGTAAACAAAATTTCGTTTATCTTGCACCCTCAAAGCATTTAACTTTGTGAAAACTGAAAAACACGAATGATGCATTTGACCTATTAAAAAACAAAGGATCGGACATGATAGTGCAAAAAAAAGCTAACAGAACAACAATTTTTTTCAAGAAAGAATAAAATGATTGAGAACATAGGACACTGTTAATATGAACATATACACAAACACATACAATAAAAAAGTGGAGATGACTCAGTTGATAGGGACATCACATTATATATGTAGGTGCTGGAATTCGAACACGCAGTTCTCCACTTATTACTAGAATTTCTAGCCATTAGGCTACTTATTCAAAAAAAAATGAAGATTATGGAATCAAAATACTAAGCACAAGTAAATATATATAAGTATTAAGTAATTTACAGATGAAGTGAAGTATCAACATCTGAGGTATCAAAATTTCTTGATGTTGATGATCCACCTTGTAACCATGATGAACTCAAAGATGTGCTTGATTTCATGTTGTTCATATCACCTTGCTTGCTTGTCAAGTTGAGTCCAAGAGAAAGAGAATCATGATCATAAGTTGAGACCAACCTTTGTTGTAGAGTGTCATGTGATGATGTTGAGATTTTGTTCTCTGAAGTCAACAATCCATGAAGTTGTTTACCTTCTCTCCTTTCTTTCACTTTCTCCAATTGTCTAAACCTTTCTTGAAGAAGAGCAATGGAAGAGTTCACCATGGTTGGATCATTACCTTGCCTACCCATCATTTGAGAGTAATGAGTAAAGTTTCAATCTTTAGGGGAAGTGGAGTGGAATGAAGAAGAGGGGAAGTACTATATTTTGGTGGGTTTGGCATGTTGTGATTTGGAAGTGATATATAATACAAGTAAATGCATATATTTGAAGATCATCATTTTTAGCTGTTGAGCATTATTTTTTAGTATTTGGTTCCTTCTAATTGATTCCTGATGATAGCAACATAGATTAGAATCAAGTGATGTTTGACAAAATGACAAATAGATAGTTGTTGAAGTTAGTATAGGGAGAAGGAAGGGTAGCTTCATGTGTAGCCAAAAGGACTTTTTGAATGAGGAAAATGGTAAGAGGTAAAGTCCAAATTGATGATGCAGAGTAGCAATTGGAATGGAGTATTTTGGAGAATAAATGGTTAGGTAATTGCTTGTCAATTTTTGGACACTATTTTGCTTAGGAGGAGATGGTGTGTACATTATTGTTTGCTCTTGTTGATATGTTTCTTTTTATATTTAGTAGTATGTTTTCATGTTTCAACTATTGTATGAAATGTGTTGTTATTTCCGTTTATGATAAATCAACTCAGTGATAAGAGTTTGACTTTAAAATTTTAAGAGATGCTGTTCAAGTTTTTTCGAGACAATTATAACATAATCATCGATGTTACTATAATTAATACTTTAATAAAAAAAATTTATTTACTAAAGAATGTGTTGTTCATGTTTTGGAGCTTGGAAGGGGAGGGTCTTGCTGTGAAGAAGAGACAAAAGGAATTGGCAAGGAATATTTTTGGAATTTGCCATCAATCATTAATTAGTCATTAGTGTTCCATCAAAGAAAGAGAAAGAACTCAATGTGTAAAATTATATGGTATGTTCAACTATGAAACAATATAAAATGCAAATTTTCTACCGTTCAATCTTATAAAATAACCAATGGCGTGTTCATTATGTAGTCATGTCATGTGCAATTGTTGCATTAACATCTCTATTAACAATTTAATTGGTTTCAACTCTCTAAAATAACACATTTCACTCTTATAAAAGCAAGGTGAGGTGGAGGAGATATATCATTTATTTAAATTATCAATTGAGATTATAATAGAACATCTCTTAACTATTACTTAGTTGATAGTTAAAACATATATTATTGCAGTAATGTAAAAAACATTACTTTAGAAGTTGGAGTTTAAATTCTTAATTCTACATTTTTATGACTTTCACTTAAAAAAAAGTAAAATTCAAGAAATTCTAATCTATAAACACATAATCATACTTTAAAAAATAACATAGTCATGAGTTTTGAGACTTTAAGAAAGGGAAAAACAAAGAATAATGATGATGACTCTCGTGCATCTCTTTCAAATTCCCACCCCACATAATAAAGAATGTTTTTTCTTCCAATAGTGTAGGGCATGCATGACATATGGTAATAATAACACCTTAGTTAAGTATGCATGTATATCCCTTCTTATAATTTCTTCTAATATTTTAGAGGTTATGATAAATTGTGGATTTTGATTTTATAAAAAGAATTGATATTGTGAAATGTAATTTATTTGATGATACTTAGACATGATAACTACTTATCGCAATTCATGATATGTTCTACTATTCAAAATTTCGACAGTTTAAAAATGTTTAACTTATAGTTTTGTTTCAATCTCTTCCAACTCGAACTACTTTATCAATATCATGCTACCTATGTAACAAAATATGTGAAGTCAAAAAAAAAATGTTACAGAGTGTGTAAAATTTAAAAAGAAGTATTCATGTATTTTTTTTTGTTTATATTTTGTTAAAGAAAGTATAGTTGTACATGTGCAAGCTTTCTTCCTAAACCTCAAATGACTTAGGACAATACTATCTCTTCAGTTATTTACCATAATAAGTATTGCCATTTGCCACCTCAACTTTATCTTTATATCTCTTCAATTCTTTGAGTGTATGATTGATCTTAGTCTTTATTTTACAACAAAGTAATTCAATCACAAGAAGACAAGATTGGTGCAAATGATAGAGCCCAAATTCTTGAACTTTAGCAAAACCAACTAGACTTTATGCAGCCTTGTTTTTGCACCTTTTAACATAGTTTACTCTATTATTATTAGACATGCTAGATATAATATTCATGCAATTAATCATAATCATTCTATAATTGATCTATGACAACTATATATTTAGACACAAGCAATCATTTAACTAATAACATTGGTTTATTTTTTAATTCTTATTAATTAAAGTAACACTAATAACTATTTTACAATATTCAAATTGCCCTTATTTATATACAGTTTATTAAGTGTTAAACTCCACTAAAACTCACACAGGTGTAACACAAGGACTTCCGAAAGAAATTGGGTCACAGATTTGGTTAATATATATGCTAAATTGGGTGATATGGTTTTTGCTAGACTTGTTTTTGATTCCATGGTTGATAAAGATTTAGTGTTGTGGAACTCCTTGGGTTATAGACTTATAGGTATGCTAGAAATGCTGATGTTAAGGTCGCGTTGAAGGTGTTCGATGAAATGCCTAGTAGGGGATAAGCTTACTTGCTAGAGAGATATTTGATCAGATGCCTGATGAGAGTTTTGTTTCTTGGAATGCTATGATTAATGGGTATATGAAGTCTGGTAAAATCAATTTGGCGGATGAATTGTTTTGTCGTATGTCTATATCCTAGGAGGAGTTCGATAAGTTGGAATTCGATGATAGCTGAGATAAGCTCAACGGGTGTTTTTATGAAACTACCGAGTTGTGTAAAGTGTTTCTGAAAGAGGGGTTTGTGCCGAGCAATGTTACATTGCCGAGTGTTCTTTTTGCTGTTTCGGATTTGGCTGTTCTTGATAATGGAAAGTGGAATCATTCACTTCTGGTTAAGAATGATTTGAGTTAGATGGTGTAACTGTACTTCATTGGTAGAATGTATAATAAGTGGCAGTATAGAGAGTGCTTTGGCTGTTTTCAAAGCAATAGGCAACAAGAAGCTCGGGCATTGGACGGATATAGTTGTGATCTTAAGAATGCATGGTTTGGTTGATCGAGCTCTTGAGCTTTCTATGGAAATGCGAAGAATTCGAATGAAACCACATGCTATGCAAAGTTGAGGGAAATGAGGGAGAAACTGAAACTGGAGGACATGTTCCTGATACAAGCCAAGTTCTGCTAAATATCGATGGTGAGAAAGCAAAAGAATCTGAATTAGAGAATCACAGTGAGAGGTTGGCCATTTCATTTGGTCTCGTCAATACGGAAAGAAGAAGTCCTATTCGCATTATAAAGAACCTTTGAGTCTGTAAGGATTGCCGTGTAGTTATCAAACTCCTCTTAGCTATCTACTATCGTAAAATCATAGTGAGAGATAGCAGCCATATTCATCGTTTCTAAAATGGATCTTGTACTTGTAATAAGTTTTGGTGATACCAATCACCTTACTATTTTAACCACATTCGCGCCTTTTTTCACGTGCAACCACATTCATACTATATAGCAGTTTCTTTGTGTAATTACTAATTAGTAGTTACATTTAAGCAGTTGATGTTATTCAAAAATTTCTGCAGAAGCCTTTAACTTGGTTGCATTATTTGAACTAATTACCATTTAAGGAAGGATGTTTATGAGAAATTAAATAAAAACATATGAATAACACAGCTCAATCATTATTCTGAATTCATGCACAAGAGTTGACATTTCTTAGAATCAATATTTCTAACATATAATCAGCCACATACAGGTTAAACACAACACAAATGCAAAGAGAGCAGAATATTGCAGCTGAAGAGGCAGCCATATCTTGGTATTCTCATTGTCCGGGGACGAAGTTAGTAGCATATGCCCATGCATTGTTGGCGACAGGGTCAGCAAGATGGTCGTAAAGGTTCTGAACGGGGCCCTTTCCGGTAACAATGGCTTGAACGAAGAAACCGAACATGGAGAACATAGCCAAACGGCCGTTCTTGAGTTCCTTCACCTTCAACTCTGCAAATGCATCAGGGTCATCAGCAAGACCAAGAGGGTCAAAGGCACCACCGGGGTAAAGTGGGTCTAGTCCTTCGCCAAGTGGTCCTCCACCAATTCTGTAACCTTCAACAAATCCCATAAGCACAACCTGAGTAGCCCAGATTGCAAGAATGCTCTGAGCATGGACCAGGTTTGGGTTGCCCAAATAGTCAAGGCCACCCTCAGCGAAGATCTGGGAACCAGCTTTAAACCACACTGCCTCACCGAATTTAACACCATTCTTTTCAAGGATTTCGGGGAAGGTACATCCCAATGCTCCAAGCATAGCCCATCTGCTGTGAATTACTTCAAGCTCACGGTTCTTTGCAAAGGTCTCAGGGTCAGCTGATAATCCAGCTGTGTCCCATCCATAGTCACCAGGAAATTCACCGGTCAGGTATGATGGAATTTGTTCGGAGAATGGACCCAAGTACTTGGGACGGTCAGGGCCATACCTAATTTTAACAACATATCATACCAGGTCAACTATAGAAACAAATTATCAGAATCTTAACTGAAATGTTGGCATTTGATTTGATCTTTAAAAGACAAGATTGTTACTATATGCTATGATCCACGGACACACTATATGCTATGATGCACAGACACGGTCATCGTACATGGCACAAACACTTCCACACTGATAATAATTTGAGAATGACATAATTCAATGTAATCATGTGTCTGTATGTCATGTTACATGTCTGACACGGGCCTAATCCAAGAAGTGTCCGTGCTTCATAGATTATAGTCTATAAGTAGTTATATCAGCAGTTACTTATTAACATTTGATTTAATCTATTACATTACACATGCATAATCTCTTACTTTTGGGTATGCCCCATCTAGCTAAGAATTTTTTATTAAATTCTTAAGAGACATAATGAAATACTTACCAGATGCTCTCAGGAGCACTCTTGACAGTACGACGCATGGTTAAGCGACTTTGTCCAAAGTTACCAGCTTTCCTGATGAACTCATTTCCTTGTATCAAGCTAGTCTTACCAGTGAATGCTGATTGTTGGATAGCAGAGGTGGCCATGAGGGCGTTTGAGGCTTCTTTCTGTTGTTCTCTTTAGTGTTGTTAGCTTAGTGTTGTTGTGAAGAATGATGAAATGACTACAATGGTTTATAGTAGTCTCATAAGATTTTGTGGATTAGGATATGCACAAGTCAGCAACATCTTATTGGTTCTGAATTTGGATATGTGGATTCTCAACCTGATATTTTGTGTTCATGTTGTGGCTCTCTTTGTGCCATGTGGACATTGTGATCTGGTATTCTGGTTGCTTAGGTGTTTTGGAGAGGGTGAATGTGAGCCAAGGAAATTAGGTCCACCAAAGATTTTGGAAGAGAGTTTGTATTGGCCATTTGAACTGAGCTGGTTGGTGCTATAGTTCAATCCCATTGTCCATCACATCTTTTTATTTTGGATTAAGTAAATAGATTTGTAGAGGATAATATCAACTTCATTTAAATTCAGTATCTTTATTTTGGAACTAATATCAGTATTTAGTATTTACTGTTAGGGGTTCTAATTGAAGTAAGAATAAAGTTATATATAGATTCATCTAATACAAAAATTGACATCGAAAAGATTTGAATGTGAAACATGCACAAAAGTACACTATGAGATTTCAAGTCTATACAATCACCAATCAACCCTAATGGTAGTAATGGTTTAGATGTTTGCCATAATATCAACTTAATCATTCACATTATTAGTATTTTAATTTAAACATAAAAGTATAAAATATTAATCAAGTTTCTTTGTTTAATATGGTTGTGATATCAAATGCAACACTAACATAGGGTGATATACTACATTTATAAAGATCAAATTTAATTTTAGCCTGTAAACACGTCTTATGTGCTTTTAATCTTATGAAAATAAACAAATAATAAGAGTTCTATATATTGACGTTCTATATTGAATGAAAAAATGAATGCGGAATATTTGTCTGTGTTAAAATATTACTGTCAAACTCACTTATGTTACCCCTCGTGACCTAACAATAACATGGAGAAAATAAAAGTGAGTGAAGCCACACAAATACGAAGGTGCACAAAGCTGCTCAACCTCAAGAACACAAGGTGGCAGTTCATTCATGCTAAATTACAAAATTGGCTCACATGGTTCCACTCATTCCAGGATATGAGAAGAGGTAAATTACTCTAAGTTCCTCCTTTGTCAAAAGACACTCTAAGCAACAGTAAAAAAATTAGCATGAATGACAATTGAAATTTTCTTACAAGACCATAATTAAAAAAATAATTGAGGCAAGACCTTAATTAAATTTGATAATAGATTCAAGTTTCTTATGAACTCTAAATTCTTTATTTTCAGAAATGTGAATCATACAGCAATTGTTAATTCACATTGCCCAATCATGTCAATTTCATCTTGTAACTTAAGAAATCACAAAAATATCTCCACAGTAGTATATTTCACATGGGTATCCCCACACCTCCATTGTCTACAATCAACATAACTAGTTAGAAATTCAAAATATTCGGTTTCTTTCGTCTATGCGAGTTAAAAAGATCAAACTTGGCTACGGTGAATCTAGTCAGATGTTTGAAATAGTATACATGTACAAAACCAGAAACTGCATAACAGACAGCTAGTATGAATTTTAGACAGCACTACAATATGCTATTATGAAGTAAATGCAGGCACTCAATGATGATGGGTGGCATCTTCATGATGCTCAGTCTCTTCTGCATCCTCGAATCGTTCGTCATTGATTTGAAGCTGCAGTGAATAAATACAATAAGGGAAAAAGTTATACAATCGGTAAAACACAATTTTCCCATTGATTTAGAGATGATCATCTAAAGGGTGAAAAATTGCAGTTGCAGATCTAAGATAACTAGATAAGCATATGCAAAAGAATCTTAAATCCAAGATGTATCATGAATATGTAGATCAACAAAATTCAAAGATTAGCTTCAAGCAAATAAAATAAAAACTTCAGGTTTATGAATTTGAGATTGTGGCAGTTTTAACATATGCTCCCTGGCCTAGCCTATCCCTATGTCCCAAAACCTTGGGATACATATTTCCAGTTAAACAGTTTTAACATTCAAAGAAAATGATTAAACTGAAAGTTCAAAAGGACTAGATTGGATCAACAGATCAAGAAAATGAAATAAAATCACAAAAGTAAGAAATACCAAAATGAACAGGAGCACAATAAAAACGTTTATACATATAAACCAGATAAACACATAAGAAAGGTAGGCATATCATCATAATAGTGGACATGTTCAAAGTAACAATCGGTCTCAGGGAATATGCAGAAAATTACACAGCAGAAACTTCCAAAAGGTTGGGAAGCGGGTCAAGTTAAAACATCAGACAACCCAGGTATATTTGGGTTTGTTACAATCAAAATATGGCGCATTTAGTGCATTCAGAAAATCAGAGCCATTAGAAAAAGATTAGACAACTCACATTCCAACCTCGACAAATCAAATTCAAAACACAAACTTTGAAATTGAGTCATCCAATCTTTCATTAAACGGTTCTAATTTACTAAAGGCAATGAATGCACTATTTTCTTTTATTATATTTGTGTGGGTCAGTGAATAGATATGCTAGATATATAATTACAAGGTAGAACACCGTACCTCAAGTATGTTACCAGCAAGGTCATGATGTCCATTTGAATGACCAAGAGTATTGGTTGGATTATGAGATAAATAACCTTCATCCTCTGAAAAAGAATAGATTTTAACAATAATATACTAACTAAAACAGACAGTAAAAAGAACAATCAAATGAAAAAAATTAGGAAATAAGACTAAAGCCCATGGTCACACATGCCTGCTTCATCTTCCATCTGATCAGCGTTGAAAACCCATTCATGTTCTTCTTCTTGCTCCTCTACAAGAATATAATCAACATAAATAACTCACGAAGATGGGGAAAACAGAGAGAAGATTCGTATGAAGAAAAAACACTACTGACCATCATTTGGATCTGGATTAAGCTCAGCACACTCACAGAATACTTGAAACAGAGTATCCACTGGAAAACAATTAACAAATGGTGAGCACCGTGTTACCAAATCATGAGTACAGACAACAATAAATCAATAACTTTCTATTCCATTCTGTTGGGTTTCTGACGCGTTAGTGAATTACTCTTTTGTTGCTAATAACTCTTGTACACTCTCATTTAGTATTTTTTTAATAAAAAATCTACCTCCAATAGAGTTTATCACACACACACACACACACACACTTCATTGCTTTTACTCCTGATACCTAACATCAAGTACATAATTGTGGGAGAACAAGAATATCATACACTGAGTTGGATCAGTTGGAATGAGCCTCATCTCTCTGACATTGGATAAATCAAGAACATGATTGGATTCTGAATCTGAGTTGTCGGAATTGAGTTCCTCATCTGTCCCTGTTTCAATCTAAACCAAGTAATAATAATGAGAAAATCAAAAGTGAAAACATAGAATTGTTTTTGACAAAATACACTTAGATTTATTTGATTTATAATAATAATTAATAAAATCCTTCACATTTCAAATGTTAGGTCAAACTAGTATTATTGGGGTTTTTTGCACCACAATGGCTACATTGACATAGTATCTCACAAGCTTTGATACTATTGATCAGCTATGGGACTAATAATTTCTACAAGAGTATGTTATGCGGATATTTAACCAGGGTCCTCCCCACACCACAATCTCAGTGCTACTTAACCAACTGGGTCACTAATCAGACATTTTAAGAATATTTTTTTTTTGTAGAAAACCAAAGAAAGTAGGGTTTTTGACGCCTCAATGGCACCGCACTATGAAGTACTCCACAAGCTGTGATACTTTCTATCACATATGGTAATGATTTCTACTTAGGTCTTTAGGTCGCAGCTAAAACCCCTTTGCCCCTCCACACAAACTCAGCACAATTGGGTAGCAGTTCAAGACTAGTTTAACCTACATTTAATATTCTTAAGTAAAAAATTGATAAATGAAGTGAAACAATTTTTATAAGTTATTTTCATAAGCTATAATGGAGAGCTTATGAAAAGAAGCTCAAAATGCATCATAGACAAATCATAAACTATTTTTCATAAGCTGTCTTAAACAGTCTTACAAGTATCAGTACATAATTTCAATCAACTTCAAATAATGCAAACCAAACTGACCCTTATAACTTATTTCCACTCGAGTACTTCAGTCGATGCACCTCAAAGCTATACCCCTCTCTACAAGATTATACTCTACATGCATCAAACCATGAACCTCCCCAATTTAACTTACAATTTCATATTTTTAAGTAACAACTTGATAATCAATTTAACTATTTTATATTTTGTTTTCACCATCAGTTTAATATGGTTCGGAGGTCAATTATGTCATAAAGTTGCGGGGGATCGAACTATAATCCTCCCTACCAAGTCCAGTGTCAATCCCCACCGGACAACTAACGTTTGGTTAATGAATTTAACTATTTATTTACTCAAAAAGAAAGATGATGATTATGATTAAAAGTAGCGTACCTGAGTATAGAGACAAGGAAGAGAATAAGCTTCAGGATCTCTGGAAACAGCATGAAGAGAAATAGACAAGAAATCAACAGCGTATCCTTTGGATTTATCAACATCACTAACCCATATAACTTGCCTGTCAGTGAGTGAAATCAACAACAACAATAAGATAGATACTAAAATGCACAGAACGAACGAACGAGAATAGAACGAGTGAGTTACTACTTACTTGGTAGTGATGTAGAGAGTGCCGGGGGATTGGGGAGGAAGATTAGCGAGGGCTATGTCGACGCCGGGTTGGACGCGAATCAATTCTTCACCATTCTCACTGTCAATTACAGGTTGTTCTCCGCTTGTAGCTCTTAGTCCTAATGCCATTTCTTCTGTCACTCACTATCTAGGGTTTTGCGATTGCTGACCTTGATGCTTTGTAATTCAAGGGTTTTGGAAGGTTCTTCAAATCAAAAATTATTATAACACCAAATTAATTTTTTATTAAACATTTTTTAAATAGAGAAAGTCTTATATGGACAAATGCCATTTGGGCACTTCAAATAATTTTTTTTATCTAAAGACTAAGGTATCCAATGTTAAAATTGGAGGCATATAGGATAACTGATTTGATTCAGAAATTTAAAGTTATTCTGTATTCAAGGCGAAAATCGAATTTTCAATTGTTCAAATAAAGTTTTGACAATACATAAATAATTATTACTCTTTTAAGAAATAAGTCTATGTGTCAAAAATTCATAGTTCAAGTGGTAAAAAATATTAAAATTGCTAGAGAGAATGATCATAACCGAAGTTCAATCTCTAATCACTCTGCTTTATATATGTCAATTTATAATAACAAAAATTTAGTTGATAAAGAACATAATACGCGGACTCATTTTTATAATAAGAGGTGAAATTTTATTCTAGCACTTAAACCGCCTAATTTAAATAGAATTAAAAGTATTTTTTCTTCCCTCTCGTCATTTTTCCATCTTCTTTCTCCCCTAATCTTTGTAGCAAAATATTTCACTTTTTACAACTATCTTATCTCATCAAAAAACATATCTCCCTTTAATCAATCTTCTCATGGGGCTATCTCCAATCTCATTAAGAAGAAACAAATTTTTGAAAAATCAACAAAAATATTTAACAACAATACAATCAAACGGAAAAAGATTGGAAAATGAAAACTATTGAAAAATCTATATAATTTGCATTGGTGTTTTTTTATGTTTCTATATAATTTGTATATAATTTGGAGAAACATAAAACAAACACCAATACTATTGAAAATATATTTACTCATGAATTATGAATAGTTTTATTTTTCCAATTTTTTTTGTTTATTGTTAAATTTTCTCTTAGACAATGTATTGTATGTGGAGACTTGGAAGAGATTGTCTACCTATTAAGGCAAAAATTAATGAGCAAAGGAGTTAATGGTGATTCTAATTGTGTTGTGTGTCACAGATACACAAAATACAATGGGCATTTATTTTTTGATTGTGCAGATAGTATAGCTTGTTGGCGACAACTTAACTTAAGGAATGAATTACAGAATTTAATGGAAAATGCTGAAGGATTTATTGATGTTTTCAAGCGTATTTTGCACAATTTTACCACTCAACAGTTGGTTTCTTTTGCTATGACATCTTGGAGTTTATGGCGTAAAAAAAACTTGAAATTATGGGAGCAAAAAATTGAGAGCATTCCACAGGTAATTGGTCGCGCCAATGGCACCCTCATGGCTTGGCAACATGCACGTCAAAAAGTTGATATAGCCCAACCACAACACGTTCAGGTTACATGGCAACCTCCACCGCTAGATTTCGTCAAATGCAACATTGATGCCGCCATATTTGCTCATGAACAACGTATAGGCATGGGAGCTTGTCTTCGTGATGACAAAGGAAGTTTTATCTCGGCCATGACAGCACATGAAGATGTTGTAATGACAGCGCCGGAAGCAGAAGTGTGGAGCTTACTTAAAGGTATCCAATGGGTTCTTAGCTTGGGTTATAATAAAGTTGTCTTTGAGCTAGATTGCAAGATTGTTGTGGATGATGTAAACAGGGTAAGTATCAACCACTCAGAGTATGGTTCAATTATACAAAATTGTCGAACCTTACTCCACCACTATAACGACTTCATAGTTGTTTTTGCTAGGCGGTAAGCAAACGGTAGCGCTCATGCACTCGCACGAGCAGCTTTATCCCATGCTTCTCGCAATATTTTTGATGTAATTCCTCATTGTACTGCTACTATTATTATGAATGAAATGCCATAAATTTATTTGGGTCAAAAAAATAAATAAATGCATGTTTGTATTGTCTACATACTCCAATTTTGTCAAAAATAAATACTCCATATTGTTTTGACAGGTCCACGCACAGTACTACTAGAACATCTTTATTTTCTAGAACTAGAACATCAAAGTCAACGTCTACCCAAAAAAAAAAAAAGAACATCAAAGTCATTCTAATGTGAATAAATTTGTGGTTACGTTTGTTTTATAAAATGTTAGTATAAATTATTTAGGATAAAATATGATACAATATTTTAGGATAAATTATTTTTCTTTTACGGTGTTTAGTGAAAAAAATATTATTTGAGTATTTTGAATAAGCTGCACATGAGATAAAATTTGTCATGCTTTATTGAGGAATAGGAACTTTAGTTTTTGTTGGATTAATTGTTTTTTATTTAGTCTAATCTCACGAACAATTTTAAAGTCAAATATAATTACAATTGTCTTATTCAATCTTTTATTTCTTAACATATTAAATACACTCTTAAAAAAAATTAAAACGATTATGTTTACAAGTATTTTAAGGCAGATGTTAAAGAAACTAAATACTTGAAAATTATATATTTATTTCTTTTAAAAAAAATTAAGAAAAAAAATGCTTGGTTATCTCAATTTTAAAAACTGTTTCAAAGAAGCGTAGATAAAAAAACTTGATTGGTAAATTTTCAATACATGTGGAAGTGTGTTCACACTGTTCAGTGTTGGGTGGCAAAAGAATGGTTTGGACCAATGTTTTAAAAACCGGACCGAACATCGAATCGGTGAGAGTACTGGTTCACTGGTTCACTGGTCGAATATCCGAGTGGCTGGTCGAACCGCATAACTAAACCGGATCAGACCGGATTAAACCGGTTAAATGAACCGATAGCCACAATAAAACTATAGAGTAACTAAACAGGTTGAACCGGATCAAATCGGATAACTCGATCTTTAAAAAGAAATCATAACACCTAAATAAAATATAATCATTCTTTAAATTTAAATTTAAATTTTAGACATAGTCATCACACATTGAAACACTATATAGTAATTTTTTTTTTCTTTAAAAAATTACAATTGTTTTGTTAGCCTTATGAGCTTGGTATTTCTAAACTTTTATTTTTAATTTTTTTATCAAACACTATAATTCTAATCCAAGCCCACTTGTATGAACATAAGTCCTAACAAACCCTAAAAATTAATAGAAGGAAGAAAAGAAGTAAAGCAGCAAGCCGCCACCCACTCCTTTTCCATTATTCATTCTGTTTTTATTTTTCCTCTTCTTCTTCTTTTTGTCTACTCCCAATTGATTGCTGTTCTAGTGTTCTATGTATTGGCCTATAATTCTCTCTCTCTACCTATTTCTCTATCCTCCCCTTATTCAACCCTTATCTTGACTAGTTATTCTTCCATGAAAGCAAAATCAAAACTGCCTCTTTCAAGATTCAAGATCATAAACAAAGAAAAAGTTAAAACAAAACATGTATTATAATACACATGTTTTACTTTCAAGATCTGGTTTTTATCATTTTTTATTTTCTTTAAAAAACAAAACGCAAGTTAACAACTTGGCAAAAACAAGCTAACAACACTGCAATTGAAAGTCTCTAACGCAAGAATTTGGATTTGAGAGTAAAAAAAAAGTATTTTTTTTCAAAAAAAAAAAAAACAAGTATGAACCGTGCGGTTTTCGGAAACCGCCGGTTCACCGATTTTTCCCGGTTTTCTCCGGTTTTGACCGGTTCTGTCCGGTTCAACTGCATGACCGATCCAACAAGCGAATCAGACCGGTTACCCTCCGGTTCACTGGTCTAACCGGTCCGACCGGTCGGTCCGGCCCGGTTTTTAAAACACTGGTTTGGACAATGTTTTGTTACAAATTTTCTTTTGCCTCTACACTAAATACGCGTTTTCTTTTGCTTACGTAAACCAAATCTTGTTTCTATAATACCCTTTCTTTCTTAGCTTAAAATCATCACACCATTCCCATTTGAGCTTAACCTTCCATCTTTTTTCCCCATAACATTGTCAATGATTTTTCTCCCTTGTTAGACCACATTTGTCACATACAATGATGTGTGTCACATAAACACCATTTTTCTTGATATCAAGAGTTACTAACAATTTTAAATTTGTTACCATTTGAATAAATCATATCACAAAGGTTGTTCAAGTTAATCATTCTTGCCTTCAATTTAACCATAAACTCTCACACAAGCAATCAAACAACATGTCTTCAGAATCAGATGGTGCCAATATAGAACTTGGTGCTAGCTTACTCATTACTACTACTAGCAGTAGCAAGTATAGCAAGAAATGGCGTAAAAGCTTATACATAGGATTTCTCATCTCCTTGAAGAAGCCTACAACTTCTAGTGCCAACTATGAAGAATCGACATCATCGCCATTTTCTTCAGTATCATACACTTCATTGCCTCCAGCTAGAACCTCCTCTGCCAAATCTTATGTTTCAATTGATATAGACATAGTCTCTCATGTCCAAGAAGAAGAAGACGTAGTAAATCGGCAGGATAGGAATGATATTGCTAGAATTGTGAAGGAAAAGGACTTGCAATCTCTTCTTGAGCTTGGTGGGGTTTCCAGAGTTATTGATGTTCTTCATGCTCAAAGTCAACACTCATTAAAGGTATCCCAATCCTCTTCAAAAATACTTTTTGGTTACCGAACTAAATTTTCAAGCTGCTTATGAAAGATGTATTTTTTTCTTGTTGATGATGTAGTTTTGGTTTTGTGGAACAGAAGATCACAGGGAACCTTGGAACAAGCTTCTCTAGCATTCTATGGAAAAGCTGCAAGGACAATTTTTACACAATTTCATTGATGCTGATTTCGGCTTCATTGTCTTTTGCCACGGAGCTCAAGCAGGAGGGGCCCAAATATGGTTGGCATGATGGTGTTGCTATGGTTTTTTATGTTTTACTTCTGCTTACATTCTCTTCAATATCTAACTTTAGGCGCGAGCGAAAAATGATCAAGTTGGCAAAGAGAAAAGGCCAGGAGGTGAAGTTCAATGTTAAAAGAGGTGAACACGATCTTGCTCTTTCCGTGTATGATATTGTGGTGGGTGACATGGTGTGTTTGAGTCCCCATGATGAGGTTCCTGCTGATGGTTTGCTTGCGAATGGTGATGTCCTTGTGCTGGCTGAAGAAATGAATAATGAAAAAATTGATTGTGTGGAGAACCCATTTCTTATAGCTGGTTCAAAGGTGATTGAGGGTCATGGAAGGATGGTTGTGACATCAGTTGGAAACAAACTGAATTTAGCTGAGATGAAGAGCTCAATGAATTGTAATTTTGAAAAGAAAGGCATTTTGGAGAGTTTAATTGTGAAGCCAATTTCTTACCTTGACAAAGCTTCTCTTTTCATCTTTACACTGGTTGCACTTGTATTGTTCATTCGCCTGATTTGTAAAAAAGATGGAGATGGTGGTGGGTTGCCAGATATGAAAGGGAACAATGTTTCAGTTGGTCTGTTGGCGCGACTCCTCGAAAACATTTTTTTGAGACCACAAGGAAAGATTTCCACTTTAGCAAGACTTTTTACTGTTGTAATATTGTGTGTACAACATGGAGTGCCACTTATGGTTACTTTATCTCTTCATTACAAGAATGATATAGTAGTGCCTGATCAAGAAGTTGTTCTTAATGATTTGTCATCTTGTACAACAATGGGATTGGTAACTGTCATCTGCTTCGATGTATCTGGTGGGATCATATCAAAACCAATGGAGGTTAGCAGAATCTGGATGGGGGAGGGAGAGACAGATATCAGCAATATTGAGGAATCAGAAACAGGTCGAGCTGTACTTGACAAGCTTAAACAAGGACTTGGTTTATCAGTTCTTGCACCAGGACTATCTCCTTCTCCTGTGTCCAATTCACTTGTTTCGTGGGCAGAAAAAACATGGGAGATGGACATTTTATCTTTTAGAGAAAAATTCCATATTCTTAAGCATAGCAAACTGGATTCTAACCAAGAGGGCAGTGGAGTTTTGGTGAGAAAAGTTAGGGCCAGCGAACAAGTTATGCATTTACACTGGAGCGGCGATGCATCCACAATATTGGAAATGTGTTCACAATACTATGATAGTGTAGGAGCGCGTCATTCCTTGGAAAATAAAAAAATCAAATTTGGGCAGGTGATTCAAGAGATGGAGGATAGTGGCCTTAAGCCAATTGCATTTGCTTGTAGACAAACACAAGTGCAAGAACTGGAGCAAGATGAGTTGACCTTGTTGGCACTGATAGGTCTCAAATTCAAGAGTCAAGAATCAACAAAATCAGCTTTGCAAAATCTCAAGAATAATGGAATAGAAATCAAATTGGTCTCGGAGGATGACATCATGGTAGTGAAAGACATGGCTTGTGAACTGGGAATGGAAGTGCCAATAAGCGGTCACCTTGAAGGAAAAGAACTTCAAGATTTGAATGACAAAGAAAGATTAGTTAAAGTGGATCAGGCCATTATAATGGGAAGTTTCAGTCCTGAAGACAAGCTTATCATGGTAAGGTGTCTGCAAGCCAAAGGTGATGTGGTTGCATTCATTGAACAACAGAGGTTGATGACAAATCATACTTCAGAAGTTCTAAGGCTAGCTGATGTAGGGATAACTCATAACTCTCTAAGCAGAAGAATTGATAGTAGACTGAATTCTGGTATATCTATCACATGTTTCAGTGCATTGGAACCAATTGTTAAGGCTGGCAGAAGTAAATATCACAATATTCAAAAGTTTGTTCAACTTCAGATGACAGTTGGTATATCAGGGTTACTCATAACCTTGATTACAACAGTATTCACTGGAAATTCTCCCCTAACAGCAATCCAATTGATTTGGGTGAACACACTAATGTGCAGTCTAGGTGGCTTTATGATGGTGATGGAATTAAGTAGCGCGGAAGAACTTCCCAAACAACCAACTGATAGGAATCAACCAATTATAACCAAGAAAATGTGGAAAAACATAGTTTTTCAGGTTTTGTATCAGGCCTCTGCATGCATGATACTTGAATTTGGGGGACATGTAACTTTCAGTGGAAAGCAAGTAAGAAAAATCATGATCTTCAATACATTCTTCTTATGCCAGCTTTTCAATCTGCTCAATATCATGGATTTGTTGAAAGTAGGAGTTTTCAAGATTCAGAAGTACTGTTTCTCTGTGGTTTTAGGTGGTTGTATACTTATGCAGGTTGTCGTAATTGAGTATGCAAATGGCCTAGCAGACTGCACGCAGCTGAATGCCGCTGGATGGGCTATCTGTGTCCTGGTTAGTGCTGTTTCATGGGTACTTGAATGGACCTTCAAGAAGATTGTTTCAGTTTTTTTCAGCACCAATTATACCCCACCCTTGGATTCTCGAGTCTACCCAAGTACCCAACAACCTTTGTTCTATTTTTATTGGGGGCTTCCATTTATGATGTTTCTTTTGTTCCCTCTAGGACTAGCAGGTATGAATATGACATTTCATTGATTGTTAGTGGAAGGTCATCATTATGTAAATTAATAAGGTATATACACCAGTTTAGAGTTTAGGTGATGCTTTACCACTGTATCATATGCATCTTCAATTATTTCTTTTCCAACATTTTACACACATGGATTAGCAGCGTAATGTAAAAATTTGATGTTGTCTAGAGAAAGCTAGTTTAACCAGTTTCAGTAGTTTCAATATCAACGTTATTTGTGTGACATTTTAATTACATCATTATCACACTACTGCTTTGGTTAATAAAAGAAATATTAGAAAATGTTTCATTTGAACATAAATAGCAAGCCATGTTTCAATTCACGCTACTTCATTTCAATATTATGTCTAAGTAATGGTGTGTAAAATACTGCAGAAGAAACATTGATTATGATATTTAACCATTTCTCTTGACTTTTGAATTTTGATACTGGCGTAAACATGCTATGTACCATAATTTCTAACCAGCACCACTACCAATATCATCCAGGGTTAAAATGTGAATGCAATACATAGAATAGAGGAATGAACACAAAACCTGCATTTTACATCTCAAGATAGAATAAAACCTGCATCAGCTTGTTTTACAGTTAGAAATGATCTTTGGCCACACTATTCCATAGGGGAAGACCCTTCTTCTTCTATTCTGTTATCACCACTATGCTCGCTACCCAACATGACTGCCATTAGCATCAGCTTGCCAGCAACTGGAAAATCTTTGTGCTGCATCAATATTGTTTCAACTGAAGAGCTCATATCTCCCAAAGTGGAAGTCTCCATGTTTTCTTGTCTTAAAGGCAATACTTGGTCAAACCCTTCTTCAAAAGTTTCACTTTGGAGTGCATAACACCTGCTTGAAGCCTGGAAAAGTGCAGTATTTTTCAAGTTCTGTAGAGTTTCCTCGTCACTCCACCCTTCAACCATGTATGCATCATGGAATTTACTCCAATCATCCTGACTGGCAGCCTTCTTCCAGCAATCCTCCAAAAGCTTTCTGTGGTTCTTCCGAAACGAGGAACTAGTCCATGCAAACACGTCAAAGGTCCACAACGAGAGCTCTGGCTCTTCACCTTCCAAACACAATTTAATTAAGTCCTCTGGATGAAGCAGCTGATCATCCACAAGTTGCTTATCTTCAATGGAAGCAAGACGTTTCATTACTTCCTCCTGTAGACATGGTGTATTAGTAAAACATATGAAAAGGATTCTTAAAAGGATGTGAAAAGGCTTATCTATCAATGCATGGTTCCGCAAGTTCTCACTAACCAAAGCAAATACTGATTTCAGACCAACTACCTTAATGAGAAACAACTAATTGGGTGGGGTTACCTAACACCGATAGGACTTTGTAAACAAGAGTTTAATTGAAAACTCAGCATTTTAGCATCAAGGCTTGTGATTATTCTTTCAACATAACAAGTTGGCTCCAAAACTTCAGATTCATGAATTCCAAGTTTCGTTAATATCTACTACTATTTACAATGAATCGTGATGAATACAATCAAGAAAAACATATCTTCAAATTCAAATTGAAAATTTCAATTATACTCAAATGTACCTGCAACTTTAGAATCTTCAAATCAGCTTCAATGCGTTCCACCTTAACCTGAGTACCAGCATCTTTACCAGCTGTTGAACAAGAAAAGTTGATAGTATTTATCGTAAATGCACTTTACTTTATTAGGCATCTATTATTGAAACGTTGCATATACATTAGAAAAGTGAAGGTCTGAAAATAAAACACCAGTCTTTTTCCAGTGATTAAAAATGAGATAGAAAGGTGAACACAATATAAAGCGGTGGCCAACAGATCGCACAAAGCAGAAGTTAAGCCGATGCCTAAAGAGTGTGGCAATTTTGTTTTATCTATGAATGTTAAGCGGAAAAGGCCATGATTTAAGCACAGAGAACGTCAGCACAGAACAGATTTATGGGATGGGAGAAGTAAAAGATTCCCAAGCTTCTAGGTTGTGATCCAACAATTCCCAAACATATAAGCAAAAGTCAAACAGGCTGCTGCCATTATGCCAATGCAATAATTGATATTATCATATGGCCTAAAACCTTACATGCTATTGATATGAACCAGGTAATGGGTATTTTATCCCAAGAAAGAATGAACTACCCTTCAATTCACAGGGAGAATAAAAACAACCCAAAATCTCACAATAGTATCTATCATAGAATGAAAACAGCTAGAGAAGAAAAAAAAATTGTATGGAAGGAAAGGCAATAATCTGCATAATAAGGCATGAAAAACTACACAGAAACCATACCTGCAAAGGCTGCAATCTTGGATAGATATAAAAGATTCTTTCTGTCTGTCAATTTCAACTTCATATCCACCTGTTCTTCCTCTTCGGAAACTGTAGTAGACTGCATGTTTTGTGTGAGAGCCAATGCATGAAGTGTTTCTGAAGCAGAGGAAAAATGGTGAAGGAACAAATCATGAAGCCAAACAAGATCTGGATGCTCCTTCAGGAAAATAGACAGCTCTTCTGGAAATTCTTCCCCTAGCCTTAACAGCTCAGAGAATTGTTTGCTTTCGTTAAGTTTCTTGAAAACATAATAACTAAATCCCCCAGTAGGTCCCAAACTCTCATGCTGCACACAAACCACGGAGACATTATTGAGGGGGAAAAACATTCGAAGAAAGCATACATCTATCATAAATACACATCTTAAAAACAGGTAACAGTGGTACTTATAGAATCTTTAAGATCAAATGCCATCACATAGAAACCATAAAGGCATAAATTATCATTCCACTGCCCAATCTTGTGTGGAAGGCTTAGGTTATTTAACATTGCCGGTTTAGGTGCTATAAACAACTTATTTAGATGAATAAACCTGTTTTGGATTGTGCAATGGTGGGGAATGCAATGTAAGGCTTTTGGTATACCAAAGCTCTTTTCAACAATATTTAAACGTTTAAATAGAAGAAGGAAAGAAATTTATGAGATGGAGCTCTGCGAGTTTTATGCACTTTGCAGTTTGTGGTTGGGTCAAAGTAAAGAGATATTTAAGGAGCATTGGCAACTCTAACTGTGGAGTAGGATTGTTAATATTGTTTCCTTATGGGCTTCAGTCTTGCTGCAGATATTTGTTTGCAATGAAATCCAATTCCCCTTAAAATACTATGAAATACTATTAAATTATTAAGAACAAACGTTTGGGCTGTTATGCTGAAAAATTCATCAATGCATGTATCTGGAAAAAATGTAAACAAAAGCAATACTTTCATACTCATACCATAACATTTCGCAGTAACTCTGAGTCATTTACATCACAGCATATTGTCCACATGACTTTGTAGCATCCATGCCGTTTAGCAATTGATAGCAGACGCGAAGTAATCTTCATAGTGGCTTCTTCATTCAACTCTTCAGCTCCTTCAACAGAGTTCTGCAAAAGTAATTAATTGAAGAATATACTCTTATTCCACACCATGGTTACAACTTACAAGGATAGGGTAAGCAAAAATGAAGAACAACCTTATAAGTAGCTTCAAATTCTTTAACTTGTTGATGAAGTGATTCAAGTAGTGCATCTCGTCGCTCCCAATATTCATTTAATAGACCTTTATGTTCTTCTCCACGCTCAATTTTAGCAGTAACAACACCAGAATATGCCTCAAGTAGCACTTCGGCCAGTGCTTCTAAATGATTATACAGCTCTAACTTTGCTGTTTTATCAAGCCTAGATGTATCCTTTAACAACTGAAGCAAGACAGAGCCAACACTCCATATTCCCTTACGGACAACAGGTTGACAATACCAAGGTGTTAAACCTTCAGGAGGTGGATACCACAAACGGTTCTCATTCTTATAGTCAAAGCATGTCCTAATTATGGAAACACATGCATTTGAGAGTTCACATGCCCTCTGGGTCTGGATTGCAAACTGATGCTCTGGTCTTATAACATATTCCAACTCTGCATCTAAACAGTAAAAGAAATTTTCAAGATCTGAAACCTTACTGTAGAACACTTCGGCGTTATCCCTGTCCATCAGGAGGACAGTATTCCGGCGATCTCTCTCACCAACTAACTGTATCATGTCCCAAACGGCACCTGACATTTGAATATCTACATTTGAATTTGAGGATCCAACACTACTTGAACGGTTCTGGCTAATCAGATTTTGCAGTTCCCTCAGCTGAATCATTGCAGATAACTTTTCACCATGCTCCAAGATAATTTGTAAGGCATGTCCTGGCAATTGAAAAAACATAATTTAGTTAAAGAATGTCTACCTATTGTCAACTACATGTTTTTTCTTGTTTCCTGGACCTATAATTATCATCTGATGTTCAATCTTAAATTATTCTCACATGATACCACAACCTAATGCCGATCAGAGTTCATAATTCACATGCATGTCTAAAGTCTAAACAAAAATCATCTACTCAACAACTTTCAAGTCTGCTTTATTCATTTATCCACTCCCTTCCTCTCTAATTAAGTTTACATTACTTTTAAATCTCGCATGAGAGGCAAACGGGAGAAGGTAATTAATCCTCTATACCAGTAATAACACAGAAGGCAGAGAAGCAGAAAAGGTGGTATAACTAAGCTTCTATTAGGTAGCTAATGGTATAAAGTCAACTTATAAAAAAATATGCGATCAGTGAAAAAAAAACACTCCTTACAGTTGCTTACAGCATACTTCACATGAATTTTATCCAAGAAGTATGATTAATTTAACATTTGCAAAATCTGTATTTATTTTTTAATGAAACCATGAACATCATGGAATAACCGGCTTAAAACACAAGCACATAAGTTAGTTGGATATGGTAGTATTGTGAAAGGGGTGGTTTGAAAATTAAATAAAAACAATAACTTTTGGAGAATAGACTACAAATTCCATACTCTGCCTGGAACACAGCTCCTCGTGACATTTGGATAAGGCAAGAAAGTGAAGGAACTTTTGATGCTTCTGCTGTTTTTCCAAGAGTTGGGTGGAAACAACGGTCATGGACAAAATCTCTGCACCTCTGGTTGTTGTCCAATGTTTGGCTAAGGTGTCAATGATTGATTTGCTCATCCGCACAAAAACATTGGTTTCTCCATCCCTTTCAAATGAACCAGAAGCTTCTAGTTTTTCAAGCGACCCGTCAACTTGCCCAGATGACAAAAATTCATTGAAAAAATGATTCAGCAAAGCTTCTGATTCTTCATCTTGAGCAGTTCGGCGCGTAATCCCACTGAAAGCGGCCCTTTGTCTATCTCCAGTACCCCATGCTTCAGAGCTAGCCCTTCTTGGAGCAAAATTGCCAGTAAATGTAAGATTCCTTATCTCTTCTTGTGCAGATCTTTCATTTGAGCTTCCTTTGCGTGACAAGCTCCGCTCAGGTGGTTCAACCCCTCCAAGTACAACAGCCTTCTCCGGTATTACCCATATTCCTGCTTTCTCTGTTAATACAACCCATGCACCTTCTTCATAATCATCTGCAGAAGGAAGAACTGAAGCATCTAGTACTTTTCCAGCGTCATATGGTAAATCAAATTGATAGAGACGTGTAGCATTTCTATGGTAATGGGAGACAGTTGCTGTTCCATCTCCAGATATTATGACTGTTGATCCTGATGGTTTCCCCCCTATTCGAAGCCTCATTGAAAACAAAAAGTCTTCATCTTCAACTCTAGCTTTTGGGATTATTACTTCAATAGGGACTTTCTTCTCCAAAATCCTCTCATTTGTACTCTCTACATCCAATCCTGATTTATATTGCATGGTCAAAAGAGAATACTGCATGTAGCTTGAACTGCTAATCCGATCCTTACAAAAGGTTGCAACGAGAATGGTGATCACTTTACCATGATCATCTACCTGCACATCCAAAGGCCAGATTCCCTTTTGACCTGCCAGATCTTTCTTAATGCCGAGCTCAGCATCTGTTCCAATGATTTCCTGAGACCAAAGCCGTGAAACATGCATACCGGAACTAAACTCTACTCTGAAACACTGTATCTCACAGTCTGTCAACATCAAAAACTGCCTATTTGGTTCCTTACTATTATGATGTGGAAAACGCCATGTTAAAGACCTCGGGTACCCTTTGTTGCTCACGAGTTTACCCAAATCACCCCCTTTGAGTGGGGACTGAGAAGTAATTTCATATACTTTCCTTCGACGAATGCCAGTAGGACTGCATTCAAATTGCCAGAGCTCACCACTTGAGCTACAAGCAAGAGCAACACATGCCAAGCTACGACCGGGAACTGCAGAAGCAATGACAGAGTTAAACACGTTCAATCCATTCAAATCAGTTTCCTGCTTACTTTGCCGTGTCTGCCTCTTGAAGGGTGTTTTCTCACCAACAGCCTCCAACTCATCAGAAGATGCAAGGCTAGTGACTGAAGCATTGGCCGAACGAGAATAGATATCAGGCCAGTATATAACAGCTCGAGTCTTTCTATTACACAAAACAACCGCAACTTGCTTTGCAACTTTATTCGATCCAAAAGAGGAGCTATCACAATTAACCACAGAAACCAACCAACTACCAGCATCATAATTGGCAACATCCCCGTCATTAAAAGGAATCTCAAGAACAACACAATTCATAGAAGACGCAGGCGACAAGTAACTCCAAACAAAGACCTTGCTTCCACAAATAATCCAAGCAAGTGATGTTCTCTTGTCAATCCCACCCAACTCGCTGTATTCTTCAACTACATCACAACATTACATCATAAATAAATAAATAAATAAATAAATAAATAAATAAATAAATAAATAAATAAAAACAAAAACATCAAAACTCTAAATTAATGAAGGAGTATGAAATTATGAATACTACAGAACCTAATTAAGGGGCTGTTTGGATTGATCTATTTGAGCTAATCTACTGTCAAACACTTACGAGACTGTTCGAAAGAACTTATGAAGACAGCTTACGACATATTCATTGACTGTTTTCAGCTTATTTTCATAAGTTCTCCAAGATAGCTAATACGAAAACAATTTAACTTTATTATATCTTTCATTACAGAAATAGCTTAAACAAAAGCACTAATACAATAAGCTACAAAATAAGTTGTTTATCCAAACACGAAACACCCCTAATTAATTAAAAAAAAAAAAAAGCAATAAATGCAATAATCCTCACATGGAATTCGTTTGTGCAACAAGGTAGCTTGTTCATCACAAACAAGTTGTGGAAATTCAGAAACAAAAACAGGTTTAATTGGATCATTATTATCCTCTTTTCCATTTCTATTCACTTGAGGAACCCTACAAAATACAAAATAATCAAATCAATCAGAAAATCGAGAATCATCATAACTCAAATTCAAATTCAATAGAGATACACACACACGCACGCACGCACCTTGCAAGGACTGATAAGCGAGGATTCCACGGAGCGGGAGTGCCGGTGGACGGACGATTAGGGATGGCGTTGTTGTTATCGTTGAAGAGAGATTTACGAAGAGATGAAGAAGGAGTAACTGGAGAATCAAACGCATTTGGAGTTCGAATTTGGTCTCTGGCATTGTTCTTCTTCGGTCCACAAGAAAACATGATGGATTCGAAAATTAGGGTTTATGGAGGGTTTTTTAGTTACAGTCACACTTAACTAGTCAAGGAAGAAGAAGAAGAAGAAAGAATGAAAAATTTTGAATCACAAGAGGGAAATCAAATGGGGGAAATTGGGAAAATGACTAATGCATAAGTTGTAATATAACTGTATATAAGTTTTCCATTTTTTCTTCTTATAAACATTAATTTGATCCAAATTAAACTTTTTAAGTAAAAGAACAAAAAAAGAACCAAGGTCATTTTTTTATTTTATTTAAGGCTAAGTTAATGTTGGTATATCATGAAAATTTCTCTATCATCCCCTATGATTCTCTATAACTCACTAAAACTTCAAATTACCCTTTAATTCGAGACGTAGATCCCAAAATGCATTTCAAGATGTAGAACCTGAAGTTTGTGCAGAGTTTTGAGGGGTACAGACATCATTTCGGGATCTATAACCTGAAATGGTCTCTATACCCACCTGAAGTTTGTGCAGAGTTTGGAGGGGTATAGGCACCATTTCGGGATCTAGAACCCGAAATGGTGCAAGTTTTACTCCGCACAAACTTCGGGTTCTATATCCAAAATGTATTTCGGGATCTACGTCCCGAATTTTGCTTAAATACCCCCCTAAGGGCAAATAAGGTAGTTAGGGGGAAAAAGAATTATGGGGGGCGATTGAGAAATTTTCGTATATAATGAAATGGAGTGGTGGCTAATTAGATTTTTTTTTGAGATAGTCTTGTTTTATTACTAAAGATGAATAAGGGACCGTATCACGATTCAAGTGTTAATCTTTGCACAATATTTTTATTAACTAAGTTAAGCTAACCGAAACTTAACCGCTACATTTTTATCTACAATATCTCTATTAATTGAACTAAGCTAATAAACGATGAGTCGGTGACTAATTAGATTTTACAGATTGAATTCGTAATAAGTGAATGAGATATGGAACATACTTGTGAAACTCATCATTGAGTCTTATAAATGTACCCAAAAAAAATTGAGTTTTATAGTAATTAAAAGGGAATTTGTATGGCTTGTCAAAAAAAAAAAAAGGGGGAATTTGTATGAGTATAATTTTGTATATAAAAGTTGGTGTAATTATTACGTTGACAATAGCAACAATTCATTTTATGCAATCATTATTATTTGATGTCTTTAAGACACTCTTTACTTAAATTTTCGATAAAAACTTGTTTGTTTTGCGATTTTCTATATTGGTAGTATTTTGGTTGTTTTGTCTTTGTGTGGTGTAAATTTGTTCTAGGTTGAATGATTAATTTTGATATATTATTACCGTTTTTAAATATAAGATTTTGTTTTACTAAATTGTACTATTCATCTATTATGTTTTGACCGTATTTTTTAATAATATATAGATGTAAAAATTAGCATATAAGATTTTATTTGATTTGTTTTGATGAGTATTTTCAAAATATTAAATTTTTATAATTTTTACTTCTTGATAATTAAAGATATTAGTGATGAAAATTATGCATTAAATATCTTATATTCGGGGGACGAAGGTATTGTAACTCTAGTGATATTGACACTACAATTTAGATGCATAGATATTTCAATAACTTCAATCCAATTATATTGAAGCTTGTACAATTTGTCCTTGCATATTATTAACATAGATACGGTAAATATATTCTCGAATTCATTTTTTTTATTTTTAACAATTTTAAACTTATATTGCACTATAACATAATTGACCAATACAACTATAACGAGAACTCGAGAAGGAGATGAAGTCTAGATTGCATTAGAAGAATTGTGTCAAATTTATCAAATGCCTAACAAAAACTAATGAATAAATTTTTAAACGAAGTGAAAATTAGTTTATGAATACCACTTGCAAATTTATCACATGGCTAATTTTTGTTGAATGTTGGATAAATTATCTAAAATTCTTCAATTTTAGAGTTAGAAAAAACGTCATTTTTAAAACTAGAAAAAATTTCATTTGATGAATTTACAATCATACTTGACACATGTGTGACACACTCACTTTAGACCAAAAAGAATGGACCCAAATTTTAGTCGCTGATTTGTGATCATCTGATCTTCATTGATAATTTAAAAAGAAGGCCAACTATGGATGTAAATTTACACCATAGTAACTAGCATAACTATGGGTGTAAATTTTAAGAATTATTTTAACTATTTAAAATAATGTAAGTTAAACAACAAACTAAAAAAGTCGGGACTAATAAAGTCAAAATAAATTCTACCAAGTGAATATGTGAGAAGAAATTTCGAAAGAAAGAGGGGATCGAGTAAGTAGATAAGTTATTTGGTACTTTAAATTTCATAGAAGGGAAAGGTAATTAAAAAAAAAGTCAAAAAAACCAGCATATATAAATCATATTATATAATCAAAGCTTATTCCAACATTTCTTACGAGCAATATTAGCTACAAGTATACCTCCAAATCTTTTTTATGGTAGAAATAAACTTCAACTCTCACTGAAATAAAATAAAATAAAATAAGGGATAAATGTACAATTGCAACTCATATAAAGAAAATTATGATCTTATAAAATTACACTATTAAAATAAAATAAGATATGAGATCTTCTTTGAAACTTATACAATATTATAAGACATGTATCACATTAAAATATATTATAAATAAAACTACAATATAAATCAATAAAAAATCTCATATTTCTATAAAAAAACCTTTTTATTTATTTTTTACAATACTAATATTAAATATAATCATATTTTAAAATAATATTTATCATTTAACAATGTAATTATACTTAATTATCAAAAAATGTAATCATTTCTAGTAAAAAAAAAATGCAATCATTTAACATTTATTCCTAGTTGTAATTGAATTTTGAGAAAATAACTAACCCTCAAAGAGTGAAAAAGGGTTACAATATGTGAACAGAAAATTTAAGGGAGAAGATAAAATGACTTAATGCATAGAAATATCTTTTAATTCCCTATACATACTAATCATGTACTGATTTTTTTTTCGTGTGACTGTAGTGTGATGTAATATTGGCATTTGCCTTGCGGATATTGTGACTTCTGGGCATAACTGAATCAAGTATAAATAACAGAATTCCCTCCTCTTGCCTCTTGTGGGACCCTCCACTCCTTCTTTGGTGACTCACCAAATCTATTGCTTTCCCTTAATTTCACTCATAACAAACTACTTCACAAAACCAAATTTTAAACCGTCAATAAATATGATTTTTCTTACAAAATAATTAACTTAATTTATTCATAACAATGTGAGTAATGCAAATTAGATTTAAATAAAATAAAAAAAACTTGGAACCTGACCTACAATTTAGAGGGAAACTCGTACTAAACACAAATTTAATATTTGGACACGTAACATTATATACATTTAAAAAAATTTAATAAAACCAAAGAAGAAAATATGATGTTTTATATCTAATCATTATATTTAACTCAAGGGTGTGGTTAAGCGGTTTGAGCTCATCTCCCTACCAATGGTCGAGGGTTCGACCCTCACCTTGGGTATGGAGTAGCTTTAAATCTTTGGGTCAGTTATCCCACCCTTCGAGGTGCCTCAAATCCAGCGAGGGATTAATCACTGCGTTCGGCGGTGGATACCCCGGTCTTGACAAAAAAAAATCTAATCATTATATTTTGTTTTATTTTTTTTACATTTTTTTAAGTTAAATATGAGGTGTCATATTTTTATTAGATGTGTCCAAATGTTAAGTGTTGAATTTGTGTCCAAGTAAGATTTTCTCCAATTTAGATGTCCTCCCAAGTAATGAGATATAACTCGCAAACCATTTATTTAACTTGGTTAAATAAATAAAAACAAATTTAATTTTCAGCTCAAACTTAACAAATTAATTCAGAATCAAGTTCAACGAATCAATTATCGATTCAAATTTCAAACTTTATTCGAGCTGTCTCCGTTAGCTCTAATAGATGTCAATTCAAGACTTAAATGAATTTTTTTTTTATTTTCAGCATCATCATTTTAATTTAGTTCAGAGCGAATTTTGGCATCAAGTAGTTTCAGTCTCCTCACAAGTGTAGTTGCAAGAATCGAACAGTAGTCTCACTGTCAAGTTTAGTGCAAATCAAATATTAGTTGGTACAATGTTGATTGACACTTGATTTGGTAAGAAGAATCACGGTTCGATCATGCAACTACACTTGAGAGAAGACCGACTGAAACTATTCAAACCAGACTAGTAGGCCCAATGGGCCGAATATTTGGTGGGAAAAAAATATATAAAAGAAATAACAACTATTTTGTTTTGAAGCAAAACATAACCAGTAGTTTTTTGAAACAACAAACAACGAACAGAATTCTGAAATTCATCAAATACTCACTCTCAGAGATGGAAAAGGTTATGGTACTAGGAGATACTGAAAATGAAGCGCTGAAATCATTTGCCATTGCAAAACAACTTCGAGAATTTGGTTTCGTGATTGTGCGTGATACAAAGTTTAACCCATTTTACTATAACAAGTTCGTGAATGATGCTGAAGTCTACTTCGACAAATTTCTTCGTCTCCCTGGCACGGATGAGTTTCAGAAGCAAGTACGTAGTTTCAATTTCTTCGTGAATGCTTTTGTTCATTCCTGTTGATTTTTGCATCATCGTTTATTCATGTTATTGCTAACGTGTTCATGTATTGTAGCGTGGATTTACTCCACAACTTCCTTTCTTTCAAGGAGACTTTGATCCTTTGTTACGCTACTTTTGGAGTGTTGGTCCTGCAACTTATGAGGTTCATTATTTATTAGTTTTAATTATCTTATAATCAGTGACGGATCCAGGAGTTTTAAATAATGGGGCACTATATATATAAATTTGTAGCATTATATATATTACATTTCATTTTTTTAAATAAACTAATATTAATAATTCATTATAAAAATCAAGTCTAAGTATAAGTAATTATACAAAAGACGACACACAAGAAATACAAGTTATCGACGCTGGACTTGGTAAAGAGGACCGCGGTACGATTCCCCGCAACTGCGTTTGGATAGGACTAGAACTATTTGATGTCAGAACTCGCCTCAAACTTTGGACTATTAAGAACCCCTTCCCCTAAGAACCAGGGTGAAAACAGAAAATAATAATAAAAAGACAATGAACTAATGTAGGAAATTGAAAAGAGACAAAGACCCGAAATACAGGGGCTAGTTAACTAGTGCACCTCATGCCTAGTTAAGAAAGTAAAATTCAATATACTTAGTAAAATTACATTGAAACTTGTGTAGTTAATGTTTAATAAAATATAAAAATTGTTGTTTTCAATTCAAAATTCACTTCTTTTGTATGTTTAACTAGTGCATGATATGCATTAATTAGCTTGACTCTTTCATTTTTTATGTTTGGAAATAAAGAAGTTGCAGAGTTATTATATCACTTGTGATAATAGTGTGGATCTAGAAAGAAATGTTGTGAGATGTGTGTGGACCAAATAATTAAAATATTAATTTATATTATAAATTACTCATACTAAAAAAAAAAAAAAAATTAGTGCAGGCAGTTGCCTACACAATGGCCAACGTGCATCCGTCCATCTCTTATTATAGATCTGAAAATGTGATGTATAATCTGCTTAAATTTTGAACAGATTCAATTAGCTTAAATATTCTTGACGTTAGTTTTTCTTCACTTGTTAATTTCTTTTAATTATCTTATAGATCTGGAATTGTGCTTTTATAATTTGCTGAAATTTTGTATAGATTCAATTAGCTTAAATGCTCTTGACTTGTTGTATAAGTTAGTTTTTATTCACTTGTTAATTACTTGTAAATTGTAATTATCTTATAGATCTGAAGATGTGCTTTATAACTTGCTGAAAATTTCTATAGATTCGATTAGCTTAAATGTTATTGACTTATTGTGTAAAGTTGATTTTTCTTCACTTGTTAATAACTTTTCATTTAAAGGTTCTGGTTCATTAATTAGATTTAAGGCTTAAACAGAATTTTGGTCCTTGTATGTGGAATTTTGATTTTAGTCCCTGTATCGATTTTTGTTCTAAATAAATCCCTGAATCAACCAAATTTTTTGTTTTTGGTCCCTAAAGCAAAAATCCGCAGGAAAATTCATAGGAAAATCTGCAAAAAGCTTGCGAATTTTTCCTGTGGATTTTAGCTTTACGGACCAAAAGTAAAAAAATTGGTTGATTCAGTGACTTATTTATAACAAAAATTGATACAGAGACTAAAACCAAAATTTGGCGTGGATATAGGGACAAAAAGATGGTTAAGCCTAGATTTAATTTATACTTATAAACCTGAAAATGTGCTGTATAATTTATAAGGTAAAAAAAAATTGTATAGGTTCAATTAGCTTAAATGTTCTCTGACTTGGTGTATAAGTTTGTTTTTCTTCACTTGTTAATTACTTTTCACTTATAAGTTTAAAAAAAAAACAATGTCGAAGAAAAATTCAATTAGGGTCTGTTTGGATTGATGGAATAGAATGGAGCGGAGCAGAATGGAATAGAATAGAACGGAATGGAATGGAACGGAATGGAACATAGATTCCATTCCATTGTTTAGATATTTTATGATGGAGCGGAACAAATTTCCCACTCCATTGTTTGGAAAGTGAACGGAATGGAATGAGTTATAAATTTTTTATTCCAATTATACCCTTTATTTATAAAATCTTAATATCATACATTTTATACTCAATTCAACCAATAAATTTCACATATTTCATTACTAATTCATTGTCCAAACTATAATAACACTCTTAATTGAACATAAACTACCAAATTAATAGAGAAAAAGGATCAACAAATAGCCAAAGCCACTATCTTATTGATAAAAATATATATTATCATACATTAAAATAATACTATTGTAGTATGTCAGACCAAATAGTAGTACTAATTTAATAAAAAACGAAGAGAAGAAGAAGAGACAAGATTATATTTGATGTGAATTTTTTTTCATACACTAATATAATAACAAGAATAATAAAATTAATTTGTACACAAAAAAATTAGTTGCAGAATAAGAGAAGATTAGGTAGGGAAGATATACTAATATAAAATTGGTTTGTACCAAATAAAATAAAATTGGTTACAGAAGAAGAGAAGACGAGAGAGAGGGAAGAAAGAAAAATTTCATAACAAATTTTTTTATTTTATTGTATTTTCCTTTTCAAAAAAAATAATAATAAAATAAATAGGGATAAAATTGTATTTATGTTATTAATTTATTCCATTCCATTGCACACACCCCAAATTGGGCGGAATGGAAAATTGAATGAATGAGTGGTATTGGATGGAATGAGTTCCATCACATACCATCCCATCCCATTCATTATTTGCAAAACCAAACAACAGAACATAAACACATTCCATTCTATCCCATCCCATCCCACCACATTCCATCAATCCAAACAGACCCTTAAGTGGTTATGTGACGTCCAAAAATTGATATTTAGTCACACACATAATTAAGAAAAACTTAGAAAGAGCAAATAATTAAATAATACTCCGTTGTTATGTTTGTGCGACTAAATTAAATGATTAAACATATGAGATCATACAAGTATTTTTTTGATAGACATTTATCAACTTTAAGTGACTTTTGAAAGTGACCTATTATTCAATCATAAAACAAGTGTGTGTGAGAATTGGATTCTATTTAATTTGGACATCTGGATAGTCCAATCAATATTGGACGGTTTAAATTTTAAAATCATATTTTAATTATTTTTAAATATGAAATTCAAACTGGAAATGACGGTCGATCCGTGTGAGAGATTAATTTAACTATTAATTAATCATAAGGCTTTGTTTGCGAGTTTGGAAGGGAGGGGAGGGAATGGTTTTGAAAAAAGGAAGAAACAAGTGGAAGGAATAGATGAGTTTGGGAGGGGAGGAGTTTGGAGGGTGATTTTTTCTTCATAACACAAAACACCCCAATTTGGTGGAACTCAAAAATTGTATTGGATGGATGTTTGGAGGGTTTATATGAATTCTTCAAATTTAATTAATGTTGTTATAATATTCTTAAATTCATAATATATTAATCATAAGTATTAGTTTGTCATTCACTATAAAAAATACTTTCACAAAAAATGTTAAAGATTTCTCTATTTTTCTCTCAATTTCCCTCCCTCCAAAGCCCTCCCCTCCCTTCCCCTCCAAACTCGCAAACAAAGCCTAAATGTTTTTTTTGCTTAATTATCATATTGTTTTGTGTGTGTAGGAACTCATTGTAATTCCTGAAGGTTTTTCTGACTTGAAAGAAACCATGGATACTTGCGCAAACAAGATGCTAGCCACAGCTCAAGTTAGTGCAATCAATCAATCATTATTTATTTTTGTGTTCAATTAATGCTTATTCTATAATTAATGTGATTGTGCATATTTGTTATTTATTTAGGAGGCTGCTGAAAAGGCAGCTACTGGATTTCTTTTACCTGAAGAAGAAGATGCATTCACATCTAAAATGAACTTGGTGAGCACTTCAGCTCAATTTTTGCCTCATAAAGGAAAAGGAAAAGGAAAAATAAAACTTAAAATTTATAAGTTGATTAAATGTTTTTCATCAGCTGAGTGTTTGTCTCGTTTCTATCACGTGCTAGGGTCGACATGTGTTATTGTTAACTGGGATTGACCTTGAAAAATATGGCGAAGAGGGAACCGTTATTGAAGCATCTCACTATGATCATAACTTCCTAACTATTCATGATAGTAGTACATTTTCAAGATATAACATCTGGTCAAGAGATGGAGAGAAAATTGAAGTGGATGTTCCTAGAGGATGTTTTCTTATCATAGCAGGAAAGCAGGTAGGTAATTTGCAGTTTGAAACATTATTTATCTTATTTTTCCTGATCAAATTCACATTACAACAAATTCGACGACAACCCTTTGATACAATGTCATTTACTCGGTTTATTACCAATATCGATCCCTTTGTGTTTTGAAATGCAGATGGAATGGCTCACCGGAGGGGACGTCTTAGCTTGCAAGTATGAGGTAGTTGTGAGAAACAAGACAACATCCTTAGCTATCGATGAAGCTAAAGAGCTAGGTCGTAGTTTATGGAGAGCCTCTTCAACGGTTAGAGAACATGAAATTATTTTGTTTATATTAAGAAAAAAGAGTTTAGTAGTTGTCATGTCAGTTATATTGACTGGTTATTTGTTGACTCTTGTACGTAGTTATATGCACACCTCTCACCAGATGAACTTATGATGCCCATTGGAAGCTTCAAAGATGATGCTCTAAGGGCAAAAGAATATCCTCCTATACATGCAAGAGATGCTCAGCTTTTGGTGAAACCAAGCCCAATTCAATGAAATGAACTTATTTGGATGAACATGATTTTTCGCCTGAATTAAACCTTGGTTCAACAACCAGTGTCTCTACAATGTGTGCTGTAATTTGATCCATATTGTAAGACATTTTATTAAACTATCGAATCAATTATTGACTTGATGGTGTCTCTTGGTATATTGGTATCAAACTAAAGACTGACAATATGATATTAGCTTTTTCCATCTATATATAAAACGTTAAAGAAAATGAGATGCAGGGTACCAGTATGATGGTATTAAAAGGAATATATATTCATATTCATTTACCACAAATCCTTATTTATAGTACAGCATATTTTATTGTACGGTAGTACATTCTTTCAATGATAACAAGCCATATAAAGAAATTAATCGACAAATACATAATAATATAATACGACAATTACTCTCCACTTTCAGAGTATATAGAATGTAAAAAACATGAGTCTCCATGAATATAACTCAGTTGATGATAAGAATGTTACATATATTATGCAGGTGTTCGAATCTAATACATCCACTTATTCACTTTAAGAAGTGAACTTATAGCCACTAAACTACTTGGAAAAAAGAACAAAACAAGATATTTAAACTGAACTTGAAGAAAACAACATATATATTGTATTTATGTTCATATAGGAGATACATAATTACACAGCACCAGATTTTAGTGCACAATGACCTTCTACATAAGATTTCTCCATAGGAGAATAAACAACCACACTTTGGAATTGAAAAAAAAAAAATGCTAAAAATAGTTCTTTCCTATATTCTGTTTTCTAGATAAAGATTAAAGAGAGAATTACTATGTGTAAACACATGCAGACGTTATGTAGTATCGTCATCATCGTCGTCATCAAGGTTCCAGCTTCAAGGAAACAACTCTTGATTGTCTGTTGGATTTTGCAACCTTTAAGAACACAGTAGATAGACATGGTGGTGCCCACCACGGTCGCCGCACCTTTTGCTCCCCTTTCAAACAAGCCACTACAGACGTGAACAACGGCACACACAAGTTAGAGGCAGGTAGATAAAACATAATAGTTTCTATCTATCATCTTTTAATACAATGATACAAAAGCATGAGGACATTTCATGTTTGTCTCATTATCCATTAAATTAAACATGTCACATGTTCAAGGACACGACGTTTTAAAGATGTAATTTGAATTTAGAATATGATATATTGTTAACAGCGATTTGTGGAAATATAATTCATTGCATTCTATACTATTCTAATCCACCTTGTCATTAGATATCCAAACATAGCATAAACATATACTTCAATCTCTCCTCTAGTATATTCATGTTACCTTAGATTGTTTAAATACTATGAACCCCAACTACTTTATATAAAACGAATATGGGGATATGGTATAATTATAATTCTTAAAAACTAAATATGATATATATGGCCTAGATACATTTAATACAAATTTCTAATAGACAAACTTTACATAAATGCATATCGATCGATATTTTAAAAACATTTGGAGACACTCCTTGGATACATGTATAGGAGTATATGCATATTGATATTGGTTATGGCACGAAACCGAAATGATGACAATTTTGGAGTATCTAGGCTTCAAAAATGGCATGAACTGAAACAGATTATCACAGGAATGATGTCTAAGCCTTACCTAATTAGGTGAAGAGCACAAACCAGATCGGTAAAAAAATCAAATAAGAGTTTACTGTTCGAGGGAGAGAGGAAAACCTTTAATCCGTCTCAATTCCTTGCACAATGTGATGAAGTCACCCCACTTCATGTGGCAACGTCTTATGAAACGAAGGATTTGTTCAGTAGTGAACATAGACATCCCTTCCAAGTATTCTCCATTAACACCGTTTTCCTTAAAAATTTGCCGATAGCTACCAAGATTTATAGTCTCCAACCACATGCCAACATCCTGATAAAACAAACAAATGATGAGCAAAATACGGTTTTGTGTTAATACACTCGGTAGTCTCAAATGGCAATATCATCCACCAAGATTAGGTCCTCGTCAACATAGCTCATATTAATACGGGTCACTTTTTTTATGAATATTAATATGAACAATTCATAGCACAGGCAATAACACAAATGAATTAAAGAAGAAAAAGAAAGAAATATTAACGCATTCCCAAGCATACAGAACTATATCAGTCATTAAGAACTTTTGTCAAAAAAAAAAATCAGTCATTAAGAACAGAGTATCAATTACATTGTCACGTTACCGACTCTAGGATTACTCTCATAGCGGGCCTAAGCTATGGAGATACCTTACTGCACCTACTGAGGGTCAAAGATTCATCCTAATTGCGATGAGTTAGAAAGAAAAGGAAGAAATTCCAATTGATATGGCTCTAGTAATCTACTCAACTGAGCAATGACAAGGATGAAGCATAAGCTTGTCAATGTTATCATATTACTGATAAAGACAGGGACTACGGGCATAACCAAGATAGATAATGAATAGACCTCTAGTTTCACATTCTATATTACCAAGACATAATTGCAAATATCTCAGAAAGATGCATATTGATAGCTTCACTTGGGGAACGGGAACTTGTCAAGATGAAAATTTACAACTTGCATATGCTGCAGAGAAAGGTGTGACCATACATTGCATGACTAAAAAACTATTTAATCATTATTTTATTAGAGACAATAATGTTAACATTAGTATTTAATTTAAATGCTAGTTTAAACTTGTGTCAAATTGAAGAAAGTTGTCTGCCATTAATTGAGAATTTAGTTTAAAACTAGATAACTTGTGATCACAAACATAAACTATAGTTTAATAACTATGATGAGATTCACAAGCAAGTTCAATAGTGCATGCCTAAGCTTGATTAGCAAACTATTTTGCTAAATGAAGAAGTACTTGATTGCACATACATCATACACCAAGTTCCCCATCAACAATATTATTCGACTTTTCGGCAAATAAGATCATAAGAATTTCTTTTATATCAGATTTAACTGGTTAATCTAAGCTTTGTGTCTAGTGAAATATAAGAACCGAAACTTTCTACTTCAAATTGTCAGAATTAAAAAGAAGTATGCAAGGAATCATAGTCATAAATACACAACAAACTATTATGATAAGCGCTTATCCTACGTTATGTATGAGCTATTTCTATAACAACATAGAAAATCAAGTTAAATTGTTTTCATATAAGCAATAAGCTGAAAACAACATATGAACATGTCATAAGTTTTTTTCACAAATTCTTCCAAACTGTCTAACAAGTGCTTATGCCACTAGATAAGCTCAAATAAGTCAATCCAAACATGGTAAGTATCAAATTCCAACATAAAACCAAATTATATTAAAAAAACCAAATCAATTAATTAATAATCAATAAAAGAAACAAACAATCATAGTCATATCATAGACAATCAGAAACATAACAACTCAGATTACTAATTTACCATACAGCAAGTTCAACTCAAAATCAATCTACACAAGATCTGATTACTAAAAGGATATCATAATAAATCATGGTTTTATATTTTCTTCACAAAATAACAATAATTAAGTGAATGAAATAATCAACCTCAACAGTCCAGATGAAGAAATCAAGAGGCTCTGGTGACTGTCCTTTGTTCATTTCACAAATCAAACTTCCCAAAATTCACCTGAACATACACCAAAAAACATCATTAAAAACACCAAAATAAAATTAAAAAAAAAAAACAGTCTTTTTCTCGAGAAAATTCATAACAAACACTTCCCAGTTAAGAAAATGACAAAGGGTCAAATTAACAAGTAGAAAATTAAACATCCCACTATTGCAAGATCTCAAAATTATGAATTTTTGGGAAAATAAAACAAAAAGAAAAAAGAAATAAAATAAGCTTTACCAAATTGTGGAGGTAAAAATAGAGTGAAAAATGATTATAAAAATAAGAAGAAGAAGAAATTCCACATTTGAGATGAAAGAGAAGAAGAGAGACAAGAAGAAAGAAAAGAGAGGAAAGTGATGAGAGTTGTTGTTTTTAGAGCTTTTTCAGAATTACATGTTTCATGTTGTTGACGTGACACGCGCCAAGATTGCGTCATAATGACACGCGCCACTCATTACTCATCACATCCACATGCCACATTACCTCATTCATCCCCCTTCTCTTTGTAAGGATGCCTTAATTTCTTACTTCATTTTTAGTATGAAAGTGAATTTGCAAACATTGTGACTGTTAGTATTTAAATTCAAATACTAAACATTGTGACTAATTGACTAAATACTAAGCATGTCCTTAGTCACTCTTATTTTAAATTCAAATAAGATTTACTTATTGGTCTCCATGAGATTAATCGGACATTACATATAATATGTAATGATTGAAGTTTAAATTATGATACACTCATTTATTCATTTTTAATAAGATGAAATTGTAGTCACTATACTACTTGACAATTGTTTTTTATTAGAATTGGATTTTTATACTCTAACGCTACTTTGCATATATAAAATAATTTGATCTTTATAAGTATGATTTGGAAAATTTGGTCTGATGATGGCACCTAACAATTCAATTCTCTTATTGAGCCATGAAAATGTTAATTTTAAAAACATTGATAATAGTTATGTAAGTGCAATTCAGTTGATTGATAGATTTTATAGAGGCATTGATTTGCAAATACATGAGCTCGAACTCATAACTCTTCTTTTATTTTTACACTTAAAATATGTAACTCTATCGATTAGACTACTCGACAAAAAACAATTGTAAGTTGTAACATATACAAATCCATTCAAAAATATATCGTGTGCAAATAGCAATTCACATCCAATAACTACTATGATACTTATAGTACAATTTAATGGGCCATCCCAGCCCAGCCCAGCCCATTAACCACTCTAAATGCATTTTTGCTCCTTTTTCTTCCATCGGCGAACAACAACAAGAGTGAAGTGAAAAAGTGGAATACACATTTAAAAGCTAGTAAGGTAAGGTAATGTCATCTCTGATAGTATATTTCAAGTTATTATTATAAAATCAATTTTTGTTGATTGAATTTGATTATTAATACCATTGATATAGATATGAATAATTAAGTTTTGGTTGTTATGTTAATGTTTTCAGATCAGAAAATAGTATAGAACAGAGTTGTAAGGAATTAGGGTTTGAGTAGAGAAATGTTTGGAACGGCGATTAGAAATGTAGCTAAGAAATTGAAGCCAAAGATGGGAGCTGTATCGTTGAAAATGCCGCCGGAACAGAGACAAACAATAACCAGGACTATCTTTGATATCGTTAAGGAACACGGTCCCATTACTATTGCTAATACCTGGGAACGTGTCAAGGTAACTAATTCTTTAAATTATGCTGTTTGTTCTTATGATTTTACTTCATTTGTTTGTAGTGATTAATGTAGTAAATTTGTTTTAATTTTGAAACACATACATCGTTGTTTACAGACACTGACACTTTGATACCGATAATAATCTTAGAAAACGACATAATTCAATGTAGTAATATGTGTCGTGTCCGACACTGATGATGCGTGATACTGGGACACATATCTGAGGAGTGCCCGTGCTTCATAGGTAGCTGCTATAGCCTATAACACAGTAGAATTAGAATAAATCGCTATGTTTTTTGACATGGTGTTTAGTACAATGATTTTGTGATCTGCAATTTGATTACATTGCGCATATTACCTATATATGATGTTAGTGGGAAAAACTTAATCTTTCTGTATTTTATGGTGAGGAGAAGATATGTTTGTACTGTGTTGGATGTTAGGAAAAAAATGGAAGTAATAGGATAAATAATAATTTGCATGAATCGGGATATCTTGCCTGTGTCAAAGGAGATGCTTCGACAATTTGTTTACTATGTTAGACAATATTACAATTTTCTGTAGAAACTTGAAAACTTGGGTATCACCTTGTTAACTTGAGCTATCCACCCATGGGTTTCGAGGCATAATTATTATTCACTACCGAGAGGATTTTTTTGCAAATGAGATGACCAGCTATATTTGCTGATCCCCCTGGATTAGAGTTTTTCGATTCATGAGATTTATTAGTCATTGAAAATTGTCACTACTTTGAAGGGTGAATATAAACTTATCAAGAGTCAAACATTGAATTTTACTACTATCATAATAGCAACTTACTGTGTATTAGAATCACTCACTTGGAGTTACATTTAGATAATTGAATTGCTTCTCCTAAAAATGATTAATCAGACTGACTAGTATTTACTAACTTCTGATGAGAAAATATGTATATCTGTTGGATCTCCTTATGAAAGATATGTGCATCTGACTAGTATTTGAATTGCTTCTCCTTATGAGAGTTACAGATTTGTGCATCTGCTGGATTTCTATTGACTGATTGAATTATCATCACCTTCAATGTTTTTCTTCCAGGAAGTTGGATTGAAAGATTTGACGAGCAAGAATCAAATGAAAGTAGTTTTGAGATGGATGAGGGAGAGGCAGAAGCTTCGTCTTGTTTGCAACCATGTAGGAGCTCATAAACAGTTCCTCTATACCACTTGGTTTACCAACCCAGGTACTGCTCAGACTACAACGACAACATTAACAACAACAACAACAACAACAACAGGACGCATTCCTTCAAAGAAAAAGCCAGTACGGTCTTGAAACTTCTGTCATCAATAGCCAAGAATCGAGAGGATGGGCCATCTGTTTTATGCCATGGGAAGAATAATGGAAGAATATAGTATAATTTTAAGGTCACTAATGAGGAGTCTGAATATTAGGTCATATAGTCGGTTCAGTTAAATTTGATATTCCCGATTTTGGTGCATCTGTTTCTATGTTCTTCATTAATGCAAACTGGTTGATTACTACTAGCACTATGTATTGGTGCTTTGGCAATTGTTTTCTTTCATTGTTAGCATTAGGTATTGACTTATTCTCTGCCTAGTTATTTGCAAAGTAGGAATGGCATGTTTTGAACCTTAAGTTTCAAATTGGTTCAAGTATTTTCTTCAAGACTTAACACAGGTTTCGGAATTAGACAGGTTTAGGTAATAATGGCCCTCCAAAACCAAATTTGTAAACAAAATATTGACTCGTTATTGATCTTCAAATGATAAATTGCAATCAATTGTTGCAACTACAATGCGCATCAGCCGAAGTACATATGATAACCACAACTTTTAAGCCAAAATTTTATTTCACAGAGAACTGTAAAGTATCCCTTCACCTACACACTTTTATAACCAAATGATAACTTATAGGGTACTGAACTTTTTTAACTTAGAAATTTAAGAATGATTCATGTTGCAATAAAATCAGTTTCAACTTTCAATTTAAAAATACTTGGGTCAAGGTAAATATCTCACTATACATAAAATTGTTTTTTTCCTCAAACTATAAAAGATTATGTTCTGATGTTCGTCCATTGAGTTTCGTCGAAGATAAATATCTCACTACACATAAAATTGTATTTTTCCTCAAACTATAAAAGATTATGTTCTTATGTTCGTCAATCGAGCTTCGTCGAAGATGCATCTTTGTGTCTTTTATTTTATTGCAATTAGACATCTTCGTCGAAAATTGTTTACTATCCTATTATTTACATTTAATAGAGATTTATAACTTCAAATTGTAAAAGGGGAGATGCAAGTTAATGCTAGATTGAAACAATCTGAAGAAAAAATGCAAGTAAATGACAACTTTTTTTATGGTAAGACATCCATTCAATTGATAGAAAGCAAATTCTTACAAACAGCATCAGCAGCTGCGGCCTGCGGGTTATAATTATAGCACTAAAACATATGTACATTCAATGTGTGACTTCTAATCACAATTTTTGCTTCTTCCATTTGTAAGCAGCTTCCAAAATCTTGAGATTAGTGGTCTGAGTTTCCTCTGGGAAAAGATAGTCGATAAATTCTTCAGTTCTAGAAGAATCTTCTTCAGTGCTAACTTGTCGTCTCCTCTTCAGCTTCTTGGGCAGCTTAGACTGGACTAAGCTAACATCACCTAGCTCCAAAGAAGAAGCCTCCAAATGGAGCCATTTCTCTAATAGCTTTGCCCTTTCTTCTTTTAAATCTGGAGCTGATGATCTGAAGTAGTTTAGAGCTTCCTCAAACACCCTTCTGGCGCGCTGAATGCATTGCTTTTTTTGCTCTTGTTCTGATAAGTCTGAATTCTCTTTATCAATAGTTGTTGCTTCAAAATCGGCATAGCTAATCCATACCTTCAAGTGCTTTGTTCGATCAAGAAGTCTTTCGTAAAGTAGTCTTGCTCTCTCAAAGTCACACTCAGCGGTTTCAAAGTTGATGTATGTCTTCCACAACAGCTCAGGCATGTCCAATGCTGGTTGAGCAATAGCAAGATCAAATATTGCTCTGGCTCGTTCAGTCTCTGATAATGATCTCTCCAGTTCTGCATATTTGATCCATGCTTTGCAATTTTCCGGCGACCACTCCAGATACTTTTCGTACAACTTTCTGCACCGATCTACATTGTTAAGCTGTAGTTCCATCTCTATATATTTGTTAAATATCTGTTGTCAAAGCGAAAAGGTAAAAGGCAAGTTAACCATTCAACAATGAAAACAAGTTATATAATATTTTCATCTAAATAGATACCAATATATTACCTTATTATTAGGAACCTTTCCAATCGCATTTCCCAATATTTGACGAGCACCCTTGAGATTCAACTGTCGTACTTCAAATTGGGCTGCAAGAAGCCATACTTTTCCAAATGAGAATTTGTTGTGAGGTATTTGGTTGAGACATTCCCTAAATAAAAATGAAAGTAGTGTTAATATAATACTGCAATGGTAAATATTGACAAAAATTGAGGAAAATATTAAGAATTCTCTTCATTGGTATAAGAAGTTTTGCATTTACTTTCAAGTTAAAAAAATATGATTACTGTACTAATACTAATAAGGTTTCCAGCAAAGTTCCCACACACAGAATCTACACATAATTCAGGAAAAGCATACACATAAAGTACTGCATATCCTCATTTAAGTATCATAATGATGAATAAAACACAGATTTAAACACAAAACATGGAAACAGCCCCTTACCTGTACACAACTCTAGTTTGCTCCATATCTCCGGCATCAAGCTCTTCGTAGAGTGCATAATTGATCCTAAGTTACAAACAAACAAATAATTAACACCCTGAGAAAAATTTAAAATCACTAAATAAATAAACAACCTACTAAGAAAACAGAGTTCAAACAAATCAAACATACCATAAATAAATATAGCGCTGCCAATATCGCTTCTCCTCAGCTGGAGGAACATTAGCTATAGCTCTCTCATAAACCTCCCTAATTCTTTCCTTATTCCCCACACTTTCTTCCAACTTTATATAGTCAAACCAAGAATCATAATTCAATGGATTTTTCCTCACTTCATCTTCATACTGAAACCTTCTCTTCCCAACAATAGCGTCCTCGATCCCTTCCTTGTCACCATGTTGTTTTTCAAATGCGGCAAATTTGGAAAACAAATCTTCGGCTCTAACCTTAGGAATACGATCAAGCGCAAATTTATATATACCCTTCGCCCGCTCAACCTCCTTACACCTTTCCTCAAATTCAGCAAATGCCATGAACAATTGCTCAGCTTCCTCCACGTTGTATTCAAGCTTCTCCACCGCTCTTTCATAAACACTCCTTGCATTAGCAACCTCGCCATTCTTCACCTCAAACTTAGCATAACGAATCCAAGCATCAACCGTAGCGTGACACATAACAAACCTCTCAAAAATCCCTCTTGCACGCGCGATTTCATTATATCGCAGTTCAAATTTAACATAAGACAACCACCCTTGCTGATCCGGCATCCACTTCATCCACCTCTCGAAAACCTCTCTAGCTCCAGCTACATTCCCTAACATCTCCTCCATATGAATATATTTATACCAGAACTGATCAACTCGCGGCAAAATATTAACAGCGCGATCCCAAACGTTCCTAGCACGGTTTACACATTTGTTACTCATCTCAAACTCTGCATATTTTAACCAAACAGTATGGTTCTTGTGAAAATTCTTTAAGGCTCTTTCCCAAACAGAACGCGCGCGATCAAAATCTTGTTGTGAATCTTCCCAATGTGCATATTTTATCCATAAGTTTGGATTCCATCGAACTCGCCGGACTGAATCCTCAAATTCCTTTCGTTTTCGGAGATGGTACTCGTCGAGTTCTATTTGATCGGTGATTTTCTGGTTCGGAGGACGGATATCAGACTCTTGATGAACCCTAGATTCGCGGAGAATTTGTTCGGCTGTAATTTGAATTGGGGCGGGAGTTTTGTTCTTAACTCTAATTTGTCGAGGTAGTTTCACCTCTGTGTCTTTCCGAGTTAGATAAGACATTGTTGATGATGAAGCCATGACTGGAATCAATCGGAATTATCTCCGGTGCGGTGGCAAATCGAGTTAAGAAAGAATATTATCTCATAATGATTTTACTGCCTTTGTCTGCCTATGCTTCTAACAAATAGTCAACATCATTACTTCTTTCCATTTATATATATATTGTACATTATTATCATTACTAGAGTAATTACAATTAGCTCTATTATAGGGTCATAATTGTATACTGTCATGTATATTTAAACACAGCTGATGCAATGAAATAATACAATATTATTCACCATTTTCTATCTTGGTATCAGAGCGCTTAAGCTTGAAGGCTCTCGATCCATTCAACCAAATCATGTCCGCTGCAAACACTAACCAGAAAAATGATCTGCCATCAATTGTTTCTGTCAAGTTAGACAGAGATAACTATCCTCTTTGGAAATCCTTGGTTCTACCATTAATTAGAGGCTGCAAATTTGATGGTTATATGCTAGGGACAAAGCAATGTCCAGATCAGTTTGTTACATCAACTGACACCACAAAGAAAATCAATCCGATTGGCAGGCTCATGATCAAGCCTTACTAGGTTGGTTAATGAACTCCATGACGGTCGATATTGCGACACAAGTGCTGCACTGTGAAACCTCAAAGCAACTTTGGGATGAAGCTCAAAGCCTTGCGGGAGCACACACCAGATCTAGAATCATGTACTTGAAATCAGAATTTCACAACACACAAAAAAGAGAGATGAAGATGGAGCAGTATCTTGCCAAAATGAAGAATTTGGCCGACAAATTAAAACTGGCAGGATCACCTATCTCCAATTCTGATTTGATGGTTCAGACCCTGAACGGGTTGGACTCCGAATACAATCCGGTAGTCGTTAAACTGTCTGACCATATTAACCTAAGTTGGGTTGACTTGCAAGCCCAATTATTGGCTTTTGAAAGCAGATTGGATCAACTTAACAACTTCAACAATATCAACTTGAATGCATCTGCAAACTTTGCTAGCAAGAATGAGTCAGGAGGTAATAAATATGGATCACGAGGCAGTTGGAGAGGGTCAAACTCTAGAGGCATGAGAGGTGGCAGAGGAAGAGGCAAAATATCAAAACCGATGTGTCAGATATGCGGCAAATTCGGTCATACTGCAGCTCAATGTTATTATCGCTTTGATAAATCCTATACAGGAAAAGATCATTTTGTCGAGGGTGAAGGAACTCACAGTGCTTTCATAACCTCACCTTACAATGGCCAAGATTATGAATGGTATTTCGATAGTGGGGCCAGCAATCATGTCACACATCAAAGTGGTCAGCTGCATGATCTCAATGAGAACAGTGGTAAGAACTCTCTACTTGTTGGTAATGGTGAAAAATTGAAAATATTGGCTTCCGGTTCTGCTAAGTTAAAAGATGTCAATCTGCATAATGTATTGTATGTGCCTGAAATCACCAAAAATCTGTTAAGTGTATCCAAGTTAACTACTGACAATAATGCTCTTGTTGAATTTGATGAAAATTGTTGCTATGTGAAGGACAAAGTGACAGGGGAGGCTCTTCTAAAAGGGAGACTTAAAGATGGGTTATATCAACTCTCAACCAATAAAGATCCTTGTGCCTACATGTCTCTCAAAGAAAATTGGCATAGGAAACTTGGACATCCCAACAATAAAGTACTGGAAAAGGTGTTGAAAGATTGCACTGTAAAGACATCACCTAGTGACCAATTTACATTTTGTGAAGCTTGTCAGTTCGGTAAACTGCACCTGCTACCCTTCAAGTCCTCTTCCTCTCATGCTAAAGAACCTTTAGATTTGATTCATACCGATGTATGGGGCCCTGCCCCAATTTTGTCTCAATCGAATTTCAAATACTATGTGCATTTTATTGATGATTTTAGTAGATTTACTTGGATTTTTCCACTAAAACAAAAATCAGAAATTGTTCATGCTTTTAATCAGTTCAAAAACTTAGTGGAAAAACAATTTAACAAGGAAATAAAAGTGATTCAATGTGATGGTGGTGGTGAGTACAAGCCAGTCCAAAAACTTGCCATAGATTATGGTATCCAATTTAGAATGTCATGCCCTTACACTTCCCAACAAAATGGAAGAGCCGAAAGAAAGCATAGGCATGTAACTGAACTAGGATTAACACTGCTAGCACAAGCAAAAATGCCATTCTCATATTGGTTTGACGCCTTTTCTACTGCTGTTTATCTAATAAATAGACTGCCATCTTCTGTAAATCCAAATGAAAGTCCTTACTCACTGCTATTCAAGAAAGAACCTGACTACACCGCTTTAAAACCATTTGGTTGTGCCTGCTACCCTTGCCTCAAACCATACAATCAGCACAAACTTCAATTTCACACAACTAGGTGTGTGTTCTTGGGATATAGCAACTCTCACAAAGGCTATAAGTGTGTTAATTCTCATGGAAGAGTGTTTGTGTCAAGACATGTTGTCTTCAATGAGAATCATTTCCCGTTCCAAGAAGGCTTCCTCAATACAAGAAATCCTATAAAAGTTGTTACTAATGATAATTCTATAGAGTTTCCTTCTTTTCCTGCAGGTATCACTACAAACAACGGCGAAGCAACTAATAATGTTGCTGATCAGCAAGAGCCAGAATTGAGTAATGTCAACACCCTAGCAGATCAACAAGTTGAGAGTGATATTTCTGAGCATACGGCAAATGGTCTCAATAATGGTGAAAGTGAAGACTCAACAGAAGTGGAAGAAACAGAATCAGTGGAGGAAAACACTCAACCATCACATGAAAACAATCCACCATCTCAACAGGACAACACCAACAGACATTGGATGAGAACAAGAAGCAAGGCAGGAGTATACAAGCCCAAATTACCTTACATAGGGCTCACTGAGGCACATAAAGAAGACAAAGAACCAGAAAGTGTAAGAGAAGCTCTAGGCAGTCCCGAATGGCAAGAAGCAATGGATGCAGAATACAAGGCACTAATGAAGAATGAAACCTGGACATTGGTACCATTTCATGGACAAGAAAATATCATCGGTTCAAAATGGATCTACAAAACAAAATACAAAGCAGATGGCACAATTAAGAGGAGGAAAGCTAGACTTGTTGCTAGAGGTTTTCAACAAACAGCAGGATTGGATTATGATGAAACGTTCAGCCCAGTTGTCAAATCGAGTACAGTAAGAATCATTCTATCTATTGCTGTACACCTAAGTTGGCAGGTTAGACAACTAGACATAAACAATGCCTTTTTAAATGGAAACCTCAAAGAAAATGTCTTCATGCATCAACCTGAAGGATACATTGATCAAACCAACCACATCACATATGCAGATTGAATAAAGCAATTTATGGGCTAAAGCAAGCCCCAAGGGCCTGGTATGATAGGCTGAGACACACTTTATTGAGTTGGGGATTTCAAAACACCAAGAGTGACCCATCCTTGTTTGTCCTAAAAGAGACTAATCAAACTACATTCCTACTCATCTATGTTGATGACATAATAATAACTGGAAGTGACAATAAGTTTCTAGCAACTTTCATCAGTCAACTAAATCTTGTCTTTTCACTAAAAGACCTTGGAAACTTACACTACTTCCTAGGAATTGAAGTTCATAGAGACAACAGTGGAATGTACTTGAAACAAACAAAGTATATAAAGGATTTGCTCAAGAAATTCAACATGGAAAATGCTTCATCATGTCCTACACCAATGATAACCGGGAGACAATTCACAATAGAAGGGGAGCAAATGTCCAATCCTACACTCTATAGGCAAGCTATAGGTGCATTACAATACTTAACCAACACAAGGCCTGATATAGCTTTTGCTGTCAACAAGCTAAGCCAATACATGAGCTATCCGACCACAGATCACTGGCAAGGAATAAAGAGAATACTCAGGTATCTCCGTGGTACCACAAACCTTGGCTTGCACATCAAACCATCAACTGATCTAGACATAGCAGGCTTCTCGGATGCAGATTGGGCCACAAGCATAGATGATAGAAAATCTATGGCAGGACAATGTGTGTTTCTTGGTGAAACTCTAATTTCGTGGGCATCAAGAAAGCAAAAGGTGGTGTCCAGGTCAAGCACTGAATCAGAATATAGAGCCTTAGCCGACCTTGCAGCAGAAGTGGCATGGCTCAAGTCACTCCTAAAGGAACTCAAAGTACCAATACCTCGAAAACCAACTTTGTGGTGTGATAACTTGAGTGCTAAGGCACTAGCTTCCAATCCGGTTATGCATGCCAGGTCTAAACACATTGAGATAGATGTTCACTACATACGTGATCAGGTCCTTCAAAATGAAATCACAGTTGCTTATGTACCTACTGCAGATCAAATTGCAGACTGTCTAACAAAAGCTCTCACACACACTAGATTCAACATCATGAGAGACAAACTTGGTGTAATAGAATCACCACCAGTTTGAGAAGGGGAGTTAAGAAAGAATATTATCTCATAATGACATTACTGTCATTGTCTGCCTATGCTTCTAACAAATAGTCAACATCATTACTTCTTTCCATTTATATATATATTGTACATTATTATCATTACTACTGTAATTACAATTAGCTCTATTATAGGGTCATAATTGTATACTGTCATGTATATTTAAACACAGCTGATGCAATGAAATAATACAATATTATTCACCATTTTCTATCTAATCGGAGTGGAAAAGTAACTTGGCGCGCAAGAAATTAGAGAGATTTGGGGAAAGGTAATAATCTGAGTGGAAAGTGTTGGATGTTTGAGAGATTAGATTCGGATTATTATTTATTTATTTATAGGTTTTTATTAAGGCGGGCCCAACCGCCCAACTATTCTACACCAGAAAATATTCATGTAACTTTTTTCATTTTTGTTAATATGATTTGATTTGGTCAAAAATATTCACTATATGTCGGTTATGATATGATATTTCTTTTGACAAAGAGAAAAAGAAAAATATTTTTTTTATTGAGGAAGAAAAAGAAGATAAAATATAGAGTTTTGTCAAATAAAAATAAAATAAAATTTAGAGTTAGTACTCTCTCCGTACTAAAATATATTTCGTTTTGGAAAAAATAATTGAATCAAAATATATGTCATTTTACATCATCAATAAAGTATTAATGCTCTTTTTCATATTATACTCCTAATTACAATTACAGTAATGCTATGTATCCCGAAAAACCCATCCCGAATGACGTGTCGTCAACTTCAACTCCAAATAGTTCTCACGCGGCAAAAACTCCCGCGACCACTTCAAAGCAAATCACAACCTTCCTTTTACTTCCTTAATTGAATTTTTCTGTCTCTCTCTCTCTGCAAAGCAAAGCCAAGGAAACCAACTTCTCCACATCTGATTTTCTATCCCTGCCAAGGAAACTGACGCCGTGACTTGGGGTTGGAGATGTCCTGTGTTTTGTAACGTGTCTTTGAAATAAGTCACGATTGTTGTGATTGTTGTTTCAATCAATGTCGTTGTTAATGGCAACGAGTCTGCAAGAGAAATCCCAACTTCCTCGGGCACAAAGATTGGCAATCTAGATTAGACAGAAGAGTTCATTTGTTTCAAGTTTTGCAGTCAAATTGATCAAGCAGAGAAGCTGTTTGATGAAATGCTTCAAAGAGGGATGAAGCCTACTTTTATTATATTGATTGATAGAATTTCCTGAATCATCATGATTTATAGTGTAATATCAATGCAATTTCTGCTACTGCCTGAAGTAGCAGTGCAGTTGTATATACTTGATATTGTTGGATAGGGAGTATTGCATATGCATTGAAATTTGAAATGTATTGCCTTCAACAGGTAACAAATAAATTTAAAGGTACTAAATAATTCAAAAGAAATCATATGCTAAAGCATAAAGGCATAAAGTTAATAGTTCAAAAGCAATACTCTACTTCTAAGTTCTAACTAATATCAAAATGTCTAATCATTTTCTTCATCTCTCTTCGTGTGTTCTTGACGATGACGGATCATTCACATGGGGTAGTGCTTGTGCCTAAAAAAAAAACACATTGACAAAATTGATATTTTAAATCATACTAGGTAATTAAAAAAAATTGTGACTTTGAAGATTTAGTACCTGTAACAATTCCAAATAGGAAACACCATGATTCAAAACATGAGAATAAAATGGAACCTATATAACATCTTATACTTGTTAGGCACCATAATATAAATGTAGAAGGAAACTAAAGAGTACTAGTTTTATGCTTGTACCTGATTTACTTCACCATTAAGTATTGAGTTTGGATTGAAGGGAGCTAAATTATTTGCACCGCCTTGTCTATTCCACCCAACACTACTTTGTTCACACTAAAAATATATATGTACCAAGCATAGATAATTAGTATGTTATGTCTCATTGATGGTTTAAAACAGAAGTTGATAATAAAAACAATAAATTTCACTTACTTGAATGCTCTCTTGTGTGCCAATTCCATCAATTACTTCGAACACTCTCTTGTACTCTAGATGCACTTGGGTTCTGCCATAAAATTTTGAAAATTAGACATGTTCAAAATTTTTACTCTAGATGTACACAAATATAAAATTACCTCTTTTTGACCTTGTTCATTTCTACTCTTTTGTCTTTTTTTTGAAACCCTCTTTCTTGCAAGTTTCTTCACAATTTGATCAACTTTAGAAGACTTCCTTTTTAAAGGAGGACGTCCTTTACTTCGAGTTACTTTAGGGTCGAGAATTTTAGTCACTTGATTACTAACTGAACCATCTTCTATAATGCCAGGCACCGTTTCTTTAGAGGTAAACTCAATTTTTATTTCCTTAATCCGATCCATCATTTTTAACAAATCATGATCAGTATTTATCACCATAGAAGCCACTTCATAAAATGCATTACAGACTTTATCAACTCTTTGCAATTCAACATTTCCAACTAAATGATCAAAACCACATTTAATAAGTGTATGTCTTCGCCTTATATCCTTCCTCCACTGTGAGAAAATATAATAAGATGGCAATGACTCTGTTTTTCCCGTTAGCTTAAGCACACAAAGGATGTGTCTACATAAAATACCTTTGAATTGAAATAAACAACACATGCATTGTAACTCAAAGTCTATTTCATTGAAGGATACCTCAAACATTATGTCTTTCATTTTGCCAAAAATTTTCTTGCTTTCTTTAACAAAATATATGGAATTCATTTCATCCAATCTCTCAAACCAAGCATGACAATAAATCATAAAAGCAATTTCCACTTGAAATTCTTGGAATTTGGCATTAGTGAATGCTTTTTGGAATTGAGACTCAAAGCCAAAATGACTTACACAAGCTATCAATGTATTGAATGAACCAAAATCGGCCAAGTTTTCCTTTTCAATTTTGTCTCTCAATGCATTGTCGTATTGTTCAACAAATTGCTTCAATGTTGTCTTTGAATTTACATATCCATCAAAAAATGCGTTCATACTTTCACTTCTCTGTGTTGTTGACATTCCCGCCCAAAATGTGTCTCTCACATATACAGGAACCCATCGATTTCTTTCATCAAATAATCCATTCAACCATTCGTTATCCTGAAGATCAAATTCTACAATCATATTTTCCCACTTTTCCATGAAATCACTTTTACTCAAAGAATCATATACAGCATCATGCAATAGTTCTTTGATAGACTCATAATTAGAGTGTCTACGTAATTTTTCTGGAAATTTTTTCATTATATGCCACAAACACCATCGATGACGAGCTTTTGGAAAAACAGCTCGAATTGCACCTTTCATGGCTCTGTCTTGATCAGTAATTATGGCATTTGGAGGATAGTCATGCATGCACTCTAGCCATGTTTTGAATAACCAAGTAAATGTCTTTGTATCCTCGTTTGATAATAAAGCACATCCCAACAACACAGATTGACCATGATGATTTACTCCAACAAAAGGGGCAAATGGCATGTCATATTTATTTGTTAAATAAGTAGTGTCAAATGTTATAACATCACCAAAATACTCATATGCAGCCCTACATGTCGCATCTGCCCAAAATACATTTCGCAGCCGACCATCATCGTCAATGTCGATTACATAGTAGAATTGGTTATTTTGCTTTTGCATTCTGACAAAATAGTTTTGGACCGCATCAGCATCTCCATTCCCAAGTCATAGTCTCCTTACTTTATCAATGTAGTTTCTACAATCCTTTTCACCAAATGTCAGATTCTCATATCCATTCGCTTCAACAACCAAAGATCGAAAATTTCGGCTTACATTTATTCCAGCTCTATCATTAAGTTCTAACCTCCTTTTTGAATGAGCCTCCAAATTCTTACTACTTCTAAATTAGCGTGCTTTCGTAGGGCTTAGGTCATGATTATGCTCAAGAATAACTTTTGAAATAGTAACTGTTCCATCTAAACATATACGTGCATTAATTCTAGCCTTACACTGAGATTTTGTTATAGGATTTGGCTTCAAAAGATTCTTTGATTTGCTCACATACTTTGATCCACGGCTACATGCTAGAGTAAAATATATTTTACCATCATCTCCTTTTTTGCTACTACATTTAGTAACTCCAAAACCTATAGACTGACCATATCTCTTACAATACTCTGTAAGTTCATCTTTAGAGCTAAATATCAATCCAACATGAGGTATTTCATCTTCATGAACAATATTTGCTTCTAAACTACCATCACATTTATTATTTTCTTCGTTGATTTCCTCTAAATCAGAAGATACAACTACTTCTTCCACTAATGCAATAAGTTAAAGAACATGAAATTACATGGAGAAAAAAAACTTATGTTAGTTGTCGAAAAATATAAGTGATATAGGAAGAACATGGAATTAAGATTTAAATAGAAATATGGACTAATTGATATTGATATTAAAGTTCAAAATCATGATTGATTTCATTCAATATATTTATTGTGTACCGTCAATGTATTTCAATTTTAAAGACTTTTAAATAGAAATTCAAATAGATTTAATTTAATGCATAAGACAATTTGATGAGTCATGAATGATGACTTTATTGAGAGGAGTAAACTTACTTGATAATATTAGCCTTCTTTGAATCAAGTTTTTTTCTTCTATAAAATTACAGCTTCATGCATAAAATTTCAGAGGAATGAATAACTGTTTGGAAATAATAGTGGGTCTCTTTAGGTTAAATTTAGCGGGTAGTATAAGCACTTGGCGGCGGCAAAATTAATTATAGGTGCTGGTTTTTATTAATTAACTGTTTTGTATATTAAAAAAGAGGCCCACCCATAATGTGACCACGTTCTAAATATATAAGAAAACATATGCCACATATGCTTCCGGGACAATTCGGGGCTAAGAAATTCGGTATATATAGCAGTACTATCCTAATTATTTGTTTATCTTTCTTTTTTTAATTCTACAATTTATCTTTCTCATACCATTAATAAAGAATAACTTTGTAAACTAACTCACAGTTTCTTCTTTTTATGCAACATTAATTACATTTCTTAATTTGTGTGATACCGTCAAAATGTCATATATTTTAATACTGAGATATTGTTTGTTTATGTATTTTCATTCATTTTTTTGTTGTTAGTTTTTTTGGTATTTAATCTTATGTATTTTCTTTAATTTTCTCTATACAGATTTTTTGGAACATTTTTCTCTATACTGGTTATGGTTTACTAGTCATCACAATGATGGTAGAAATTTCATATTAAATCATCGTAACAAAAAAAACCTATAGAAAAATCAAATTCCGTATATTTGAAAAAAAAATCAATTTCGCTCTTTAGAAAATATGTGACACACACAAAAAAAATACTTAACAATTACAATAATCAAAATACTTTAATATATTTTTTATTACTATTAGTATTACTATAGTATACTCACCAAAGAAATTGTGGGACAAAGAAGGGGAATTTGTATCTCTTATAGCTATAGTCTTATCTATATTTTTTTTCGACTAACTAGTAAGGAATTAGTGACTGCGTACCCGATTTTAAAAAAAAATAAAAATATTTTTCATGTAAGATTTAGCAAAATTGGGCCTGAAAACTAATAAACCCTAGCATTTGGGCTTTTGACCCATCGATATCGATATATAAAAAAACAGAACCAGATTTCATTTCACAGTTACTCGAAGTTCTGCAGAACCCTAGCCGCGAAGGAGAACGCAAGCAAGCTTGGAGAGTTGGAGCTTCAACTATGGTTAGTTTCAGATCTCTTTCTCTATTTTCTATTAATCTTTTCATTTTCAGATCTTAACATTTTCTATATATTTGTTTGTAGACATTCAAACGTAGGAATGGAGGCCGTAACAAACATGGTCGTGGCCATGTCAAATTCATTCGTTGCTCTAACTGTGGTAAATGCTGTCCTAAGGTATGTTGCTTCGCCATTTTACCATTTCATTTTTGTTGTTGTTGTTGTTCATCGTTGAATAAAAAATTGAACATGTTTTGTTTGGTTTTTGAATCAAAACAGGACAAGGCTATCAAGAGGTTTTTGGTGAGGAACATTGTGGAACAGGCAGCAGTTAGAGATGTTCAGGAAGCTTGTGTCTATGAATGTATAATTCTATTTTATATTTGTTTTTCCTAATTTTAGTTTTTGATTCATACTTGTCATTTGCTCAATTGATTATGTTCTTTTTGATTACTTGTTTTTGGTTTATACCAATGTTGTTTCGTTAATTGATTATGTTTTTTTGTTTGTTGTTGTGATGTGATTTGTAGCGTACACTCTTCCTAAGCTGTATGTGAAGATGCAATACTGTGTTTCATGTGCCATTCACTCTCATGTTGTGAGGGTTCGATCTCGCACTGATAGGAGGAAGCGTGACCCTCCACAGCGCTTTGTTAGGCGCAGGGTAATTACCTCTTTATTACCTCTTTCAAATTTGTTTTTTTGTTATAGTTACAATGATAATGTTTATAACTATTTGAGTTATGGAATTGATTTGCTTTCAAAATTGTATATGGAGACTTTTAATTGTGACCATAGGAAGAACTGAGATTAGACTATAACTTAATCAAAATAGGATCTGTGCATGTTCAATTATTGTACATTACTAATGTAGACATTTGTAACATTGGTTTCTCTTATGATCTTTGGCGAGTATTGTTAATTGCAATTGCAATTTATAGTTGTTGTAGAGGTTTGTCTTCCATGATTTTAGAAGGTTGTAGTCTGTCTTCTTCAATGTCAATGTGATGAAAGCTTTAACCTGTTTCAAGAAATTTAATAAAAATTTGAGATTTTTATTAACCTTTCTCTCTGTTATAGTTAGTAAGATAGATAGATAGATATAGACATTGTTGCATTTGAACTTTTAAAAGTGATGAGTTCACTTTCAAACTGCTTTACATAACATGTTTGGCACTTTGGTGGGAGTGGTCGAGAGCAAAATCCTTTCTCAGTCTAGATCCCTCTGGTATTGAGTGATTTAAATGAGTTTGGCGGTTTATTAGATTTTATGCATCAGGCCTAATATTGAGAGGCTTATCTGAGTTATCTCGTATCCCATTCTTACGAGTTACAACTAAACAAAATATAGTTACATCCCTACCCTCCATTCTTCTTGTTTGAACGAACATCTTTGATTCTATGGATGTGAAGTTATTTGAAATTGTTAAATCAGTGTGTTGTTTTGTTTAATTATGCATTGTTTATTTGGTTTACTTGTTGGTGTTTAACAAGTTTGTTTTTTTCTTTTTTAAAGGATGATGCACCACGTCCAGGTCAGCCTGGCCAAGGTCCCCGTCCTGCAGTTGCTGGAGGAGCACCCGTCCGGACCTAAACAAATTTCAAGAGTTTTGGTTGTGGCTGTCTCGGATCATTGTTATGTCAGGAACCCAATTTCTGTTGCTTGTTTTTAAAAATTTTGGTTTCACAGACAGTATATTGTCATTCAATTGCTAACTTTAGTTATTGGAAGGCCTATGTTTTGGATCCTTTAATATTTCATGGTTTTAATGGAAATTGTTCTTTGAATATTATGAATGTTAGCTTTTGAACTATATTATGCATTTAATTTTCTATTTCCTTTATCAATTGACTTAATCTCCCTTTGAAATTGCTTCATTTTTTTGAGCTTCATCCAATAAACACTCCGAATTAATTTTTTTGAAAACTTGAGTAATGGCAGTTTCATTATAAAGAGCTTCAATCTACAAATTTATCACTAGATGCAAGAAGTGATGCAACTTCTGATAGAAGTTAAAGTAAACTAAGAATTTAATTGATATATCAACTAATCTACAATGATATTTATAAATAATATATTTTTAAAACTCATTCAACTCAAGAATTTTTCTCTATCACATTTCTTTCTCTCTCCATATGTATACATTCTTAACAAGATTCAAAGTAAAAGAAGAAAGTATAGGAAGATCAAAGACTACTAATATTTTGCTAATAGTCAACAACTAAATAAAATAAAAGGATGTGGTTGGATTTTGCATGAACTCTTTGAATGGCATGAATTTGTTTCAAATACCACATGCCTCAAGGCTTCTGCAAGAGACAAGTGATAATGACCATTACCATCCTGGGAAGAAATCCCTTGTTGTGACAATCATTCATCATGTGACTGTATATGAATATATGATTATGTGCTCAAATTCAATTGAAGGAAATTTGAATGGTGTAGATCCACATTGTACTCTCTCCATTGATATTCTCACTGCAGAGAATCTCTACTGTTTGTATCACGAATAACAAATCCAATTTCCCGTTTATTGTTCACGAGTCAAGCAACATCAGATAGTATGTATTTATACATAAAAACTTAAGATTGGAACAGCCCAAATTATATGGAAATTTCTCACATCATAGATATCTTAGTAAGTGTTATAAATGCATTTAGTATAAATCTATGTTTGCATTAATACCAGAAGGAAAAAAATCTATCTTTGCTCTCTTTCTGGTTATTAAGTTCTTCGGTTAGTTCAGTACAAGATCATTGATAACAGTGTGTACTTTCAGTTGCAGTGAGTGAGATGAATGATGATTGTGTTCTAACACTTTTAATTTCACCAAACAAAAAAGTTGCACCCCAGACATTGGTATATTATTTAGCATGACCACTTCTGTTCCAAGACATGATATCTTAACTGTATATCAAGTTTATTAGGCCTAATAACTTAGACTAAATACCCGAAACCCGAATGGTCGGTGCTTCCTAACATAAAACTCAACTGTAGGGTCAAGTTGATCACAAATAGTAAGACATCATCCATCATACAAAGAATTTGTAGATACATTTTGGTACAACACACTTCCAAACAAACCCTTCTCCAAAACCCAATCTTCTATCATAGCTTGAGAATTCAAAGGTTGATCAGTAGGCAAAAGATGGCCACCCCCTAAAACCACAACATTTGTAAGTGACTTCCATTTTTGCACATAACCAGCTACCTCATCATTTACCTTCCAAATCTCCCTCTCAGCATTCACATAATCTTCAATCCCTTCCCACTTCATAGTCTTCACCCATGCCTCTACTTGAACCACACCGATCCTCAAATCGCGCTGACCTTGATACAATAAAACCCTCATCTCCTCCTTCAATAACTTCTCTACCATATACTTAACACTTTTCATTAAATCAGCATACAATGCAGCCCAAACAATGTGACTGCATTTCTCGTAAACAAACGATTCGTCAATTTTCACTCCTAAGGCCTTCCTCACCTCATCGATATTCAAGAACTTCGCAACCAAATAGTCTTCATAAGGAATTTTCCGCGAATGATCATACAAAGTAGCCAACCCTGTCATATTTTGCAACATATCCAAGACACGGTTTCTCGCATCCGTTGCTTCACTCCAATTCCTTCTCTCAACCAACTCAACAGCTTCAAGCTGAGCTTTTACCAACTCATTTTTTTGCCTCTCATTGATTAATCCAACATAAAAACCATTATCAGCATGAGTAACCATTTGTGTCACAGGATCTGTTAGTCCATTACCAATAGCAACACCAGCTAAATTCACTCTCTCATAATCTTTCAACTTAGCATTTTTCTCTAAAATATAATAACCAATAGCAGGAATATATTTTCCAGCATAACTTTCACCAGTAATATAAATAGGACGATGTTTAAAAACAGGATCAAGTTTAACAAACCTCGTTATAGCCACAAAAAGATGTTCCGCAACCGCGGTTTGATCGGTTGGAATCTCTTGTGGGGTTGAAGCTACACTGAATCCAGTTCCAATGGGATTATCAAGAAAAAGAAGACCAAAGATTCTATTCCAAGAAAATGGATTTGGTTGAAGGGTGAGTGAGTTGGTGAGAAGATAAGGTCCTAGCTCATAGAAGTTGCCAACCATGGAGGAGCAGCCAGGACCACCTTGAAGCCAAATGAGAAGTGGAGTTTGTGAGAGAAGTGAAGTTGAGTTTTGTGCTTCATAGAATGTGTAGAATATGGAAGAAGTAGAAGTGGGACTTATTGGTAGATAACCTGATTTTGTAGGAAGTGTTTCTTTGGGGAATAATGATGTTGAAGAATTTGAGGTATGAAACTGTAGAAAGAAGGAGAAGAAAATGATGAAAAGGGTGGTTGAATCTTTCTTCTTCATCATCATCTAAAGTAATCTACAAAGGACAGGAAACATGAATCACAAAGGAATGTGTCTTGTCTCTCCCCGTTGACTAGCTGCAGATCTAATAAATTAGATGAATAATTTTTAACCAAAATTAATTCTTTTATTTTTTTGGTACAAAACCAAAATTAATTTTATCAAATTCAATTATGTCAGAATTGATTATAGTCACGGTCCAACCAAACACATACTTTGTATTGAAATTGTATTGAAGTCTCACGTTAAATTTTTAAAAGTTGTGCATGTTTTAGTATCACAACGAGTTGTGCATGTTTTGGCGCAATATAATTTTAGAGGGTAAACACTAAACACATATCCTTGTGGCCTGTGGTACATAACATGCTACACAAGACTCAATTGTAAATTAAAAATACATAAATAGTTATGATCATATATAAGCAAAATTCAACTAATCTATATATTTTAGATCCTCACAGATAGAATTGATATGATTCCATGTTTGATCAGAAGATCTTTTCAATTGATTTGAACTTGTTCCTTGACTAAAACCTGATCTCTCAAAAATCTTTTTACCATTTGGACGATATAGGAGCGGAAGAATCAATCTGTTTATATTGAATGAATCTTTTGAGTTTTTTACATATAATGTAACCATTTTTAAAAAAAATACCCTTAATTAATTTCATAATCTTGAAACGAGATGACTATTGTAATTAAGATATAAGTGGTTGAGAATATGGTAGAATAGGCAACATGAATAAAATGGCAGGAGATGATCCAATTCCAGTAACTCTATAGCCTATAACCATCCTTCAGCTTTTACACATACACACATTAAACATATACAACGTAACTAGAAAAACTTGCAATTCAATGCTAGAAAAGAAGGATCAATCACATCAAATAAACACAACTTTGCTTTCTCTAAGAAGTTGTAAGATTTTAAATTGGTTTCAGTCTTTGATTGAATCAATTTCTTACCAGCAAATACTGGTCAGAAATACGTCACAATGCCAATGTGTCCTGAAGTCTTTGCAACAAGAGTTACATTACACCTCCTATGGCAACAAGCAATCACTAAATCTTAAAGTCTAAAACAAATGTTACAAATCAAAATATCACCCTCCTAAAATATCTTCTGTTAATCTCACATCACATTGATTATGTTACCAAATGTGACGGTGTGTGCAGTTAAATCTAAAATATCATGCTAAAAGTGCAAACCCGAATAATTGTTTTGCCATTTTATAATAACCTACAAAGCATTTGCTTCTATAGCAGTATGAAGAAGCCCGTCTGGAGTTGCAGCTGGATCAAGGTCAAAACACCGATCAGGCAAATTACTTTCATCTCCTTTCAGCAACCAAGAAGGAACTTGGTGAGAAAAGCGCACCATTTCTCTTTTAGGTATCCATCTTTCGGCAACTTTGTCTGGATTCCTTTTGTATACTGTTTTGAATCCAGATACCTTAATAAGGGGAGTAACACAAATACCAAGCTCCTCAGAGTAATCATACAACACCTCCACCATGTCATATTCGTGCCTTACTTTGTCTGGTGTAGAACAGTTCCAGTCTGGTGACCAATTTCGATAAACAGCCCAAATATCTCCACTTCTTGGATATATGCGAACACAACCACCTCGCCCAGCTTTCTCCTGGCTTAGAACATGAGAAAATATGTTAACTTGGTCTACAATATCGGAAGTCCAAGCCCTGAAATTTCCACAAGATTTGGTAAAACCTGATTCAAGCCAGTTTACTGAGCCGAACTCGCTGTCAGTTTTGGAACCCAAGTAACTGATATGAATCTTAAATGGATTAACAGATATAACCTCGCGGATCAGACAATACAATCGCGGCATTCCATCTTCTTCATCATATAAGGCCCATATTTGCTTTGGCTTGAAACTTTCCTCAGTCCTATCTTTATCGAAGTCATGAAAGTCAGAATCGGGGACAGTTATTGAGATTGGATTGGCTTTTCCTTGCTCCAATGAAAGACCAGAAACATTCAGAGGTGCTTTCCTACATGTCTCTTTTTTTACTGGACAAACATCAACTTGTGCCTTTTCTTTCTCATTCATAGTTGCAGCTTCAGATGACAGCTTCATCTCTTCGAGTTTCTTCCTGATAACAGTCCTGGCTTTCTCAATCAATAACTTTCTCGCATCAAATGCAGGTGGAATGAAACAATGTTTGGTTTGAATTTCATTTACACAGGAAACCTTCTGGCCATTTGACACTACTACTGCTTCTGAAGCACATTTTGACCCCTTTTCGACATGGTCATTTCTGAAATCGGATCCCACCGTAACTTTACGTTTCTTGTAAGGTCTACCTGGCTTGACTTCCTGTGGTTCATTACATGGGAGTGATACATGCGAGTTTACATTGACCTCAGTCTCCATCATAGGATGCCTTACATTGACTCCTGGTTTGACCTTTGGTCTTCCCCTCTTTGCATGTCCGTTGACCCGATAAACGGAACCAGCAGGTAAGTTACTGGCCGATCCATTTTGATGGATAAGTCCAGCAGAGCCCGACTGAAACGAAACATTTGAAACATACTCGTATCCGTGTCCAGAATGGTATCCTGGGCCACCATTCCCATTAAAATAGGTAGCATTAGTCGGAACATATGTAACCCCGTCAAATGAATGATTTCCATAACCATTTCCCGGCACAAATGACGGAGGACTATATGAAAACGAACCATTTGCTGGGGCCGCTCCGGATTCAACAGCAATGAAAATTCCACGGCAGTTCTTACACGAGAGTTTCTTATTCACATACTTACGTAGATACTCATACTGAACCTTACATGAGGTACATATTGTCCAAAATGTGTCGAGTCTATTATGGGAGGCCGATAAATTGGAACATTTGTTATAACCTGTAGCATGAAGAGAAGAATAATTTCTCTGGTGATCGTACGAACTACGCATGGCATTTTCGAGCCAAGTCCATGCCTCGGAAACAAGCTTAAACGCACCATCAGCTCCAACACATTTGTTCTTGTCTGGATGAAGCAACACTGCCAACTTCTTGTACTGTCTTTTGACAGCTTCTTTATCTGCAGTTGGGTTTAGTCCAAGAATCGAATAATAATCAAGTTCGCCATTATGTCTGAACTCTGAAGCAATGTAAACTTCAAATGTATACACCATTAGAGATATGCCCTCCAACTCAGGACAAAGTGTTTTCGCCTTTAAAGCATAGTTTCTCGCGCCTGCAAAATCTTTCTGTGCAAATCTCTTCTCAGCACTCTCTATGGCCTTAAGTGCTTCCTCTTTATTTGCTTCCATGTAGAAACCAAATCACTTAACAACACAACTTGAAAAAGAAGCTACGACCAGCCCAACATTGTTTTCAATATCTATCCAATATCATATAGAACCTCATTTCCATGTCTTCTGACAATTTCAAAATGAAATTAAAAACAAAAAATGTGAGACATTTTAGTTTTGAATCTGACACAACATTCATCAGAAACACAAAATCACAAACATTTCACCAAATTAAACGAACACAAACAAACCCAAATTGTGCATTAAAATGAACAAATCAAGGAATTAAATTGAAACAATCTTCTAATTTGCATATAAAATTAGTAAATCATAAAAGTAGCCAAACACAACATTCTTTTTCCATCTATTTCCTAAATGTAACAAGAAGCCAAACACTTTCCCATTACAAAATCAAGCATCAAATAATTCATCATTATGTTTTTTTTGGTCAACAACATTCACCTAGATTTGACAAACAAAAAAAAAATCATCTTTTGCACATAGATCGAAACCCCATTACAAATAGCTCCAAAATTTTAACTTATATTTAATTCAACCCTAGATGCAGTTAAAATAAGCGCTAATAAACCATTCAAAAAATTAAACAATTGAAGAAAAAAACTCACTGAGCTTAATGGATTGTTGATGATGATGAAAACCCAGATTGCCACGTGTAGCTGAAATCTGAAGCAAAAACTGAGCTAAACTAAGAACTGAATCTAAGTGAAGTAAAATGAGTGAAAACAGTGAGATTTGTGAAGATTGATGAAAATGGGTCGGATTGAAATGGATCCGGGTTGTGAAGAATTGAAATGGGTCGGATTTGGAAGAAAAAGTGGCGGTGATGAATAGGAAAAATTTTCCGACAAGACAATCGGAGAGATTAAGGAAGAGAAGGTAAGAAAAATTATAAAAATTAAAAAAGAAAATCAGATTTTTTACTTGTTATAAAAAAGATCTTTGACTTTGACTCTATTAATAATATTTGAAGAAAGATTTATTGATTTAAGAAGTAATTTTGAGATAAATTATTTAATTTAATATTTTATTATTTACGATTTATTTCATCAATTCAACAATTTAGTTAAATTAATATTTTAGAGTTATTTTTGGAGTTAATGAATTCTTCATTATAATATTTTAAATTAATTTATATTTTTGTCAAATATTTTTTAATTTATTCTTTATCAAGTTTTTTTCAATTTAATCTTTTGAATTGTAAAATTGAGTTACAAGTGATAAAAATAATGACTAATTTGAAATATTAAGAGAATGAAAGATCTATTTAGACTAAAATTTAATTCAAATACATAAATTGATTTTTCGTGTTCATATTTTTCTCTTCTCAATTTTTTCTCCAACGAAACAAATCTTTAAAGAAATAGAAATCTATTAAATAGTTCACTCTATAATTCACACATATAAAAGATGAGTTTCTAATAATTTTATTATTTGAACTAGAATCCGTGCACAATATTTTTATTTGTTATGTGTTTTGCTTTTCTTTTTTTCAATGGAGCATAAGATTATATTTTTGGTGGAAATTAGAAGTTATATAGTGTATTTTGTAGTTGGTGTTAGGTTGGATAATGGTTTGAAGCAATATTAGTGACAGCTATATTATTAGTGAATATTAGTTAGATATTTTTTATTTGGGTTAGAATTAAAATATGATATTGCATCCTCTCATGCTTAACATGGTTGATTAATTCTTATTTTTCTATTATTTTTTTAAAAAAGAAGACATGGTTGATATCTTTTAAATCTTATTACCTTTCAAAAGGAAAAAAAATAGTAAAAAAAAGAACATTTTGGTTATATTACAAAATAAAATGAATACATTATTTGATTTTTTTTTGACAGAATTTGATTTTATTTTTAAGTTTATCTCAATTGTATTTTTTTTATTATTGCATTATAAGTATAAAATATTTCATCTTTTTTACTATTAAGTAGTCTAATAATAGTTAGAATTACATTCAGTAGAGATAAATAAATATGCATACTAAAATCAAATTCAATCTCTGCTCATAATGTATAATGTCTCTACGAACTAATCTCACAAAACAAAAGTATTTCATCTTTATTATAGTGCTAATAAAAAATTTATTGGAGTTAAATTCAATGACACCTAAACAAAATAAATCTATAAGAATAAGAGAAGCAACCGAATTATGCTAAAAAAAGTATAAAAATAATAATAGAGAAGCTCAAATTAAATAACATTTAAGCAAATTTTCCTGAAAATGCACAAGAGAGCTCCGTAAAACTATCGTAATGTATATAAAAGAGATAGAGATAATAGAAATAAAAATATAGAGATATATTATTTTTCATATTTAAACAATATAAATAGAAAATCTAATTCACAAGTAATTACAAAATAAAAAATTACTTGACAAAAAATTCATTAATTAAAAATAAGATTCAAAAAATTAAAATTAAAAAATTAATATCTAAACTAATCTACTTTAATTTTATTTTGTTTTGTCAAAAATCTACTTTGACTTAAATTATATATACTAATATAATTTTAAACAGATTAGTTTTATATTAATTTTATTATATTTTTTATTTTCTTAACATTTTCCTTAATTTTAAAACTCTTAAACACATCTTTAAAAAAAATACACATCTTTTAATAAAAAAAATTGGGTAGGTTTAATAAATTTTTTATCTTTAAAATATATATTTTTTGAGACAATCTTTAAAATATACTACTACATATTATCTTTGTAGGAAAACATTATAAAACAATCTGTTTTATTGAGATTGCCGAACCACACAAAACACAGACAGAGGCTTTGTTTCTCCTTCTCACCCTCCTCCCTGCCACCCAGCCAGGTTTATATGATTCCATGTTTGATCAGAAGATCTTTTCAATTGATTTAAATTTGTTCCTTGACTAAAAGCTGATCATTTTACCTTTTGGACGATGTTGGAGCGGAACAATCAATCGATTTATATTGAACGAATCTTTTGAGTTTTTTACATTTAATGTAATCAATTTTAAAAAAATACTCGTCAATTTTTACATTTACACATACACACATTAAACATATACAACGTAACTGGAAAAACTTGCAATTCAATGCTAGAAAAGAAGGATCAAATAAACACAACTTTGCTTTCTCTAAGAAGTTGTAAGATTTAAAGTTGGTTTCAGTCTTTGATTGAATCAATTCCTTACCAGCAAATACTGGTCAGAAATACAGTCACAATGCCAATGTGTCCTGAAATGAAGTCTTTGCAACAAGCAATCACTACATCTTAAAGTCTAAGACAAATGTTACAAATCAAAATATCACCCTCCTAAAATATCTTCTGTTAATCTCACATCACATTGATTATGTTACCAAATGTGACAGTGTGTGCAGTTAAATCTAAAATATCATGAATGCTAAAAGTGCAAACCCAAATAATTGTTTTGCCATTTTATAATGACCTACGAAGAAGCATTTGCTTCTGTAGCAGTATGAAGAAGCCCGTCTGGAGTTGCAGCTGGATCAAGGTCAAAACACCGATCAGGCAAATTACTTTCATCTCCTTTCAGCAACCAAGAAGGAACTTGGTGAGAAAAGCGTACCATTTCTCTTTTAGGTATCCATCTTTCGGCACCTTTGTCTGGATTCCTTTTGTATACAGTTTTGAATCCAGATACCTTAATAAGGGGAGTAACACAAATACCAAGCTCCTCAGAGTAATCATACAACACCTCCACCATGTCATATTCATGCCTTACTTTGTCTGGTGTAGAACAGTTCCAGTCTGGTGACCAATTTCGATAAACAGCCCAAATATCTCCACTTCTTGGATATATGCGAACACAACCGCCTCGACCAGCTTTCTCCTGGCTTAGAACATGAGAAAATATGTTAACTTGGTCTACAATATCGGAAGTCCAAGCCCTGAAATTTCCGCAAGATTTGGTAAAACCTGATTCAAGCCAGTTTACTGAGCCGAACTCGCTGTCAGTTTTGGAACCCAAGTAACTGATATGAATCTTAAATGGATTAACAGATATAACCTCGCGGATCAGACAATACAATCGCGGCATTCCATCTTCTTCATCATATAAGGCCCATATTTGCTTTGGCTTGAAACTTTCCTCAGTCCTATCTTTATCGAAGTCATGAAAGTCAGAATCGGGGACAGTTATTGAGATCGGATTGGCTTTTCCTTGCTCCAATGGAAGACCAGAAACATTCAGATGTGCTTTCCTACATGCCTCTTTTTTTACTGGACAAACATCAACTTGTGCCTTTTCTTTCTCATTCATAGTTGCAGCTTCAGATGACAGCTTCATCTCTTCAAGTTTCTTCCTGATAACAGTCCTGGCTTTCTCAATCAATAACTTTCTCGCATCAAATGCAGGTGGTATGAAACAATGTTTGGTTTGAATTTCATTTACACAGGAAACCTTCTGGCCATTTGACACTACTACTTCTTCTGAAGCACATTTTGACCCCTTTTCGACATAGCCATTTCTGAAATCGGATCCCACCGTAACTTTGCGTTTCTTGTTAGGTCTACCTGGCTTGACTTCCTGTGGCTCATTACAGGGGAACGATACATGCGAGTTTATATTGACCTCAGTCTCCATCATAGGATGCCTTACATTGACTCCTGGTTTGACCTTTGGTCTTCCCCTCTTTGCATGTCCGTTGACCCGATAAACGGAACCAGCAGGTAAAGTAGTGGCCGATCCATTTTGATGGATAAGTCCAGCAGAGCCCAGCTGAAACGAAACATTTGAAACATACTCGTATCCGTGTCCAGAATGATATCCTGGGCCACCATTCCCATTAAAATAGGTAGCATTAGTCGGAACATATGTAACCCCGTCAAATGAATGATTTCCATAACCATTTCCCGGCACAAATGACGAAGGACTATATGGAAACGAACCATTTGCTGGGGCTGCTCCGGATTCAACAGCAATGAAAATTCCACGGCAGTTCTTACACGAGAGTTTCTTATTCACATACTTACGTAGATACTCATACTGAACCTTACATGAGGTACATATTGTCCAAAATGTGTCGAGTCTATTATGGGAGGCCGACAAATTGGAACATTTGTTATAACCTGTAGCATGAAGAGAAGAATAATTTCTCATGTGATCGTACGAACTACGCATGGCATTTTCGAGCCAAGTCCATGCCTCGGAAACAAGCTTAAACGCACCATCAGCTCCGACACATTTGTTCTTGTCTGGATGAAGCAACACTGCCAACTTCTTGTACTGTCTTTTGACAGCTTCTTTATCTGCAGTAGGGTTTAGTCCAAGAACCGAATAATAATCAAGTTCGCCATTTTGTCTCAACTCCGAAGCAATGTAAACTTCAAATGTGTACACCATTTGAGATATGCCCTCCAACTCAGGACAAAGTGTTTTCGCCTTTAAAGCATAGTTTCTCGCTCCTGCAAAATCTTTCTCAGCAAATCTCTTCTCAGCAATCTCTATTGCCTTAAGTGCTTCCTCTTTATTTGCTTCCATGTAGAAACCAAATCACTTCACAACAAAACTTGAAAAAGAAGCTACGACCAGCCCAACATTGTTTTCAATATCGTTCCAATATCATACACAACCGCTTTTTCATGTCTTCTGACAATTTCAAAATGATTATAAAAAAAAAAATGTGAGACATTTTAGTTTTGAATCTAACACAACATTCATCAGAAACACCAAATCAGAAACATTTTCACCAAATTAAACTAACACAAACAAACCCAAATTGTGCATTAAAATGAACAAATCAAGGCATTAAATTGAAACAATCTTCTAATTTGCATATAAAATTAGTAAATCATAAAAGTAGCCAAACACAACATTCTTTTTCCATCTATTTCCTAAATCTAACAAGAAGCCAAACACTATCCAATTACAAAATTAAGCATCTCATAATTCATCATTATTTTTCTAAAAAAAAAAAAACTAAATCTGATTAAAAAAACTATTTTTTTTTTATCAACAACTAATTCACCTAGATTTGCCAAACAAAAAAAAAATCATCTTTTGCACATAGATCGAAACCCTATTATAAAAAAATCCAAAATTTTAACTTATATTTAATTCAACCCTAGATGCAGTTAAAATAAGCGCTAATAAACCATTCAAAAAAAAAACAACAATTGAAGAAAAAAAACTCACTGAGCTTAATGGATTGTTGATGATGATGATGAAAACCCAGATCGCCACGTGTAGCTGAAATCTGAAGCAAAAACTAAGCTAAACTAAGAACTGAATCTAAGTGAAGCAAAAAGTGTGAAAAACAGTGAGATTTGTGAAGGTTGAAGATTGATGAAAATGGGTCGGATTGAAATGGATCCGGGTTGTGAGGAAATGAAATGGGTCGGATTTGGAAGAAAAAGTGGCGGCGATGAATAGGAAAATTTTCCGACAAGACAATCGGAGAGATTAAGGAAGAGAAGGTAAGAAAAATTATAAAAATTAAAAAAGAAAATACACAATTTTCAAACGAAGTAAACGCTGTTTATTACTGAGGTTGATGGAACTTGATAACGTGCACCGTTGGTGCGTAATAATGGAAATTACAAATTTACCTTTTTTGTTTTTATTTTAAAAAGGATAATATATTTTCCTAAATAAACAAAATGACATTAGTCATAAATAATTCACCAGTCAAATAATTGGTCTCTTTCTTTGACCAAAAAAATCAGATTTTTTAATTGTTATAAAAAAGGTCTTTGACTCTATCAATAATATTTAAAGAAAGATTTATTGATTTCACGAGTAATTATTATGAGATAAATTATTTAATTTAATATCTTATTATTTATAATGTACTCTATCCGTCCTTAAATATAAGATTCTGTTGTACCACTAGATCGACGACAATATATAATTTTGATCACAAATATCTTTAATTATCTAATAGTAAAAATTATAAAAACTTATATGTTAGCCAACAACTATGTACTAAACAAGATCAAACAATATCTTATATATTAATATTTATATCTATGTATTATTTAAAAATTACGGTCAAAACATTATAAGTGAATAGTACAATTTTTGTCAAACGATGTCTTATAAAAAAGGACGAAGGGAGTATTTCATCAATCCAACCGTTTAGTTAAATTAATATTTTAGAGTTATTTATATAGTTCATTCTATAATTCACACATATAAAAGATGAGTTTCTAAAGATTTTAATAATTTTATTATTTGAAATAGAATTCGTGTACAATATTTTTATTTGTTATGTCTTTTGCTTTTTTTTTAATGGAGCATAAGATTATGTTTTTGGTGGAAGTTAGAAGTTATATAGTGTATTTTGTAGTTGGTGCTAGGTTGGATAATGGTTTGAAGTATTATTAGTGACAGCTATATTATTAGTGAATATTAGTTAGATATTTTTTATTTGGGTTAGAATTAAAATATGATATTGCCTCCTCTTGTGCTTAACATGGTTGATATATTCTTGTTTTTCTGTTATTATTTTAAAAAAGAAGACATGGTTGATATCTTTTAAGTCTTATTACCTTTCAAAAGGAAAAAAAATAGTAAAAAAAAAGAGTACATTTTGGTCATATTACAAAAAAAATGAATACATTATATGATTTGATTTTTAAGTGTATCTCAATTGTATTTTTTTATTACCGCATTATAAGTATAAAATATTCATCTTTTTTACTATTAAGTAGTTTAATGGTTAGAATTATATCCAGTAGAAATAAATAAATATGCTTACTAAAATCAAATTCGATCTCTGTTCATAATGTGTTAATGTCTCTACGAATTAAACTTACAGAACAAAGTATTTCATCTTTATCATAGTGTTAATAAAATCTCTATCAAAGTTTTATCCCACATTTTACACAGTCATAAATGATTTTGTTTGCACTACTTTGTTAAGTGTTACTAGAATAAAATGTTTATCTTTGTTCTTAAGAAAAATAACCAAGACTAATATGAAATATCTAACGGTTTTAGATGGACATTTCAATTGTTTAGTATCTAATGTTATGTATTTATGTAGTCATAATTGGATATCTAGGTATGAAGATTGATTTTGGAAACCTCGACTATTTTTGTTGAAGAGTACGATCAAACCATTTATAATCTAGTTCAACTCTTTTACAAAAAAGGTAAAAAAATCTAGTTCAATTGATCTACATTTGAGTGGTAGGACTAAGTTTTATGAGGTTGATTTCAACATGAGACTTCTGAATATTTTGTGCTTTTACGTGACAATAAGGAAAAAGGAAAAAAAATCCTAAAAAAGACACTCTCAAACCTCAATGTATGTATATGTCAAGACTCAAGAGTGCTGAGAAGAGATTTCAAAGAGGATCATGTATAAGTTTGTTTTAGTGCACCCCATGCATTGAAAACAATATTTTAAAATATTTTATAAGTGTTTACCGTTCAATGTATTTTTGTTATATTACTCATTCCGTATCATAATATATGTTGTTTTGGAGAAAAAAAAATTGTATTAAAATATACTTCCTCCGGTCTCTTATATAAGAAACAAAAAAATAAAAGTTGATGGTCTCAAATATAAGAAAAATGTACTATAATCATTACATTTATTACCATTATTCCAATTTTACCCTTAATTTAACATTTCCAATTTTTTATAAAAGCCTATAATGATTACTTTTGAGAATATTAAAGGTCACCTACTACCAAAAACTAAGGATAAAATTGGTAATACATAATTTCTTCTCATCATTTATCAACTTCCTAAAAAGATGTGATTTATTTTTGTTCTTATATTTGAGACCGAAGGGAGTATGTCGTTTTACAATACCAATGTAAAATTACTTTTGATCTTTCTAAATTACCCATGCATTTATACTCTTTTTACCAACAAAAGTCACTATTCTCTCCAACTTTATTATTTTTTTCATATACCAACAAAGAGAGAAAAATGATAAAAGAAGAAAAACATGTATAATTTTGACAAGATTTATAGAAGTTACAAATTTCTTAATATACGTAAAAATATCAAAACGATATATATTTTGCTATGGAGGTAGTAAATACTTTTAACTAGTACGTATATAAATTGTACTATTGAACATTTTCCTTAAATTAATAAGTCTCACGATTTGATCAATATGTTACTTCACATTTCATATAATCTAATGATAAAACTTTTCGATCAAATAACAGAAACAAGCTTATGTATGATGTAGGAATTATCTCACTTTTAACTTCTTTTTTAGATAACATGTGTATGTTTTTAGACTTATTCAAATTGTGGAAGAACTTTTAAGCATTAGGTACTGGTGGTATGTACTAAAAATTTTGGTATGTAGTACTACAATTTTTTGAATGTTTAAAGTATCATAAATGTGTTGTGTCAAAAATGAGTATCATTAATTTGTTAGTTTTTTTTTGTTTTGATAAGCAAATGATATTATAAGAGAGTACAAGGGATACTCAATTCCCTACAAAAAAAGCATAAGAATCATATGCTTTGAAAACAAACTAACGGGTCTAAACATCATTCTAAAAAAGAAAAATTAGTCTTACGACTCATTAATGTATTAGTTGAATTACTGTGGTACTTTTTACATAAACTTTTTTTTTAAAAGGACCAACAAATTCAATCCATTAATGATGAAATTGATTTGGTTCGGATTTAGTTTTAAAATTACCGATTTTTTTTGACAGAAAGTTTCAGAATTACCGATTTGAACACTCAAATCAAAGACAATATAATAATTGAATAGTTTGAGAAGTCAAATTCAAAACAATCCTGCTTGAGTAAAAATAAATAGTAATTGAGTTTTTTTTTTTTAAAAAAAGGGCCAAAGTACAAAAGAAAATAACACTATCAAGTTAAATAAATGTTACACAATTTTTTTTTTACTAAAATTACGAATATTTTTCGATATTTAAGTCTCAAAAATATCAATAAAAAAAATTAAAATGTTATTAGGAGAAGTCTCTATAATAAGAATTTAAAAAGCATTTTAAAGAAAAACTAAAGTTAGTCAATCAATAACAATTCTATTTTTTTCCAGCCAAATATGATTGAATCACACCTATTCAACTCCAAAAAGACCTGAATGCGATTGACAATTTTACATTGATTTTGGCATTTCTCATGATAATATCACTCAAGCTTTTTGAGACATTTTTTACCCGAAGATGACGGAACCTTGTCTCTACGCAAGCTACATATTCAAATATTCCAATTTTGCGAGAGTAAACAAAATAATTGAGTTTTACTTGTCTAATGTGCAATATTGTAAATAATATTAAGATGACAAAAAGTAGTGGTTTATTTTATTGGAAAACATGATTATTTATTAAAAAATTATACATATAATATAAAATGTACATATTTCAATATAAATTTATTATTATTTTAGTAAATATAAAATTACTATTTTAAACTATGATAAAAAATTCTCTTTATCAAATAAGCAAAATAATATATTAGTCTCCTAACCCGCACACACTCACATTAATCCGTACGTAGGTGTATCATGTATATGGCCCAATTACATTCTTCTCAAACTTACATCTAAAGCAAGGAATGAAGTCTAATTGTATAACTTTTAATTTTTTAAAAAAATTAATGAGGGTTTTCAAAGTGTAGATTGATAAATAAAATATTAATATTATATTGAAAGTAGTGTAATCAATTTTTTAAGCTATTTTAAATAAAGTAAAATGACCCTTTAAATAGTCCATGCCCTCAAAATTCAAAAGTTTAAAAATTCCATAGGACTTCAAATAAACTATAAATAAAAAGGGCAACAATACATGCTCATTTTTTAATACTACGTAGAATGGTAACTCATCCTTATTAAACCGAATTTCCAGTTTTTATTAAAGAATATAAATTAAAGTTAGATTGATAACTAATAGATGCATGATTTAAGAAATTTGAGTGTTTTTTTTTTGAGTGTTAAAATGCTAAAATTACTTACAATATTTATATTCACCGTTTTTAAAAAAATACTACTATAAACTTTCATCATCAATTAAAACATTCAAATACGACAACTACGTTTAGAGGAAAAACAAATTGACAAGTTACTAATTAATAAGAATAAACAAACAAATATACAAATTGCTAATATTTGAATTTTGTGCATGATAAAGATTTGACTATGATAGATAAAAGAAATACTACTACCCACCTCTTTTCTTTTTCATTATTTGACAAAAGAATACTACTACATACTCAACTAGTGCATCTTATTATTTAAACCACAAAGTACTACAATAATTAAATAAACAAAAAGTAAATATAGAATGAAGAGAAAGAAGGGATAAATTATTAAAAAATGCAAAAAACAATAAACAATAAATAAAAATAATGAAAGTAATAAATAAATAAGAATTAATTAATTAATAAATTAATCAAACGTTGATGGGATTACAGAGGAACATGAGAGACGATGCAGACGCGTCACTGGCAATCATAGCACCATCGCCAGCAGCAAGTCTCTCGTAACTATCAATACAAAACAAAGACAACGAAAGCTGAACCTCATCATGCCGAGTCCAAACTCCTCCTTTCCTAACTCGTTCCGACTCACCGAGTCGACTCAGCACCGGCCTAACACACACCATGTATAACCTCTTGTAACCTCCCAGCGCCACCACAACCGGTCTCACCGACGCCGGAGGAGGAGTTGACACGTGGCGGAAGCAGAGATGTTCCCATATAGAGTCGTCGTCGTTTGTGAGGTTACACCATAAACGACATACACATGATGCGACACCGAGTGAGGGACCGTCGAGTCGTTTAAGGATTTCTCTTAGAATGTCAATGTTGTCGTTTATGAAAAACTTGTGTCGTTTATGTTGTTGTTGTTGTTGTTCCCTTGAAGTGTTTCTTCTCATTTCTTGTTGCATATATTCATGGTGGTGGTGGTGGTGGTGCACCATAGTGGCACATGAGAGAGATTATGTGTGTAGTTATGAGTTGAAGAAGAAGAAGAATAAGAAGAAGAAATATATATGGAATGTGAAAGTGGAGTGGGGTTTTAACTTTCAACTTTCAAGAAGACAAAGGTCTAATATACATACATTGTCTAATAATTTTTATTTTTTATTTATGAAAAAGAAGACAAAGGTGTGACAAATATTTTTAGCTCCGGCATTTGTTTATTTTAGAAGTAACTCTAAGCGCTTAATATCATCATATTATTCATGATATATTTTACAAATCCAACCATTCATTATTATTATTTATTATTACTCCTACATATCAATACACACGTGCACATATTTATTTTTATGTAAATTTGTAGTTATATAATTTAACCACTGATATTTACTTGTGATTTTTAAGAGTTTATTATGCGTTCAATTTATGTACTCAATGATAACTTTTAATTAAATAGTTGAATTGATAAAATTTTATTACTTTAAAATCTAAACGTATCATTTGATCTCAATCAGATGACTCTATCTCTTAATCTTAATTAATTCAAGTACTAACACAATATTTATCAAAGAAGTTTTTATATTGATAACATAAATTGAACTCACACATTTGCAAAATATGTGCTAAGTTATTAGCAACTAGCTAACAACATACCTTGGGGTGTTACAAATATTTTGACTTTGGGGAAATAATATAATGAAATTAATATGTGAACATGTGTTTGAGAGAGATATATGATTTATCATTTGTTATTATATAGTATAGTATATTGTTGTCAGATTATTAATTTGTTGGTATGGTTGGCTTTGTGCATGTAGAGAGAGGGAGATATTGTGAGCATCGAGAAGAGAGGGGAAGGGGACAAGAGAAAGGTCCAAATTGCAAAAGAACTAGAACCAATGCTAATTAGCCTTTTATTTTCCTCTTGTTGCTTTTGTATATACATACTAGTAGGTTTTTGGGGTAACCAGGTTTTGTTGTTTCTTGTTTTTGTTCTTGTTTGCATTCTTTCCAATAGTTACATTGTTGGATGCATGAAGACCGTTGTGACACATTCACATCAACATACACACAAAAAATAAAAGAGTTTTTCACTAACTTTGAAGATCTAAATCCAAAAAGCATGATTTTCTTGTGTGTTTGTAGTGTAAAGTGAGGGTCGCCATAAGTCAAAAGTCACTGCAATCATACAATCAGATGTTATTGGTCGTCCGATCATGATTTAACTACAGTATTATTAGAATTCTTAAATAAGAGTAAGTTCAACTTTAATTTTTTAGACTGTTTGATCAAGATCGAATGATCCTAATATTGTGATTGCACGACTGCATAGAGAGAAACAACTGCATCTTCTAATCCATTTATGTAAAATGCACATAAGGATGTTCCAAAATTATGAGTGATATGATGATTGAATTTAATTAGTAGAATGAATTAGACTTTTTCGGCGTGTCAAACTTAAATTTGTATTTTGACGACTAAAATAAATGTTCATATTTAGTGTCGGACAATGATTCAAATAAGATTAGTACTGTTGAAATGAATAGTTATGAATGATATCTAGTCTAGTATGTAGTGTGGAGTGTAGTTTTGAACATTTTCTACAAGTGACACAAGAGGTTAAAGTCAAGTACACAGTGCAGTGATACAGGTGTGAAATTTGAGACTATACCTTTCTTTTCAAGATCATCTTTTGATTTTAATTAATACAGTAAAAAGTCAAGAGCACAATGTGAAATTTGAAATAAGCCTCCAATCACTATGCATGTTTTTAATGACCAAAACCTGAACTGTACAATCTAATAATCTATCTATAAGTCTACAAATGGGTCAAGTACTTAAATGGAGCCCATCACCAAAGCCCGCCCGTTTTTAAACAAGTTGATGAATAAATATCAATGAAACTTACACACATGTGAAATATTAAGTTTGAATTTGGATGGAAGTTTACAACTTATCAATATCAATATTAGGTGTAAAATGTTTGTAGGTATTTTTTATGTCCGACGTCAAATCTCAGGACTCAACTCTAGACATGTGACGAAATCTACTAAGTTAGAGCAAAGTAGGGTCGAAGAGCATTTTCAATGAAGCGATAAAATGCGAAGAGATTGGAAGGTGCATAAATGACAAAAAACATTGTGTTAGTGACTTTGAGAGATGAAAGCTAAGAGAGTAAATGAGATTAAAGACCTAGTAGTCCTAAGTCCTAATTAATGCTTAAAATATACTTTACATCATATAAAATTACATATTACATTAACGTATCCGATGTGAAAGCAACCTATATTGTAGGTTCAACATTTTCATATTGGAAACGAATCTGACGTGATAAATGTATTTTTAAAGGTGTTTCCACATATCACAACTTAAGCCTTTTAATATTTGTTATGAGACTAATTTTTGAATAAATGAAATATTTTTTTTTGATAGAGGGGTATTTATTTGCATTAATAATACTATTACAAAAATGGACAATTCAAATGAGTTTGCATGTGCCGTAAGACCTCTAGCTAGTACTATATCCAACAGCAACAGTTGACCCCCTATGCGTGATCATATCATATATAAAATATAATATCATAATATAAGAATATGACTCTAATTTTTTAATTAATATTCCAAGCAACACTTTGGATTCCAACAGTTTTCAATATTTGTTTAAATACATACTGTATAGTATCCTTTTAATTTATTTGACTTATACCTAGGAATGATTCTACCGAACCATGTTGAATAGTTTATTTGTGTACGTGTATACAAACGCAAGATATACTCTCCCAAAGAAAATAAGAGTAATTTTTTTAATTGAGATTCAAACTCAATTTATGGATGTTTGATCTAGTAATTTTAACATATTTTTTTCAAATGAGTTAGAATTTCTGAACAAAAAAATAAGAGTAATTGTAATTTATGAGCTAATAGAATTTAAAATTTCAAAATTTGTATATGCATAGATACATACTTAGACTAACACTTTCATAACCTCACACATACACATGAAGAATCACTTACCCACAAAGAAGGAAAGTGGACTACTTTGTATTATTGAATCGATTATCAATGATATTAAAAATAAACATTCAACAAATATACCGGTTCTTTAAGACTCTATAAAATATATTTTGGTAAAATCTACACTATTAAAAGATATCTTTTGATAGATAGATAGATAAGACAAGGAATTGTGATTAATTTAGAGGGAAGAGCAATTATTCTTAAGAATGAAGCATTTCATTTACATAAGAGCATTGTTATACATGGCAAAAGAAACGGATCACCAATGCTTCACGAAATGTAGTTGATCGATCAAAATTCTCCATTTTAACACGTGTTCGTGAAAAATTCGCTTCTTGGTTATTCGCGATATATAGCATTTTTATTTTTAATTTTATGTCATTATTTTCATTTTTTAGTTAGAAATTAATGTTCAGATTAATCTTCAAAATATATATTTGGCTTATAGTCATCATTGCATTTCCATATATTCATTTTCTTTCTTTATGGATAGAATACTTGATTCACACTATATAGTAGTAATAGTGTGATATTGCTATAACTAATTACATTTGTTTATTAAAAGGAAAAAAAATCTCATAAATATATTATATAACTCAGTTGGTGGATACAGAAATATTGATATGTAGTGATGGGGGAAAAAAAAGATGTTTGTGTATAAATCTCATCTCGATCCTTTGAATCGAACACTTCTCTATACTTAAAATGTATAAATCATAATCACTATTAGACAAAATGAAGGAAAAAAAAAAGATGCTTGTGTAAACAAAAAGACAACAGCAAGAGTTTTTTTTTCTCCTTATGTTTAGGTTGGCAATTGAGTACCAACAGTGCATTTTAGAAACAAAAAGAGAATGCACTGACCCAACCAAAACTACATTGAAATTTTGCCTTTGAATAGTTTCAATAAATGGAAACAAAAGTGGTGCCAACAATGCTCCACGCCTTCATTAAACTATAGTCTTTATACTTTTTTCCTTCCCTAGCTAGGCATACAAATTAAAAATAAAGTGACATTACAACTACATTTTTATGATTTTCCACTTGAACACTTTGATGAATGAATTTTGTTTACCAACAAATTAAAAAAAAAAAAAGTAACTAATGAAATTTCTCAAGAATTTAGATTAATAAAACCCTACATTCTCACATTCGAGATACAAACAGTCGTTTGATCAAGATTGAATACTGTCTAATATGATATATGATATCTTAAGTCTTTATTTTTTATTTTTTATAATTAAAAATATCAAACTTAAATCTAAACCAACATATCAAAATCGAATTATCATTAATATTTTAAATACATGATCGAAATGCGAAAAATTTAGATAGTTGATGAGTGGAATCCATTATCTCAAGGGATTAGATTTTCTCACACATAAAGGAAAACTAGCTACTTCCCGTTTGGTTGGAAGGAAAAAAAGTAGAAAGGAAGGAAAACACGGAATTCGAAGGATGTATTTAGATTATAAAATAGTTCAAATACATGCATTGGTTTTCGTGTTTTTCTTCCTTCCTACTTTCTTTCCTTCCAACCAAACGGACCCTCAAAGTCCTTTAAGACAGAAAGTATAAAGTATGATATTGATGTGGTTAAGGTGTTTGAAATTGACATTTGATTTATCAATTAATTAAACTTTATGTATGTGTTGTGTATGAAGAGACTATAGACCCCACACTGCAATTTCATGAGTATGTCTTAAGGTATTGTTTTTATTAGGTTGGCCTTGTTTGTTGGACATACTCTATGGAAAACACTATTCCCTATTCTTGCTCTAAGGAACAAGATAATTGCAAAACTACAAGTAGATGCCATATGAAGTTTACAACCATAAATTTACCAATTTTTTTAATTAAAATGTCATTCGCGCGTAATTGGAAATTAAAGACTAATATTTTTAAAATAATTTTAATTCATTTAAAGACTTGATATTCAAACAAATAATTTTTTATACACACCAACAAGAGATTAAATTCATAATTAAATGATCAAAAAACTCAAATATTTATCGTTAATTTTATATAGTGTTCTAAATTTACCAAAAAATTTCATCTAGCTTCTTTCTCACCCAACAATTTATCCTTTGTACTTTGTTGTTGTAAAGTTGTGCCCACATTCGCATTGGTCAACTAAGTAGAATATTTCAGAGAATCTATAATTGTCACTCATGACCACACATCAACAAATTTTATATCCAGAGGTGAAGTAGAGAGTTCAATAATAGAACCAATCAACTCTGAATTGTGGTCCATTGTTCATATGTTTGGGATGAAACTATCATATATTCTTTTATGAGTTCTATCCATTGAAGTTAGGAGTGGTAAAAGATGAATCCGATAAAAGATATGATTATAATAAGGGTGGTGTTAACATGTGCCTTTAGGACACATGTTAAATATACTCAAAATAGTAATTTTATATTTGAAATTAACAGTTTAACTATTAAGAATATGAAATACACAAATTCTAATGTTAAATTTATTTTATTAGTATACTAACAAGTGTCTCAATGTTAAGACACATATTAACATACATTTCCCTTATAATAATTTAAGCATTTAGTTGATTTTGTGGCATTGAAAATTAATTTTTTGTTTAAAGTAGAATGAATGTAATTGATTTATTATTCACTATATATTTACATCAAATTGTTCTTATTAATTTAGATAGTTGGAATTATTAAATTTAACATAATTTTTGTATAAAGATTGTTCATTAAAGTATTCACATTTAGTAAAAGATAAATAATCAATACAAAGTGTATAAAATATTATTCAATAAAAAGTAATCAGATTTAGTAAAAAGATGCATGGTTTTGGTTATAGGATCGGTTGTTTTGCTCATTATAACTTTCAAACTACAGTTCGATCTCTCGCACCTGTGTTTGGGAGAAAATTTGAACCATTAAATGTCTGAACTCATTTCGAAACGGACTAGTTGGTCCGATGAAACAAATATTAACAGTAAAAAAAAAACTATTTTTTGTTTATCATTCTTTTCTTGTACACGTTGTGTTTGAATAGTATTTTAATAGGAATTTGGCTTATTTTGTACCAAAATAAAAAGAATTTGGCTTATTTTAAAAAAAATAAACTTTTAAGATTTAAAGTATTTTATAAATTTATAAGATTCGAAAAGATCCCATAATTTTTATTGCAAAAATTAAAAAAATTATCAATGATTTTTGACAAAATTGATCATACCATATTTTTGTTTATATACATATATATGCTTCTAAATGATTTTTTTTCTTCTTTTGTATTTAAAGATATCGTCCACACCAATATTTTAAGCCACAATATATATAATTCTCTCCTACTCCTAATATTTTAATCAAAAAGAGTATGCTATTATAAATACTGCATTTTCAACATTATACTACTAGACTATATATAATCAAAGTCTAGACAAAAGATACAGAATTATGATTAGAGATCTCCCAATTAGCACAAGTACCTTGTGATAAAAACTTTAAACAACATCCATAGAACAAACAAACAAGAAGGTAAAAGGTAAACAGAAAGAAGAAGAGGAAAACAAAACAAACAACATTGCAATGACAGCCATGGTTACATCTTTCTCCTATGTCCTCCTAACTACTTTCTTAGCTAGAAGTGAGCAACTATAGAATCTGCTCCTTAATTATTTTTAAATTTTTATTGTATTGCCAATGGATTTTATTTTATGTATTTATTTAGTTGTGCCTTTTTGCATGGAATTGAAGACTTTTGTTGCTCATTATTCCTTGTTTCATGGGGAAGAAAAGAAACTTCCTTAATCTCGATACTAAAGTTAAGAATTTAATTAATATTGGGTGACAAGCTCTGACAAAAGCATCTTTATTATACAATATATAGTTCAGCATAAGTACAAAGTACTATGTTTGTGTTGCTCATAGGATGCAAGCAAATGTCCACAAATTCTAGCTTGATAAATACGATTTTGTTAGACCGAATATCTTTACTTGAATGTGAATTCGTTATCTTACAATTGTATATATGAGGTTTCAATAATGTTTTGATGTCAAAAAAAAAGTTTCAGTAATATTTACCATTTCGTCTTATTAAGAAAAAAATGTTAGCATGTAACTTCCTAGCACAAGGTAATAAGTTACTATTAGAGCATCCAAAATTAAACTTTGTTAATCATAATGTTATATATATATATATATATATATATATATATATATATATATATATATATATATATATCATAGTATTACATTTAATCTGAGGGACGTACACTATTAAATTGTAAACAATCCCAAATCTCAAGATTTCCAAAAGAGTTGATTTTATTTTCAATGAATATGATCATTAATATAAAATAATATGAAATGTCTTGACACTTATAGAAGCATACTAATTGAAGAATATTATAAGAATACACAACAAATAAACAAAAACTAATTGACACAAGTACATAATATATAGTTTGAAACAACTAATACTGTCTGTTGGCAATGTTTAGGATAGAGAAGTGTTTCATATAATAATATATGGCAGATCAATGTTTGAAATTCGTGTAAAATTATATGTAGTATCAACAAACGATGACACTGCTCATAATTAGAACCTCGTAGTATTACATGTTGTTCCCACAATTGCGATTATGATTCAATCGGTGTTGGTTTGGAAAATAAAATAGATTCTCAAAACTCAACATATACATTGATTTATTTTTCTTTTGTCGAATCAAATCAACATTCATCATATCATTGATTCATCGTAAAGACATAGTATATGTTTGAGTCTAAGTTTTGTCAATATCGCTTCCCAAAGCGCAATTAAATGTGACTATATGAAGCTAAATTATGAAGCGATTGTCTTGTCGTGATTTCCCCTATAATTTTATATTAATACTAACGCTTGTCCAAATTAAACATACTAATAGATGACCAAAACCTCTACTTTCACGTGTCAACATCGACCTTTGTTTCAATTTCAACAACTTTCAAGTATCGGTACATCATAGACCAGCCGAGACACTTCTCAATTCTAGCAATCCTAGCAACTGTTATTTTTTTTGTTACATGTAGGGTATTGACATATTTTACTTGAGTGAGAACTTTAAGCCCAAATAATAATATATGGAGAATGAGCAAATTAACATGATATCATATCATATCATATCATATGAGAATACAAATTAATTGCACGAACGCAAGGGGCTAACTAGATTGTAGCTAGGACACTAGCTACCATGTGAATAAAATTGTAGAGAATGAAGCCAATGGCAACACATTATTGTTCAAGTACTTATAAATGGACCAAAGTAACATTGTGACAAAATAAAAGAAAATAATAAGATTGAAATTGTAGAGCATGTGAACTGTAAGACTTGTCAACATCAAACCCAATCTAATAGCCTAATAGGAGTGTTTCATACTTTTTTACTTCTTCTCATAATTTACTTATTTAAGCACAATTTATGCGTATTGGATTCTATTTATCCTTACACGTGACTACATTAATTTTAGACCCACTCACTACCAAGAGATTCCTCCTACACGAGGAAGTGACAAATTCCTTAGCAGCTAAAATATCTATCTCAAAACGTAAAGATAATTAAAGTCTACATTTCACATTTCTTTTTTCCCCTTCATCTAATACTCTTTTTTTTGTTTCAAATTCTTATAAGTTTGTTAAATCAAGTTCAATTCCCTTTGAATAATTTGATCTTTTATACATTGATGCTAAAAAAGAATAGGTAAATTAAATTTGTCGAAATCATGCTGAGTCATCTTGAATTTGTAATAGTCATGTATTTGCAAAATTATGATGACTTGTTATAATTTTGACAAATTATTGTGAATCTAAACATATAGTAGTATTTTATAACATAAATATTTATTCATAATGAAAAAACATGAATAATATGAAACTATTATCAAGTTTATAAAAAAATATATATTATTCTCATTAAGTTGCATAGTGATTGAAATTTCACCTTATTTGATAAATCTCTTCAAGTAAATGGATATTTTGAACAAGAGGATCATATATATATAGTCATGCCATAGAACCAAAAATAAGACACAGTTTTTAAGTAGGTTCTTGAAAAAAAATGGCATAATATATTACAAAACAAATATCCACTCGAATGTTTTGTCACAATTAAGATTATTTGGCTCTTTATACCAAAAAAAGAAGATTATTTGGCTCTTTTCAAAATCATGTTATGTGATAATTAAATTGGGATGTCTCTTACAAGCTTATGTACAATCAGCTAAGTCACACTAGCTGGTTTATGCCACTTTTCATTTTGTAAATGAAAGAAAAACATTAAGTGATTGAATTTGTATATACATAATTATTAGAGATTCTTCTTGAACCCCGTATTTCTAAAAAAAATCACACATGTTTATTAGGAAGTATATGTTTAAAGGATAAAAAATATTTGTATCTTTATTTGGAAAGAAAGCCTCCAATTAATATGACATAAATAAAGGGTGTAAAAAGAAACTCTCCAATTATTATATTATCATAGGAGAGAAATTTAAAGCATAGAGAATTTGGGTCATATCATTGAGGCCCAATTATAAGGTGAGGTGGAGAGTTGTGCACGTGTGTCTTGTCTATGTCATTGTCTTGTATGTAGTAACCTTAAAATAAAATGTGTTTACAGAAAATGGAAGAAACAAACCTCAATGAATTTAGTTTAATTAATTACTTGTAGAATAATAATAAGAAGAAGAAGAAGAAGAAGAAGCTCAATTCAATGGGTTTTGGTGGTTCATTTTCATTCTCTTCTTCTTCATCTTCATCAAGCTTTTCTTTGCAGCAACACACAATTCCACAGTTAAAGAGAAGATTTTGCTGCTTTTCAGTATCTTATCACAAATTTGTTGATTTTGCTTTGGATCAAACCTCTCTTCACACTCACTTGCTTCCTTCTCCTTTACAGGTTTTCATTATATTCTATATATATCCTTTCTTCTGATATATATGTGTTTGTGTTGCAAAATTGAAATGCTTGATTAGGGTTAGTTAGTTAGTTAGTTAGTTCCCTTCTGTTTTGTTATTGTAATGAGTAATGGCTTGTTTGTGGATATTCAATCCTAAGCAAATGTGAGAATTTCTAGTTACTAGTTTTTTTTTTAAGGTTCTGTTTGGATTCATATCTAGATTGCATGAGCTTCTCAGTTAAAAGAAGTTAATGGCTTTTCAGTTATGAAAATATTAGACTTCAATGAGAGAATTTGTAACAAATTTAGGTACTAAAAATGTTACGACTTAAGAATCAATGATTCGAAGAGATGAAGATTGAGAGCTTGATAACAAAGAAAACTCCTTAGAATTCATATTGAACGATTGATAAAAGATTGTAAATGAATACATAACATGTTTGATATATAGAGCTAGTATCAACAAACTAACTAACTTTTAGGAAAGTTGTAACTAAGAAGCAGTAAGTCGGTAACTAGTTCGCTAATCATTTAATTACTCTGCAGATTCTTCGTTGCAATTTTTTTGCCTCTACGCACGTCCTTATGATGCTTCAATTGCTCAATTTGTTCTTCTGTACATTTGTGCGTATAGATGTTCAATTTACATTTTCTTATGTTGTCTTGATAGAAAAAGTATAATTCTATGAATTCTAAGGATGGTAAAGGAGCGCTGAGTATGCTATCATTTGAATCTGCCAAGATTAGGCTTCTACGTAGTCTGATCATTGAGACAGAAACAATGCAGGTTTCTTTTTAAAACTGTCTATATATATGCATATGGTTCCTTTGTAACATAGGTGGTAATTTTTCATGGTCTTGCACACATTATGCAGATTTTGGACTTAACTGTCTTTCCAAAAGCTGAGTATGATGTTCCCATATTTTGTGCTAACTTTTTCACAACCGCTAAGACAAACATTGTTGTGTTGTAAGTTATCATCTTTTTTGTAATATATACTTTTATGATATATAAAACAGATAACTTTTTGTCTATGCTGAAAGTATTATCTATGATTAGTTCAAACATTAAGAACAATGTACTATATGTAATGTTTTAGAGCACTAAACTTGTGTTAATGTTGTCAGGGATCTTAACCCGTTGCATGATATCATCAATAAGGATGACTACAAAGAAAAGTACTTTAAAAGCTTAATTCCTCTTGGCCTGAAATATGCTGAGGTAACTGCAAGTATTGTGTGGAAAATTATCAGAAAAAGTTATTGGTATTTTCAGTTTTGGAACAGTTAATGACAACTGCATAATAGTATTTAACGGTTTGTTAATGAGCAACGTCTTAGTGGCCTCGTTAACCAAAACTTGATATACTTTTACAAGAAAATTTTCATTAGTTCTTTACTATCCTCGTGGATACCCCCCGTACGCGTGTATTTTTATATTAATTAGATTAGTTTTTCTCTCTTAAAGGATTTGGTGTATTTACTGAACACAGATTTCATGCAGCATTTTCCATGGGGAGGGAAGCTCACAAGTGATTCTATAAAGTTTTTTTCACCGATCGTCATTTGGACAAGGTTTACTTCAAGCCCACAAAAATATGATATTCTGTATTCGGCATTCAGAGATTATTACAAGGTATTAATTCCTATGATCACAGAAGTCCATATATTTCTAATTGTGTAGTAAACTCTTAATCAATTGACCGTGTAAATTTGTAATTCTTTTATCTTGATGACCGTTAGCCTCGCAGGTATGGTTGGAATTGATGGACACCGCAGTAAAAGAGACAGATGAATATCAAATTTCCCACAATCTTGAAGCACAACATAGATATCTCACATGGAGAGCCGAAAAGGTAGTTTGGATTCATATCAAACTTTTGTCGATTTGGCTGTCGTATGTTGGTGATCTGGACATGAAATGCATGTGTTTGTCAATTTGAATTGTTTTTTAAAATTTCATGTTCACGGAATTTTTTTGGAAGTAGGATCCGGGACAAGGTGTTTTGAAGAAGCTGATCGGGGACACGCTTGCCAAGGTAGACTGAATTTGAGGTCAGTTTTATTTCTCTACAATCTAATACTACAGATCCTCACGTTTTGTTTGATACCATAGGATTTACTGAGAAGCTTTCTATTCAACGGAGTTGATGAACTAGGAAGCAAAACATTCGGTGACTATTTTCCACATTACAATGGCGAGGAAGGAACTCTAAATAAGAAAGGCGGTGTTGTTGGGAAGTCTTTTGAAAATCGCCCATGGGATGCAAGTGGAAAATTCATTGGTAAATCATTATTTAAATCGCTAGTAGAATTGATCCTCACAACTGTTGCTGCTGTAACTAACCAAAAAACAGAAAAACTAATGGTTAGAAGATATCCTATACAAAGCACTTATGACTTATATCAGATGTTACAAGCAGTCTTCGGAATTTAATGCAGTTGACATTTATCTAGAGCTAAAAGGCCAATGTCTACTTAATGTGGTGCTGACATTTGATCCTTGCAATATTTTAGGTCAATGAATGGTTGAGATTGTGCACACTGTTGCATTCAAACCAGTTAAATTTCTTTGACTCGTGTTCTGCAAGCGAATGTTGAGTTTCCACTGCAAATTTTCTCCACAATGAATGTTTGGTCGAATCAATTGACAAATTGGACATATACCAATAACTAACATGCTTGCAACTTTTCCTTCAAGTATTGTTGTATTATGTCTTATGTGTATGTTATGTCTATGTTGTATTATATGTATACGGTCGGTGGCGAAAAGAAACCTCAACACTGATGACTGTTAACTTATTTGTAATTTTTTACATCTGTATTATTAGATTCAAATTTTGATTTGTCTGCAGTTGTGTCGGATTAGCTGCCGATAAATAAAGTCTTTGTAACATGATATGTGCAATATCATGATTCATGAGTTATATTAACAAATATTTCACCATATGTAGATAATTTGATTTGATATAATATTGGAACGGCTGCTCTTCGATCCCTGCATTGCTCACACTGAAGATGAAAAAACACTACCTACCAAGACATGTCTTAGTAAGTTTTGTACTACCGAGAGATATCTTCCGATCGATAGGCGTTATGCTCAATTTAGAGGGGCAAAAAACAACGGTCTAATATTGGCCTGTACAATAGTCTACAATATGTTTTTTAGGGCCATCCAACGGACTCCAGATATATGGGCTGTTTTTCTTTGGGCTGTGTTTGGATCCATTTCTTGGCAACGAGTGAGATTCAGAAAATTTCTCTTTCCACCCTTCACGCTTCTCTTTACCCCTCTTAAATTCATTGCCTTTTATTTTCATGTGAAAATACGGTTTCGATTATATAATCTGAACATTGTGGGGGGTTTTAGCAGGTTAAGTTCGGATTATATAATCCGAACTTTGTGGGGGTTTTAATAGTCCAAACTTTTGTAGCTAATTCATAGCTAATTGCTAGCTGATTCCTAGCTAATTCCAACTAATGTGTTTATTTATTTGCTTTTTTCGTTAGTTTGTGATTTTGTTTGTTTATTTTTATCGGCGGTGGAGTATTTTGTAATTTTGTGCTTTTTTTTTTGTTGAAAATAAACATGTTGTCATTGTTGTTTTTTTTTTTTATATATAGCAAAGTTAGGTCGGTTGATAATATTTCTAACCTCCAAATTTTGATAACATTATTTTGTTGTTGTTGACTCATGAGAGAGAGAGAGAGAGAGAGAGAGAATGAAAATTTATTCATGAAAATAGAGAACAAGAAAAGAGAATGAAAACTTGTTGTTGTTAGCTGCAACGGTTTGTGTAGTTAATTTGTAGTTAAAACAGTTTGAATTATTTTTCCCTAAGTAGTTCGGATTAATTTTCTCTATCCCCTAACTTTGTTAGGTTTGGATTTATATTTCGATTTCGGATAATTTTATTCGAATCCCTCTAACACGTAAGTAAGAGCAAAACGGGTAGTTAGGAGGGGAAAGAGAATTGAGGGGGTGGGGAGAGAAATTTTCTGAGATTCACTGTGACATGTGAACCCTTATAATTAAATATCTTGTTGTCACCCTACATTAATTCAATTTATGTTTTTTTACCATTCATTTTAGTTTATTTATTTATGCATTATGAACATCTTCAATCAAGCACATTTCATTGAGAATATTAGTCTTTACATAATCATTTGTTTAACATTTTACTACTAATAAAGTTCTACAAATCCTAGACCCAAATATTTCAAGAAAATAAAGAGTGTAGCGCATGTTGTTGGTGCGTAGAGCGTGTGAGTGTTATAAATCACAGGATACATAATTTGATAAAGGAGTGATTCTTTTCTCAGAATGATATCAAATCAGAGAGTATTTGATGGTGCCTTGGCTATTAAAATGCGGGCTTCATTGCATCACTCTAACGGTCTTTAATTTTTATTTTCTATAAGTACTTACACTCTCTCATTGGTTTCTTGTTGTATTTCTTGGTTATTTAATTAATTTTTATTTCTATTATTATTGCAGTTTAAGTTAATCTTTATTATAGTACAAAAGTTGATAAGTCATTCATGGTGAACAATTGTAAAAAATATCACAACAAAACGAATGTGAATTTTACAAAATTCATTATTGATTTGAAAATTTAAGAAAGAATAATTATATCCTTGATATTTACTAAAATTATTAATGTACTATGAAGCCCGATACTCTAAAAATGACGAAAAATCGTGTCAGACGTGCACTCGATACCGATTCGTGAATCGGAGAAATATCGGCCAATTTTATTTAAAAAAAATATAAATATGTGTGTCGGATATGACTAAATTAAACTTTGATACGACTAAGAATAATTCTATTTTTAGATACATTAGAGACTGTAATAATAATGAGTGATAAAGTGATGATGAAGTTTTTTTTTTAACGCAACATACTATTATTAATAACAAGATTTCTACACTAGACGAATAGAGACAAATAAAAACAGAACTACAAAATAAACAAGCCGTATATAAACGAAACAACAATGAAAAAAAAATTAAACCATACACCACCTATCAAAAATCTACTTCTAATCTCATTCTTTGAAATATACTTTTCAACTTTCACACCACTGAAAAAGACAACAACTCGACTCAAAAAAATTCAATTAGGCGTTAACTTTCGATCTCAAATCAAAAGTGATCGATCCACCAGAATAAATAAAAAATAGTTGAATCAAAATTAATGGGGTAATGGTTGAACGAAAAAATTAAACAAACAAGTCTCAGCTCGTAGTCCATCTTCGATCAGGCAACAGTTGATGGTGAAGTGATCGGACAAATAGAAGAACTTGTTGGCATGAAGACACACAACTGGTAATGAAGTTGGAAAGGCATAATATATATTGAGTCAGAAATCAGAAGTTATATTCCATTCTCAATCAATATGACATGCCATGCGCATATGTATAGTAAATGAGAGCCACAGAAGTTGAAATTCAACTGTTATTTTAATTTTAATTTTTTTTTATAGTTTCTTTGGGGTATCGGTTAACATAATTAATTTTTTTTATTAACATGAAATACATATTACGGAGCAAAAATATTTAAAATAAATTATATTAAATAAATGTGATATTTCAATTTAAAAAAGTCAAATACACAATTTTTGAGACAAATTTGTTTCTTAAGTGTCTCAACAAACATTTTTCATCAATCATTTATTGATTCAGTAGTGATTGACACTGAATTTAGTAGAAATGACTATAATTTGATTCCCACAATTACAATTGGGAAGAAGCTGAAATCATTTGATGTGAGAACTGATCTTCGTAAAAGATTAAACTTGTGGTTAAAAAAAAAAACATTTTCCAAAACTAAAACGAGTAAGGCACAACATACTACATCGAAGATGCGGCCAATTAAGCTTAGCTAGAGAAGCCAGCAAGCAAGCAATATTGAACAATGAACATGAACGATCATATAAAAAGATCAGAAAATAAGCTGCAGGGCTAGCTATAAATAGGTATATAGCTATGTTATGTAATAATGGATGCAATATATATGCATCAGTAAGTAGCTTACTTAGCTTATAGAGAGCTAGCTACGGTAAGGCATTGCAGCATCAGAAGAAAAGAAAAGAAAAGCAGACAGAGAAGGTACAGAGAAGAGAAGAAAAGTAGTAATGTGAAGCAGGAAAGGCAGGCAGGAGAGACTAGGGACTAGAGAGCAGTATGTAATGTATGCATAGTACTAGCTTTGTGTCTACCTCTCTTTGTCCTTCATTTATTCTCTCTATTTATTTTACATTTAAGAAACTACCCAATAAAGAACTTCTTGTCTTTACTCTTTTCTTACTTATGATAATTTCAGATTTTTTTTTTATATCATAGAGAAATAATGATAAAAAATTATAAATAAATTATGTGTAAATGTAAGACACCATTAAGTATAAAAAATAGGGAAATGACAACCAGTTCTAAGGGTATTTTTTAAAAACTTTAAATAAGAAGTTTTGATAGAAATTTGTACATTCAATGAATAGGAAATTAAAATATTAAAGGTGCCAATTTGTATACCCCAATAAGATTTGGAGGTATATACCCCCAACATCTACAAAAAAATATAAGCGATATAATTTTTTATAAAATACACTGTTGGATTGAAAGTTTATATCATATAGATCAATGTGTAAAATTTCAGACAAATCTAAAATCATTTGATATGTTATTGAGACACATAAAAATTAATGGTGTTTAAGAAATCACATAAACTGTTAATTTTGATTCGTCTCAATAATATATCAAATGATTTTAAATTTGTCTGAAATTTTACAAAAAATGATCTATATGATATAAACTTTTAATCCAGCAGTGTATGTTATAAAAATTTATATCGGTTAATATTTTTTAAATGGTTGAGGGTAAATACCCCCAAATCTTTAGGGGATAGTCAAGAACTTGCCAATATTAAATCTTTTTAATGAATAATAGTTTTTTAATTGAGTATTCTTAATTAAATAGTGCCCTAAGAGCACCGGTTAATAAGACCCTTTTAAAAATAAAGTGCATTCTATTTTGTGTGTAAGTTTATAGTAATTTTATCATCTCATCAATATATTTATACATAACAATATTCTATTACGAAATATATTTTTTTACAATATTAACTTATTACTAGTATGAATTTAAATTTAACATTTCCATACTTCTAGATCAAACCTAAAACATTTCAAGACATCAAAATTCAAAATAAATTTTCACTTCCCAAAAACAAAATCAAATTCAAACATACATACATACATACTCAAGTCAACAATTGATTAAAAAAAGTAACAAGAAATATATCGACTTTCCAGTAGCGTACTTAGAACTGCAGTTCCTTTTCATTATTATACTTACACACGCAGTGAACAGTATTTGTCATGAATAAATAGAAACATCGTTATGTCCAACATGTTTAAGAATGAAACCAGGAGGACATTGGTGTTCTTTGCATACGTGATGATGATGACAATACAGTAAATGTACATATTAGTAGCTATTAATAAATTTAGTACTTACAATATTACTAATTACTCACTCCAGAGTCTTGTAATAAAATTTTGGGTCTTGCTAACCAATGCACCCTATGCAATGTGTCATACCCCAAATTTTACCCTCTAAATTTTTAGTACATATTTATTTTAGTCAATTTTATTTATTTTTCTAACAAGAAACTTTTTGTATAAAAATATTTTATCACTTTTTTTGTTTGTCCAGAATTATAAAAATAAAGCATATATATATAAAAAGAAGGAAAATATATAAACTTATATAGAAAGAAAATAAGAAAAGACACAAAAATATAAAAAAGAAGTAAATTAAACAAAATAAAACCAAATCTTTGGTCTTGAAGAACAAGCAAGAGAATTAACACTAAAATATAAAATGAGAGCAAATCAATCATTAAAAACAAACAAAATCTCTCAAATTAATTTACAAACCAAATCTCTCAAGATTCATTCAAGTTTTAAAAAGCCTAATTCAAAACTATAAATAGGGGTCCTTTCTACACAATAATTCACACACCAATTCTTCATTCATACCACAAAATTCTTCATAAACCACAATCAATTCTCCGTTACACAACCACTAATTTCCTTCAAATCCAAAACAACTATCATCAATACATCACTACCATCACCGCCGGATTCCGATATCCGTGTGAAGCCTCCGACCAGAAAGAGGAAGGAGATCGCAAAGAATTTCAGGTTTTGTTCTTCATGTTTCTTCTTTTTTTTGTTTAGTTTTACACCTTTTCATGTTATCTATTGCCTTGTTAATTGTTATATAATTCAAAGATGAATGCCACGTGTAGAAAATTGATTGGCTCTGGGTGCTTCAGACTTGAAATGCAACACGGTTTAGGCATGTCTAGTTCACATGTTAATTCATCTAAGTCACATAAACTAATTTTGTCAAAAAGTCATATACTCAATTTAATCCTTCAATTTATTTAGTTTGTTATTTAAATTATTTAATTTAAACATGATGTAAATATCAAAAACAATACATAAAAATACAATTTTAATTTTGTTATTATACACAAAATATACTAAAAATATATTTAAAATATAGTGGATTAAAAAAGAGGAGGCGGATGCACATCCGTTCGCTTCTCGACTAATTGGGGGCTTAGTGCACACTTTGTCCGACTTTTAGTCGTTTTCCACTCAAACCCATGAAAAGACACTAAAAAATATCAACCAATCAAAAATCTAATTTTTCGTCTTCGGGTCAATTCTTAAAAAACACCTTAAGAGGTAAAAATAAAATCTTTTTCATAAAAAACACAAACCAACACAATACCCAGAACTACGTAGCTTTGATTTCCTCATCGCACCGGAGGATACGTAGGAGCAAGAGTCATCTTGTCAAGCATAATAATAAAAAACTTAATTTTTCCTCTTTCTTGTAAATATTTCTTAATAAAATAAAATTCTAAAAATATAAAAACATGTAAATAAACTCTCAAAAAACATTTAATACCCTAGAACTAATTAGGAGGTTCCCGTTGAGTACAACGGATGTGAGGGGTGCTAATACCTTCCCCTTGCATAACCAACTCCCGAACTTGGAAATGGTTGCGATGACCATCCTTCCATTATTTTTAGGTTTTATCAATATTTTCCTATTAAAATAAAATTTGGTGGCGACTCTGTGTCATTCCGAGTGTCCTAAACGCTCGGGCGATTTTCGCGGCGCGACAGCTGGCGACTCTGCTGGGGACTTTAAAAATTAGAGAGTTAAGCCTATCCTCTAGTTTTAGGGTTATTTGTTTTGTTTGTTTACTTTGTTTTTTTCCTTGTTTTATTTTATTTTTTATTATTATACTTCTTTTTATGTATTGTGGGTGGGTTTATTTTTGAATAAAATTTGAGAAAAACCCTAAGTTAAGTTAGGAGTTGGTAGTATGGACCTATGGGATGAACATCCCAATGGGTGATGTACGAAGACTCCGCCTAGAGTAGACTGGTTCAAAAGGATTTGTCAGGAATGGGCTAGCCCCTCCGCTTGGCAAAACTTTGGATTCGGTCAGCGACTCTAGGACCCCCTTTAGAACCCAAAGACTCCATTTAAGGGAGATCCTTTGAAATTTCACCATGTATCATGTGGAAAAATCAAAGGAATCTACCACCTTAAATGGAGCCTTCAAAAAAATAAATAAAGAAATCAATCAAAATCCCGTAGGAGCCGTCATTGTGAGGGGTTGGGTAATTGAAACATAGAACCATCATATGTAGGGAAGCCTACCTATTAGGTCATCCAACCTTCACCATCTTGCATCTATCATGCATATCATACATTCTCATGCACTTGCATCGTCAAAATAAATAGTCATATCTTTTCTTTCCTCACCGTCCTCAAACTATAATACCGCAAGCAGGTATCCCGATACCCATGAATGGATTTGGAAGAATGTCTCAACAAAGTGTGGAAGAGCTCAAGAAAGAACATGAGTTATTGAAGGTAGAGGTTGCCCAGTTGAAGACTCAGATTCAACTGATCATTCAAATCTTGTTGGAGAAAAATGAAAACCTGTTACCTTATCAGTCACAAGGTCATCCAGCGCCTCAAACCCTACAACCATGGGTGATACCCTTGCCTCGGCAGCATTTACTACAACAGCCGTTCATGGCACCTCAACAAAATCAACAACGACGAAAGGGGTATCCACTTGGGAATCAGTCCGGTCCTTGGAATAATTATGGGAAGAGCCGTGTGCAGTTCGATCCTGTTCCCGTACCATATGGTCAGATCCTACCATACTTACTCCAACAAGGGTGGGTAGAGACGAGACCTCTCAAGCCCATGGTACCGCCATATCCGCCAGGTTATGATGTAAATACCAAATGTGACTTTCATCAAGGGGCACCAGGTCACACCATTGAAAATTGCAAAGCTTTCAAGTACAAGGTTCAAGAACTCATCGACAACAAGAAGTTAAGTTTCAAAGAAGGAGTCCCATTCATCAATGGTCACCCTTTTCTTCAACAAAGTGCAAGAACCCCAAGTAACATCCCTTAGAGTTGGCCAATCATCAAGAAAGCTCCCTTCCAAGGGTCATCAAGCTTTGAATTTCCAGTCTTAATTTAATTCTTTGCTTTTAAAGTTGTAACTTTTGACTAGTATTCCTAATATAATAAACATGCATGTCTTTGGAATTAATCCATTCGTGTCCACTCTTTTATTGTTTTATTATTTACAAACTTGGAGCGAGGATGATGAAAATAAATAACTGATTATTGCTGATATATGCTTTCAATGGTAAAAAAAAAAAAACTGGTTGATGATGAAAGGCGTTTTCAAAATAAAAAATATATATAAAATTTGATTAGTTCATACTAAGTTGAGTCATTCTTGGATGTGTTTTCGTTGTTATCTGATTCTCCCAGTTTCTTGAGGTATATCAAATTTTTAAGAAAAAAGCAAGCATTTTTGGTTTGATACTTGACATGACACTTTAAGAGTATATAGGTTGTTTTCGTACTTTTGGCTACATTATGAAGGTTTAGTAATAATTCAATAAAATCGGTACCGTCTTAACACCTTAGACGCCCAGAAATATGTAAGGTTAATTTGGGTACTAATCTTGACAAAGACTTGAACTTAAATTTTAAAATAACCCTTAGTGGTTTATCTTAGTAGTCGGCACCATCTTAAGCACAAACTAAGTGGGAAATCAATGAACATAAGTGAATGATCCAGAAATAAAAGTTTACATACATTGGTTGATTTTAAAAGTGGGAATGCATTTGTTGAGTTAGATGACCATCACTCGGTTGTGTAATTCAACAATCATTGAACATACAAAGTAAAACCATGGTAAATAAACCCTTTTAGTAGTTGGTTCAGAGGTGTCTGATTCTGAACTTGGTAGGGCGGGTTACGATCCGATCCCCCACAGCTGCATTTGGGAGAAAAAAAGGGGTTTGCCAAACTTTTGTTATCAGCACCCCTCGATACATGATCATAATCACTAACAGATTTTCCTACCATGGGCGTGTACAAGATAACGGGCTTAATGTGATTGCACTTGAATGAAAAGGGTAAATAAAATTTAAGCAAAAGTTAGAGTCATAATAAAACACTTCAGATTTGTCTTCATATGATGGGAATCTTTGACCACAATGAGTGATTTTGTGTTACTACGGTGCTCTTAGTATTTGATGTCTATTACTTGATTTTCCTATCTAGCCGGCAACCACGTACGATTACAGTCATCGTGTCCTGTTTCAAACATGTGCTAAAAAGAGATACTATTTTTATGCTTGAGGGCAAACAAAGGTTCAAGTATGGGGGGATCTGATAACACAAATTTATATCATTTCTGGCTTGGTTTACATGAATTTAATTTATATGAATAATTCTCAAAAGACCTAATTGAAGGCAGGTTCACCAGGAAAGCATATTCGGCAAATTTATTGTTAAGCTGACTCATCCTATTTGTTATGTAATCAATGATTATCTTTTGTACATACCATATGTGCTTCCAAAAAATATTCAATTTCAAAAACCCGCATGTGCATTGTGTTAAAAATACTTGGCAAAAGAAACAATTTTACTTGCAAATCAATACTCAACATCTGGTTAATTCAGCAAACGGCTCGATCAAAGAATCAAGACGCTCTTAATTAGGGGCAAGGCATCTAAGAAGCCTACCAATCAGTGGCAAATTCCTTCTAATCAGGGGCAGGTCCTCTAAACTCCTGCTACTCAAAGTCAAAAGTGGTCAAGAATTGGCCAGCCTAGAGGCACTATCCCTAAGACGCCAATTAATTAGGGGGCATACTCCTCAAGAATTCAAATGATGGGGCAGTTCGCAGCAATGTCATATCAGACTTAATCTCAAGCAGCTTCATTTGCTCCAGTATTCAACATTGAATGTAGCGCTCCTCTCGAATGGTCATCCTACACCAGGGAATGAAAGGAACCTCTGCTCATAGGGCTCCGATAAAGTCAAAAAACCATGCCTAAAAAAAAAAATGTATAAAAACTCGCTAAGTCGAAAACCCGTCAGGGCGGCTTAAGCAATAAAGAGTGTCCCGCTGGATTGAAAACCTGAAAAGGCGGTCCAGGCAAAAATTAGGGACACCAAAAAAGGAAAATATTCCCGGTGGACTGAAAACTCGAAAGAGCGGTCCAGGCAAAAGTTAGGGATTTCAAAAATAAAAAACAAAAAGGCAAAATGAGCTGCAGCAGAGGCCATCCCTCCCCATACTTTCAGGTCATTCAAGTGAATCATGTCAGACATTAGCTACTGTTGAGTTCATAATGGGTGTCGGGAGATCATGCCGGCAAAACTCATGGGTTTTTGGACAAGGAAACTTTGCTGCGGAACGCATTCTCAGGCCTGAAACCATCCAAAAAACCCTTTCATACACTTTCAAATCATATTCATGCATCATTCATGTTCGCATTCATTTAGCATCAAAACATGCATTGCATTAGAAAACTATAATTCATTCGTCAAATTCAAAATTCAATATATGTTGGCAGTGACAACCCTTAAAATCAATCCTGATTCAACCTCAATCGGTTATCCAAAAACATTGATTCTTCTTGGCCTTTCCCATCAAAAGAAAACCGAGAGCCACTTAACACCCATCTTGAAGCCCAATTATCATGGACACGCATTCAATACATACATCAATAATGCATTTCATTTCATGCATAGCATACACTACACGTGATCACAAATGCATCTGCATCACAATGCATTCATAGCATAATTAATATTCTCCAATCTAAAAGTCTGATCTTATGCGGTCAAACAAAAGTCTAATCGCCATCGACAAATTCAAATCAAGCTCAGCCTCCCCCAATTTTGCATCATGCATCATTCACGATTAACATCATCATGCACAAAACCATGGGCAACATAACCAGAAATAAATCTAGAGTCTCCTCAGCATGGAATGTTAGGCGGGTACTTCATATCCCCAACAAATCAGGTTAGCCCGGCCACAGGCTGATAGCAACTACTCACACTTATTCTTAGGATCAAAGCACCCTGAGGGGAGAAGATCTAATTATGTTAGCACCCTGCGGGGCAATAACCAGTTATCTTTAAGATATAAGCACCCTGAGGGGAGAAGATCTAATTATGTTAGCACCCTGCGGGGCAATAACCAGTTATCTTTAAGGTATAAGCACCCTGAGGGGAGAAGATCTAATTATGTTAGCACCCTGCGGGGCAATAACCAGATATCTTTAGGATAAGCACCCTGAGGGGAGAAGATCTAATTATGTTAGAACCCTGCGGGGCAGCAACCATTTATCTTTAGGATCTAAGCACCTTGAGGGGAGATGACCTAACGACGGAAACACTCTGAGGAGTGACGATTTCCTTTTTAGTCTGAGTAACCTGAGGGGTGACGACTATCCTTTAACGGAAACACTCTGCGGAGTGACGATTTCCTTTAAGCACCCTGAGGGGTGACGACTATCCTTTAACGGAAACACTCTGCGGAGTGACGATTTCCTTTAAGCACCCTGAGGGGTGACGACTATCCTTTAACGGAAACACTCTGAGGAGTGACGATTTCCTTTAAACACCCTAAGGGGTGACGACTATCCTTTAACGGAAACACTCTGCGGAGTGACGATTTCCTTTAAGCACCCTGAGGGGTGACGACCATCTTTTAACGGAAACACTCTGCGGAGTGACGATTTCCTTTTAGTTTGAGTACCCTGAGGGGTGACGACTATCCTTTAACGGAAACACTCTGAGGAGTGACGATTTCCTTTAAACACCCTAAGGGGTGACGACTATCTTTGACGGAAACACTCTGCGGAGTGACGATTTCCTTTAAGCACCCTGAGGGGTGACGACCATCTTTTGACGGAAACACTCTGCGGAGTGACGATTTCCTTTTAGTTTGAGTACCCTGAGGGGTGACGGCTATCCTTTGACGGAAACACTCTGCGGAGTGACGATTTCCTTTAAACGCCTGAGGGGCGACAGCTATCTTTTAGCGAAAACACTCTGCGGAGCGACGATTTCCTTTCAATTTAGCACATTGTGAGGTGACGACTACCTTTTAACTCAAGAACCCTGCGGGGCAGCGATTATCCTTTTTAGTTGAAGTACCCCGCGGGGTGATGACTTCTTCTTGGTTCAACTACATATGGGAAATGGTTATCTTTCAAAAGATTTAGGCACCCTATGGGACAACGCCTATTTTTGGTTTAAACACCCTTCGGGGCAGGGACTATCCTTAAGATCTAAACATCGTCAAGGCGATAATCGATCATTTACTTTCATAAGGCAAAATTATGGGTATTCTTATATTTAACTATCTTTCAAAGGCATTTAAAGATATTTAAATAGGGGCAGCTGTCATACCCCAAATTTTACCCTCTAAATTTTTAGTACATATTTATTTTAGTCAATTTTATTTATTTTTCTAACAAGAAACTTTTTGTATAAAAATATTTTATCACTTTTTTTGTTTGTCCAGAATTATAAAAATAAAGCATATATATATAAAAAGAAGGAAAATATATAAACTTATATAGAAAGAAAATAAGAAAAGACACAAAAATATAAAAAAGAAGTAAATTAAACAAAATAAAACCAAATCTTTGGTCTTGAAGAACAAGCAAGAGAATTAACACTAAAATATAAAATGAGAGCAAATCAATCATTAAAAACAAACAAAATCTCTCAAATTAATTTACAAACCAAATCTCTCAAGATTCATTCAAGTTTTAAAAAGCCTAATTCAAAACTATAAATAGGGGTCCTTTCTACACAATAATTCACACACCAATTCTTCATTCATACCACAAAATTCTTCATAAACCACAATCAATTCTCCGTTACACAACCACTAATTTCCTTCAAATCCAAAACAACTATCATCAATACATCACTACCATCACCGCCGGATTCCGATATCCGTGTGAAGCCTCCGACCAGAAAGAGGAAGGAGATCGCAAAGAATTTCAGGTTTTGTTCTTCATGTTTCTTCTTTTTTTTGTTTAGTTTTACACCTTTTCATGTTATCTATTGCCTTGTTAATTGTTATATAATTCAAAGATGAATGCCACGTGTAGAAAATTGATTGGCTCTGGGTGCTTCAGACTTGAAATGCAACACGGTTTAGGCATGTCTAGTTCACATGTTAATTCATCTAAGTCACATAAACTAATTTTGTCAAAAAGTCATATACTCAATTTAATCCTTCAATTTATTTAGTTTGTTATTTAAATTATTTAATTTAAACATGATGTAAATATCAAAAACAATACATAAAAATACAATTTTAATTTTGTTATTATACACAAAATATACTAAAAATATATTTAAAATATAGTGGATTAAAAAAGAGGAGGCGGATGCACATCCGTTCGCTTCTCGACTAATTGGGGGCTTAGTGCACACTTTGTCCGACTTTTAGTCGTTTTCCACTCAAACCCATGAAAAGACACTAAAAAATATCAACCAATCAAAAATCTAATTTTTCGCCTTCGGGTCAATTCTTAAAAAACACCTTAAGAGGTAAAAATAAAATCTTTTTCATAAAAAACACAAACCAACACAATACCCAGAACTACGTAGCTTTGATTTCCTCATCGCACCGGAGGATACGTAGGAGCAAGAGTCATCTTGTCAAGCATAATAATAAAAAACTTAATTTTTCCTCTTTCTTGTAAATATTTCTTAATAAAATAAAATTCTAAAAATATAAAAACATGTAAATAAACTCTCAAAAAACATTTAATACCCTAGAACTAATTAGGAGGTTCCCGTTGAGTACAACGGATGTGAGGGGTGCTAATACCTTCCCCTTGCATAACCAACTCCCGAACTTGGAAATGGTTGCGATGACCATCCTTCCATTATTTTTAGGTTTTATCAATATTTTCCTATTAAAATAAAATTTGGTGGCGACTCTGTGTCATTCCGAGTGTCCTAAACGCTCGGGCGATTTTCGCGGCGCGACACAATGGATAAGGAACCCAAAAGTAGTAAATTTTACATTGAAACAATCATAATTTACATTTTGAAAAAGTTTGATAGACAAGTTCCAAGATAATTTTACTACTTTTAGTTACTTAATTAGTACAAGGGGTGCAATGTTTAGCATTTGCCTAAAATTTTTACTTTTAGGCTGGGTTCGGAAGAAAAAGAAAGTGAAATGAAATATTGTTAAAGGAAAGAAAGGAAGAGGAAAGAAAGTGAAAAGTGAGATAATTTTTTAGTTGTTTTATTAAAATATATATAAATACTTAAAATTAGAGTGAAGTAATTTTATTAAAATATATATATAAATACTTGAATTGAAAGTGATCTAAATTGACACAAATGAATACGGATGTTGTATGCCTCTTACATGTAATTGATAATTTCATTCATCATTTTTGTGCATAAAAAAACTTAATTTAAAAGAGGAGAATTCAACTTTTATATCTCAAATTCTATAAATTTGATATTAATCAACCCAAAAACAACATTATAAATTTGATTTAATATAAAACATGATAGTTATATTATATTGCCTCTTATAAATAAATAAGTTTTTGTTTCTTTAGAAATCAAATCACATATTACAATTTTTGAAAAACAAAATGAAATAAATGCTAGTATAATTAAATAAAGGTATAGTAAGAATAACAATATTACTACCTCGGTCACAATATATAAGATCCGTTTTGACTAAATGACACTATTGATGTATCTTGTTTTAACTGTATTTTTTTTCATAATTTATAAACGTAAACATTGTGATATAAGATCTTGTTTGATTCGTTTTGTTGAGTATTTTCAAAATATCAAATTTTTATAATTTTTCTTAATGCACAATTAAAGACATTAATGATCAAAATTGTGCAGTGATCAAAATAGATCTTATATTTTGATAAAGAGATAATAATTATTTTAAAATAATTAACTTTTATTTATAATAGTGACTAAAATTTAATGTTTTTTAATATAAATGTTATATGTAAGTATAGTCTCTCTCTGAACTGAATCGAAATTTGATTTGATTCACACTTTAGACCAGCCACAATGGGCTTGTTTAATCTGACACAAACAAACAAAAACCTCTCCAATGGCATGTTGAGTTATTGATCTGTGGAGAGAGTAGATAACTATCTTAAACAAGTTGAGAAGCATTTGACCAGGACACGCGGCAGCAAACGAGTGGATGATTTCAGGTGGGTGTGAAACACGCGCGACAGGAGCGCGTTGCTGCAGGCGGACACAGAGAGAGAAGCTGGCGCAGATTCCAGTGGGCCACGTGGCTTGCTGTGATTGGTCCGCGCGATTTTTACTACATCCTTATCTTTAAACTCAATTATTTCATTGCAAATTAATTTTTTATTTTTTTATTTTTTCACCAAAATTCGTAATTTTTTTCTCTCTATAAATAGAGACTTGGTTCATTTGATTTGGACACAGAAAAAAAATACGATTTTTTCACTTATTTAATCATATTATTAGTGGTTATTAGTGTTAATTTTGAAGTTTAAGCTTTTTTTTTAGTGAAATAGATCCCAATAATCGTTTCAACACCCAAAATTCTTCAAATAGATTTTTCAACCAGAATTCCAACACTTCTCAAAATCCCAACACTTCTCATAATCCAAACACTTCTCAAAATCAAAATAAATTTTCCAACCAACATTCTCAAAACATGCATAATATTGGTTATCCACCAAATTTCAATAATCAATTTGGTCCATACCATAATCAATATTGGGGATCTATGATGGGAAATTCATCTCAAACACCACCGTTTCATGGTTATATGCCAACGGGGAATGAAAATTTTTCTAGAGGTGGTGCAAGTGACTATCCCGGTTATTCAACACAAATGCCAATTTCTAATGAAGTCACTCAAAATTCAGAAGATTCAACTCCTAAGAGCAGAAGAAACCAGCTACCACAATGGAACACTCAGCAAAATTTGGTGTTGATTAGTGGGTGGATTAAATTTGGAACAAATAGTGTTGTCGGAAAAAACCAGAAAGGTGAAGCATATTGGGGTAATATTGCTGAGTATTGTAATGAGCATTGCTCATTCGATCCTCCGCGTGATGGAATTCAATGTCGAAACCGTTTTAATTATATGAACAAAATGCTGAATAAATGGATCGGTGCTTATGATGGCGCTAAGCGTTTGCAAGGAAGTGGTTGGTCGGAGAATGATGTTTTAGCAAAAGCGCAGGAATTATACGGAGAGGGAAGAAATGTTCAATTCACTTTAATGCAAGAATGGCACGCTCTCCGCGATCAACCACGTTATGCTAGCCAAGTAGGAGCAAATATTGGCTCTGGAAGTAGTGGATCTAAGAGATCTCACGACGAGAGTGATGCATGTGACTCAAACTCTATAGCATCTAATGTTCGTCCTATGGGTAGGGATACTGCTAAAAAAAAAAGTAAAAAGAAAGGCAAGGAAGCTGCATTGGAGGCGGTGGATAAAGATTGGGTTGCATACAAACAGTTCAGGGAGAAAGAGTTTGAACATTTGAAAGAGATGAAGATTACGCAACAAGAGGCTACCAAAGCGATGGAAAAAAATACTCAGTCTAAGCATATGGAGTTGTATCTAAGGTTACTTGAAGAGGAGCATCTGGATGACCGGAAGCAATTGCTGTTGGAAAAATTAACCAAAGAATTGTTTGATTAATGTGTTTGCATAAGTCAGTGTAGTGTTTGCTTTGATTGGTGTGTTTGAATAAGTCAGTGTTATGTTTGTTTTGATTGGTGTGTTTGAATAAGTCAGTGTAATGTTTGCTTTGATTGGTGTGTTTGAATATGTCAGTGTAATGTTTGCTTTGATAATAAACTATATTGAATAACTTATTTCAAATCCGTCATGGTCCACCACCCACTCATACATTCAATTCTTATCCGATAATAAACTATATTCAATAACTTATTTCAAATCCGTCATGGTCCACCACCCACTCATACATTCAATTCTTATCCGTTAATAAACTATATTCAATAACTTATTTCAAATCCGTAAGTGCTCCACTACCTCACTCACTCATCCATCTATAAATAGAGACTCATACATCCCATTTATGTACCAATAACTCAAACCTCATCCAATCTACTTCCAAAATCACACAAAATGGATCCATCACAATATCTTTTTGATCTCGCAGCCTACAATCAAAGTCGTGAAATTGAAGAAACTTTTGTAGTCAACCATTTTAGAGAGCGTAGAGCCAAAATATTGGAAGATACTACAACTCGTCGTCGAAAATATGTCAACAGAGATCATGCCGCTGCAAACCAAAGACTAATTGACGACTACTTTGCCAATCAGCCTACATATGATGATACCATGTTTCGCCGTCGGTACCGAATGCAAAAACATCTTTTCCTTCGAATCGTTGGGGACCTTTCAAGTAGTGATGACTACTTCACCCAGCGAGCTGATGCAACCAACAAAGAAGGTATATCACCCTTAGCAAAATGTACCACAGCAATGCGTATGTTAGCATATGGTATGGCAGCAGATGCAGTTGATGAATACATCAAAATAGGAAGCACTACAGCATTGGAGTGCTTACGCCACTTCTGTAATGGAATCATACGATTGTATGAGCATCAATATTTGAGAGCACCAACCCAAGAAGACCTGCAAGAAATACTTCGTATTAGCGAAATGCGGGGTTTTCCAGGAATGATTGGGAGTATTGACTGCATGCACTGGGAGTGGAAAAATTGTCCTAAAGCATGGGAAGGTCAATTTACTAGAGGAGACAAGGGAACCACAACAGTTATTCTTGAAGCTGTTGCATCTCATGATTTATGGATTTGGCATGCATATTTTGGATGTCCAGGTACATTGAATGATATTAACGTACTCGATCGCTCTCCTGTTTTTGATGATGTTATAAAAGGGAATACTCCCAAAGTTAAATTCTATGTAAATGGAAACCCATACAATATGACATACTATCTTGCCGATGGTATTTACCCTTCATACCCAACATTTGTCAAATCGATCAGGCTTCCTCAAAGTGAACCAGATAAGTTATTTGCAAAAGTTCAGGAGGGCTGTCGGAAGGATATCGAACGGGCATTTGGAGTGCTTCAAGCTAGATTTAAAATCATCCGTGAACCAGCTCGGCTGTGGGACATAAGCGATTTGGGTATCGTCATGAGATCATGCATCATATTACATAATATGATTGTGGAGGATGAACGACATACATATGCTCAACGTTGGACTGATTTTGAGAATTCTGACGAAAGTGGATCTAGTGAAGCACAACAACCGTATTCGACCGAGGTGTTACCCGCTTTTGCAAATTTTGTGCTTACTAGATCCGAGATCCGTGATCCAAATGTTCATCGGAAGTTGCAAGCAGATCTTGTGAAGCACATTTGGACAAAGTTTGGAATGTGACGAGATTGAAGATATTTTTATCATACTAATTACGTTGCTTGTGTGTTTTATTGCATAATAAATTATTTGTATCGTACTAATTACGTTACTTGTGTGTTGTATTTTAAATTGAGTTAAGATGATTTGTATGTTATAAATTATTTAAATAAATTTTGTTCTTATTTATAAAAAAATAAAAAATAATTTATTAAGTGTTAATTATGGTAATTTAATTTTAATCGATAATTAGAATTTTATATAATCATGAAAATAAAAATAAAAATTTAAATAAGAATATAAAATAAAAAGTGGTGGGGTAGAGAAAGTGGTGGGGTAGGGTGTTGAAGAAAAACTATTGGAGTGGTAAAAATTAAATGATTGTTGAAGTATGATGTGGAGTATTGAGAATTGAAAAAGTGGGTGTTGAAGGTGTATATTTTTGTTGAGGCATTGTACATAGTCTTACAAAGTTCATCTCAACATTAAACTCAAAAACACAGTTGACGCGTGATATATTCTATTCCATTCTCTATGCATCAAAAAGTCTTGCTTTAACTTGTGTTTAATTTCCAAGTTATTCTACAAATTGTTAATCAATAAACTTTCTTACGACTCCCTCCATTTTATACTAGGGTTATGTTAATATGTGTCGGGCACATTTTAAGGATATTTTTTGTTTTAAAATTAACAAATTTTGATTTTTAAAAATATGAAAAGTATAAGTTCCAATACTAAATTTTTATTATTAAAATACTAACCAATATTCCAAGAACATGTTAATATTTTCCTTTATACTACTACTATGGTACACAATTTTTTAAAAACCTTTTTCGCTAGCAACATTATATACGTTTATGATAAATATTGTTACACTTAATTATTCATGTAAATATACTTGTAATGACCCATCACTTCTTATATGCACGTGTGAGTAGGATATGTATAAACAAACAGAGTAAAGGTTGAAAACATGCTGCTACGGCAACCATTTTTATATTCCATTTCCAAGAAAGGCGTGACAACGGTAATCGGCTTTGCTTGTCTCTAAAACTATAAAGTCACCAACACACTCAACAAACATGTAGTACAAAATTCAAGTTCACGGTCACTCCAAAAAAAAGTTACCACTCATGTTAACATGTCACAACTAATATGGCTTTGGGTAACATGGAAGAGTACGAAAGATGTTAACAAATTGAAAATCATTTATAACTTTTTTTTTAAGAAATTGAAAATAGTTTGATATGTTATTAAGATCAATAATATTCAATGAAATCAATTATTATTAATTTTGATGGATTTTAATAGCATATTAAATAATTTTTTAATTTCTTTAAAAAATTTATGAACCATTTATATAATATAAATTTTCAGTATAAAATATAAAATTTATATTCGTTATGATGTTTTTATACAATTTATACACCATGGAAGACTTGATGAAATCGTTCATGTCATACTACTTTAAATATCTACTCCCTCCCTGTTTTAAAATGTGTAGCGTGTATTTGCACATACGTAATATTTAAAGTAATAAAATTTTTACTAAATTAATTCTATTTTTGTAAAAATAGTATATAAAATAATAATTAAATAAAAAAAATATTACATTAAAAAATCTCTTATTTATAAATGCTATTAGGTTTGCTACAATTAAACCCTATTTTTTTCCCTCCTAAACTTTAGCATTAAATACTCTCAACTACTTTTTATTTTTGTTTTTGACAAACAATAATATTAATATTTTCACCTCTCAATCAATAATACCTTTTCAAAAGAAAAAAAAATACTAATTCTCAGCTCTCAATTTTTTCACTTCTCATTAGTCAAAAATAAAAATAGAAACGTTTCCACCTTTCATGAAAAAAAACGTGTTATTTTTTCTCATATTTTTTACCCATAATTTTTATTATTCATGGCTAATTTAATTTTTTTCTCAATGATTTTGTTCATTTTTCCATAATAGTTTTGTTTTTCTTGAAGGCCATAATTCAGGATAGTAGTACAATCAAGTAGTCATTGAATTAATATAGTTAACTAATGTATATTTATAAATTAATTTTTTTCTCCTCAGTGAATTAATGTTGTCGTTTGTGTAATGATTTCGTTGTTTGTTAACATAAATTTTAAAATATTCTTAGCAATATCAGCTGAAACAAAAAAAAGTCAAAACAAAAAAATATAGTTAACTAATGTGATATTATTGTTGATAGATAACGAAAGAGAAGATACAGTTGAAAAAATGTTAATTATACAAAAATATTTTTATAATGTTAGCTACGAACTATTTTTTTGTAGTTATCAAAATATATGCAAATTGTTTAATGCGATAATTTATCTAGAATAATGTTTTTAATTACCCGTGCGAGAGCGCGGGTGAAAGGCTAGTGAAAATAACATTCGTCCCATTATGAAATTTGTTTATAAATAAGCAAATCATAAATAAAATTGCCATACTATAAAATTATTACATGTTTCTTTTATAGAACTGCTTCCTCGGTCATATATCTATTGAAGACATCTTCAATCAATTAACAATGTACCTAATATTTTATTACTTACACTTAATTTACCAACAATATTTCTACCATGAAAAAATTCAAATTTATAAATATATAAAATGAATAGGGTAAAATGACAACACACTGGATGTAACTTTTGAATGAATGTGAGAGGATACTAATCGTCCTCTTCTAATAATCATATACTATAATGAGATAAATAAATGCTAACTATGCAAATGTTGCTACTGTACACTAAAATCTAATAAATGTATGGAAGAATCATTAGATGAAATAGCCACATGAGTTTGATTAGCAACCATACTATTACCATGAACCTGCCCCTCTCCTCCTCCTCCTCCTCCTCCTCCTCCTCCATCATCTCTCACAGCGAGCGTGATACACAACCGCGCCGCAGGTTCGTGTATGTCCCACACTCTCAACAAACCAGACCCACTAGAATATGTTATAACATATCCCATATTCATGCACCCTAACAAACCCCTCAACCATGAACCTCTTAACCGAAACCTACTCACGCGCTCAAAATTACCCACGTGCCGAACCGTTCCAACACCGTTTCTTTCAACCACAACAAAAATCTCGTGGCTAACATCCAATGAAGTTACCATGAATCCTGTTGTGGACCCCACATCACGTAGTAGAATCTCTGGGTTTCTTAAGTTGAAACAAACTAATCTTGATGTTGTGCATGCTACAACGACTTCTCTTTCGGTTACTCGGATTCGACCCACTGGTTCAACTAATTCGGTTAATATATGCCATCCTCGAACTGTTTCAGGATCGGTTAATGAACCGCCAACAAACACGCGTTGTTCTGTTAGCACGTCCCATATTTGAAAAGCACTTCCCGCATGGCCGGCAAATAAACCAGCCCAAAACCGGCTACAGCCCGCGAATTCTACCAATACTCCGTTATTAACAACATCACCGATGATTGCTCGTCGGGCTGAAATGGGCCCGGTTATAGTTCTGGGCCCATTGATCATTGCTATGTAGATATCTCCGTCTAGTCTTGCAAAAGCGAGGCTAGAGTTTGTAATTACAATGCCGGAAATGGATTGAGAGAACGGGCCGAATAAATGACCATGATTAGACCAAAAAGTAGTGAAATGTGCACCGGTGTTTGGATCGAAGAGTCGAACGGTGCCGTCGACGAAGCCGCAGGCGAGGTGAGTGTCGGAGAGAGTGAGACAGCGGCAGATGAGGGTTTGCTGGTGGTCTCCCCGGTCAAATTGTGGGACCACTAAAGCATGTCTACCTGTTGTGAAATTCCTGGCCGTTCGATGCCAGTAGATATACTCAAGTTGCCACGTGTCCCTTAATCTATAAGTTCTGCGCCAGATGCGTCTAGTGAGCCTCTGCCACAGTAGATCCGAGCGTGACACTTCTCTCCATGTAGAACAAACCTGCATGCATTTTTCCAACCACATAAAACATCAAAACCCATATCAAGCAAATTTTCCAATATGGTAATAGAATTATACTGTACTTAATACGAGTAGTTTTATTTTTGCTATGGAAAATGTATATAAGCAATAGTATTATATAGCCATAGTCCATAGGCAACCAAATAAAATACTACTAGTATACTATTTGAAATTCGATAATTGACTGTTCAAGGTGATGATGAGATGATAGATTACTAGATTCTGATGGTTTCCCATTAAGAGGGAAAGTTTGATTGTGACAGATAAAATTTAAGTTGCATATAAAGTACAATTTTCACATTCTTCCACACTTTAAATGCTTAGACTAATGAAATAGCCATAAAAAAAAACATCACAGTAAATTACCGTAATTATTATATTATTTCATGATACCAAACATACAGTCTAATATTCCTTCTGGTTCTATATATAAGAAAAATATTCTTTTTTTTAGATACATTGAAAATTTGATGAATCTAATATGTAATATAGTCCAAATACATTGAAAGTATAATGAACCTAAAACACAATTTATATCTTATATTAAGGACCGGAGAAAGTACTATATTACCCATTGTTATTTGGATGATATGGTTTACAGCATATATCAGCTAGATGATAAAGTCATAGAATATGAAAAAAATATATATAATAAAGCAAATGTTTTGTTAAATGAAGTACGCCATAATCATACGGTATGAATATGAAATATGAATGATGAACCCGTAGTGTGAAATTGATATGATGTGGTCCATAGCAAATAGCATAGCATATGGATAGATATGGGTAAGATAACGAAACAAGTCAAAATCATAGTTGCTGTTCATGTAGGCGTGTGTATGAAAATGAAAAATATTTAAAGCTACAACTAGGTAATAGGTATACAAGAGTAGAGTCTGGTTCCCCACAAGTATTTCACTTTCATTTCCAATAAAGGGTTGGTCAAGCCTCTGTCTTGTTCCAACAATCGAATCTATCCAGTTCTACAAACAACTCTCCAACAAGCCAAAAGACAAATATCCACTCATCATAGTAATTGCTAGCTAGTAGCTACTACTCGTGCCAATTCAGTTTGAATTGATTTTACGATAAAAAGATAAAATCTGATTCGAAGATAAAAGAGTAAGGTTTAGTTTCAATTTTAGATGAAATCAATAAAAAAACTGAATGAGAAGACGGCAGTTTGATGGAAGTAGTGATGAATTGAAAGACGATTATTTAAAAGAGACAAAGCAAAAGTGAGAATTGAATCATTTCTATTGAGTGTTGCTATGATTAAGAAAAAAAATTCTAATTTAATGTGTTTAATAATTGAGATTTATGACACATACTTCAGTTCAATTTAAATTGGTTTTCATGTAGTCAACCGAAAATTGATTCGAACAGATTAGTTTTTCTGTAAGATGATCCAAACCACATTCCGAGAAATTTAATTTTCATTTTTTTTTATTGGATTTGAGCACTCTAACTACTACATGTTCTACAAACAATTTACATTAACAATAGAGTTCTCTTTATCAATATATATCAAATTTCAAGTTTGTGGTTCATAAACCATGACTATAATTGGTTTACTTTATTTTATTAATTTAATTCTTATTATTTTAATTCAAATAAATTAAAAATTTATCAAATATATTTTTTTATATCATTTCATATTCGTTAAAAGAATAATTGTTATAAACTAACTTATCAACCACAATATTTTTTAACAAAATATAATATTAGCGCGCATATAAAATAAAATTTCATATTTAAAACTAAATATAATATATTGTGTAACTTAACACAACATTTAAAATATTTAACATCATTATAAAAAAAATTAATATCACTACTATTTATTCAATTTATTGGAAAAGAAACCAATGAGAAGGAACTTCTAATCTAAGATAGATACAAAAGGAATGGGGTATTGTCATCGCAAGAATTGGACTGCATGTGATACTTTTGGCTTTTATACATGCTTCTTGACCACTGTACTATTAGTATTATATTGTTACATATTTTAAAGCACAAACAAATCCTAGAAATAAAATATAGTACTCCGTAGTTAGCATGGTAGATTTATCATATGTTTGATTTAGTAACAAAATTTACTAACTCAGCATATCAAAAATAAAAAACTTTACCAACTCAGTGATAAAAACTAGTGTCACTTGTGTGCTAAAGAATTGGCCATATTCACTTGGCTCTACAATTTTACATTCAATCACAAATATATACCACTAATTAATCAAAAGATTAATAGACTTTTATCCGTTGTAAAATGAGTGAATTTGAATTTATTTTTGTAAAGTTATTTTTTGGATTACATCTTGCAATGTAAAAAATTTATAATTTATCTTTTTATCTTGTTTTTTGGCTGACGTGGTTCAAAAAAATAATTTTATATAGGATAAATCAAAATTCTTACTTACTTAGGTAATTTTAACCGAAACTACAATCCTCTTTATTTTGGTAAGAATTTTATTGTAATTAATGAAATGTAAACACTTTCCTGGACATGAATTCAACCAATTCTAACAGAGTCAACTCGAGTCATCCTACAACAGAATTTTAGGGCAAATAGCTTAAATAAAAAATGTTGGACAAAAAATAATTTGATCATATAGAAGAGTCCTCTTTACAATCACTGAAAATTAAACTCATAATAATATTACAAAAGCTGTTTCTATTTTCATATTCCTATAAAAAAAAGGATAATTATTTTTGTATAAGAGGATAATTTTCAAAAAAATAGGAATAAGGACAATTTCATATTCCTTTAAAAAAAAGGATAATTGCATATTCAAATCTAACAAATTAACGTATTAAGATAATAAAGTCCCCTAGAAATTTCCTAGTATTATAAGAATAGTGTGGTCACGAACTATGTAACCAGACAGAATTTATAGAGCTGGACAAAAAATTGTATAAATTCATGGCTCTAACTAAAAATTAAAAATAGTATATACTTGCAAGGACACTATAGTATTGAGACATAAATCACTATTCATATGTTCCCTCCTTGTGTTATTTAAGAAAACAATCCTTCTGAAAAAAAGTAAAAAGCTTCTAACTAGATGTTTTTAGTAAGAATTAAAAAAAGACATGCCATGCTAGAATAATTAAAAAGTTCAGTCAAAAAAAGAATTTCATGCCAAGAAAGGGAAACATCAATATTCAAAGCCTTTTCATTTTTTCATATATAATCAAATCAAATGAAAAAAAGAGAAGCTAGAAAATACATTTACCCTTTTTGTGAAAGGGACACACATTTAGTTTAGAAAATGACCCGAGTAAAAGTAGCCGTTTTTAAGGAACTGTTTTTTCTAGGATGCTTCAAAGCATCTTAAATTCCAAATTATATTCTTCAAAACATTCAAATTTTTGAAGTTAGATTAGTTTAGCTGATATGATTGTTCATACTTTTGTGAGGACGATCATTTTATAAATTATCATTTTTATATTATTTTATTTTTGGTTGTGTTGAAATTTCACATATAGCCTATAACTCAAGTGCAAATTAGAAAAAAAAATTGATTTTCTTTTTTCTCCAATTTTATGCACTTTAGTATTCTCACATATCTTTTAATTAACTAAGAGTTGAGGGTTCGATCATCACCTTGAGTATGAAACAGTTTTAAATTATTGGGCCAGTTATTCCATCCATGGAGGTGCCTCCAATCTAGCGAGAGATTAGTCACGGCGTTCGGCGGTAGATAACTCAGTCTCGATAAAAAAAAATATCTTTTACATAATTTATCCTTTATATTATAAAAAAAACTTTGTTGAAATGAATTAAGTTTGATTTGTTTAAAAAAAACCATTGATTTTTTTTTTTTGAAATGAACCATTGAGTTGAATGCATCAATCTATTGGGACTAAAGTTATAATACAATCATTATCTCACTAGAAGGAAAACATAATTTTTTTTATCAATAGAAAAAAGTATGTAAACATTCATATTTTGATATATATAACAAAATAAAAAGAAACTGCATATATCTCTGCAGGTTGCAATGCATATATTGTTTGACTTGACCAATAATTTGTCCATTTTCGGAACTGAAAAAGCTACTCCTATCACTTACACATGCTTAAGATTCCACAAATCTTATTTTTAAATTTAAGCAATGAATTATATATAATTATTATTGATCATAAAAATTCAACATAGAAAATTAACACTACCCATTTGATTAAATAAATTAACAATTATTAACAAACATTATGAATTATTAAAAATAAAAATAAAAACTTAGATGAAGAAAAAAGAGAGAAAAATTGTACTAGTAATTAATTAAGATAGAAAAAGTGACCTGAAAAATAATGGCAAGAGCAGAAGCAGCAGAAAGACGACCATGATAATGAGAAGCATCAATGGCAACTTGTGTAGCCAATGCTTCAACAACAGGTTCAAGCCATACTTCATTCATAGCACGTTGTCTAGAAGAAGAAGGTGCTTCAAATTCATCATCATTGTTGTTGTTATTGTTGATGTTACTTGGACCAGGAATATCATCATCAACATTAACATTAACATTTGAAGAAGATGGTTGTTGAGAAGAAGAAGATGAAGAGGAAGAAGACATGAGAGAGTGAAGTATTAATTAAAGTGGAAGGAGGGAGGGAGAATGAAGAAAGTAGAAACCGGAGCAGAAAAGAACAAAGACAAAAAGGTTGGAGATAAGGACACAAAATGAGGGACCCAAAAAACAACTGTCTCTTAAAAAAAATTTGCTTAAATATTTGTGTCTCTGCTCTAGTAATAAATTTACTTCTAAAAATTAATCACAATCTATAAAATATAGACAAAATTAACCAATACTACCTCCGTTCCAAAATATAAGATTTCATCGACCACTGTATATTTGTCGATACGTGATTTTGAAATTTGAAAATATGCATTGAAACAAATAAAACAAAATTTTATATGATAATATCTATATTTATATACTCTTAGAAAAATATGGTCAAAACAAAACATATGAATAATGTATTTAGTCAAACTGAGTGTTATAAACTGAGTCTTACATGCTAATATTTATATTTATATACTCTTAGTAAAATTTGAAATTAAATATGGTCAAATATTTTTCAAACAAAAATTTTAATATAGAAACCTTATGTTTATAAGGTTTATGAATTATTTTTTACTCCCTTTTATATCTTATTGCATTTGATTATCACACTACATTGGTGTTGTACTTAGACATGATATTAAAAATCACATGTCTAAATATATTTTTTGTATAATTATTATAATGGTGATTAGAGAATTCATGTTGTGTGTAACTCAAAATAATTGTATTTTAGTAAATAATGATAACTTTACCGTTAAAATTTATGTAACTAAAGAATTGCATACAATTTTTTTTTCTTTTGACAACTTTTTTTTTGGAGTCAAACTCTTTAATTAGTGAGGATAGGGAATGATGAAATGAAATGGTGGGATGGTCTTCAGGTGTTTTTTCAAAGTCTTCTATAACTTCAATTTGTCTTAATTAATTTGTGGTCCTCATGAAACTATACGTTTCTTCCCCTTGTTTTCATGTTATATACTTTTGTCTTCACCTTGATTTATTATGTTCACTTAACTATCCATCAAATTCGTTAGAGATAAACATTTTGACCGGCCCAAATCTTTTAGATTGGACTGAATTTCTTAACAATGGACCCGCAAATGTTTTGCATTGCATTGAATTTATAGGTGTTCTGAATTTACTAGTATATTGGTAGAATTACTAGTATTGGTAACATGTACTTTAAGATCATCTTTCATGGGGAAGAAATAAACATTACTTGCTCATAGGTGTTTATTGAAGAGAAAAAGAAAATAATAATTGATGTTCATGGAGTAGAGGTGCTACATTAAGCATATTTAAGTTGTAAGGCAATGTTCTGAATTTAAAAAAATATATACTAGTGCGTACTTTCATATCTATGTTGCATATAGTCAGAACCGGTTTAACATATTTGGAGGTTCAAAATGAATTAAAAAAACAAGTTATTTAAAAAAAATATCATAAAATGAATCAGTGATAAACAAAAATACAAAAAACTACTGTGGTATTTAGACATTCACTACAAATATTTTAAGAATATCCGGTAAACCAAATATTTATAGCCTGTATTTTTTGAAACCCTAAACAAAAATCGTCTTGCTCTTTCTCATTTGCTATGGAGTATTTGGATTTTATAGTTTTTAATATAAGAACTCATTTGCTTTCCATAATATGGAGAAAATCTAGGATGGTCACTGCAAGCAATAATGTAATAAGCACTAAAATTAAAGTGAGCGTGAATTTAACTGTCCCTCATTTTTGTGCCACTATTATGACTACTATAGTAGTATGATTTACAATGATTGTTATTATTCAACCAAACCAACTTATTATGAGTATAGAATCTAGAGAAAAAAGCAACAAATTAAAGAACTATCCAATGAATGATGCCTTCAATTTGTTATATTAGGAAAGAAAATTTCGGTTTATAAATTGAATGCTTGAATTAGGAAAATTACCTTCATCTTTCTTCGTTTGTTTTGAGATTTTCTTGAGAGTACGTCTAAAGTACACTGACTAATTAAACAAGGTGTCCCTAGTTTTTATGCACCTTGTTTCCTCATTTATGATCAAATATTGAGGTTTCAATTTCAATTGAATGTTTCTACTATTAACCTTTAGAAATGAAAAAGACTTGGACCTTTTTACTTGTTCAAGTCAAGTCCTTTTATGGACCTTGCCTCTTCACTTTTACATCATTAGAAAATCTTGGTGAAGTCAAGATTCTCATCCCATCAACTTTAATTTAGCTTTACTACTTCTTTGAAGCTTTCTTACGTGATATTTGTATTGTGCCAGCTTATTACCTTAAGAATGAGTGTGTTTGAGATAGTTGAATTTTTTTTATTATATATATAGTTCCTTTGTTTTTTTTAATGGAAATAGTTTTGGATAAAAGTATAAATAGTTAATTTGTTGCTAAACTTGATGTTAGAATAAATTTTCTCTACAAAATTTTAAAAACTAATGATGATTGACAATGTTTTTCAGACGATCTCACCGTTCTCCGATCCAATTTCTAAATGAGTTAAATTTTGAAGCACACAATATTTTTTATTGAACTGTCATTGGTCAAGTCATAATCTCAACAATAAAGTACAATAATATTATTTTAGTGGATTACCATTTCATCTAAGACAAAAAAAAAATATTATTTTTAAATATATGGACTCGTTTAAAGATCTTTATTGATTAAAAAAAATAAAGATCTTTATTAGAAGCGCCTTCAACAATTTGGTGTGTGCGCATTTGATTATGAAGATCCATTAAAATTTTCCCAAATTATATATATGAAGATCCATTGATGAAGCCAAAATTAAATCCAAAATTATTTCAAAGTTTCCAATTTTGTTTTTTTAGTTTGAAATCACATTTTAACTACATCAAAACTATGATGTACTAACACACCAATTAATCATCCAATATGCTACCTAAGGAAGATTTGACTATATAATATAGTAAAAAATTGATAACTAATCAGTCGGTGCAATCTGTATATTGTTTTCAAATTTCAATGCTTAGCAATTATAAATATTATAATTCAAATATGTTTTAAAAATATAATTATAATTCAAATAATAGCTACAAAAAAATATGCATTTGATATCTTTTTCCTTATTTATAAAGATATTGTATTAACTCAAATATTTTTTTAAATATAACTCTCTTTTTTTTTTGACAATTTCTTACAACTCTTCTTATAAGGTTTATTAAATCAAAAAATCATAACCCTTGCATGTTCTCTAACTTAAAGCATAGTTTGCTCGCCCTAATTTGTATCATGGCATCCGAACCTTCTAACATCTCCGCAACTTCACAAGATCAAGCTGAAGATCAAGGCGATTCTTCCAACTCAAAAAAAGCAGTTATCACAAAGGAGATTGAACAAGATCAATCCTCGAACTTAAATTCAAACTCAAAAAAAGCGGTGACCGCGAAGGAGATTGAACAAGATCAATTCTCAAACTCCAATTCAAATAAGCCTATTGATTTTCTGAGGCTATCAAAAGAGAACTCGGTTGCCGAGTTGAAAGTGCAAAAGCACAACTTTTTAGGCCCTGTTAAAGTTGGTTCATCATCTTGTTTTCCTAATAACAACAACGAAGAGAAATATAAAAACAACTCTGACGAGAATAAATCTGATTCAAAGTCTTTTTCGTACTCCTTTTGCATGAGAAAATTTTCTACTTCACAAGCACTAGGAGGACACCAAAATGCTCATAAAGCAGAACGTGCTTTAGAAAAACAACGTAAACTAAGGTATGATAGTGGTGCTTTAGGTTTAGGGCAAGCTAACTTTAACCCTTATTATAGTTATCCAAGTACTCTTTATACACCCCCTTATTATAGGGCACTTGGGGCTGGAATGGAGTCCTTGATTCAAAAACCATCTTATTTTAAACCTAGGATTGGCCCATATAGTCTTGGGTTTAGTCATGGTGCTTTATGTTTGCAAGAGACAATAAACCCTTCTCTTGTGTCATTGAGAAATATGGGGGGTGCTGATAGCGGGGCTGGAAATCTAGGCATTGGTGGTGCATCTACTTTAAGGATTCAAGATGGTACAAATAATCAAATTGATGCTATTCTAAAATTTGGAGATTCTTCTACAAGTGTTGCTACAAGTTCTTATTTAAACATAGAAAATAAAATTACTGTGGCTCCTACTACTACTACTACTACTACTACTACTACTATTACTACCAAGAATGATATTCATCAACCAAACTCCAACAATAAAGAAGAAATATCCAATAATTATCAAGAATCTTCTAAGCTTGATTTGTCACTTAAGCTCTGAATTAGTTTATATTTTAATTTGTTTTCACTTGCTTTTATCAATCAAAGTTAGTAGTAGTTATTAGTTTAATATATTTTTCATTCATCTAATTTAAACTGAGGTTGTCTGGTCCATTTAAATTTTAGTTCAAATCAATTAAACTATTCAATATATGTAATTATTTCTTCGTTTTTTTTTTTGGTAAAAATTATGTTAATCGAGATAAAATTTTAAATTAACATATTTCTCAACTTTATTTTCAATATTTAGAAGATTGAATCAAAACATATGTTGTGACAAAATATGAGAAGATTTGTTTTATTATTGTGAAAATATATCTTGTATCGAAATATTTTCTAACAAAATATAAATACATTTTTTTATAAAAAAAAAGACGTTAGTTGTGTAAATTTTACTGGGCTTTTTTTTAGTAAGAGATTTTTTACTAGGCTTTGGATTTAGAATCTCTGTAAATTTTAAATGATACTGCTACTTATCGCATTATTTATAGAAAAAAATAAAGAGTATTATACGGCATATTCTCCTACTAGAATACTAGTAAGAGAGAGGAATAAATGATGAGGTTGTTAGTTGTGTGACATTATATTTGGACTTGAGAGAGTAGTGGGAAGATGTGTTGTGGAGGGAGGGGGGGTCTAAAAGGTGCAACCATAGAGGCAATAAGAATTCTAAGAGGAAGAAAATCATGGACAAAAGAAATCTAAAAATAGACTAAGCTAGTATAGTTATTAACACAACATACATGATTCAGGTCTTAAATTATCAAATCTCATGGCAAGTCATGTGGCCAAGATTTGAAAACTAGAGAAATAAATTTTGAAAGAGAGATGGAGCCTAAAAGGAGGGGCTAGCAATTGGTTTATGCAGAATGAGGAGCAGAGACTAGCTAGGGACTAAAGAGAAAAGCAGTACTACTAGTCCAATATCCACACTTTGACTCATAATCAAATTCATGCATTAATTATTACTCTGTTTATTTCTAATTTTTTTATGCTTTTTTTCTTTTCTAAATACCCCTTTTTTCAGTAGAAATTCCCACAAAAATTGAGTATCAAAAAAAGTTTATTTGAGTAATAAATTTATCTACAACTTTGTGATTATTATTAAATCATCTTTTACTTGTCAAAAAAAATAATTAAATTATCTTTTATATTAAATTTATTCAATATTAATTTTTTATATATGTACATCAATGATATTAATAGGAGATATATTTGAAATAAAAAGTAATAGATTCATTAGAAATTTACTATGGACTAATTCGTTTTATAAAAGAGTTTTATAATATAATTATAAAAGACAAATGGATATATCTCATGATAGGTATTTTCCTAATGAATTAGTGTAATATTTGGATCGAGTTCTCCTTATAAACTTGTGTTATAACAATTAATATTTTCATTTGAGTCGTGTATCTCATGATACTTTTTTTTTTTGACAAATGTATCTCATGATACATACATACTATAATTTACTTATAAAAAATAATTCACATTTATTCATTTTTTTTATTTATTCATTCTTTATTCTCTTACTTTTACATACTTATTTAAGATTTTGACAATATAAAACTTGCTCTGAATATAGATAAAAATGGTCAATCTTTAGAATTATCACTAGACACCAATGATCAATTTTGTCTTACAGTGTTTAATATGTCACATAAATTCAATTGAGTTCATGTTGCAGAATAAAGTACGCAGCAAGTACAATTTGTCTGCATCTCTACACTACACATATACGTTATGAACCTTCAAAATCAGAACAGACACACTCAGATTTCATGTGGCATCAGTACTAGTATGTATATATGTGGCCACACACACATATTAAGAGAAAAGAGGAAAGTCAAGATATAAATCAATGGGTCAAGTCAAAGGACAAAGCTTCTTTGTATATTACGATGACTTTGGGCAAGATACAACTCCAAACTTGGATCATGATTTTTTTTTTTTATATTTATTGTGAAAAATTTATTGGATTAATAAGGTTTTTTTAGTATTTTTTATTATTATTCACAATTATTTTTTATCTACCAAGACAATAAAAAGTCAACTGAGAGTGTAAATGATGAAATCTTAATAAGATAATCGAAAAAATATATTACATGCATAAATTAAAATACGTTTATATTGTAAGAGATAAAAAATATTAACCCTTAATTATTTGACAGTTGCTCTTCATCCAATTTAAATTGATCAGAATTCTCTCATATCCTCAGGAAATTAATCTTACCTCAAGATAAGCAATGGAAGCGAAAAGCAACTGTCTAATTATCTTTGCACCCTTATTAGATTTAATTACTTGGGTATAGAAGTCACAACTTAACTGACAGCAAATACATAAATTAGTAGATCGGACATCCATGACTGAGATTCGATCCGCGGTTTCTTCACTTTATAGATTTGTAGTCTTATTAGATTTAATTACTTGGGTTGCAGTCTTAGTGCCCGTTTGGCCGGACTTATTTTCTACTTTTTTTCTTCTCCTTAAAAATAGTAAAGTAGGAAAAAAATGTGTTTAATTCTACTTTTTTTTATTTTTTAATTCTTTAGTTTATTTCTCTAATACTTTTAAAGAGAAATATGGCTAAATTCAATTATATACTTCTCTATTTCGTTTAAGCTAAATAGAAAAGTAGAAAATAAGCCGGGCCAAACGGGCACTTATTAGATTTAATTATTTGTTTTGGGCCAAGCCCATAATAATTAACCTAAACCTTATTTATCTATTGTTTCACAATCCACCACCACACCACACTCCATATATATTTGTCACTGCGTTGTGTATAGCGTCCTCCTTTATGCTGAATCACCGGAAGAAACTGTGATCAAAGTTTGTATATTTATTTGAATTGAATTATTATATATCTCAAAGTTTGTTTAATTTTTTATTTGATTTTATTACTTGCTCTAAAAGTTACTAATTTGATATGTTGCACCTTAATTAACATGGCAGAGTTTGGAAATGGTAAAGGTTAGAGCTTCTCTTGAGGAAAAATTGAAACAAAATCACATTGCTCCAAAGCCTAGTAATTCTCTAAAACGTTCAAGACTAGCTAATAGGTATGGCTTTACTCTTAATAAACTATTATATTACTTTTGTAGAACCTCTCAAATAGATTTGAGAGATTATCAATATTTTTAATAAGTACTGTATTTTAGCATAAATCAATTATGCTAAAATTAATTCTGTTAAAATCAATCATACCATAGTAAATATAACGACCAAATTGATATTAAGTTAAAATATAAAACCGAATTGATGATTAATGGTTAAATATAGGGACCAATTTGACGGTTTAATAGAATAGAGAACTTTAACCAAGTCATTGGCTCAAGTTGTTAATGAGCTTCATCTAAGAACGAATTTTGGGAGAACACAAATTCGTTTTTTAGGTGGAACAATTTATTGGGTGGCCGAACTCTGGACTACTAGCTAGTTTACTACTAGCTTTTACTCTTCTATTACTATATCTTTTATCTTGTTTCCAGGATTTGGGAACTTACTGCTGGTAATTTATAAATTTCACAGCCAACTTGCAACCTATGATGATTTTGATGATGATGTTGAGGGGCCAACTAATGTTCATGTCTCATGTAAAGTCTCACAGTTTATTAATGCTAATATGAAGAAACTCAAGGTACTGAAATTGAGATTTTATAGACATTTTATAATTTCATTTGCAATTCATAGTTATCTGGATTTGTAAGCTACTTACAGTTAGTGTCCTTATAATTTGGAGTTGAGTTCCAAAATTCGTAACGCATTTGTATCCATAGGACCGGCTATGCATAGCAGAGCTAACATAGGCAGGATTAATAGACACAAAGGAAGACTTAGAAAAACTAAAAGACCAACTATTACGAAAAATCTAGCGATATAGGGATATGATATATGATAGAACATTATATTATAGCGTTATTTGATCCATGTAACTAACTCCACTTAATGAGATAAGATTTGATTGTTGTTTTCTGAAACACTGGACTGATCCCTTTTTGTGATAAGGCGATTTCTGGTGATGATGATTTGCCTCAGAGAGTTGGTTTTGGTGAACGAATGAAGAAGCGTGAGAGTCGGGTGTTAGCGGGTTCTGGAATTAAGATAGATGATAACAACAGTGATGATAATGATGTTTACGAACAAGTGAAAAAATTGCGAGCTGCAAAACTTGCTGCAAAAGCCAAAATCTACTCGGCCTATTCAAGGTGAAGTTCTGCGGCCTTTTGGCTTGGATTATTTTTCTTCATCTACAAGGATTTTTATTTTTACCATCTTTTACAATATGAAAATAAAGATTCTTTTTTATTTTGCAGGAAATCAGCTGTCCCCTCTTGGCCAGAGGAGACTATGGACGGAAAACGCCATATCACTTCCGAGGTTCTTACTTGATCTCTCAAGTTATTACTCTAATTATTTCATATTTTCATATACTTCTGGAAATTTTAAAGTCTTAACTTGGTCAACAATGTATTATAGATGTTGAAGAACCGAGGACTAACTCGTATTCGCAACAAGGCGAAAAAGAATCCTAGAAAGAATTACAAGGTACTTTCACTCACTCTTTGTAGTTAACAAACTCCATAAATTTAAATGTTCTATTGTTGGCTTTCTTGTTTACTATTTGTCATTGTTAACTCAATTTGCAGCTCAAGCATCAAAAAGCCGTTAAGAATCGCAAGGGACAAGTTCGGAGTATCAGAATACCAACCGGACCTTATGGTGGGGAATCCTCCGGAATTAATGATAAAATCAGCCGAAGCATCAGATTCAAGAACTGATTTTGTCAATATGATTTACATCACATATCATTAAATTTTTCTTCCAATTTTGAACCGCATCACCTGCGTAGATGCGAGTATAATTTGTACAATTATTGAGTAGAAATGAACATCTTTGGCATACAATATTAAGTTTTTGTCATGTTGTCAATTTTGATCCAAGTATTTCATAGTGTTATGTTTTACTTTTCTACTTATTAAACGACACCAAAGGAGCTAATTGACATACATGCATGAGATTCAACTGAGAGATTAGCAAATAAACTTAAAGTTTCACCTAAGGTTGCATCATAACATTACGCTCTAACCCTCATGCATTACAAATCTTAACAATGCAGAATATAGAAACTTTTGTTCAATTGATTAAGGAACTTTACAGTAACAAATACAACTTGATTACTCAAAAGAGTCTCTCTTCAGTCTTCAGCTATTTATTTACAAGCAACTAGTCAAAAAATAAATATATTACGCAGCATAGAGATGAAAGCCTATCTTCGACATTGAAGCAGAACTGTTTAAGCTCTTTTAACCATTAAGAAACAAAAGATTAAACTCTTCACGTTGGATACTTGGATTTGATGATGTCAAATATGATTAAATGTAGTTTCTGCAAAATCACAGTAACTCGCCGTAAAACCAAACATGCATTAGTTTTCTAAATGACAGTTCCACTAGGAATTAACGCATCCTTGATTATTGTAACGATCCCGCTTTTAATGAAATAGCCTTCTGTCTCCCTTGCAGCTTCTTGAACATTGTCAGTGTTAATTATCTGAGAAATGAAACCATATGTTAGATTTCCAAAAGGTATGATCTAGTTACATGTTTACATGAATGGAAACTAAGTAATTGAGTACAATGCCAACAAAATATGGCGAAAAAAGGAATCGAGGAGTTAAGATGGATTAAAAAGTAAAATAAGGGAATTTCTCCAACAAAATATGGCGAAAAAAGGTAACCTTCACATTTTCTCCAATTCTAGCATTCTTGTCAACAATTGCTCTTTTGATATGGGAATTTCTGCCAATACCAATTGGAACACCACCTTTAGCAGCCAACAACCTTTTATCCGATTCTGTCTGAAAATCAGAAAAATCAATTTTGCAGTTAGGATTATCTAATCCTTGTGACTTTTTTCACAAGTAAATGAATGAATTGAGCTGCATATAAGCATTTCAACAGCTTTGTTAAGTCAAATATTAGCTGTTAAATAAAACTAAGTAATTTAAATCGCACTTTACCTCGTAATAATCTGCCCCCATCAACAAAGTGTCTTCGATAATCGCACCTTCTGATATGCAAGATCGTAGCCCAACCACAGAATGGAAAATTTTGCAGTTCTATGGAACCAAAAATATTTAAATGCATGTTAAGTTTCTTTGTCATGAAAAGTATAAATCTCACATTCGCCTAACGGATTCAGTAGAAGTTTACCTTAATCACACATCCTTCGCCGATAACACTATCAGTGATATCGGCATCAAGCATCTTAGAGGGAGGCAAATATCGCGGTTGTGTGTAAATTGGAGATGAACGATCATAGAAACTGCAATCAATTTCCATAAACATCATGACCAAAAAGCTCTCTATATTGAATACATTGACAACATTGTGACTATATAGCATAGATTATTCTATTTACCTGAAATCAGGCACAGGCTTTTTGGTGATTCCTAGGTTAGCATTATAGAAAGCCTCAATAGTACCAATGTCTTCCCAGTAGCCATCATATAAGTAAGCTTGCACCTATAAATTTTCCACAAAAATTACCTCAAGATCAATAGATTTAAGCTGTGAAAGTTCGATAGCAAGATTATACATTTCAATCCAACACATATTTATCGAACTCACATTCTCCGCCATAATCTATATATTGTTTCAATTCAAAGATTATGGAACAAAACACGAATGAATAACAACTCAAACATTCTCCTTGCATTAATTACAGTATTCTTATGAATTGCATCACGTAAAAATAAACAACTAGAAGGAACACTTACTCTCATTCCAATGGAAGTGGCACCAGGAATCACTTCACTTCCAAAGTCATTTGCATCAGGAAACTTGTCGCGAAGTAGGTCTAACATCACATTTTTGCTGATAACATATATACCCATGCTAGCGATAAAAGGCATTTCCTTTGCTCTTTCATCATCAAGACCCAAAATGGTAGTATCAACCTAATAATAGAAAATAAATATAGTAACTTTTTTAAGCAATTGTTTATGTAAGAATTGCTTGAAAAATAACACATTAGGCATAATATATAGACTCACCTTCATAGCTTGCAATTGGTCTCCTTTTGGCTTTTCTGCAAATTCAATTATACGACCTTCTTCATCGATCTTCATCAGACCAAAAGCAGTTGCACGCTTTTCGTCCATTGGCAATGCAGCCACAGTGATATCAGCATCAGTTTCTCTGTGTGCTTGAATAAATTTCTCGTAATCCATTCGATGCAAATGGTCACCAGCCAGAACTATGAACTCCAAAACATTGTGCTCTTCAAAAAGCCATAAATATTGCCTCACAGCATCTGCAGTACCCTGCAATGACCACAATTTTTTTTCAAATATCTCTTCTAAGGATGATGAAGGCCATTAACAAATACCAAGGACTCGGCTATAGGCCAAAAACTCCATAACATGTCATAGAAGCGATTCAAAATGAAAATTATGAAGACGAAAGCTAATTGAAAACATAGTTGAGGCAATGTTATACCTGGAACCAATTAGGATTCTCAGGACTTTGCTGAGCAGCAAGAACCTCAACAAAACCTTCATTTTTGTAGCCACCCAAGTTGCTTGCATATGCACGAGAAAGATGTCGGTTAAGGGACGCAGAATTGAATTGAGTAAGAACATAGATTTTGGATATGTTGCTATTTAAGCAGTTGCTAACAGGAATATCAATGAGTCTATAGTTAGCTCCAAGAGGAACAGCTGGTTTTGCTCTCTTCTTGGTGAGTGGATAAAGACGAGTACCGGCGCCACCTCCAAGTATAATGCCAAGAACACTCTGAATGAAATTCAACATTATCATCAAATTTCATTAACAGCTCACAACTCATCAAATTCAATTATGTATTTTGATCCAAACAACTTCCACACACAAAAAAAGCACTAAATCAAAACATTCTACTATGACTAAGATTAAAATTTCCTCATATTCCAATTCAATCTAACCAGCATTAATTCCCTTCTCAACTATCAAGTAAATAAAAAAGGTCTGCAGCCGGGATCTGAGTTGTAACTCGTAACATTAGCACATATTTGGTATTATTTTGACGAAATCACAGTAGCATCGTAATTTTGTTGAAGCCCAAAAGTGTAGTTTTTATCAAAATCACATTGGCTGGCCATAATTCTGTCAAACTCACCACAAATCCAAACATTCACAAAGACTTTTGTTGACTAAGCTAAGCAATCATAATTTTGACTGTATATGTCACATTCGACTGTGATTTCAAACCTTTGACAGAAAATATCATTTACTCCCTTTAGTCACTATTATAAGCAAGATTTGATTTTTTTTGGCAGATAAACTAATGCATTTGATCCATACATCGAAAAACGGATGTATCAGGCCAAATACATCCGTTTTTTCAATGTATAAAAAAAATAAATCAAATTTGCTTATAATAGTGACCGGAGGGAGTATCAAGCAAATTAAATTAATTGACCCCATCTTCCATTTTATAATACATTGAGATAGTGAATATGTGATTGAAAATTAAAAATTTTGAACAACTTTTGATTCAGCTCTAAGCTTTAAAAATAGATGAAAAACAACCAAAAGGCAAAGAAAAAGAGATAAACTCTCACTCTGCTAGCATCAGGATCAAGACAAGTCTGTGAATTCTGTGAATCAGAAACAGCCTTAGGAGTAACAATCACATGCTTGCGGGTGCACCTTACTCTTGTTGCACCAGCTGAATCTGTTACTATCATCTTTTTGCCAGAGAGTTGTGAAGATGAGAATGAGAGTCTTCGTTGAATGTCTTTGTTTCTTACATTTGAAGAAGAATTAGAAGAACAACGTGGTACTTTGACAACACCTGTAGTAGCCAGAGAAGCCATTGCACAAAATGTCTTGTCTCTTGTGTATGTGTTACTCTGTCTGCTGTTTCTGTTATGTGTGTTTTTGTGTGTGGTTCAGAACACGAGTGTTTGATTTGTGATGTTGTAATTATGGACCATATACTGAGATATTTGATGAGGTTTTTTGGTGTTTGGAATTTGGATAGAAGCATAAGCTATATTTCTTATAGGAAGAATATTCTTATACTTACATTCATTATGTTTTTTATTTACGAATATATATTTTACTATAAAAAATTTATGAATATATAGCTTCTTTTTTTTTAGACAAATAATATATAGTTTTATTCAGAGTTAAAAGAAACATATTTTTGTCCCCCATGTTGAAGAGACATACACTACATTTTTTTTGACGTAGAAGATACATTACATATAAAATATAGAAATTAAGATTTGAACTCTGATTCGTCAAATAGACAAATACCATGATATAATTACAATAAAAGGATAAAACTTTTTCTTAAAAATTTAGCATAGTTACTTGCACTTGAATTTTCACATTTGATTTCAAATTCATAACATCTTATTAAAATAGAAGATCTTTTTTATCAAATAGTATAGTGATAAAAAAATTTAAGTGGGAAATTCTAAATTTACATTTTTTATACTAAGTTATTATGCTCATGACAATGTTGAAAGAAATAATTATTATCTCATTGAAATGTTTATTCGATTAAATAATGGCTATAGCCTATAAGTATAAACTTTGTCGTTTAGTATATTTTTGGGCAAATTTTGTCGTTTAATATATGATATTTCATGTGAAATTTGTCGTTTAATAAAGGAGAAGGAACATTTTTGTGTGATTGATGTGTAAGTGCAACTGGAATGCAATAGGTGGGGAGACTCATGAATAATTCAATCAAAGGTTTTTTTTTCTTTTTTTCCAAAACGATTTTATACAATTTGCACCGTTCTTATTTTATTTGGTTCAATGAGCATCGTTGCTAGACACTTCAATTATCATTTCCATGCATTTGTCTTGTTTATTTCTACAATTTAATCAAATACTAAATGGAATACTACTGAGGTAAGATTTAAAAATTATAATAACAGTACCTCAAACATTTAAGGACACTAATGATCGATCCAATTTGATTTAAATAAGTACATGGTATTGGGTGGCTACATTTTACTATGCAAAATCATCTTAAAATAGGGTAACTTACATTCTAAAAAAGAATTGGATTGGTTGGGATTTTCAAATTAGATATTTTTTAATATTCATGGTTAGATTAACAATGAAAAAGTTCTACAACTTTTGGCATTTGGAGAAGCTATCGTGTTTGTTGAATTACATACATGCCTTTGAAGATAGAATGAAAAAAGCAGACTCCCTCCATCCTATGTCCATAATTAGATAAGAATAATATTGTCAAAAAAAGGTTCTTAAATTTTTTAATTCATTTTTTTTAAACAACTAAATAATCAATTATATTTAAAAAATGGACTAAATTGATACAAGGAGTGCACAATCTAGATGTTAAACAAAATGTGAATAGATAAGCATAAAATTATATATTTTGTCAACTCATACAAAGTAATGAGTTGCTAAATCAATAAACAAAAATACAATTGAAGTCTTTAAACTTCACCTAAACCACCACCAAACATGAATTTTAATTTGAAAGACAACATAATCACCAACAAAAATATTATTGTTAAAGCAACAATTGTTATGATTTCTCTAAATCAACCAATTATTGCAAACCAACAATTTGTTTTTTCATTTTTGAACATGAAATAAATGAGATCAAATGAAACTATAATAGCTTCAGCTTATAACTTATAAGTCATAAGTGCATTGCAGCATTATTCATATATTCAAGGTAATATGCTCACATTTTAACTCAATGTTGCATCATCTACATCAATGTTTATTTTTTCCTAATTTTCTAATTCCTAACAATAAAGAACTCTACTACATAGTTGCACTTTCATATCATGCTATCTAATTTTGAAGGCATCCTTCTAACCCAATTTTCGAAAAACGGAGGAAAGGGCGAACAAAATATCGGAGGCAATAGCAAATATACCAACCAAGCACTTACAGGAAATCGGAAAGGAAAGGCCAAAGTCACGATCCCAATTATCAGACACATAATCATAACTAACATTGTAGATATTGAATCATGCCAACTCAAAAGAGATTGCAGTCTCTCTATTCTAGTAGCAAGCTCGCCCATCAGCGTTACGTGTCTCCCAGCAGCAACTCGTAATCGATCATACCTATTCCTCAAAATGATGTCTTCGAATTTCGACGGCATTGGATCAAACTCTTCTTCCAATTCATCTACACTTGCTGTATGAACATGAGACAAATGCAAATCTACATGAGATAGTGTTTTCGGCTTGTTTAGAAGCTGATGTAGTGTATGCAGGATAGGACATCCAAACATTGCTAGCAACAAAATTTGAGGGTAGAAAAATAAAAGAAAGAGAACTACGATAACTACAATTGTTTTTTTAGGATCTTTCCACTTGCATATCTCCTCGAATTGAGTGTATATACCGATCAACCAACATACAAAGACGTCAATCCTTTCAAAATCAGCTCTACATTTTCTCATACTCCACGTGGTTTCACGCGAATCTAGCATATAATCAATAACCTCTCTTCTCAATGGTGGTTCAGCTTTGCTCATATTTAGCGACACGAGCATGATAACTTGTTTCCTCAATCCATAGAACTGAGCTGGAGACAGCGGATCGGAGAAATGTTGTAAGGGAAGCATTGGCATTGTGTAGATTTTACACAAAATAATCATGTTAACGTTAGGGCAAGTAAGCTTGAAAGCCAATTGAATTTCCCCCATTTTCTTCAGCCCAGAAGGTTGAAGTTCAACAAGAGGATAAGAATAGATGTAAATTCGACCGATTTGCATTTCTTGCAGACGGATTCTCACTTTCCCTATCCTTGTATCCATTGCTCCTGCAGCTACATTTTCTTCATGTAATTGATTATTATCAAACACACAAATTGTGATATATGTACAAAGATCATAGACATCCCAAGAGTATTGCTCATTCCACTTCGGAGAAAGACTATTAGCAACGGTTCTTGACCGAACCCATTTCGAGCCATATTTAGCCACACAATAGGCATCAGTACGTCCGTGTGGTTTCATCGCTGGAAGCCCCGTGGCATTCAATATTCCTATCTCAAAAACTCCAATGGTTGGTGTCCATAACATAGGACATGTTGGATTCCTATCACTGCAGTACTGTGGATCGTCGTCAAACATATGATACCGTCCGTCCAAAAAGATCCGCATACTAAGCTTACCGACAAATCCTTCGTTCTGTATAACATCAATTGTTTTAGTAGACGGAGCGGAACCATCAAATATCATTTCTGCATTCTTCACAGGAAATTCACATCTTCCTAAGCTCTTGTGCCTTGTTAATGTTCCTTGCATCACACTCAATACCAATATCTGATTAAATGGCTCTGGCGCAGCAAAGAAAATATCTTTTTCATTCCATGTTGGGTTTCCATTGTTGCTTTTCGCCAACTTGCTAGTGAAAGTCCAAGTCCCCAAAGCAACATGGATGAAAATGTCAGATGGGTCATCAGCTCTAAGTACAAGTCCCTCAACTTGAATCAAGTTAAGTCGAAGACACCAAATCCTTGGCATAATATATATCCTTGAGCAAGTATTAATATTATTGTAAGGACCAATTTGCATATCACCTAATTGTAAATGCCAAGCTTCATGAAATGATTCATCAGCTTGAGTTCCTATCCAACAAGACACCATAAGCTCTCCCCTATATCGTCGCCCCCTTTGATCCTCTAGCACACACCATTGAGGTGCTAATTCACTATCAGTTGGAAACCTTGTAAAAATATTATCAATATCAAATGAAATCTTACTCATATTTTCATCATATCGACGAACATTATCCTTCAAAAGAATCTCAACCGTTGTTATATCTTCGGTTTGAATTTGATCTTTGTCAAGAGCAAAGACTTGGTTCCATTCTGGTTCTGAGTTCTTTCTGAAGCATAAGGTTCTACCTTGAAAACTCCCGGCTTTCACCTCGACATAAGGATCAAAATTGTTATGGCCATAATGCGCGAGCAAATTTCTGGCTTTGACGATCTTTACGAATAAGAAGAGATTGATTTCGACAAGGTCAGTTGCAGTTGTGATTCCAACATTGCCTGTAATGTTATTGGCTCCAATGTTGGGTGAAATGACCTTCAAACTGAAATCCACTTTTTCATCATTCATGTTTGGTTATAGTAGCTGCAAATATAACAAAAGGAAGTGTTAAAATTAAATTAGTAGAGCAGTCATCCCAGAAGCCATTAACTATCATTATTTTAAAAGAATCCAATAATTTGAATTGAAAACAATTGTTTTTCTAAAGGCTTATACTTTTGGAACAAATAGTAGTAGCTAATATATGAGTAATTTTTGAAACTATTATAGGATTTACAACATCGCTAAGAATCAAAATCGGTATCATATATAGGGTTTATAACATCTACTACACGTATTGCAAAAAATTATTTAACTAAATATAACCATTATTATCATTCATCTTTCTACTATACCATAAAGCTAAAAATAATTTAATCAAATATAATATGTTTAATCCCTGCATTGATCGTCCCTACTTCGAGTCTTCGACAAATCATTAACTCCCGTAGAAGTGTTCAAGCAAGGAACAAAATATTTATGGGACATTTGTCTAAACTATAAGACATGTGTTGTACGGGTGTCAGACATCATCGTGTGTCCGACATAGGACTCGTCGATCACAAATGTGTCGTCCTTCTCAGGCATCAACCACTTGCGCTATATCCTAGTGGTCAGCTAATATATATGAGTATTTGATTGCTCACAAAAGCTATGAAGCCTTCATACAAATACAAGTATTTTTTAGGCCGCCATGCAAATAATGAACTTGTTTGTTTCCAAACATTTTTGAACAGTGGATGTAATACTAATACTAATACTAATACTAATACTAATAGACAATAAACAGAGGGTGAGAAAGAAGAGCAGACCTACACCGATGTTGAACCTCCGGAACTGTGAACTGAACGGAGAGATGGTTTCAGACTTGAAGTTACTAAAGTTTGAGTTTTTTTACATATATTTTTTTGAAAAAATATACATACAAAATCATAGTGGAGATTCTGTTAAAAAGTAAGTTATCAAATATTCTTTTAACTATGATTTCTTACTAAATTAAAGTGATTTTTTTTTTAGATATAAAATTAAAGTGATTTGATTATAGAGAAAAATATTAAGCAAATCCTAACTTGTCTTATTTGGTAGAAATTATATTTTTAATGAATAAATATATTTGGTTGACACTATTTGTGTTTTTTTTTACGGAACACTGTTAAATTTAACATTTTATTTGATTTTTTTTACTTAGGCCCTCGGTATTATAAAAATAAATAAAAATAGTTAAGGGCTAAATTGATTGCTTATCGGCCAAGTACCCTTTATACAAGTTTTTTAAAGCAAATATTATTATGAAGTACTCGCAGAATTTTATAAGAACTGTATCAAAGACAACAAAGCAACTATTCTTAGTCCATAAAAATAAACAAATAATATTCTTCGACAATTGGTGTTGTATTCATTTTGCATGCACTATTGTCAAAGATTTTCAGTTCTAGTCCTTCTAGATCACTTCACCCCAATTATCATCTCAAGATTATTCAATGTGAAATCTTTGAGCAGTGATGGATGTAGTGGTACCTTTGGCAAAACTAGACAACTAAAACCAAACCAGTATTTGCACACAAGTTTTTTTATTTCGTCGAAATTATCCAAATTTTTTGAGTGCCGTATCGTAATAGTTTGTCTGCAACAATTGATAAATAAGCAAGCTGCACTTTCACATGCATATATTCCTAAATACTCGTTCATACAGTTGCTAAAATCTAATAGCGCAATTGAAGCAACACTATATTTAAAAATTTGATACAAGAAAAATATATTGTAAAAGTATATATAGTACTGCAATGAACATTAACCTATCTCTCTCTTTTTTTTTTGACAGCAAATTCAACCTATCAAACTCACAAGAAAAGCATATCTCAAAAAATCAACCCGAAGAAATTGTTAGTTCTTACTGCCTCCAATCGTCACCAGCATAAACTGCCTGATCTCCAAGCTCCTCCTCAATTCGAAGTAACTGTATGAAAATTTAGATCATTGAGTCCCCTCAAATCACCACTTAAAATCTACTGACATTGCAAATGTAATATATACCATCATAGCAGAAACCCGACATCATTTTCTTATGGGTGAGGTTTAATTTTTAAAAAATATGATTGTAAATATTTTTGAATCGGCCATAATCTATATAACAAATTAACAATGCAGTAAGACCATCAGCAGCATAAGAACCAGAAAGAGACCTGATTGTACTTTTCTAGCCGCTCTCCTCTGCAAGGAGCTCCTGCTTTAATCTGACCAACAGCAAGGCCAACAGATAAATCAGCAATGAAAGAGTCTACAGTTTCTCCACTTCTATGAGACGTTACCACCCCCCAATGTGCTTCCTTTGCCTGCTTCACCACTTCAATGACCTCTGTAACAGTTCCAACTTGGTTGACCTGGATTGCAATGGGAAAAAAAATCACATTTTTATGTTTCTTTTCTTTGATAAAATACAAGGAAAGTACAAAAGAGGAGGGTTGAGTTTAAAATGCACTCCAAGATGAAATAGAGAAAGAAATAAAAAGGTGCAAACACTGGCAATTAAAGTGCATAGGCAATCTACATTAATATTTTTCTGTCTCATATAAACTAAACTAGATTTGAAACTTGTGATCTTATATTTTTCTTTCATACAAACTAGCTTTGTAACTTGTGGTTTTGTATTTGCACGAAAAAGCAACCTTTTTCCAAAGTTTGTGGATATATATCCAATGCCTCAAGCCCTCAACTTAATTATGAAACAGGATACTGTCCATTCCATCAACAAGAATTGGAAAACCTCTTCAAATTAAAATGAACTGGGAGATAAGATTAAATTTATTATTAGACAAAGCAACTCCTTGAAAGTTCATTGAAACAATATTCAGTTACCTTAAGAAGAAGAGTATTACAAGCAGACTCAGTTACTGCTCTCTCAATGCGCTTTGAATTTGACATCAAGAGATCATCCCCTACAACCTGCTACAGAATCATTCAAATGAAGGAAAATCTATCAACAGAAGTTTTAATCAGTATCCAATAAGCAACCTTACTAATGCTCAACAACTGCAAGTTGACAAAAAGATTATTTAATACTTTTTTTTCATCCCTTTCCTACATAACCTGTTGATGTGTGGATGTGGCATTGCTACACTAGTAACCTGTTTGTTATTTGTTATTAATTTTCATTAAAATATCCTATAGCCTCTGAAAATGGTAATGCCTACTAAAGAGTAAAGAGCATCAAACTATCGTTGCACAGCTGAACTAGGAAAGATTGAATGAATGCTGCTCATTAAAGCCAACAAATTGTAAGCTTCTAAATAAATACTCCCTCTATTTCTTTTTAAATGTCACTTTTTTAGAAAAAAATATTCTTTTTTTGTCACATTCAAAGTTAAATGTTACATCAAATATAATTTTGTCAAGTATAACCTATTGCAAAGACAGAAAATGGGAAAATGAATTGTCAGGGGTATAACAAAAGGGAAATGCTAATGAATGCTCTAAGGGCACTCTTTAAGAGTCTAAAATAGTAAGTTTTTATGAAAATGTGTTATTCAATGCATTGAAAATTTAAATATTAGCATTTCAATAAATAATACCTGGCAAATTCCAAGACTTGAGATATACTTGAAGTGTTCCCAATCTTCCTTGTCAAATGGATCTTCTATTGATATGATTTGGTATTCTACAAATTCAGAAAGAAATATAAAAAAATAAATATGTAGTAATGCCTAAATAATTTAGAGCAACCTCAGTTGAAAAGAGGTAAGAAGATAGACTGATTTACCAGCACATAGTTCCTTGTACAACTCCATCATATCATCTGCTGACTTGAAATCCTGTCCTGACTTTTGAGGAGATTGAAAGTCCAGATCATATCTTTTACCTATTTTAGGGAAAAGCAGGCATAGAACACCATATACTGGTTAACATTGAAAGGTCCATTAACACCTTGAAGTGAGAGATGCCTCACAGAACAAAGGTGTTAGCATTATAGGAAGACGACAGCGAAAGTAAGAAAGTTCCTAACTCCCCAAAGTGAAGTTATCCCTATGTATTTATAACACATAGGGTCAACTTCACTACAGAAAGTAACTAGCCTAACAAACAATTAACTAACCTAACTAACTGTAAAACAATGTTTCCCATTTTTCTATAATAAACTCTAGTAACCCTATCCCCTAATAGAGGGTTCCTTTGAGCTCCTAACAGTTTTTCATTGTAAGAGGCTAAGAGCAGTAGGCAATGATAAAGTATGCAAGAATCAACAGTCTCCATCTTCTCAAAAATCAAAAACCAAATAAGAGACAGAAAATTATAATTACCTACCAATACAAAAATTTGTAGCGGCGACATCAAGTGCTATCTTTATTTTCTCTCCATAACCGGTTCTACTAATGGCTTCCTTTACAAGATCCAGGGCTTCTCTAAAGCTGATGATATTTTAATAAATCAGCTCAAAAGTAGAAATAAGATTATAACATCACAACAACTCTAGAAGTAATCATTTTAGAATGGAGACAAACTTAGTAATACAACATTACCCATGCACAGATTTCATAAAAACAAGTGATTTGTACAATAATAAAAATACTTAAAAGCTGTACAAATTCAAAGAGTTTAACATAAAAAGCTTGCCTGGAGACATTAGGAGCAAAGCCACCATCTTCACCAACATTACAGTTATGTGGCCCAATTTTTTCTGTAATAACAGCCTGCCCTTTTGTCATGAACAAAATAAATAAATGTATCAGCTTAAACAACATGTCTCAAAGTGGTTGTTAGGATTATTTGCTCTAACACCAATGTAACAAAAGTAAATGCAATAGGAACTGTAAGCAGCAACAGAAGTAATGGCAATAGCAGTAATAGCACAGGATCCAAATTATTGTAACTTGCAAGAGAGCTAAACAGCAACACAGCACCATTAAACTTGATATTATTCTAAGTTTCTAACATGGGGAAAGTGTCAAATTATGAGAAATGATATCTAAACATAGAAAACAAAAACTGAAAAAATAGGATTGTGAAAGGAAAGGAAAAAAAAGAAGGCAAAATCACCTTCAAATGATGATAGGTCTCAGAGCCCATTCGCAGTGCTTCCTCGAATCTGCTAGCTCCAATTGGAAGAATCATGATTTCCTATAACAATAATGTAAGAAAGCTTTCACATTTGAAAGAATTTAATCACAATGAAGCAGCATGGGAAACATATAGATTTAGTAATAACTATATCTATTGATGGTTAAAGGTCAGATTAAGAACAGAATCAATCACAACAATCCAATTTCCTAATTTAAACAAGTAACTGACTACATGTTGGTTACACGAGTTATTTTGTAACTAATTTGATATATAGTTTTCCGCATAAAATGGCCATTTGACTTTTTTGCTCATGATAAAAAAATTCCTCATTAGTATCTTGAGAAGAAGTAATAGACATGAGATAACAGAAACACTAAATATGAATGGTTTGTAAATCCAATTGATCATATTTTGAGATGGGGAATGATAGAAGCAGTTAGCCTCTCTTTTTGAATGTGGGGATAGTACAACTTGTAGTGATTCCCAATCTGTGGGTCTAGTACTACTTGTACTTTTATCCATCTATAATACAATATATAATATATTTTTCCATTAAAAAAAAACACACTAATGAAAATTTATGAGAAATTAATCTGCAATAAAAATTATACCTCGATGGCCAGACTATTTCCAGCATGTCTTCCACCGCTTATAACAGTAAAAGAGGGAACAGGAAGCATTGGGTTTGCTTTTCCAGACAGGTCAGCGATGTGCTTGTACAGTGGAACCTGATATTTATTGTTTTATATTCATGATTAGTTGAAAGAACAAAAAAGCTTATATACAGATTAAAATTCAAATGAACTTAATAAAAATATCAAATGACTTACTTCCTTTTCAGCAGCCCCAGCTTTACATGCAGCAATGGACACAGCTAATATAGCATTTGCTCCAAGTTCCCCCTGCAAACAAAAATCAGGCACAAAACAGATTAAAAAATTATTAATTGTTATATGTAATTAGATAGAACTATCTTTTAAGACTAGTTATTCAAGCATGCATGTCATTATAGGTATCTATGCATTATAGGTATCTGTTAATAACGTATGCATGTCATACAAATTATTGACACAGATTACTTTGTCAAGCTCTCTGGATGAAAACGGAAGAAAGACAAGCAATCACTTGATATTGTAGATTTGGGCAATTAAAATTGACTAAAATGTTATATTTTATTTTTACTTGAACTAATATAAAAGATATAATTATGAATTTCCATCTTATTGAAATGCAAATTCTACTTTATAATATCCTTGTTGAATACAACATTTTTCCAACAGCCAAAAAATTCTCCTACTAACCTAAGTATGCACTTTGTTGAAGAGATGAAAAATGAAAGGATAGAGAATACTATAGAACAGTGAAAATATAGAGAATGAAACAATAATTTTCCTCACTGTGAGTTACTTACTACTGAGTAAGAACCAAGCATTGTCCCAATTGTATTATTGATCGATGTTATAATAAAAACGGTAAAGTTTTATATGAGTTACCCATCACCAAACAAAAATGTATCTTAAGTTAACTACATGTCATAAATAAATGTCTGAGATAGACTTCTTTTCCTTTGCTGTATTTTGTTTAAGTTAGAAACAAAATGTTAATTCTGATAATCTGCGTTGAATCCATCACTATAACTAAAGAATGCTAAAACTCCTATCCTGAACAAGAGCAAGAGAGAAAATAACAGCAACCAAGCTTTATATCACTAGGCGAGTCGAGCTTTTTTCTCCTACTCAATTTCCAAATTTGTCTTAAAATGTGACATATAGCAGAAACATTGACCTAACAATAAATAACATGGATTAAACTTTTAACTACCACATAAACTTGTGTTCACCCAGTAGAAAGATGTTAACATACCTTCTTTTCTGTTTTGTCGAGGTCTATCATAGCATGATCAATCTGGGACTGCAATGTTGGATCCATACCAATCAACGCCTCAGATATTTTCTCGTTTATATTTTTAACCGCTTTAGCAACACCATTTCCCAGATATACACTTTTGTCTCCATCCCGTAACTCAACAGCCTCATACCTAAAATGAATCGTCAACTCAATCAGTCAATGTTAATCCAATTCACAAATAAGCCTTGCTACATTAGTCAGGCAGTTCCACATAGAAAGTTTGGACAATAAACCGTCTTAATCAGTGTAGTCAATAGCAGATTTCGCAAATAATAACAGTTAGTTCAAATTTTCCTATACTATACTGCTATAACACCAATATAACCTTTATTTGACAACACTTTCTACTAACTAGTGTATTACGGAACAACAAATATTTGTTCAAATTGTGCTACATTATAACACTGTTATTTTTTCCTAGTAATCCTAAGTAAAGTCTAGGAAAAAATTGTTCCATCCAAGAATCAAATTCGGATTCTCCTGAACTTATTCGTCCTAAGGAGATCTCATTAACCACATAACTCAATCACTTAGTGCATGTTTGGTTTCTCAAAAGTAGAATTGATTCTAACTTGAAGCTAGAAATCTTAGCTTCTGATTCTAGAACTGATTTTTACACTCAAATTTCTTATTCGACTCACTTTTGCATGAATATATCCTAACATAAATCACTTTAATTTCAAATCAATTCTGCCAGAATCAATTTTTCTCACGGTAGAACCAAACATATTAGTTTACAACATCGCTACTTGATAACATAAACACATGATTATAATAACTTATACTATGAATATACACAATTATCATTAACTCATGGCAAATCAATTTGAATGCATCTAAAATACAGAATTAAGAAGCTTACATGCCAGAGGAATTGCCAGAGGGAACAGAAGCACGAAACATAGCTTTATTAGTAAACAAATCGATTTCGACGGTTGGAATTCCTCTACTATCAATGATTTGTCTCGCTTTTACTTTGGTAATTACCGATTGTACTCCTTTTTTCATATGATTCGACTGTGTTCATCATCATAAACATTCAAAATTAATTAATATTCATTCCAATAAATAAATAAAAAAATAAAAAAGAGAGAGATATAATTAATGAATAAATTACGATGAAGAGAACGGGATCGGTGGTTTTGGCTCTAACGGCGGCATTGACGGCGTCTTCGAGTTTTCGAGAAAGCATGTATTTATCCAGATATTCTTGAACTGACATTTCTTCTTCTTCTTCTTCAAATAACTAACTAACTAACTAACTAACTAATTAACTGCTTCTTCTTCTTCTTCTTCTTATGGATGCTATCGGAGCTGAGATTCAGAGAGAGATTGTTGCTATTGCTTCTCTATTGACTCTGAGATTTAGTGATGCAAAGCCTTGTGTTCAGACTTCGGAACTTGTTAAACGTCGTCGTATCGTATTTGTTGCTTAATTAAATTAATTGCTTTTCATTTTAGTAAGGACTTATTTTGGTTGCTCACAAAATGTGTCCTGGTCCAATTTTTGTTTTTTAAGATAGTTTTTGTGTCTAGAATTTTATCGTTTAAAGTTGAATAAGTGGATTATCAGACTTCAAATTTCGATCTTTATATTTTATGTGTAAATTATGTTCATGAGATATTATGATCTGGACAAAAATCACCAATTGTAATTTCCAAAGATAAAAAACAATATTAATATTGATGATTTTCATTTTAACAAAAAAAATTATAAAAATTTTTGACAAGAAAAACTATAATTTATTTGTAATTTCATTTTTGTTACATCTATGTATAATACTACTAGTATATAATAGTATAACATTTTTGTTATACTTGTAATCGTTGGTCCATGGGCAGCACAACACAAGGATGTGAAATGATTTGAGCATGTTGAGCTATGAGAGACAATCAAAATTTTGTACAAAAACAATATTCCTATATGGTTGAAAGTTATATTATTTTTTGGGTTTCTATGTAAGTTTAATGTATCGGCAAGGAATCACGATTTGATAATAAAACTCTGCATCACTCACTAAACTTCTCATAATATTGCATTTGCTTTAGGGTCTGTTTGGTTCGGGATCTATAGAGGGGAGGGGAGGGGAGGAGATATTTTTAAAATTTTGTGTTTGGTTCAATTTTTTAAGAAGGGAAAAGGAGGAGAGGGGAGGGGAGGGGAGGGGAGGCAATATTAGTCAATTTTTGCTTCCCCCTGAATTGGGGTTTTTTTGGAGGGGAGGGGAGAGAAGCATTTTAAAATATTATTCAATTGACTAAATTACCCTAAATATATTTTAGAATTCCAATATTATCCTTATTACAATTTTATTATTAAGTTACATACATTTTTGTTGTTGTCTTGAAGTTTACCTTGTCTGCCTCCGGTCTTTACGTTGATCACATTTTTGCTTTGTACGTGCTTGCTCTTGTAAGTTATTTTGCTCATATTTCTTCTATTTCTTTTGTATATATATGAAGCTTTCTGGTCTATATGTGGTTCAACTTTTGTTATTTATGTAGTTTGCTAATACTGGTTCAATCACGTGTAGCTTTTGCATATTTATATACAGTAGCTTTTGCATATTCATATACAGCATGAAGCTATACCTTTTCTATATATTTGTATATTCATATACTATATGTAGCTTACGTAAATAAAAAAATATTATATGTAGCTTTTCTATTATATATTATATGTAGTTTGCCTTAAAATATGTGTGTATTGTTTGACATATATATTGGTTTATGTTGATTTGTTAAATTATTATATGTTTATGTGAAATTTATTTTTTTAAATATTTTGTTAGCATGTGATGAAAATATGTGTGTTGTGAGATTTCAAGGATAAAAAAGTAAATTAGCTTTACAATCTCTCCCCTCCCCTTGTGAACCAAATATATATTTAATTAAAATTCCTCCCCTCCTCTCTCATGAACCAAACATATATTTTATTACAATCTCTCCCTCCCCTCCCCTCCCCTCCCCTCCATTAAAATCCCTCCCCTCCCCTTCTCTGTTGAACCAAACATACCCTTAGCTACATCAAACCGCAACCTAAAAAATTAACCTTCTAATTTTATTTTATTTTAATAAAAGAGCTCTAATAAATCAAAGTAAGGCGTAAAACACTATTACAATTTACATGTGTATATTTTGGGATGTGTAAATAGAGGAAGGATCAAGTTTTTATTCATATAGTCCCTCAAACATGCTTTTATGTATGTATTGTGAAAAACTTTGGTGCAGCAAATCACAAATATATAGTAATAACTTTTTCACATCAGAACTATGACATCATGTGACCAGATGATTCAATCCAATACATCACCAAAGAACAAAGTTACGACAACTCAAATCCATCCCAGATAAATAAATGGTTATAACTTATAAGCATTGAAACGACAAAAGAACAGTAATACTATATGTTAAAAATTTATAACCACATATATATAGTTCTACCACAGAACATTAATTGAAACTACTAATACAAATAATAGCCTTTGTAATATATAAAAATGTTGTCCTATCTTCTGATGGTTTGTATATTTATGATTTTCAATCTTCAAGGAAAAATAACTAACTATATGTTCATCCAATTGGAAGAATGCTTTCTTTATGGAATAGTATGTTACATCTCTCTGTTGTAATACCAATCTCATAAATCATCCCGGTATTTAAATCAAACCAAACTAGTTCGTGGTTTTTTCTTCTTAACAATATCTTGCCGTTCTTCCCTGCCCCGATAGGAGATGCAAGGCAAGGTACGGGCCCAATAATCAAGAGTTTAGTCCATGATTCTTTTACACCGAGTTCACCTAAAATTGAAATGTGAAATGTGCATGTCTCTGTATAATTTAAAATCAAAGCAATATATCCATTCAATATCACTAAGTGTCTCCAAACCTCGATACTACTATCAAAGTTATCGTCTATGTAAGACGGTATGGGTGTTGTAAAGGAAGATTTATTGCTGAAGTCAAATGACACCAAATCCGTGTGCGTTTCACTTTTATCACACCAATGATACACTCCATCCATGTATACTTTTTCATTTCTTATACAAGATTTAGGCATATTGATTTCGATTTTCCTCCAAGAGTTAGTGCTTAGGCTGTATATCTCGCTGAAGGAAACAGCCGAGTCATTAAGGTCATGCGGTGTACAAGTAGTAAATTGAATAACCTTAAAGTCATCTTTAACACGGTCATAACCAACTAGTTGATAATATGACTTAAAATACCACCGATAAGGTTTAAATAGAACAGGGCTAGAAGGAATGAACTTGAATTCGTTGGTAGTTGGGTTCCACAGTATAAGTTTCACATTTCCATCGTAGAAAGCACGGAGACATAGAGAGCCATTAATACTCGTCGAACCCATTATTTCAAAACCAGAGCCATCCTCACCCACTTGAAATAGTAGTGGGACATCATCATTATTCTCAGGGAATGGTTTTGGCCAATTTAATTTGACTCTATTTTCAAAATTCTCACCGGAAAGAGAATACAAAACATATTTATCAAAGTATCCTTGATGTGTTGTCATATGTAGGAGAAGAGATGTATCATCATAATAAGAACGGTCATTTGTTAAGAAATTGTTGCGGTACATTTTCATGAAATAAGGGTTATGAAACAACAGAGACCATGATTTACGTACACATTCAAATCGTTTCAAAGATTTGATTGGAAGTTTGGAGAGAATAGAGAAAGCAATGTCATCGGATACATGATTGTTGATACGAACATTTGATGATGTAGTCGTCAACGATGTCTTCATGTTTAAGGTCAATGTTGTTATTGTTTGCTCTCTTCGATTGAGATTCAATTAGGGTGCATGCATTGTGTTCAAAATGATTTCTTGTCAAATGTATGGTATTTCTTCTTTTTCTTTTATTTAGGAAAAATGTTCAATTGATTTTGCTGTTTTGCCGCTGATCGTGAGATAATTTTATGGTGCACAAATGATAAATGTTTTGCGATGTTTTTATAGATAAGTAATAGGCAAAAACTCCATTCTATCTGTTGCCCAAATATTCTACACTGGTTATATGAGGTACAAATTACTGAAATCTTACGTCCCCTATAAGTTAATTTTTATCATAGAATTAATAATTTCGATTATTTGATGAAATGAATGATGTACTATGATATTTATTGATTTAATAGTAAAATTAACAAATACAAGACTATAATTTAAGGTTAATTAAAAGATTATTTTAATTATACACAGACAAATCTATCTATACTATATACAATTACGATGGGTGTTATAATGACCATATTAAATGCAAAATCATTATTATGCCTTCTTCCTATGCAATTGCCACGTGTCACATTATTATCACCCCACCTTTTCATTTTTATTTATTATTATTATTATTATTATTATTATTTTATTACTTTTCTTCTTATGATTCTTAAAAACATTTATTATCATTTTATTCTTATGATTTCATTTTAACCGTACCATTTCTAAAATCATTGAATTTTATTTTTATTATTACTTTTATTCTTATATTCTTATTTTTTTTTTTGCCTAATAATACAATTCAATATTTTGATCATATATTGTATAATTGTTCATATTAATTTTAATTTTAATAAAACCTGTAATTTATTTAATATGTACAATTTATTTAATATCTATATTTGTCATGCCAAATAATATATTTTGTGTAGCCTATTTTGAACAGAATGGGCTAATAATACAATTCAATAATTTGGCCTAAATATTTTTGCCTAATATAACAATTCAATATTATTATCAAATATTGTATAATTATTCAAATATTATAATTTTGGCCATATAAACGAATGCTATACAAAAATAATTAAATTATAAAAATTAACTGAAATGCTAAACAATTATTGAAAATCACTTTTTTTTTAAATGAAATAATTTTTTGACAATGAAAATAATTTTTGTTAGTCTGAAATATTTTTTTATCAATAACATCATTTGCCAACACTATTTTCGTGTCTATGATAATTCAAAAAAAAATATGTGTGACAATAATGCATACGTTTTTTTAATTATTTATGGCAATGAACTATATGCTCTTAATTGCAAAACGAGGAATATATTGTCATTCATAAAATTAGAAAAGGAAACATCATTACTACAATTTAATTAAGTATCCATTTTTGATGAATAACCCTTTTATTTCATTTTCAAATCAGAACCAGAATATTTTTTTGGCGGCATTCAGAATTTGAGATGCAAGAAAAATGATTAATAATTCTGATTTTCCCATCCCTAATTTTTTAAAAACATATTGGGCTTTTTGCAACCCTACTTTGCAACCCTAAATTTTGAACTTATAAATAGGTAGAACACAAATGTGAAAAAGCACAACTTTTAAAAATAGTTTATAGTTTATTAGAGTTAAACATATTTAATTTGAAATCAAAAGTTTTTTATGTTCTGTTCTTACATTTTATTTTATTTAGTTAAAATATCATATTTTCGTTTCTACTTTTAAAATTTGAATCTGATTTCATAGTGTTACTTTTTTAGATTTTTATCATGGCTTGCAATCCTAATCTGATCATGATTTCCAACATCACGGTCGCAATTATTTGTCCGCTGGATGATTATTATTCTTGATGAATTATAGAATATTTGATCAAAATATTGGTTGATAAAAATTAAACCAGAACTATTTATCTTTCTTTTTCTCTAAAATCTGTTCACTATTACAATTTTTATTGTTGCATTGATATCATTCAAAATATATAAAAAATTGTTTTGTATAAAAAATATTTATGAAAATTGTGTTAGAATTTTTTTTCGAGAAACAATCTTTTTTATTTTTTTGTTACATTGCTACTATTATTTAAAATACAACAAAAAATCTATTTTTGTCAAAAATATTTATGGAAATAACGTGAGAAATATTTTTAGGACTATTTATGGTGACAATATTATAGGACCTTTAGTCAAAAAAAAAATATAGGACCTGTTTTAATATTTGTTAATATATTACATAAATAATGTTAAAATTAATATAAGTAAATTTATGAATTGAATTATAATTATACATATAACTCTAAATAATATTAGTAATTGATATTTTATTATAATTACATGTATTAAATTATTTTTAGTCAAAAAAAATGTATTTAATTATTTTAACATTGGATACTAGAAAAACTAAATTACTAAAGGATTAATATAAAAAATATTATGCAAGATTATATATAAAATAATATATATTGTCTCGAGATCTTGGGTCAATTATCTCTAATAACAATTTAGGTGGGTTAGTTTAACTTCTTCAAAAGAAAAATTATATATATATATATATATATATATATTGTCTTTAAACCAAAAGCATATTCCCCTACTACTACAGAAATGACAATATCATATATAATTACCCAAAAAAAGGAAATGACAATATAATAAAGTGATATGATGAATGCTATTTATTGCAAATATTTTTTCATTATGAATTTATTGTGTGTTTATTTTTCTATAAATATTGTTTTGACATTCAACATTTTTCACACTACTTCGATAATCATTCATAAAAATTTCATATTCTTTCAAAAATTCTTTAATTTTTTTGTGTCTATCAATCTAAATTAAACCAAAGTGCTCACGTTAATTAGTTGATTGACATTTTATTTATCCAATGATTTTTCTTTCATTTCAATCATTTACTCTTTTATAACTCATAATTGTTATTTGTAATTACTAAGAATCTTTCGTACAAAAAATATATGTCACTATGGTCATTTGATTTAAAAAAACATGTATACAAGTTTTTATCTTAAATTGTAGGAGTTGGACTACATATCTTGGTCAAATAATATGTATTGAACATTTACATGAACTAACATTATTATTTAAACTAATTTGAATTAATATAGTAGAAATTACATTAATACATATTCACTTTTTGTAAATGAAAAAAATGTAATAGTAGTATTACATATAATTTATATAAAGTCTTATACGGGGATGACCATTTTACAAGTGAACAAATGATATTAAACTATGATATAGTGGAAATAATTTATTAACATATTCATTTTTTATAAATTAACAATATTAGTATAATATATTTAAAATGTGCATTTGTGTTTTATAATAAAGAAAAAATGTAGTTATTAATAAGTTTCTTATCATTATCTTTTTGAACTAATTTTACTCCCCTATAATTATATTTAACACAATTATCCAAGAAATAATCAATTATTTGATTATATTTAAATTTTGTATTTTAAAATTTATTTTTTAATTGTATTAATAATGAGGATTATAATTTTTGTAAATAAATAATTTTATTATAATTTTCATTTATGTATATTTTAAAAATCATATTAATGTGGATAATTTTACATTATCTAAAACATATAAAAAAATTCTACGTAAGTTTTTTCCGTGCGAGCACGGATCTCAAACTAGTATTAGTCTATTTTGCATGCTACTCAACCTTTATTATATTTAGAGTAAAAAAAAAACCTTTATTATTTTTAGTGTAGAAAAAAAAATATTATCAATTTTTTTAGATAAATGTTATTTTCTCTCATAAAAAGTGTGAATGTTCGCTTCTTTTTGTAACCAAAAAAAAGAAGCGAACATTCACACTTTTTATGAGAGAAAATAACATTTATCATTTTAATATATAATAATAATAATAATAATAAATTTCTTTATTTTGAAGAAGTTAAACTAACCTATCTAAATTGTCATTGAAGTTAAGAATATTAATCAGATTTGCACATGTATTTAACTTCATTTAAGTTTATTTTTAAACTTTATGTTTATATCCTAAACAATATTTATTTTTATAATATGTTTATTTTTTATGAAATCGTCCGGCCCAACCCAAACATATTTGTTGTTTATTTAGATCTATTGATCTGGTTTTGTTTTTGTTTGATATATTATTATGATTCAATTTTTATTCTGTTGTTTGTTTAAATCTATGTTTACCTCTCCTTATTTTATTTTATTTTTGACTAAATGTTTAGCTCTCATTGTTTATATATGCATGATATATGTTTATGTTTTGTTTGTCTTGTTAGATCGGTTTAGATCTATATTTTTATTTCAAGATTTTTTTAAGTTTTTTTTATGTTTTCTTTGGTTTGTTAAATCTGTTCGATCTATATTTTTTTCTTTTCATATCTATTTCTATTTTTCTTATTTATGTTCTGTTTTTTATGTTCTTTTAAGATCTGTCTATGTTTTTTTTCATATGTTTAATCTGTATATGTATATCCTGATTTTAATATATATATTTTCATACAAAGTGCAACTGTGATGTTGTTACGTCACACCTAGGTTCATATAGAATCATAACTTTTCATCCCACGTTTTAATTGATTAAAGACGAAAAATAAACATTTTTTACTAATCGATCTTAGTATTTCAAAGATCGAAATTATGAAGCTCCTAGTTCTAGTTTATTCAAACAGGCAGTTTTAGACATTGGAAAAACTAATTATTATTCATTGTATAATATCACATCTAAAACATTCATTTACACATCATTTATATTCATTTCTTATTGTGCGTTCGAAGCTTCAGCCCCATCCAAAATGTGTGAATACTTCATGATTACTTCCTTTGAAGATGTAAGCCATCTTGAGGAAAATCACTAGAAATGAAAATAGAAATAGTATCCCTTTTAACCCTCGGTGGACTCTTCGAATGTTCCATAGTAGTGAACAATCTTTGCAACTGAAAAGTAGTCTACATCAACATTATATGGACCATATTGTTACAGATGCTGACTCATTGAAAGTTTAGCTTCAAAGTTATTGAAGATCGTCACACTACCTGGTGTTAAATGTCCAAGTATGTCATTTATTTTCTTAAGGGATTCCAAACAATATATAATATCCCTTATAATCTGAAGAAACAGAAGACACATGTATTTAACTTCATTTAAGTTTATTTTAAAACTTTATGTTTATATCCTAAACAATATTTATTTTTATAATATGTTTATTTTTTATGAAATCGTCTGGCCCAACCCAAACATATATGTTGTTTATTTAGATCTATGGATCTGGTTTTGTTTTTGCTTGATCTATTATTATGATTCAATTTTTATTCTGTTGTTTGTTTAAATCTATGTTTACCTCTCCTTGTTTTTTTTTTTTTTTTTGACTAAATGTTTACCTCTCATTGTTTATATATGCATGATATATGTTTATGTTTTGTTTGTCTTGTTAGATCGGTTTAGATCTATATTTTTATTCTTTTAAGATTTGTTTAAGTTTTTTTTTATGTTTTCTTTGTTTTGTTAAATCTGTTAGATCTATATTTTTTTCTTTTCATATCTATTTCTGTTTTTCTTATTTATGTTCTGTTATTTATGTTCTTTTTAGATCTGTCAATGTTCTTTTTGATATGTTTAATCTGTATATGTATATCATGATTTTAATATATATTTTCATACAAAGTGCAACCGTAATGTTGTTCACGTCACACCTAGGTACATATAGAATCATAACTTTTCATCCCACGTTTTAATTGATTACACACGAAAAATAAACATTTTTTACTAATCGATATATAATATCCCTTATAATCCGAAGAAACAGAAGGCAGTCTCTACTTGTTGCCCAGTTTTCCATCAGCCGATATATTACCCAATCTATTCAAAATTGCACTTTTTGGTGTAATGGTAGTAGAAGCCGAAGAATTTAGTCCCCAACCATACTTATTCAGTAATTCAACCAATGAACAATGTGCTTTTTCTAGCACAAGCTTCACCATAGGCGGTTATATAAAATGATGGAGCATCCGTAGAATATTCTGTTGTTTGTTTAAATCTATGTTTACCTCTCCTTGTTTATATATGCATGATATATGTTTATATTTTGTTTGTTTTATTAGATCGATTTAGATCTATATTATTATTCTTTTAAGATTTGTTTAAGTTTTTTTTTTTTACGTTTCTTTGTTTTGTTAGATTAGTTTGATCTATATTTTCTTCTTGTCATATCTATTTCTGTTTTTTATTTATGTTCTGTTTTTTTGTTCTTTTAAGATTTGTCTATGTTCTTTTTGATACTTAATATTTATAATCAAACTTTGTTATCTCCCTCAAAATAAGGTTCTTAATAAAGACTAAATAACATTTCATGATTTCTATCAAGTTCTAGAATTACTCAAAATGCATCCCATCAAAATAAGACAAAAGCAAGTTCAAATTTAAACAAAAATGACAAGCTATTCATTTAAAATCATGCATTCACATTTGCATTTGCCTCAATAGCACGTTGCGCCTCCATATCGTAGCGGGGGGTCGAAAACGCTATGTAGCGCCGCTATAGCACCGCTAAAGCGTGCTATTGACTACATAGATTCCAATAATGTATATAGGATATAGTGCTAACTAGTTTCAGTTGATCAGATAGCATATATATATATATATAGATAGATATATATAGTTACCCTTTAAACTCAAATCCATTAATCAAACCCTAAAAGTTTTTCTATTATTTATATTAACTACATAGCAAATTTCAAAACAACAATTTCATACAAAAATACTTACAGTTTTCTAAGTTTACCATACATGGTGTCGATCAAGTCATCAAGATCAGGTCTGATTCTACGAGTTGTTACCTCACTATTTCGAATTTGGACATTCTCTCCCAAAGTAGCACAATAATAAATAATACCAGTGATCGATAATATATCTCTATCATTGAAATCAAGAGGTTGCCACTCATGTTGAGTCATAACAAGTTAGGCTTTATAGTCCTCAAATATCAAAACATTGTCAGCAGTCAAATGGTCATGTTTGATATTTTTATCTTTTAGCTCTTTCAAACCAGATAAAATATCTCTCAATAAGCTAAGTAACCAAGGAGTTGGGCTCTGACCTTTCTCGCCTAGGATTCTTTTATCACGCACGTTCGTCAAAAAATGTTTCTATCTTTCAGTTGCATCAGGGGGAAGCGTCTCCGAATTATACCAATTTATTAACTCAACCAGCGAGCACAGACCCCGTTCGAGAACAAGATTCATCTTACCGTGTTCATCGACAAAATGATCATACAAAATGACGATATTCTTCGAACCTGCACATGGTATGTATTTGTCAATCTCAAATGTAGCTTTGTTAATCACAGACATATGTTTCAGAACAAATGATTTATTCTTCCAGATACACTCAAATATGTTTGGTGTAATGGTAGTCAAAGTCGAAGGATTTAGTCCCCAACCATACTTATCCATTAATTGAACCAATGAACAGTGGACTTTTTCTAGCACAAACTTAACCATAGTCGGTTCTAGAAAATGACGGAGCATCCGTAGAATATTCTACTCACCAGCTGTTTTAATGTACCCCTCAACTTCATTTGTTGCAGCTGTTGAACTTAATCTTATTTCTTTTAACGCAACTTCCTGACCCTTCCACCTCCCTTCAGACACGTTATCGCTAATAACCGCACCTTTAACAGCATTGTCAGCCATTTAATAAGAAAAAATGTATTTATTTGATCTATTATTATGATTTAATTTTTATTCTGTTGTTTGTTTAGATCTATGTTTACCTCTCCTTGTTTATATATGCATGATATATGTTTATGTTTTGTTTGTCTTGTTAGATCGGTTTAGATCTATATTATTATTCTATTAAAATTTGTATAAGTTTTTTTTATGTTTCCTTTGTTTTGTTAGATTAGTTCGATCTATATTTTCTTCTTTTCATATCTATTTCTGTTTTTTTATTTATGTTCTGTTCTTTTTTTGTTCTTTTAAGATTTGTGTATGTTCTTTTTGATATGTTTAATCTGTATATGTATATCCTGATTTTAATATGTATTTTTATACAAAATGTTACTGTAATGTTGTTCACGTCACACATAGATACATATAGAATCATAACTTTTCATCCTACGTTTTAATTGATTACACATGAAAAATAAACATTTTTTTACTAATCGATCTTAGTATTTCATACAGGTTCAAAATCAATTAAGAAACAAAAAAAACAAAAGCAAGAAAGAAAGAAAACGAGTAAGAGTTTCTCATCGTTTCTAATGTTAGACGATTAACACCCGTAACATTACAATTCGATTAATACCCAAGTGTTTGCACAATAGTGAACAATCTGCGCTACACCTGAGAAATCTACATCAACATTTGGCTGAATATTTGAGCTATAACAAACGGGCACTATGTTGGGGAAAAGGTTTACAAATCGAAATGTAAAGGTGATTCTTAGTCCAAGCCGATACTGCAAGGGCATAGACTCTTTCTAATAGAAGTGGAAACACCGATTCGAAGAACGTAACAATTAGCGTCGGTGTGTCTCCTATCATATCAATCTACGGATTTGTAATTTATCGCGATGCTGATAAGCATTTCTTATAAATCTCACCAAGTCTGCTGTCTTGGTTGAGTCCATCCTTCGTCCAGGGTGGGGATTTACAGCCGCCCACATTCCCGACATGCGATTGTAAATTGCAACTTTCCAGTCTATATGCCCGTTATGCAATATCGCTAGGTCTATTTTAACATATGTATTTCAGTCGCGAAGTTCTACATAACTTTGAACTGGCTGCACATAAAAATTCTATCTTCTTGAAATGGTTCTAGAAAGTTAGGTGGTTTATATAAAACCTATTCTATCTAATGAAACATAAAGATGAAAATTAAGTATACAAAATTAACAAAGATACAAAAGAAAGAAGATTAAAAAAAATGAAAGATAATTAATTACACAGGTCTAGGTCTATTAAATAAGGATGTAATTAAGTCATAAACATCTGAACTTAAATGATGAGATAAGGTAACTGCACCATTTACAAACCTAGTGGAATGTCCAAGTGTTGCACAATAGTGTACTATCTGCGCTACATCTGAAAAATCTACATCAACATTTGGCTGAATATTTGAGTTCTGATTCTTAGTCATAGCCAATTTTGCTTTGTAACCTTCAAATATGATAACATTGTCTGGATCTAAATACCCATGTTTGATGTTCCTCTCATGAAGGGACTCTAGAGCAGACAAAACATTTCTTATGATCCTAAGTAAGTTACGAGATAAGTGGAGCCTCTCACTCAGTACTCTGCCTCCAGTAGAGTTCTTTAAGAACTGTTTTTTGTTTTTGTTTTAGTCCTATAAGCCTTCAAAGGATATCGATTGAAACTATAATGATCCATCAATTCAGTTAAAGAGCATAATACTTTTTCAAGGACGAGAGTAAACTTATCATTGTCTTCAGAGTGGTGGTGCATATTTATTATATTTTTTGACCAATTGATTCGATGTACTTTTGAATCTCAAATTCAGCCTTTCTCCATCCTTTTATTCGTTTGACCACGATAGGTCGACCTTTCCATTTTGATACGTAAACCTTTTCCCCAACATAATCACCTTTTTTAAGTCTTTCTTTCACCATCTAAAAACAATTTTTTTTTGTATTGCTAAAAACGAAAAGATATGTTGTGAAAGTTCCTAATAATTTCTATGTTTAAACAATATGTATTTTTATACATTTATAATTGTCTACTCCTCTTTTGTTTGGATGGGGTGTTAATCATCATTTTTATTTGCAATAATTTATGATTGTTAATTATATTATTTTTATGAATACGTCAGGATTTGTTGACACCAAGTGTCAAAAATTTAAATTTACACTAAATTTCATTCATTGTTTTTATTTGATATAATGATTAATATTTATGTATTTAATATTATTTAAATTTACACTAAATTTCATCAATTGATATTATTTGATGCAGCAAAGGAGTATATTTGATTTTGGTGTGAATCTATTTTTCTTTATATGTGTATATTTATTGTTTGGAGAGAAATTGCCGTCGTGCAATATATATCAAGCTCCATGTCGTACACTTTACCATTACTCATGTTTTGCGATGTTGTTACATAAAAGTAATAGGCAAGAACTTTGATTCTATCTGTTGTTCAAACATTCTACACTAGTTATATGACCCGTCTTTTAGTCAAATTTATTAACTGCTTGAGTTCAATATCTTATAAGTTTGTTACCATTCGTTTTCATAAAAAAGTTGTGGTTAATTGTTTTTTTTGTAGATTTCAAGGAGATTAGAATTTCATATTTGATGATAAAATCTGCATCACTAAGTAAAGTTCAACTAATATTACATTTAATTTAGTTACACAAAACTACAATCTAAAAAAGGTTTGCTGCATGCTTCATGTATCTTTTCACAAAACACTTGTATATGCATACATACTAACCATGAGTGGTTGAGACTATCACAGAACGAACAACATGACAGAACAACTTGGAATGCTTCATACGATCAAATGATTTTTAAATTTGGCATATACGTGAACATAATTATAATTTATGTTTAAATGTAGTTTTGATCTCCTTATTTTCAATTTTATGAAGTTTTCGTCCCGCATTTCAAAATCCAATTTTTTTCCCTATTTCATTTTTCTGATTTTAGTCCCCCAACCACTTTGGGTCAATCTTGATAACAAATTACAAATGACAAATGGTGGAATCAACCTTGATTTAATTTATATATTCTGATAAACTTTAGTACAACATGAACGAATCCCAAATTATATATAAATGATCACTTTTTTAACACCATTGAACATGTAGAATGGATCAATGAGCCTCCCTTCCTTTAGTGTGTTACTACAAATGCACTAGATGAACCTGTAAAGTGACGAATTGACCCTAACAACCCCTTTGCAGCTCCAAAATGTTTTATTCTGTATACACCAAAAGCTACATCTTGCGGTATTCTCCATTCAATTGCGGCTTTACTATGAGTACTAAGTTTGAAAGGCCTCGACCACTTGAAGCGCACGCAGAAATCATCATCATCGTAAGCAGGAACCCAAGTATCCTTCCCTTGAAGATATTCCACGAGGGAAAATGTACCTTCGGTCATAAGGTCGTTTCGAGGACAAGCAGACCAAAAAGTAACCGAGACTGTATCGCCTCTCTTAAAGGTGGAATTTTTTGGTACGTCAGAGGTACAGTCCCCGAAATTTGCACCAAGAGGGGTTCCATCCATCACTACTGGCGTTAGGAAACCTATTTGCTTGTTGAGGAGGTCGGGAGGTTGCGGGCCTGATACTACAGGCTGGCCACTGAGGAGAGCGTGTGCAAGCTTCTTGAATTCTTGAATGTATGCACTCAATGTGTGCGGACCATACAACGTGGAGGCACCCTAACAAGATAAAAGATTAAGTTAGAAAGTTGCACATAATGTTTATATGCAAGAAACATTATTTTCATTGTAACAGGATTTCAAAAAAAAGGTCTGTGCCAATGGTTTTTGTCGGAGCATCAATGTATAATATAACATTTCCCACATGTCTGTAAATGTTGGTTCGTGGGCAGCACAAGGATGTGCAATGATCTAATCGTGTAGAGCTAGGAAACTTCAACTAATGTTCCATTTGCTTGTGCTACTGCAATCTAAAAAAGTTTCATGTCCCTTTCAACAAAAGTTAAAACTGACCTCATATCTTTGCACCTCGTACTCCTCGTATGTGGTCACATATTGTGAATAAGTATTGGTCAACCCTGCTATAACAATATGAACATTGCTACCTAAGCTTTTGTCACCACTGAGCACTGTCTTCATTGCATCACGAAGCCGCCTCCCAGCCATTGTTGTAAATTCTGTCAGAATTAAAACAAGCATGAATCACCCAAACAAATACATAAGCCAACGTGGATTATCTCAAAATCACTTGTATGCATACATAATAACCATGAACTTCCAAGGAAAAGAGCAATGACCATATAATAGAATAGCACGGCAACATATTAAAAAGTGAAAAAGGCTCGAGTAGTTAAGAAGCAGCTATGCTTTGAATTGCACAAAGTGGTGTTGGAACCCAAATAGTCAAAATGTCATGATCAAGAATAGTTCAAGATATTTTTGTCTATTCATTCTCAAAGACATTCAACAGCTAAGAATGTATGATACACTGATTTTCATTGATTCAGTTTACATGCTACTTGTCATTAGACCAAGGTCGTTGATGGTTGAAACTCGTCAGTTTACGATATAAAGGACATAAATTCCAAAGTAACAACATTACAAGAAATTAAGAGTAATACCTCCTGGTACACTAAGAATAACAAACTGCCCAATTCTGAGGATCTGGATTGGAAGTATCGAAGGCTGTAAAGGAAGACAACGGAAGAAAGCTGAATAAGTAAATGTTATTATAAAATATATTGTGCAGCAGAAAAAATAGAGAGAGACACATGGAAGTCATCAAAGAACATCAAATATAGGTCTTGGAAAATTTTCATAATAACTAAGATGTATAGTATTTCTCTCCAAAAAATTATAACAAAACTTCATTGGAATTAGTTTAATTTAAATTTACTAAAGTGGACAAGCCAAGAAGATCGAGTTATGCAATACTCATAATTATAAATTTACTAAATGAACATGAATGTTCATTGAAAGTGAAAAAACTGTTAAAACCGGTCTCTATGTCATTAACCTTCCATTTATTTTCCTAATCAACCATAATTGAACCAAGACTGGAGACTATAAGACATAATATTCAGCATAAATGAGTAACTTACAGCCCAATCATACGGAAGCTTCATTTCACCGGTATCAAGCAAAATAGGCTTTGGATGCTGACATGCTATTTGTTCCTTGTCTGGCGTTTTCAGTAAGTTGCGGACCAGTTTCCAGAAAGGATTCCCCTGACACACACAACATGTAAGCATAATATGAACACAAGTCTAGGATAATGGATATGCATATGGTATAGCATCATTGCTTACCTGATCATCGCCTTGCCTAAAATCAAATGCTCCAGGTCCATCAGTTGTTCCAGCAGCAAATCCAAATCCCATTGCGGCGGGGCATGTCTTTACTACCTCAGAACCTCCTGTGCTAGAAACATTTACCTCAAGCTTGGAGAAATCTATGTAAGCATGTCGAAAATCCACCTTTCCTTTAATTTGTTCGGATGCTCCATTGAATAGCTCCACTGCTTTTTTAAACTGTCTCTCCCCAATAATGCGTGTACTTTCAAATTCATCTGGGTAACTGCGATATTAAAAACAAGAGGCAATTTAGTAATCGCGAGAGCTTATGTAAATTTGCAAAATCTACAGAAAAACTGAGCATGTAATAAATAAGTACCCAGGTCCTCGGCCGTAGCATAACTCATTCTTCCCTCCACATGTGCTGTGATTGAAGTCACAAGGTAGTCCAGTGTCGGTACAAAAGGCTCCAAGTACATTTGGACTAACATCACCGCAATTCGATTGACAAAATGCAGATACAAATCTAGGTTTGTTAACCTGCCTAAGGACACCTCTCACACGTCTCGCAACACTTGAAGTTTTGGTTGCTGGTCTACCGGGAGGAGAATGAAATGAGGCAGCAAGTTCCAGTAACTCATGATCTATATCAATAAATTTCAAATGAGGAGATTAGAAAATGTAATTCATTTTGTAATATTTTTCAGATAGAACAATAGAACAGTTATACTTATATTATATGTTTACCATTTATCAACATATAAATATAATTCTACCACACATCTTATCATCCTAAAAAAGAGTCAATTATTAGTCGGACAATTATTTGATCAAGACTGAAGAATTGCAGCCAAATGCATAAAAAAATATAAAGCTTACGATTATCATGAAGAGAGGGAATTATGTTTGAAATTCTTCGAGGTAAGCCGTCGTCATTTTCAAATCCAGCAGAATCTGTTCTTACAGAACCTTTTTGCTCAAACCAGTCTTCCATAAATCGTGCAGCAGCACCCTTATTATCCCCGCTAATTAATGAGTTTGTACGACTCATTGAAGTTCCATGAGTAGCAAACCAATTGAAGCTTCCCACAGGACCCCATTCATCATCAACAAACTTCAAAAGAGACATTTCTTTATCGACATTATAGTTGTATTTACTTCTCTCTGCCGCAGGATTGTTGAGATAACCACTAGGACTGCGATTAACACCAGCATCTAAAATCTCTCCTGCAAGTTTAAGATAAAATATTTAAAATCATGTAAAGATTTGATGCACGCATCACAGACAATTGAATAAAAGATGTAAAACTAAGCAATTTGCTTCCTATAGTTTTTCATCTTTCTCTGAACGCTTCAACAGTCTGCAAAAGCCCCATAATTATTAAGACAATGAAATTATTCATTAGAAATACCTAAAGGAGAAAGGGAAGAGAATGAATGTCAAATCTTTCCTTACCCTTATTGACAAAAATTGATCCTGGTCGGAGATTTTCATGGGCCTGAACAATGCTTTTCTCAATGCCATCAACAAGGACATCAAATGACTGACGAACAAATCCAAGAGATGTCACAATATACACAACATACTGGAGATAACCCCCGGGACCAGCGTGGGTGTGAATTCCACTAATAGCTACATTATTTTCTGTATATACGTCACCATATCTGCCAAACAAAATAAAGTGTTGTGTCAGTAGTTTAAAAAGGGAAGCAATGCCGTGCTACAAAAGATGACGGGATTCAGGAAAAGGTTGGACCCGAATTCCCTGCGTCAAGAGAAGGCATAGGATAAAGGCTGTTGAATGAAGATCAGATGGCTCATATTCTACGTCATGAAATCGATATTAATTTAGACTATAAGCCGACAAATCTTCACCCAACGACAAAGATAGATGACTGCGTGAATGCATGGAATCTAATTCTGAAAAAGTCAACTTATTAAGGGATTATTGTAAGCCGGCTTATCTTGTATTATTTGTGGTTTTATTCATTGTAAGCCAGCCAGTTTATCTTGTTTTAGTTGTTGTTCTATTCATTGTATGCTAATAAATTAACTCAAAGCATTAACAACTATATACTACTAGCAGAAATTACAGAAAATTTCCTTCTTCATAGTCAATCTATTGTATTAATTTCTAAAAAATAACTATCATCATGGTACATGGTAATATCTTGAGAAAAGGTTAGTTACTGTTATTACCTTGCTTTAAGCCTCTCAAGTACTTTGATAGTGACAAGCTGTGAAGCCATACAAGCATCAAGATTAACAAACACAACCCTATTACCCTTAGGCTCAGCAACAATAAAAGCACGAGAGCGCAATCTGAAGTGAACCCCAGATGCAATCTGTTCTGCATTAGCATACCCCATCATATTAACATCAGCTGCAGGACCAGTAATGTCATAGCTTCCAAGACCAATCAAGTAATTAGAAGAATACACAACTTCACTCTTCAGTAGTACTATAAGGAGCAACAAAAATGTCGAAATTCTCATAGTGAAGAATGAAGGAAACTCCATAAAAAATTCACACCCAAATTCAAATCAACTAAAAAAAATCAACTTTTTCAAGCCTAGTCAATTCTTCTCAATTCTCATTGCCCTACACAAATCAAACCACAACAAAGCTTCCAATTAGTAATTTAGTACTAAACAACCAAAAAACAAAAACAAAACATGAAATGTAATGTAATTAGAAATTTGAGAACTTTAAATGCAATAAATTCAAATTTAGTAATTAACCAATCATGGGTATGACATAAAATAACTATTTTTTTCTCAAAAACACATTAAATTAAACTTCATAAACATATAACTAAATAGAATTTCTCACCACCACCCAGATGTAAAGTAACGATCATTATATGAAAATGAGCATGCAAGAATGAAAACAAAGCTAATTAAGATTGTGGGCTATAGAAAAAAGCAACAAAGAAAATGTATGAATTGGAATTTTGGAATAGATAGATATATAGATAGATATATATATAGAGAGAGAGAGAGTAGAGAGAGTGATGAAAAGGAAAGAGGAGTGGAGGAAAGGGCACGCAGAAGAAGGGACAGTTGTTGTGGGATTGGATGGAGTAATGAAACAATCAACAACCAAAACCCTTCTTCCTTTCTTTATGGTAAGTGTTTGTTTTGAAAAGAAACTTCCCAATTTTGGCATTGCATGCTTCTCGTTTTTGTTTTTGTTTTTTTTTTTCCTTAAAAAACATCATCATTCAATTCTATAGTAGTGTACTTTTGTCAGTTTTTGACTTTTGGACTAAGCTTACTCCCTCGGTCCAAAATGTAAACAAATTTGACTTTTTAAGTACATTTGACTATTGATGTATTTGGCTCATAATAGCCAAAGATGTATTTGGCTCATAATAGCCAAATACATCAATAGTCAAATGTATTTAAAAAGTCAAATTTGCTTACATTTTGGGACGGAGGGAGTACTCAATTTTTTTTAATAAAAAAATTACAATTGCTATTTTTGTAGAAAAAATAACAAATAATAGTTTCGTCAATAAAATATAGTTTAGTTGTTAAAATATTATAGTTCTTGTTTGTTTATTGTTTTAGAAAAAGAAAAAAAAACTAAATTATACACTTTTTTTCTTTGCAAAAAAATTAAAACAAAAAAGTTGTAATAAACTTTATTTAAAAAAACAAACAAACTTTGTTATCAAAAAATTAAGAAGAAGAGTATAATAGACAAAATATAATTTAAATTGCTAAAAAGACAAATAAAAAAGAATAAATATTTTTTTAAATAAAATGACAAATAAAAAAGAAAAGAGAGAATAGTATGTAGAGTTGAGGATTTTCCACTAGTAAATAACAAGATTTATGACCTTAATGGCTTAATTAAGAGATAAAATGTTGATCATTATATAATTACTTGATAAAAAAATGTAAATTTCCTATAGAAAGAATTTAAGACGAAAGATGATGTCTCAATTTTTGGCAAAAAGACTTTATGACACAATTATAAAAAGATTTTATTTTAATACATAGACAAAATGATAAAGAGTATTGATGAAGCTAGATCCAAAACCTCTTAATAGATTTAATATATTTTTTATCACTAGACAAGAAAATCATATATAACATTGCATTCAAGTTTAATTATAAAAAGAAATTGAGTTAACAAAGAATTAATATTTCAAGAAAAACCATATGTGACAAAATAAATCAACTTTAAGTTTACAAATATAGTTTTGTCAAAAAAAAAGTTTACAAATATAGTTTTTTCGTTTTTTCAATTTTCAATGGGATTAATGGTTGTGATTCACTAAATATAGTTTACAACTTGTGAATCTAAATTTATACTTAAGTAAAATGATGCTAAATTAAAGATTATTTTTCTATCAGACAAGTAAATTTTAAGTAACTCTCTCAAATGTTTATAAGTAAATGTGAATAGGATGTGTCATACTATGCATCTGTCAGTGAGTAATAAATACTCCAAATTGAAAGCATTGTAGTGTGTGGCGCAGCTATGTTAATTTTACAATATTTTTGGTGCATGATGAGTATGAACTTCACACTCATGTCTGAAACTATAGTGCTTTGAAGTTGGTGATGAAACAATTAGTGGGAATTATGATTATTATCTTTGACAAATCTTTCTTTCTACTACATGGAGTTGGAGATCTGATCTTGAGGTTTCATACATAATTTATTGTGTCTCCACTTGGCTGAATTTATATATTTTAGTACTAAAGAAAGTTGAAGATATTCACATTGTTTGTTTAATCGTTCACATATACTTTGGCAAAACTGAGTTGGATTTTTCTTAGTGAAGATATCATGTTTTGGATTAATTAAATTAATAGGTAGAAAGCTAAATATAAACTCAATAGCATAATTATATTTTGTTTCCTTTCTAATAAGATTTGGCTTGGTTAGTTAGGATGACATTCATATACTTGTATGTTTGTGAGAGTGTATGAACCATATAATCTTAAGTTCAATGCTTGATGTTGTTTTCGAAATTAGTATATTAAATTTTGTTATTCATTTTTTCATACAATTAAAATTTGAGAGAACACACAACCAATAATAAATCGATCATTAATTTTTTATAAAGGTATTTAGAAGTTCGATTCTAAACTAGTAGTACATTTTTTTATGAAAATAAACTCATTACATTTTATTCAAAATAAATATCCACAACACAAAATGTATGAAATATGATAAACTATAAATTGAGCTAAGCAGTGTAATTTCTAACTTTGACTTGGTAAAAAATTGATGATCTATATTTGATTTGTAGTAGTCATGTCTTTTTGAAAGTTTGGCCCATGAGCATTCAATGCGAGAAGCATGAAATGAATAAAAATTACCTACTCTTCAACTTTTGCCACATTATCAAGTGACAAATTTAAATTGTTATCCAACTCAACTTTTTTTTAAGTCGTCATTGTTAAGAATTAAAGAGGAAGTAAAACTATATTTTAACACAAACATGCCAATTTAAAGAAAAAGGTTATTATGAAAGGAGATTGAAATTATTTGATGTCAAATTTGTCTTGAATTAAATTAATTAGTCGGTTGAGTGAATCAATTTAGATGTTTGCACTGTTGTTGTTATAATTTCAAATTTGTATTTCATGCCACCAAAAACATGTTTGAATTAAGGCAATGTGTTTCTCTTCCAGATGCATGATAATTTTGTGGCTGTATAACTATTCAATATTGTAATGGAAAATTTTGCATTGGTACACAATGTACACCAAATCCTACTACACCTTTTGTTCATGCAGGTCTTAAATCTATTAGTTCATGCCTTAACACATGATGAAGCCAATGTGCGCACTGCAGCTTGTATTTGCTTAAAAAGTGTATATTATTTTTAGTTTTTTTCTACAACTTATAATTTATTTAAAAGTAATTTAACAATATTTTATATAAAAAAAATTATACACATATACCTCATTACCATTTATGTTATACTACATCCGTACCAAAATATATGACGTTTTAACCATATGAGACATATTAAGAAATGTAATTAATATTACATGAAAAAGAAAAATTATGAGTTAGTTTTCAAAATTATCATTTATTAATGGTATGAGAAAGATAAATTGTACAATTGAAAGAAAGAGAAACAAATAGTTAAGAGTATAATATGAAAAAGATCATTAAATTCTTCATTAGTAATGTAAAATGACATATATTTTGATACAATTTTTTTCTTCGAAACGACATATATTTTGGTACAGAAAGAGTAACTAATTAAATGAAATTTTTTATCTGTGGGTCATTTGTTCAAATGTCATTGTTGTAAGAAGAAGAAGAATTACTAATAACGTAAGTTTTTTTTTGTCTTTTACTCTTTGATTCTTAGGTGAAGAGATACCACCATTAAGCATCAAATAATTTAAATTATTTCAAAAACACAATTGTGGAAGATCGACAATAACAAAAGAATTGATTAAACTGACAACATAAAAACACGTTAAAATTAATTAGTAATTAATTGTAATTAATTAGAGGTAAGAAAAATAAGCGGAAACTTAAAGGAAAAAGAGCGCCACTTTCTAATCTTACAAACTTCCAAATAAGTCAAAATTTGCGACTAAAATAAAAAACACTTTAACTTCACCAATATCCATTTCTTCATTTTTCTAATATCCATAAACAAAAACCTCTCTTCTCTTCTCTTCTTTTTCTTCCTATTCCCAAAACTCACAAAAATTAATTTAAAAAAAACAAAAAAAAAATTAAAAAAACAAAAAATATCCAAAAAACTAATCGTGGAATGTGGAGGTAGTTACACCTTCTCCTCCTCCACCACCACCACCACCACCGTGCATGACCACCTTCCTCCGCCGTAACAACCATGCCTACAACTCGTCCTTCCTCCGATCTAATCCTCCACCGTCTCTCTTCCTCCGATTACCAAATCAAGCTCAAAGCTATTCGTCACGTTAAGAATCAAATTATCGGTAACCGTACCAAAAAACTCTCATATATCAAACTCGGAGCCGTTCCCGCCGTCGCTGATGCTCTCGCTAAATCTAACGCCGATTCCGATTTCGGTTCCAATCTTATCGTTCAATCCGCTGCCGTTTTAGGTAGTTTCGCTTGTGGCGTTGATCAAGGCGTTCGTGCTGTTCTCGATGCCGGAGCTTTTCCTCATTTGATTCGGTTTCTCTCCGCCGTTGATGAGAAGGTGAATTTCATCAATTATAGAGTTTAATTTTATTTTGCTTAAGATGAAAATGAAAATTGTAATGCTAAGAATTTGTAGGTTTTTTGATGCACTGTTCAATTTACATATTTGTTTGAATTAATATATGTCGAATTTATTTCAGGTTGTTGATGCGGCTGCACGCTCTTTACGAATGATTTATCAATCGAAACTGGCACCGAAATTTGATTTTTATAAGGAAGAGAATATGGATTTTCTTCTTTCGCTTTTGAGAAGTGAGAATGAAAATCTTACTGGATTAGGTGCAGGCATTGTTATTCATTCGTGCGAGACAATTGATGAACAAAATGTATTATGTCATGCTGGTTCGTTAGAGAAACTTATTAGTGGTCTTGATGGTTCTATTAATCAGAGAGATGCTAGTTTAGAAGCTGTAGCTACGATTCTTAGAAATAATTCCGAAGCTGTTTCTATATTTGTGGAGCTTCAAAATGGAAGAGCATTGACGTCTGTAATTGACTTAACCAAGGATAAATATCCTCGGACAAGGTTACTGGCATGCTTGTGCTTAATTTGTATAAAGAATTCTTCATCTTGTCAATTGCAAGAGATAGGAATCAAAACTAAATTGATATATATTTTGCTTGAGCTCGTTGATGATTCTGGTCAAGTTGGAGAAGAGGCTTCATTTGCTTTTTCGAGTTTAGTTGCTGGAAAGGAGGATTTGCAGAAGTTAGCATTTGAGGCAAATGCTATAGACAAGTTCTACAATCACTTGCAAAATTGTGCTTTACATCCCAAACGTCTTGAAGGGATATTTCTAGCACTGGCTGATCTTTGCTCAAGATTGGAATGCTGCAGGACAAAGTTTATGTCATTGCAGGTTTGTTGTTTCATGGATACTACTACAAAATATCATGTATTTGTTGCTAATTTACTTCAATTAATATGCAACTGTGTTCTTTGCTGCAAAAATAACCGATGAAAAAAGAAAACTGTTGTTTTCCTTTCTTATATCACCTTATGATTGGGTTTAAACAATCATATTGAAGGATAGGATGTAACAGGAGCACTTCCGATCTTACGTAGACTTTCAATTTTTAAAACATTGCTCATTCAGATCATAATGTATTCTTACTAGCAGCACTTGCTCAAATGATGTATAAATAGTTTATGTGTAGGGTGTGTTTGATATGCTAAATGATAAGAGTCTGGACATGACAATTCTAATTACCTATCTATTATTGTTTCGTTGTAATAGAGTCTGGCATAAATAGTGACATTTGACCACCTTTTACCATTTTTTTTGAATAACCTTTAACTAGATTGTTGACAAGGGGTCACTGAATTGAATTATTTATAAATTGGTAGTCAATTTAGATGTTTGTACTGTTGTTATAATTTTCTTTTTGTATTTCATGCCACCAAAAACATGTTTGAATTAAGGCAATGTGTTTCTCTCCAGATGCATGATAATTCTGTGGCTGTATAACTATTCGATATTGTAATGGAAAAATTTGCATTGGTGAACAATGTACACCGATACTAAGTCAAGTCCACTTACAACTCCTACTACACTTTTTGTGAATGCAGGTCTTAAATCTATTAGTTAATGCCTTAACACATGATGAAGCCAATGTGCGCACTGCAGCTTGCATTTGCTTAAAAAGTGTCTCACGCTCAATCAAGGTATGCAATTTTGACTAACTGGACTTCATGTCTTATATTTATTTATAGCTTAATTCTCATAAAATGCCATTCAGAGTTTGAGTGCAGGTTATTTCACGAATGAAAGGATTGTCATTCCATTGGTCCGACTTCTTTCTGATCTTTGCACTTCTGTCCAAGTACGTCTAATCATATTTATAATTTTTTTTCTTCTCGTATTTAAGTTGAAGTGAGTGCTTAGCCACTTTCTTTCATCAACAAATGCATAATTGATTCTGCCAATTGTGCTAAACTATTGGAGTTAGTTCTTTGTTTTGTTAAAGTTAGTAAGCATAGCTATTTCTATGTTGTCTTCCAGGTTGCAGCCCTTGGTGCTATTAGCAACATAGTGGTGGATTTTACACCAGATAAGTCAACATTCATACAATGCGGAGGCATTAAAGAGCTTGTCCAATTGACAAAGTCTATGGACTCATCTTTAAGGTTGAATGCTGTGTGGTCCTTGCGGAACATGGTATTTCTTGCAGATAAGATGTGTAAAGAAGCAATTTTTATGGAGTTGACAGTGTCTTCAATAGCTAGCCTTATTTGTGGTAATAATTTCGCTCTCAGTCCATATCTTTTATGATTAATTGGTGCCTGCGAAAAGAAAGTTCTCATTAGTATGACAAAGAAAGAAAGTTGTAATTGATTCTGTATACTCTGCAGATCCCGAGCCTTCTGTTCAAGAGCATACTTTGGCCCTTGTTCGCAACCTTGTTGATGGATGTATGAATTGTCTTGAATTTGCTTTTGCTGAAGATGGTATCATACTGGATGCTATTGGAAGGCAATTGCAAAAATCCTCAAAAATTGAAATTGCTATGCAGGTGTGAAATAATTTCTGAATTGATTAGATATTGTTGGAATTTATTCATTACAATAGACATTGATATCAAATTTTGGAGAATGCGTTGTTCATTAAAAATTTTCCAGTATGCTAACTGATCCTTTCATTAATGTGTTTATTTCATGTAAACATAATAAATATGATGGAGATGTGATTCAAACCTGTTCCTGACAATTAAAACATAAGTCTCACCAATGGATCTCTTAGACATTATGTTTATTTATTTTATAGTATACTCCCTCCGTCCCAAAATGTAAGAGAAAAATATCAAATTTTTTTGTCCCAAAATGTAAGAGAAAGAACACAAACTTTTACATTTCCAAGAAAAGTTCGCTCTTTCTCTTACCTTTTCCATAATCAATAACCAATCAAAATTGTTTAAACATCTTTTCAAGTAACCTTTTTACTAAAAAGCTTAAATCTAATCATTATATTTTACTTTTTCTTAATAAGTGTGATTTTTATTTTTTCTCTTACATTTTGGGACGGAGGGAGTATATTATAACTATTTGATCCCCTCCATAAACCCATCTAAGCTCTGCCACTGCACACAGGTATTCTTAAGATATCTCATAAGGGGTCTAAAAAGTAAACAAAAAATTTCCCCCAGCAGGACAGCAATAACAAATGGACATATGAAAATGAAAACATCATTGTATTGAATATTTATTCTTTGTGCTGAATATTATTTGTTTTTCCTGTTTAGGGGATGTATGTGCTCAACAATATTGCAAGTGGAAATGAGTTTCATAAAGAAGCCATAATGCAGCTGCTCTTTCCACAAACAGAAAATGGATCTCACTCTTTCTTAAGCCAGTATTTGCAAAGTAGTGACAGTAGTCTACGTACATCTGCTGCTTGGGTCATAGTAAATCTCACTGTTCCTGCAAGTCCTGGTGCATTTGGCCGGATTGTAAAACTGCGCAATTGTGGCATTGTTTCTCAAATCAAGAGGATGGTCAACGACTCTTGCATGGATGTGAAGGTCCTTTAATCTTCATTCCAAATTTATAATATTTTCTATTTCCACTTTGTCAATTTGTAAATTTTATTTTGTTGATGCAGCTTCGAGCACGACTTGCGCTTGAACAGATTAATTCTTTTGGTGATAGTTAAATCAATCAGTTCCTCCATTTGGATCCCTTGGGCTGCAGTCAGACAGAAATACTAATAGACTTTATTTTCTGCCATTTTCACACCTTATAAGTAATGGGTATCCTGCCTTTTGATTCAGCTTCCAATTAGGTATGCTTCAGTGGTTTACTTTAACTACTTTGTCTGTCCTAGAAGTTCCTTTCTAGATATTTTATTAAAAGGGCTACAAATAAAAGTAAAATTATTATATATGCAATTGAAAAACGGAACGGAATTTTGACAGTTAGTTGTTAATATCTGTTTAAGCTTAAATGATAACTATCACATTAAATCTGCATAAAGCTGGTTGTCGTTCAATGTATGGGGATAAATATCTATTTTTCTTCCATATGCTTTGTTTTGGTGTGTTGTTTGCTTTGTATTTTTGACTGATACTTGTGAATTAGTAGTATGTTTTACTTGAAGGTTTTTTTTAACATGTTCTATTCTTTCTAATGTGTTCAATTCATTCATGCTTTTTAAATGCTTCTCTTTGCAGGTGTATCAGATTGCTTTTATTATTTTTAATCAGTCAGAGCAGTGTAAAGCTTTTCAATTTTGTAAGCACTCCTGACCCGGTTAACATTACCCCCCCAAAATCTAGATTTATTATCACCAGCGTTCTGTATTACTTTTTGTAAGTTGGAAGCTCAGAGTAGATTTACAGGCTATAGTATTGTACCATATACGAGTAGTCAGTGTCAATTTTAGAACTTAGTTTCAACTTCATTGTGGTTCCGCGACAAATAGTGGAGTTGTATGTGTAAGCAAAGTGCTGAGGGGGTAATGTTTGAGGGCGTTTCTGTTCTGGTGTTCGTGCATATATTGTAATTTGTAAACTATTTTTTGTGGTTCATAAATTGGTTGTTCTCCTTTTAGTAAAATCAGATTACTCATTTTTGTTGCTCAGTTTTTGAGCCCAAGTAATGTTTTGTTTCTAAGAGCCAAATGATGCCTTCTCAATGCGCCACGGTGCAATTTTTGGTGATGGATATACACTGGTTGACATGTTCTCTCTTTTTCGCATCTATAGAAGAGTAGATTTGTTATTTCGACATCATGGTTATTCACTTATTTGTCATCAATTTGATTCTTAAAAGTTAAACATACTGTTTTATTGTAAAATGATTTTTTTTTTTGAAGATTAGCTTCAAATGTTTTTAATGGTAACAACTTTTGTAAACCAAACTAGCTTCATGGTTTATTTTTCTTCGTAATATCAAATCTTCTTAACACGAAAAAACTCCAAAAGTATATTGGATGAGAGTTTTGGACGGTTTGAAAAATTCTTCTAATCATTTTCATCTAACTAGGTTAGATGAGAGTTTAAATTACTAACAGACAAGGGATGGTGCATGGTGCACAAGTCAATGATACCATTATAACGGATATAAATTTTATAAATTTCATTGTCGAACTGTAAGTTTATAACATATAATATGTTTTTTTAGTAAATAACATATAATATGTTAAATTTTGAAAAAATTGAATTTTTTTTATGGTATTGAAATTCATAAATATTAGTTGTATTGAATAAAATTTATAAACCGTTAATTGTATCGTTAATATTAACAGACATTAGTCTATATAAATTTAAATATTATATTTTCAAATTTATTAAAAAAAATATAAAATATGTTTTAAATTTAGACAATCTAATTTTAATCAAAAGTTCAGGAATGAGACCATATATACATCATCGTACAAAAAATAATTCAATTTAAATGTTTTTTATTGAAATATTTAAGAAGTTAGTAATAAAAGATATTAAAGTAGTTTGATATAAATGTCAAAACTTTTGGTTTCAAAATAATATTTTTGTAAAATAAAACAGGTGTTTGAAAAGTATACATTCCTCTTGGATTCCTTGTTTCCCCATAATGTTATAGTGGAGGCAATTACTTTTGTTATGCAGTGTCACCTACATACAACATAGACTAAAATATTATTCCTTGAGGAATCATAATTTGACTTTTCTACAAAATCACTTTTTCAGTCAAAATATATACACACACCTCATCTCAACACATTAAAGCACTCACCAAATCAAACTAAACTACTTTGTCAAAGCTTCATCAACTTCTCTCTTTGATCTCAAAAAATGGTCCCTTTAGTAAAAACATCATCAAGAAAGAAGACTACAACAAGAAGAAGAACATCAACAAACAAGAAACATCCACAAAGCAAAAGCCAAGAACCATCCTCTAATCAACTATGCTCATCAAAGGATAGAGGAGACACGGTTTCTGTTAAGGTTGTTGATGATGATCTTTGCACCATTAGTAACAGTGTGTGTTCAACACCAAAAGGTCGAAAATTTCGGATTCCCGAAATTTCAACATGTCCACCTGCACCAAAGAAACAAAGGGTTCTTTCAAATTTCTCTCTTCGTAGGGCATTTTTTACACAACCAGATTTGGACAACTTTTTATCTGTTGCAATTCAAGATTCTCTAGCTTCATTTGTTTGCTAGTAGATGTCATACAGCATGGTTTTAAATTAAGGCAGCAGTTTTGGTTATGCTGCAAAAGTTTCATGTTGCATTTTGCGATGCTGTTGCAGATACCACAATTTAGAACCATGTTAAGAAATTTGGATTTTGAAGTTATCATTAAATGTTAGGGGACAGTTTTTCATCCTTTAAATGTTTCTGATTATTTTAGCTTAGTAGAGTTTGTTAGTGACTAAATTTAGCTTGTGTGCTCTCTAAGTTAGATTTAGATTTTAGGTTGTTTTTTTTCCCTCTCTTATACTAGTAGGAGATATGTGTTCTAGACCTTGATATTATAGTTAGAGTGTGGTGAGTGCAAATATTGTAATGGGTTTGATTTGAGGAATTGAGGTTTGTGAGTGTTAGAGTTAATTTACAGTTTTGAAGAAACTTGTACCTTGAGAGAAAGTAAAGTCATATATATAATCTTCCTTGTTATCATTATTTTCATGATGATTTTTAGTTTTGATTTGTGTTACCTTTTTTCTCTACTTATTACTACTATATGTGTTTAAAAACTTGTTTGAATGGCCAAACCATATATATCATTACTTAATGTTATTTCTACACAATGTTTTTTTGTCTTATACAATAGGGACCATAATTTCATCTTATAAAAGAATAAATGGACATATCAAAATTTAAACTCTAATTCATATATATAATATGCAATGTTCCTATCAACTAAGTCGTGCATAATGAGACTCTACATTTTCATAAACTATATTAGAGATGGAGAGAGCTTTTATGAAAATATGCTCAAAATAACTTACAAACACGCTATAAGTTGTTTTTAAAAGTTTTATGAGTAATGTTAATATGAGATTTTTTGTCTAATTTTTTTTATTTAATAATTTTTTTTATTGTAGACCTAAAACTAGAACTTTAGTACCTTAGTTTTAAATTCCACAAGGTTAGGGGTGTGGTTAATACTACATGTTAATAAAAGAAATTAATGCATTTTTGGAATCAAATTAACCTCGAGATGGAGACATATTTCAGCAAAGATGTAGCTGCCGTTAATAAGTCAGTTAGTTAATTATATAAATACTAATCTTTTCAATTTAGGTCCACATGAGAAGGCTTTGATGGCTGAATTTGTTTGTTTAAAGCAAAGCAAAAGTTTGATTAAGAAAATGAAATCATTGTGTCAGTCAGGTGTGTGGCTATATGCATGCATGTGTCTTTGGATTCGATCCCACAGATTTTTGAGAATCCAATGCATGAAGGAACTCTCGTGCGGGTCTGTAATATCAAAATCATATGTCATTAGTTGTAACTTGTAAGTGAGTACTATAGTACCAGCATATTTTTTAGAAAAATGATAAACATTACCGTTAGGGTAATGGTTAAGGAAACAAAAATAGAAAGAAATTTTTGAAATTCGTGTATTCTATTTCTTTAAAATAATAAAACACAATTTCCAATACAAACATTACTTTTTTTAATAAACTAAACTAGTGCCCCAAGAGCACTAGTTAACAAGACCCTATTTTTTAATTAGAATCTCATGAAACTTTGGTACAGTACAATATTATTTCGACTTTGTTTTTTATTTGGATAAATAAACAAAATAATAAACTATTGAAATTTCAAACACTTCGGCTATATTTAAATTGATTGAATGAAATATATAGAACAGAGCCGAATGAAATAAAATGAAATGATGTGTAATGAAATAAAATTTTCATTCTATGGTTTGACTATTTTAATTGTAAAATTTCATTATATTGTAGAGTCTAAATTGGGGGAATGAAAAAATGAATGATTAGATGGTATAGAATGGGATGAGTTTCCATGTTACATTTTAGTTCAATTATTTTTCTTTCACAAATCTAACAATGAAATTTGTTTACTAACCACTCCATTCCATTCTATCTCTTATACCACCAATTTAAACATAGTTTTAAAATGGAGGGTCGAGATTCGACCCCAATCATAAATGTTAGACTTAATATAATTTTAACGTTTTTATCAGCTGAGTTATAATTTTTGAACATAAATTCAACTTTGTTAAAGAGAATGTGACACACATTTGGATTGATGATTTTGTTTTTTCAATGACAATGATCCAAATACTAGATCTCTTTATCAAATTTGATTAAAGAAATGCCAACTTTTATAGGATCCGAGGTTACCCACCTTGTTCATTCACAGAAGGAAAACCTTCAACTTGTGTTTAATCTTCTTTTGGGTCAAGCAACAATTTATTCCTAGTCAACACTTATAATATTCGGATGTTTCAAAAAGTTTATTTTTTTGATAGAAGATGTTGAAAAAGTCAAGAAAGAGAGAAATTTAAATGAAATCAAAGAATATGAAAATAAGAGTAGAGAAAAAAAAATAGAAAAATGTGAATTTTAACGACTTCATCTTTAATTAATTTGTTTATTTCTAACTAACACATTGATTTTTTCCCTCTTAACTTATGCAAACTCATGATTCTCTACTACGGTTGCACGAAAGAGTACGATTTAATGAGAGAAATTTCCTATCTATAGATCTAACGGTTTCTACAACTAATGCACCATGTAGTTGTTGTAGAAGAACTTAACACATTTTTTTTTTTGGTACAAGAGGAAAAAGAGAAAAAACAAAAATGAATTAACGAGAAAACAGAGTCCCACTAGCATCAGCTAGTAAGAGGAGATTCATTCCATCTGGCGGAACAGCTATATGAGAATAAACTTCAGAGTTGTGAGCTCCAATCTTAGCTAAATAGTCTGCACAAGTGTTTCCCTCTCGAAGAGTATGAACCAGTCTAACCCTCCAGTCTCTAGTGAGGAGATCTTTTATGTTATAGATAATCGCTGCATAGTGGTGCCATTCATTAATATTATCATAAACAAGTTTAATCACGGTTTTAGAGTCAGAATAGCACCACAGATCCTTAATGTTCAGCTCCCACGCCAGAACTAAACCATAGTATACAGCCAATAATTCTGCATGAAGGATATTCGAGAATCCTATGTTTCCAACAAAACCATGAATCCATCCCCCGTCAGAGTTCCGAATCAAACCTCCAAAGCCCGACACACCTGGATTGCCAATACTACTCCCATCAACATTCAAGATCATGCCGATGCCACCCTGAGCATTCCAACGAACCAAAGTAGATGCTCGACTTATGTTCTGCTTTAAAAAACTTATGTTCAGCAACTGAGCAAGGTTTTCAGTGTTCGTCCTGAGAGTAAAGTAAGAAATAACTTCATTTTCCATACACAAATGATTCCTAGCACGCCAAATCCACCACACAGCAGCAAGAAACAAAAAGTTAGAGGGACCATCTATGCCATTTCGCAGCCAAGCATACAAATTATCACCCTGAAAAAAGGTTGTGTCCACAAAACCAATAGCTTTCCAGAAACACTTAACAACTTCACAATTTCTCAAACAATGAAGTGTTGTCTCTTCATCATTATTGCATCTAGGACACATCGCTACCTGTAACAATCCACGATGGGCCAACATAGACTTAGTTGGAAGAGAATTTTGGAGTGCAGACCAAATAAAGAACTTTATCTTCTCTGGCGCCGGGATATGCCAGACCCAATTACAAGAAATATCATTCGTGGAATTATCATCAAAGGCATCACGGTTGAGCCTGTTGAAATTACCTTAGTGCTTTTCAGTTATAATTTTAATAAGTCTTTAAGACAAACTATTGAGTTCTTTTCAATTATGACTAGTTTTAAAAGGCAATAATTTTAGATAATTCCTAAGTACTTCAGCTCTATTTATAAGGTAGTGAAGTACTTGTTTGTAATGACTCATATGTTATAAACATAACTCTATGCCTTCCAATACATAATCTTCATATCATTTCTCTCCTATATTCCTATCAATAACAACAGAGCCAATAATAACCGTCATGAGCAGTGTAGAGCCCGTTTAGGTTACCTTTCCAAGTATACCTGTCCACCACATAAGGATTCAAGCAAATAGGAAGTAATTTTAGGCGGTCCATGACATCCGTTGGAATAGTCGTATAGAGCAAGTCAAAGTTCCATTTACCATCAATATAGACATCCCTCACTCTCATATGTAGGTCATGGATGTCTACATATAGAACATGGTTCGCCAAAATACCAGTGTTTGACCAATTAGTATACCAAAAAGAGGAGTTGCCATCACCAAGTCGATATTCGAAACCATTCTTAAGAGCCAAAAGAGATTTCATAATGGCATTCCAAGTGACGGAGCCCGGTCTTTTGGTAATAGTAAGAATCATGTCATCATTCAAATATTTGTGTCTCAAAACTTGGACCCAAAGCGTGTCACAATTTTGGTGCATATTCCAAACTAGCTTGCCCAGGAGAGAAGTATTAGCCTCTCTAGCCTTCCTAATTCCTAGCCCTCCTAGCTTCTTAGGTTTAGTAATTTTGTCCCAACCAACAAGATGAATTCCCTTGTTAGAAGTGCCTTTCCATAAGAAATTACGCGTCATTCTATCAATGAATTTTTAGATTTAATGAATAATGATTAAATACATCAGTTATTCAATTGAATTCGGAGTTCAAATTAGTCAAATAAGGTATAAAAAGAAAAATAGTAGGAAGAAAACTAATTTTCCTTAAAGAAAATAAAGCCATTTAATTGTTGAAGGCATAGACAACGGAATCTAAGGAGAATCCTATGTGGAACTTCTCTTACCAGTTGATTCATTGCATGTGAAATTATATCCAAACTTTTTGTCCCTTAATGCGACAAAAGCTAAATTTGTTTGGTTACTTGCCAGTTTTTCCCTCAATTATTTCTACTATACCTTACATATTGGACAAAAGTTTAGAGAGAAAAAGATTTGAATTAGACTCAAATAAACACTCACCAAGTACAAGTGCATGTTTTTGAAAAGTGACAAAATCATAGTGACACCGCACATTCAATCATGTTACAAAACATGTTTGTTTTCACGTTTAATAGTATCAAATTGGACACACGTCTTCATGAAGCTACAATTTTAAGCTTCACCAAAATCACATCAACGTGAGAATGTTAACTTTCCAACCACACTAAATCCAAAAAGGATATGCATTGCTAAGCTATTAAAATGAATATTATCTTGATTGATATACAATGACTTCAACAGAATCACGATGAGCCACTATAATTTTGTTCAACTCACTGCGATATCAAATATAAACTGTCAATTTCACTTTTGGTCTGTATCTTTTCACTAGTAAATGTGCTCTTTGGTGTTTTGCCAAATATATTCTCCTTCAAAATTAATCTCATTAACTTTATTTAGCATAAATCATATTATTAAGACTTCAATGTTTAAACAAATGTCAAACATATGAGTATGAGATATTGTCCAAGAAGTGATAATTTCATTTATTTCCAGTGTGGAAACTTCCACAGGTCCAACTTGTAAAACCTGACCTGCACAACACTGTAATTCCATGGGAACAACTTATATCTCAATAGTTACTTATCAGTATCGTCTAAGAAACTCACTAGTTTCTCAAAAAATTACGCTAATATACGATTTTAATATTCCGCGACAGAGTCATGCTTTACGGCCACAAGCATATAAAATAGGCTGCATTCCTTGCAAATCTGAAATTTTGAAGTGGTCTTAAGGCTTCTTAGCCTATTTTTTCAGTTACTATTCCTTTAATGCATCCAATGAGAGTGAACAATCCAAATATTAAGCCAAAAATGTTGAAAGCTTGAAGCATAACCCACTTGGCCGTCCATTTATCGGTATTGGACCTACTCAAATATATTTCCACTGGAAAATATACAGTTAATGGCCAAAAGCTTATGCTGCCTAAAACTCCCAAGATCTGGTTGAAGTAGGGGAAGATCATTGCAATCACAATAGTTGATACAACATAAGCAGTTCTGAATGAAAGGCTGAGAAAACTTAGTCCAAAAGCTGGTAGCAAAGGGAGTTTCAAGGTATGCGTGTGATTCACAAATTCACTGTCAGGGTAGTTTAAACGGAACCAATTCTCCGCATTCGCAAAAAGTGGCTGGCTGTATACCTGCATTGAAACAAGGTAGATGACAGAGTTAAATGAACATGTATTTCATAAAAGTAGACAAGCTAAGATAATTTCATAACATTCTACTCTAAGACAATGACCCTGTTTGGATAAATAGTTTAATTAAGTGCTTATAGTTATAGCATAAACTCGTATGTATAAGTTTTTATGTATAAACAATTCCTACAACAAAAGATAAAATAAAGTCATACGAGTTTGATATAAAATATAAGTTGGTTTCATAAACTATCATTAAGAGCATATGAAAATAAGCTGAAAATAACTTATGGATTAGCTGTTTCCATAAGCTCTCCCAATCAAACAGTCTAACAAGTACTTATTTTAATAGATAAGCTCAACTAAACCAATCTAAATTTCGATGAAAGAGACAAAATATGTAATTAACCACATATTTGAACTGTGTTACCAATGTAATGAAGAAATGAACAATGTCGGTGTGTCAAGGAATCAGTGTTCAAGTATACATGAAATCATTAACCATCTACCAAACACAATTAAACATGTATCTGAACTATGTTAATTATGTAATAAAGGATAAACAGTGCATACAGTGTCTGTGTCAAAATAACACATTTCTAGAGTTAAATGAACATGCACTCCATATTTGTAGATAAAAGTAGGCAACACATATATCCTTTCAGCAGAACAATCTAAATGTCTCTAGGCTAAGATGACGTGAATTTGTTATACGTACCTGATATGAACCAACTAAGTGAACCACAATACAAACATGAGTAAAGTCGACAAGCCAATAGTACTTGGAGGATCCGAATCCTGTTAAGAGGTTTCCTGGTGTATTATCGCCAAAGGCAGCATATCCAGCACATCCACAGCAGAGGTAAAAGAATGTTGTGATAGATACTGATATTACTGAGGCCTTTTTCATTGTTTGGTTTTCAGGTGGAGGCGTCTTCAAAGTATCCTTAAGAAATTATACGTTATATCAGCTTCTATAATTGTCAAGGTCCTGCCTGGTCTATTTTCACTCTTAACGATAAATATTACCTTATTTCCTATTTTCAATTTTTTTTATAGATATGGAAAAAAAATCTTTACAAAAATAGGGTGAAAAAAGATGATGTGCATTTCAGTTATCTGAGAATCAAGGGAGGGTAGAGATACCTGTATTTCCATCATAATTGTCGAGAAAGGATAGGAGAACGACACATCACCAAGCGCTTGGGAAACCAACCACAATTTCTGAGTTCCATTAGAGGTAGTGATTCCTTTAATACTACCCTTAGCATATCCATTTTCTGAGCAAATGATTATTGTAAAGTTATATGCATGTATTGTACATGCCAGTGATGCTAAGTATAAGGAAATACTTAGAAAATCAGATTACTCATATGGTGGTACATGCATACCCATGATTTGCATGATGGAAAGTCCCATTCCTATGAAACAATAAGCAAAGGACGTAATCGCAGCAACAACAGACAGCCAATTGATGTTATGTAAGTTTGGTATCTGTGAGAGGACAATTTGGACAATTCCAAAAATCAGCATATAATATGCATCTGCAATTTCGCTTGTTGTTTCGTTCTCTCCGTTGTGTTGAGAAATTGAGTTTTGGATTGCTCTGCATCCACAAATATAAATAACTGTCAAAATCAATACTAGCAATATATATACAGGTAATAGTGAGATTTTCGGGATAGAATCGTTCTCAATTGGACAAACCTTAAGCTGATAGATGTTGTAATGACAAAGGCAATTCCAAAACCATATATACATACATTCACAAGAAGGCCACACAGTCTTCCGTTCCCTACTCCTGTAACCACCAAACCAAAATCTTATAAGGAGGAAAATATCTAAATACATGTGAAATTTAGATAGTAACCGCTAAATGATGCGAGTCTCGCTCTCTTTTTGATAAGGCTAGCTCTCATTTTGGTAAAATGCACATAAATTTAATAATGTTAATTAATGTGTGACAATGTTCTGCTAACATTTCTCAGAATAGCAGTCTTTCCTATAGAAAATGTGGCACCATATTTTCCTAAAACAGATGCAAAAACAATCACCGGATAAAATATTACCAAAATATAAACACATATTTGCACATTGTTAATTGTTATGCTTAATGCAGTGAAAGGAAGCCAAAAAGATAACATTTTTCTAACTAAATAGCAGACCCTTCCCTTAAATTTCTTATCAAAATAGTCCAATTTGTTTTTGGTTCCTTCTTGATCCCTAATTTCATATTAATGTATTGAAAAAAAATGTGTGACAATGTTCTGCTAACATTTCTCAGAATGGCAGTCTTGCCTACAGAAAGTGTGTTACCATATATGCCGAAAACAGATGAAAAACATTCACTAGATGAAATATTACCCAATTACAAACACAAATTTACGGTTGTTATGCTTAATGCAGTGAAAGGAAGCCAAAAAGATAACATTTTTCTAACTAAATAGCAGTTGCAGACCCTTCCCTTTAATTTCTTATCAAAATAGTCCAATTGATTTTGGTTCCTTCTTGATCCCTCATTCAATACCCTACCCTTCCTCTCTAAGTTTTGTAAAACATGTATCCTTTTAAGTTGCCCAATGTATCTCTACCCAGAAGCTATAGACTAATCCTTTGAGGTACGAAGATCTATATAACGGGTTGACCTCTCCCAACAGGTGCTCTTCCATACACGTCGGCTAGGGATCGATCTCATGGCCACGTACTTAAGACACTCATTTATCGGCCAACTGTAGCACGCCATATTGGTCTTACACGTGTATTTTACTAAATATGAAATATAATAAAATGTTCAATATTACTACTAAAATAATCTTTAATCAATCATGTTCACACATCTTGCTAGAAGGTATCAACCTAATCCTATCAGGTTATGAATATATTGAATCAAGCAATGAAATTGAACAGAAAACTTCGAAGGGTATATAAGATATAAGCAAAGTTACCTAAGTTAAAATTGACAACATCAAGATAAGAAGCACTTCTGTGAGGACCATATTCAGGATCTGGAGATCTATATGTATTGCATAGAAGAAAAGCAGAGAAAAGAGTTGAAGAAGCAATCAGAAGTATAGAGAAAGGTCCAACAAGCCATCCAAGTTGTGCAATACTCCATGGCAGAGATAACACTCCTGACCCTATCACCCCTGTCACTATGTGTGCCACTGCTGTCCATACAGTCCCTAATATCATATCATAAACATAACATTATTAATTCACAATATCTATCAGTTTAATTTTATTATTATCATTATGACTATGATATGATTACATTTTTCAGTTTCAAATATATAAAACATCAATCAACATCAACATAGTATTGTCACAAAAAAAAAACATTAACATGGTATACTAATACTGTGTTGAGATAAAACCAGAATCTAGAAGACAAACCTGTTCTTTTGATGGGATGAGATTGAGTTTGAGTGAGTAACAAAGGAGTGTTGATGCTGTCAGTTGAACTTGAATCAGAAGATGCTAATCCCATCTTCAAGATCCTTTCCTAAGACACACAGTTAAGTTACAAAAAGGGTTTCCTTAAATGAATCACTCAACTATAAAGAGATGAAAAAAATTTGCTTTTTTTCTTTCTTTGCTCTTTAAAACACATGAAACTTGTTTTGCAGGATTTGATTGATATACTCAAAAAATGTTTCTTGCACGTTCAAGTTACATTTTTTATATATTTAATGGGCAAATTTAGAAAATATAAGATAATTATATATATGTGTCGAAGGTAAACGAGCAACAAGTTGTGTCGCTACTCCTTTGAATTTTCTATACAAATAGTATACTAGTAGTAACCATCATCAAATAATTGCATGAGTAAAGATACTATATTTTATTATTAAATAATGCCATATTTTTTGGATTTTCTATTTACATTATACATCACCGCTTAAAAACAAGATATTCTAAAGAAATGGCTTTAACCTCATGTTTTCATAAAAGGAAATTTTGATAATATGAAGTTTGATTGAAAGATAAGTAAAATCAAATAAGAAGGTATGTTTAAAAATTTAATTTTAGATTATCTAAAACGTTGTTTTGATATGCAGAGTTTATTAATCACTAAAGTCTAATATTAAAAATAAAAAAATTATCCAAAAAAAGAAATAATAAAATCATAAAGAATTGAAAAATAAAAGAACATTTTCATACTAAAACAAAGTACGTTCGAATGATTAATGAATTCTTTTAAGATAAATGTTTAGAAGAATCAAATTCAAATAATAAGTTGACAACTCTATCTACTTCATGGCAAACTCTAAATTAATACTACTAATATGTAACAAAGTCAATGTATCACGATCGGTGGATCTTAAACATAAGAGACAATAAACATAAACATATATTATATTTTAAATAACATGACATTTTTTTTTACATACGTGAAATGACAAACACATACAAACATACAAAATGGATCGAATTGAAATCAAATTTCAGTCATAAATGTTTAGTCTAATAATTTCAATATTTTTTTTCTGTTAAATTAAAATTTTTAAACGAATAATATGTCATGTCATATTATAAATAAGGAGAAAACAAAAGTTAAAATCAATTTGATGTGCAAGTGTAAATAAAGTAAGAAAATGAATTAAACCTGAAAAGTGAACTCAAGTGTTTGTTTTTTGGCTCATTATCTTCCTTCGTAATTCCAATTCCAATTGCTCTCTGTCTCTGATGGATGGATATGGCAGAGAAAGAGAGATTTATGAGAGTGAGTCACTCAGATAACTCGCTTAGAAACCCGAAAGAACGGGCTTTGAATTAACGGCCTCTCTATTTATATTCAAAAAAATATAATGCTAAATAGTATGTATTTTAACCTTAAAAATATACTGAAATTTGAGTTTAAAATCCATTAAAACAAAAAATGAAGCGTTTTTGTTTCTTAGAATTGTTTTTTTGCCTTTATGATCAAATTAAGTTTAACGGACAAAATACTAAAATTGTTAAGGACGAATGTTGTGACGTGTATTAAAATTGTTTTTTTTTTGTCTTTATAATCAAATTAAATTCAACGGACAAAATGCTAATATTGTCTTGATAATAATAGGCCGGCCCAGAACCCGATAGACTAGTCAGACCGAGCCAAATTTTTAAAAGGGCTATCTTTTTTAAAGTTCAGCCCGCCTAAGTCCGTGAACTAATGGATCGGCTCATCAATTCGACCTATTTTTTTTACGGCTCTAGCTACTACATCCAAAGAAAATTAGAAAACTACAATGAAACTACGTTAAAGGAACTTATATTTAAAGACGGAAGAAGTATATCTCTATATACTAATTGAAAATTAAAACAAAATTTTAAAATTAAAAGTAATACGTAGTACTTTTTATATTTTACAAATTTCAATATAATTTACCATAATAAAAATTTCTAACTGGTGTTGAGGTGCAATATTTTAATTTCCTTTCCTCAATTCAATTAAAATTGAGTTCTATTTGCTTTATCCTCCCTTTGGCATGTGATCTGATCACAAGCCACTTTCATTTCATGTCACTTGGAGTTGGAGAGTGGAGACAATGTTTTCAAGTTGCAAAGACATGTCAATGTCATGCAAGCAAGTACTAACTGAATGAATGAATAATGCACACATACCAAGTAAAGAGATCGATTAATTAATCAATAATGCACCGAATAACTCACTCTAGCGGTGACGAGTTTTAGGCTCTGTTTTTTAATAAAGAAGGCCGAAACTTAGAACAAAAAATACATAAATTAAATGAGAAGTAGAAACTCCAATACAATAAGCTAACAAGAAAGACTTTACTTTGGAGACAATAATATTGTTGAATTTTTCCTTTGCCTATAGCTATAGCTGTTGCACATTTTGTGCTCTTCTAAAGTGTTATTACCTCCGTACTAAAATATAAGTCATTTTAAAAAAAAAATTGTACTAAAATATAAGTCGTTTTACATTATCAATGAAACATTTAATGATGTTTTTCTTTTTATACCCTTAATTATTTATTACTCTTTCTTCTTTTACTTCTTCAATTTATCTTTTTCATACCATTAATGAAGTACAGTTTTGTAAACTAACACATAATTTATCTTTTCTATACAACAATGATTACATTTCTTAATTTGTGTAATATGGTCAAAACGACTTATATTTTGGTACGGAGGGAGTAATATAATCCTTTTAGCTGGAACTTGTGGTAAAAAAAATATGAATAGGAATTTGCTTATAAAATATCAAAGTGTTAACATTTTCACAAATATTTGTCATTTTTGTTTTTAAGAGTGTTGAATTTATACTTAGTATTTTATAAATATGAATGAGTAAATATCATTTTATTTTTATATAAAAAAGAATATGTTATTTGGATACATGTTTTTTTTTGTAGAGACCGGAGTATCCACCGCCGAACGCAGTGACTATTTCCTCGCTAGATTGGAGACACCTCGAAGGATGGGGGATACATGTTTATTTCACTCTTCTAATTTTTATTTTATATATTTTACACACATTTAAAAAATACACTTAAAAAACACTTGACGATAAATTTTTAATGTTCAAAAATCACTATCTAATTAGAAAAGAATCATAATATTCCCTTAAAAACTTTTTTTTCGACACAAAAAAATGATATTCATTTAATCAAATTGTAGAGTACATTAATCAAAATCATTATATATTCAAGATAACTAAAAACTAAAAAGGATGAACTTGCGAACAAATTGTCAACATCAAAGTTAATAGCATAAAATGACTTAATATCTACAAAAGTGACGTAGCCTATAATTGGTATGATATTCAAATGTCTGGAATAGTATGATCTACAACATTGATGATGTTACAGTCATTGAATCTACACTGAACTTGGATTAAAACAAATATGAAAAAAATAAACATGATATAAAGACGGGAAATCACAACAACACAGTACCGCACTAAAATAGGAAATCAAAACAATATTGTACTAAAATGGGAAATCAAAACAACTCCACAAGAGAGTAAAACAACACAAGACAAAAATAACCACAAAGAAGACTTTAACAAAATCTAAAAATATGTGAAAATCACTTATTGAAATAAAAAGAATATAAAAAATAATTAAGAGGATGATTATTGATCAAAATAACCCTAAATCATCCATCAAATGAACAAGAAAAAGAAAAGCAAGAGATGAATTAGATTTTTTTTAGGGTGGCGGCTTGATACTAATTACTAAGGGTTTATATTTTTTGAATCCTTAAAAACTTATAGTTCATCTTTTCAGATAGTATTAACATTTCATTCATTTTAAGCATTTACCGTTAGTTATATATTGTGTTTATTCCATACAAAATTTCAATTGATTGTATTGACCCTCCAAATCGGTATTTCAAGACCAAATATGGACGAAGTTTTTAAATAATAAAAAAATTATAAGTACTAAACTAAACATTGATAATTTATTTATTAGATCATGAAGAATAAATGAATAAATAAAAACTAACTACACTAATCTTAATCTCATCACCTGTGTGCATATGTCAAACCAACAAACAAACTATTAACATCATACATTTCCTACCTCAAACTGAAGAGTGGAGCTACACCAATAGTAAAGAAGACTATTAGAGGATTTCTACATAAGTTAATGGCCATTGTAATAATATGATTGATATTATTACAATGACCACATGTATTATTACAATGGCCAGTAACATTCTGCAGAAATACACTAAATAGTCATATGTAAGAGCTTCAGTGATTGTCAAAATACAAATAAGAAGATAAAAATGAGTAGAGTCATTATCAAGTTATGATTTTATTGTGGTGCACCGACATGTGTTACTACTACTTGGTATTAATAATAGCCACATAAATTCTTTGAGTTTGTGTGCACATGCTTTTGTCCTTTCATAATTCATAGTAGTAGTTGAAGGAGTAGTTTGTTCATGTATTATGTATATCTTGTGCTTAGGTGGAAGCAAATTGAAAAAAACCAATTAAATTGATGATCCAAATCAATTCAAATTGAAAATAAATTGAATTTTATGGTTCGGATCAAAAACCGAACCAAACCACTTGAAAATCGAAGTGGTTTGGTTTGGTTCTCAGATCTAGTTTTCAGATCCAATAGATTAACCGATTGAAACCGAACAAAACCGATTAGTTTGGTTTGGATTCATCTTTAAAAAACACGCAAAACTGAACCAAACCAAACTGATTGAGAGTTCATTGGTTCGAACATTAAATTCACTCAAAATTGATCCAAACTAATCCGCTTACACCCTTAGTTGTGCTGTTGATTGTTGAAGTAAGTAGTAGTTGAAGGAGTGGTTTGTTAACAAATACATTCCACAAATGTGAAGAGTCAAAAGAAGTAGTTGGGAAAGGTTGGTTGAAACTCTAGATATTTCAAAACACACTAGTTTTTTCTTTCATTGTTTTCAAAATACAATCTAGTAGTTTTCTATGTAGTATTATTTTTTGTACAAATTCAGCATTCTGCTGAAAGACAGACAATTTTATGAACTTAACTTATTTTATTCTTAATAATAGCTTCAATTTTAAGAATTAGCATTTAACAAAGGCGTCTTTGCTAACATATGAACAACGTTGTTTGCTTGCCTCTCAATAAAAATTATCTTAAAATTTGGCAACAACTGTAAACAAGTCTTATATATGTTGACTTATAGTATATGTTTAGGAAGTATACAAGTGGGGGGAATAAAATATTTGACATTTCTGTCGACAGATTATAAATAGTTGTCTCAGAAAGCAAAAATTTTAGATTGTTCTCATGATGTACAAACTTTTTACATTATGTAGCATTAATTACAAACTAAGCACTTTTAAGGATATTGGTATAAACCTTTTTAGCTTAGTTCCTCACTTATGATTCCTTCAAGTGATCCAATAAGACTGGCTACTGCCACCAAAAAGCAAACAAAGACAAAAGTCCTTAGAACCATCCATTTTGTGGACCAAGATTCAATTTTATTCTGCATAAAGTACATCTCTACTGGGAAATATATAGTCAATATCCAAAACATGATTGCTCCTAGTACTCCTAGAACTTGATTGAAGTAAGGAAACATGATTGCAATTCCAATTGTGGAAATCACATAAGCTGTTCTAAAACATATCCTCAACATGTTCAGCTGAAATCCGGGCAACATAGGCAGTTTGATTCGGTAGAAATTATTCACAAAATCGCTGTTGGGATATTTTGCTGAACACCATTTATCAACAGCAGTATATATTGGTTGACTATAAATCTGAATTGAAAAAAATAAAAGATAATCATATTTAAGAGTTGTTAACTTATATGAGGTTAATTAAGGTGTTAACTATAAAATGTCAACTTTTGATTAGTAGGACTATTACCTGATACCCTCCAACCAAATGAAGAACAATGCAAGCATTAGCAAAGTCAATGAGCCAATAAGGCTCGCAAAATCCAAAACCGGACAATAGGTTTCCTGGAGTTTGATTTCCAAAAGCTGCATATCCAAAGCATGCACAAGAAAGGTAGAAGAATGTTGTAATGGAGATACCAATCACGGAGGCCTTTTTCATTGTCTTGTTTTCTGCTGGAGGAGACTTTAGAGTGTCCTTTGTTCAATTAAAAAAAATAAATAGAAGTCAATGCTTCCATACAGCCTTAAATTCTGTATATTATATAAACGACTTATGTAGACACTGACACATCAACACTAATAATAATTTGAGAAAATGAAAATAATTGAATGTAATTAAACGTGTCGGTGTCGGATACAATTACAATGTAAAAGTTACCTGTATTTCAAGGAAGATGACAGTGCATGGATAAGCAAAGGCAATATCACCAAGTGCTTGGAAGACTAACCATAACTTGTCTGCAATATTGGAAGCTGGTACTCCGGTTAAACTTCCCATAATTCTTCCATTTTCTACACAAGTGCAACCATGAGTCTTATAATTCTCTTTAAATCATAAATATGATATTATATTTTGTTTCTACATACATAAAAAAGTGTTACCGGCATAAACACATGTAAGAATATTTGGAAGAATTTACAGAAACAACCTATGACATGTCCGCAAGCTAATTTTAGCTTATTTCCATAAACCCTTCTAGGTAGCTTGTGAAAACAACTTATAGTTATAGCTTATATGAAAATAGTTCAACTCCTGTTAAAAAACAGTACATTTAACTTCATCTAATCTTTTTGTTATATAAATAGCTTATACAAAAGCACTTATATGATAAGCACTTAATCTATAAGCACTTAAGTTGTTTATAAGTTCTTTTTTTTATTTATCAGTGATGTAGCATATTGAAATGGGTGTGTGTCAGTGCAAAATCAATTCTTTTTTCTTCATATTATTTGCTTTAATGATCATAAGGCTTGAATTGACAAGTAAACAAACAGAACCTTATGAATCAAAATGAACTTTACCTATAACTTTTGTGATGCCAAGTCCTAGCCCAATAAAAGAGTATGTAAAGGACATAACAGCAGCAACAACTGAAAGTATAACCATGTTGTGGAAATTCGGTATGAATGACATTACGACCTGAACAAGTCCAAACAACACGATATAAATGGCATCCCCATATTTACTAGGTGCTTCATGCCCTTCCTTGAGGTAACAATTTGATACCATAATTGCTCTTTGTTTGTAGAAACACCATGATTGTAAGTTTGTAACCATTTCAACATAAAAATATCAGTATATGACAGTCTCTCATGACAAAAGGGCCAATATTAATTAACCAGATGACTAGCCAAATTAACCATAAGTACTATATAACTAATATTTTTAATAAACTAACTAAAGTTTAACAGTATTATAAATTAAGAAAAGGAGGTTTCATTATATTTTACCAAAACAGACAAATAAATAAATAAATAAAAGAAGTTTACCTCATGCTTGAAGCAGCTGTAATTACATAGGCACATGTAACACCGTATAAGTTCACTCGCACCAACACTCCACACACCTTTCCCCTCATTGCTCCTAATTATTATCATCAACATAATAAGGATATATTCTTAATCAATTATTCCTTTTTTGTTATTTACAGTTACTCCCTCTGTCTCAAAATATAAACAAAAATGATGAACAATAGTTGATGTATTTGGTGCAAAATATAGAGTAGATACTAGTTTTTTTTGGTCAGGTAACATATTGGCTAGAATTTCACCTCTTAAAGATAAATAAGTGGATGCACCAGGGTTAAACCACGGTCCTTGCACATTACGTGCAATGTCCCTATCAACTGAGCTAAGCTCACGGGGACGGAGGGAATACTATGTAGTCATCCATCACATTATCAATAACATTATGTCGGCAACAACAGAAAAGCATTTGGAATTAAATGAACTATTTCACGAATGCATTTATAACAAAATTAAACAGAGGCACAAATTTGATTAAGAAGGACCACCTAGGTGCAACCTGGCAGCATCCACATAGGAGGAGCACCTAATACTCCCATGTTGAGGATCATTAAATCTATAGCAATCAGAAAGAAGGAAAGTTGAAATGAATGTTGTGGCTGCAAAGAGTAGAATACACACAGGACCTGCAATCCATCCTAATTGTGCCACAGACCATGCCAGTGACAATACACCCGCTCCTATCACCCCTGTTATTATATGCGCCACCGCGCTCCATACATTACCTGCAGATCACAAATAAATATCAATAATCAGCTTGGCTCAGTTGGTAGAAACATCACATTATATATGTTGCAGGAAGCAGTGTGTCTCCGGTTCAAACCCCGGACACTTCAATTATTCACATTTAAAAGTAAAATTCTAATTACCAGACTAGTTGACAAAAAAAATATCAATAATGATTGTACATAGAAAATCACTTCAGTTTTTGGGAAGGAAGTAAAAATGATTAATGATAACAGTAATATAAAGAAAGAGTAGAAGTTACTACTTACCAGTTCTCTGAAGAAGAGGCTGATTAACAAACACTTCACTGGAAGAAGAGCAGTAATCAATTAAAGGAGTGTTGTCTATAATCGCTTCCTCACCCATTAATTTCAATGATGATTTGATATGATTCTTCTTTCCTTCAATTAGTGTTCAAATAGGCAGCAATAATTGAAGAAATGTAGAGAAAAGGAGTTGAAAATTCAATAAGCAATAAGGAATATAGGATAGTTATAATTTACTATTTAGGATAGGATGGAGGGAATATTATTTATTATTATTATTATTATTATTATTATTATTATTATATTTATGATAAAAAAAACTTAAGAGTACATACATATTAGTTCAACTAGTAGAAAATGTTGAAATTGTTAGATCGGACGTCTATGACTGAAACTTAATCTTTAATCACTTCATTTTATATATGTGAGAATTTATGATGATTTTATCATTTCTTCATAAAAAAAAAAAATTTAAAAAGAAAACGACTAACTAACTACTTTTGTATTTTCAATTCCAATTGGTATCTTTAATATATCCTGTCTGTGATGATTGGTATGGGAGAGAAAGAGATTCTTTCATAATATTAAAAAAAAACATGGCTAACATTATCAGAAGAAAAAAAATATGGCTGAAAATATTTATTTAAAAATACATCTTCAGTCATTAAAAATTATTAAGTAAGGAGGACTAGAGGGTTCCGGCACAAAACATATTTAATTTTTTATTATATTTAAAAATATAATAAAATATAGTAGTAAGGAGTATCATTTAAATTTATTTGCTTTTTTTTAGATGAAGTTGCAATTACTCCCAGACATTATACTGTTAGATAAAAAATAGTAGATAATTGATAAATTAATTTATTGTGGATTGATTTATAGTTTATAATGAATTATGTTAGTTGATTGAATTTGAAACGTTTAATAAAATTAATAGTGAACTGATTTATTAATATGAAATGAATAAAAAATTTATGTTTAGTTAATTTGATTTTTTTTACAGGTTAAATGTTAGAGATAAAGTTAAAAGAAAAAAAATGATAAATTATAAACTATAAAAATCATTAAAAAAATATTAGTAAACAGGTGATCTTCTTATAAATGTATAAATTATACTCATAAATTTAAATTTTGACATTGTTAAACACAACTAGAAACTCACATGCCAAAAAGAAAATTATGAATTTTCAATAGCTCAATTATTTCATGTACGTATCATCAAAAATTAGAGCTGTCAAATGGACCGGGCCGGCTTGGCCCGCAAGGCTTTGTACTATACATGAGTCAGACTATTCCGATCCATTTTTATTGGACCATGTTCTAACGAGTCTGGTACGGTCCTGCATGAGTCTGGTCTTGCCCGATGGGTGATGGACTAATGGGCCTGCCCAATCTAATATTTTTTCTTCAGTTTATTCGATCTTTTTTAAAGTGTAAATAATTTTTACATCATCAATAAATATGCATTTATAAATTATAAAATGATTTTTTATTAAAGTTTTAGGTAAATATAACTATTTTTATTGATATTATTTTTACAAGTTTGACATATTTTTTTAAGATTATGGGCCGGTCCGACCTAGTCTAATATTATGGAGGGTTTCGTCAACTTGGGTCAAATAAATCATAGTACATTTGAACTAGATTTTGAAAATTGCTTTATTCGTCCCCTGAATTACTCCCACGCCCCCCAAAGTGCCAAAATTACTCTTCGGAAGATATCTTCCGAAACATGGTAAGACCAAAATTTTTTGGAAGATATAATACGAAAATTCATAATTTTTGGTAGATATGATTGGAAACACAAATTTTGGTAGTTAGGATCTGAAATATCATATTTTTCGGAAGTTACAAACCGAAAATATCAAATTATGAGAATTTTGTCCCAGTTTGGTAGTTACGATATGAAATGTATGTAATTTTGGTAGATAAAATCCGAAAAAAAAGAGAAAACATAATCAGTCGAAACAAGTAATCTTTTAGGTTTTTCACGTTTTCAAGCTATAAATCATCATTTATTCGCTCATTTGGAGCATCACACACTCATTTGAAGGCTTAAAACAGGCAATCTTTGTTTTAAAGTGATTAGTTTTTGATTTTTTTTAAGAAATTCTGTATACATAAAATATGGAAGATAACTTCTGAAACTAGATTGGTAGATATCTTCCGAATTTTCTCCCAGTTTAGTAGTTACGATCTGAAATGCATATTATTTTGGTAGATAAAATCCGAAAAAATGAATACAATTTGAAAATTTTATTTCCCTAAATTGAGGGTATTTTCGGATTTTTGGGGGGCTTAGCAAATTTCCTAGATTTTTTGAAATCTAATCCGCCCAAACTTGTGAGATAATAAGCCGGCCCATAATCTCAACCAATTTTTGAAAGCTCTATATGAAAATTGAAGCTTCAACTTTGACATAAGAGGAAGTATAACTATGGACAATTGTCAGAGCTAATTTCTAAAGACTTAATTTAATATTGTAAACAAGTGGGGAAAACAATATTGATAATGGATTCCATGGCGTTTAGAATAGTATATGTTTATGTTTACGTTTAGGGAGTAAGAAAGCATAATCTTTTAAAAAATAATTGACATTTCTGCCAGATTATGTTTAGCTGTCTAAGAAAGCATAATCTTTTCAAAAATAAATACAAATTTTTTAATATAAAATAAATCAAATATGATTTTTTTAAACTATAAGTTTAATAAGAAAGTAATATAAATTTGGGTCTAGAAGTTAAATTGTGAGCCAAGTTTTTGTGAATTAACTTTTTATAATATTCTAAATATGACTACAAAAATATCATTCAAAAATATTTGTTCAATCACTAAAAATGAGTATAAATAATTGTATAAGGACTAAAAATATTATAAAAATTAAATAAAGACTAATTTTAAAAAATTATTATATTTTAAGTGTTTATGAAAATTAGCGGTTGAACTAATTTAACAATATATGAAATGAATAAAAAAAAATTGTTAATATTTAATTTTTTCAAGTTGGATGTCAACGATATAATTGAAACAATAAGTTATAAGCTAGTAATAATAAACTATAAGATCTCGATGAAGGAAAAAAAAGGTTATCAAACTGTAGTTTATAAGTCATAATTAAGTTTCAATATAAACATATAAACTATAACTTATACGGTAAATCATAAGTTTAAAATTTAAAATTGTCATTAAGGAACTCACATTTCAACTTCCACTAAGAGAAAGTGTAACAATAGTGATGATTGTGAATTAAGCTAAGTTCTAAAGACTTTATATAATTATTGTAAACAAGTGGGCAAAACAATATCGATAATGGGTAGCATGGCATTTAGAATACATATGTTTTAAGTTTAGGGAGTAAACAAGTAGGAAAAAATAAATCAAATATTTGACATTTCTGTCAAATTATGTTTAGCCGTCTCAGAAAGCAAAATATTTAGATGATTTTCATGAAGCAATGAGAAGTACAACCTTTTACACGAGAAGTACAACCTTTTACACTATGTAGCTGTTAGTCGATATTTTCGACTAAAAGTATCGCGACTAAAAAACGAGAAATTATTGGTGAAGTAGCTGCGACAGGAATATGTTTGTCATGAAAGTTTCTAAGTTAAAAATGGCTGCAAAATAGAAATTGTCGCGTGAAGTAAATCATAAGACGGGGAGTGTCGCTGCTACTAAACAAATACAGGAAATGGATTAAAAGAAACTTAGTGGAATGCAGCAAAATGTGGGAACTGCCGTGCAAATCAAAGTTGAAGGAAAGAATTGTCGCTGCTACTAACACAGAGAGATGATTGGAGAAATGCGACAAAATCAAAGTTAAAGCAGAAGAAAGAAGAGAGGAATGTTGAAGCAACGAGGGAAAGTTGGTGTCGCAAGCGAAGCTGTCGCAGTGAAGGATTAAACTCTACAAGAAGCAGTTAACAAGTAGTGGTGAGATGACGTGGGACACGTGTTGTAATCTTACTTGCTTCAAATTTGTAACTGCTAGGGTTAGATCATTATAAATAGAAAACTTGTAATCAGGTTTTAGGGTGGAGAATTAGTCGTACAGAATCCTACAGAATTCCAAAGTACCTAACGCTTGAGAAACGGAATCACAAAGGATCAATGTATGCCATTTTCCCACCATTTTTACTTTTCTTGTAAAACTTTATCAATTTTAATGCAATTTACTGTCTTTTCTACAACTCTAAACATTTCTGTCAACTTTCAAACTCATTACAACTTGTTTGTTTGTTAGCATTTGTGAATTGAACCTTGCGTTCTTCATATTGTCAACAACTTACAACATTTTCTTTAAACAAAAGCTTTGGGAAATAAACATTACAAACTACGCACAAACATGTTTGAGATCTACTAGTTGATCTCACTTGCTTTTTTAAACTAGTCTTTTGTTCACCAAATTTCCCAGTGAACAAATTGGCACGCCCAGTGGGACCTGTTTGTGCTTCTTTTCTGTGTTTTTAAAATTCAGAATCTGTTGTGGTTTTGTTGTTACATTTCTGTCACATTCTTTGCTTTGTTTAAACTGTTTTGTTTCCAGAAAAATTCCTAAGTTTTGTCAAAACTGTTTAAATGGCGAGAGGAAGGCCACCTAGTAATAACAACAATAATAACAACAATAACAATCCAAGTGTTGAGAGTAGCCCTGAAAGGGGGGAACCAGAAACGGTTTCTGAAGTGATTGGGTTCACACGCCCCATTGCTATTCCCACGATGATCGGATCCACGATCCCATCATCTAGTTCAACAGTGGTTACTTCAGCGGTTGAGAGTTTTGCAACCGTTTCTCAACTTGCATTAGATGTAAGTGGGGTGAACGTGCAACATGGTCAAAGTGCATTTGACTTCGCTGGTTATCAGCGACCGTTTTTTAATCCAAACGGAATTTACCCCTATGGAATGCCAACGTCTATGATGTCTGGCTACTTTTCGCACCCTGCGACATATTCCAGTGTCGCGATAGTGAGCGCTCCAAATGCGCAGAGTCAAGTCGACCCACCAACTTTAACCACAAATGCGTTAATGTCGATGCGACAACAAATGGATGAGAGCAACCATGAAATGGTTAATTTACTCACGACTCAAATGGGAACTGTACTTAATCCCATGATCCAAAATACCAACCAAAGTTACCAAGCCCTGGCGAACCAATTGGGTCGCATTGCTGACTTTTTTGGCGGGCCTCAGGCGCCAATTCAGCCAATACCCCAAGTGCCACTCAATAGGCAAATAAATGAGCAGGTCACTGAAAATGGTGTTAACCAACTCCCGGGACAAAATTTTGTGCCTCGCGTGTTGGAGCGACACGCACACCCAGAAGTAGAGCCAGGAATGGTGTTGGTTGGAAGAAACCAAAATGCGGATGAGGTGTTGCGAAACGCCCAGCAAGAAAACTTTGGTCAAAACAACTTAGCAACTTTAGTCGAGACGATACTTACTCAAAATGGGCTTAATGTCGGCCTACGCAGGCCAAACTTTGTCTCCCCATTGTCGGAGTATGTGTTGCAAACTGAAATGCCAAGGGGTTGGAAAACCCCAAAATTTACTAAGTTTGCTGGGGATACGACTGAATCTACAGTCGAGCACATAGCCAGATATCTCACAGAGGCTGGTGATATAGCGAATAATGAAAACTTAAGGATGAAATTTTTTCCAAATTCGCTAACAAAGAATGCTTTTACGTGGTACACAACTTTGGCCCCAAACTCGGTGTTTAGTTGGACCCAGTTGGAGCGACTGTTTCACGAACAGTTTTACATGGGCCAGTCGAAGATTAGTCTCAAAGAATTGGCTAGTGTTAAACGTAAAATGTCAGAATCTATTGATGACTATCTAAACAGGTTTAGGTTACTTAAGGCTAGGTGTTTTACCCAAGTACCTGAACACGAGTTAGTCGAAATGGCTGCTGGAGGCCTGGACTACTCAATTAGGAAAAAGCTCGACACGCAATATTTGCGCGACATGGCGCAGCTTGCAGATACAGTGCGCCAAGTCGAGCGACTAAAAGCTGAAAAATCTAGAAATACTAAGTTTCACAAAAAAGAGAAAATTGCATATGTCGAAACGAATGATAGTGATCATGAATTCGACAACACGAGCGATTTTGTCGAAGAGAGCGAAATTAACTTGGCTGAGATTAAACCAGGACCCCCGTATGTTTGCAAACTGTTAAAACCCTCTAATGGAAAAAATCCTGTCGAGCCAAAAAATGATAAATTTATCGCTAAAACTTATACATTTGATGTGTCTAAATGTGATGAAATATTTGATTTGTTGGTCGCTGATGGCCAAATAATAGTGCCAAAAGGGTTGAAAACCCCACCAATAGAACAAAGAAAGAAAAAAGGTTTTTGCAAATTTCATCATTACTTGGGTCATAAAACCTCTCAATGTGTTGTTTTCAGAGATCAAGTGCAGAAAGCTTTGAATGAAGGGAGGTTGAAGTTTGCTGAGAAGGTGAAACCACCTATGCAAGTCGATGCTAACCCAATGCAAGTGGAAGAAGCAATGTATGCTGATCAACATGGTCGAGGCAAAGATAGCTGGAGCCATGCAAGTACTGAACATCAACATGGTTGAGGTTGTCGAGAGCTGTAAGACAGAGAATATGGTCGAGACTGTTGACCACATCAAGACCAAAAGTGTGGTCGAATCTGCTGAAAGCTCACAAACGATGAAACAGGTTTCTGAGGTTGAATACTCAGAGAAAATGCAAGAGGTTTACCCGACTGCTGAGGAGGAATTAATAGATTTCCTAAATCGCTGCAAGTTGGGAAATTCTGAAGTTATGCTGTGTCCCAGATGCAACGCTGTGTTCGACAAAGAGGCTACAAAGAGCCTCCAACGTTACAGACCTTATGGAAAAGGAACTTGGGCTGACAACAAACCCAATCAAGCTGTCAAGAGGGGGGCAAGTCCTCGTGGTTGCCCAACAAGTCATTGGCAGAAGAAGAAAACCTATGTGCCTAATGTGCTCGCACCTGTGGGAGAGTGGGTGCATGCTGGTGGAAAGTATGCTGGACATGGCCACAAGCCATTGAAGGATGAAAAGAAGTTCATCAAGCCCAAGCTGCCAAATGGTCCTAACAAGCTTGGTTACATCAACAATTACAAGGGTAAAAACCCAATGACCAGGTCGCAATGGCGTCGCCACCAGCGACAAGAAAAGGCTGCTAGGATGAATGCTAATCCTGGAGCTCAACAGAGTTCGAATCCTGCTGTGGTGATTCAACAAATGCGCAGCCTGTTATCATTCGACAAGCTGAGCGTAGTCGCAGGCCAGCCAAGGAGAGAATCTTCCCTCCACTCCCACCAATTATGGAGAAGGAGAATGAAGATCATGAAATGGGGTCTGGGGGATCTGACTCAGAGCCTGATTTTGATGTGTTGGTGAATGTTGGGGATTCGACTTGGAAGATATGTCAAAGCACAAACCTCTGTGCTATTATGTGATGAACAATGGCTGTGTGGAAGAGCAGCAAGCTGTGCTAGAGAGGCCTCATTTAGGAATGAGAAGCCACTTGAAACCTTTGTTCATTCAAGCGATGGTAGATGGTGTTGGAGTTAACAAAGTGCTAGTTGATGGGGGAGCTGCAGTCAATCTAATGCCCCATTCTTTGTTGGGGAAGATTGGAAAATATGACACAGATCTGTCGCCCCACAATGTATTGTTGGCTGATTATGAGGGGAAAATCGGTCGCTCCCATGGTGCCATTCAAGTAGAGTTGGCTGTAGGAAGTGTGTAAGGCCAACACTTTTTCTGGTGGTGCCTTCAAGGGCAAATTATAATCTGTTGCTAGGAAGAGAGTGGATCCATGGTGTGGGGGCAGTGCCTTCAACTGCACATCAGCGACTCATCCTATGGAGGGATGATGGTTTGGTCGAATACATAGAGGCCGACCAAAGTTACTTTTTGGCCGAAGTGGGCCAAGTGTCAAAGAAGACTTTTGAGAAAAATTTGGCGAATATTGCGCCAATACGTCCTGTTGATTCTGGATTTGAACACCAAGACAATGTGATGTGTTCAATCAAGCTGGACCCAACTCATGGGTTCATATGGGAAAGGGAGGTGATGGATGGACTCCCCCAGAGGAAGGAACAATCCCAGCATCTGGTTGGGATGATGATAATATCCCAGCATCTGGTTGCGATGACTGAGCCCAATGCATGGGCCAGATTTTCGGCTTACATGGCCGAAAACCAAATGTCGACTTATCTAGCCGAAAATAAACAAAAAGCGGCCTTGGAGGCTGCCATTCAACAACAAATGGCTGTCGAGGCCACTAAAACGAATACAATGATACAGTCGACGGAGTTGCAGCGACTGGATTGTATATATGACGAGGAACCTTTGGGTTTTGAGAAGGATCCTAACGACACTGGCAAAAAGATGCAAGCTCAAGATGAGCTGGAAGAAGTCGACTTAGGAGATGGTCAAACCAAGCGACCAACGTACATCAGCGCGAAGATCGATGTTGATTTGAAAAGGCAGGTTGTTAAACTGTTGCGAGAATTCAAAGACTGTTTTGCTTGGGATTACAATGAGATGCCAGGGCTTAGCAGGAATGTGGTCGAGCTGAAGTTGCCTATTCGACAGACAAGAAGCCAATGAAGCAATCACCTCGTCGATTTGCACCAGAAGTAATGTCGAAAATCAAGGAGGAAATCGAAAGACTCCTCCGATGCAAGTTCATCAGAACGGCAAGGTATGTAGATTGGTTAGCTAACATTGTTCCTGTTATAAAGAAAAATGGCAAACTTAGAGTGTGTATTGATTTTAGAGATTTAAACAGAGCAACTTTAAAAGATGCATACCCTATGCCTGTAGCTGAAATGTTAGTCGATTCGGCAGCAGGATTTGATTATTTAAGTATGCTTGACGGATACTCTGGATATAATCAAATTTTTGTTGCCGAAGAAGATGTCGCGAAGACAGCATTCAGATGCCCAGGGGCGTTAGGCACCTATGAATGGGTAGTAATGCCTTTTGGTTTAAAAAATGTTGGCGCGACTTATCAAAGAGCTATGAATTTAATGTTTCATGATTTTATTGAAAATTTTATGCAAGTATACATTGACGACATAGTTGTGAAATCTGAGTAAAAAATGAGTCATTTAGACCATCTGCGACAGTCATTTGAACGAATGAGAAAATATGGATTGAAAATGAATCCACTAAAGTGTGCATTTTGTGTGCGTGCAGGTGATTTTCTCGGCTTTGTAGTGCATAAAAAAGGCATATAGATCAATGCAAACCAAACGAGGGCTATCCTCGCGACAAAGCCTCCAAGAACAAAGAAAGAACTTCAGTCGCTGCTAAGGAAAATAAACTTTTTGAGAAGATTTATTTCTAATCTTAGTGGCAAGTCCCAACCGTTCTGCACGTTGTTACGACTAAAGAAGGAAGAAGTTTTTACTTGGGGGCAGGAACATCAACAAGCATTTGATAAGATCAAGGAATACTTGACGAAACCTCCATTGTTGTTACCACCTAGCCGTACTAAATATATGAAGTTGTATATTTCTGCATCTGATAAAACCATAGGCAGTATGTTAGCTCAAGAGGATGATGATAGAGTCGAAAGGCCTATTTATTATCTTAGTCGTGTACTTAATGATGCAGAAACTAGATATAGTGCGACAGAAAAATTATGCCTTTGTTTGTATTTCTCATGTACTAAATTGAAGCATTATATAAAGCCAGTTGGCATTTATGTTTATTCGCACTTTGATGTTATTAAGCATATGTTGTCGAAACCTATTTTACATAGTCGCGTTGGCAAGTGGGCTTTGGCTCTTACTGAATACTCATTGTTTTATCAACCCTTAAAATCAGTCAAAGGCCAAATTGTCGCTGATTTCATTGCTGACCATTCTGTGGTCGAAATGGCCGAACTCTATGTCGACATGGAGCCATGGAAATTATATTTTGATGGCTCTAGTCACAAATTAGGTGTGGGAATTGGAATGTTGATTATTTCACCCTCTCAAATTCCCACGCAGTTTAAATATGCCATGGATTTGCAATGCTCTAACAACGAAGCAGAATACGAAGCCTTAATAACGGGTTTAGAAATTCTGTTGAGCCTGGGGGCAAAGTCGGTCGTAATCAAAGGCGACTCGGAGTTAGTGATTAAACAACTAACCAAAGAATACAAATGCATAAGTACATACTTGATTAAATATTTTGCAGTCGCAAGGACTCTATTAAGTCGTTTTGATTTGGTGCGACTAGAGCATATACCCAGGCTAGAAAATCAGATAGCTAATGACTTGGCTCAATTAGCATCAGGGTACAAAGTACCCAATAAATTTTTGCAAGAGTTAATTGAGATTAAAGAAAAATTAATCACGCCGGAACCTCCTGCGATTTCAAATCAAGAGACATTGTCAATACCAAAACTTGTGGGGGCAGGGTCAGAAAGTGAAAACAGTGGTGAAAATATGTCAGAAAATATGTCACAGCGACAAATTTTTTCAAAACAGCTGGAATGTTTCCAAATTTTGGCTATTGACAATCTAACTGATAATGACTAGCGTAAAGAAATTGTGGAGTATTTACAAAACCCTACAAACGGAGTTAGTCGCAAGTTAAAATATAAAGCGCTAAGTTATGTTATCCTAGGGAATGACTTGTTTAGAAAAACTCCGCAAGAAAATTTGTTAAAATGTCTTAGCGAAAGCGAAGCATATTTGGAAATTTCTAACACTCATAGTGGTGCTTGCGGGCCCATCAAGCAGGTCAAAAGATGAAGTGGTTGTTGTTCCGACAGGGTATGTATTGGCCTTCCATGTTAAAGGATTGCATTGATTTTGCAAAGGGGTGTCAAGAATGTCAGAAGCACGCAGGTGTGCAACATGTCCCTGCACAAGAGTTGCACGCCATTGTCAAACCATGGCCCTTCAGGGGTTGGGCGTTAGATTTAATTGGTGAAATTAAACCTACTTCTTCAAAGGGGCATAGGTATATTTTAGTCGGGATAGATTATTTTACCAAATGGGTCGAGGCAATCCCACTCACCAATGTAGACCAAGATACAATGATTAGTTTCATCCAAAATCATATAATTTACAGATATGGTGGGCCAGAAACGATCACGACTGACCAAGGGACCGTTTTCACAGGTCGCAAAATGGCAGAGTTTGCTGATGAAATGAGTTTTAAATTATTAACCTCAACTCCATACTATGCGCAAGCAAACGGTCAAGTAGAGGATGCCAATAAAATTATTATTGGTTTGGTCAAAAAACACGTTGACAAAAAGCCTAGGAACTGGCACAAAACGTTAGACCAAGTGTTGTGGGCATGTAGAAACTCCCCAAGGGAAGCGACTAATGCTACCCCGTTTCGACTCACATTTGGACATGACGCAGTGTTGCCAGTCGAAATTCATTTACAGTCAGTTAGAATTCAAAGACAACATGAAATCCCTGTTGACCATTATTGGGCAATGATGTTTGATGAATTGACAGAAGTAAATGAAGAAAGAATTGTCGCACTAAATCATTTGATGCGACAAAAAGAAAAAGTTGCCAAAGTATATAATAAAAAAGTTAAGTTAAAAATGTTTGCTTTAGGTGACTTGGTCTGGAAAGTGATATTGCCCATGGATCGACACGACAGAGTCTTAGGCAAATGGTCCCCAAATTGGGAAGGGCCATTCAGAATTATCCAAGTATTTTCAAATGGTGCGTATAAAATTGAAGAGATAGGAGGTGACTGCAGAGTGTTGCGCATAAATGGTAAGTATTTAAAGGAATATAAACCAACGTTGCAAGAAATAATTATAGGCGAAGAATAAATGAGCAAGTAGTCGAAATGGCAAATAAAATGCGATAACAAAATTTGCCATCAGAAGTGGCGTTGTCAAGTTACAAATGTGAAAATAATATTGTCTTGGCGACACATGCCATTATAAACATCACAAAAATCATTAAGTCAAACTAAAATTTTAGCTCCGCCTTGATTTGGTCGAACCTTTCCTTCATCATATCCAGGCCTAGCTTCAGTTTTTCTTTAGTCACCCTCAAATCGCCAATCTCATGTCGCAGCTTTTGACTCCTGATCCCATGCTCCAACGCGGCTGCAGCTTTAGCTTCCACCTGTTTGCTCAAATCGACGCAGGCAGCGTTAAGGATTTCAACCCGTCTTTGCTTCTCAGCTGCCAATTTCTTTTGAAGAGCATAAATCTCCATCTTGTAATCAGAAATGCGTTGGTTACAAGCAGCCAAGTCTTCGGACTGATAATCACTGCAAGCAATCTGTCGCTCTAATTCCTTCACCTCATCCTTGGTCGACAGGGTCAGTTCCCACTCTCGTCTGGCTGCAGCATCTTGCTGTTGAACACGTGCATCAATGGTGCGAATCTCAGCCAAGTCGCGAAGAGTTTGTTCCAATAGGAGTTCAAAGGTGCGAATGCTACGAGCAACCTCGTACCCGGCATGAGGATCTAGCAATGGTCGGATGAGAGACTTTAGTTCAAAGGCTAGATTTGGGAAAGCTGTGAGAGTCGCGACCAAGTCAATGTCAAAGGCCTTTTCTTTAAGTTCTTACAACAGTCGCGGGTGATCAGCATTAGGCGACATTGGACCAGTCACATCGGGAGAAGGGGGCAACTCATCATGCTTGGTCAAAAGTTCAAGGGCTTTGACAGGATCTTTCTCTTTCAATGCCATGAAGTCATTTTCGTCCATTCTATCCCAAGTATAATTTAGTTCTCTGCTTGGTTCAGGGGAAGTCATCACAAACTCTTCTTCAGGAATCGTCCAAGCATCAAACATGATACCCCTCTGTACCGGGTCCTCGACAGTTTCTTGTTGCTGATTGTCGGGTTGAGAATCATGAATGACGGTGTCGTTTACTGGTAGTGAGCTTGCAGTCGGAACAGAAATAGTCGGAGGAGGACGACTCTCAGCATTTTCAAGCCCCTCCTCAGCAGTTGAAACATTAAGGTTGATGGAAGGAGCAGAGCCTTGAGCAGCATCTTTGGTGATGATATTATCAAAATGTTCCAAAATATGGCCCTGCATAGATGGACTAGGAGTCGCAGCTTCTGCAAGAAGTGTCGGGGAAGGTTCATTAACTTCCATCGCGACAGTGGTGGTCATTTCTACGACCATATCGGCGATAAGTTGGTCTTGGGCCAAAAAGGTTGGCGCGCCTGGAGCAGTTTCAGCAATAGGCTTATTAACCGGAGTTTGGTCGTTGCCGTCAGCGACAATGGGTTGTTCGATGGAAGGCAAGCTAGCCGAACCATGCTGGGATGAGGGCTCCGGAGTAGTATATTGAATACTAGAGTCCACCGGGACATCCTGCAAGAAACGCAAATGTTGCGTGAGTAAGAAAATAAGAAGCAAAGAAAATCAGTCGAGCCTTTAAGTACAAACAAGTTACCTTAGCAATTGCAGCACAAGAGTTGGTGCTTTCTTTGTGTTGGGAGTGTTGAGGGTGATGCTTGGCTTTCTTATGTTTTTTCTTTTTCTTCTTTTTCTTCTCGACGGCAGAGGTGTCAGGGGCGACAGTCTCTTCCTCCACCGGAGAAAGCTCTTCGGCATCAAGATCAATGGAAACAGAGGAAGGCGATCGTTGCCTTTTCTTCTTCTTCTCTACACCAAGAGTTCTGTTTGAATCTTGGATCAGCGACGACGAATGACCTTTAGAAGAATCATCGATGATTTCAATCTGCGGCGGAGAAGAAGGAGGTTTGGATTTCATCGCAGGAGCTGGTGGTGGTTTTGTCGAAGGAGCTTCCTTTTTGGTGATATGACGGCTGATAGGAACACTGTCAAACTGCACAAAGAAAATAAATGAGTCAGAAGTTAGTTGCAAAAGGAAAACTTTGAAAAAATAAACACAAGGAAAAATTGGTGTACACTTACATCATCTGCTTCCTCCTCTTTCTCCGTCGAGGAGCTCTCGTCATGTTCACTCTCAGGTGGAGGTGGTGCGGTTTTCTTTGACCTCTTTGGCTTTTTACCATGAGCCGGTTGAGAGGATTTCTTTTTGTTTTTGTCGACCTGCAAATACATAATTGGAAGTTAGTATCATGACATCCAAAGTAATATGACAGCGTTCAAAACATATGAAGAAATGACAAGAGATTAGTATTACTTTGGACGAAGTGCCTTCGCCCTGAGTCGATGGTGGGTGTTGCACAGAAGGAGCTGCTGTGGCAATGGAAGTGCCACTATCTTGCTTGGATGCAGTGGGCTTCGCAGGAGCAGGAGTCAAGTCAATCGCTGTCGTAACAAAAAAAAAAGGGGGGGGGACGTCAAATTTGCGTTTGAAAGTGAAATGTTGCTGCAAAACGTCGAAACAAAGTCAAGTGTCACCTTCTGGGATGGGTTTCCAGTCGACACAGCAGGTCGAAAGTGACGTGTCCACACAGGATAGTCATCCTGCGAACCCTTTGCGACAGTAACTCTTTGCGAAACCGGTCGAGTCTCTTTCTTTAGGGAATTGTAATCTCCATCCCAAAACCATGGGTGGGGTTTCAATGAAAAAGCCAATCCTAACTCTGAAGTCGGGAGTGGGGGAAACTTTATTAGATCATGTCTAAGAGCGTATTCATAACGCTCTCGTATATATATGGAGGAATCTTTAATTTGTGAAGTTTTTCTTTGTACTTTAGACGAAGAGATCGACCGGCCTCGTAAACAGTATATCTAAGGTTCTTAGGATTATATACTACCTCAAAAAATGATTGGAAAGCTTTCACTTCTTTAAGATGCGTACCTTTAGTCTTCGAGATTTTATTCTGCATAGTAGAAAAGGTTTCTGTTAGTCGCTGCAAGAATGTATCTTTGTCGACAGCAGTGGCTTTGTAGTGATTGGCCCACAAGTCATGAAAGGTGTCAGTGCAAAAGAAACTAGGTTCATAGCTGAATGGACGAAATTCACGGACTAAGGCCGCGACAGCCGCTACTTTGGCTTTACACTCAGCCGCAGTAAATTTGTTAATGGCCCCACAAATGTCGTCGGGGGTTTTGAACAAGGAATTGGGTCGAAGCTGGCTGAACCCCAGTTGTCTGGCCACCAAGTTAGGATGGTAACCAACTAAGGTGTAAGTTTTGGCGCCAGTAGTAACTCGACTTGAGAGAAGGGTGGGAGTTAAAAACGCCTGCCAAATCTGAGTGTTGGTTTCTTGATGGTCGTGATCAAGGGTTGGGAAGTCCCTTTTAAACCAGTCGGGACCAACGTTACGTCCGACAAACGGAGCTAGGGATGAAGTGAAGTCAACACAATTCAAGGAAATGTTCATCATAGTAAAAAAGACATCTTTCACTGTCCTGTTCGTCTCGACAAAAGACATGGAAGCAAGACGATACCCAGCGGTAGCAGTGTTGCTAGCAAAGTGGGTCAAGTCAGGTGCGACATGCATACTTAGCTGTCGCTCGAAAGTGGCTACAAGCTAAAGTTGCAGTATCCACATGGGGCCAACAACAGTTAATGGTTTGTTTGGATGCATAAAAACCAAGTCCACATTACTCTCTGTCAGTGTGTCGTAAAGAGAGGCAAGCAACAATTTGCCCAGGCTATTTTTAAAGAACTGGAACAAAAGACATAGTGGGACAACCACAAGGTCAAAAAAGCAATATGTTCCTCATCAGACACATCTCCAGTCGTGCCAGCGTATTCAGGGATAAACTTGGTGAAGCTGGCAAATTTGGAGTCGAATGACCATTTGGGCTTATAGTCAGGAGTGTAGGTTTCGCCCAGTGGAGAGACACCAGTGATGGCAGCGATGTCGAAGAGAGTCGGGGTTAACATTCCACAGGGAAGCTGAAAGGTATTTGTCGAGCCTTCCCAGAAGTGCATGGCTGCGACTAATAATTCCGGGTCGTATCGAGGACCAACCCTAGACAGCTGAATCAAGTCAAAAATACCATATGACTTCCAAAAAGCGCTCTTTGAGCTGTGAACTCTGTTTAGCCAGCGGATGTATGGTTCATGGTTATAATAGGGAGCAGCCCTAAAGATCCTTTGATTCAAGAATTCCATCCTAATGGAAACTTGATCAGTCATGTTCCTAAAAGCACAGGGATAATAGGTTGGGAAAAAAGAGTCAAAGTCCTTGTGCAGATCAAGCTTCTTGGGTAATGGTCCAACAAACGCATGCATGGTGGCAGACATGGTGAAAGGAATTAATACCTGAGATTTCCAGATCTTTGCTTCTTCTATGGTCCGTTTGGGCTCAGAGACAAAAGCATGACCATCGTCCCTCAACAAGGGCGCATCCATGTTGACAGCGATAGGAACAGTTGGAGGGACGGAGGAACTCGATGAAGCCATTGGAAGGAAACGATGAAGGTTGAAGATAGAAACGAGGAGTTAATTTCTCTCTGAAAGAATGAATGGCAGAAAAACTCTATGGGAGGTTTTGAAAGTGAAGAAACAGAAAAGGTTTAACAGAGAAAGAGAAGGGGTATTTATAGCGGAACGGATCTGAAAAGAAAAAAAAACGAAATCAAAGCAAATCCTTTTCAAATTTTCGCATCAGAAGTTTATCGGCTGACACGTGTCCCACTCACTCTGAAATCTCGCCTGCCATCATTGTGTTTTCAGGCTCGAGGTGACGGTTGAGTAAAAAGGCATGATTACGCTGACGTCATAGCAGAGGACGCACGTGCTTCAAAACGTTTCAAAACCGTCAGTTTCTCCAAAACTCTTGTCGCAACTAACGCTTTTGGGGGGCAATTTGTTAGTCGATATTTTCGACTAAAAGTATCGCGACTAAAAAACGAGAAATTATTGGTGAAGTAGCTGCGACAGGAATATGTTTGTCATGAAAGTTTCTAAGTTAAAAATGGCTGCAAAATAGAAATTGTCGCGTGAAGTAAATCATAAGACGGGGAGTGTCGCTGCTACTAAACAAATACAGGAAATGGATTAAAAGAAACTTAGTGGAATGCAGCAAAATGTGGGAACTGCCGTGCAAATCAAAGTTGAAGGAAAGAATTGTCGCTGCTACTAACACAGAGAGATGATTGGAGAAATGCGACAAAATCAAAGTTAAAGCAGAAGAAAGAAGAGAGGAATGTTGAAGCAACGAGGGAAAGTTGGTGTCGCAAGCGAAGCTGTCGCAGTGAAGGATTAAACTCTACAAGAAGCAGTTAACAAGTAGTGGTGAGATGACGTGGGACACGTGTTGTAATCTTACTTGCTTCAAATTTGTAACTGCTAGGGTTAGATCATTATAAATAGAAAACTTGTAATCAGGTTTTAGGGTGGAGAATTAGTCGTACAGAATCCTACAGAATTCCAAAGTACCTAACGCTTGAGAAACGGAATCACAAAGGATCAATGTATGCCATTTTCCCACCATTTTTACTTTTCTTGTAAAACTTTATCAATTTTAATGCAATTTACTGTCTTTTCTACAACTCTAAACATTTCTGTCAACTTTCAAACTCATTACAACTTGTTTGTTTGTTAGCATTTGTGAATTGAACCTTGCGTTCTTTATATTGTCAACAACTTACAACATTTTCTTTAAACAAAAGCTTTGGGAAATAAACATTACAAACTACGCACAAACATGTTCGAGATTTACTAGTTGATCTCACTTGCTTTTTTAAACTAGTCTTTTGTTCACCAAATTTCCCAGTGAACAGTAGCATTACTAGCAAACTTAAATAAATTAAGCACTTTTAAGGATAAGGATATTGGTATAAACCTTTTAGCTTAGTTTTTCACTTATGATTCCTTCAAGTGATCTAACAAGACTCACTACTGTAACCAAAAAGCAAACAAAGCTAAAAATTCTTAGAATAATCCATTTTGTAGACCAAGATTCAATTTTATTTTGCACAAAGTACATCTCTACTGGGAAATATATAGCCAATGGCCAAAAGCTTAATGCTCCTAGCACTCCTAGAACTTGATTGAAGTAAGGAAACATTATTGCAAGTCCAGTTGTGGAAATCACATAAGCTGTTCTAAAACATATCCTCAACATGTTCAGTTGAAAAGCCGGTAACAGTGGCAGTTTGATTCGGTAGAAATTATTCACAAAACTGCTGTTGGGATATTTTCTTGAACACCATCTGTCAGCAGCACTATATATTGGTTGACTATAAATCTGAATCGAAAAAAAATGAAATAAAATCATAATGAGGAATCATAACTATGATTTTATGGTAACAAATGAAGCTGTTTAAGAGTAGTTAGTTACTGTAAAATGTCGACTTTGATTAGTAGGACTATTACCTGATATCCTCCAACCAAATGAAGAACAATGCAAGCATTAGCAAAGTCAATGAGCCAATAAGGCTCGTAAAATCCGAAACCTGTCAAGAGGTTTCCTGGAGTTTGGTTTCCAAAAGCCGCATATCCAAAGCATGCACAACAAAGGTAGAAGAATGTTGTAGTCAAGATAGCAATCATAGAGGCCTTTTTCATTGTCTTGTTTTCTGCCGGAGGAGACTCTAGAGTATCCTTTGTTTGATACAAAAAAAAAATAGAATTCAATGTTTTAATTCAACCTTAACTCTGTATACTATAAAAACAATTGATGTAGATACAGATGCCAGACACGACTGACACATCAACACTAATAATATGAGAAGATGAAAGTAATTGAATGTAACTAAATGTGTCAGTGTCCGATAGTGACATATGTATGACACATTTGGAATATACTACTAAATGGTACCTGTATCTCAAGGAGGATGACAGTGTATGGATAGGCAAAGGCAATATCACCAAGTGCTTGGAACATTAACCATAACTTGTCTGCAATATTTGAAGCTGGTACTCCAGCTACACTCCCCACAATTCTTCCATTTTCTACAAGTGCAACCATTAGTCTTATGATTCTTATTAATTCAAAATCAATACTTTTTTCTTCATATTATTTGCTTTAGTGATCAGAAAGCTTGAATTGACAAGTAAACAGAATCTTAATGAATCATAATGAACTTTACCTATAACTTTTGTGATGCCAAGTCCCATTCCAATAGAAGAATATGTAAATGACATAATAGCTGCAACAACTGAAAGCAATGCCATGTTGTGGAAATCTGGTATGAATGACATTATGATCTGAACAAGTCCAAATAGCATCATATACACGGAATCTCCATATTTACAAGGTGCTTCATGCCCTTCCTTGTGGTAACAATTTGATTTCAAAATTGCTCTTTGTTTGCGAACATGATCATAACCATTACAACATAATTAAAAAATATCAGTATATGATAGTCTCTCGTGACGAAAGGGCCAATATTAATTGACTAGATGATTAGCCAAATTAATCTAACTTAAATTTTTACTAAATTAACCAAAGTTTAAAAGTATTCTAGATTAACCAAAATAAATAAATAAATAAATGAAAGGAGTTTACCTGATGCTGGTAGCAGATGTAATGACATAGGCACATGTAGCACCATATAAGCTCACATGCACCAACACTCCACACACTTTTCCCCTTATTGCTCCTAATTATTATCATCAACACAATAACGATAAATTCTTAATCAAGTATTCTTTTTTTACAGGTACTATTTAGTCATCACATTATCAATAACATTAAGTCGACGGTGTATGTATTTGAAATTAAATGAATTATTTCACGAATGCATTTGAAACAAATAAGACAGAAATACAAAAAGAAGGAGCACCTAGGTACAACTTGACAGCATCCATGTAGGAGGAGCACCTAATGCTCCCATGTTGAGGGTCATGAAATATATAGCAATCAGAAAGAAGGTACGTTGATATGAAGGTAGTGGCCGCAAAGAGTAGAATACACACAGGACCTGCAATCCATCCTAGTTGTGCCACAGACCATGCTAATGACAATACACCTGCTCCTATCACCCCTGTTATTATATGTGCGACTGCGCTCCATACATTACCTGCAGACCATATAGTACATAATTAAAATTGAAATTGATTAATGGTAGACACCCACTTGTTTATGATAGACAAAGGAAGGGTAGGAAAGGCATTTCCACTAAGTGAGTGCACATGGCCAGCTGGCACTAGTGTGAGAGTGAGTGCACATGGCCAGCTAGCCCTGAGAGATGTGCTTATATATAGTGAGAGAATATTCAGAAGTTGTTATGCATGATATTGAGATATTCTCTTGTGCATCATTGGAGCTGCTAAACTGCTTATGCTTAGAATCACTTATTTTCTGCTTTTTGTTATTTCATTCCCCTACATCAGAGCTAGATTCCACTTGACCTCTAGCTCATATCATCAATAATACTCCTATTCTATATCATTTCACTGTTTTATTCATTTCATAGTTGATCAGATCCTATCAATTTGGTATTCAGAGCCTCGGTTAGTTCAGATTATGGCAAATCAAGGAGATCTGATGGAACAGAGGATGACTTCCATGGAATCATCTCTCACCCAGATCCAACAATTGTTGATGGATCTACAGACACAACCACGACAACGTCGACGACAGGGTCGACCGGTAGGGAGGAGAAACCCACGTGAAGAGTACGACGACGAGAGCGATAGCAGTACCATATCGCGAGATGCTCGTTATCGTCGTAACGACGGTGAAAACGGAATCAGATTCCATGGCCATCGAAGGAAGTTGGAGATTCCCGTTTTCAAAGGTGATGACGCGTACGGTTGGCTTGTATGCATCGAACGATACTTTCAAATCAACGAGATCAGAGTTCATGAGAAGGTAGATGCAGTGACGATCGCGTTAGAAGATCGTGCACTGAACTGGTTTCAATGGTGGGAAGACCAGACACCATCTCGATGCTGGGATGAGTTCAAACTCTCTGTGATCAGAAGATTCCAACCAGGATTGTTGAATAATCCATTTGGACCTCTGTTGAATTTGAAACAGAGAGGATCAGTTATGGAGTATCGTGAGGAGTTTGAGAAGATGATTGCACCACTGAGGAGAGAGCAGAGAGTTATGTTGGAGAGTATATTCCTCAATGGCTTGAAAGAAGAAATACAAGCTGAGTTGAAGCTTTATGAGCATCATGATCTCTCTGAACTGATGGACAGAGCCTTGCTTATTGAGGAGAAGAATGAAGCTCTGTTGAAGAGAGGAGGAAGGGAGAAGACTGATTGGAAAGATAGACATGGATCTTCTAAATTTAGAGATCCTGGAGATTATGGGGGTTATAGTAGGAGGAAGGAAGTTGAGAAAATTGCAGAAAAAAATACTGTGAAGGAGGAGAAGTTAGTTGGCAAGAGACTGAGTCCAGCTGAATTAGATGACAGGATGAAGAAAGGACTCTGTTTCAAATGTGGGGAGAGATGGGGAAAGGATCACTTGTGCAAATTCAAACATATGAGCTTGAGACTATGTGAATGGCAAAGTGATGAGGAAGATGGAAGTGAGGGAGAAGAGGAGGAAACAGAAGAAGGACCTGCAGTTGTGGCTGAGTTAAAAACTCTGCAACTCTCATCACACAGCAAGGAAGGGTTTACCTCTAATAAATCCTTCAAGGTGTGGGTCAGAATTGGAAATAGAGAAGTGCTAACTCTCATAGATTCAGGTGCTACTAGCAATTTCATATCATCAAAACTGGTGAATGAGCTAGGTTTAGCACTGAAGGACACTCCTATTTACACCATAGAAGTGGGTAATGGGGAGAGAATCAGGAAGCAAGGAGTTTGTGAAAATCTGCAGTTCACAATTCAAGGTAACTCCTTTAAACAACACTTTTTCTTGATGGAGTTAGGAGGATCAGAGATGGTATTGGGGATGGACTGGTTAGCAAGCCTAGGCAACATTGAGGCAAATTTTGGTAATTTATGTCTGAAATGGAATTGTGATGGAAGGAAGTTTGGCATACAAGGTGATCCCAACTTGTGTAACAAACAGTCATCATGGAAAACCATTGTGAAAACTTTCCAAGAGGAAGGAATTGGTTTCTTCATACATACTATAACCAACACAGCAGAGAAGGCAGTGGAACATGAGAATGAACAATGGAATCACCTATTGGGGGAGTTTGAAGAGGTGTTCAACATGCCTAATACTCTACCGCCCAAAAGAGAGTATGATCACACCATACTTCTTAAACCAGATGCCACTATACCTAACATCAGACCTTATAGGTATGCATACTACCAAAAGAATGAAATTGAAAAGATTGTAAAGGAAATGATGCAGGCAGGGATCATAAGACACAGTACTAGTCCATACTCTAGTCCAGTTCTATTGGTGAAGAAGAAGGATGGAGGGTGGAGGTTCTGTACTGATTATAGAGCCCTCAATAAGGTCACCATCCCCAACAAATTCCCTATTCCAGTCATTGAAGAATTGCTAGATGAATTGGGGGGAGCAAAAATATTTTCGAAATTAGACTTAAAGTCTGGTTACCATCAAATCAGGATGAAGGAAGAAGACATTGTCAAAACTGCTTTTAGGACACATGAGGGCCATTATGAATACTTGGTGATGCCCTTTGGCCTCACGAATGCTCCATCAACATTCCAAGCACTTATGAATGAGGTATTGAGACCATACTTGAGGAAATATGTGTTAGTTTTTTTTGATGATATTCTCATTTATAGCAAAAATATGGAAGAACATTATTTACATCTCAGAGAAGTATTACAAATCTTAAAAGCTAAACAGTTGTATGCCAACAAGAAGAAGTGTTATTTTGCTCAATTAGAAGTGGAATATCTAGGCCACTTGATATCAGGCCAAGGTGTGATAGCAGATCCCAAGAAGATTGAGGACATGTTGAAATGGCCACTTCCCACAACTCTCAAGGCACTGAGAGGATTTCTTGGATTAACTGGCTATTATAGGAAATTTGTGAAGAATTATGGTAAAATAGCTTGGCCACTCACTCAATTGCTGAAGAAGGAAGGCTTTGTCTGGAATGATGAAGCACAAAGAGCTTTTGGGAATCTAAAACAAGCAATGACCACTATGCCCGTTTTAGCATTACCTGATTTTAATAAGGAGTTTATTATAGAAACTGATGCCTCAGGGAAGGGTATTGGTGCTGTGTTAATGCAGGATGGCAGACCAATATCTTTTATGAGTCAAACTCTTTCTGACAGAGCTCAAAGTAAGTCTGTGTATGAGAGGGAGTTAATGGCAATAGTCTTTGCAGTCCAAAAGTGGAGACCATATGTGCTGGGGAGGAAATTTCAAGTTCACACAGATCAAAAAAGCTTGAAATTTCTTACTGAACAAGGAACTATGGCTGAAGACCAGCAGAAATGGATTTCAAAGTTAATGGGGTATAACTATGAGGTGAAATACAAGCCTGGCAAAGAAAACAGTGTTGCTGATGCATTGTCTAGACAGATGATGTATGCAAACATCTCTACTGTCCACTGTGAATTATGGGAAGGGTTAGAAGATGAAGTACAAAAGGATGAGAAACTGAAAGTGATAGTGCAGTCTCTGGTAGGAGACCCTCTCAGCCACAAGGGATTTCAGTTAAAGGGTGGAAGGTTACATCATGAGGGAAGAGTGGTAATTCCAAAGAATTCCCCTAGAATTGAATGGATTCTACATGAATTCCATAACATAGCTGGTGGTGGTCACTCAGGGTACCTGAGGACTTATAAAAGAATTGATAGCCTAGTGTATTGGGAAGGGATGAGGAAAAAAATTAAAGAATATGTACAGGCTTGTGAGACTTGTCAGCAGAACAAGTACCAATCACTACATCCCGGGGGATTACTCCAACCTTTACCCATTCCTAAACAGGTGTGGAGTGATATATCTATGGACTTTGTTGGAGGACTGCCTAAAACACAAGGCATTGACACCATCATGGTGGTGGTGGACAGGCTAACTAAATATGCTCATTTCCTGCCAGTTAGTCATCCTTACACAGCTAAGGACATTGCAACTCTATTCATTAAGGAGATAGTGAGGCTGCATGGTTTTCCCACATCTATAGTTTCAGACAGGGATAAAGTGTTTCTCAGCACTTTCTGGTCAGAATTGTTCAAGCAATCCGGCACTAAGTTGAAATATAGTAGTGCCTACCATCCTCAGTCAGATGGTCAAACTGAGGTAGTGAACAGATGTGTGGAAACTTATTTAAGATGCTTAACTGGACGACAACCTAAGCAGTGGCCTAGGTGGTTAGCATGGGCGGAGTTTTGGTACAACACTAACTATCATGCCTCTTTGAAGGCAACTCCTTTTGAAGCCCTTTATGGCAGGAAACCCCCAGTGTTGGTAAAAGGTAATGATTGCTTATCTCCAATAGAGGAGGTGAATAAACTATTGGCTGAAAGGGATGATGCTCTCAAGGAAATGCAAGACCAATTGTTGAGAGCTCAAGACATTATGAAAACACAAGCTGATAGACATAGAAGACCAATTGAGTATTAAGTTGGTGATATGGTTTACTTGAAAATTCAACCATATAAGCTGAAGAAGCTGGCTAACAGAATTAATCAGAAATTGAGTCCTAGATATTATGGACCATATGAGATAGAGCAGAAGATAGGAGCTGTTGCATACAAGCTCAAGTTACCAGCTGAGAGCAGAGTTCACCCAGTTTTCCATGCATCTCTATTAAAGAAAGTTGTAGCTCCCACTATCATGCCTCAGCCATTGCCATCATGTATGAATGAGAACTGGCAGTTAGCACTTGAACCAGAGGAGGTTCTAGAAGCAAGAAGAATTGAGGGAAAAGAAGTATAGGTGCTAATCAAATGGAAAGGCTTGCCAGATTTTGAAAACTCATGGGAACCTCTGGAAAAGTTGAGGTCTGAGTTTCCAGAATTTCTTCTTGTGGGCAAGAAGAGACTTGAAGGGGAGGGTATTGGTAGACACCCACTTGTTTATGATAGACAAAGGAAGGGTAGGAAAGGCATTTCCACTAAGTGAGTGCACATGGCCAGCTGGCACTAGTGTGGGAGTGAGTGCACATGGCCAACTAGCCCTGAGAGATGTGCTTATATATAGTGAGAGAATATTCAGAAGTTGTTATGCATGATATTGAGATATTCTCTTGTGCATCATTGGAGCTGCTAAGCTGCTTATGCTTAGAATCACTTATTTTCTGCTTTTTCTTATTTCATTCCCCTACATCAGAGCTAGATTCCACTTGACCTCTAGCTCATATCATCAATAATACTCCTATTCTATATCATTTCACTGTTTTATTCATTTCATAGTTGATCAGATCCTATCAATTAATATAAAGCTAACTATACATTCATTGGAATCGAACTCGATATCACAAGATTTACAACACTACGCATCAACAACATGCGCTAGCTACACCCTGGTGATAGCTATTTATCCTTTGCATGGTATATATTACGTAAGCGGTAGCCGGTAAGCATCATAATTCATAAGCATTATATTAGAGACATAGTAATGTTAATATAATTTTCCTTCTTCTAAATGGAAATTAATTTGAAAGTACTCAAAAATGAAAAGGTGCTATAGTTGCATGGTATCTGCCATTCACACATATACACATACCAACCACCAGTCCAACAATATATGCTTTTGACTAATCAATATCAGCTGGTTTTGCAGAGGTTGTGCAGGAGTGTATGAAAGAGTACATGTATGTAGAAGTTGTAAGGAGTAATTAAGAAGAAAATTAATCACAGTACTCGTACATACAAAAACACTTTTGGAGGAAGGAAATACAAATTATTAATTATATCAGTAAAGAGTAGTACTGTAGAAGTTACCAGTTCTCCTAAAAGGCTCATTAATAAACACGTCACCGGAAGAAGAGCAGTGATCAATCAAAGGAGTGTTGTCTATAATCGCTTCCTTACCCATTAATATCAATGATTCTTCCTTCCTTCCTTCAGTGGTGGATTAATTTTCTTCTCTCGATAATAATAACCAGCCACTAGTAATAATAATGAAAATAAGAGCAACAGGGTGAGAATTGTCAAGACTTTAGCACAATATATATTATGTCAAGACTTTAGCTTCTGGTCCTTATAAACTTGTTGAAATTAAGGTGTTGAATACAAGACGTTGAATTGACAAATCTAGAATCAGCCGCTTCCATTTCAATCTGATATTCAACAGCTTTGTAGCTGCGCGGCCACTAGAATAGATTCAAATTTGTGACCACACACCTAACTGACTGTTCTGATTCTCTTATTCATCAAATCATTTTCTTCTGTTACATAATGTTATGAAGTGTATAATTTAATTCAAGTTTGATATGTTATTTATGGAATGTGGAAAGTGTAACCAACCTTTCCACACCATAATGCCCTTTTATATCAGTCGTTATAAATGAGCCTCTTTTTTTGTAGTATAAATGAGTCTTTTACATGTATGAAAAAACAATACAATCTAGGAATAAAAGAACACGTGAAGTTAACTAAAAACCAAAATTAGACAAGAATGTGAGGCATAGTAACAGGTTGTATGTACACCAGAAATTTTCCCTATTGGTAACGAATGAAGTGTTTCAAAACCACAAGTTATCACATTAAAATTGTATTTTTCTTCAAATTGGAGTTTCCAATTTCAAACATTTCTTAAAAGTCAATTGCCAATATGAATTATTCTTGTTGCTGACATTGATGCTATCATCATGTTAACCATCATAAATAATATTCAACTTGGAAAATTTTCTGTGCCTTAAACAACAAGCTATTCTAGACTTCTGTAAAAATGTATTACTTTACATAATGATTTGCTGCAATAATTTTCAGCATCAATTACATAAATATAGATGACAGTATTAACAGATCAATTGTATCATCATGAATTTCCAAGCTTCAAATGTACAAACCAAATAAAAAATATTCCGACAATGGACAATTAGTCAATGAGCTCAACAGTCAACACCATGCTTAGCCTAGCCTGAAAATAATAATAGTCTAAACTCTTGTAAATTTGTTTGCCTTGACAACCTGAGGCAGAGATTTGAGAAGGGCCGAGGATGGCTTTCGAACGGTGTGATTAAGCAGTAACATAAACGTCAGAAGCGTTAAGGCTCCAGCCTGATGCGCAGTACCCAAAGAAACAGGAACATATGAAAGAAGTGTCGAAACTCCCAAGGTGACCTGTAGCCATACAAAACAATTATATTTATAAATATATCTAGCAATAAATGTTATAAACTTTATGCATCAATGAAAAGAAGATGGAACACCAGGTTTGATGATTGCGTATTCAGCTCTGAAGGGTCCAAACAATATTCACTATTCAACAATAAATGATACAGATCACATAAAACTGAAAACTGAAATAATAACCTGAAGAGATGCCATGCCAAAGACGCCTCCAACCACAGACCGTACTGCAGGATGTATGTCCAATTTTCTTGTTGATAACCACAAGGCACTAACTGAAATTAGGGTTGCAGTTGCAAGGATCCGGTGATTCAGCTGTAAAAACAAAACACATAATAAAATTTATCTTATTAAATTTTCATGCATAAGAAGAGTGCCGTTCAGTTTAAGTGTCGAGCAACATTAAAGTTCATGGCTTAAAGCATGTTTCATTGAAGGTTTTGAAATATTTGTAGAAATAAATGAAAGAATTGCTGATATCTGCTGATTAAACTATGTAAAACCACAGCTCCGAGAACAAGTTTATTGCAAATTTTCTGCCTTAAAAAAAGTACTTGTGATTTGTGAATACTTCATTAAGTTCAAACTTCTCAACTCTTGAAGAGAAAATAAAAGGCAAGCCAAAAAACACATGTGAAGAAACAAAGGTACTGCAATCTTTTATTTTCCATCAATAAATCAGAATTGGTAATACCTGTACAGTTGATGTATTCTCAAAGAAATTTCGAATCAGAGGTTTCATTTCAAGAATGTCTTCTGGGATCCATGTATCACCCATCTTTGGAAAAGTATTGAATGCATGCCCCTGGCAATCAACATGTAAACAGAAATGAATGATTATCTTTTATCCTCATCAACGGCTCAATTATCATTACAAGTACAAATAAAATAGGGATCAAAATTGTTGAAAAAGCTAACATACAGCATCATTTCCTGCAACAAATGCACCAGAGACAGCAGTAAGACCAACAAGTAGGCTGACAGGCAACGCAAGTCTCTTCACTTTAGCTGCCCCACGGACCCACGTTAGTGATTCGGCAGGTGGCTCAGGCATAACAACAGAAAGTGCTGTCCAAAAGAGACCGCAATAAATAGCAAATGCTGATGTAAGGTGAGCTGCAAGACGATAAGGGCTCACTCTTGGCTGAGAATATTCAGTTGATGGTTCCTGAAGAAGGAAAATGCTATTAGAATCTGTTGTTCTGGCCAATTCTACTTGAAACAAACAGATATTATTTTCTTTATGTTCCAACCTCTAAACCACTTTTAACCATCCACCAGCCGATGAGACCCTGCCCAGCACCCAGGCCAAATAAAGCAGAGAGTCTCAGTCCTAATCTTAATGTAATATACCCTTTATGTAGAAAATATGAATATGGTAAAGCAAACATAATTCCCAGCGCCCTTCCCCACATACGATGTCCATATTCCATCCAATATATGAACTTGAATTCTTCAATCTTCATCCCTTTGTTAACACTGCAAGACATGTGCAACAGAGCATTATCGTAATTTATAAAAACAACTACAGTTCTTTCAGACTAAGTGTCAATTCACTTCCATTCCTCTGACTTTTGTAATTGATAGATACATAAGAAACACGTTTGTTCATTTACACGGTTCAAGAAAGCTAGTTCCAAAAAAGTAAATCAATTTTGTAAATCATTATCCATTTTATCTTTATTAATTATCCATCTTCATAGCATTAAATACACACGAGTTAAGTTTTTCTTACATCGATAACATTTAGAAGAGACTTAATGAAAAAGTAGATGTCTACAAAAATAAGTTTAAAACAAATGTTTCACTTTACCGTTTGTATTCAGGTGACTCCTGATATTTTTCAAACTCTTGCAACCACGCCTCATCTGTCAAAGGAGGAAACTCACCCGTGAATTTCCAATCAGTCATTGAAAGACCGGATCTAGTGAGTCTCGTTAAACCCCCGAGTATAACCATGCTAAACACCCATGCGGCAGAGCCAAATAGCCATATTCCAACCACCTTCTGAGCATGAGAACCTCCTTTCACAAGCAACTTCAACCCCTCCTTATGTTCGGTCCCAGCAGACACCGTCCTAGAAAAGCTCCTAATGAACGCCACATGATGACCCTAAGAGTACCATAACTTTTTCTCAGAACTCGCAAAACTAACTGCATTTACAAAGCATTCACACAAAGCAATGGTAATAAAAAGATGAACAATAATATAGCTATTTTCCCATAATGCCATTGACATTTCACACATAAAAATCAATTCGATTCAACACCTCACAACAAATAATAGGGAGGGAATATCAATATTTCAATGACTAAGTCTTTAAAACAATAACATCTCATGTAAGTTTACAATTTCATATCAGCTTTTACAAATCACTTTTTTTTTTCTTTCCCAAGACTTATTATTTGCCAATATCAAATGCCCAAACTCTCATTTTTTTGTCGAATTGTGTTATCTCATAAGCGGATGCAAAATGGGACGTTTAAACAAGCTACTTACTTGTCTTATGTTGGATCACCATTTGATATGAAGCATGGACACTGAGACGGACACCGGACACGACTGCACAAATAATTTTTTTTTTGATAAAGTGATATAATTCAATGTAATTATAAGTGTCGGTGTCGTGTCCGACACCGGACACGTCTAATCTAAGGAGTGTCCGAGCTTCATAACCATTATAATAAAACAAAAACCAGACACCAAACATGACACACATTGTAACACGTCAACACTAATAATAATTTGAAAAAATGACATAATTCAATGTAGCCATATGTGTCAGTTTTGTGTCTGACACCATAACACGCCCAATCCGACAAGTAGATATATACTCCAAAAAAAAAAAAACTTTGCATTTATGGCCCAAAATTATATTTTTCTAGAAATTATTGCAATTGGGTAGCTAGATGAATACAATTGGTCATCATCAAATCCACAACTCTAACATAAAAATCAACTAATTGAAAAATCTCATATCACAGAATCAACTATTAAACTAAAAACAAACAATAAAAATCACAAATTACATAAATAAATACATAGAAACTGAAGTAAGATTAAGATAACCTTAGGAATAAAATGGGATTTGAAAGTATGAAAAAAATGTGTTGAAACAGAAGGATTGATAAAGTTGAATGATTGTTGTTGTGTGGAAGGATGAGAGAAAGGAATCGTCGTCGTCGAGGGTTTCCTTCCGGTGAGTTTGTGAATGAAAGATGCTTCTTTGCTCCGTTTCAGAATTGATCCAATCGCTATTCTACCGAGCATTTTCTTTCTGTGTAGAGTTTATGCAAAATTGAGGGTTTAAGCAAGGTTTTGACAAAAGTGTTGTCGTTTTATGTTGATTCGACGTGTCGTTTTATGTGCCTAGTCCTTTAAACCAATAGAGTGACGTGAATGTGAAGTGTACTTCTTCCCAATTTGCATAAAAAATGTTATTTCATAGTTTAATTTAAATTGAGCATTATTATATGTAACAATTAGTAAATTCCAATGTTTATTGTCAAAAAAATAAAATAAAATTCCAATATGAAAAGAAAAGAGGTGGGGGATAACAACCCAAGTTGGAAGACTATCTTCATGACGACCTACTGGTATTTATGGAAGTGGAGAAATAAATCTATTTTTGAAGATGACTTTAAACGACCGAGCAACTCTTGTTTGTTAATTCAAAAGATGGCAAGAGGTATTGATGATTGCATCCTCGAGGGTTTTCATAGTAGTCCACAACAGAAGGATACAATATACATTGGTTGGAATCGACCTCCTGAAGGTTGGACAAAACTCAACTGTGACGGTGCTTGCAAAGGGAGTGGTGCAGAAGCGGGATGTGGAGGCCTTCTTCGCGACTCTTGTGGGAGATGGATCAAAGGTTATACTAAGAAGATTGGAGCTTGTGATGCTCTTCATGCAGAAATGTGGGGCTTGTACCTCGGTCTTCACTTGGCTTGGAGGGATAGAATTTATCATCTCATCGTGGAAAGTGATTCTAAGATTCTTGTGGACATGATTACTAGTAACTACAAATTTAGTGGAACTATTCCAACTCTTGTGCAACGCATTCAAAGGCTTCTCTCATTGGATTGACATGTTAAAATTAGCCACACATGGCGAGAAGGTAATAGGAGTGCAGACTGCCTTGCAAATTTTAGTATTTCTATAAATTCTATGGATTTTCATATTATGTTGAATCCCCCTAGCGTTCTCCAGAGTCTATTGTTTGATGATATCTCCGGGGCTTGCATGCCTAGGAATATTAGTGTAGTTTCTTAATTTTTGTTTTCTTTGAGCCTTTGGCCCTCTTTTGTACAAAAAAAAATAAAATTCATGAGCCTCAATAATATACTACCTCGTATTTTTTATCTCTTGTAACCAAAACAAAAAATACTACCCCGTATTTTAAATATAAGACTTTATTTGACTAAATTGTAAATTTATTTATCATGTTTTGACCGTGTTTTTTTTAATAATATATAGATGTAAATATTAGCATATAAGATTTTGTTTGATTTGTTTTAATGAATATTTTTAAAATATCAATTTTTTATAATTTTTACTGATGATCAAAATTGTGCATTGACATACGTTCTGTAGTCAAACATTATCTTATATTTAGGGTCGATTTGATTTGACTTTATCTTTTGCTATAGAAACAACTTTGTTATGTGTAAAAGTGGTGAGGGATAATAGATCACTTTGAATTTTTATCAATGATATAGTTGAAAATAATTAAAAAACTTGTAAATAATTAACACAGCTCAAAGGTTTCTATTGATTTGCATTTGCATGTAACTTGGTATGAGAGAGAGATGAGTCATAGTGAAAGATTTAATAGAAAATTTGTGATGTTCATACATTATTTCTAGTTATACATTACAAGAAATAGGTACTCATCAAATTGCCATGACCTACTTAAAGGTATTTGATTTATAAATCAATAGAAATGTTCCATTGGTATAACTCTTTCTCTGGTACTCTCAAATCAATAGTCACAAATTCAGATTCTTCCTCATAACGGAAATCCACCTCTTCTGAATCAACGGTGATCAACTTCGGCCGAGTTGATGAATAAGCACCGAATAAACCACAACCGCGCACTTTCATGGAAACATTTGCACTTCCATTAGATCCGGAACTGAGCTCTTTGACAGCTCCTCCTGAATTCAACATCTTGATTAAACCAATAGGAGCAAATTTGACAGCATTTGGTAATTCCTTCACAGGGACTACCGTAAAAATATCATATTCTCGCGATTTCATGGTAATCGGGACAGAAACATCCTTCGGAAGGTAGACTACTTCACCTGCAAATTAACATGATAGAGAAAGATACCATAATACAAAAGATAATCGTGTTAGCTTTTGTAATAATCTTTTGGAAGTGTGATGTGAAGCCTTAAAACATACCAGAAAGATGGGAAAATATGACGGCGTCTCCTGTCCATTTATCATCTGCAACCGTGGATAAATAGTCGATATCTTTAGCCCTAATGATGCCGGTGACTGTGCCTGGATTCTCATCATGGATAAGAATCTTCTTTCCATCTTTGCACCACCCAGCTCCTTGGCAATTGAATACACCAACAACGCCAGAATAATCGTTCATGTTCCATATCTTTAGAAGACTGCAATAATAAAATCCAAGAGTAAAGAACAAGCTAATATATCACTAGGACAAGTATATTTAGCCAGCTTGAGAATTGTGGATTCTTTACCTCTTTCCGTCTCTAGCAGGATCGGCAAATAAGCAATCTTTGGTTGGTCTTCCTGGAAGTTTAGCTCTTAGTATAGAACCATCAGGAAGTACAAGCTTCTTTAAAAGATTAAAGTCATGGTGTCCAGGCTTGTCACTGCACAACATTAAAACTTCAGAAGGTAAGATATTTTTTGTAAACAGTGTAAAATGCATTTACACAATCGAATTCAGTTGTGTGCACAACATTTGGAAAAAGAGAAGTTACGATAAGAAATCGTTACCTGACATAAATAGGACATCCTCCAACTGCTCTTGCAGCAGCATGATATTCAGCCATTGGATGTAGACTCTAAAGTGCGTAAAAAATTCGAAGCTAGTTAGATCATGAAGAAGCTAGCTAGCACATACTTTTTTTAAGGAAAGAAACTTCAAATAAGGATCTGTTTTTTAACAACTTACATGAAACATGTCCCAATCTGGCTGCATAAATTCACCAAGGAAAATAGTATTATATGCAACTGACGCAATGTGAATCGTGTGTGATGCAGGGTCTCTCGGCCAGAAATCATCTGAAGCTCTAATAACAGCCGAACGCTTCGCACTGCAGCATATACATTCATTAAAAAAGGTCATTATTAATGTTATGATAAATCTAGAGGAATTTTCATAAAAAAGCATTCACTTGAGTTTTTGTGAGTAAACCTACCTGTATAATCCGTCTGTGTTGTGACTCATGCAACAAATGATTCCATTATCAGGAAAGTTCCTAGAGATTGATGCCTCCAAGGCCTGATGATATTTCCTTGTAAGTTTAACTCTCCCACCATGTCCTGCTCCAAGAGTTTCAAGGATGTTCTGAACATCAACTTTGACACCGTCGATACCAGCAGACGCTAGATATGAGTGGAGTTCATCATAAAAGTGATAAACTTTTTCAGGATTCACAAGGCCAAGTCCATTTATGGAAATGGTATCTAAAGCTTCATCTGGTTGATTGGACTTAACTCCAGGAGATGAGATGGGGAATGTCATCTTTGACTCATAGTGTTCCATGCCACTAATACCGGGTTTAACACCTCCCCAATATCCTGTTATCGCATGCCACACATACACGTTCCTATAAACAAAAAACACCGAAAAATTTGCAAAGATCATTAGTCGTCGAACTAAATGTGTTTAGAATTTTGAAGAAAAATGAAAAAATTGCATACTTTATAGCATGTTCTTTTTTTATTTCATTGGTAATATGATTAAGTCCCATGGCAGGGTCCTCTACCCGGTGACCTTCCTTTCCGTCTTTCTGGAATTTGTGATTCTCTTTGATATGAGTTAAGCGATTCGCAAAGCTGTTAAAGAAGAAACCAACAAAATTAATTTTCCTTATTCAACATTGCGAAAATGTATGAACCTATAATATAATCTATTTTTGACAATGAAACTTACTTTGCTGCACAATCCGCTTTCCATTCGACACCATTGGGATCCATGCTAACAGATTGCCATCCATCGTCAATTATAACAAACTTTGCAGGAATTCCACCTTCCTCAAAACTGTAAATAAAAATAATAAATTTCACAAATTAATGTCTATGACTATGTGATGCAAAAACCTTGTAACTTAAACCACTTTTAGTGGAAAGAAATAACACACCTTTGTAATCCTTGCTTCACATTCTCTGATGTGACATTGGTATAGAAAGCATCCCATGTACACCAACCAAACCAGTTAAGCATATCTGGCATCTGAATAATAAAAGTAGGTAATGAATTTTAAGATTCAACTAGGCCATGAAGTTTTTGCTGTAAAGTCGGAAAAAAGATGTTAACCTTCTTTCGCTCGCGATGACAGAATGTCTTCAAGTGTTTCTCAACAGTTCTGAATAAATAAAAAATAAAACCAATGAATTTTGTTAATTGCATATTTATAAGAAACACAACAATGTGTATTCAAATAGTCTTGCTTAAGCTCAAAAGGCATTGGACTTATAGCTAATTTTGTTTTTGTTGGATATGGCTTGAGCGAACGGTTTAGGGGTAATCTTGTAAACTGGATCGTAGTATTTAAATACAAGTTCTACTTTATAAACTCTAAACTTGAAATCATAATACAAAGGAACTGCAGTTGGAGAAGTAGAAACAATTGGTCAACCTCTGTTATCAAACATCGTGTGTTCATTGTTTGCATTTTCGTATCAATATTCTTTTGAATAGGAATAGTGGTTCTAACAATTTTAAGTTAGATGAGTCCTAATATTGCGCTAATGGAACATGTTCTAATTCAGATCACTTCAGAAGATTAAAACTTGAAGTCTGATCCTAGTAATCTAAAGAACTCAAAAACCAAATTTTTTTTAACAACTAAATAGTACTAATAAAGTGAATTATGAAAACCAAAATTTTAACAACTTGAAGTTTGAAACTCACTTGACCGCATTTGTTATAACTTCATAAGGATCCGATCCGGCCCCAATAAACACCAAATGAGTCCCATCAAATTCCTCCACATCAGGACACCCTGTAATCACCATGCATACATAACAAACATTAGTATCCGCATTATGGTCCTACTTGACTCGAAGAATTAGTCTCTACAATTTGGCGCAGAGGTTACCCGAATTAAATTAAAAAAAGAATCAATAAAATAACGATATTGTTATGTTGTTATGAAGAGTACATACCACTTTCGACACAAATTTCAATTTCATTTTGATCATTCCCTTGAAGAACTGCCCTAAAATCTCCTTCCAAAATAGGCAACAAAACCGCGTAGGTAGAAGTAGAACCATCTTGTTCTCCTTCTCCATTGTTGATCCCTCCATCAATATCACAACCCTTGTGGGCTTCAATAAGCAAAAACTGTGTCTCAATAGGAATTTCTTGTCCACAAGTACCCATTCTCTGTGTCATCCACCACATTTTGAACCGGAAAAGACTCATAAATCTCAAACCCCTAAAACAACAAAAACACCAATAAAAATCAAAACTTTGACTCACCAACCTTAAATAGTAACACTTGCAATCATAATAAAAACATCATAAACCAAAAGGGGTAACTTTAATCCTTAAATCACACAGTTTCAACACAACAACATCAAAATAATCAAATAACTACATACATTTTTTCATCATGACAGTATAAAACAAAAATATACCAATCACAACATAGTTTGAGTTTCAGCTAAAAAAATGTTCTTTTTCACAACAAATTTGCATTTAAAAACAAAAATAGAAAAATAAAAATAAAAAACAGAAATTTTGTAAAGAGAAACATGAACATACTCAAGCTTCCCAATAGGAAAAACTCTGCGGCTACCCTTTTGGTGAGATGAAACACCAACAAATGCACCATTGATCAATGAGCCACCAGAAGCAGGAGTAACAAGAACATTATCATGAACATGACTCAGAACTTTCTTCCCCAAAACCATCAAGTTACCATCAGCAACAGTAATTCCTGCCCCTACAGTCATCTTCAAAAGATTCCAACAGCGGCAAAGGAATCACAGAACAAACAAAGAGAATGAACGAACCCTTTGTTATCAAATGCAAGTGAGAAAGATTCAATGGAGGAGGTGTGAGGTTTTCATGAAGCGGGGAAATGGTATTTATAATGATATACATTACAACTTACAAGTGTATGGTTTTTTTATTTTCATTATCATGGTGATAAATTTTTGTGGTTAAGAATTTAAAATATGTAATCATTTTTTTATGGGTCTTGCTATATGGTGCATCCATGCACTGTTTAAGGAACATTTATTTAGATTGGGTCCCACATAATTTAGTGATATATGCAATATTTTACTATTAAATTACTGAACACAAGAACACTGTTACCGAAATTTTTTTAAAGCTAGATGTAGGTGTACACGTAACTAACTTACTCCCTACTCTATCCTTTGGTCTACCTTTTTAACTTCATTTACTGCAATTATTTTTTCAATTCTTTTGGGTGGCTCATATACTATACTGCTTTCTATACCAAAAAAATATACTATACTGCTTTTTTTTTTTTGACGGATATATACTGGTTAACAAATTGATAATCTCCCTCAATAGTAATCTCGTTTGTTCAATTTATTTTAATTAAAACAAAAAATAATTTAAAAATATTAAAATCTTAAAATAAAGTACATATAAGTGCAGAATAAGATCCAAAATATTAAATAAAATAAAATTGAACATGCATGCTCTCTTAAAAATATCAATCCATGTTATTTTATCAACATCTGCAATCTGCATCTTCCTGTTAGTAACAAATAGTAATTTTAATTAGTAAAAAATAAAAAATAAATCACACTACAATTAGAAATATAAAAAGTTAAAAATAAAACAATGTAAAATTTGTACCTAAACTTTTGAAAGTAGAATTGGATTTAAATGTTCATCTTCACAAGTTTTCTTCTTCTTCTTCTTGAGTTTCTCCTTGGATTCTCTTAAAGGACATCCAGCAATATTATGTCCTACACCTTTGCATAATCCACAAGTATTCATACTGTGTGATAGCTCTTTTCCACTCTTAAGACGTCTTCGTTTGGGACGACCTTTTGGTTTGGATTTTGGAGGACAATGAACAACATGTTGTGAATGAGTCTCGTTGTTGCAATTTGTTACTTGTTCTTCAATGACAACATTTCTTTGGAGTTCTACTTCATCATTAGCAGGTGATTCTTGAAGCCGCCACCGCAATGGCAAGTAGTCAAAAGGAATTTCATGGCAATCTTTATGAAGAAAAATACTAAGAATGTGACGACATAATATCCCCCAAAATTCAAAGTGTTTGCAACTGCATGTAGCTACTTTGCCATCCCAATAGATGACATGTTTTCTAGTTCTACTAGTATTAACATGTTTATAATATCGCAAGACAAACACATTGTCATTTTCATCATGAATTGAATATTGAGCTGACCATTCAAACTGCTCTTAAAACTTATGAAAAGCAAACCGTGTAAGAACGCTATGTGCTTTCTCTTGATGAACCGTTTAATAAACGCATTGATACTTTCTGATCTTCCGGTTGTTGTCATCCCACCAAAGAAATAGTCACGAAGATAAGCTAGTGCCCAATAACTCCTAATTTCATACAATCCTTTCACATGTTTATTTGACTGTAGGTTGTACTTAGCAACAACTTCTGGCCATTGTTGTTCAAATTCTTCACGTGTCTCCAACTTATACAACTCATAAAAATCAGAACACCATTGTGCATATTTGTCTCTAAGTATAGCATTAAACCAAGAACTAAACTTGGAAGTGATGTGCCATATGCAAAAACTATGTTTTGTTGATGGCAAGTCTTTCGAGATTGCTTCTTTCATCCATGGATCTTGATCAGTTAATATAGTCTTCGGAGGCTTCTTCATCAAAGATATGAAAGTCTAAAATAATTGGAAGTTTAATATAAGTTTAAAAAAAATAGGAAGTTATGTATACTGATAAAATATAATAAATAATGTAAGCATAGAAGTTACCTTCATTAGCCAACGAAATGCAGCCACTGTTTCATTCCGTAAGAGTGCACATCCAAAAAGTATAGTCTTTCCGTGGCTATTCATACCCACAAAAATTGCAAATGGCATTTCATAAGAATTGACCTTGTATGTAGTATCAAATACAACAACATCGCCATAGCTTTGGTACCAATCAAAACAAGAAGCGGGGGACCAAAAAATATGTTCTAACCTTCTTTCTTCATCAAGTGTATATGCATATTGAAATTTAGAGCAACTTTTTTTTGCATCATCACAATACTTTAGGAGATCCATAACATCACTTCTTTGAACCTTTTTATTGGTTTTCAAAAAGAGATTCCGAATATCCTTTTCCATAAATTGAAGATAACCATGCTTCACATTCTTTTCTAGCTCTATGACACGCATTATTTGTCTAACTGAAAGTCCGCCTTCTTTTAATAAGAAAATCCGTTCACGATCTTCTTCCAAGATAGTTCGATAAGCCGGTAAGAAACGCACTTCTGATTGAGTTAGCAAACCATGATTATGTTCAATAACAAATGACGTAACTCGCCACTCAATTGGAAATATATCATGAGATTTATGTAATTTAATTCGCAAAAGAGCTTTGCATTCACACTTTGACGATTCTCTTTTTCTTTGCTCTTTTGATGGATCCATAATTTTCAATGAGACTTTACCTTCACGGTGGCAAAAAAAATCACGCTTGATAATAACTCCATTTTTTTTTATGAATCTACCTTTCTTTATTGAAAATCCTTGTTGATAAGCATATCTCTTATAAAAGACAAATGCTTCTTCTTCGCTAAGAAAAATTTGACCAACAAAAGGAACACAATTTGTCTCATTACAAGTTTCATCTTTATCAACTTCTTCTAAAATTTCACCTATCTCAATATTTTGACTTGAAGGTACTTGACCTTCTTTCTCAAGACTCTCAATATTATCAACTTCTTCTAAAAATTCATTTATCTCGATGTTCTGACTAAAAGGTACAAGACTTTCTTTCTCAAGATTTCCAATATTATCAACTTCTAACACATTATTCTCCGAAAATTATCATTTACCGGACATTCATTCAAATCAAAATCTACCGGACATTCATTCAAATCAAAACTTGTTCTATTGTTGCTCATATCTATAGCACTACCACTATCCATTATACTATTTATAATCTACAAATAAAACAATAAATAAATAATGTGTTTAAATAGTAAGAAAAATGAATTTAGTATTATATCATGCACACAATAAAAATTAAAATTGAAGATGGAAAATATGTACCTGTTAATAGAAGACTTGAATATTTGTCTTTACGTTGAATTGGGAGTATTAGAGAACTAACAAAAACTTATTTGTTTCCCAGTGGCACAGACGCGGGAAAAAGCTACCTTAACCTTCCATCTTCTATTTTTCAATACACAGTATTTGTTTTGTTTTTTTTTAATGTATTATTCCAATTAACAAATACAGTTTGTATTGTAAATAAATAAAAAACAAATAAACTTTTCATATTCTAGGTAGTTGTGTTTTTTACTGAAGCTTTTAGGTAGCTGTGTTATTTTTGATACACTTTGTATACCTACAACTAGCTTTCAAAACATTTCGGTAATAGTGAGTATAACATTTATTAAAATATTGCATATATTTACAATTATGTGGGACCCAAACTAGTTAAATGTTCCTTAAACAGTGCATGGTATGCACCATATAGCATTTGCCTTTTTTTATTTATTTTAGTACTTTGAAATTTATTTGATCTCATCTATTGTACAGTATATGGTAGCTTGTATTGACAAATAATAATTTTTTATTAATACAAATGTGACTTTGTATATTTTTTTGGATTATATATATATATATATATATATATTTGGTCAGGGGATTAAATATATTTTTAGTCCTTACAAAATAGTGACTTTTAAATTTAATCTTTGTTTAATTTTTATTCAATTTTCAATCTCTAAAGTTTGTTTCTTGCATATAGTTTTAGTCCATACTAAAACTAAATTTCCTTAATTATATTTAACCTCTTAAATTTTTGAATGATTATATGATGAATATGTTTAAAATATCATATCTAGTTTATTTATTAAAATTTAAAATTTTTTAACATTATATAAATTAAATATGAATTTTTTAAATTGCAAAAGTTCGAGAGAAAAAGTAACAAATTGAATTAATTATTTAACCATAAATGATTTAATCATTGACAATTAATTAAATCAAATCATCTATCATTGATCAAATGTCATACTCAACTTAATCTGATAAGCCTTATTATATGTTGATATTACTAACTAATGAAATTTTTAACGGTTTTAGGAGAAAAAATCATTATAAATAGTAACACGTAATGCTGTGTCAGCCAGGTTGGGATAATGCTACTATGGTGCCCAAAATGTTAGGAATTTTTTCTCTCTGTTTTTTCAACAGCACAAGTGAATTATTTATTACTATTAACACTATTGTTTACGCACAAGTGGTGCCACTTTACAATGATTAATGAATTTTCAATTCACAAAAGATTGATTGTGTCTCCTGCCCATAACAAAAAAAAAAAAATCATACGCCATGAAACTTTATTATTGTCATTTTAGATGGTGCCAAGTTGACACACATGGTTTATATACATTGGTTAGTTGGTTACAGTTTATGTTTATACGTTGGATGTGGTCCTCTCTATTTTCACTTTTGGAATCTACTTAAATTTTTTTATTATATCAAGATGGGAACAACTATAATTTAATATTATAATTATTTATGAACATAAGATAGATTTTTAAAAAGTGATTAATTATATTAGCACTATTAGCACGTTAGATTAACACAAGACGTGCTTCATCCAAAATATAAAACAGTACAAATTACACACATTCCACATAACCACAAAAACAAAAGACAATGGTACAAGAAACAATCTCTAAACTAACTAGCCCTCCACCCTAAACATGCCAAATGTTGAGTATACCACAAACTGAACTCAACAACAAAATATTTTTTTTTTTTTGGTACAACAACAAGAAACAAACTTTAATTTTTCTATTTAGCCTCTTAACCTCTTTCTATTTAGCCTTAAACCACCATTAAACCTAAAGTTTAATTTGAAAGAGACCTTCATTTTGAATTTTTCAAAGCCACCAAATAGTGGCTAACCATAAATCATAGAACAAGTTTCTAGGCTTCGTCGAATGAACTTGAAGACTGATAAATTGTTGGACATGAAACACCGCCTCAGAATAAAAAATATCCTGCAAACCAAGCCAATGAATTAGAATAACTTATGAGAAAAATCACAAATAAAGAAGAGATGTGATAAAGACCTTGTCAAGTTGCAACAAAGCCTACACAAGTGTGAACCTCTAAAATAAGTGAGTTATCTTTTTGAAATGTTTATGTTGGAATTAATTTAATAGAAATACATACACATGTTCGGTAATAAAAGATTAAACGAATAATTATGCTTTAGGCGGAAGCAAAAAACATGTATATAAAACAGGATCTACGACATGTTTGATTTATCAAGGATATATATTGATAATTAGGTATTAGGAATACCTGGATAAAACTTTGATGGAAGTCATCTCAACAACAACGATAAAGAGAGGAAATGATATAAAACAAACGTCAACATCAACACGGTTAGCGGTGGCTAATTTGGTTCTTCTTCAACCGGTACCTTTATGCCTCTAGTTCTTTTCAGATGGGGAGAAAAGAAAGTTTTGCCATGTACGGTGTATTGGGGACCATAACCTCTTTTATATTGAATGGCCATAAGAGTTTCTCATTATTCCATTAATAAGCCATCCAAATATCTGGACATCCACTCATATTGGACTCATACCAACTAATTAATTAATTAATGGTGCCAACTTGTGTACCCTCACAAAATTTGGGGGTATTTACCTCCATCTATTATAAAAAGTTTTGAGCAATACATTTTTTTATAAAATACACCGTTGGATTGAAAGTTTATATCATATAGATCATTTGTGTAAAATTTCAGACAAATCTAAAATCATTTGATATGCTATTGAGACACATAAAGATTAACGGTGTTTAAGAAATCTCAAAAACTGTTAATTTTAATTCGTCTAAATAACATATCAAATGATTTTAGATTTGTCTAAAATTTTACACAAGTGATCTATATGATATAAAATTTTAATCCAACGGTTTATTTTACAAAAATTTATATCGGTTTAAAAAAATTTAAGTCGTTGGGGGTAAATACCCCCAAATTTTGTGGGGTACACAAGAAAATACCTTAATTAATTATCTAAATAGAAATCTAATTAGTCTTTTACTTAACTTGATCACTAATCAACTAAGGCTCTTAATTGATAAATAACTAATATAATCAGTAAAGATATTTGTCCACATAATATTATAGGAATATACTAAAATATTCCAACAGTTTATACGAAGAGATTTTATTTCAAGAGCATTCTCAAAAATGACTAAATTGAATACATTGTTTATATAGGATATGAATTGATAACTAACTAAACATGGTGAAGAACTGAAGATGAAGCTCAATGATTGAATAATCAAATTGAGTTAGGCATGCTCAAGGAAGGTAGAACAAATTGTCAAGTTGAACTAATAAACATGCTCAAGGCTGAACTCGGTGACTTAAATGGTTAAGTTGAGTTAGATAAAGCTTAGCTTAACGACATGTATGATTAAATTGAACTAGACATATTAATGGTCAAAATGTAATAAATTAAAATTTGTATAGTCCTCTATACGAGTCGATCTAATTATGTAAACAAGATACTCCCTCTGTCTCATTATATAAGTCTTTCTGATTAAAATCAAGCTTATTTAGAAATGTTGGTAGTGTAATTATTATGTCTAGTTTGTGTGTAAATTTTACTAAATTATCCTTTGTTTGTATATGATTTTAATTTGACTTTTCACATTTAAATGCAAGTTAGTATAATAACTAGGGGTATGTGTAGGAAAAAAAGTAATGATTGCATCTAGTAATTTATAAAGAGGCTTATATTTTAGGACTAAACTTTATTTGAAAGGGTGCTTATATAATAAGATGGAAGAAGTAATATCATACTGTGATTTTTGTTTTTTTCTCCAATGGGAGTCTTAAAACGAATTTTGAAAGATGGGTCCATATATACATGTGGTATGATGAGAGACAAGTAAATCCGGTAAATATCTAAGCACACGTGACCAATTTGATTGAACTGAGGTTGGTTGATTCATTGTCTTTGGATGAGATTAAGGAGAGAGATTTAGTTAGTTACGAATAGAAACGACGATTGTGACGTTAGATAGATCATATAGGATTAACTGTTTGACCAACACTAAACTCACCACAACCTTCACAGATCCAACTTGCCATTTGCTAATGTCTCATTTTTTTTACCTACGCCAAACTGACAATGACACAAAATATAACATCAGGGGTTGATCTTATGTTGTTTTTCTTAAACGTTTCGGGCTCGTTTGGTACGCAAGATAGAGAGACAATATATGTTAAAATTATCGTATCTTATTTAAATATTTTGTTTGGTGCACCAATATCATATGTTATTCATATCTCATTGACTCTTTGTTATTTTAATCTTTATTTTAAGCTAGGTTACCAATTTGATAGCATAATTAATTTATCCAATACATTATTCATTCTCATCTTTCCACAATTATATGAAATTAGTTAATAATAAATATTTTTTAATTAATATCAATTAATCATTAAAAAAACTCAATTAAATATATGCTTTTTTAATAACACATTTATTCTTTAAGGATAATTTGATTATTTAAATATAATATATATTTTATGATGTCAATATGAAGTGTGCATCAAACAAATGATAGGAAAAATTAATGTTAACTTATTTTTTATCATGTGTACACCAAACACATGACAAGATAATATTTATCATGTCCTTATTTTATCGTATTATTTTCTTTTTTCTTATCATATTTTGTCTCTTATCAATCCGGTGCACCAAACGGGCCCATGTTACTTACTGTCTAAAAATATGTAAAACAACTCTGTTTATGTAAAACAGATTATCAACTACGAAGTCCATATAAAATAGCTCAGTTTATACTGAATATGTCATTTTAGTCCTTGAAAATGTCATTCATTGTCATAATAATCACTGAATCAGCATAATTTTTTTATAAGTTCCTGGATGTTGATTTTATTAGTCAAATTAGTCTATAATTTTAAAATAGTGTTAATTATGATGATGTGTTCCTTAATTTTACAATGTCAGATGCTTATGTGTGACTTTTATGTTAATTAAAGATTAAAATGACTTCAATATCTCTTTCATTTAATGAGAATAAAACAACGAATTAATTTATTATATTTTTATTTTTTCAAGAAGATGAAATGTTTCTCCATCTTGTCTTTCATTTTTGGTCCATTAAGAATGTAGATATTACACATTAGCATATGATTTAACAAAAGTAAGAGACACATCATTATAATTAACATCTTTTTAAAATTTTGGACTAACTTTACTAACAAAATCAACATCCAAAGACTTAAAAATATTTTATGCTGATTCAAGAACTAATATAACAAAGAGTAACACTTTCAGGAATCAAAATAGTTTTTACTCAATTTTATTATTATCCCAAGTAATTAAGAGATCCAATTTTATAAGTCAAATTTTTGTAAAAAAAGTGAAGTCATTTTATTTTTCTTTTCTTTCTCTCCCTATTGTTTGAGTAATTGAGAGAATTTTATTTTGTAAAATATCATTGAATTAAAACGAGTATGAAATTCATGTCAATGATTTCAACATATTTTAATGGAAATTTATTGGTTTACTCACAGTTTAATGGGAGCAATTCGAACTTAAAACTTAATGTATTCACGGCATTTTAGAATTTATTTATACAACCGTCATCATGTTCTTCATCTTTTTCTTGTTTATAGGTAATCACCAATACAAAATCTAACAAATTAAATCATATTTACTTTATATATATATATATATATATAGAAATGAAATTATATTTGATCAAGTTATTTGGTGGTTCCTATGAAAGTTTTCGATTCTTATGTACTTGTCTACATTGGCTTTGCTTTTTATTCTCTTTTTCTATTTCTATATTTCTTTTTATTTTTTATGATTCTAAAATCTATCAACTTGCTCTCACGAATATTTAGATTTTAAGTAGAATGGTTCTTCTAAGTTATGATTAGAAGGAATATGAAAAGTAGGTGAATCATGATATTGTAGATTTATTCGATTATCAATTTTATAATTTTTAATAGAATGTATTCCTTTTAGGTTATAGCTTCTCACTTAATTAAATTGAAAACTTGTTAGCACACAATTTCTCCAAGTCAGACACTAATGAAAATGGATGAAATGGAAGAGAGGAAAATTAGAACTTAAAGTTTGTATCAATTTTGTTCTGATCAAGTTATTTGATGCAATTTCAATTTTGGGTAGGTAATATTGTTTTGGTGTTTTAATGTATTTTGTTAGTTTGAGATGTTTGTAAGATTTATTTTGTTGGTAAGGGTTTGTAAGACTTATTAGTTTTGAGATAAAAAATAAAATAAATCTTGTTAGTTTTTTTTTATTAGAATTGAAATTTTTTATAATTATTAATGTGGACGCATATACTGGTTAAATAAATGAGTATTGATGACCTCATCTACAACTCTGATTTTCCTTACATTGTATCAATATAATATAATCAAATAATCCCAAGTTATAAAATATCATATTCTATTGATTCAAGATATCAGGTAGAGTTTCTCTCGAACTATGTCTTGTTTTATCACACTTTTTTAAAGAAATTTCTTCGCTAAATTTAGATCTTTCTGCGATACGGATTTATTGACTCCATGCTGTTCATCTACCTCTTGATTTCCTTAGAAACAACACAATGACAACCTTATTTTATCATGATTAATTTTCTTTTTTAATTTATTTTCTATTTCTTTTAGCCTTAAAAAAAATGCGGGTTCCTATAAAAAACTATTTTATCCAAAAACACATAAACTATTAAACTACTATATTTTCTTTAACCAAAGAAAAAACATAAAAATTAAACTAGTATTTTCATGGTTACCCCACCTCATTCATTGGTCAATATCAGTAGAGACTAATCACCAAATTTTGAGACTCCATATCCATTAATACATACTCCAAAGCTAGCTATATAGTTGTAGTTGTTGTAACGGACTCAACCACTTCACCATCTTAGCTCCTTTTAACACATCCATCGCCTTCAATGTTGCCATTCAAGATTGACAACAAAACAAAACACACACATTTTTTGTCGAGACTAGGATATTTATGGGTAAACGCAGTGATTATTTTTCTCGTTAGATTGGAAATACCTTTAAAAATGAGAAATTGGCTCAGAAATAACAAAACAGACACGTTGATTTAACTCAACTATTAGTGTTTTTTTTTTCTTAATAAAAACTACATAAGGTAAAATAAAACAAGTGCTTTTATATTTTTGGTACGATAGCCTTTAAAAGGGAATAAACTCTTGTTATAAAAACTCCAAAAGTAGCACCTACATTTGGTAAAATCATACTTTCTTTTTTTTGTTATATGGTAAATAAGTAATTCTGACCAAAAAAAAAAAAAAATAAGTAATTTATATTTTAAAATTAATGTTATCTGTTGTAAAAAAATTAAAGTTATCTTACAAAAAATAATTAAAGTTATCTAATAATTTAAAATGAGGGATAAGTTTGGAAATATAATCCTACATATTTATTAACGGACACAAATTAGGGTTCAGTGCAGCCACAAACTATATAAGCAATCAAGCAAACAGTAATATGTGATCGAACGATCTAGAATTTAACATCAAATAAAAATAATTACTCTTATATCTCTCTTCAAATTTAAAATGTTCAATTTTAATTAGATAGTATTAAAATAATGCACCTATCTCAACCACATATATAAGATCCAAATCTTTAATTAACTAATGTTTATTTTTGAAATAATTTTGACGAAATCAAATAAACTTAAAACATATTCACACATTCAATTCATCCAAAAATTAGATCAGACAATTCAAACTATAATTTAAGGGTTTTGCAAGCTAACTCGTGCATGCACCAAAATTGCGTGCACTAGTTAGCATTTTCATACATTTTATTTTCTTCAAATTAGTTAGCATTTTCATACATGAATGTGTCAAAACTTGAAAGTAGGAACCATGGACCCTTCAAAGGCATATTAACAGACTGACTGGGCAGTAAATCAAGCAAATCAATATAACCAGTCTTTGGATTAACAAAAAAAAGTTGACAAAAAGAATTCTATTTTATCTTTTTCCTCTTAAAAATGGAATACATTGTTTTTAATATAACTTTCCTTATTTGTTTAAAAAAAAAAAAAGAATATAACTTTCCTTATAAGCTACTACAATACGTTTCAATTTCAATCCTTAAAAAACAACAAACAGAGACAGAACACCAACGTTTGTTTCTCTGTCACCACATTTACACTTCTCTCTCTCTCTCTTATTCTCTCTTTTAAATTCATCGTTATCTTCACAATTTTCTCATCAGATCCAAGATACCCAGAAGAAAAAGATTGAAACTTTCTTGTTTTCAACGATCGTTGATTAGATATGTGTTGTGGGGGTAGAGTGTGCATGCTATGCACGTGTTTGATTCTTATTGTGATCGCAATTGGGTTTATGTTTGGGTTTGGAGTTTTCAAGCATGGATTCCACAAAATCAAAGATACTATCAGTTATTGTGATTCTTGCGGCGGTGTTGGCGGCGGAGGAAGGCCGTTCTTGGGTTATGCGCCGCCGCCATTGTATTAGTTCAGTATTGTTCTCTTCTTATTGCTCTGTTTTGTTTTAGATGGTTTTTTTCTTGGAATTTGTTTTTTAATTTTTGGTTAATAGGTATATATCCTAAGTACATGATTTTTGCAATACCGCTGTAAAATATTTTTTTGAGAATACCCCTTATAATATTTGCATTTTTGCAATACTCCTAGACTTTTTCAACCATTACATTTTGTGGGGATTTTGAACTGCCGCAAATAAAAACCGCCGCAAATTATAATTTTAGTGGGGGTTTTAAACCACCGCAAAGAAAAACTCCCCGCAAAATGTAATGTTTAAAAAAATCCAGGGGGTATTGCAAATATTACAGGGGGTATTCTCAAAAAAATATTTTGCAGGGTATTGCAAAAATCATGTACTTTACAGGGGTATATACCTATTAACTCTTAATTTTTTATATGAATGATGATTTATTAGAATTGGTATTTGTAATTATCAGTTTATTGGGATTAATGTTGATTTTATTTCTTGTGTTTGTGTTGGTGATTTATATATTCGATTCTCTCACGTCTCATATATAAGTAACAATTCGTGGTTTTTTTAAGTTCATCTTGAATAGTTTGTTTTTTGTTCTTAAAAAAACTAAAATTCACATTTTAGTATTCTTTTCGATATATTAATCAATATTAAAAGTTGATGCGTTTAGTTGAATTGTCAACTATTTACGTTAGTTATAAAATTTATCAAAAAAAAAATAATTAAATTTTTGTTTAAAATAGTGACATGAGAAGAGTATTGTTTTAAGATTAATCTCTTTAATCTAAATTCAATTAATTTGATAATGTAGAATCCTTAAAATTATATGATCAAAAGAAAAAATTGATGCCAACAAAACAAAGAGTGTTGTTCATGGTATAGTGTAATTGATGCGTGTAAGTGACATGAAAGAGGTGTTTTTTTTAAAAGTGGGTTTAGCTTTTGTGATGGTTTTCTTGTGGACCATATACTCGAATATTCATATTTCATTCTTTTCGAGTTTCACATTCTTAGTTTATAGTTATTATATCATAGCAAATATGTGTGATTTTGTAGAAGTTACACTAAACATAAACGTAGTTACATAAGTGAAACGGAATATTTGATTATAATATTTACATGAAATCGTATCCAAAACTAATAGTATTATCACATAGACTCTAATGCACAATTAAAAGATTAATCAACCTTTGGAATAAAGTTACCACTATATAACAAATCACATCACTTTCTAAATTTATTGATTTATGTCTCTACCACTCTAGGCAAGTAACATAAATTTATTTCTACTTGAACTTCACTGCAATGGTACTCCTAACTCTATGCTTTCCATTTGTCCATAATAATTCACCAAATACATAATCCAATGTAGTTGCAACATCATCCATAGTTTTCATCACAATAACTTTGAATGATTTCTTCTCACCAACTTCCTTAAAGCTCAAGTAACTTGGCTCAACCAGAATTGAAATTCCATCAGGTGCCTTGGTTTGCACGTTATATATACTTGGAGGTCCAACATTTGTAACAGTTCGACTAACATTTACGATTTTGGCCCCGAGATCAAGTATTGTGATTGTAGGGTAGTTGAAATCCAAAACATTATAGGACTTTGGAAAAATGAAAGGCCTGTTGTACATAGCTTTAATTTGTTTATGGCTTTGATTATAAGCCCATAATAGGTTCAAGTAATCTACAACATCGAGATCATAAATTAGTCCGGGGTCTATAGCAAGATCGGGTTGAATGTGACCCGCACCATATGCAAATGGAGTTGCATTTCCATCGAACCGATCTTTGATAGGTCTTTTGCTGTTGTCCACTCCACTTGCTGAAATAGACATAGTTTAGTGTCAAGTTCAAGTAGCTTATGAGTTATGACAAAAAATATACCATATTAAAGATCGTCAACGAAGAGACAATTATGCCCTTCAAGTTACAAGGCAACAATGTTACCGGTCGAGCCAAAGCTAGGCCTAAACAAATACTGTCTAGGAAAAAAATTGAAATATGTTGTATGATTTATTTATGCAGTACCAGTGGTCATAATGGCTGATTTGATAGCCGCTGGACTCCATCCAGGATGAATTGTTTTGAGAAGGCCTACTAAGCCAGACACATGAGGGCATGCCATAGAAGTTCCAGACATAGATTTGTACGAATTCCTTCTATTATTTGATGTTATTTCATTTTCACTTCCGGTTTCTGAGTAAGCCGCAATTATGTTCACCCCGGGTGCAGTGACGTCAGGCTGGCCACAAGACACAAAAGCAAAATTCACAAAATCATCTAGATTATAGCACTGACACTTAAGATGAATGGCGTGTTCTAGTATCCAACACATGCATATGTGGCTACATTCATTCTCTTAAATTATTAGTATTAGTCTCTACGCCTTAGTCTCAATCGTGTCTGCTGGTGTCTGTGTTTCATATTATGGAAGAAGCAAATGAAAAAGGAGTGATTGAAATTAAATGTAAGTCTAACTTAGTTGATGATGAAACAAAAACACAACAAACTTTTAGAATTGATGGAAGAATTGTGCTAGGTCCCCTTGATGAAAATGAAGCAATCACAGGAGCTGGAATAATTGGAACTTCTGTTATTACTTTTGATATGTAAGCAACAGGATTCCTGCATTAATATATATAAATGTATAAATAGAACCGTCAATTTCTGAAATCTATTTTACACATTCAACAAATGAAAACAAAGGTTAGTGTTGAAGAAAGAAAGAAAGAAAAATACTCTTCACTTTGGATGTAGGAATAAATATATTGACCATCACTGTAATTGACATGTGAAGTAGGTAAAACATGAGGGTAAGCAATGAAATCATTAAAGTTTTCAACACCATTAGCCAGAATCATTCCTACTGCTCCTGCAGAAGACGCTACCGGACCTGGAAGTGTTTCCAAAGATCCATCTTCATGGCATAGCACTATTTTTCCCTTCACCTTTTTAACATCAAGTGTTCCACGTCTGCAGAACTTCCTGCAAGAGTTTATATATATGATACAATCTTCCAGGTACTAACTGATAAACAAAATAGTTGGAAATACAACTTGTAGAATTTTCACTCACGCGTCTCTAGATAGAGCGTAGTAATGTTTGGCATCTTTACCGCTAATCAAAGGATAGAATTTGCGCGATGGCAAGTGCTTAGATGAAAGACTTGTTCCCTAACAATACAAATTGGCACGGTAAATCAATATTTTCTCGATTGAATATAATCAGATGAAAACGAAAAACTTTTTACACAAGCAATGTATACAAAAGGAATAAGAAAAAACAATACCTTAATGTTCTTATAGTCACCTAGTTTAACATAACTAGTGAAGTCTCTATCAATTGTGCTAGCAGCAACAGTGAATAACCAAGGTGACACATTCGAAACAGTTCCGAAATAAGGTCCAGAATTTCCTGCAGAACTAACTACTACTATACCATTTGCAACTGCATGTAAGGAACCTATTGAGGTTGAATCTGAAAACAGATTTATACTTGATCCTCCAAGAGAAACGGAAAGCACATCAACACCGTCACTTATGGCAGCTTCAAAACCAGCTAAGATATCTGCATCATAGCAGACAGGATAACGTATGCTATGTTCTAGCCAACACACTTTGTAGGCCGCAACGCGAGCCTTTGGAGATCCACCTTTGGCAGTGCCATTACCATTGCCAAAAACACTCACTCCTTGAACAAAATTACCACCAGCTGTTGATAGAGTGTGAGAACCATGGCCTATTGCGTCACGTGCGGTGTAAAATGATGCATCGAGTTTTCCTGCATATGCCTCATAACCTTTGTAGAAAACTCTTGCTCCTATCAGCTTCCTGTAAGTAGAACAGTTATAAATGTCAATGACTTTAAGATTGATGGTTGTATGAAGTACTCGCGTAAACATGTATACTAGACACAAACACTGACACGTCGACACCAGTAATAATATGAGAAAATTGAAGTGATATATGAATTTAACGACATATGTCTGTGTCAGACACCAACACGTATTGGACAACAGGCACGCCTTCGATCTGAAGTATCAGTTCTACATATGCGAGTGTTTATCGAGAGGATGGAGTACTAATGGACCTGTTGCAATAAGTTTTGTTGGAGTCAATAAAATTGTCAATTTGACATATGCCATTTCCACGCCACTTTGATGGAATAGGGCCCATTCCCTGGTCACTAAAGCTCTGAGATTCTGGCCATACACCTATTTAAGAAAAGAATTGTGTCAATAAATCTAATGATCATGCCATGGTTTGGCTCTAAATATGAGAATATGAAACTTATATACCTGTATCAAGGTTACCAATGATTATATCTTCACCATATCTTGCTTTCTCCCAAATGGAGTCCTTAGGAACTATTCCATTTCCTTCTAGTCCAAGAAATTCCCATGACCTTGTTGTATGCAGTTCATGCATTTTGTTCAAGGATACCGATACTACATTTGGATGTCCTACATATATCAATTTGTTGTTTCAAAGTTAAAATCATTTTTATTTATCTAATAGTCATTGAAAATGTCATATTGAAAACATAGAAGGAGAAGCTAAATTTTTTCTCACTTGCAAGCTCTTCTGCTTCTTCATCTTCCAGTATGGCAGCAAAACCATTGATGTGTCTATTATAGGAGTAGAATATTGCATCTTTGGCTTTCTCATAGCTGTGAATATTTATTTATATATAAATACTTAATTTTCTTCTCATCCATATTATAGTAATTCAATGGAATTCAATAAAATTTATTAATTTATATACCTCTAGGATGGAGCTCAATAAACTATGATGTGATTTTGTTGCATAGTCTAAATCAACAGAAGAAGGATTTGTGCCATGAGAATGTGCTCCTAAGTAAACAACATAGGACTGCAACAGAAAATGCACTAGAAACATAAGTCTTTTTGTGATAATGAATAATTATGGTGAATTCTTTATGATCATATTTAGGCTCTGGTCAGCAAAAAATAGCTTATAGTGGATAAATTATCCGATTGAATTTGTAGTTTTGGTAAAATTAGTGGTTGAACTATCTTATAGATATGAAATGACATAAAAAAGATATATTTAATATTTAAGTTTTTTCAAGATGACACTTGTAAAATTGAAAGAAAAATTGATGAGCTATAATTGAATTAGCTTATCAAAATAAGCTATAAGCTAGTAAAAATAAACTATAAGCTCATGAAAACAAAAGTTTACCAAACATGTCTTTTTTTTCTTTTTTTTTATAAAAAAAACAAGCTTGTAAACTATAAGCTCAAAATTTGGTATTGCCAGAGCCTTGAATACATCATTTTCATATTATTTTTTTAGCATTTACCTTTCCAATGGCATAGGAAGGTTGCACTTGCAAGAAAGTGTAAACAAGAAAAGATAAAACAATAAGCTGAAAAATAGAGGAAGACATAATTTTTCGTTGGCTTTTGGATTCCTTAAGTAATTTTATTTTTTCCAACTTATATAGCTAAGTTCATGCCTACTTTTAGATTTATTCTTAAAGACTACATGTGAATTGTTCCATAAGTAATTCCAAAATAAACAATTTACCATAAAAAATAGGTATGTAACAATTATGCAGTAACTACAAATAACATGATGTGATTCTGTAATTTTCCATTTTGATCATGAAAAATATTAAATAGATTTGGCGTGCATCAATTTTGAAACCTACCCTTTGATCAAAATGGAATAAATTTACTATAGGGATGGAATAGTGAAGACTTTTACTCCCTCAAAAAACATGTCACATGAAGATATATAATTTATGTATGTCACATGCTATGTATGTGTACTAATTAACTAACTTGTGAAAGTGAACTTATATCATTGTTTTAATTTAAATTTCATTACTAAAAAACAGTCTTTAAAAAAATATAATGTAGGACTAAAAAGGTTTTCATTATAAACATTATTTTATGAACAATAGTTGTTCACACATAAAATGTTATTGCTTTTGATGAATGCTATAGCTGCTCTTATTTGGGGTCAGGCAAAACGGAAGTAATTAACTTGTATTCTTCATGTCATGTGCTAGAAATTTAGGAGAAATGCAGTAGACACATGTTGATCGAGGAAGATGACCCTCATTTTTTAATTGAAATTTTCTAATACTCTTTTTTTAATCGGTTGAAATCATTATGGGTCATATATTATTTTGGAAATAGGTCCCACACATAAAGTGGTGAGACTCACTTCACTTGTATTTTGTCACAAAATAAGACCTTTTTGTCACAAGACCTTTTGTTCTAGACCTTTTTGGATATAATTTTTGTCACAAAATAAGTTTATATCTATAAAGCAAACATAAAATCAAATTTTATTGGGATTATTAACGTCCTTTTTAGCATTAAAAAACACTATGTGTAAGACCCACTTCAGATAGTAGTATATGTGGTAAAATAAAATCTACATAAAACTCACACAGAAGAGGGTGTTGTCGTTGTTGGCGTGGTGGTGGAAGATGAAAAAGAGGGTGAAAGAGAAATTGAATTAATTAAATAAATTAAATGAAATAATGAAAAAAGAACACATAATAGGGATGCAAAACTTAACATATTTGATAATTGATTGGTATCAAACAGAACAAGAAAAAAATTTGTCGTAAAGGAAAAAATAACATATGATATGTATGCACAACCTAATTAAACAAATAGAAGGAACATCATGTAAACTATACTCTAAATGCATAACTCTATACATATATATAGTCATATGGTTAGGAATAGAAACAATAACAAAGACAAAATATTTCTAATATAAAATATTTTTCACGTAATTTTTTAGATCGAAGCCGCCATCACTATCGTGCAGCAGCCTTGAAGCAGTGGCAAGGTGGTAGTTGAGAACCAGAAGAAGCAGAACGAAATAAACCAAAATATTGATCTTCAATTCGCGATAACAAACAAATTGATTTTTATGAATGAATGGATAAAATTTACAGTGAAGATGAAAGGTATTTATAGTGGAATTTCAAGAATATTATCATCTTATACTTTGAAGTGTAAATATGAAGTAATGAATTAATTGATTTACACAAAACTTGTATTATGAAGTAATAGAAGTTACTACGTATTTCTAAAATTTGGAGTATATGATGTTTTTAGTTAAATGAATTAATGTAAAGTAATTGAAGTTTCTACATTATATTTTTCTATAAATCAATTTTTTTTTTGGATTGGATTAATATTTAATTAATTTGATAGCCTGTTATCTTCTTGAAATTCCACTATAAATATCTCTCATGTTCACTGTAAATTTCATTCATTCATTTATAAAAAACTTATTTGTTATCGTGACGAAGATAAATATTTTTGTTTATTTCGTTCTGCTTCTGGTTCTCAACCACCACCTTGACTCTGCTTGATGATGGCGGCGGCTACTATTAGATCTTCTCTTGGTGATGCAAATTCTTGTGCTGTGGTTGCAGTGATGCTGCTGGTGATGGTGACTCCGATGATGACCTGACGATTCCGCTACCAAGCATCCGATGATGACCTGACGACTCTCCTACTCCGATGATGATGACCCGATTGATGTACCGTTGAAAGTCATTTTTATTTTTTCATTTTTAAAAGGATTGAAAATCATTTATTTGATTGTTGTGATTTTTATCGACAATATAAATTTTTAACACCAACAATAATAAATGTATAATTTTATTACATATAAAATATACTAGTATAACTAACCCGTACAAATGTACGGGTTAAAATTCAAAATTATATTAATATATATAATTAATGTTAAAGTAGATTAGTTTAAATATTAATTTTTGTAATTTAATTTAATTTTTTATATCTTATTTTTAATTAATGAATTTTTTGTCATATAATTTATGTTTTTCTAATTACTTATGAAATTGATTTAATATTTATATTATTTAATTATAAAAAATAATTATATATTTAGGAATTTTAAATGGATAGAACATAGTGGAGAATGATATTCCACTCCCCGTTCTCAATAGTATGGTATTTTCTTTTTGTCTCCATAAAAATTACAAAAATAATAGGATATGTTTTAATATATAAGTATAAATATTGTCTTGTATAAATTACAAAATAAAAATACACTCATATTAACATGAGTGTAAATATAATTCATAGCTGGAGAATGATTTCCCACTTTTTGTTCTTAACAATGTGATATTTTTTCTCCCATCGCCGTAGCAATTTAAAAAAATATAGGACCTTATTTTGATATGTGAATATAAAGTCTCATTTTTTAAATAAAAAAAATAAGCTCTTGCATTAATATATGATTATTAATATTGATCCCGTGTAAATTATAAAGACATGCATTGATATTAATATAAGTGTAAATATAAGTAATGATAAAAATTACAAAAAATGGGTTTATTCTATTAATATAGGAATAAAAATATGTTCTTAATAAAATACAAATAAAACATAAATAATAAGTATGATTTATATTTGATACAACTTAGTAATAAAAAAATGATCGATAGAAATGAGTTAAGTTTTGCATGTAAATAAAAGTTAAAAATTAAATTAATAAAAAATATACTTTTATTTGAGAAATTATGAATTTTTTTATCATTGCAATATTTATGTAATAGTATATATTAATTTATACAACTTTATTTTTAAAAAAATAGATACATATAATTGTTTGGGTACTTATATTTATATAATAGTATTTCAACATTTGAATCAATTAATTTTTTTTATGATATATCATTAGTTACGATGATTAAAAAAAAAGTTATGGAAATGTTATTAAGAAAAAATTTCTTTAAAAGTATTAATCTTAAAAAATTATTGTTATTTGTTAGAAATTGGCTTGATTTACTTATCTTTATCCAAAAAATTTGTTTGTTTTTGTCTATAAGTGACTATTAATCTTAGTTATATAGAATATGTGTTTCAAAAGTATCTTTTAAAAAATGTCTCATAATTAAAAATGTGTCATGAGTGAAAATCAAAAAATGATACATTAAAGAATTCTAAAAAATAAAATAAAATAAATTGTAGCATAATTAAAAAAAGTGTCATGAGCGGGAATCGAAGAGTGGTACATCAAGGAACTCTAAAAAGTAAAATAAAATGTTTCATAATTGAAAAAATGTCTTGAGTGGAAATCGAAGAGTGATACATTAAGGAAGAATTTGTTTGTTATGTAGATAGTCTCATAGTTTGCCACATAGGTATATGGGTACTTGATAGCTTGCCACATCGGATTACGACTAGGAGAGAGACATCCGTAAATATATTATATAGAGATATAAATCACACTGCATCAAACAAAAATATAAAATTATACCAAAAAAAATAATTTAAATCACACCTATTTTTATTTAATTAATCAATAAAGGCAATTGGAGCCACATCAGGAGTGGAGAGAAAAAATAATTAATAAACTTTTTTTTTTATGACGAAAAAGATCAAACAAACACAATACTCTGTTTAGAAACGTGAGAATTCTATATCTGCTTCCAAGATTTATAAGAGTATAACAAATAACAATGGTTGAATTAAAATTATATGTATAACAATTTCAACATTTGTAAGATTAAAAACAATTATGTCTACATTTTTTAACAATAATATCCAAAATTATAACATCAACTTGTTGTAGTCAAAAGAAATCTAATAAAGTCTAAACCAAACAAGGAAGGGATATAGAAGAAAAGAAAAGTTAAGCAGAGTCTCTATTCAAATGAAAACTCAAAATTTTCACCAAAATAATGTCTTTTATTAACAAACATCCTATGTATTCTGATTTTATTTATAGATGACCACATAATCACTAAAAAAAATGAGCACATAAAAAATACAAAAATAATTTACAACTGCGCAACACGCGGGTCTTATGCTAATTCGTATTTTATTATACAATTTTCTAAATTAGTGTTTATTTATTGAGATTACAACTATTACATACTACTAGTAGTATAAAAAAAATCATCAAGCAAAATATTAGTAGGAAAAAGAAGAAGAAACATGAAAAACAAATTCGCCCCAATTTTGGTCCTATTCATCTATTTTAGTATCAACTTGGTGAATTGTGAATACTATCAATCTAAAACTATAGTTGCACATGATCTTCCAAACAAGGTAACTCATCTTCACTTCTACTACTTTGATATCCACACAGGCAATAATCCAAGTGCTGTTATTGTGGCACGTGCCAACCAAACAAGTGACATAACTCCTAAGAAATCTTCATTGTTTGGTATTGTTTTTGCAATTGACAATCCTCTTAGAGAAGGTCCTGAAGAAACATCAAAAGTAGTTGGAAATGCACAAGGTTTATATGTTTCATCTAGCCAAAGTCAAGATGTGACACTAACTATGTATGTTGATTATGCTTTCACATATGGTGAATTAAATGGAAGCTCCTTTAGTGTTCTTTCGAGGAATCGGTGAGGGAACCGACGAGGGAACTCGCGGTGGTCAGAGGAAGAGGAAAGTTTAGGATGGCCACTGGTTTTGCTTATATTAGAGCCCATTTTCTTAATGTAACTCTTTATCACTATTAAAATAAATAGAATATGTTAATATAATGTAAGTCCTTGATTTTCTTGTTTTTATTGGTTTTGTTTCCTTACTTCCATGTTGAAATAAATTAATCATCATTGATGTATGGAATTAGTAGATGCAATTTTCAGATATTTGTATTTTCAATTCTCATTAGAAAAAATCAATTGTGACCACGGTTTTGAAACTTGGATATACATGCATGAATCCTTCCAGTCAATACTTAATGAAGATTCCAACTAAGGTGAGGATGACCATTGTCTGATTACAAAGGAATTTTTTGTGGGGAGGAACGTCGGGGGAGAGGGGTAAAATTTCTTGGGTGAGTTGGAAGGATGTGTGTAGGCCAAAGAATGAGGAGGGGGGGCGGGCGGGCTTGTAGTGAAGGATATAAAATGATTTAATTTGTCTTTACTATAGCAAAGTGGCGGTGGAGGTTGTTGGTGGAGCACGGTGCACTTTGGAAAAAGGTTTTAGAAGTAAGATATGGTGGGGTGGAGCACCTTAACTTGACTATTGGAAGGGCAAACAAATGCTTTCTTTGGTGGAAGGATTTAGTGAGGTTGGGAGGGGATAGAGGGGTGGAAGGGGATTGGGCACATGATGTTTTTATCAATAAGGTGGGATGTGGAGGTTCAACTAGTTTTTTGCGTGATCGTTGGGTGGGTGAGGCTTCTTTGTGCAAAATTTTTCCAAGATTGTTCTCAATTTCAAACCAACCGGAAGGTAAGATTCAAGGAATGGGTGTGTGGAGGGGTGAGGTGGGAATGGAGTTTAAGTTGGAGAAGGCCATTTTTTATATGGGAGGAGGCTTTGTTTGAGAGGTTAATTCAAGTCATTGAGACGTTTACAATTACTAAAGAGGCGGATTCTTGGGTCTTCAATCTAGGAGGCATATTCTCGGTGAGTGACATGTATAGATGCCTATATTCTAAGTTTTTTCCTTTCTCTTCGTTTGGTTTGACTCTTCCGGAGGTCGTTTCAAAGGTGTGGAGAAGTTGAGCGCCGTCAAAGGTGATTGTTTTCTCTTGGCAAACACTTCTTCAACGGGTCCCGACAAGGGAAAACTTAGCCCATAGAGGGATAGTTCAAAGTGGAATGGAAGATAGGTGCATTTGGTGTATATCCGAATTGGAGACGGGAAATCATATTTTTTGTTTATGCCCAATAGCTTGGGCGGTGTGGTGTAAGGTGCATCACTGATTTGGTGTGAGTACGGCTAGCCCAGAGACATTGCCTTCGATGTTTGAGAGCTTTCTTCTTCCTATACGTAAAGGGAAATGCGGTTGGAAAGGTATAGTAATGGTTTGGCATACGGTGGTGTGAGCATTGTGGCGTGCTAGGAATGAAAGAATTTTTTGCGGCAATTCGCTTTTGGTGTTTTCACACATATTAAGAAATGCAATTATTATGTTTAAAGTAATAGTACTATTACTAAATTTAGCCTACATTTCCTTTATTTTCTTGGAAACAGTGTATAAAGTAATAATTAGTGGATAGAAGTGGAAAATATTACATTGGGAATCGAAAAGCGACACTCATTTTGAAACGGAGGGAGTATATGATATTGTTTGCTGCATGCTTTTGGATCAAACAACTTTGGAAAGCTAGCTTGAACCAAGATCAACCTCAATATATAGTTTTGTTTCTAAGTGACATAAGGGTAGAAAGTTTTAACGTAATCTGGCCAAAGAATGAATGTATTTTTGAGGTGGCAAATGAAGAACAAGAATTATTGTTGTTGGACTGCTTCTTCGGATCAGCTTAATTAAATGCTTATATATACTACCTACGTCCCAAATTTTAAGACTCATTTTGACCACTGCACGTTCGCCAATCCACAATTTTGATCACTAATATTTTTAATTGGGCATAAGTAAAAATTATAAAAATTTCATATCTTGAAAATATTCATCAAAATGAATTAAACAATATCTTATATGCTAATATTTACATCTATATATGAATAGTGTGATTTAGTCAAAATGAATCTTATAGTGTGGGACGGAGATAATATATCATAAGCTCTTAATCATATAAGTAATTAGTGACTATTTCAATAACTAAACACACAATAAAGTCAAACTAATTTTATATAAAATACTAGTAAGCCATAAGGTGTTTTCTCAAACAAACAGTCAGTCTTGCAAAGGAAGGAATAGGATTTAGTATAAAAGAACCAAGGAAGGAAGGAAGGGTCAGTAGTCAGTGGTACGTCTTTCGTTGTCTCTCTGAACCGCCATTTGATCTCAATTAATCCATGTCGATGATGCCTCGCGCCGCCGCCGCTTCTCTAATTGGAGACCACCATGATGATTCTGCCACTCCTCCACCACCACCACCACCACCATGATGAACCACCATGATGTTGTTTGTTTGTATGTACCGGGAACGCTGGTGCCGATATTTTCGACCAGATGGATGGACGACCAGAAGGATACCCTAACAGTGAGGAGAAAGAGAAGGGGTTCCTAAATTTCAAGAATTGGCTTCATAGGGAGGACGAGGATGATAATTTGTACCACCTTGCTGATCTAAGCCCTGAAGAAATCAAGTCTCATGAACATTCCAACATATTTACTTATTGTCATATATCCAATGAACTACTCGATGGTTTTGACAAAATCAGTAGTGCGCATGATGATTTTTTCGATCTTCCCGTCTATGTGTATTGAGACCATCTTATCTATGGAGCACCTTTTACTTTGTTGGTTGGTTGGTTGGTTAGAACCCTTGTGTTGTGTTGTGTTGTGATCTTGAATTTTATGTGCCTTTTATAATTATAACTTACCAATTGTTGCTGGAATTAGAAAACAATGATAAGAAATCATTTTATTAGATTTGATTGTCATTTTGTTTTATCATATATAACTAGCTAGCACACATTGGTTTTCTTTTCATTGTATTTTTCGTTGTTGAAACCATTGTTATCAAAATCGCGAGTACAATCGTGGAATCCATGGATTTTGCGATTTTGCTCACACTAAACGATTTAAATCAGAGTAAAATCCTAAAGTATTCAAAATCTCATTAAAATCGCACAGAATCGCAAAATCTCAGTAAAATCGACGATTCTGTATGGTTTCTACTCGTTTAGGGTTTTTTTTGGGTGTTTTTGTGTTTGTTTTAATACTTAGCATCTAGGCTTTAAGAATTTTTCTTAACATTGTTTTTGGTTGCGATTTTTTATTTTCTCAATAATAAAAAGTTTTATATCACATTGAGGGAATTGTTATATATCTACCAACCAACCAGTGCAAAAGTTTAAGAGTTAAGATGTTCCCAAAATATTGATCTTCTCTTGTATAAGAAGGATAAGCATATCATCATGACAGTTAATCAAGGGCAGTGGCTAAAACAACAATCTGCTTTCCAAATTTGTTTTAGTGGTCTTTTAAGTTTCATCCTCTAAACTAAACATTGAGCAAATAATTTTAGAGAGAAAAGTTAGTACTACTATCAACCACTAATAGAATGCACAAACATAACCTATTCTATATGGTTGTAATAATGCCAACTTATGAAATAAAGACATAGATCAGACACAGACGTCAACGCCGATAATAACTCAAGAAAATGAATTAATCTAAGGTAATTAAATATAAGTGTCGTGTAGATGTAAAACATTGACACGTGTAGAACACTACACATGCCTAATGCCTTTAATTAGAAGTGGCAGTGCTTCAAGAAGTAAAATTTTCTTGTCTAAAGTGTGTTTTGGTAAATATATACTCACATTGTATACGTTGGTCCTCGTAGGAGCTTTTAATTTACATAATAATATACAAAAATAAAAACAATATTAGAAAAAATAGAGTAATACATTTAATTTTTTTGAATAAGCCAATTAAAAAAGCAACACATATTTAGTTACTATTTACCTTTCAAACAATGGATAGGAAAGATTGGAAGAGTGGTATGATTTGAATTAACACTCATTTTATGCAAGATTAATATTTGGAGAGGAAATATTTGGTGTGCAAGCAAAATAAATATTTGATATTAAAGGAATACTACTATATTCGATCATAAAACTCAATAAAATTACAATGTTAGTTTGATACTAATTATAACAATAATTAGTGGATTGGTTAGTTGACCAACAATTAATAAAAGATTAGAGGAAAAACTTTGAGAAGGAAATTTTAAGTTTTAGAGTTAAATTATTGTTTAAATTTTAAGGATCGTAAAAAACATATAAAATAAATAAAAGATGAACCATATATACAAGTGACTTAAGCAGTACTAAATACAACGAAATAAAATAATTTAAGTACACTTATACAAAATCTTGTTTTATTTTAATTCTTTGGTGGTATATTCATACAAGACAAGATGACAATACATAAATGACTTATTATATACTACTATCATACGATGGCATAACTCACAGTCTCACATATTCATAATAAAAACTTGGTGACACTTTATATGTATGAATCTATTTTCTAGTTAATCATTGTTATTTCTAGAAGGTTTATAACTTCAACCCTTATCTGGTATCAATGACTCCATTTTCCTTACATTACAGCAAGTTGATCAAAAGGCTTCTGCTCTGATTAAACTGATTGATATATTTTACAAGAACATCATCAAGAGTATAAATTATTAAAAAATCAGAAGTCTTACCTCAACTGACAGAAAATGCCGAAATTGTTAGGCCAGACATCCATGACCTAAGTTCAAACTACTGTCACTCCATTTATGTGTGTGAATAGTTACTTTCAGAAGAGTACTCAATGAGTCATGGTCCAATAGTTGACCTATAATGTACTAGTAGCATACTATGACACATCATACACACCGACTTCAGTCTATAATTCAAATTGTGACCATATCTAACATTAATGGCATCACAAGTTTCCAATGAGGTCATCGTCACCTCCTTAACTACAAATTTTGGTATCTTGTACTATTGGATACCCACAATCACAATCTTCCCTTTTTCTTTTATGAAAATTTCCTTACATTAATTCAACTAAAAAAAAAAACCTTAAATCTCTCATCACATGTTTTTTTGTTCTTTATTGTCATTAATATACATAAGTTAACATTCAAAATATTTTTCCATAGATTAAACCTCCTATAAATATATGTTGTTCACCCTTCAATCACATACATATCAAATATTATTCCCTTTCAAATAAAAGATTAACAAAAGGTACAATGTCTCCATTTCTTCAAAAAGTTATCTTGCTGTGTGTGTTGATTTTGTTATCAGTGGACAGTATTCATGGAGTTCATGTGAATGATGTTAACTCTGTGAACAATATTTTCAAAACTCGCGTGAATGTTGTTAACACTTTAGAAGACAATTTGGTCTTAACTCTTCATTGTAAATCTAAAGATGATGATCTTGGAGTTCATGATCTGCATCATGGTGATAGCTTTAGTTGGAGTTTTAGTCCTAAATGGCCTATTGGCACAACACTGTTCTTTTGTTCCTTTGTATGGAATAATGAATTACATTATTTTGATGTATACATAGATGGTGATAGGGGTAGAGCTGATTGTGATTATTGCAGTTGGAATGTATACAAATCAGGACCATGTAGAATTCCAGATAAGGCACCTACTAAGACGCCTATTTGCTTTCCATGGAATAAGAGTAACAAAATAATGTAATACTTATTTTTTATTTTAATAAAGGTTGTTCTCAGAATATAGAGAACTTTATGTAAATCTTCTTATAATGTCACACAAGAATGTTCGACAATATAGAGCTGACTTTTGGCCCCACACTAGTCGGTGCTTAGGCCGAATACAAAATCTTCAAAGAAGAAAAATATACTTTAAATTCAATTAATATATGACATGTACTAACTTACATATGTACTCCTGCATTTACAAAAAGTGTGTCAAACTATTTGAAGAATTAAAATATACAATGTTCAAAAGCATAGAAAAATATACACAACAAAGATTGCAAAATTGAAAAGCTCCAAATCAAGAGCACTGCACCAGCACTGCCTATATGTATGTACATTGAAATCAAGAAAAAAAATAAAACAATCATGAACAACTAATAATCAAACAACCTAACTGTGTTTAATACTACTATCTAGTCTTCCTATCTTTAAAATGTAGGAAGATCTATATTACTTTTTCCATGCATCAAGAATTTCATGAAAGACTTCGCAGATCAAATCTCGATCTGCAGTTTGCAAGAAGGTAGTTAAATCGTGCTGAACATCATATATTTTACCAAATTTCACAAGATATTGCATACAACTGATCTTTAGCTTTGTTAATCGATACAGAGATGCAATTTGGAGTCTCTCGAGTACATTTTTCGCGTCAATGTCTTCTTGAAGACTCTTTTCACACGCCTCTCTCAAGTCATGGATATCATACTTATCCGCTGCGTGCAACAGGTCTAGTCTATGCATAAGAAATTCGTCATCATTGATAGTTCCATAAAGAAAATTTATAAATGTTTGGCAAGCTTGAATTGACATATCTTCGATGTTTACGGTAGACAAATTAGTCTCTTTAACATTATGCGAAAACATGCTACGAAAAACAGGTGATTGTGCAGCAAGAACAGCTCGATGAGCTCTTATGCTTCCCTCAGAATTGACATTGACTGTAACGTCGGTGTAGATACCTTCTGTTATCATTCGACCAAGTGATTCAAGGGCTGCTGCATTTTGTAATTTTTGTATAAATCCATTAGACCAAATAGAACAAGCTTCCCCTCCCTTTATTCAAATCAAAGAAAATATAGTAAATGAGGTGAGTTCATAGTAATTTAATAACCTTCATATATCAATACTATGATTATGCTTATGATTAGTCTTTTAAAAGTGAACTAGTTATGTTATGGTATGAGCTTAACAGGGCACAACCCAGATATATTATGGATGGATTGTCTACTAAGGAAATCCACATAAAAAGGAGCAAACAAATCCGATTTTGAGGTCCAAAATAGAGAAGATCGTAGGTGTCTACCTCAGCAGAAAAGGATGACGCAACGTGAAAAACTACGACAAAGGTCATACCATGAACCTAACATGCCTACATATAAAGGAACTAGAAGCACCAATGTGCTTCCACCACTCCTAACATCATGGAACGCGTTCAAACCAGATAGACGTATGTTTGAACATATTCTACGGTCTATCTTAGATTCAATTACAATAAAAGAAAAAAACTCGTACTTGTCAAATAATGATCTCAGTGATCACTACATTGGAAATAGCAACAATATGAAGTGTATATGAGTGACGCTATAAATACCATTAGGTATGATCCTGCGTTACTCATCACTCGCGTAACTATATATGTGCATACACCATGTTTTACTTTAACATCACAGTGTCTTCGCAGATACACTCCCTCACTTGGACTTGGAGAATGAGTTTAGACCAGAGACATGGCGTCCAAATGTTTGACGTACAGATACTCAATATCTAGACGCAAAGTTCACACCGCCAACTAAGGCGATCCAACCAACATGTTCAAACAAGAAGAATTCAATACTACAAGGTAATTAAAAGTAAAGATACTTACATTTGTACATGTCATTTTCAAATCAAGAAACTCAATCTCAATTATGAATTTTCCAGGTAGAGGAACCTGAATCTCCCAAACAAACCCATCTTTATTGCTAAGAACTTTATCTTTTATTTCTGCATCATATAACACAAAAATAAACTTCACTTATACTATAACTACCTTATTAAATCAAATATTCTTTGCTTAACTAAATTACATAATTTTTAAACATAGAACTTAAATCACCTGATTGAGTCAAAATTTTGCTATTTCCAGCATAACTAACGACCCGAATTATGAAAGATGCAATTGGAGAAGAATTGTCTTTGAAGATTTCTGGATATAATTCAATACGTAAACCACAATTCTTTTCCACTGATAAATGCCTTCATTTGATCATAAGAACAAAACATATCAATATATCAAACAAACAAATAATGAAAAATCATTAAAAAAAAATTATAAAGATGAATTTACCAATTCCATATAGCTAATTTGAATGAATCAGCTTTGATATAAGTACATGTTGATAAATTGTGAATTCTCCATTGAACTAAACGATTCATGGTTTCAACTTTGTATGCATAATCATTCATCTTGAATTAATTTTCTAAAATCTAAACTCAACTATTAAATGTTTTGTACATTAAATGTTTTGTTATTTTGAACTAACTATATATGTGGTTGGTGTTTCTCCCTCATATTCCAAGTTGACAAATTGGGAAACTTGATAGCTACTAAAATGTTTTTGTTAGAAAGAAAAAGAACATAAAGAAGGAAATAACGTTGTTGTGTAGGACATATGATATAGTGTTGTTGTTTCATTAAAATACGAAAAGTAGTGTAAGGCAAGGTGGATAGACGTAACATGAAGGAAAAGAATCAATAAATTTATTTTTTTATTATTTTTTGGTCAAGTAATTTTTGGCTAGAAACTTCACCTATAAAATAGATAAGTGAGATGATTGAGATTTGAACTCTACGTACCTCTTACATATATCATACATTGTCTTATCAACTGAGGTAAACTCACAGGACAAATATATACTTTCATTTAAAATAGACACAAAAGTATTTATCAACAGTATAAAATAAGGGGGGTTATTGGATTGAGATTTTGAGGGATTTTAATGGATTTTGAGGGATTTTGTGTTATTCAATCAAGATTTTTTTTGTTTTTTTGCAATGTCACAAAATCTATTGTTATTCAATCATGATTTTTAATCAAGACTTTTTTTTTGTATTATAATCCCACGAAACCTTTTAAAAAAAGTCTCTCAAAATCTCACAAAATCAATATAATCCCACGAAGTCTTTTAAAATCTTCAAAACTTTTTTGTCAAAATAATCCCTCAAAATCTCAATCCAATAACCCCCTTAATTTTATACCAGCAACTATGTGGGCTATGCCCTCTTTTTCATACCAAAACAAAAATAGCAACTATGTATTTCACATATTGCTTCACTTGCTCTTTTTTTTTTGACTCGCTTCACTTGCTTGATATATATGATATAAAATTTTAAATTATTCTAATAGATGTCACTTTAAAATTATTTTTCATTGTGTATTTTTTAAACATTTAAAATATAGTTGATTTTGTCAAAATATATATATATATATATATATATATATATATATATATAGTTGATTTATTTTTTTGACTGATATGTGGCAACTTGCATAAAGGGTTTCTCGCAAATATTTATCTTTATTATTTGTCAAAAAATTAATTATATACCCTTATATTTTTTTTTTATCAGTTTTATATACCCTTATATAAATAAGTGCAAGTAGGGATGTAGGATAATGAAATGCCATCAATATAATTCTGACTTTTGAAATATTTGATCTGATCAACATTTTATTATAGATCAGCTTGGACTTGCTTAGTTGCTTATGCTTGGATTAAAGTGTGCAAAATTACTTTTGGAGGTATCAAAAAAATACCAAAAATGGCCCATATGAGGATTTTATTATTGACATTTTATTATTCACACTTCATAAAAAAAAAAAATATCTCTACAAGGAATAATGTGGACACTACAAGGAAATACCAAAAATATTTTTCAAGAGTGCTTTTTTTTTACTGTGAATAATGTGGAATTGACAAAGACAAACTGTCAATAATCCATTTGTCCAAATTGTATTACAAAAAAGGCCCATAGTGAGGAATGTTGAAAGCTGGGCAGGACTAGTGTTGGGCTCAAAAATATAAGGGGGCTCTCAAACAGTCTTTTTTATTTTGACTCTATTTTCGTACCTCTTATTTTTTTACTATAATTAATCGTTATGGTTCTTTTTCACAAATTACATTAATCGCTATGAAAGTTTGAAGATTGAATTTGAATATTTTTAATTAAGAAATTATTGAATATGCTAGATTGTTAGGTAAAATTTATGTTTTTTTACCAATAATTCTGTGAAATACTTATGTAGTTTTTTGCAATTTTTTTGAGTTTCGATTACCTACAGTTCATCACGTAAGTACTGTTCAAACTTCTAACTTAAGAGTCTACATGAACTGAAAATGTGTACTTTGATAATAGATTTCCAAAAGCATATGTAAACTGAGTTTATGGACAGTGTTTTTAAGGATCAACATGAAATTACACACGTTTATATAACTTCAGTTTATGTATCTAATTTTAAGGTTTAAATCAGGTAGGGTGTACTTAAATTTAATTTATGTAACACATGTAAATGTAAATTGAATTTACGTAAACTAAGTTCACTTAAACCACTTAACATTATTAATAAGTATATGTAATATAAACTATAAATAAATTGTTTATCTAATACTACTACAGAAGCACAACACAAGCAATAAGCTAGATTTACCATGTTTGTGTTTATGAGTTGGGCAGCAATATGCATCCTTCTTATAATGGACAAATAGAAAAATGAGCACTAATTACTGATTGCATAATTTAGTCAATTTTAAATTCTTATGATTAAGATCCCGCAGGCAAAAAGCTCACCTAAACCCGGCTCATAATCCAATTTAATTGACTACTTAAACAATAATAAGGACCTTTACTTAAAGGGCTCACTTTTCTGGTGTTATGCATGTTTTCTTAGTGCTTAAACATCCTACGTGGCATCAAATAGTTTGATATCATGAAACATCACTATATTATAATAACTTATAAATACATGCACCATATAATTGGACAAAGTCTAAACCATGTAAAACTTGAAGACTTAAAGAAGAAGCAATGAGAAAAGTGATGAGTGCTCTCTTGAGCTTATAACCCTTTAAGAGTTTTTTCCACAAACATTGTCGCATATCAAAAGCATGTACATTCAAATTCTAAAAAACATCAAATGTGACCCAACTTTAGCTTTCATACACCCTTTAATTGTCAATATCTAGAAAATTATAGAAAGCATTATCCCACTTACCTATTACTCAATTTAAAAAGTAATAATAGAAGCTGGTTCAATTGATAAAGAATCGACTCATATTCTGTAAAGATGTGAGTTCAACTTTCGTTGTTAACTTAAATAATTTGTTGATGGATAATATGTAAGTATCTCTGTCAACACTCTATAAAAGATTTGAAGTTTATTCAAACTTTGTTGAGTTAATTGATCGAACTCACCTAAAACATTTATATAAAAAATAAAATAAAAAACAAATTTCTTTTCTTTTCCACTTCCTTTAATCCATCACCATTAAATAAACATTTCACCTCTTATCTCTTCTCCTCATAACTTTGTTTGATTGAGTTGCCCTTTTCCACCAATTCAAAAATGCAACCCAACAACATATTATCCCCATCCTCAGAGCAAACTAATATTCAAATTTCTCCTGAACAAATTGTCACATCATCAAACCAACCAAAAATTCATCATCCCTTTAGAAAAAGATCATCATCAAGAAAACTAGCAATACTTAAAGTTGATGAACAACAAAAAACCAAACCAATTGTATGGTTTGCTGCAATACTATGTTTCATATTTAGTCTTATGTTAATCTTCTTTGGAATTGCAACAGTCATTTGTTACCTTGCACTCAAACCAAGTAACCCTTTATTTGATATTCCAAATGCAAGTCTTAATGTTGTTTATTTTGACTCAAAACAATACCTTAATGGTGAATTCACTCTTCTCACAAATTTTACTAATCCAAATAGAAGAGTTCATGTGAAATTTGAGTCTGTATATATTGAACTTCTCTACTCAAATAGGCTCATATCATCACAATCAATCAAGTCTTTTAAGCAAAAGCCAAGGGAAACTAGATTACAAACTATGAAGTTTATATCAAGTTTGGTTTTTTTGCCTCAAGAGGTGGGTGTGAAATTTGAAAGGGAGGTGCAAAACAATAGATTGAACTATTATGCAAGAGGAACATTTAAGGTGAAGGTTAATATGGGAATTTTACATTTATCATTTTGGCTACATAGTATGTGCCAAATTGAGATGACTGCTCCACCAGCAGGTTCTCTTGTAGCTAGACAATGCACAACAACTAGATCATGAAGAGGGTAGAATTTATTTTTTGTATTTTATGCTTGTTTATTGTTTTAGTTTCTATATATACTATTTGGATATATAGTAAATTATTTATAGTGTGCAAAAGACTTATATGATTATATTCATCTCAAAATGAAGAAAAAAAATGAAAAAAAAGAGAGATAGAAAATATATTGAAAGATACTATTTGATAATTTCTAAAATTTTTACAATTGTTGATAGAAATTTAAGAATGAACTAGTTTTCATAATTTTTAGGATGAAGTTTATTTAGATTTATCATATTAGAAAAATATCGAATGAGAGATGAATGTCTAAGGTACACAACAAAAACAATATCTTACTGACTAAGCATTTTACTAAATTGTTTACCAACACAACACAACTTCAAAGTTCTAACAAAGTTGCAAAAGCATGCATTAACTTAGCATTTTGTTCCTGTTTTCTTTTATCAGTTGTACTGATTGGAAAACTTTTTGACTATAAAATAGTTAAAGCCAAAGAATAGAAAGGGCTTCACAAATAAATAATTGATCATTGACGTGGTATCAACTAGGATTCCAAAAGTATTCATAAAATAATTTATGGTGGTGACTCTAATATCCCAAAATCACAAAAAAAAATCTTCCAAAATCTTCAAAATTACATTTTTTTTATGTAGACAAATAACGTAATTGGTGTTCACATATAACTGTAAAATTTTAGATTCAAAATTCAATAAAAACATTCAACCTAAAAATATTGACATTGTCGATTGACATAAGATTTATGGACAAATTGCATTTTCTTTTGATGTTTTAAAACTGCATTTTTAAATTATTTATTATTTTCTTACAAGAATATCTTCTTCTTTTTTTTTTGGTACAAATCTCCTATTTACTTTACATGTGGGAAATATAACTTTTATTTGTTATCTCTCAAGTGAAAATTGGTAAAAATAGTCCAAACGATAAAATAGTAGAATTACTAGGTCAATAGTTATAAAGACAATGTTAGGAACCTAATACAAATTGAGTAGAAGACACATAGTATGTTTTGATGTTGAACCTAAAGTGAAATAGAGAATTATATAAAAAACAAAAACCTTATAAAAATAAGGTGATGATTTCCAATTGTGTGTCCAAGATAGTATCATGCACAGCAACTATTCCATTAAAAAAAAGTAGTATTATCATGATTCAATGAATGTGGAACAACCTTCTCATATAGAATATATACTAGTATTCCATTAGAGTGACTGTTAAGCATAACTCAATTCTAGCGCCTAGTACTATTAGATTTGGTGCGCAAATATAAATTGTGGATGGTCGGCCTGATCAAAAATCGGATAGTAAACAACCCAACAAATCTTGGAGGAGACTTTGATACAATCTTATAATTAAATATTAGGTCTAACTCAACCTTATAAAACCGACTTTATAAGATGAAAATTACCTCTACTTTATAAACATATTCTCAAGCTATCTCATAACAGACGTGGGATTTGTTAACAAATTTCAACAAATCATAGATTTTTTTTGTAATCTTAGTGAGACACCTCATCACCATTTAACATTACAATTAGCTCCTGTGAAATTATGAACAGATGAAATTTATAAAATATATATGTATGCAGAATTACACATGTTAATCAAAAACAAAAGCTTTAAGCAGTATAATAATACATATGCTAAAGTGCATCCACCCAAGCTCCAATTAGAAGCCTAATACTTATAGTCCTTAACATATAAACTCTCAGAAGCCAACCCAGTTCCACTTCCACCACCATACTTCCCAAGAGTAGCCTCAGAATTGGATTTGCATCTTGCTAGAAACACTTCTTGAGCTTTGCCAACATTCTCTTTCTTTCCAGCCCATGTCTTGAGTGTACTTTGCTGCAATGCCCTGCCAAATGAGAATGAAAGAGTCCATGGCTTCACAACATTTAGTTTGTTCATTGCATCGAGGTTCAGTGTAGCCTGTTCTTCGCTTTGTCCACCTGACAGAAATACAATCCCTGGTACTGCAGGTGGGACAGTTCTGCGTAACGCATTAACTGTGTACTCACCAATCACCTCAGGTGATACCTGTACATTAAAATACAAATTGTTTTCCAAGTTGATAGCGCTGTACTAATATACTTCTTCCCTCTCTTTGACTTTGTCCCTCGAGTAAATAAAGGTAATAAGTAATCTCTAATGTTTTATCTCATCAGTCCTGTTGATTTCTTACATTTTGTTAATACATAATAGTAGGAACTAATGGGACTGATGTGACGAAACGTCAGTGACTAATTATTTTCATTTACACAAGATACAAAGTCTGAGAAATAGTGTAAGCTCCGAGACAAGATTGGTGGTTTAATCATTTTTTTTATCAATTTTAGTTTACCTTTGGGCTATCAGAACCGGGGGTAACCATGTTGGGCTTGAGAAGAGTTCCTTCAAGAAGGACATGTTGATCATTCAGTGCCTTGTAAACAGCTGCAAGCACGGTTTCAGTAACAGCCGCGCATTTGGCAATGTCATGAGATCCATCTGTTAAAATCTCAGGCTCAACAATAGGCACAAGACCATTCTCCTGGCAAATTATGGCATAGCGAGCCAAGCCCTGTGCATTTTGCTGGATAGACAACTCAGAGGGCTCATTAGGGCCAATTTTAAGTACCGCACGCCACTTGGCAAAGCGTGCTCCTGCCTTATAATACTGCTGGCATCTAGCTCCAAGAGAGTCAAGGCCTTGTGTTGTTGTTTCACCATCTGTTCCGGACAATTCAACGACACCCTTGTCAACTTTGATGCCCGGTATGACATTGTTCTCTTGTAGGATTTCAACAAAAGGCTTCCCATCAGAAGAGTTCTGATAAAGAGTTTCCTCAAAGAGAATGACACCGGAGAGGTATTGGAGTGCATTGGGAGAGGTGAAGAGAAGTTCACGAAGGGCTTGACGGTTGGCTTCGATGTTTTCAACGTTGATGCTTGCTAGACGTTTTCCAATGGTGCCAGTGCTTTCATCTGCTGCCAAGATACCCTTGCCAGGGGTGGCTATGTACTTGGCGTTCTTGATAAGCTCATCTGAATAATAAAACACCTCATTTGGAATGGAAACCACGGCATATTATTACATGAACTTGATAATGAGGATTGAAGTTGAGGTAGCTTCTTAGACATGATAACATGAACCATTGGATTAGATTTGGTACTTTAGAATGACTAGTGTATTTAATTTATACTATGCTGCACTTCTAGGCTAAAATAACTGTCATCCTAGGTTTTTTCACACAAATTAAAGAATGTTATAACTTTACAAAATCATCCTTATTAACTATTGATTGATTGTATTGCAAGTCATTATCATAAATGTATAGTGAAATATAATGAATTGGAAGTGGTGCAAACAATATTAATTTAATGGTAAAATTGGAGAGAAAATTAATGTCATACTGAAAAAGCAAAACGACACTTCTTTTAAAACATTTTGTATATGCTAAAATGACAATTATTTTGAAACAGGGTACAAATTTTATTGAAGTAGAAAGTTCTTGTATACGTTTGGTTAGATTGAGTAAGTTTATCAGAAGAAGAAAGGGGAGAATAAGATTACCTGCATACTTTCCAACAAAGGCAGACATGCTTTGAAATTGATATTGAATGGCGGGAAACAAACAGATAACAGACAACAGCACAAAAACTGAGGTTAGCCAAAACCAAAGCTATATAGATAAACCATTCAAAGGAATATACCAAGAGGTTCCTACCAAACCAATGCAAAAACAACACGTGTCCAATGATTTAGCCTAAGGAAGTTTATCACTCTTGGATAGAGTAATGAGTGATCCTTCTACTTGCCAATTAGCACCTCATACTTTTCAATAATAATATATTTTAGTAACCTCAGAAGAGATAAAAATGAAAATTTGTGGAAAGCTCTCAATTGGCACCTCATCAACTAGGACTTGTTTCTTTCTGAAATATCAAAGCTTGCATACAAATTAAGATATTAACCTAAAGGATAATATCCAAATATGTGGATTGTTTGCAGAACTCTGTCTCAGCCACATTTATATAATTTTTTTTATTTTGTTTTTATCAGAATCAAGGTCCCCCCTCAACTCTCAAGATACATGCAATTCACACCTGCATATCTTCCTCAATTGTGAGACAAATTGAAAAGAATTATATAAGCTAGTGGACGCAAAGACCAATCAAAACTTTGGGAAACAAGAAATGAAGAAACTGTATAGCTCCAATAAAATAAAACTATATTCATTTCTGTATAGTATAAATCAGTATAGGCAGAGAATAAGTTCAAAGAGAAATTCAGGTAAAATAGTAGTACAAGATAATACTAAATTTGAATTGGAGAATTCCAACTATACGTCATTAAATAAAGTAAAACAAGGATTATGAACAAAATTGAATTACAACTAGCACTCAGATCCCGGCAGAGTCCAATCTTTTTCTTCCAGTAAAGTCTCGTTAATTAAAGATCAACTGAAAATATTGTGGATTTTGCCAAAGAATAACTACCACGAACGGCCCTTCACCTGCTCCTCATCATCATCTTTTCCAAAGTCCCCAAACTCGTCCGTCCCAGAAATGACACGGAAATCTTCATTCAAACCAATGTCAATCTCGGATGTCATGCCATGCGCCCCTTGAGGTGTCTAGCAAGATGAGAGAACACGCATAAATCATTGGATACGAGAAGATAAAATAATAAAAAAGCAACATATGCAGAAGAGCTAAAAATATAAATAACTTACTGATACAAGGTTGAGAAAATTTTCTGGACAATATTTTCAACCAATGATGCCAAATATCATTCGGGTGATTTCTGCTTTGGAACAATACCTCGTGATAATAGACGCACCACACAACCATTTTGAGAAAGTATAAAGCCAGTCCCTACCTTCGACTTGACACTGACTCATTCCAGGGAAAACAAACTTTTGAGCTACATGAAAATCATCACACTGCTATAGTACTCTGCAGTTAAAAATGCACAAAGATACAGTCTTTTCTGAAGTTAACATGTAGGAGATTTGTGTTTTTGTTTGCTTGGCCGACCTATGCCAATTTCTTAAAACATAAAAACGTAGACAGTACAGCCACTGCTGATCAGACTCATTCATATCACAAGTTCATAACCCTTCACTCATTCCCAACGAAAGAAAATCTTCAACAAGCTATCAATATATTACAAGTAGGTTTCAACAAGGCTCAGATTTGAAGAAAAAAACAGTGTGCTCAATCCTCAATAAGTCAAGGTCATCATCACCAAGCGTAGTGAAACATCAATAATAATAATAATAATAATAATAATAATAATAATAATAATAATAATAATAATAATAATAATAATCATAATAATAATAATAATAATAACAACAACAACAACAATAATAAGAGTAATAAGATAGAAAGAAATGACATGGATATGTAGATGAATCACACATTAATTAACATTACGATCTTGAAGAGATTAACTCTGAGCTAATAGTCAATTTGCTTTACACTTGATGTAGAAATCCACTATCATAATAAAGTTTAAAAATTTCATAACAATAACAATTAAATGATTGACAAAATAAGTCATGGAAATGTAATCTCATAACAACATCGGGGAAATCACACAGAAAGAGATTTTAATTTCTTTAAGCGTATTGTATCTCTGGCCTTCTTCCGTTTTGCCCTTTTGGTCGGGAGAGGCATATCTCTAATATCTATAATGGGACCTGGGGGTACACCTTTTTTTAGGGCACTTCCTCTGGGTATAACAGAGGGAGGAATTCTCAAGCTCTCAGGAGGTAAAGGACAGTGTGGCTTCCAGACTAAGTTACTTTCCATGTTAAATTTTACCTTCTTCGAACTTTTCTCCCGGCTCTTTGCTACTGTCGAGTCTTCCGCATCTCCGCCATTCAAATCAAAACCTTGAGATGTCTTTCCTTCAGAATTCTTTGTTCTTTTTCTCTTGTTAGATACAATCCCAGTATCTTCACTTGCAACAACATCATCCAAACCTCCTTCAGCAGCAACCTTCTCAAACTGCGTTTGGAGGTTTGAAAGCATACTCTCATTCAAAACCACCATGCCTTTCCCATCAACAACTTGTTCATCATTTGAATTCCCACCATTTTCATAAACAACATTCTTATAACCATTCTCAGCAGAATTCATCTCGCAATTCAAATCAGATGCAACACTCTTCTTCTTATTCTTCTTCATCTTTTTAGTCTTTTTCACTTTATCGACAAAACCCTTATTGCCTAAACCATCAACCTCGACAATGGGAGCCAAATCCGGCACTTCCCTATCAACAAAATCAGCAATAGAGAACTCAAACCCAGAATTAACAGCATCCATTTCCAGCTTCAAAAACTCATGATACAATTCAAACAACACCTTTCTATTCCCCTGAACACAATCAGAACCAGAAGCCAACTCAAATAACTTCGAAGAAAACCTCATAACAATCGCAATTGTCCCCAAATTCACAACATCACCTTCATTCCCACCACCCTTCTTAACCTCCAACAATCTCTTCCCATTCATCAACAACACATCAAAAAAACAACTCTTAACCTTCCCTAACAAAACCTCATCACTCAACTTAACCATCACATCAAAAAACATCCTAAAAATCACTTCTAAAACACACGGTTTAATCGGAAGAAAAGGCGCAAGCTCATCAAGAAAAACCGAAACAACATGATAATTAACACCATTTCCATTAATCAACTTATCATTACCAGAAAAAGTAGCATCATCCAAACAATTCATAAAACTCTTAACAAATTCCAAACTCCATAAACTCTTATCCATTAAAACGAAACAATTCGAAACGAATCTACGAATAAGAAGGTAGAATTTATCTAACCTAAGGGAATCGATACCGGACCATTCAAAACGCATAGTGAGGAAAAAAGTGGAGAAATACTGAAGCGAAAGAGAAGGATTGTGGTGATGGAGTGTTGATAGATGCGAAGCGATGCGATCGATGAGATCGGATTGAAGATGAGGCTTGTCGGAGTGATAAACGGAGTAGAAGAGAGATTTCCATAGCTTTTTGGCGTCGTTTTGAGGAAGAAGGTTTTTTGATTGCCATGATTTTAGAAGAATTCGGAGAGATTTTTCTCGTTGGAGTTTTGGAGAGGTAACTAGCTTTATCGCCGGTGACCGTTGAAGTTCTGACGACGGCATTATCTCCGGTGCCGTGAAATCCAAATATTAGAGACGTTGATTTTTATAAATATCAAATTTTGTAAGCTCGTGACTGGTTTGGTCAATACTCAATATGCTTATTATTTTTAATGTTTTTGATCGAGACACGTCAAAAGAAATGACGAGATAGTTAATCTAGAAATTTAACATTGTTTTGTACTAATGGTGAAAATTGAATCTCAACCCTTGATTAACAGAGAATAAAACTCAATCGCTTAACCATATTCTCTCTTGAATATTAAGAGATTTTTTGTAATTTGAGAATGTCTTTTTATTAAAGTTAGATATGAAATCTTAATCTATTTAAAATGTTACTTTTATATTGACATTTTTAAAATAAAGTAGTATTTGATATTTTTCTTTTGTGCTAATCTTTCACTTTAATTAAAGTTTGGTCAATTGTCTTTTTGGTGGATAAAATTATCCATTCAAAATAAAGATCTCATGCAATTTGGCTCAGTTTGAATATCACTTTTAAAAAAATGTTGTTTCAATAAATACAATTTAAATTAGAGGAAGAAGATGGTGGAAGATGCCATAATGGAGCATAGTCTATGATTTAAAATGAATCATCACAAATGACATGGATGAAGTTGTGTTGCTTCTAGATGAGATGAAGGATTTTACTAAGTGATTTCTTCCAACAAAGTGACAAATAAAAGAGAAAGAATGAAACAAAAGATGAATTTGGGGAAGAAGATGGTAGAAAGTTCCACAACCAAGTATGATTGATAAGCCTCGATAAGATTCAAGAAATTTTCATCTAAGAACATAAGAGAAGACCTAACTCACTCATATTTCTCACGAAAGAAAACCTAATTTATTTCAAAACTTTGAAAATGAGAGTCATGTATTTAAAATGTCTAAAAGACTTTTCTATAGCACTCAATTTTGAGAGCATGAAAATGTATAACTCCAACAAAATAAAATTCTGTATTCATTTCTGTATATAGTATATATCTCAGATTTCATGAACATGTATCATGATAAATCAGTATCGGGAAAGAATAAGCTCAAAGAAAAACCATTGTAAAAAAAAAACTCAAAGAAAAGTCCGGGTATAGTAAACAAGATGACACAAAATTTGCATTGGAGGGTTCCAACTATGAATCATTAAATAAAGAAAAACAAAGATTATGATCAAAATTGATTTAAACCTAACACTCAGATCCCAGCAGTCCCAATTCAGCAAAGTCCAATCTTTTTCTTACCAACGAAGTCTGATTAATATCAACCAAAAAATATTGGGGATTTTGCCCGAGAATAACTACCGCGAACGGCTCTCCACCTGCTCGTCGTCATCATCTGTTCCAAAGTACCGATCCCCAAACTCGCCCATCCCAGGAATGACACGGAAATCTTCATTTAAACCAATATCAATCTCAGATGTCACGATTTTTATTCTCGGAAATATTTTGCAGACTACGTGCAGACCTTGAGGAGCCTAGCAAGATGAGAGAACAAATGTAAATCATTGGATAACGAAAGAAGCAAGATAAAATATTGAAGAAAAAAAAAAGCAAACATATACAGACGAGCTAAAGATATCAATAACTTACCGATATGAGGTTGAGAAATATAATGTTGGACTCTGGTACACCCTTCTTTAAAAGTAAAGAAATTGCTTGAACAGCAGAATTACCTATAGATGAAGATATCCAAAAGTTAATCAAAACAAAAACCAACAAATTAATATCAATTTTAAATCATTGTTATTATGCCGACTGTGGCGTAACTAAAAGTAGCAACGGGTTGCTGATGGTTCATGACTTCATGTGCATTTTTACACGCTGTAAAAATTTTAGAGACTGCTCTACTGCTTGAAAATGAAGGACTAAACTGGACAAAATTTGTTCCAAACATGATTTCCAATATTTGTTGGTATGTCATGTTAGAATGCACGAAACACATTAAAATGAAACGTACATTATTAGAATGACAGACCTGTGCCTAAGATTGGATCCAACAGTAACACATGCCTATCTGAGATATCATTTGGCAGCTTCTCATATATTAGCTGCTCAATAATCGAGGGTTGAAGTTAGACATTGCGAAATGAAATGAAACAAACAGAAATATATACTCAATTCTCACGGATATATGCAGATGACAAACCTGCTGACCGTTGTCACCTTCTCTATGAATAAGAATTTTACCGATCTTGATGCCTTTGCAGCATGCTCGTAAAGCATTCTCCATGCTTTCCCCACTGAAATTAGATCATAATATCAAATTAAAGGACAATGTGCTTTCCTAAGAAATAAATTTAGAACAAAAGCTGTAGTGATCTTAGGTTCACATTAAACTGAATAAAATGGAAAGACTTAAAGCAAAGTGGGGTTCGTCTCTTGAAGCAAAGTGGGGGATAAAATCTGGATAAAAATGTCAAGGAAAACAATTTGCACGTTGTGCGATCTAAACAATTTGGTAATTCTAATTCCAAACCCAAATTGACAAAATATCATCCATTTATTTGTGGAATTGTATAAGGATGATTAAGAGAAAAATTTCAAGACAATATTTTAAACCAATAGTTCAATTATTTTATCATTCAAATGATTTCTGGTTTGGAATAGACGGAATACCTCCTGATAATGGAGATACCACACAACCTCTTACAAAAATCCACACCACTGTATACAGATCCTGCATTGAAGGACAAAGATCAGCTATTACCATAAAAAGGTTGGGACATGAAACAAACTAATTATATCGGGTAAGTATCTGAACAAGTATGTCAGCTAGACAAAGAAAATATTTTTTTCCCAGTGTAGCAATTGCTGCAATTAACATCCTACCAACAGTCTATCGAGTACAATTACATGATAAACCATTGATTCCCATTCTATCAAGAAGGATGTCTTTGTATCCCTTCCATGATGTCCAAGATATAAATTAATCATTTCTAAATCAAGGCCAGGAATGTGTAGTTCATGTTACTCGCCACTTTTGTGCACAAATATGGCGGCACTTAAGAAACCAGAGAATGGTGCGCTTGCAGCACCGTTATGAATAAATACTACAATCTGAGGAAATCATCATTGTGGGGAGGAGTCTCACCAGTAGGAGTGATTACTTGCTTTTCTGTAAATGGAAGATGTCCTAGGCCATGTTCTACGACCTGGCAAAGCGAGGGAACTGTTGTGATAAAGGAAATTCCATTCCCATTCCACCTCAAAAATTAAAAGCAACAAATGAACCATTGCACCCTATATACATACCAAACGAATCAAACGGTCAGCATAAAATACAAAGTCATGCTTCTTTGTCTGAGAATCGCGTATCAGGGTGTGCATGCCCCGTATCTGCAAAGCGAGAATTACCGTGATGATTCAACGTTTGGTAGCAAATTTAATAGCTCTAGCTGGACGGGTAAATATAGGATTACAGAAAATGTTAAACAGTATGAAAGGGGTACCTGAAAAGTAGACTGAATGACATATAAGTTGGGATATATTTTACAGAGGTCATGCTGACCAAGCTTTGTGCGAATATGCTGCACAATCAAATCAATAGCCACATGATTATCTCCTCCACGAGGTATAATGATATCAGCATACTTCTTTGTAGGAAGGATAAAGTCATCAAAAGCCGGCTTCACAAATTTTGAATACTGCATCAAATATCAAATATCAAATATATAAATAAAAAATCACCAACTACAATCTGCGTCAAAATATGATGGTTATAGTGCAGCTAATATTGCTGAAAGTTGCTACCTGATCAAGTACTGCTTCAATATTGCGAGCATTATCGGCAGTATCACGCTTAATCCTTCTTGCCAGACGAACATCAGCATCTGCACTGAACATTTTACAATGTAAAGTGACAGCCTAACTTAGTGTTACAACAAAAAATCATGAAATACACATACTTGTAAAGTAACTATAAAGATAGGTAACTGCTAATAAAATAGGAACCAACAAAAAAGTAGGGGAGGGGGGATGAAGATATAGCATCACTAGCACCTGCATAAGGACATTCATTTCCTAAGATAATGTGTATAGAGTATGCACTTTAGTATACCATAATGTAAACTATATGGGAGAAAAGTGCATGTGATTTTAAGGAAAACAAATATGGCAACAAATCCTATATTAGTTAAGAAATGTCACAAAAAACTAAACAAATATAAGTTAGATTGGAACAAAAATAGTACGGGACCTGTGTCAACAAATATCTTCATATTCATCAATGCCCTAACACGCGGATCATGGAAAACAAGGATGCCTTCCAAAATTATAACATCTGCGGGGTTTACCTGCAAAACACATTGAAAAGACATAAATTGGAAGTATGACTGAGGAGGAAAGTCCACAACAAACAAGTACTGCATGCATGACTTGGAAATTATTAATACACCAAACCATTCAAATTCAAAAATGAAATCATAGATACCCTTCTTGCAGGAAACACATCATTCTTGTAACCCTTAAAGTCATACTTCGGAATATCTACTGCTTGGCTATGCTTCAATTTGTCCAATACAGACACCAATCGCTCAGTATCAAAAGCTTCTGATGATATCAACAACATGTGTTAGAAATAGTGTGAGGAGCTGCAGCAGTATAAGTCAAGAACCACCATTCACATATGCATTAAGAAAATTTAAAGGTCATTACAATATAAATCTACTACCTTATCAAATTTCAGAGGAATTTCATTTACTACAGAGCTACTAATTTTGTAATCTAAGTACTGAAATATCATATCATAGAAAAGGAATTTATTTCCACCTTTCATATATGTTCTTGACACAAGCTACTTATTCTGAAATTAAATTTGTAGCTCCATAAGAATACTCAAGGTTTGGTACTTCATTAGATCAATACTTAATTTCAAGTCTCTAATAAGTGATAATTCTGATGTGAATTCTGTTTGAATAAATCTTTCTAAGGCTATATTTTCCATTGCATTACCCTTGACATTCCTAACTATTTCAAAGAGTAAGAAAGATATCGTTGGCACTCATTGAATGTAGTGAAGTGGTTATGTAAAAAATTATAAATATCTACGGAGAATTGTAGGACATGAGAAACAAAAAAACTAAACTACAACATCATAAAAGATCAACCCAATGAAGCTGATGCATACTTCATCACATATAATAAAATATTTTAATATCAAGAGAAAGTCAATAATAATGAGAAAGTGATAGGTACAATTGAACTGACCAGGATGGTCGAAGTTGTATTCTTGTACTCTTGTAAGTTCCTCCTCAGTCAAGTTATGATAAAAAGAATCCTGTAGTAAATTAAATGAATAATTAATTAATGCCCGTGTATTATCATGAATACATCAAGAAACATCAACCAGAATTTTGGAATGCATCCCCTCAAAAATGTAAAAAGAGACATAAGTAAAAAAAAAAAGGAACAGTATATGTAAAAACAATATTTAAAAAGAGAAATTAAAATGTCACTTAAACATAATATAAGTGATAGAACCATCCACAGAAATTTTTACTAATATCACCAAACCAATTGTGTATCATATCCAAAAGGGTTTAGATAAAGGTGGAAACAAGAATGCTTGTAGGGATTAAAACATAACACAAATGTAGTTGTTTGCCTCTAATATATTTTCAATCACGGATAAAAGAAGTTTGATAAGTATATTTAGAAACAACTCATTACCTGATTAACAAGTACAACGCGCTGATCATGAAGCTGTTGAATAATCATATCACAAACTGCTGTCTTGCCAGATGCTGATCCCCCCGCAACACCTACAATGTGCAAACAAAAAAGTAAATAAAAATTAATTAGGATCATAACTATTCTGTTCCAAGAGAAAGTCACCAATAGGTTCAAAAGTTCACTAAATTCTTCATCAAACTAGTCTTTAGAGAAAAACATCCAACCACAATGATTTCAATTTAAACTTGATTTCAACCATAAGTCCAAAACAACTAAAAATTCATGTTCCTTGACTCGAAACACGGCATAAGATAATCATAACTTTTATACATTATCTTATGTCGTGTTTGGAGTAAAGGAACGTGAATTTTTAATCGTTTTGAGCTTTTGGTTGGAATCACGTTTGAAATGAAATGATTGTGTTTGATGTTATTCCTCTAAAAACTAGTTTGACACATAACTTAGTGTGAACCTTTGTAGAGTACTTTTAGAAACAGAATAAACCACCACCGTCACCGAGTTCAAGAACAACACAAGTTACACAACAACTACATTGCCACACACACAAAAAAACACAAACCTATGACAAAAGGTTGTGTAACACTCGTTAATTTTTAATTAGTTTGAACCCAAAATTTTATTTAATAATTATTTAATTATTAGCTATCAAATTGGTGTGATTATTATTATAATTTTATTCTCTATATGTTAGTTTATATCTTTGATTTGATTTATGGGCTTGTTGAAATATACTGTTATAGGAATCATATTTTTTCCAACTAACTAAAGATTATCGAAAAAAAAATTAAATAAATAGTATAGTGTTATATGTTAATTTATCAATTGTTTGTACTACTATATAACTATTATGATAAGTGACCCATTGTAGGTAGTGACCCATTATCCATATTAGTAGAAAACTATAGGGAAGTAAAACGTGATGACTAGATTAGTCTTGGAGGCAGAGACCAGATCAACCCCCACTTTGTAGGACTTATTAACCACTTTCTCCACATTTATATCCTCTTGAGAGAGTGTGTATAGAGCCTACATAATCTAACCGACAGTTATCAAATTGGGAAAAACAATTAAAAAGTTACAGCAGTAGTATATATGTATCTTTCCATACAATTGAATTTCATTCGATCAGTTTCTTTTCTCTTTCAACCTTGTACCGTAGACGCCATACAAGTCGTGCCTTCTACTTTAACTCAACTCTATAGAAATCCGTAGCAGCAGAGACACGTCGGCCGTAGTCTAGAATCAAGATCATCGGAGAGAAAGCTTTTAAAGGTAAGGGCTTATATTCCGGTACAATCATATTGACCATGAAATCATATGATAGGAAAGTGATAGAATTCTTATCAAATAATAGGTAGAAACTTTAGTTCAAATAAAATAATAATAATTAAGAACATGATTTCCTTATTTTTATATGCTAGATACGTGAACATGTTTGTTCTATTTATTTTTGTGTGTCATCTAATGTTGATTTTGTTAAGTGATTATATTGTTTTGTAAGCACTGGTACTGTGAAGGTAGGTTTATGTTGCCATATGGTTACTTGCAGAACATAATTTTGGATTTAATATAATAACCTGTATTGTCTACGATCGAAACATGTGGTTTATTTGGTTTGATATAAAAGAATGCATTTGTGTGGAAGGTATTTGAAAAGTGTTAGTGGTTGTTTTAAAAGTTGCATAACATTTGCATATAGTCGTGTCTAAGTGCCAAATGGGGCGATTATTAAGTGTCAAATGCTGCGATTTGTTACTATGTGCCAAATGGGGCGATATTATTAGTAACTGCCAAATGGGGCGATTTGTGTTTAGGTGCCAAATGGGGCGATTGAAATTATATGCCAATTGGGGCGATATCCGGATCATGGTCTAGTTGCATGCATTGTGTCTTAAAAGTGTGACTTCTTAAGTTATTAATTTATTTGTGCTAATTGGTTTTACCTTTTATGCGGTGAAAGTTTTATCATTCTTCTTATTTTATGTTTTCATGTTCCTTATGATCGTACTTGTGGTTTAGGAATATTGACCCTTGCAACCAACATTTTAGGTATAAAAGTTGATGCAGTGAACGATGATTATTGAAGTTTGCATGCGGCGGGGAAAAATAAATTGGGTTTTATCATCTGTAATTTTGAAACAATTAATTTGACCATTGTATTTTATTTTTAAAATATTTAATATAGTTATTTTATTTTATCAGCAATGTAATTATGATTTATGTCTGGGAAAAAAAAATATAGCCACATTTTCTAAATAAATAAACATTTTTAATAATTATATCATTTTAAAATTTCGGGATGTTACAGGTTGTTTATATTCGTCAATCGCAGAAGTGGTTGGTTCCTCATTTCCAGCTTTTCTGTCCTCTAATCCATCCATATGAAAACCAGTAAAATGAACCTCAGATGAACACTCCATCAAATCTTCAACCGACTTAGTATTCACATCCAACAAAAAAAAAACCTAAAAACAAAAACAATATTCAAAATCAATCAATAAACCAATAAACAAATCGCTCCTAATTCCAACATCTTAACAATGTGACTAATTAGATCAAAACAAATAAACTCTTAGCTAATAGCTACTATTTTTTTTTATCAGCAAAATATTATTATTAATAATAATCAATTCTCCGCACAAGACGAACAGACAAGTAGCACAGGAAATACACAAATAAACTCTAAGCTACTAAACAATGATCAATTAAATCAAATCTAATACATAATAATCAAACAATGCTTAATCCAGATCAATCAAACTAAACTATGATCAATTAAATTAAATCCAATACATAATAGCTAGAAACTCGTACAACTCGTGCAACTCGTTTAACTGGTTCAACTTGTTCAAACGCCGACGTATGAACGAAACAAGTTCGTCATTGTACGAAAAACGGTTATAAATACGAAACAGTAACGAAAGAAAACGAGATCCAAATAAAACGAAATTGGAAAACATACCTGAAGATGATTATAATATGATGATGATGAAGTTGGAAATTGAGAATGAACGAATGAATGATTGAAATAGGAGAAGAGAAATATAAAAGGAGAATGAATCAGTGAAAGATACGGTTTATTTTTACTACTGGTTATTTTTTTACAGTGAATTACTCGCTAAAATGATGCATTTGATTGAAATTAAAATAAATTGAAAATTTTAAGATAAAGAGGGAGATTGTAATTTGGCAGTATTCTTCATGTTGTTGTCTTTCCTAATTCAAATTTTAGTAATTAAATAGAAATATGATTTTGGTAGCCACATGAATATTATTGGAGAAGCTGTGGTTTCAACTTCAATTTTATTTTTGCAAGAATTAAACTTTTTTTTTTAAAAACACAAGAATCAAGGAGAGTTTTAATAACGCTTTGTGATTTTATTCGATTCTGTAGTTGTGCATAGATGATATTCGGTTCAAATTAAATAAATAATTTATTTGAAATTTTAGTTATTTAATAAAAAGAAAGAAAATATTGTGAAATTTTATCGTCTCATAGAGGATAAATTTCTGTCGAAATTTTTTTAAAACATATGAAGTGAATTTTAAAATTAACATAAAATAAAGGGACTGGAGATGGAGTCCGATCATAGATATATGTTTTAACAATTTCGATATTTTTTTTGTTAGTCGAGCCAAAAATAATATTTGATAATTTTGTTTTGGTCAGAGTATTTGGTAATTATTATTCTTTTTTTTTTTTGACTGATGGTAATTATTATTCTTAGAGGTTGTGGAACGAGTATTATTTATGATGATGATGATGATTTACATAAAGAGCCAACAAGAGTTTGGTGTAGCGGTTGCTAGGCCCATAATGAATCGAAGTTTGGTGGGGGAGCTTGATTATTTCAAACTTATTTTATTAAAGAAATTTTGATTTCTATGGAGCAATGTCAGGATTTTTTATTGAAAGAAAGATTTTGATCAATCATTTGATTTTTTATTGTGAATATTTAGGTTTTGTTTAGATGAAGAAAAAAAGTTAAATGAAAGAAAGTGATAGAAAAGAATGTTAGAAGAATAAAAGTAAGTACAAAAGAAAGGAAAGTGAGATGATTTTTTTATTGTTTGATAAAGTAAGAAGAAAGTGAGAGGATAGATAGATAGATACATATTTAATAAATGACACAAATATCTCTACCCTTAAAATAATATTTTTAAAGAATATTATATTATTATTTATTATTATACATAATAACAACTCACTGCATAGAATATAAATATAAACATGTCTAATTGCAAAAAATAATATGCAAATTTGGAAAGAAAGAAGAAAAAAAAGTAAATTACTAGTTTTTTGTACGTAAAATAAAAATAAAATAAGTTGAAGAAAACATTATAATTTACTAGATCTTTCACCCGTGCATTGCACGGGATAAATTAATAAAGCAGAATTTTGTTCATCAACAAAAATGAATACATAATGTTAATTAAATAAGAATATAATTAGTGTTTAACAGTTTTCTTATCGCAAACTTTTTATAGATAACATTAAATAATTTAAAAAATCAAGAATTTTTTTTTAAGAAAATATAGGAAAATGTTAACTTACTCTTGAAACATATGTTAATATATCAAAGATAGTATATCTAAGATATGCACACAATCCTTTAAAACTTTGTTCTACATTTTAGAACTAATGTTACGAAAACAATCAAACCTTTCAAAAAAAAAAAAAACAGCATACATTGAGAAAAGAAAAATTAAAATTTGCGTGTTGTTGTGGCCAGTAGTCTCATTTTGGCTTTGTGGTTCACTTTATGTCCCTTGTTTAGTTAGAGGGAAGCTTCTTATGTTTAGTTGAGGCTGCATCACCTGTATTGATTGGAGTTGCCTGACACTTCCTAAGAGCTATCAACAAAAATGAAGCATGTGTAACTTAATTAAATTAGTCAAACAATATAACTTCTGAATAACTACAATTCAAGATTAGAAAAAACAACAACACGCAAATTAGATTAGTCTAACTAAAGATCACTAACGTCTAAAAATAATTCAACCCTATATGACCTCCAATTAAAAAAAGAAATAAATAGAAGAAAGAAGAGTAACTTTGGCCTCTTATGCATGTCCCGCTTTTTTTGATTGCAAATTATTTTAATTTATATATGAGAAAATACAACATGCACCGAAAGTGTAAAATGTTTTTACACTGACATGTATAATTATTTTGAGAATAATTCTATGACATGAAAAATTGATGATTTTTTATTGAATGATAGTGTAAGTTATAGTATTTTTTTTGTGGACATGTATAATTATTTTGAGATTGACTGAATAATGATTTCAAGTCATACACGACTCATTGGAAGATTAATGAAGGTAAAATAATAAATAGATGAAGCAAACTGAACTAAGTTAATTTTGTTAATTACCTGAAAATCTTGATTAAACTGCAAGCACAAAAACACTATGCCAAAACTAAATATCTAAGTCATTAAATAGTATTTACAAATGAATTAAAAAATATTCAAAAGTGAAAGAGTGTAGATAAAAGAATAAATTCAAAGTGATAATGGTTAGAGATGGTAAAAACTCAACAATCACATGATTTATGCTTAATAAATCCATTATGAAAAAGCTACTATAAAGACAATGAATGTTTCACCAACAATTGTGTCTTATCATAACTATTTTTTTTCTAAAAATAAACAGAGAAAAATTGAAAAAGTAGTGGTAGTACTTTTGGGTTTTTAACATATTGAAGATGGATGGCGAGGATGGTGGAGTTTGAGAGAAGCCAAAGGATTTCTTAGATAATCGCCTTTGCAATATAGGTCGGAGTAAAAAAGGTAAATGGCTAAAGACTATAATTAATGTTGGAAGAGCAAGATGCCAATTATTGGAAGAAGAAAATTCAAAAAAGTCTCTCTTGTTTACCAATACATATTTTCTAAGATATAGGCGGTGCAATTTTTCCCAAGAAAAACTTTTGTGTAACCCGTACAAATGCATAAAAACCTATTTTGAGTGGGATTAGTGGATAGTAATAAAACTTGGAAGTAAGAGAGATATTAGTGAATGCAATTAATGATGGAAAAGAATGAAAAAAATTAAGGTAAAAATATTGGAATTATTAATGTTTAGTGGATTGACTAATTGACCATTAATTAAATATATGCATGAATTTTTGCTTATGAAAAAAAATATATATGCATGAATCATTATTGTAATTGTAAGAATATTAGTGGAGAGAACAATTAATAAAAAATGAGAAGAAAAATTTTGAGAGAGAAAAATTCAAATTTTAGAGTAAAAGTGATGCTTGAATTGCAAGCAGCGTAACAAACATATAGTATAAAAGATACATCAAAACTAAAACTATTTTTGGTATTTGATTGATTTGTATCATAATAGCCACTTTCTTTCCAATTGTGAGTGGAAGGTTTTTGGCCATAGGTCCCACACAAAATAATCTTTCCTTCCTCTCCCTCTTTGACATCATAACCAAACTGGGGAAATCCCATTTTTCAATAAACTTTCTATCCATTATACTTTCTTTCCACTCATTTTCTTTAGAACCAAACAAAACTTTAATGATCATAAAATTTCAAAGGAATAGTAGATAGATTGTTTACGTCACAGTATAATTTTGGGTTTTAGTGTCGCTCAATCTCATAGTATAATATAGAAGGAAGAATGAATGAATTTGTATTGAATTTTTTTTTTCCATCAACAAAGACAATTTACATAAGAGAGTTTCTTGTAAGCTCAATTAAACAAAACATTATAAACTCCTAAACCATCAAAAACCTCTTTTCAACAATTTTCCGGAGTCACAATTCAATCATTCTGAAAATGGAGTGGACGCTTGATGACGAAGGTGTGCTTATTTTTATAATTAGTGTAGAGTTAAGAAGCAGAACATGATTTTTTTTTTTTACCATCACTATTTAGTCTATTGGATCGATTAATTCAATTTTCTTGGTAAGAATAGCTGCAGAGATCAAATTGTAGTCTATTTTACCAAATTCAGCACCAATAATTATTAGAGTAACGTTTGACACGACATGATCATGATTAATAATCGAAACATAAAAAAGAAATCAATAAACTTGACTTACAACTTGCAATCCGTGACCATTAAATGAATCACGGACCACAAGATGTGGACCATGATAATCAAATAAATCATGAAACTATATTCAATGTCTTAAATTATATTTTATAATGATAAACAAAATAATGTTTTCTTAATATAGTTGAGTTGGCAGTACAAACTCTACTACAATAAAAAAAAAAAAACAAATTACTAATCTTCTTCTTTCACGTTGATTTCAAAATCAATTCATATTTAGGACAAAAATTATAAAATGAGTAATTTTTTTATATTTTCTAAAATATATATTAAATATCTTATCAATAAGAAGACACAGTTGAAGTGAACTATATATTGCGGTGGAAAGAAGAAAAAAACTGTTAGTCTACAAGTTTATTGAACTATCACAAATAATTTTATATTTACCTCTTTCAGAAATGAGAAAACTAATAAGTTAAAACTCAAAACCTCCAAATTTGAGAAAACTACTTTTTTTTTTGAGGCAATCTATTATTTATTTGTCAGTAAGTAAAATTGACACAAATTTTCTTATTAAAACATAGAAATTGTATGTGTTTATTTACAAAATACTAAAATTAGACTCAACCTACTTTTTCCTTTTCTCTTTTCTTTTCATTTTTTTATTTATTAATTTCCAACAATATTATAGATATAATTTAATTATATATGAATAGAAGGTAAACGGACAACAAGCTGCGCCGCTACCCTTTTCATTGAATTCAATTTTTTTTCCTCAAATATAATTTATTTAGTCCATGCTCTAAGCCATTCATATGAATTAAAAGAACGCGCATATTATGTGATATATGTAGCATTGTAGCAGTATCAATTACATGTTTTTTTTTACATTCATAGTAACAAACAAGTTTTTGTTGGATAACAAGTCATTTGAAATACATGTGATTTTAAAAGAAAGAAGAATGGAAAACATTAAAAAAATGTGTATTTCATAACGATAGAGCACAATAAGAGAAAGGTATTACGGACTCCACTAACTAATTCACAACTCAATAGTTGTATGGACTGAAGTTGTTACTTCATTCATTTCGGCTCAAAAATACAAACCATTCAGATTTTAAAATTTCAAGCAGTAAATGCATTTTTCATCATCTAGATTTCTAAAGTTACAAATTTCAGTTTATTTGGTTAGAATGTGTACTTTCAAACAACCAAATTTACATGTGAAAAATTTATGAAATTTCAAAACATGGCCGATGACAATATTGAATAATGCTTGGACAATAGAGGATGAAACAAGGTTGAATATGGTAGACCTTGTAGAAAAATTGTAAAACCAATTCTTTTAAACAACATCTATAGATCTTGGAGAAATAATATTGTTATACATGATTCATCGTATTATGTTCAAAAGATTTATATAGTTTTGGTGTTAGAAAGTTAAAAGTGAAAAAAATATAATATATACTCTCAAATAAGAAATACACTGCTTGGAAGAACATATAAACATGTATAAATACAATTTTGTAGCTGATTTCCGCAATAACAACACTATTATTGCTGAAAATTCTCATTGTAGGTTAGTGTTTTGAATATTATCTGTTTCTTCAAATATATATTTTCGCAATTTCAGACAGCACTATAACATCTTTCTCTAAATCCCATTCCCCTCAAAACCAAGATGGAAAATTCACTGTCTATTGATGTCACCTAGGAAAAAGTTTGCAACCATTTACCCCATGATCTCTTGTTATTCATTTTGTTAGAACTCCCTTTAAAATCATTGAAGCCATTTCTTTATGTATGCAAATTATGGTCTCTTTTATCCGAAAACCCTCGCTTCTTGAACATGTGTTGCAACAATATTTTGCTTAATGATGATTCTTGTTATGATGTACATTCTTTGTCCTTCATACACTGCCTATGACAAATGATTTTGTACCATTGCGAGTTTTATTGGTTCTCTAATGAAAGGTTTGAAAATTCGGTCAAATTTACTTGATCTCCTCAATTTCAATATGATAATAATTCTTTTATTTATAGTGTGGGTTATGTTAGTATTAATGACATTCTTTGTCCCAAACAAGGATTTTAACATACCCGTCAAATTGTATTGTAGAACTCAACTATTCGTGAGTCTAAAGTCATTCATCTCATTCCTATCGAGACTAGACGGCCTGATCGGTACCCTTGGTACTTTCTTAATGGTTTTGGCTATGATCATGTTATTGATGACTACAACACGGATGTAGTGTTTCATTGGTGGAATAAAAATGAATCCAAAAATATTGAAGTATGGTTGTTGTCATTTAACTTTAGCAATGAGGTGTTTTCTACAACACTTGCCCTAAAAAATGAATGATGGTTATGAAGTTGTATGTATGGATAGACATTTGATGTCATTAAATGAATCTATTACTTTGATCTCAACTAATTAAGTGGAGGTTACGTTTCGCATATATGTTTTGGGCAAGTTTGGTGTGCGAGAATAATGAATTGATCTATTTAAGGTAAGGTAATCATTATACAATAAAGTGATAAGAGTAAACTAAAAAAAAATACTATAAATAGTATAGAACAATAATTTTAAAACAAATAATTTTAATAAATTAAACATTTATTTTAAAACGGAGAAAATAACTTTATTCTAATGTGTAAAAAAGTAAATTTATTTAATAAATTCACACTAACATCCTATCTAACATTCTATCGCTTGCGCTATTGACTTGTGGAAAACTTTTACATAAAAACCTCCCTTCCCATTTAAATTAAACACCCGTCATGATTTAGCCGTATCATGCCGTTGATCAATGGGTCCCACGAAAGACCAAATAATTTTGCACATGCCACGTCAGATACGAAAACGTTAGTGAACCGTGTGATCTTTTCAAAGACAAGAAACAAACGACGGAGACAACAACGTTGTTTTTTTTATTTCGAACTTAAAAAGGTTTCATTTCATTTCAGTTTTTAAAATCTCAACGGCCACTCACACACTCACTCACTCAAATTGAAACCAAACATTTATTATAAGCTTCATTGAGTAGTATTAGTAAAATTTTGAATGCTCATTCATTAAATAAAACTCACGAGAACTTTGCTCACTTTCTTCATTGCTTAGATCCGATCCATTCCACAAAAAATCTTCCTCATCTTTCACTTTCCTAGCTAAGCTAAGGTAACATTCTTATAAGCTCACAACACTTTTGTGGAATCAAATTATCACTTGACTACTCGGTAGCACCGACACTTCTGATCGAAAACGTGTCTCAGTGTTCAACATGACACTCTGACACAATGTTGACATATGTGTGTTGGTGTCTGCGTCGGTGTTTTATAAGTAGATTATTAATTTTGACCGTTATAGAAACTGCATTATTAATTTCTAACTTAGTAAATGCATGTTTTCAGTTTTAGCTTCAGAGTCCAAGAAATTAGGAATAGTATGCCTCAGGAGAGTAGCTTATTAAGCTCAATTTTCGCATCTCCGTCGAAGAGGATATTGAATCTGAAGGGTTCTGTTTTTAATAATAGTGAGGTGACTGAGGAGATCAATGATCATGAATTGGCTCACAGGAAAGCAGAGGAAGCAGGTATGATATATATGAATTAACTTGTTGAAGTAGTGTTGAAATGAGTTCACTGATTCTTTTGCTTATTCAAGAGCTTCTACAAAAATAGATATGCAAAGATCAATTTAGAGTAGAAGAGTAAAAATGAATCACGGTCATCGGACACTGACACGTCAATGTTGATATAATATATGTTATATTATATGAAATATGAAACACGAAAATGTTCCAACCATAATCTTTGTAAGGTTTTGTTAAAAATCATTGCTAGTTTGAAATTACTCATTTTTAAAAATTTATACTTTTTACTTTTAAAATTTCTCTTATTAAAGGATTTGATACTATATTGTTGCGTTTGCATTCCAGCATCAAGGAGGAATGAAGCAGCAGAATGGCTTAGAGAAATGGATGAAGTGGCTTCTTCATTACTCTCCAAACAACCTTCTGAAGAAGAGTTCTGTCTCGCTCTTCGCAATGGTCTCATTCTCTGCAACGTTCTCAACAAAATCAATCCTGGTGCTATCCTCAAGGTGGTGGACAATCAAGTCCTTGCAGTTCACTCTCCAGAGGGACCAGCCCACTCTGCCATTCAGTATTTTGAAAACATGAAGAATTTTCTTGATGCTGTTAAAGATATGACCCTATTGACCTTTGAAGCTTCTGATTTGGAAAAGGTTCCAACTTTGAATTCATAGCTCTCTTTTACATTTTATTAAACATGCTATGCTATTTTGTCTAGGTTTAGAGTTAGATATATTGGACTATGATGAAGCACAAACACGACCGTAATAAGACGCTGAGCACATTAATAATAATTTAAGAAAATAGAAACAATTGAATGTAATCACATGTGTTAGTGTCTTGTCAGTGTCGGGCAACTACTTGTGTCGAACACAGGATACACCTTTCAAGCTCAATCTGATGTATTAGTACTCGGCAGCTTGAAGTGTTAGTACTGATACATAAATATTTATAAGTGGAACAATTCTCACAATGAGCTAGTTTTTGAGATTAGGTAGTCCCAACCCATGTCCAAATTCTATTATTACTAAAATGCTATAAGATTTAGCTTTGTCAACCATAAACTCAAATTATAAGATGTTATCAAAGTATATCTTATCCATTGGATCACATATATAGTTCTAGAAACTTTAGGTAGATGTCTAGTCGTGGGCACGAATGCGTGTGTTGAGGGTAACATATTAGATACTGGTATTGTCCGAAAAATGGTTATTAGTTCGGGGCAACTATCATCATGAGCTAGCTTTTGGTGAATATACTAAGAGTCTCAATTTCCATTTAATTTTAAACTCTTATATTAATGGGGTTTTGGTGTTTGTTTTTGTGTGATCGTAGGGTGGTTCATCAAGCAAAGTTGTAGACTGCATTCTTTGTTTGAAAGGGTATTATGAATGGAAGCTATCAGGTGGAGTTGGGGTTTGGAGGTATGGAGGAACTGTCAAGATTACATCTTTCCCCAAGGGAACTCCTTCTTCATCTATTTTAGGCAATGAAAGTGCCGACGAGTCCCTTGACGAATCTCAGTCCTCACAGTATAAACAGTTGCTAGAATTTCTTCGCATGTCTCCAGAGGTCTCAATCGAAGAAGCCAAAACTGCTAGTTCTCTGGCTTTCCTGTTTGATCACTTTGGACTCAAACTTCTCCAGGCTTTCCTTAGAGAGACTGATGATAGGAATGAAGATCTACCGCTCAATGCAATGGTCGGTAAGATCTTTTTCATTATGTTGTATTTTCCTGGCTTCTGTTCTTGTTTAAATCTACACCAGCTTTGTTGTTTGACTTCTATGATTTTAGTTGCCTTTGTTAAGAAAATGATTGCATTGATTGTTTAGTAATGAATTTTGTCTTACTTACTTTACAAGCACATGAGATCGACCAGCATCTGCAATTCTGCATGCATATAGTATTATTTCGATTTGAAAATCTTACTCTCGGGAGTTCTTAAGATTGTCAAATTAAATTATTGTTTTTTTTAAGAAACTGAATTCATGCGTAAAGGTTCGTGCAATCTAATTTGATTTGGTGAAATTTTGTAGGTAATTGATACATTTCTCAGCAAGATAGTAAGGGATTTCTCCACGTTACTTGTTTCTCAAGGCACTCAGGTACTTCAAAGTTAATCTATCTTTAATGACACCTTCATTTCTGTTGTTTTCCAACTTCACATATTACAGTTGGCAGTAATTTAGTCTTTTCCTTTTCCTTACTTCAAAAGATCATCTAAAACATAGTTCTGAACAATTGTCTGCAGCTTGCATTTTTCCTCAAGAAAATATTGAAAGGTGATAATGGTTGTCTCTCTAAGAGAGAATTCATGGAAGCTATCACATTATACCTTAATCAAAGAACTAGTTTGACATCAAATGATTTATCTAAATTTTGCACCTGTGGGGGAAAACGTGATAATAGTACTCAACGTAATGTGAATTATTCAGCCAAACATGCTGAAATAATTGATGCACAGCAGAAACAACTCGAGGTACATTAGAGCAAAGTTTCATCTAGTGCTTAAGATGCTTTATCATGATCGATTAGATTAACACCACACACTCCAATGACATATTTCTTGCTCTAGGGAATGAAATACTTATTGGAGGAGATAAAAAAGGAAGTCAAACAGATTCAATCTGAATATGACCAAGAACTGAGCAGGCTCGGTAAGGATCTAAGAATCACTTTTCCATGAAAACTTATGTCCATATGTGCATAAATGTTTTGATGAAATATTATTTCATAATGTTAACATGATTTCTTTGCAATTTTTAGAGAATCATATAAAGAGCCTTGAGGTGACCTCCTCTTCCTACCACAAAGTTTTAGAGGAGAACCGCTCTCTTTACAATCAAGTGATAGACCTCAAAGGTACGTAAGAATACGAATCTAAACACTTTTTTAACAATCTACTACATGATTTATGTATATTAACAAACATGTTGTCTTGCAGGATCCATTAGGGTCTATTGTAGAGTGAGACCCTTCTTAGGACAATCAAATGGACAATCTACAGTAGACTATATAGGAGAAAATGGAAACATAATGATTGTGAATCCCCTTAAGCAAGGAAAAGATGCTAGAAAAGTATTTTCATTCAATAAGGTGTTTGCAACAAATGCTACACAAGGTATATTAGCCTTTTGGTATATTCCACATCTTTTTATGAAACTCGAAACCTTATTTGAAGCTTTTTATGATGATATTCTTTCTTGTGCAGAACAAATATATTCCGATACAAAACCATTGGTTAGATCTGTTTTAGATGGCTATAATGCATGCATCTTTGCATATGGACAGACTGGCTCAGGGAAGACGTACACGATGGTAATGTTATTAGCTTCTCTTACATAATGTTACATTACATTAAACATTCACTTCAATTGGAGTAGTTCCAGTTATCATAAATTGTTCCCGCATCATTTTTCTTATATATGTTTTATGTGATTTGCTGCTTGTGTAGAGTGGTCCGGATCTTATGACGGAAGAGACATGGGGTGTTAACTATAGGGCTTTGCGTGACTTATTTCATATATCGAAGGAAAGAGCAGATGCAATAAATTATGAAGTTGGCGTCCAAATGATTGAAATATACAATGAACAAGTGAGAGATTTATTAGTCAGTGATGGATCTAACAGAAGATATCCTTTTATATATAGTCTACTTCAAGTTCTTTACTTTTTGTAAAGTAAAATAAAAGTTTTTTATTTTGCAATAACATTTACTTTTTCGCTTGTTCATTTCCTTGACAATATATACATTAGATATACGAAACAATTCTCAATTGAATGGTCTTAATGTGCCTGATGCATGTTTGGTTCCCGTTAGTTGTACTCAAGATGTTCTTGATTTGATGAAAATTGGTCAGAGGAACCGTGCAGTTGGTGCTACCGCTCTAAACGAACGAAGCAGTCGTTCTCATAGGTAAAATATCTTATTAACTAATGTAGACAGACGGCTTCTCTAACCATAAATAGATTTAATTTTCTAAAATTCCTTACCACCAATAATTGCAGTGTGTTGACAGTTCATGTGAGAGGAAGGGACTTAGTTTCTAATTCAGTTCTTAAGGGTTGTCTCCATCTTGTGGATTTGGCTGGAAGTGAGAGAGTTGAGAAATCCGAGGCTGTTGGCGAGAGACTAAAGGAGGCACAACATATTAATAAATCTCTTTCTGCACTTGGGGATGTTATTTCTGCTTTGGCGCAGAAGAGTCAACATATTCCTTACAGAAATAGCAAGCTTACACAAGTTTTACAAGATTCATTAGGTAACCATGGAATCTCAATATTGATATGATCACTGATTCACTGTGGCAACATAGTAATTTTCTATGTTGAATTTACTTAGTTTAACATTGTGTTTTTTTCTCTTCATTAATAGGTGGCCATGCAAAGACTTTGATGTTTGTTCATATAAATCCTGAAGTCAATGCACTTGGGGAGACGATTAGCACATTGAAGTTTGCTGAGAGGGTTGCATCCATTGAACTTGGGGCTGCTAAATCTAATAAAGAAACCGGTGAAATCCGAGAGCTCAAGGAAGAGGTTTGTTTTTCTATATTATAATAACTAGTGCAAATATCAATTTCACTATGCCAATATTATACCAGTTTGAACATTTTTATAGATATCAAATATCAAATCGGCATTGGAGAGGAAGGAAACTGAACTGGAGCAATGGAAATCTGGAAATGCAAGGAATGCAGCAGAAACTCAGAAACCAAGAGCCGTTTCACCTTTCCGTTTGCCCAAATATGGTAACAGCAGTAGCATGAAGCCTGAAAATAGTCAAAGATCCATCGATGATAGAAGCTCCGAGGTTATTATGTCATACTGACTATAAAGCACTGACACATACACAAACACCAGACACGGCACTGATATGTAGATATAAATAATAATTTAAGTAAATGTATTACACGTGTCAGATGCCGGACACACCATCGATCTGATGTGTTGGTGCTACATACCATACTAAAGTACATGCTTTATAGTCTCTAAATCTACAATTCTATTTTCAGGCTAAAAGTTATTCTTCTGGTAAGCAACGAAGGTCGAGATTTCCCTCAACATTTATCGACAAGGACTCCATACCAAAAATGTCTCTTTTGGCTGAAGAAGAGTCAGTGAGTTCAGGAAAGGGTAGAACACCATCACCTCCAATAAGAAGATCAATATCCACTGATAGAGGTTCTATCACTAAAAGCAAGATCAAAATTGACAATGTAGAAAACCAACCAATTTTGAAGCATCCATTTCCAGCTAGAGTACCAGTAAATAAATCTCTTGCCACGACGACACCATCTGCAGACAATAACTCAAGGGTCTATGTACATTCACAAGAGCCGGTGAAGCACAATAACATTTCTGAACCTCTCATTAACTTCCAGAAAGTAAGCTTTAGGAAAGCTCGTCAAGAATACGGAGAGGAACAATCCAAACAACCATTTGGGGTAGTAAGACAAGGAAGTGCTAGGAAAAATAAAGCTGACAATGACGCCAAGGCCAAGCGTCTTCAACAATCTTCTCCCTTTAGGATTCAAAAGACCGATTTAATACCTAAATCTATTCCTGACGTGGAAATTGCCGATGATTTTGTGGAGGCGCCTCGTAAGATTGATTACTCTGAGCCAGAAAATGATTTTAACTTTATGGAGTCTACAATCAATGGTGTATTAAATGTTCCTAAAAAACGTCGCAACATCTCAAGGAATTCTCAGAACCTTGAATCAAGGTATGGCTATATGGCTAAAAGACCTATTGAAATTTTCTACTCATTTGTTTTAACATAATAACTAAGCATTGTTTTTTATCACATGCAGAGGAATTGTGCAAGGAGCTGAACCATTATTGTCTAGTAAAGTTGAAAACAAACTTTCAAACGGTCAAGGTCGCAATCTTAAGGAAGTTAATACATCCATGCATGATTTTAAAAGAAGCCGATCGACACCACGAGGAAAGTTTTTTGTCTTATGATGAAGATTTCATGTTAATATTTTTAAAAATTTATATTATATAGCTATGTATAGTGTGATCATTATTCATTATTGATGTGCATGTTGGAGTTTAACCTCATCTATTATGTTGCACAATCTTTATCTATTTTTATATTCTGACCATGCCCTTTTGTAATTTAAAATGATATCTATTATACTTCTGAAATCATGACACTATTATTAGTTTGATTGGTTTTTCTTCATGACAAATACATGTGAGAATGTTAAACAAATTTATAAAAAGTTAAATTACATCAAAATAGTTATTGATATGTAAACAATATATTTAAGTAATTAAAATCAACTTGTGCATAACAAACAGGTTTTGCAGCTAGTTTATTATTGTTTTTTTGCAATAAACCTAAGTAAATTGTGATATATGAATATGAATATATAGTAACAAGTATTTATAACATCCTATATTTAAAGCTCCAAAAACCATCTTGACCAGCACCTTCTCTTGCTAGATTTTTTCTAAACGTATCAATATTTACTATAATTAGTAGCATTGAAACTTGCTTTTATTTTTAAGTTAAGAGATATTAACCTATTAATAGACAAAAACAATAAAAGGAAGAAACTTCTATTGTTGAAACCTCATTAACAACCTAAACATATATTTTATTCTACAAAGCGATTCTTAAATTGCTATTCATTAATCATTCAACCCTTGATCAACAACTTCTTTCTAGTTTTTTGTTTTGTTTTGAATCTACAAAAAGTGAAAGATGATTATTGTTCATTGTTATTCTTGTTCTATTTGTAAGGAGCATCTAAGGTTTACCTATTATAAGTCTTTTTAATATAACAACCATTAGAGGACAAAGACTAAGGATCAACTTTCAATCCTATAAGAAAAGCATAAACATTTGCAGAGTCAATTTTGAGTGGTTTGAGTTATATAGCCGATTCCAATGCCAACGGCTGATTCTCTTGTTGAAGTTGTGCCATCACGCAATCCCGAGCCACCACCATGGAGGAAAGGTTCAAAAGATAAGGCCTTAAAAACACACACTACACATAATTCTGTTGCCTTGGTCTATCAAGCAAAATTAGGAGATTCATTTCGCAGTGTAACGTTGACATGGTGCAAAAACCTCGTAGAACATTCTCTTTCCATTTGTGTGGAAAAACCTTCTGACGATAACAAATTTACCTGCAAGATTGAATTGGAATCCGGACAGTCTTGGGGGAAAAAGGGTCTCAAATCCTTTGAAATAGAAGGGGCAAGAGTAGATATCTTTTGGGATTTTAGACATGCGAAATTCTCCATGGATCCACAACCTTCCTCAGGCTATTATGTTGCCTTGGTTTACAAGAAAGAGGTACTTTTGTTAGTTGGAGATTTAGTGAATGATGCTTATATAAGAACCAAATCAAAACCATCACCAGAAGAAGCTACCTTGTTATGCAAGAAAGAGAATGTGCATGGGAAAACGCTATTTTGTACCAAAGCCATGTTGGAAGAGGGTAAACCAGAACATGAAATTGTCATTGAGACTTCCCTTTCTGGACCTGAAGATCCAGAAATGTGGATAAGCATAGATGGGATGTTGGCTAGTAGAATAATGAACTTGAATTGGAAATTTAGAGGAAATGAAATAGTAACTGTGAATAATTTACCTGTGCAAATCTTTTGGGATGTGCATGATTGGTTGTTCAATGAGATTGGTTCAGGTCCTGCCTTGTTTATTTTCAAGCCAGAAGTTTTAAAACATTCTACCAATTCTAATAGCAAAGAATGCATAGAAATGAATGAGGATAGTAACAAATATGATTCAATAGATGATAATTCATCCATCAATGGTTTCTTTCATTTTCTATATGCTTGGAGAACTGATTGAAATACATTGCTAGTATTTCATCAGAACTGGTTTACTCCTATAATTGTGTAGTAAAAGTTGTAGATTATCTTCTTTATTAGCATTTGACCTAGAGTTGTAAAAAGTATATTGTTTCAATGTACATATTTCTTTGAGCTATTTGATTTATATGATTTGATTTTTTTTTTTTATTGATGGAAGACATATGGAAAATATTCTATCATATGAACTGTAACAAGTCAAATATAATAACTCTTATTTAGTTTATTTGTAAAAATAAAACTCTTAATAATTACTTTAGATTTCAAAAATTCATTATTTTACACCAAACCATACTTGTAGTATCAATTATTCAATAACTATTACCAAATATTATTCTGGCTAAGCTTGAATTGTTTGAGTAGTATTTGATTTTAATCTTTCTCTGGTACAATATTTACCGAACTAAAAGAAAGAAAGAATATTTGAGTTTAATAATTATACATCGACATCCCAAGTTTTATATAACTATTCAATCACATAATAATATAGATAATACTATAAAGATGATCTAAAAAGTATTAAAATATAATAAAGAAACATCATATCGAGATGCATAAAACATTCTTGCATTATAAACGTATAGCCATTAAACACAAAATACTAGTGAGATGTAAATCGCGAAAATCTAACCGATGTCCTAAAATAATTGAGAAAATCCCAAATTCCTCATTAACAAGAATTTTAACGTGAACTGGCTCGTATTAGACTAGTTCAAAAAAACAAGAACTTAGGCTGGACTAGTTTAATATGGGTCGGTCTACGTTAAAATTGGGCCTTGAAATATTATGGGCGAGCCCAAGTTTCATGATCTTCTTCATAGGAAAAAAGAACAGAAAAAAAAAAAAAACAAGAATAAGAAACCCTTGCTACATGTAAAAGACACAAATTTCTGTTACATGAACATGACAAGTTTCGCGGGAAACATTGCCTTCAAAATCTCCTCTCACCTTAAACCTCGTGTTTTTTCAATTCCCAGGTAACTTATTTATATAATTCCATTTTGAAATTCAAAATTTTGTGACCCATTTGTTTGCTATAGTTTGAGAAGCAAACTTACAGAAAAGTTTGATTCTTTTTCAGTGTAAATTAATATTGAAGTTCAAATTTAGCTACCCAATTGGTTGATTTATAATGGGTTAAGGGAAACTCTTATAAAAGATTCAAGCTTGTTTTGATTATGATTATGATTCTTATTCTTTGTGTTTTGGTTTTTGAAATTGGAATTAGGAACATATGGAAGTTTCGATTTGGTTGCTTGAAGAGTAGAGATTTTGGTTCTTGTTCTGTTGCTGTTAGGTGCATTCTTAATACATCATGCAGTGTGAAAATCTGTCATTTGGAATATTGTAGCTTTGCTGATGGCAATGTAATTAAGATAAATGATGGGAAAATTGGGCATGCGACAACTGCGCATTGTGAAACTTCTCGAAATCCCGATGAAGTTCATAATGAGTTAATCTTTGATGATAGTGAAGAAGGTAAACTAGTAACAGAAGGTTTGACATTTAACTTATCCTTAAACATTATTAGCACTTTTTAATTAGTAAGCTCTAAATTCATAGTAAAGTTGTTCTCTGATCATGTTAATTTGTGGATTTTAGGTTCTGAACAAATGGAAGAGGTTGGAGAGTTGACAGGAGACTCTTGTGAACAAGATTTTATACTAGTTGACAGATTTACCAATGACGCTGAACAATCAGCTGTCAGATTACTTGCATCAAGGTTAGTTCCCCCCTCCCGAACTCGAAACATAACTGATTCAATGCAGCACTAGTTTATTATGCTGGATTGGTCAGACAGCCAAGTTGAAGAGGGTCTGATTCTGAAGCATAGTGTATCCTGATTTAGTGCAAGCGAAATCAGAGGTTCTGAAGAATAATGTATCCTGATTTAGTGCAAGTGAAATCAAACTTTTCACTCTAAATATGTCATTTTTCCTGTCGCTTTATGTCGCTTGTTCTTAATATCAATATTCATTTGTCACTGTGCACTGCGCACTGTGCAGTCTGTGCTTTTCCTACCGAGGCAAGGCAACTGTCTTTTGATTTTACTTAATTCGTCAAGCATTTACATTTTCTCAATGCTGCCACTAAAATATCAGAAGAAAACTGACAGTATGTAGAGCTTAAAGATCATTTTGAGGCATATTGTGTTACTTTCACATCATTGTAGTCATTATCTCCTTAAAAATTTCCCTTTGATTTTTTCTGAAAGTTCAACTTGTTTCGAGTTGTTTGCAACTTTGCATATCACTATATTAAAGAGTGAGGTAATGCTGAATGAAGTGTAACTATTTGGCATGCCTTATAAATTTGTTTAACAGTATCAAGTATCAACTATCAAAACATTTAACTATCTGGATTTGCTATTGCTTTAAGTTATTAACAAAGAGAAGAGATTCTTTAATAATTCAAGTCAGCCAATATCTTTTACCTGTTGGACAGAGGTTCGTGGATGTAAATTTAATATAAAAATAAAATGTTATTTTCTTTTAAACGTGTTTGTCTCCTTGCTCTGCAGGGCACTCACAGCAGTTGAGTTGAGAAAGAAATTGCTTAGCAAGGGATTCTCTCCTGACGCAGTGGATGCAGTAATAAACAAGCTCCAAAGACAGTATGTAGCTAACTTCATTTAAAAATTGTTGGGCCGTTGTTTATCAGTAATTTCTAAATGTATCATTATTTCAAGTTTTACATGTTTCCCTAAATTCAGTTTTCATTGTGTTCTATTTGGTCAAACCAAGTGAGAAACAACATAAATATATGATATTACATCTTGTATCTGTGTGAAACATGTTTTCAACAAAATCTAATGCCTGACTGGTTTGGTAACCTTTCTCTACAGTTTAGCAAATAATCAGATTATGTAGAACTTTTCATGATGTGCTTTTTCAAGTTCATTTATAACAAAATTGAATTTTCTGAATTGTAACACATTTTGTAGGTTTGTGTTGATTGTTTTATCCTTTTGTTTGTTTCAGAGGGTTCATCAATGATAAGTTGTATGCTGAATCATTTTCTCAATCTAGATGGTTTTCGTCTACATGGGGGCCAAGACGGATTAAACAAGTAAGCTAGTCTGTTCTGTGACTTCTGCCTTCTATTCATCTTCTCACTTTTTGCTTTCCAATACACTGCGAACACTTTGCTGTGTTTAGTTATCAATTACTTATTAGTTTTGTCACAAATCGAAAGAGGAAATATTGTGTGTCGGTATTTTGATTTTACTGTGCTTGGTAAATTCGTCCTCATTTTAATCTATGTATTATTAGGAGTAAAAGATTTTGTAGATTGTAACAGCATCTTGCAATTCATAGAGCAGTGTGCATCAACTTTTTTCTTTTCATAATTGTGTCCTATTACTTTACAATTCTAGAGAGCATAAATATGATATAAGAATTGAGTCATTTCCCAATATGTAATTGTCTATAGAGCATAAATTTAGTCCCTAAAGTATATACAAATAATAAGTAGTTCATAAACTATATCAAATCCATCATTTTGGTCCTAAAGTAAATGAAAATTTGTCATGTTAGTCTATAACATCATAATAGCAAGGTTTTAAGTGACAAATTTCATATACTTTAGGAACTACTAGTTATTTTTATATACTTTAGGGACCAAGTTGGAGAGAGACTGAGAGTGATACTTTAGGAACTAAATTAATGGTTTATTACTAGCTAACACTACATAGAAGTGAATAATAGTTGTTGTGCTATTCACCATTATCTGGGATAAGTCGATAAGGCAAGGCCAGAGACATTGTTTTCACCACCAAACACGCATTTAAGAATTATATACTTGCTATCATCATCATCATCAAGGGGAATATTTTTGTGTGATGACTTGAAATTCTTGTGGCAGGCACTGTTCATGAAGGGAGTTAGTCAAGCTGATGTGGAAAAAGCAGTTGAAGTGGTTTTTAAGGACAACAATGATTGTGCTGAAGACGAGAAGTCAATTGTTGGTTTGTCAAAGCAATCCATGGATCATCTTTATATTCAAGCCTCAAAGCAGTGGTTCAAAGGTACAAATGTTCCGAAGGAGACAAGAAAGTCAAGGATCATTCGATGGCTTCAATATCGTGGTTTTGACTGGAGTGTCATTAGCATCATATTAAAGAAACTAGACAAACATGAGCAGAATCCTCCATAGTGCACAATTGGATTGAGATATATCCTAAGTATTCATTCATACCAATCTGGAAATCTATTTGGTAGGGTCCATAGTCCATAATACATGTATCATGAATTGTATTTGTATAGTGTGTAATATGGTAGGGTTGTCCATGGTCTCATAATGCTATGACAATAAAACTAGAATTTCATTGCATCAATTTGGATCAAAGCCATAATGCATTTCAGCACACAAACAAGACTGCACTTGTCTGAATGCATTGAAGGTAACTTTCTTTTCAAATTGATGCTGAGTGAGAAGATAATGCAGCAAGCACTATCACCTAGGAGAAGAGATGCTACTTGTGAATCAAAGTCAATTGTGTGCCTATTTTTGGATGATGTGAGCTTGTTTTAAAATATGTTCAGCTTATTCTAGAAAAATCATCATGTTTATTTATCCAATTAAAGTCATTATTATCATTTACATCTTCTAGAGTTGAGTGCCATCAATGATCTAATGGCATCTTTTGAATTCAAACTTAAACAGATGCATATCAACGTCTTTACAATTACAACTATCAACTGAATTGTACTTAAAAAAAAAAACACCAAAAAGGAACATATTAATAACATAATTTATTATTGATTAAAACTCACACATAACTTCACACGTAACTGTGAGATCCCGAGTTTGAACTTGAGTCACGATGTCTTGTATAATAATTTCGACATTATACCAGTTGAGCTAAGACTGTTGGACAATATAACCGTTTATTATTGATTAACAATGCTATATTTTTTTTCACATACATATACCAACTAAATCCTTTCAAAGTTAAAAAAATAATTCTAGAATTAAACTTTGTAAAAGAAATATTTAAAAATAAAAAATATTGCATGAGGAAAGTGTAGCATAAGCAAATTTGGGCCTACTCGGCCCAATGATTTGGCCCAAAATCAACCTTCACAAAATAGGAGTGAGAGAACTGTATCTGAAACCCTAAACCCTAATTTCAGAGAGTGAGAGAGAGAGAAGAAGATGAAGTTCAATCCAAGGGTTTCAAGCAGCCGCCGCAAGAGTCGTAAGGCACATTTCACAGCACCGTCAAGTCTCCGCCGTGTGCTAATGAGCGCACCACTCTCCGGCGACCTTCGATCCAAATACAACGTTCGTTCATTACCGGTTCGTAAAGACGACGAAGTTCAAGTTGTTAGAGGAACATTCAAAGGACGTGAAGGTAAAATTGTTCAGGTTTATCGGAAAAAATGGGTCATTCATATTGAACGCATAACTCGTGAGAAAGTCAACGGTCAAACAGTCAACGTTGGAGTCAACCCTTCGAAAGTTGTTATCACTAAGATTCGTTTGGATAAGGATCGGAAATCGTTGCTTGATCATAAAGCGAAGGGTCGTGCTGCTGCTGATAAGGAAAAGGGTACTAAGTTTGCTCCTGAAGATATTATGCAAACAGTTGATTGATTAGGGTTTTCATTTTCATTGTTATTGTTATAATTACTTTGGATTTTGTTGTTGAATTTTGAACCGAAATGAAATTTGAGAATTTTGCGCTGTTTTATAAGTTTTGTATTTTGAATGAAATGAAATGTTTTGCATTATCATCTATGTGGTTTGTTTGGGTGTTTTAATCTGTTACAGAGCTTAGTTTGTTAAGTTTAATTTTTTAATGTTGTGTTAAGAAATTGAGGGTTGAGATTAACTGGTTTAAGCTCTGAATGTGGTAGTAATGATAGATAGAAGATTAGTAAAATAATTAGCAAAAGAAGAGTTTGTTGGTATGAGATTTGGTAATATGGGTATGTTGTCGATGTTTATGTTTTTCGTTGGGGCAAAATGAAGTGTTTACTGTGTTTGGTGATGAAACTTTGGTTAAGTGAATGTTTCGTTTTGCGGTGACTGACACATTGTGATTTTGGTAGAAGTTAGTTTAGACTCTGAGCTTTAACATTATCACCATATATAGCTCAAGTGTGGTTTAGTCTTTACAAAACATGCCCTTAGGAAGGGTAAAAGAGGTTTTAGGCAACCAAGTAGTTATTTGACTTAAGATCTGATATCAATGGCTCTAATTTTAGTGGCTTGTTAAAGAAGGTAAAAATAAATGGATGGATTGATTAGGGTTTTGATTTTCGTTGTTATTGTTATAATTACTTTTGATTTTGTTGTTGAATTGGATTTGAACCGAAATGAAATTTGAGAATTTTGTGTTTTTTGTTTTTCATTTAGTGAAAGAAATGAAGTGTTTTACATTGTCATTGGTAGTGTTTTGTTTGGTATTTTAATCTGTTATTGAGCTTAGGTTGTTTGGTATTTGAAGTTTAAATTGTTGGTGTTGTGAAAAGAAATTGAGAGTTGAGATTAACTGGTGTAATCTCAGAATGTGGGTAGTGATGGTAGATGGAAGATTACTAACATAATTAGCAAAAGAAGAGTTTTTTTTCTATGAATTTGGTTTGCTTTTTTATTGAGATATTTTTCACTTTATGAAATCAGATTTGGTAATAAGGGTATGTTGTTGATGTTTATGTTTTTTGTTGAGGCAAAATGAAGATTAAATGAGTGTTTTGTTATGAAACTTTGGTTAAATGAGATATTGTGATTAGACTTAAGATCTGATATCAAAGACTCTAATTTTAGTTGTTTATTGAAGAAGGTAAAAATAAATGGATGAATTTTCTAGACACTTTATTTGAAATAATTGAATCAACCTAACTTTACAATATGACAAACTCATTTATTTTATTTTTGAAACAACAAACTCATTTTCTAAATTCTAGTATTAAAGTATTCTTTGTGTTTTTAACAATGCAATAACTCAAGAAGCTTTAGTCCCTGAGTTATTTTTTAGTGCTCTTCCTTAGTATAAACAAAAAGTAGTTTAAAAAACAACTTATAAAACTGTATTTTACAAGTAATTTTTTATCAGTACTGATAAATTTGGGAACATTGCATGTGATGGAGAATTTCCCTTGACCATTTGTACATCTGCATTTGCTGCATGACATATGTATTCCTATAAATGTTATCTTCATTCTAATTTAGTGGTCCTCCAAGTGGATATGATCATTGATATGCAAACTTTCAATCCTAACTTAGTATATGTGCTTCTGAAGGAGTTTCCAATCACTGAACAGTCTCTTTCACATAGAACATGGTATGTGAGGTATTGAACATGGAATGGGACCATGTGGTCATTGTTTGAATTCAAAGGCTGTGTGTGAGTGTGAGAGATAGAGAAAGATTCAATTTAGGTATCTTAGTTTGTATGCTTAATTTCCAAATATCATATCCCTACTAGATTCTTCTTGTTTCAGCTTCCACAAGCTCCGGATTATTCAGGACTTATTGAACTTATCTGGTACATAGGTATTTATATTTTATATTACATGTGATATTATTTCACTAAACTGTTATGGTCTTATTTTAATAAGCCTTACAAATAATTTATGAATAGGCACGTAATTAAACTCATTAATTAGAATCAGTGTTGTTAAATAGTGGTTGTGCCTTACCAAAAAAACAAATAGCAGGCGGTTGTAGCACTATTGTATAGTGGAATTTGAACAAATTGTTATTTTTCAATTATAAATTGTGTAGTACAAAATATTGTGAAATAGCGGCTACAGTGGTGCTATAACATTGTCTATTGCGCAGCGAAATTGGAACAAACCACAACTTTCTGCGATTCACAACACTGATTAGCATTATGCGAGTACAGTTTTCATTAAATTGGTATATCCAAATGTGTCCTTGTTTTGTTTGAATTTTAGATCGTTTGCAGCAAACATCAAAACTTAAACATATGGTAAAGGCAAAAACAGAGACTGCAAATAAATCATTGTGGCCAAGGAGATCTGTTATGTTACTTTGATGAGAAAGGCTCTAGAATACATTTATTATGGATTCTTGAAATTTTCATTTTATAACTAAGATTACATTTGAATAACTCTACTAATTCTGGTCTGCACTATATTCTTAGCATGCACTACTAAAACTCCCTTCAGTGCATTTTAGACAAAATATCGAATATAGTTAAGCATTGCAGCAGTGTCCTTCATTGTTGGACGTTCATAAGCTTTTGTACTGACACATAAAATTGACACAGCTAGAGTTTGTAGTATTTCATGCATAGCAGTAAGTTCAGTCTTCTCTCTCAGCTTTGAGTCAAGAATTTCCAATGGATTTCCTTTGCTAGCCAAGTGATTCTTAACCCATTGAACCAAGTGTATACCTCCCGGCAGAGTTGGGTCTAATGGATGCCTTCCTGTCAGCACCTCAAGTACGACCACGCCGAAACTGTACACGTCAGTTTTCTCGTTGATTTTCTGCATTGAGTCGAGCTCTGTACACATACCAAAACAATATAAATAAGTACTTCTCAATGGTTTATATTAGTATTGAAAATTACTCAAACTAACTTTGATATAGTGGAAAAAACTAGTACTAGTGTGAAACCTGTGAAGTACTAAAAATGTTTAAGCCGGGAAATGAAATTATAAAGAGATGATATGTGTCGGTTAGACCATTTTTTTATCAAAATGAGATTGATGAAATAAAGTTGCAGATAAATAGATAGATCGATAGATAGATAAATTACCAGGATCTATATATCCATAGGAATTCCTGAAGTAGGGAGCTCCTTGAACCGGATTGGGATTAGTATTTTCACCCTTTGCACTTGTTATTCTTGTCGGAACAAAGTAAGCAAGGTAAGGATGATAACCAGGACCTAATAGCACATTTGTAGCTTTGACGTCTCCATGTAATATAGAAGGCACATGATCATGGTGCAAATATGCAAGTGCTTGAGCCAAACCTAAGATGACTTCATATCTGGCATGCCACTCTAACTTTCCCTTTTCTGAACCATGAAGCAATGAACTCAGACTAGGGAGGTGTTCATAAAACTGCAGCAACGTATTCTTATTGGATCCCCAACCAAGAAGTTTGGCGATATTCTTATGTTTGATTGAACTTAGCAATTGAATTTCAGACCTAAGTGCTCTAGAGTCTGTTGATGGAAACTTCCTTTTAACTGCTAGTATTTGACCTTTTGGAATTTTCACTTTGTACAAAACTCCCGAGCTTCCAGTTTCAATCACATTGGATGATTTTAAATTCTTGACAATGTCGTCAGTCGAAAAATAAAGGTTGTGATAAAAAGTCATCAGCCAACCCTTATTTGCTTTGTTAGCAATATAAGCACGAACACCGACATAGATTGTGAGAAGTGTTAGAACTGCACTTGTGCTTAAGAGAATGAACAATACAACATTCATATCTAATCTAACATGACCTTTGGCATAAGAATTGAGAAGACCATTATTACCGGTGAGATCACTGAGAGGAAGTTTCCTAAAGAGAGGTGTGTTAGGCAATTCACCGGAGAATTCATTGAAAGAAACATTCAAGGAAACAAGATTCTGAAGGCTAGAAAGAGCATCTAAGTTCCCTGAGAGCTCGTTGTGTGAGAGATCAATAAACTCAAGATTTCGGCATCTTGATATTGTTGGAGGAATCTTCCCTACCAGATGATTGTTGCTCAAGTCCAAAAAATTCAAATTCTTCAAGTTGGCAATCTCAGATGGAATGCTACCAAATAATCTATTCTGGTTTAACCTCAACCTGTTAAGACTTGTGCAGTTACCTATATCAGGTGGTATGAATCCTTCCAAATCATTGGAAAGAAGCATAAGCTGAGTGAGATTTTTCAACACAAATAGTTGTTTTGGTATTGAACCAGTTAAGTTGTTGTATGAAAGATCAAGTGACTGAAGATCTTTGCACTCTGAAAGACTATTTGGGATTTTTCCTGTTAGCCTATTCTTCCATGCAAAGAAGAGTGCCAAGCTTCTCAAGTTGCCAATAACAGAAGGAATCTCACCAGAAATAGCATTGTTGTCAACTTCAAGCTGAGTCAAAGAACTGCAGTTTGAAATTTCAGGTGGTATAATACCTGACAACTGATTAACACTCAGCTGAAGTCCTTTTAGATTTGATAGCTTTCCAAAACTCATTGGAATGCTACCTGTGAGAAGATTTTCTGACAAATCTATCTCACTGATATCTCTGCAGTTTCCAAGCTCTTCTGGTATTGTCCCTACCATCTTGTTTTGCCATAAAAGTAGACTCTGAAGTTTGTTCAGCTCTCCGATTCGACGCGGAATTGGACCAGATATTGAGTTCTGATACAAATACAAATTCTGCAACTCACTACAATTTCCTATCTCTTCTGGAATAGAGCCTGACAACTGAGTTGTGTAAATGGCTATGGTCTGTAATTTTTTCAGCATCCCTATTGAAGAAGGAATACTACCAGAAATGCCGGTTTCAGCGAGGCCTAACATGACCAAGTTGATGCAGTTTCCGATCTCCGATGGCAGCTCGCCTTTGATGTTTGAATTCCCTCCAGCTCTGAATACTTGAAGTTTACTCAAGGAACCAATACTCTTTGGAATTTCGCCACTGAGTTTATTGTCATAGAGTGTCAAGTTCACAAGACTAGATAAATTTCCTATGTTGAATGGAATATTTCCTTCAAGAGAGTTTGTATGAAGAGCTAAATTTTGAAGTTTGCTTAGACTGCAAATTTCATCTGGGATTTCACCAAAGAGAGAATTTTCACTGAGATCAATGAAAACAAGCTCTTGACAGTCTCCAATTTCTTTTGGAATTTTTCCTGTGATGTTGGTTGATGAGAGGACAAGAACCTTCAAGGATTTGAGAGGTTGAAAACTTGAAGGCAATGATGAACCTTGCAAGTTCAATGATTTCAAGTTTATCTCTTCTACCTCTCCTTGAAAATTGCACTTCACACCAAACCAATTGCATGGTGTTTGGTTTGAAAGATTCCAAGATGTTAATACATCTGAAGTAGTGTTTAAACTTTTCTTCCATGCTATAAGAGCTTGTCCTTGTTCATCAAGAGAGTTACAACATGGAAAGAACAGAAAGTTTATTGTGAGAAGAAACAAGGTGAGGGAGAGGATTTTGTGAAAAAGTGAGAGATTCTTTAAGCTTGTAGACATTGTTTATGCTTAGAGAAGAAAAGGGGTGATTTGTTTTGGAATTGTAAGAAGGTGAAAAATGAAAACACAAAGATTGTTTATAGAGGAAGAGAAGAAGCTATGAACACATGAGCTAGTTTCTTTAGTCTTTTCATAATATAACAAGTTTTGTTCAAAGATAAAGACATTATTATGGTTATTTTGGTTACTGGTTTTTTCATTGGTGAAGTATTGTATTTATAGTGATTCTTGATGCTTAACATCTCAAGTGGTTGGTTGAAATTTTGTGAAAACTGCACTATGATTGTAATTCAATTTTGTTAGTCTAGTGTTTCATTAATTAATAGTGGACTTGTGAGACACCAAAATAGTGGAGCTGAAAATTATGTTTAACATTTCACATTTATGGTTCCCCAAGTGGACACTTGTTGATCATAGTGTTTCTTGCTTTTTTTTTGGTACATATTGTTTCTCTTTTTTTTATAGATAGACGAATTGATAGTAGCCATTAAAACTTTACACTTAAAAGTGAAAGAGATAAGGTTCAAACTCTAACTAGTCACCGCGTCAGTTTGCTATTTTAATTTGGTAATGATATAATTGGAGTTGCTTTTTAATTGGAATTTATTCTCAACGAACGTGAGGATGTCATCTTAAAATTTTATATCTATCTTTCTTAGTAATTATTTTAAGTTAGCGTTGAAAAATAAAAAAGTGATATAAATCAAAATATTTTATTTTAGTTGGGGTTCTATTTTTATGTTTTGTGCCAAATTGTGAAACAAATAGAACTCAAGGAGTGTAGTTGAGTGGTTGTGGCTCATCCTCCTTTAATTAAGGGCCGAGAGTTCGATCTTCATCTTATCATCTTAGGTATGGAGCAACTTTAAATCATTGGGCTAACTATTTCATCCTTCAAGGTGCCTCCAATCTAACGATAATTAGTCACTGCATTTCGTGATGGATACCCCAACTTCGACGAAAAAAAATTGCGAAACAAATATGTAAGATAACATATATTCGTATTATTGGCATACTTCAACATTACATTTTTTATAAATAATCCGTTTTTTGTGTGTGTGTTAAGCTTTCGACTTTTAGGGGAAGGAGGCCCTCCTACATGGTAACCTTATATATGTTAGTCTTATCAGTGCCGGCCCAACGCTTAGTGGGGCTTAAAACAAACTTTAAAGTGAGATCCTTTTATTTTTATTCGAAGATTTTTTTTCTGAGATATAAAATAAATTTTATTTAAATTTTTTTGAATAGTTGCAAAGTTATTGTCTCATTTCTATAATATTTTTTCTAAGAGGCTTTTATATATTTCTTTGAGGCTTTTTCTAAAGGGTTTATGATTTATTTGAGGTATTTTTCTTTAATAAATTTTTTATATTTTTCAGAGGCCTAAAGTCCTTGCTTGGATTGCCTTATCCTTAAACCGACTTGAGTCTTATTATTAAATCGTTCTTTTAATAGAAGAGTTCAATGATGAGATAAATTAAAACCTAATTAATAATTGTTTGTCCCAAAAAATAAATTTAAAACTTTCTAAACAATTCGTTTTATTCGAGCCCAATAACCATTTAAGTTTGGTTTTATTTGCACCCCATTTAACATATATGAAAAAGATATATGAACATAATTTTAATGATAAGATCATAAATAGTTAAATACTACTAGAGGACGAACTTCCGTGTTAATCACTTTTTATCTTCATATATTAGGTGCTAAGATTGGCTGAAAACAACCATACATAAAAGTTTGTCACTATGATTAATGACCTATAGAATAGAAATTAGCTTTAACACTTTTCTAAAACAAGTCATTAAGGTCATATAATTATCTTAAGAGATAGTGATATGTTGATAATCAAACAGAATAGACATTATTATGATGGTTGATTGTATTATCTTTCTATTCAGTTAATCAAGATTCAAGAAGATAATTATTTTCATTTAATTGTAATTAGCTAGGTCTATTTAGTGTGGTCCATCTCTTTTTGTGTGGTTGCAATTGGTGAGTGCTTGATGTGGTGGTTGCTACTTGAACTTCTGAGCTTAATCAACTAGTAACTTGTATAATTGAATCATATGTTCTTAAGAATGCTAAGATTTAAATCTTGATAACATGTCGAATTAAACTGAATTTAATTATCCATCATTACATAAAATTCAATTAAGTTATTGTATGAATGCACTAATATTTCTTCGATTTTTGATTTTAGAATGAAATTTTTTGAGCTTATCCAATTCAAATCAAAATATTTTTGAAGGGCAGATTTAAAGTCTTAAGAATCAATATATTGTTAACAAAATCTCAAAAACCTAACATTATGAAACAATTGATGAATTATTAAGTGTATGTTTGGTATTACGATGAATATGTTAGAATCACGGTGATTCACCGCAATTTTGCAGAAGCTACAAGTTGTAGCTTCTGTAAAATTATGGTGGATCACAGTGATTCTGAAACACCTATCATAATACTAAACATAACCTACGTCACTTACATAGTGAGGGTTGTAATACAAGCGTTTAGAAAATAGGTGAAGTGGAATTGGTTTGAATCTTTTGAGTTAGTGTGATGCAAAATAATATTTTTAAGGGGATTAAAAATGTTCAGTTAGTACGGATATTACACATAAACTATAATATATAGAATTTTGGTTCGAACTCTGATATATCTATTTACTCACTTTTAAGAGGATCAATTGATTGTTTCCCTAATAAAATTTAATATTATAGTCCTTTCATGATTATTCGTTAAAATTTTCTAATATTTTATAGCATTGCACAACTTTAATTATTTTCAGTACAAAAAAATTTTAATTGGGTTAGTAATTATAAGTTATTAGTGGTATATGACAACCACGTGATGCCATAGTACTAGGACAATAACTTTTTATTGGTACACATACTTTTTTTCATGTTTTATCTTGTTATCATATGATCGTCCTCCCATGTTATTAATTAATATCGAGATCTAGCTAAAGTTTCTATTTTTTTTTGTTATTAACTAGTATTTTTTTTTTACAAAACTTTAATTATTTTAATTTTATATACATTAAAAAATTGTCATTTTTTTATAAATAGAGTCTTGATTGTTAATGTTGGCTCATTCTTGCAGCTACATACAAGACGATCTTGGTTGTAGAAAAATGATTAGACAATTTTAATTTATCTAGTACTAGTACAATCTCTTACAATGTTAATTTTAATTAACTGTTATTTTTTCATTAGATATAGTTTGCAGCAGTTACTACGAGCGTGAAATCTATTTCACAAGACTACACTGACTGATTACACAAATGTATATGATAGATTAGATTATGAAATTATTTAAATATTACTTACTAATCAATGAGTCAAATCTCTACACACGCATGCAAAGATATATCAAACTTTCCTATGCATATACAACTTTAGGGCACCACTTTGTCCAATTGCCATATCAAATGAACATTGAATATGAATCCCTTGATTTGATAGAGGAACTATTCTTGGCAATATTTTTTGTTCATCATAAATCTTTGCATGATCTTAAAATCTTCCTCAATTGTCCCATATGATTCATCTTGACAATACATTTAATTTAACGCTTTAGATTAAAAATGACAATACATTATATTTTCATTTATAATGGATACATTGCATTCAATCCTTCTACAACTAAGTTGCAATTAATAAATTGGAGTTATCTGATCAAAATTATTAGACAAGTTTATATTTCAATTCAGTTTAATTTTTTAAAATATAAAATTATGTATAACTTTATAATCTAGACCGTTCAAGTTTGATTAAACGACTGCGATGTCATCGATTGCATATGAGATTATGAGTGTCGATTGTATCTAATTTGGCTTCATCATAAAGGTACGTGTAGGTTTGGTACTATAGTTAATAATTTTGGTCCTATAGTGTTGGAGTCGCAGCGGAATTTTGGCTTCTAATAACAATATGAAATACAGTCCTCACTAAAGTTGAACACAAAATAACGTAGCTGAAACAATAAATTTGTATGAAGAAATAATATGTCTAAGAAGAAAGATTGAATTTATTATTATAAGAGAAAACTAATAACTTTGTTATACTGTATGTTGTGATGCTTATTACAAACTAATGCTTCATCTTATATAGTAACCCACATACTATAAAATGATTGAAGCATATTACAAAACACATATAAGCCATTGTTTTCCTATTATGGCTCCTGACTAATGTTGCATCTTGCCATAATTAGTTTTGACTAATTATTCCCACATATTGCTTGTTTTCTTTAACTAATTTAGAAAAAGGTTGTAGATGCTAAGAAAAAAGAAAATGAAACATTAAAGCAAGCATATTGTAGTGATAAATTATTTATAGAAAAAAGAAAAGAAAACATAGTTCATTGGTAAAGGAAGATCAATGAGCCAAAAGATGCAGAATCTAGGGGGCCCATAACATTCAAAAGAAGAGACAAAAGACACTAATTTTATATGGATGGGAATTCTTGCATTAGCCTTGAATGATTCATCCTCTAACCCCCACCATTTTATTTTTGTGTTTTCCTAACTAATTTCTGAAAAAAAATATCATCTTATATACATAATTCACACACGCAATTGTCGATATGAATTGACATATTGAAATTTTATTGTTCATGCATGTTTCGATTTTGTATTTTGAATTCAAATTATCATAGTTAGAATGTCATCAGTTGATTAATTTTAATCTTACGATATAGATTGCATATCACATGATGACCTTTTCTCCAAGTACATTGAAATACAAATTCATTATTACATGATAAAAAGGAAGAATAGACATAGCAAAAAGAAGAAAATATGTAATGGTGAATCCCATCCACTTAATTATAAATTTAAAACATTGATACAAGTAATATGGCCGCATGGTGGTGAGGTTGTCATAATTAAATTGGAAATCTTTATTATTTCATCAATTGTTCTCATATGTTTGTTTATTAAATGCAAGTTTGTCGGACCTCAACATACTTATTATTGCTTTATACAATCAAGAATAAACACCACTTGTTTGAAATTAGAGGAATCTAATCTAACTACTCGGTTTAATGTTAACGAATTTTTAAATTTCTTTGAGTTGAAATTAATCAATTATTAGAGTTTGTTTAATTTGTTACAACTTTTTTTAAAATGATTCATGTTAAATCTATTACAAACAGGTTACTAATTTGAAATGATTTTAGCGGTGAAATTGAACGACTCAAAAAGTATTGTGACTTAAAATTTTCAATTGTATTATTGTAGAGTTTTGCAATTGGAATTGGAATACTTAAATTAATTGACTCCTATACTAATTAAATTGTATATGTTTAAACTTTCTTTAGATAGATTTCCCTAGCTACTGTATAATTAACTAGCTAGTGTTAGTGCTAGTTAGCTAAGGTAGGACTCCATAATATTTATGAGCGGAGAAAATCTACTAGAATAAGATCTAGAAGATTCATATTTGAATATTTGTTGGACAATAAAGTGGTTTGTAATATCAAGATATTTGAGTGAATTGTTGATGTGTCAAATGTCTGAATAAGAGTAAACAAAAAAATGGAAATTGTCCAAGGCTTGGGGTTCGATATGTATAAAGTAACTTTAAATTTATAGGTCGGTTGTTTCATTTATTGAGGTGCCTCCAATTCAGCGAGCGAAATAGTCACTTTATTTGGTAGTTTTTTATTGTGTGGATAAAGCAGAGAGTAAGGTATCGTGGCATCTCACAGACATCCCAGCTATGTGGCACCCCCAAGATCAACCACTTATGTACCTACACTTCAAGAATATTATTAAAAATTGCGGGAAAAAACGAAAAGGGTGGGGGGAAAAAACCAAACCCACCATAACAAAATTAGCGGAAACGATAATTTGGCAATCCTAATCTATCACGAGAGAAACTATCGCTAGAGCAACTAGGAAGGTGATCTCACCAAACTACCCAGATACAAAAAAACCCGCATTGGCCAGTCGGTCTGCACAAGTGTTACCCTCGCTATAAATATGAGAAAATCTAAAACGAAAGTGCCGTACATTATGAAGGCAATTCTTCCATTTAGTCTTCAACTTCATTCTGCAGAAAATAGCCTATTATCGACAAAAAAATAAAATGGAGATTGGTCTGCAATATAATAGTGAATGAATAATTTTTTTGGTAGAGTTCGATTATTCTACTTACATGATTACTTTTAATTCATGATACTCAATTTTTATTTAATTTCCTAGTACTGAACAAAAATTTCCCTTTCAAAAAAAAAAAAGTACTGAACGAAAACATTTGTAAACCAACATATATATTAATCTTTGTACTGGGATCTAGTTATAAAGATGAATCATACTAATATCTATTTATGTCTAGTTTTCTCATAAATGAACAACAATGGAACATAGAGATTGAGCAAACCTCATACCCCAAATTAGTTATTGAAACTGAAATAGTACTAGAGAATAGGGATAGCTAGAGAGATTTCATGATATTCACTAAGTGCAGACGTGGACCTTTATTTGATGCATCTCATATATGGTCTACAAAGTGCACATCATAGGAACTTTTGTCCTTAATGCATGGCACACGTGCACTAGAGTCAGCATATGCCAAATTCGATGTACTATCAATTGGACTTTTGAATCTCCAATAATAATACAGTTTGATGGAACTATAAACATGATTTATTATTGATACAATGATAATCTCATCAATAAGCTAGTAACCATAGGTTCCATCCCTAGCCATCCAAATAATCATTAATGAAAAACAGCCAAATTAATCTTCCAAAATTCACACGTTTGGGATTCTTGATCCTTATCAATATCACAAATCATTGTCTATTAGAAACAATTGGAGTCTTTGTTTCTTTCTAATTATTTGCTCAATTTTCTCCAACTACTATATTGCTTGCCATAATCAAGAGAAAATACCACATAGGTCAAATCAGGCATTGTCATTTCTCTACAATGGTGATGTATCACCTAATAATGCATAACATACAACATATGAGAAGAAGGTTAAGAACACTTAGCTTGCTCTTCGCAAACTACAATTGCAGCCGTAATATATAGAACATTTAGAAGTTTTCGTATTAATATAGTGACGACAATGGCAACACTAGCTACCTCATATTTTTGAAAATACTCCAATGTAAGTGCATTGCGATGGCAACTGCAACTTTTTTTATTTATTTTGATTATAAAGAAGGTTGAAGTTTGGAAAGAAAAAACTACAAAATAGTGACTCGTCTGAACTGAAAAAGATATTCATAAAAAAAAATCATTCGCTCAAAAAAATTCTAATATTAGCAAACTCATTCACACACTGATTTGTTTCATGACACAATTACTGCAATTTGAAGTTTTTAATTTGTTTTACCTTCTAATTAGTAAATGAATCCTTTAACATATCTCAATATTGGTTGCAATATGATTTAAAAACATTTAATGTTCACCCTTTGAAGTGAATGGTATGAGTGAATGAATTCTCTACATCATGGATTCAATGATATGATTAACTCATATTTTGCTCCATGGCATATACTAATTTTTTTTCTGGTTAAATATGTTTTTAGTCCTTATAAACATCTGACTCCTCTACTTTTAGTCCCTCTAAATTTTTTTCCCACTTTTTGGTCCTTCGAATATTTCCGATCATGATTTTTGGTCCCTGCTTTTCACTCAACTATGTGTACGATTCAATTTTTTTAACGAGGTTTTGTGAACATGTTTATAATATTATAAAAATTACTCAAACCAAAATTCATAATTTTTTAACAAATGATGAATTAACTATGAATTTTTAAGCGCAAACACTTCAAAAAATCATATTTAATTCATCACTACTTGAAAATTTTCAAATTTTACAAATCAATTAAATTTTTAATATACTAAACATTATTGCAATACATAATTCTAAATTTTAATTAGTATACATGAATTGACTTAAAAGTAGGGACCAAACTTCATGTTAAAGAATTTTGTAAGGACTAAAAAATGGAAAAAAAGTTTAGAGGAACTAAAAGTAGAAGATTCAAATGTTTATAAGGATCAAAAACATATTTAACCTTTTTTTTTTTATAACTATAGACTAAATTTTTACAAACCGTTCAAAGTGCTCCACTAATTAACTCACTATATCTTGTAGCTCTATTAATAACTCCATTATTAAAATAGTAATATGCCTTAATTAATATATATATATAGCCGTATATAATCTTCATATGTTCATACTTTATACATAGTAGTACATAACTATGTTCACACTCCACCAAAATAATAGTCAAATTAAAAGGTTAAATCATTGTTTGATCCCATCATGGCTGTCTTTATATCCTTAACTTCAGGATTTTTGTTTCCTAATCACTTTTCTTTTTCAATATAAATATAAATTATTAGTTAGAGGTGATGAATGGAAAGTGTTAACAAAACATCATCCTTTACCCCCAACCACAGTACTTTGAACATATGTCTAATCAAATTACACGGGCACTTCTAAGGCTATAGCTTTTTGCATTTTTGTACTTTCGTCTTTGGAAATAAATTACTATTACTAATAAAGTGTACTACACTATAGACTATAGTTTTGATTTTTGAAGCTACTCACCTTTTTATTTTTCTTTGACTTTTCTTTCTACTTCAATTATGAAAATAGTGGCAATAATGTTATTGCTGGCTGCATGTCTCTAACTTATCAAGATTGGTCCTAGAAGGACTAGAGTCTAAATGTGTGTATGTTACGTTAATTAAACTTATTAGTAGTTATTATTACATGTGCTTATTGGATACACATGATTACCCACCAAATATTATTCCTTTTCATCATTTTTATAAGAGATAATTGATGAATATTTGAACCATATTAATTATAAAACTAAACTCATCGATTTTTGTTGACTCGATTGTCACTATGATTAAAGATATAGTTTTAGTAGTACTAACTTATTGCTTGAGTATAAATGAATCCATGAATATAAAGTCTTCTCAACTTACTTTATGTTAGGTTTTGGGGGTGGGAAAAATACCTCTCAAATAGTATGATATGAAGAGTTGATGAAACATTTTTGTTGGCAAAGCTTGTTATTCCCACACATATGTTGGGCCAAAAAGACTTATAAGTGTAGAATTTTGCGCTTTACACCCATATTACTTCCAGGCTCTCCTTTTGTTTTTAAAAAACTAAATTTTAGTCAGATTTAAAAACTACTTTTCGAAGATTTTCCAATGTACCAAAAAAGAAACTACTTTCTGAAGTAAAAAAGAAGGAAAATGGTAAATGGCACGACACATTTTGTTGTCGAAATTACACGATATACTTTTCTATTTGATTTTTCTGTTTTTTTGGACTATTTTTCTCTTTTATCAGCTATTTATTTGGTTAAAAAGTTGACACTAGGTAAAATAATACATTTGATGTAACTAATGGTACTCCAAATCAAACCTACCAATTTTTTAGGTAACTATTTATTAGGTTAAAAATTTGACACTTGGTTTTAAGTATATACATATAACTCTTGCAATTAAAGTGTATGGTCTTTGGTTATTTTGCATTTAGTTTATTCTTTTTTTATTATTATTTTAAAATCGATAAACTAATAGTATGAGTATGAAGCCAATTGAATGAGAAAATGTATGGTCGTACAAATTGGACGAGCGAAGGCGTCGTGCTATGTAGCACCGCTCAAAAAAGAATTTGATTTGTTTTTCTCACTCAAATACGTAATGTAAAAGATCAGTTGCATCTTTTGAGTTCAAAATCATCCTAAACAAAACATAAATCCTATTATTTCTTCAAATCAAAATTATACATACCAATTTTGATATTTTTTATCTATTAAACTAGACTTTTTAGACAAATCTCTACATAATTTTAAATGAAGAGATAATTCGATAAATAATTTTGTAAAAAAAAAAATTCAATAAATAATTCAACTTCATTATAACGAATGACACGATTATTATAAATTCACACAAATAAAATAGGAAAGTCAGAAATTGAATTTCAATCATAACATCTAATCTAACAATTATATCAATTGAACTAGGATTTCTAGACAACTCTATCGTAAAAAAATATGTATAACCTTCCATAAGTACATTAAAACATAAATAATTAACATTAAGCAAATTTATCGTAAGTAATAATTTAATAAGTATTTGTAGACAAGTACTTTGTCTCTAACTTATTTTGGGCTTAGCTCCGGCACTGAAGATGGCTACCGGCGGTTTGAAGAAGATGCTAAGATTGGCAATCGGTGAAGGATTGTCTTCTGCAAGAGCAAACATATTCGGTCATCAATTGAACCCAACTGGCAAGAAATCTGCCCACAAGATTCTCCGCATGAAATTGTTTGGTGAAAAAGTTGCACAATGGTATCCTCATGATATCAACAAAGATGATCCTCTTGTTATGGCTCGTAAAGAACAAGAGTATTTACTATCTCTCTCTCACTTTAAGGGTTGCTCACTATGTGTTTGTGTTTATGTCTCTATGAATTTTTATTTTTATTTTTGAAGTTTGTTATGTGGGGTTGTGGTATTTTTAATTAATGGATTGAATAGTGTTATAAAGTTCAGTTTTTTTTAATTGGGGTTATGATGGGGTTTGATAATTCAATAGAAATATAAAATTTTGTTGTGATGGAAAAGAGTTTTGTGATTGCTCACTGTGTTTGTGACTCTGTGTTTATGTTTCTGTGACTTAGTTTCTATGAGGTTTCTTAAGTTAGGTTGTTTTATTATAAAGTGGATTATGGACTGAATAGTGTCACAAAGTTTAGTTTTTCTGCATTTGGGTCTATGATGGAGTTTGATAATTCTTAATGAGTTATGCTGTTAGTAGGAAATATCTCTGTTGTAATGAACTGAAACCCCATGTAACGTTAATTGGTGTAGTAAGTTTAAAGGGTAACTGTATCCTATATCGATAGACCCCTCATAGTTTGATTTTTGAGCAAATTATAAACTAGTTTTTCCATATCGGCGTGGTCTTTCTTAGGCATCACAGCCACAAATTCAAATAAATCCCCAAGCCTTGACAATTCATAGATGTAACAACTAACAAAAGAAATAGAGATTTTGTTTGTAAAAGCTCGTTGTCTATGACATCGTTTATAGGGCTTTTGTTTGTAAAAGAACAGTGGGAAATTAATCTGTCATGTATCCATTGATGGTTGTAAATTGTAATCTCTTCCACATTAGGAAGAAAATTCAGCTTTCCTGTAGGTCAGCATTATTTTCTCAAGAACTCATTGGCTCTGTTATCAATCTCGGCCGCGCCGGCCAATATCCCGGCGTTTTTTGGCATCGCCGCGTCAGTGTGGTGCGGTGCACCATGTCAGGGTGGATCGGCCGCTATGGCCATGTTTTTGGTTCGGTGCAGTGGCAGTTCAGACTTGGTGCGGTGAGTTACTAATGTTAGGAAAAAAAATCTATTTTACCATTATTATATAAGACGTTAGGAGTCCAGCTACAGCTTAGGCTAAATGAGCTGCTGAGTACGAAATGGGTCAGGAAAAATGTGAGTTGCTAGTGAAGATGTGTATGAGAGTGAAGTGAAAAAACGTAGGGAGGGTGTGAGCTAGTGCTAGGTGTTAATTGCTTAGTCAAGGAAGAAGTGATGAAGCTGAGTGTGAAATAGAGAGAGTTGTTGCTTGCGGAAGGTGAACCAGAGGGGGATATTTATATATATGTTTGGTTCCCCCTATGAATTTGGCTATGTTGTCTTGCAGCAAGTACACACTATTAACGGTAATTCATGTCAGTGTAGAAATTCTGCAGCCAAATTTTATGAAGGATGTACTTTGGATTACAATCATAATATTTTGCATATTTTGTACTGGTTCTCTTACATTTATTTCCACTCATTCAAGAATTTTGATGCTTATGTTGTTCTATGCAGACGCTTATCAAAGCTTGAAATGTTGAAACGTCGGGGAAAAGGGCCACCAAAGAAGGGACAGGGAAAGCAAGCTGCAAAGCGCAACAAGAACAAATAAATTGTACTCTTGCCTGTCTTGAATTCATATTGTGGGTTTATTATCTTAAATCAAAGACTAGTAGTTGTTTCTGCAAACACCTTGAATTTGATTTATTTTATCAGAATGGCAGATTTCTTCTTGCCTTTTTCCTGGGAGAAATTTTAATGCATTTGAGAGTTGAAACCAGTAGGCTAATTTGGTTGGAGATCTGTCTTTTTTTGTACCATTAAATTTTCATAACTTGATGTTGTCTATCTTGAAAGTTGGAATGCAATCACAAAGTTATAAAGTAGTCTTTTTCATATTGATTTTGTTATTAAAGTCTTAATGTATGAATATGTTTAATGCCAAGAAATTCCAAACATACATTGATGGTGCATATGCTGGATACTAATGATTAACAATCAGGGAATAGATTTTGACATTCAAGAACATTGTTTCATGAGAAACTTTATCAGATGTATAAGCATGATATTTGTCACCGGATTAACAAATTTCATAGTTTTCCTTCCACAAAGGGTTTTGGTTGTAGAGCCTTTTTTATTTCGTTCTCGCCTTTATGTAGTTATATTAATTAAATTGAGTTTTCATGGTTTGCTTGAGACATTGTTATTTCAAAGAAACAAATATAGTCATGTCATCGATTTTATTATCTTGGTTCATCCAATGGTTTGATGAGACTTTTTGGTCATAATGTGTGCTCTTTTAAACTTATATTTTGTTAAAGAGAATAAACCTTAGTTATAACTAACAGGTGCAAAAAATGAGACAGATTTCTTTTTTGAAATGGAGACTATTATAAAAAAATAATCCTAAATAATGTCACTTTCACAAGTCTGTGATCAATATGAATTATGAACCATTCAAATTTGAGTAGGGTTGGTAAGCTATTGTGTATGTGTAGATGGGAAAAGGTTTTTGTATAATTTGTTCAAAAAATTATGATTGGTTGTAAACTATAATTGTCTGTCCTGCTTGAAACAATGTTAGCCATTGAAGAGCAAACAGAAGAAGATCCCATGGCTAATCAAGAGCGACAACAAGGAGGCATCAAGGAATGATGTAAATACTAGTGGCTTGAATACAAAGTTATAGGTTGTAGAAAATATAGATTGTGTGCAAAGTGTTTTTTTTACTATAATATATATTCTAGCATTAATCAAATCATTGCTATTTAGTTACTTGTGTATAATGTTACATAAAATATAAAATGTAAATTGAATCTATAATGAGAACTTCTCATTGAATATTTTCAACTTCCAGGCATTCATGTTGTTACTATTGTGAATTGGTTCAAATTGATTGCTGCACAAGAATACTATTTTCTAAGATAGACAACAACTAATTAAATTATTCATCAAATTTTTTGTACATTTAAATGACCACTAATGATCGATAGAAATAGAATACCAAAAAACAAATGATAGAATGCAATTTCAAAAGAATGAAGGACATCCCTTAACAACAACACCGGGGGCTGTAGGACATGTTGCCAAGGGACAACGATCATCTGAATCAAGACCCCACCAATTTGGACCTAAGATTTCATAAGATTGAAGTGCAAAATAGAGGAACACACCCAAGATAGCAACGCCAGTATCCAAACCAGCTGAGAGAATGTAAGTGTGTCTAGCCCACCATGACTTAAAATATTTGTAAACATAGAAATTGAAGAAGATTCCAACAACTCCCCATGAAATAAAATTTATTGATCTAAGTGGTGGTATTCCACTAGCACCTGCAAGGATAAGTGGCATGTTGATCAGTTCAATCCACTTGTGGTTCGGGAATTTGCGAGCTAGAAACCACACTGGAACAGGCACAATTAGACCGATCAGGAAAAACCAATTCAGTCCAGGGTAAATTCCATCCTTGGTAAACATCCTTTGTGGTCCAACTACTCCCCATATGATTGAAGCATTGTAAAACACATCATCGCCGGGACAAGTCCATGGACTACCATGTGGCAACAATGATACATCACATATGTGGGGAATAGTTGTTAGAAACCACCATGCCGTGCTGTAGTATACACTTGAAGCAACCAAAGTTCCTACCAATTGTACTATGAACATAGACTTTGGAGGAATTTTCATGTAGTGGCCTAATTTGAAGTCTTGGAGGAAACTAAGTGCTTGTTGCATGCTGATGTATCCGTAAGTCTTGAAGGCTACATTAGCAAGTGGCTTTCCAGGATAAAGGAACCCAATAATTAACTCCGTGATCACATTGAGCCCAGGTTGCTGCAAAAAAAGTAGTACAAAATCAAAGTTATCTAGTTGTCGAGGGAACTTTCCTTAAAAACTAGAGGGGTTAAGAAATAGTATTACTTGATTTGTTGTCGCTTGAATGACACCAATTGGTAAAGTGAAAACCAATGTAATTACTAAAGAAAATAAGACTCCCCACCATGGAAGTTGGAGCTGCTTGTCAAAGCCTTCACAACATATTATGGCCAAAATAGTCACAATAACCAAAATGGTTATGAACCACCACTGTGGTACTTGTTCATAGTTTCTTTTCATGATTCTGGTATGCACGTCTCCGGCTTGTTCTTTTAATGTTGATGTTGTCTTCCTCCACATTTGAATAATCATTCTATCAAATTCACAGTCACCAGAATATATAGTTAGACGGTTTATAATAAAAAATCCATCAACAAAAGATAATAAAAAATTGCTGAATCAAATAAAACATACTTTCCATGGAAGAGGAAAACATGTGAGATAGTGGCGGTAAGAGTTGCAAAGCTCAATCCATAATCAAATGCAAATAGGATACTCATATAAAGTTGGCTGTAATTGTTATAACCATTCATATCAATGTCAAATGTTTTGTCATTAAGAATCCTAGTAACATTATATATAGCACCAGTGGAATCAAATGTATGAGAACTGATAAGGGGAAACTTTTTGGCATCATAAAAATTGTTCCAATAGGAAATGGGAATCACAACATAAATAAACAGCACAAATCCAACCAACGTATTGATGATGGCAAAACCAGGATAAGCCAAAGGACTTCCTAAGAAACCGGCAACAGTGTTCCAATCGAGTGTAAATGAACCAATACCAAGACCATGCATTCCTGAACCAATCTGGTGAGCAGTGACTGAGTTCTTCCATATCAAGCAAGCAACAGATATGGTTGATATTGCTTGGAAAAAGTAGCCTGGAATAATGTAATAAGCAAAGCTAGCCACAAAGATCAAGAAAAAGAATTGCAGTCTAGTATTTCCTCCTTTAGGCCTCTTTTCTTTTTCATGAAATGCCCTGTGTCATTCAAGATTCATTTAATTATCAATGAGAAATGAAAAGAAAAATCAACATTGAAATCTTAAATAGGAAATATATTGATGTAATCACATGTATTGGTATCAAGTTGGTGTTAAACACTGACATGCGTTGGACAACAGACAAGACTTCATTCTAAAGTGTTTGTTAATATTCATACACACAAAAACAATGATAGAAAAGTAATAAATAATTACCTAAATAGAGACACTTGGACAAGATTTGAAGGCCACCACATGTAGGGAGAATCCACAAGGAACTTTCTGAATATACCGGCCCATCCATAACCAAGCATCTAAAAAATTCAAGGAAAAAAAATCACTTTTATTAGTTATTATTTATTTTTAAAAAATCACTTTTATTGTTTATATACTTATAATAAATTGAAAATGTTGTAAATGTTTAAGATTTAACAAAACAAAATTGTTCACCTGAGTTGTCAATGCTAGCAAAAAAGCAGCAATTGGATTGATTTTTCTGTGATAAAAAGCCTTAACAATTGTGATAATGTTAATGGCATAAACACCACTAGAGCCAGCACTAGCAAAAATTGTTATAAGGACATGTTCCTTCAAATTGAATGGTCCAGGATTCAATGTGAATGACCATGGAGTAAAGGGTACTCTATATATTGTTGTTGGAAGTGTTGCAGCCATTAGTTTTCCAAGTGGGAGAGAAACTATTTGTGCTCTGACAGAAGTGAGAGATAGAGGGTTGGTTCTAAATCCAAAAAATTGGTTCACAAAGGAAAGAATAATGCAACATCCCAAACCAATAGTCCATGTCCTAAATGTTAGTGCTGGTTGTGTAGGATCATCTGTTATTGGCACTGTTAGTCTGACCTGCTCTATTGGAGAATCGTTCACATCATCTGCATCAAACAATTTATAGCTTTAGATTCACATCGACATATATACAAACACCAAACACGACTCGAAACCGATAATAATAATTTGAGAAGATTAAATGTAATCTTAAATGTGCCATTTAGATATTAGACATGCATCTAATCGAAAATATTCATAATTAAGTGAACATAGATATTCAGTCCAAATTTTCTTTTTTTTTGAAATAGTAAATATTATTCATACTAACTCCCTAATAAGTAGTAGAGGAGAAGCAAAAGAAAGCAAAGAACAAATACAAGAAAAGAAAGCCATCCCCTTACAAGCACCCGACACCACAACAACCAACAATATAACACATCACTAACACACTCTAACACACCCTGACACAACAGAGGAGGCAGCAACATTCTACTAGCTCCCACAAAACACACAACTCCAAAAAAAACGACGTTACTGCTTTGATCACATACTTATAACTTATGTGATCAGTGTAAAACTAATTTTCACGAACATATAAGTATGAACTCTCAATTAATCCTTTAAAAATAATAAGACAATATATGAATAACAAAAACTTAACTTTAGAAGAAATAATTAATGAAAGAAGAAAAGGGTTACCAGCATTGTCAAGTTTGGATTCATCCTGGTCTTTAATATGAACAGTGAACGTATCTTCAACCTTTGCCATTGGATTTGAGGGATTGATGCTTCAGTTGCTCGAGTGTTTCTTGGTGTTTTTTCTCTCTTCAAAAGCAGTGATATTTATTCCTTAGTTAACACTTCTATTTATATAGTTTTTGTTAATGGATAGAATTTATCTGTTTGTTATTTTCTTTAGGAATTAGATGGTGAAAACAAAAAAATAATAATAAAAATTGTTTGGTACTTTTGTTTAAAAGATAGAATTTTTTTTTGTCTTTCTAAATTTGTTACGCGCCTCCCTGAATATGAAAAGATTGTTTTCTGTTTTTTTTTTTTGAAACTTTCATCCACATTTAGTGAAACAAAAGATTATTTTTTTTGTTTACAAGATGCAAAGACTAATTTTTATATCTTTTAAATTTAACTACAAAATATTTAATTTATTTACTCATCTGTTCTTTTTATTTGTCGTTCTAGACAAAAATAATGAAATTAGATGAAAAGTGTATTTTTACACCTTATCTTCTTATTTCTATTATACTTTTTTTTTTTGACAAAATCTTCCTATTATATTTCTTTTTGAAATATATATCATAATCTTAATTCACCAATAAATTCCTACTTTTTTACACACACTTTCACTTTACTAAAAATTAAAACCACTAACAAAATTGTAACAAACTTTATTAAAATAAAAAATCAAACAAACTTTGTTACAAAATAAATTAGGTTGGAGGATATAATAGACAAAATACAACACAAATTGCTAAAAACGACAAATAAGTAAAAGGAACTGAGGGAGTATATATATTAAACAGTACAGATATGATATCTATGTATAAGTTATTTTTGTGAGTTGATAGGATTGTTTACTGTTTAGAAATTCCTAACATACTTATAATGTACGTTAATGGTGTGCTCTGGATACTTCAAGTTCAAACTTGACATTCTATTCTATGAATACTTCAAACCAAAACCAAATCACCTCCCAAAACAAGTAATTATTCGGGATGTTAAAGCAGAAGTCAGAAATCTCATTCCAGCAGATCCACCAGGAAAATATGATATAGCATAGTATCCAAGTGAGAGAACCTGCAAGTATAATCAAAACATTAATTTCAATACAAGATTGGAAAATTAAGAAAGAAACAGAATAAATAGTATATGCAAAAATATCTAAGAATATCTATTTCCACATTCTAGTTGCTAGAACTGTCATGTAAGCAACACCCATCATCATATAATCGTCACTAAACATGGAAATAGGAACTCAAAATTTTCAAGTTTGTGCTATATAGAAGCAGGGCTTGTTGTTGCATAAATACAAGATTTTACTATACAGCCACAGCACATACTTCAAATCCACAACAAATACTAAAAATAATAGGAGGTGAAAACAACAGAAACATTCTAACTAATTAAGAATCCATGAAAGTGATACCTGTACAACAGAGAATACAACTGAGAGAATGTAGCTATGACACACCATTGATACGTAAATGGTACCAAACATACTGCATATAAACCCCAATGTGAAGGGGAGTCTCTGAAAAATATTCATAGAGGGACATAATCAGGAGAAGGCATAAAAAACACGCAATCAAATCGAAGGGACTATTTTATACTAAAAAAGAACTCAAATGACATGTGAAGTTATTTTATCACCAAGAAAAAAACATGACATGAAATTCTAGTAACTTACCTCCTTTGAAAACATGTGAGAAAGCTGATTCTTTGGCCCTTTTAGAGCAAAGAATGATCCAATAATAAATCCACACCCAAGAGTAAAGCATATAGCAAACTTTTGGGGCATAACCACCATCACAGGCAGGAACAAGGTAAATGCAATGAAAATGAAGAAGACTCCACTCGCCAGAAACAAACCAAAATACAGGAGTGCTTTTCCAGAAGGAACACTGCTAGTCGCAGACTGGAAGTTTCCAGGTATATCTCTCACACTTTTAGAAACCCTAACAATAATAAAAAGTAAATTGATCAACTAGTTGATCTCATAATTTCAGGCATAACAGTTTAGTAGTTGTGCTACAGAATTCCAACATTATCTTTCACCATGATATTGACAATTCATGCAAAAAGAATGTAAATTGCACAAACCCCTTGTCTTTTCATTCGATGGAGATTTATACAATCAAGAGTAACCGCTAAAGAATAACAGTGACTTCTCTGCCACATCCAGAGAAGACAGAAAGTAACAGGCAGTATTTCCGCATAATCACGTGAGATGCTTGATACTGTAATTGCAATGCATTAATATAAAAGTATTACAGACACCAAAACTCAACCACTATAAGTTATAAAACTTATTCCCAAATCAACTCTACGAAAATTACATTGTTAGACGAGAAAAGTTAAGAGAGTAGTCAAAAATTCATCTGAAGTACTTAAGAATAATGAATACAGCATTTAGTGATGACACGCACAGTAAGAAAATTGCATTCTGCAATTTACAGGAAGAACAAATACGCGAAAGCATTTCCAAATGGTTTCAATTTTGCTCAAAACTTACTGCTAAATACAGCTGAAAACTAAGCATAAACCCCTCTACATGCTAGTCCATATATAACATGCATCAAATATGTTGTCATTTCTCTATAGATAAAACCTCTTCTTTGATTAAATACCCGTTTAGATTGGCTTATTTTTAAGCTTATGCAAAACAACTTATGCAAATAAATAAGTTTTTAAGTATTATTCATAAGCTTGTCAAGGTAGTTTATGAAAAAACAGCTTATAAAGATACAATTTTTGCTATCGAAAACTCACCAACTAACATAAAAACTTATTTATTTGCATAAGTTCAAAAATAAGTCAATCCAAACACCCTAAAATAACAGTCTATCTCAATATGGTTTGTTTGCTAAATGCTAATGAAAAACTAGACTAGAGGCATCTATGAAGCACAGACACTTCTCGGAATAGGCGTGTTCCGGTGTCGGACATGTGCCGTGTGCATCGTGTCCGACACTGACACTTCTGTTTACATTGAAATATATCATTTTATTAAAATTTATCTGTGTTAGTGTCTGTGTCGTGTCCGTGGCAGTGCTTCATGGGAGGCAATGTATAAGCTTATTATGAGGAAGCTTAATTATAAAAAATAATACTTATACTAGGTCATTACATTAGTACTCAAGATTCAAGGCATATCATAATTCATAACAAATACTAGTAACAATAATTAATCGGTCTTAAGCTAAAATAGTTACAATAATAAATAAAAAATGAAGGAAACAAAGAGTGAAAAGTGATAATTAAAGAAGCAGAAATTACACGCTGAAAGTGCCAGTGACAGTGTTGTTGGCAGATCTAACAGCAGATTCAAGATCAAAGGTGATGGCAGGGGAATTGGAAGGGTCCTGATCTTGCTGAGATGAAGCGTAGGAGTTCCAATCAGCAAGCAAAGAAGAAGATGAAGCGAGTTTCTGTTGATCGGTGGTGGATGAGGTTGAAGGTGAGAACCACCCCTCCATTTTTTCAATGAACTCGGTTGGTTAATAATTAATACTACAGCATTTTGATTTTTTTTTTATTTTTTTTCTGTTTTGAGAAGAAGGTGGTTATGGTGGTGCAACTTACGCACTTCTGAGAGTGGAATTGAGAAAGGGAAGAAATGGGAAATGTAATATGTTACCGGTTCCGGTATCCAACTAAAAACAAACTCTATAAAGATATTTTTCGACAAGATATATAGGCTTAATGATTATGTTTGCGGAATATTGATTTTAGTTTATGTATCGATTTGTTTTAAATAAAAAAGATTTTTGTTTTTATTTTTCAATTTAAAAATTGTAGGAAATTTTTAAGTTTTCTGCAGATTTTTTTTTTAAAAAATTAGAATTAAAAAATTTAGCTAATTCAAGAGCTTATTTAAAATAAAAATCGATCATTAATCTAGATTTATATTATCAAAATATATTTTGAGAAAAAATTTGTGCTACTGAAAAAAATTATTTCAATAAATGAGAAGTAATTTATTTTCAAAGAATAGAAATAAATAAATAAATAAATGAGAGTTGGAGATATATTTTTTTTATTTTAGTTTTAGAGATTAAAATCAAAATGATTTTAACATTTAGAGATGATTTCTAAAAAAATGACATACATTATTAAAACTAAAAACACGTGAACTTACAACATCTAAACGATTATTTAAGCCTTTAATAATTAATATTCAAATAAAAAACGTAGGTGATGACTCATAAATAAATTTCAAACGGCAAAACCCACATAAATAAATTTTGATCAATATAAAGAGCAACTATTTAATAATTATTCAGATGAAAAAACATATGTGATGACTCATCTAAACTCATCTCTATTTGACATTTTTGATTCTTTATAGGTATTTTCTTGTGTACCCCCACAAAATTTAGGGGTATATACCCCCAACGACTAATTTTTTTTAAACTGATATAAATTTTGTAAAATAAACCGTTGGATTAAAAGTTTATATCATATAGATCATTTGTGTAAAATTTTAGACAAATCTAAAATCATTTGATATGTTATTTAGATGCATCAAAATTAACAATTTTTGTGATTTCTTAAACACCGTTAATCTTTATGTGTGTCAATAGCATATCAAATGATTTTAGATTTGTCTGAAATTTTACACAAATGATCTATATAATATAAACTTTCAATCCAACAGTGTACTTTATAAAAAATGTATCGCTCAAAACTTTTTGTAGTAGATGGGGGTAAATACCCCCAAATCTTGTGGGATACACAAGTTGACACCTTCTTTATATTGTGGATTAAAAATTGATTAATTATAAAAGAAAGATATTATTTTAAATTAAAACTTATTTATTTCGTAGCTGAACTTTAAACTATTACAACTACGACTATAACTTCGGTTAAAACTAATAAAAGCACATATAGATCAAAATTGTAATTAAATTAATTTTTCTAAAAACATTTATATTTTGGAAATTACTATATTACCTTTCATTTAAATGGAAACTACAAAAATACCACTGCAGCCAACACAAAACGCACGTGGTTCCTCTGCTTTTCAATCTTCCTTCTCCCTCACCTCACCAGAACGCTAAACGCCGTCGTTTCTCGCCGTCGCAACCCTTTTCTTCTCCCTCACCACCAAATTACGCGACTGTAAGTTCTATTTTCAATCTCCTTTCAATTTTCTCTTTCCCCTTCGATTTTTAAATCTTCACTGTGTTGATTTGTTGTTTGGTAACGAATTTGATTTTTGATTTGCTCACAATACTAATCAAACTCTGATTCTGTTTTTGATTTCCCCTTCGAGTTTTTGTCTAAATTTGTTTATTGCTCATTAATTTTGGTCAATTTAACACATCTCACCAATTTTTGAATGTGATTTATACTCCAGTTCAGTACATATCATATTGAAATATTTAACTTAATAATCTATGTTTTCTCTTGAAGGTGAGAGAAATGGCGAATCAAGGCGCTAAAAAACGCAAGGATGAGAACATTCGACACATGGCTAGGATCCGGAAAATCATCATCGCCTGCAATGTACTCTCTCTCTGATTGCAATTTCAATTCAATTCAAGATGTTTTTAGAATTTATCATTTTAATTCTCTAGAATTGATTAGTTTGATCGATGAAATCTAGATTATGCTTACAAACAAATATGAATGCATGTGAACATAAACAAGTTATTTTTGCTCAAATTTATTTACTAGTGTATTGATTATGGATTACATGATTTGTTTGTTTACGTTTGAACAGGTTATATATGTAGTAATTAGGATGTTGATCTTCCATTCTAGCTTCACCTGGAAGCATTGGATTGGCTTGGCTGTGACTTCTCTAGCGTATTATTTTCCGTATCAACAACTTGCTAAGATGGCTAACCCAAGTTATGCCGATGATGGTGAACTTTTAGATGGTGGGTTTGATATGACTACTGGTGGAGTTTGCGGGTATGACTATGTTTTGTTTTCTGGTTTATGTAAAGATCTCCAACTAGTACTTAGGAAATGAATGCCACAATAACTGAGTTATTAAAACAATAGCTCGTACAAGTTAGAATTTGTTTCTCCATCTCAATTTTTTCATAATCTTTCTGAATTAACTTACCTCTTTAGACCTATAAGCTTGTAAGATATTTTCATGGATCTCCATAAACTTATTTTAATAGAGAAACTCCTATAAGTTAGAAGCTAGTTCAAATCGTGCCTTGTGCATCTTTGATTTAAAAAATTACAGTTCATCTGTGCCAATGGTTTTTTTGACTTTATTGTTTGTAATTTTTCCTGTCAGGGTATTTTGTGCATATCATGATGTGTTGAAAGTGTTTGAAGCTCTTAAATTTGTTCAGATATTATCTCTACTCTATTTTACTAAAACTAAAATTAGCAATTTCTTCCATCATGCTTTATGGTTGACAGTGACAGATATAACTGTTGAACAAAAGTGCTGTGTATAGGCTGAGCATACAGTGGTTTGGCCCCTCGATGGACCTAAAACTTATTCATAGTAAGATGATCCCATAGGTCTGGGGAAGTCATCCCTCCCTCCCTCCCCTTATTTTGATTTTCACTCATCAGAAGTTTTTGACCCTCTTATGTGAGAGTGAGACCAAACTATATTGATAAATAAAGTTCAACTACATTGAATTTTTTGCTATCTTCTAATTGTATGATAATTCTTTACTTACTGTTGGTCATATTTTGCAGCTATTTACACGACGTTATCTACATAACAAGCTTTGTGCAAGTCGCGTCCATCATCTCTGGAAAGTTCTGGTACATATATCTTGTGGTAAGGTCCAATCTGCTCCTAAATAAGCTTTTGGTTGGCTCTATTGGCTCAAAATGCGGTATACTTTTAGATTATAGGACTGTAAGTTGTAATTGTTAAGGCTGTAGTCACACGCTTGGACTGATACCATTTTAAAGAATGTAGTCTTATTCTTAGCTTCAAAGTGATCTATTATATGCCAAACTTAGCAATGTGTGCACGCATGCACACTGTTGTTGTGCTGTAAAATCTTTCATTTAGCATAAGGAGGAGTTTATCTAAAAGTTCATTAGATTTACTTATCAGTGCATACCTGAAAGATAGTACATAGTATGAACGTTTATGTGCCAGAAAGCAATCAACCAACATGAAAGGAAGGGACTAGATTTAGATTGTTAAACAGGAGGAGGTGCCCAAAAAATTGGTGCTTTATCATTTAACCCCTAGTGTCTTTTCTCACACCGGCGTTATAGTTCTTCAGTGATGAATTGTATCAGTTGTTCTGTACAAAACTGTGGTTGGGAACTACTTGAATTATGACTTAAATTTACAAGTTCAATTTAAAGTTGCAATCAATATATGACTTCTGAACGTGTTTTGCATAAAAAAGTTGTAAAACCTTTCAATTCATTAAAAAAAATGCAACAACCTTTACTGACACGGTTGCTCCCTTTTTGACATGTACCAGATACCAGCATTTGGAGCATACCAATCCTTTGGCCTCATTAAAGGATTTTTGCCGCAAGGTTCAGAGGTATGGTCATAGTCTTGATTAATTTTCACTTTAAAGCCACAGGAAGGTTCATAGTAACTTAATTTATGTATGCATTTTGTGTTCAGGAATCAGTTGAAGATGAAAAGACTCGCAAAAAGAGGGAAAAGATGGAGAAGAAGGCATCCAGACCTAAGTTTGTCAAGACCAGAACTAGATAGTTTGCTGGAATGGAACCCCAGTTGCTCAATATCACCCAAACATCCAACGACCGATGGGGTATTTCCATGTAACTTAAAATTATTGTACAAGACTACAAGTTCCATTTTAGCCTGAATTAGTTTTTCATGTACAATAACTTCCTTTTTTTAATGCCCCTCCATGTTGGGAAAGAAACAAGAATACAAGAAATGTATCCTTACACAGTTTATAAAAGTTCTTTTCAGAGTTATTCTCTATGGGGATATACTTTTATTAAGAGTTGTCAACGCAAAGATGTTTTACGTCAAATTACTTGAAACATTTCGAGAGTGAATGGTGTGAAATTGCATAAATGGGTGTAACCTTGGTGTAGTAAATCTCACAAGGGTGTTTTTTCGTAGTGTTTCTTTGTTTGTTCAAAGAAATATTCAATGCACCTGTCCGAAAGCTATGCTACTTTTGTCTCCTTTTTTGTAGTTGAATACTGATACTGATTCATCATTGTCTAGCTATCTCCTTGCTAAGTGCCAACATTTCCCTCATTAATCTTCAATGAAATTGCAAGGTGCAAAATATACAAGATGAACTCTCCAATGTTATTATCTCTTGTTGATCTTTCTAATATTGATGGATCAATATCAAGCTTTCTCCATGATATACTTCTGGCTTCTAGATTAATGCAATACATACATACCAGTGATAATTCAATGTGGTTGATTCACCTTATACATTCGCTTTGTTCCCCATGATCATTTAGTTAAAAAAATATAGTCATGAGTTTAGTAGTTAAAATTTTACCTTCTAAAGATGGAGTACAGACTAAATAATTTTAATCTAATATATTTATATGTGTGCCCTCCATACAACTTTATTTAGCATGTCTAACTCAAACATATTTTATAAATCAAATGTTATTGTAAAAAAAAAAATCAAACTTATTTTATGAAAAAAAAATCAAATCAAATTGAGTTCATAAATAAAAAACAATCAAATCTAATATTTATGTAAAAAAATAAAAATAATAAAATCCATAAATAATTTTTTTAAAATAAAAAAAATTAGATCTAAACCAATTAACCAAGTCAAAAATTGGACAGTTGAGAGTAAAGTGGCCCTGAATAATAGCGATTGAGTTAACATAAATTATTTTATAAAATAATAAAATGATTTATTTAGTTTGTAAATATAGAAAGAGAAGGATCTAGAAAACTTCAAACCCTAGCTAACACTCGCTATATAACTACTCATTCACTTCACACTCTTTCACACTTTTCGTTCTTCTTCTCCGATCCTTCAATTCTTCCTCTCTTCTCTCTCTCATCTAACAAACCCTAGATCCATCTACAATGGCCGAACAAGAGACGTTTGCTTTCCAAGCTGAGATCAATCAACTTCTCAGTCTCATCATCAACACGTTCTACAGCAACAAGGAGATTTTTCTCCGTGAACTCATCAGTAACGCTTCCGATGTAAGCTTCTTATTCTTCTTCGCGATTTTTTATTCTTCATGTTGATTTGATCTAGTTTAGTTGTTTTTTTATTGTGATTGTGATGATATTTTTTTGTTATGTTAATTTTCAGATTGTTTTTTAGATTCTTAGGGTTTCTGTTAATTGATTACTTATTGTTCGGTGGTTTGTTGGTGTAGTTCTTCATGATCTTTGTAATTTTTGTATTGTTGTTGCTCAAATATAGTTATGATTTGTTAGACTTTTTTAGGTTTTCTAATGATTGTTATATACAATTAATTGATATGTTTTTAATTTTGAATAAGTAGTGTGTTTTTCATTGTTGATTCATATCAAATTCATAATTAGAGACCTAAGTTGTAAGTGAGTGTTTAATTAGTCATGAAATCCTGTTTATGTATGTGTGTGATCTCTATATATCGCTTGATCTCTATATATTGTGTGATCTCTATATATTGTTCACGTGTAATGTTTTCCCTTGATCCATATATCGCTCTCAATAGTGCTAAATAACTTATAAATTGTAATAAATGTTGAAATTGATTATTATGGTTGCCCTTGTGATGCGATATTGGGGTAGTTTTTAGGAATTCTTGATTTGCTTGTTGGATTTTGTTGTTGATGTTGTTGTGGGCATGAATGTTGTTCTGATACTAGTTTTTGATTGTTGTAACGTAGGCTTTGGATAAGATCCGGTTTGAGGGCTTGACCGACAAGAGCAAGCTTGATTCTCAGCCAGAGTTGTTCATTCACATCATTCCGGATAAGACCAACAATACATTGACTATCATTGATAGTGGAATTGGAATGACCAAAGCTGGTAAGATAATGTGTTTCTTTAGTGATAGTGAGATTGTTATATGTAACCCCTTTGTGTTTGTGTGATATTTTGTATTTTTTTCTAACGTCTGTATGTTATATGTTTCAGATTTGGTGAACAACCTAGGTACCATTGCTAGGTCTGGTACCAAAGAATTCATGGAAGCTTTGGCTGCTGGTGCTGATGTGAGCATGATTGGACAGTTTGGTGTTGGTTTCTACTCTGCCTATCTTGTTGCCGAGAAGGTTATTGTCACCACAAAGCACAACGATGATGAGCAGTATGTGTGGGAGTCCCAAGCTGGTGGGTCATTCACAGTGACTAGGGATACAACTGGTGAAGTTCTTGGTAGAGGAACTAAGATTACTCTCATCCTCAAGGAGGACCAGCTTGAGTATCTTGAGGAACGCCGTCTTAAGGACTTGATTAAGAAGCATTCTGAATTCATTAGCTATCCAATTTCTCTCTGGACTGAGAAAACCATTGAGAAGGAGATTTCTGATGATGAGGACGAGGAAGAAAAGAAGGAAGAGGAGGGTAAAGTTGAGGAGGTAGATGAAGAGAAGGAAAAGGAGGAGAAAAAGAAGAAAACGATTAAGGAGGTATCACATGAGTGGTCTTTGGTGAACAAACAGAAACCTATTTGGATGAGGAAGCCCGAAGAGATTACAAAGGATGAGTATGCTGCTTTTTACAAGAGTCTTACCAATGATTGGGAAGAGCATTTGGCTGTTAAGCATTTTTCTGTTGAAGGTCAGCTTGAGTTTAAGGCTGTCCTCTTTGTGCCCAAGAGGGCACCTTTTGACCTCTTTGACACAAAGAAGAAGCCAAACAACATCAAACTGTATGTCCGTCGTGTCTTCATCATGGACAACTGTGAGGAATTGATGCCTGAATATCTTAGCTTTGTTAAGGGTATTGTGGATTCTGAAGATCTTCCACTGAACATTTCAAGAGAAATGCTTCAACAGAACAAGATTTTGAAGGTCATCAGAAAGAACTTGGTCAAGAAGTGCCTTGAACTTTTCTTTGAAATTGCTGAGAACAAGGAGGACTACAACAAGTTCTATGAGGCTTTCTCCAAGAATTTGAAACTGGGTATCCATGAGGATTCTCAGAACAAGACAAAGCTTGCTGAATTGCTCAGGTACCACTCCACCAAGAGTGGTGATGACCTGACCAGCCTCAAGGACTATGTTACCAGGATGAAGGAAGGACAGAGTGACATCTACTACATTACTGGTGAAAGCAAGAAAGCAGTTGAGAATTCTCCCTTCCTTGAGAAGCTGAGGAAGAAGGGGTATGAAGTTATTTACATGGTTGACGCTATTGATGAATATGCTGTTGGTCAGCTCAAGGAGTTCGAAGGAAAGAAGCTTGTATCTGCAACCAAGGAAGGCTTGAAACTTGAGGAGACTGAGGATGAGAAGAAAAAGATGGAAGAACAAAAGGAGAAGTTCGATAACCTCTGCAAGGTTGTCAAGGAAGTGTTGGGCGACAAGGTTGAGAAGGTGATTGTCTCTGACCGTGTTGTCGATTCTCCTTGCTGTCTTGTAACAGGTGAGTATGGTTGGACTGCCAACATGGAGAGGATCATGAAGGCACAAGCTTTGAGGGATAGCAGCATGGCTGGTTACATGTCAAGCAAGAAGACAATGGAAATCAACCCAGAGAATCCCATCATGGAGGAGCTTAGGAAACGTGCTGATGCTGACAGGAATGACAAGTCTGTGAAGGACCTTGTTCTCTTGCTCTTTGAGACCGCTCTTCTTACTTCCGGATTCAGCCTCGATGAGCCCAACACTTTCGGCAACAGAATTCACAGGATGCTCAAGCTTGGTCTTAGCATTGATGAGGATGCAACTGAAGGTGATGCTGACATGCCACCATTGGAGGAAGCTGATGCCGATGCAGAGGGAAGCAAGATGGAAGAGGTCGACTAAGTTTTAGTCTAATGTAGTTGCTATTACTTAGGAAGGTGTGAGGTCGGAAAAACAATCTTTTTATTATGTTTTGTTTTTAAATTTTGGGATGTTAACAATTTTAGATGCAATTTTCTGGATGATATTGATAGTATTGTTTACTTATCGTAAGTTTTGTTGTGTCAATTCATTGGTGCGTATTTTTATTTTTGGTAACAAAATTCGTGCGTTGTTTACTCATGTTTCATGTTTTGTTCCTATTTAGTGGGAAAAAGAAAAGGTTTTGTTCATCAGTTAACTATTGTCCTTCATTTTTCGTTCACATTCTGATTATTATAATCCTATTTGCAGGGTAATTTCTTTTTATAGTAATTAATCTGTTTCTATTAAAAAGAGCCTGTTTCCAAAAGCTTTTTTTTTTGACAAAATGTCTTCGAAATCATTCTAGTTGATTATTATTCACAAATCAATTTGGTAGTACTACACAAGCATTTTTCTGATAACCAAACATAAACTGGTTCATTTGTAATCGTTTCTCAGTGAATTAGAAAACTGCATACTCCTTGTGAGATTTAAAAAGTAAAAGCTCCTTTGTAATGATTTTCTGGAGTAAGTAAAAACTCCATATTTTGTTTAACTTTATTTTAAAGAAATAGACATTCATTATTATAGTTTTTGTATGTGAATATCTAATTTGTATTATTAGTTGTAGAAAAGTGTGTATTTTTATGTTTTAGAAAAACTACGTTAACCTTCTTTAAGGTCACTAAAAATGTAATTCACGCCTGTTCTATAATTTGACATTGACCTCTCCTTGATTTCTTAGATTTTTAAAGTTTAGCGTTGTCTAGATTCACCATAGTGGTGAAATTTCACGTTTCTTTTTACGTATGTAATGTTGTAAATTTCGCTGTTACTTTTCATTGTTTAGGGTGCTTGAGAGGTTACTTTTCACAAATTGTTTATGGGAAAAAGTTAAGATAAATATTTAGTTCTATGTGAATGTGTTTTCATACTAAATATTTAGTCTTTCTTTGACGAGGGACACAATTTATGGTTTTCGTTAAAACTGTAGTCTTTTTTCTCTTTATATAATGATAGATTAACACTATTTAAGTAGGGAAGGTATTTATGGTCAAAAAAAAAAGACTAGGGAAGGTATTTTATCAAGTTAGAAAATAGAGTGTGACATTAGTCTATTGTTGTCAAAAGCAATTCTAAAGTGTAAATCGATTCAATCTAAAGCAAGACCAAGTAATATCCAAAAAAAAAACAAAAGCAAGACCAAGTAGCTTCTACATTAGATCATAATTGATTCTAAGATTTATTGTGGTAATTTATAACTTTGCCCTTTAACAATTTTTTTAATTATTCTTTGGTAAATTATTTATTAAATACATTTAAAACTCATTTTGATAATCATACCTTCAAAATTACATGAATTGAAAAGAATCAATTTTACATGAATATATTTGAACATAAACTAATTTAAGTTCAACTCAATTCTAATCAACATTAATCGACTCAATCAATTAATCAAACTTATTTGAAAAATGGAGATGATACTTACCAATAAACAGTGCTATATTTTTCAGGCATTAATTTTGTTATTTAAGCTTTTCATTCTAGAAATTAGAAATATATGTCATACTCATAAGTCATATCCCTTCACTAGAAAATATTTGGTTCAAGGAGTGGAAATAAAGTGACCTCAATAACACAAAATAGTAAAAATAAAGGTATTTGTAAGTTTTCAAGCAATAAATCAAATGTATTTCAAAAAGACTTCACTACAAAACAAAATATCATCATGAAAGAAAAGTAACAAATGTATGACAAATAAATCTCCCTGCAGTATCCTTTTTTACATAAAAGAAACCATAGGCAACATGATCAAGTAAATAATACTTAATCCTTTCTCATAAAAAAATTACTTGTGCTTCAAGTATCGTCTACTTGTGAATGAAATACAAAGCTTGGGAATGTTGTGGTGATGTCCCTGCTCAAGACATGAAAGCGGATGTCAAAGAGTGCCGGAAATATATAAAATGAAAAGGCGTAACAATGTTTTCAACATCAAAAGTGGATACATGTTGGGAGATAGAGACATACGTTGTCACATACAACGTCTTGACTCTCCCTAATTGTGTGTTTAAACAAGAAAGTTCAATGAAAAATAAGAAGGTTTTCCCATAATGTTAAATTTTATTTGGCTGAGGCTCACTACATTTTGAAGAGTGCACACAATTTCTTTTGGGTAGAAAGTGAATATACACAAGTTGATAATACAAATATGACTAAAATTACCTTAGATATTGAAGGGTCATGTTCTTCAGAAGTGATGGATGGCGCACAACAAGGTTTCTCCATTCCTCTTTGTCAATCTTGCCATCATGCTTTGTATCAGCTTCCTCAAATGTCTGAAGAAATTCAAAACTCAATGTTCAAACTAACTGTTTCTTTTCTTCTTGAAACACCAAAACAGATCAGTATATATATGACATAAAAAGTCCTAATATCAAATATGGAAAAACGGACCTTGTCGATTATACTCTCTATAACATCGTCGGATAGGTTCATTCCAGATTCAGCAAGTGTAGCAACTACCATTTGCTTCACCTTTATTTAAAGTAAATAATGCAAATATCAGGTTTGTCCGAAACAAGAAGCAAAAACTTAAGGAAAAATAATATTAACAGAAAAACATATTACCTCTTGCCTTTCAATAAAACCCTGCTGCTTGAGATCATACAGTTGAAAGGAAACTGAAACAAAATATTATATAGTTTCAATTTTGGTACATTGAAAAAATAAGGTGAACTAAACTAAAGAATTGATTCAAACTGTGCACCCTTCTCTGAGGTACAGAACAGTTGCCCTTGCCCTAAAGATGATTAAAAGTTTAAAGCAATAACTTCAAGTAACATACACTCAATCTTTTCATCAATTGGGGCATTTGGATGGAAAACGGAGAGAGCACGAGCAAACTCTTCAAAACCTAGTATCCCATTGTGCTTTGTGTCAAACAAATCAAATACCTACCCAAAGAGAATTTCATATGAGATATTAACAACTTGAAGTGATACAATATTAACCTATATATGCACACATTGTAACTTGCACGGGATAATGAATAACATTTACAATGGCAACATGGCATGAAAAGTGAATTTTATAAATAAAGTGTAAACCCCATAAGGGAACATCAGAACATGTGAGAAAACTTTGAATCCAACGGTATATAATTTAAGTGGTTTTGATAAAGTATTAAGGCATACTAATTCAATACTACTATAAAGTTTCAAAGGAGTATGTGAACATGAAAACAAGAGAGGCAACAATTAACAATGTTACATTTAATTGAATCATTAACAATAACATGTAAGAAGTTATTTTAAATTTGTCATGTCATATTAGTGTAAGTTAAGGCTTTGTTGATGCTAATTAACTTGTCATTGTCAAAGCCTAATCTGATCAGAGAAACATATTTTCAAAGTTCAGAGAAAAGTTAAACATGGATCAAAAGAAAAAGATAGCAATACCATACCCGATCAGCAAACAAACTTTCTTTTTTATTCGTCTTGAATAATGCCAATTGAAACTCTTCCTGCAAATGATGCGATATGAACATTAATATTGTACGAAAAAAGTGAAAATTGAATATAACATCACATGTATTTTATAATATTAGATCCTTTTGGATTGAAGAAAATAATGACATAGGACGTGAGCAATAGAATTTATTGTATTTGTATAGAATGATGATTTAAACCAATGTTGTCAAATAGCGATTGCAGCGGCGCTATAGCTTAGCGGAATTTGAACAAACTGCTTTTGTTCCGGGATACATTTTTTAGTATAAATCGACTGTAGTGGTGCTATAACACAGTAGGGTCACAGAGTTTGAACAAACCACTATTTTCCGCAATCCTCAATTGATAACACTGGCATAAACATGTTTTTTAGCTCTATCAACAAAATTTATTATAGGCCCAAACCACATTGTGCAGCGACAAAACAGACAAACCTTGTTGATCAGCCCATCATCAATCACCGCACTACTGATCTTTTTAAAGAGCTCATAAAGTGCTTCGATTTCACTTACGCTAACTGCATATACAAGCAAAACAAATATCCATCATCGTCTATATCAAGTATATTTATTTCTGAATAGTATGAATGAGAAGCAATAGAATCCATAAATAAAATACAAGAGGCAAAATATCATCCACATGGTTTCAAAACCTAACGGCAATGACATAATACACAATATTTTAGAAGCACATATTCAAATCCGAATTCATTTGCATAAGAACAGAAGTAACAACAATGCATTATAATTTATAACCATGAAGTTAGGATGATACATACACACAGTCTCCCTCGCAAGGATTTCAGGATCATCAAGGCCTGTAGTCTGCTTATATAAATCAATATCACAACATTGCAATAGAGGAGCAAACAAATGCTTAAATCCCTCTATGCACTGCAACATGATACCTCTTGCACCTCAAAATCGAAACACTCCATAACTGTTTCAAAAAATAAGTCAATTCGTTATTCAATTTAGTTAATTAATCATTAAGTCAACTTCAGAAGGCAATTAGCAACCAAACCTTTTAACCATTTCCAATTTCAGCTAGCCAATCCCAAATGTTAAGATCTGCAAATTTCGGAGGCACCAACAACAACAAAGTCTAGTTATAAAATTGAAGTAAAATAACCATCACATTGATTCTACTAAAGAAACTAAGAACGTAAAGTAATCAAAACGGAAATACAAAAGAACAAGTTCCACGCTCTAATCAACATCAGAACTTAACTTCAATTCACTCATAAGATCAAATTAAAAGCTTTCAACACTCATACTACAAAATATGCACTGCTTTCTTCCCATCAAGGATTCCAAATTTTGACCAAATTCATAACAAAACCTTAATAAAACAAAGAAATAACCTCACTTAATTACTCTTAATAGTGAAGTAGTTTAACTAATCAAGTATGAATTTTATATCTAATCACTCATATAATATAACCACCATGCTAATATGAATATAATTTTTTTCGACAAAGACCAAAACAATTCAATCTCTCTCCAGAACCTAAGATCCATGATTACACATAGAAAATATGGCAGAGAAATTCAATACCCTAATATCAAAAGATTCAAAATTTGAAACAATTGAAGGTTGTTAGAATCTGAATTCAAGCTAATTCACATACCCACATGCATAGGACAGAAGTTCATGGATCTAAATGAATCAAACACAAATCAACAAAACAAAAACACAAACTTTATGGAAAATTAAATAACCCCAAATCAAAATTTATGATAATCATGCTATATTATAAGATTTCAAAGAGAAAATTGAAGTGGGTATGGTGAAAAACCTTACCTTGAAATTAAAGAGGATCAGAATAAATAAAAAACAGAGATTTAGAAAGAGGGTTTTTTGGAGAAGAAGGATTGTGTTGTTGTGTATGCAACTAAAGGTTGTTGCAGAGAATCGAATTGAATTGAAATGAATTGAATCAAGTGATGATGTGAATCGAGATGATGATGATGATGTGAGTGTGGGGATACAAGTTGGAACTAAATCAATGCTGACAAACACATATATAAACACATATCATTGTTATCAATTATTGTTATTTTTCTATAACAAATATTCTCGAGTTTAATGGATTTTTTATATATATATTTTATGTAATAAAATCATATCATAATGTGTCGTTTTTATATAGATAAATTTCTAAAATATTTCCACGAATTTTTACATGACATGTCATTTGATTGAATGCATGTATTTTGTAGGTGTAAATTAAGTATCTTACAGTAGATATTAATTTTTAAATTGGGTAGGATATCAAAGGGTGACAAAGTTTCTTTAAGAGAATTTCACACCGTTATATTTTCAAAGTTGATTTAGAATAAATTGATTGAATGTATGTGTAAAGGAAATATTACACATGATTGAATGCATGTGTAAAAAAAATTACACTGTCAGTACATATAAATTAAATTTATAGTATTCAATAAGATTTAGGGTTTATCGGCACAACTTGTCACTCCTTCCATTCATTTTTATTATCGTTTTAGAAAGAAAAAAAACAAATTAGAAAGGTGTACTTTTACACCTTAATTTCATATTATACCTTTATTTTAGAATGTATATCTTAATTTCAATCCATCAATCAATTCTTACTTTTTTGCACACATATTTTCTCTTTCAAAAAAATTAAAATTGCCAAAAAAAATTGTGACTAACTTTATTAAAAAAAACCAAACAAATTTGTTACAAAAACAATTAGGAAGAAGGATATAATAGAAAATATATAATTTAAATTGCCAAAACGACAAATAATTAGAGATAAATATTTTTTCTAAAACGATAAATAAAAAGGAACGAAAGATCATAAAGTATTGATGAAAAAAAAGAAGAATTTAAACATTTTTATATGTTATATAATTAAAGTACCAAGACCATTATTTTTATATGTTCATATTTTTATTTTTATCATTAACTTTATAGGAATATTTTTTTATTTATAATCTCATTATATTTTCAATTAAATTTTGTTACTTTTTTTTTTTGCATAAGTTTAAATACAATAAATAAAATAAAAGTAAGGAAAATTCTTTCCAACTAACTTATGAGTATGAAATATGAATGACCAAGGTTCATTATGAAGTTGCTGGTGAGTGGTGAATGCCGTTCAAAAACAAAAGTTTGTTGGTGAACTCATTGGGGACCATGTCTGGTTTTTCTTATTTAGAGTGGCTTAATTTTAGATGGTTTTGCTAACAAGTATTTTGAAGGAACAAGTAAAGGAATGAAAAGGAAAATTATGTTTCAAAAAAATGGTATTTTTTTTTTGAATTTTTTAGAATATGATTACATAAATTATAAAACAGAATTGTTAAATGTAGTTCTTCAACATACTTATTACTATCTCCATTCATTATTAGAATAGACAAGTCACTTTTTAGATACATTGAATAATTAATATATCAGATTAATATATAAATTAGATACATTAATTATTCAATGAATCTAAAAAGTGATTTATCTTTTATAATTAAGAACGGAGGTAGTAGTTATTAGCGTGCTCCCTCCATCCCAAATTATAAGGGGAAAAATCACACTTGTAAGAAAATCAAATCATGTAAATTTGAAGTACTATGATTTTGTGGAGTTTTCCTTGAAATAAATTGCATAAAAATATGTAAAAACAATTTTTATTGATTATTTTTTATTGAGAAAATGAGTGTGTGTGTATGTGTGTGTGTGAGAGAGAGAGAGAGAGAGAGAGAGAGAGAGAGAATTGCATTTAATTTAATTTTATGAGAATAAATAAAAATAATGCATAGGAAAAATAAATGTTTATTATTTTTCTCTTATAATTTAAGACAAATTTTTTTCGTATGCGTTAGCATTTTCCAATTTTTTAAATCAAATACCTCTAAGTTCTAACTAATAATTATGATGGATAGGTCATTGGAACAAAAAGTCCAAGAGTTGGAAAGTGACTATAAAATAGAGGGGGGAGGGCTATCTATGAATAGAACTATATAGAAGCCAACTTGTTTTTCCCATAAATATAAACAAGATTTTTTTTAATAGAAGATTAATCTAATTAAGGTCTTTGATTGTATGTGACACTTGTTTGTTTATTTGGCTTTATAGTTTGAGCACTTCTTGTACTGAATAAGTGGTCTACTTTTAATATATGGTTACTTTGTTGATTAAATAATACCATACAAGCAATGCAATGATAATCTACTTTTATTCAAATTAAAGTTGTTATCTCAGCACAATGCAAGTGAAAATACCTTGGCCAAAAACCAAAAGAGTGCCAAATAGTACAACTTTTATTACTCAGGGAAGAATATAATATTTACATAATTTTTCAGTACAAAGATCTTATCTCACAATACTCAAATACAGTGAAAAATAAAAAATGCTTAGGCAATCACCTTAATTTGTAATGTAGTTTTGGTTACTGGTGAGCTATTCTGTACATATACAAACTCACTCAAGTAACTGTGTAGAGTACATTATACCAAAATTTAAATAAAAAAATAAATTTGGACAATATCAAAACAAAAGTATACATAAGAATATGGCTGTTGTCTCAGCTACTTCTTCTACCTCTCTAATCCTTGTTTGCAAAGTGGGCAGCATGATATTATTTTTAGCCACTGGTCCACACATTTTAGATGGAACATATGAGAACATGGCAATTGTCTAAGTTCTTCTTGGTCTTTGTACTTTGCTAAGCAAATGCAACATTCCTGTCAAGTATACCACAACATGACAAACTTATTTATTTCAACACTTAATAGAATGGGAAATAAGACAAATCTTGAAATAATGGAAATTGTAGCATATGTCTAATTGTAGGAAAAGAATAGTGTTTCTAACTTTTGTGTCTCATTTGAATTTTGAGTAGCATTCCTCATTCTATATACATCATCAGATTAACAACTATGCATTAAAAACATGTTAACTTTGTGATTAAGTTACTTACCGGTTCTTCGTTGATAAATTTTTCGATGCTTTCAGAGTCATTGGCAAGCTCTAACTTGGTATGAGGTTCTTTATGTGTCCAACTTGGAAGTTGTGAAATTTGTTCATCAGATGCACCTTTATTAGAAGAGGCCATGTTCATGTTGTAACCAAGAAGGGTGCTCATCAGTGGCACACAACAGCATAACAGAAGAAAAAGTAGGAAAGGGAAAGAGTAGCAGATTGCATTCCAAGTAAGCAATGTGATGCAGAGGACATGAAGTTTTGGCGCTTGTTGAAATGAACCAAAACGTGAGTCGAAAACCCAAACATTTCCCATCACAAACCATATGGCAAAGAAAAACTCCAGTGATGTCCTGCATTTGTTCATCAAGTGTGACATCCTGTATACACTGACATAATATAGTACAAAATTAACATAAGTTTCAAATTTTATCCACTGACAAATTGCATAACTCTAAAAGCATTGTTTTTAAAACCGGACTCCTATCCGGTCCGGTAAAACTATTGGACTAGATATGATATAGAATCAGAAATGATGTCAGACAACTGGTCAAAACTCAGATTAAATATGTTTGTTAATTGGTGGTCCAGTGCTATGACCGGGTCGAACGCTGGTCTAGTTTTAAAGACACTATCTAAAACAACTTGTTCTCTAATAAACTTGGATTGACTACTATGGAAGTTATTCAAGCCAAGTTAACACAAACAGATTTCACTATTTATTTTTAGTCCCAATATGGTGCCAGGTATTAATTTTTCTTCTTTTTGACACCAATTTTTCAATAGAAAAAGTTGGTAATACTTCCATCTTAGACTATTCATTTTTCAAATGGTTTATTCCTACTTAGATTGGAAAGATTGCAATAAACAAAAAGATTCTTCTCAGTCACAAAAGTAAATTCCGTGAACGATACGAATAGAAAACGTATGCGAAAGTATTTGATTCTTCCAAACTCTATACAGGAGATAAATTACAATACCTCTATACAGGAGATAAATTACAATACCTTCATAATTACTTGATGCTTGGTATTTTTATATCTTAAGCAATCCAATTGTTCTTGTTTAAATATCATAATCAATTGAAGGTGCAATTTTTTTACCTTTCGAAATTCACAAACCAAAATCATGACGGTGTCAACCTTTTCTAGCCCATTTTTAAGCATACTCAGAAGATTAATTACATAGTTTATTACTTATTTGAAAGTGTTTATGTATCACTGATAATAAAATTGAATGAAAGAAGTTATTGAAGATTGAGAGTGAATAGCATACCTTGTTTCTTCATTATTTCTCTGCTGTTCCATATCAGAAAGGCTTAAAGCATCTCCTTGAATCAGATAAATTTGTCGATAGCGACCATAAACCATAAGCAAATTAAGAATACATCCAATATCATAACCAGATATCCACACCCTCATAGGCCAAACAGGTTTCTCCGTCTTCGAAATAACCAAAGTGAGTGTAGAAACAATTATTTGGACAATCAAAACAATAAACTCCAACATCAACCAAGTACTGGAATTAAAAGGATTAGAGCCAAGATTAGACCTTGATCCATTTTGGTAATGAAAAACTCTTCTTAACAAAGTAAACCATCTTGATCTAGATATTCTCATCGCCATCCGAACCGAAAACATTGGCGGTGACGAGACAAGTTGAGACCTATTTCTAGAACTAGCATCTCTATCACCCCCTACAGCATAATTTGAAGAAGATTGAACTATGCTGTTGGAATTCAACAAACACCTAGAATTCATTGAATTTTTTTTCCACTTTTGAAATTATATCAAAGTTTTGAACTTTCCAATAAATAAACAAAAGGGTATCTTTCAAACTAATCTTACAAAACTTTCAAACTAATTATATAACAAACATTTCATCAAACAGATACTGTGCAAAATGAATATGATGAAGTATTTATATGAAGAGAAGAAAGAGTATAAAGGGTGTGAAGGGTATGTCAGAGAAGGTGAAATTTGTGACTCAGAAGGTGACAAATAATCAACTAATGAAACTTTGCTTTGATTCAAAGTGAATCTTAAGGTTTTGGTTTGGAGGGAAGTTAACCGTTGGCCAACTTGTTTTTGATCATGTTTTTTATATGATATGAAGTTGAACTTTGAAAGAAATTAGAGTTCAATTTGGTGTCTTTTTGTTTCTATAGTTAATTAATTATAAAATTATTAGAATAGTTTAGTTGCAAAGATCTTTTGTTTTGTTTTGAGGTGATATGAATGAAAATAAAGTTAAGTTGATCTCTATTTGAATTCAAGTGGATAAGACTTAAAGTCATTAATATCATATCCAACAAAATACATTTTTTATAACAAATTGATATAATGATGATTGAAGCTGAACTTGATATGGAAGGTTCGATCCTCACAGCTGTATTTGGTAGTGGACTATTAACGTTTTTTCTCTAAGAACTAGAAGGTGAAAAGAAATTCAATTTTTTTATTAACATGATAAATGTGAACTATAACGTGATAAATGAGCTATCATATGCCCCGCATGACGACTCATAGTTTGTTAATAAGTCGACCAGTTGCTTGGGCAGGATAGAAATCTCCTATGACACGGTTCAATGATAATTATGTAATCTAGACGAAAGTATTTAAATATACATTGTATTTTAGAAATTCTAAGTTTTATTAATAAAAATATATTGTTGTCGTTTTGTAGTTTAAAATATAAAAATAAATAAATAGATGTATTGAAGTTCGAATCTAATCTCTATCTATTATATATAATATTTCTACTAATTGAATTATATTCACATATACAACCAAATTAATATTTTTACATAAACTATATAATTTAATAACCATAATATACAAATGATTTGAATTATGGCGGGTACAATTGATTTTATGGGATTATAGGTTAGCCACCTAAGCCAACTACTAGGTCATGTAATATTATGATAGTGTGACTCAATGAATGATTGCTATTGTTATGTTTTACATGATATCCACACCATACCACTCCAAAAAATGGAGTATACGTAGCTCAATTTTATAATCTGTTGAGATTTTAATTCCTAATTAAAGAAAAATCGTTAGAGTAAAGTTGTGTTTAATTAAGAGTTAGGTTACTTGCACATACACTCCTTCTGTGCTTCCAAGTTCCGTAAGTATATAAGTCTTATAGGTGGCGTCACCTAAGTTTATGAACCCCCACTTTATTTTTTTTCATAATTATTAATAAAATCATATAAGAAACTAAATCATAACACATTTAATTTGTTTTATAACATGACATACGTGAGTTTGTATGAATTAATTATTTAATGACGTAAATAGATTCATTGAATGGCATAAATAATATTTGTATTAATATTCTTTTAATACAAATCACTAATTGTGTGTATGAATTTTATTTATTAAAAGATGTTGGTCTTTTAAATAAGTCACGTTAACCTTAATTTATAAAAAATTTAATTTAGAGTTTACTTGAATTATAAAATAAGTTTGGCAAAAGCATAAATAATGTTTAGTTGTCATTTTTCCAATAATCAAAATTTGGACTCAAAAACTATGTTTTTGTTAGCTAGTAACCAAGTAATCTTCTAGCAAAGGTAGCTTGTGAGATCAAGCAAGTTGAATTATAAGTCAATATCCGTTAATTAATGTATGAGAAAGTAGGGCTAGAAGATATAAAAGCATAATATTCATATTAATTACTAAACAACTATAGGAAAATAGACAATTCAAACAATGCAAAAAAATGGAGAATTATCAAAACAGAGACCTTTCAAATCTCATTTTATATTTGTGTAGATCGATCTAGAAACTTTATGTAGTGGCGCGAAAATAAGTTGATATTGATACCATTGCCAATGACAAAATTTTCAGATTTAATTTATTGAACAATTTATTTAGTAGATAGTATTGACCAAAACATCATTTATTTAACAAATATAAAAAGTGATTTTTCTTTTTTGATTTTCATTCTCTGATTCTTAAAGTAAAAGAGTCTTAGCTAATAGTTCAAAATTTGAAGCGAATTCTGACATCAAGTGATTTCAGTCATTTCCCAAACACATCTTAAAAAATAAATATAAAAAGTGAATATTTACATATAATTGTAAGTTGTAATTAAAGTATTAAACATTTTTAAAATACTTTTTTTTTCCTTTGTAGAGCAATAATCCCATTCCATTATACATGCATTTTCCATATTAAAATTCCAAAACGAATGTCGAGAAAATTAGAGACCAAGACATATAACCGGTAATGGTCAAACTCATCACGCCAAATTAATTCAACATGTAAATTTCATTTCACGAGTGTACAAAAATTTCCATGACCTATGTAAATTTAACACAAGAGACCAATTCAAACATTTCCTTACATGTTTTTGATTAAGATATAATAATAATATTAATAACATAAGATTCAATATTATCTTATCTTATACTACTAATTTTGATAAAGATAGTTTTAGTTTGTTTAATTTTAATACATACCCCACATATTAATATGCTTAACATCAATGAAAATAAGATAAGGAATATGTGCATGGAACAAAACGCAAGTTGATTAAGGAGCATATAACTTGAATGTCCACAATTTGGCCATGTGTTAATTAACGATAATTAACAATTACTTAGATATTGTTGAAGTGACCATATTTCAAATAAAATGTATATAATTAACTAATAAAACAATATAGTTTAAGCTTGTTCCTAACGTGTATGAATCAAATTTGACCCTATTAGGTCGGTAATAACATGCAACGTGTTAACATAGACATATCTTGCGAAAAACAATCACTTTCATGAAAATGGATAATAATAAAAAAATGGAAACTATTTGAAGCCTTTTATAACTATAATTCTTATTGACCAAAAAAGAGGGAAACTTTTTATCAAAGAGAAAATGAAAGGCTTCAAAGTTGAAGCAAAAAGTTAATTACGTTAGAAAAATATACAACAACAACCCAATGTCCACCAAGTTTCATGTTTGATCACGTAGAATGGAGTCACGGACTATTAATTTTTTTTAGAATAAATCATGTTTATTTTATTTACTTTTTAAATATACAAGTTTAAATTAGATAAGTTGAATTTCACAAGCAAATATATATTGTTCTGGACCTAGCAACTTACTAGGCCCATTTCACATGTATCGAGCAGGCCCAACATAAACGGCCCACTTCACCGTCGTCATCTCGCGTCTGATGAAACTCTGCGAATTTGTAACGGATCACATTGAAATAATTGATATTTATTGCTCATCATGACTTTTCATTGAAGATTCCGACAGACATTAATGACGAGGACGCGGCCTTCGCCCTTAGCCCTGGACTATATATATATGTGCCACTCTTGGCATATGACCTAGTATCTAAATTCTAACCTCTGAAAATCATAACTTCATGCAATCTACTTACTTGAACGTCATAATGTTTTGCAGGTATGCACCCTCTCCATTTTAAACTTACGCGCGGAGCGGACCGAGGTAAAATTATATATCTATTAACAAGATCCTAATTAAATAACAACAAAAATTTGAATATGCTACTTTTGTGAAGTGGAAGAAAGTAGCTCTATTTGAATATATTAGTCATTAAATTCTCATTAATGTAACATAGCCCCATCAAACAAAAACAACCAAGACAATTAACATAACTATGGAGTACTAATTTATTCTTTATAGATTAGACACTTTGCTCTAATTGTCAAAGTTACTAACATCAAAGCATAAATCTTATTAAGAAAATTTTCATTTTCATCATAGACTAATTTCATACATCAATTCTTCTACGGAGACAAAAGTAAGCCAATATCCTAAAGCAAAGAGCCATGGCTAGCAGAACCCAAACTTCACTCAAACCACCTTTCAAGTTTACAGTATCAAATGAAGGTGAACTTTGAAGGGGCCTACAACCTCCATAACTTTCACATTCATATAGTTGCTCTCCTGAATATTGCACTTTTAGTAGAAGCCTAAATCCATAGTACATGAATGACATATACTTTAACCATTGCATGAACTTTGGTATATGCTGCAACATTAACAAATCAAATATTTTTTAAGTATTGTATAAGAATTATGCATCACTCCTAAAACAAACAAGTCATTACTTTATCAAAGTGAAATAAAAATGTGATCAAGTTGTGAATATATCATTGTTATGTCTCAGTTTCTATAGCACCAAATATTGTTTAAAAAGATAAAAAATTGAGAATTGTTAATTCGAACTGTACCAGGAAAAACCGAACTGTGACGGACAGTTCACTGAATGAACTGAATTGGTTCTGTTAGTTTTTAGTATTTTTATTAGTTCTAATTTTCAACATGGTTTTAATTTTGGTCTTTTAACAAATAACAGTCCTGATATCAAGTAATAATTCACAAAAAATGGGTTCGGTTCAAATAGGTATAGTTCAATTTTCTGTAAACGTAGTTCAGATTCGGTTCAAAACACAGAACCGGTGCACCAAACCTTTATACCAGTTCGGTTCAGAACAAACTAATAATATTATGGTTACAGTTTTACCGAACTTGTAACGGTTATGTACAATTCGATTTTCCTTCCTGACCCGAACCATGAACAATCCACCAAGTTATGTTTTAACTATTAACTAACATTGTTGCTCCTTGCTACATTTTTTGTGCATACCTGAACATAGTATCCACCTGTAAGAAGAAATAACATAAGTATCAAAGAAGCAACCATTCCTGCTCTTTCAATACTCATAACTGCAGCTCCAAATAATTCTCCTGCACCCTATCAACAAAAAAACAACATCCATATCCATTAGAGCTTCAAACAAATTATTAACTAACCCTTCAACTTTTTCCGAGTCTTGAAAATAACTTACTTGACTTGTTATAGCTATTAGCAAAACCGAGAATAACGTAAGGAAGAAGCAAGCCACAGTGCTCTTAAAACCAACCATGAAGTACACAATGAGCATGAAAATAGTAGGATACATAACATGTGCCATCATGTCACATAGAGTACTACTTGCATAGTATACACTTAATCGATACATATCTGCTTTCCTTTCTTTTCTTAAGTACACCTTTTCAAATGGAAATACATACACTGCTCCAAAAATACATGTAGATGTCCAAAATATACAAATATAGAACATTAAACCAACCTGCAACAAAAAATTAGTCAAATGCATTAGAACAATTATAATTATAACGTCTGGATCCGTCCCTAAAACTAACTAGTAGTATATAGTACCTGATCTCGGAGTTGGGCTTCTGTATTGATCGTAGATTTCCACCAAAGTAGTCCCAACAAAAGCGCAATTCCAAGTGCTTGAACAAGTCTTAATATATCAAAATATTCCATGCATCTTGCTTTGAATGTTCTCTTATAAAGAATAATGAATTGGTCTAACCAACTTAATGTCCATTCCTTTTTAACCTGAATAGCTAGTTGAAGATGTTTTGGTGTGTTTGCTCTTTTATGATTCTCTTTTTCTTTTGGCTCAAGTATGTCTTTATACTTAAGTTGTACATACTAACATAATAAAGAAACAATTATTAATAACTTGAGATTGAAATAAATAAAGGCCAAATGCATCCATAAGTCCTTTAAGTTTTTGATTTGTACCACATAGGTCTTTTAAGTTTTTTTTGTAACACATAAGTCCTTTAAGTTTTTAGTTTGTACCACATAGATCCTTTAAGTTTTTTTTGTAACACATAGGTCCTTTAAGTTTTGAAAATGTAACACATAGGTCCTTTTAAATTATATTCATCATGTTATACAAAAAAAAACTTAAAGGACCTATGTGGTACAAACTAAAAACTTAAAGGACCTATGTGTTACAAAAAAAACTTAAAGGACCTATGTGGTACAAATTAAAAATTTAAAGGACTTATGTGTTATAAAAAAACTTAAAGGACCTATGTGGTACAAATCAAAAACTTAAAGGACTTATAGATGCATTTAGCCATAAATAAATTATGACTAATCTTACCTTAATAACAGCTGCTGAAGGATTAGTAGATTCTTGATCTTTCATAATATCTTGTGGAACACTTATATCATTTACTTGTCCAGTTGCTAAGTCAAGCAAGAATTCTGCTGGATTCATCGGTATTTCCGGGACAAAACTCAATGATGAAAAGTACTCCATTGTGTCTCTAGCCTTCCCATAAAAAACAGGAGACCCTTCTGATATCAGAAGAAGTTTGTTAAACATGTGAAAGATTCTGCTTGATGGTTGGTGAATTGTTGTGATTATAGTTCTTCCAGCCTAAGGGAAAATCAAAGTATTTTTTCAGCATATATTCAAAACAATTCTGCTTAACTAATTTAATTATTGGAAAAATTATATCTCGGGTCCCTTGACATAATTTCATGCAACAGTTTAGTCGTTTAGTAAAAAAAAATTCCATTTCGATCCTTTATGTTTTTAAATATCGACTTTGCTGTCCTTTTTTCTTCCGTTTGTTTAACTTTTATAAAAAATGAGACAATCTAAAAACTATTTCAAATGAGAAGCTGTTTTGAGTAGCTTCCCTTTTTCTTAAAAATCTCTAAAACATATTTCTAGGTTTTTGAAAGTCAAAATCACTTTTTTTTTAATCAGTAACAAACTGATCTTAATATAACACCTTGGCTAGTCCCTGAAGAGTGAGAAGGAGTTTATTAGCTGAGGTCGAATCAAGGCCTGAAGTTGGTTCGTCGAGTAACAGCAGTGAAGGATCAACAAGAATTTCATAGCCAATGCTTGTTCTCTTCCTTTCTCCTCCTGATATGCCTCCAGCTATTTTCGTGTGGCGGCATCTACAATTGTACAAGAAATTTTTTAGGCAAACAATTTCATTTATTTCTTTATGAGTAATCTGAACATTCAAATGTTGATCCATGATAGACACACACCTTTCTAGGCCTAGATCCTTGACAGTGTTCTCAACTCTTGCATATTTTTGTTGCTTGCTCATATTGGTTGGTAGTCTTAAGAATGCAGAGAAGATTAATGTTTCTTCAACTGTAAGTTGTGGGAAAAGCACATCCTCTTGCGGTACAAATCCAATCCTATACATTACCGAAAAAAATAGAGACATTATAGTACAAGGTTAACACATAATTATGTTCTGTGCTATGAAGCACAAACACAAACTCTAGATACGACATGGACACTGACACATCAACACTGATAATAATTTGAGAAAATGTCATAATTAAATGTAATCATCATATGTGTTGGTGCTTCATAGGTTGTGAGAATTAAAGATGCCGATGTTCTAAGAAAAGTTGTTTAACCTTCTCTTGAGAGCAGGGCTATATGGAACATCATTGTAAGTTATATTTCCTTTAACATTATCAGTTAATCTTCCTCCTATAACTCTCAACAATGTTGTTTTTCCACTACCAGAAGGACCCATCAAAGCTAGAATTTCGCCTGGCCCAATGCTTCCTGTGATACCCTTTAAGATTTTCTTGTATTTGTTTCTTTCTTCCACATTTTTTTCTGTGGATGCCTTTGACACCATTCTCTTCAGAGGGTTTTTGGAAGCTGTTTGGCTATTTCTCACTTTGAACTCTACATCTTCAAACTGCACATTAATTAGAAATCATTAGACTAATAGATTCATCTAATTTAGCATGTATCGAAAAAAATTACTTTAGTGGCTAAATTTTTTTCCGTCAAAACACGGAGGTCGAAAATAAGGTTTGAGTCGCCTTATTCTTGAACCAACCCCAAAGACACTCGACAACTCTATTGCACGAAGAACTTTGATTTCGAGCGAATTTTTTAATACCTTGAAATATACAGGAAGAGGAGGATCTTGGTTGAAACTAGAATCCTGAACTTGTATATCAATCTCTGAAAACCTATTGACAAGATATGCTTGAGACATGAACTCCATGCTGTGACCAAAGCCATTGCTTCCTGCAATTTGCATGGAACCAACAGATGGAGGTGACATTGACATATTGTCCTCAATCTCATTCTCTCTCAAATTTTCCATAATCAATTATGTTAATGAGATCAAGGTGTTGAAACTTGAAACTAATTAAGGATCTAATAGTAAAGTTTAGATGTAATGAGTCAACTGCATCATACTAAGAACTTGCCTATATAATGAAGGCAGAATAATTGGTTGGTTGGCCACATACTTTTCATGGCAAATTCTTAGTCTATGAAAGGCATGAATGTTGTTCTAACATATAGTTTTAATTCAACCATTGTGATTTGTTATAAGAACATGTCAAGAACATGAATAAAATTGGCTTGACAATGGTTAATTAATTGAACATTTATTAAAATTAAAAGATAGATGTCATGTGACTCATGTCATTCAAAAAATGAACCATTCTTTAACAATGATAAATTTGAGATGTTATGAGATTTGAATCAAACAGAAATGACATCATCTAGATTTATTTATTTTAAGCAAGCTAGTGAGAATTTACATTCTTACAAGTGAAGTTCTGTCAACATGAAAATTTTCTTCCCCAACATAAACATTCTTTAGCTTCGTATTATTAATAACATAAATAGTTAATTAATATGCACACCATGGTCATGTGACATAGCTTCCTCAGTCCTCATGGTCATGGACCCATATTTTATTTTATTTTATTTTATTGAAAACAAGGTATTTCAAGTTCGGAGTTCAATTCTCGAAAATATTGTAAATTGGTCATTCGTGTCAATTAAGTAATAATAACTTTTCGATTCCACAATTATTTTAAGAAAAATGATAGACATTGCCCTAAGGGCAATGGTTAAGGAAACAAAAAAAGCAAACCAATGAGTGCACATAAGATGGTAACCATGACTTCCAAGTCAATGCAGGCAGCAACTTTATAGTCAATGCTAATGTTTTTTTGGCACATTTACAAAATTCATTGTTGAATTATGTTTCATTCATATGAAGTGGAAGAAATTGTGAGATGAAAATCAAACCAATCAATGCTAGTATGATAAGATTTCAATGATCCAAGTCAATATAATGTACACAGCCACAGCAGCTAACTTTCTAGACAATGCAATGTGCAAAGACTAGGAATAGAATAATTAATCATCATAACGTTATGGACGGGTTAGAAAATGAATGCTGTTTATTATTTTTAAAAATATTTTATGTGGATATACATTTTAAAGCCATTAGATTTCAATAGAAACATCAACATACATTTGTTTTGAGGTGAACATTCGGATATCTGATAAGCATCACCATTAGATCAGTATGTCACATCACATTTCATTTGATCTAATAATAAAATATATTGATCAAATAGTAAAAATAAGTTTGTGCACAATGCAAGACTTATCTCACTTGTGCACCGTATACTTGGTCCATATTTATTAGTCTGTCACTTTTGCAGAATTTTGTTTCCGCCGTTTCTGGTGTCTGGTCATCAAACAAAGATATCAAAAACTGAATTTTGCCTTAAAAAAGTAACAAATTCTATCATGCACAATTGGTGCATTAGCCTTGTATAGTATATTGAATTTGGCTATAAAAACCTTACCATATTATAGACACACACACACACTTTCCTTTAACAAACCATCAACATTTAACACTACTTTTCACAAAATCAGCATTCATTTCAAGCAAAATTCAATCATCCATGGAGTGGCTGCTTTTGTTTTTGCATCTTTTGCTCTTCCAATTCCCATCATTCTCTTCTTCTTTCAATTTCTTATGCCATCATGATGAGAGCTCTGCTTTACTTCAGTTCAAGTCCTCCTTCACAATAGATCCTTACCCTCGGTGTGGTGAACCTGCTTTGAAAATAGGAACATGGAAAAATGGAACTGATTGTTGCTCATGGAATGGTGTCAAGTGTGACACCATCTCTGGTCACGTGATTGGTCTAAACCTTGGCTGTGAAGGCATTGAAGGTATATTAGATTCTACCAGTACACTTTTCCATCTTGCTCACCTCCAAAAACTCAACCTTTCTTACAATAATTTTACTAACTCTCTTTTTCATTCTAAGTTTTGTGGGTTTCTAAGTCTTACACATCTTGACTTGTCCGGATGTTTCTTTCAAGGTGAAGTTCCTGTTCAAATCTCACATCTTTCCAAATTAGAATCACTTCATCTCTCTGAGAATTATTTTTTAGTTTGGAAAGAGTCTACCTTGAAAAGGCTTGTACAAAATGCAACAAATTTAAGAGAGTTGTTTTTGGATGAAACAAATATGACTTCAATAACACCTGATTCCATTGGTTTGATCTTCAATCAATCTACCTCTTTGGTTACTCTTAATCTTAAACAAACAGGATTAAGTGGAAAATTGAAAAATAGTCTTCTTTGTTTACCAAATATTCAAGAGCTAGTTATGTCAAATAATGACAACCTTGAAGGTCAACTTCCAGAATTGAATTGCAGTACTTCTCTTAGAATCTTGGATCTCTCAGGCTGTCAATTCGAAGGGTCAATTCCTCTGTCTTTTTCTAACTTCACACATCTTACTTCCATAGATCTTTCAGATAATAATCTTAACGGTTCAATCCCATCTTCACTTTTAACTCTTCCACGTCTAACATCTCTGCGTCTCTTTATGAATGATCTTAGTGGTCAAATCCCAAATGTATTTTCCCAGTCAAATAGATTTCAAGAATTAGACTTGGGTGTAAATATTCTTGCAGGTCTGCTGCCAACATCACTTTCAAACCTTCAACAACTTACTGTCTTGAGAGTTTCAGACAATTCATTTAGCGGCAATATTCCATCCTCATTATTTACTTTGACTCAACTTGTTAGATTAGATTGTTCTAATAATAAATTAGAGGGTCCCCTGTCCAACAAAATTACAAGATTCCAAAAACTAACTGATTTGAAGTTACAGATGAACTTGCTGAATGGAACAATTCCTTCCTCCTTATTATCTTTGCCTTCTTTGATAAATTTAGATCTATCAAACAATCAACTTACAGGGCATATCAGTACACTCTCGTCAAAATCGTTAGAGAAACTATATCTAGACAGCAACAAGCTACAAGGCAATATTCCAGAATCAATTTTCAACCTTGCAAACCTAACTGACCTGGATCTATCATCAAACAACTTGAATGGTCTTGTTGATTTTCATCACTTTTCCAAACTACAACATTTGAATCTTCTATCCCTTTCAGACAATAGCCAATTATCACTAAAATTTGAATCCAATGTCAACTACAATTTTTCAAAACTAGAACAGTTGGGTTTGTCTTCTTTGAGTTTGACTGAATTTCCCAAATTATCAGGAGACCTCTTGCGATCTCTTGATTTGTCCAATAACGAACTTAGTGGAAGAGTGCCCAATTGGTTATTTGAAAGAAAGGATTCATTGGAATTTTTGAACCTCTCTCAAAACTTGTTCACATCAATAAACCAATTCTCAAAGAATAATGAGTTGCTTGGTACCCTTGATCTTAGTTTTAACTTGCTGGATGGTGAGCTTCCTATGTCAATTTGCAATATGAGTTCACTTGGATTCCTCAACTTGGCACACAACAAATTGAGTGGTATCATTCCACAATGTCTTGCTAATTTATCATCTCTTATAGTTTTGGATCTAGAAATGAATAGATTTTATGGCTCTCTGCCAACTAACTTTTCAAAAGACAGTTTTCTTCAAACTCTGAATCTCAATGGCAACCAATTAGAAGGCCGTCTTCCTAAATCTTTGTCTGGTTGTAAGAGATTGGAGTATCTAAACCTCGGCAGCAACAAAATAGAAGACTATTTTCCCGTTTGGTTTCAAACACTGCAACATTTGGAAGTGTTGGTTTTGCGAGACAATAAGTCGCATGGTCACATTGCTAAATATCTAACAATGAAGCACCCATTTCCAAATTTAACCATTTTTGATATCTCAGGCAACAACTTTAGTGGTCCACTACCAAAAGACTATTTTAAAAAGATCGAATCTATGAAGAATGCTACTGGAAGCAATGCAGATGGAAGCTTGTCATATATGCAAACAAATATGGTTGCATGTTCTACTGGCGTCCTATATGATTCTGTGACAGTCACAATGAAAGGAAACGATATGAAAATGGTAAAAATTCTTACAAGCTTTGTAAGTATTGATTTTTCAAGAAACAATTTTGAAGGAGAGATTCCAAACGTTATTGGAGAGCTTCATTCACTCAAAGGGCTTAATCTTTCGCATAACAGACTCACCGGTCATATTCCGCAATCCATGGGAAACTTGACAAACTTGGAATCCTTGGATCTCTCATCAAATATCCTCACTGGTGTGATTCCTACAGAATTAACCAATCTGAACAGTCTTGAAGTCTTGGATCTTTCAAATAACCATCTAGTGGGAGAAATACCGCAAGGAAAGCAGTTCGATACATTCTCAAATGATGCCTATGAAGGAAACATGGGGCTATGTGGATTACCGTTGTCAAAGAAATGTGGACCTGAACAACATCATTCTCCACCTTCACCAAACAAGTTTTGGAGTGAAGAGAAATTTGGATTTGGATGGAAGCCAGTAGGAATTGGATATGGATGTGGATTTGTGTTTGGAATTGGCATTGGATATTTTGTGTTTCTAATTGGAAAGCCTAGATGGCTTGTGATGCTATTCGGTGGTCAGCCTAAGAGAAGAGTGAACAAGAGAATAAGAGTGAGGAGGACCAATGGTTCAACTCAGATGGTGCAAATGTCATAGTTTCATTTTTGTAGTTATTTTCTCTATTGTGTTTCTCTTTAAAATATGCTCAATGTGTGTGTGTTTGTGACAATGTTGCAACTGTTATTTGAATTTGTTTTATTGTTTTATATATGTGCACACCACAACATGTGTTATAATCTAAATGCTATTTAATTTACTTGTAAATTTAGTGAATATATGCCGAAAATATAAAATAATTTTATACTGTCAACCTATAACAAAACAATTTATTCATTCACGTCACTCCACTTCGTCCACTTTCTTGATATGCCATGGAAGTTTGAATCATTTTTATTATTGGTTGTTAGTGTAAATTAAATTTATACTGTGCGTATTCTTTAAACTCGTAATAATAATGGCCAACTCTACCAACAAGTTGGTGTGATATCTCCAATATATCTGCATTTCAGTTAGAAAAAAATCAGTTGAAACTATTTTATTTTTATTTTTATTTTTACTTTTTTCATAATAATAAAATAAGATGGCACTTTTGCATCAAGTTTAGTGATGAATTGATATATTCTCAACTGAAAAAGTAAATCAAGGTGGTTGTTACACGTGTCTTGACTGTTTCCTAATGAACATGGTGTTACCTTAACTTCTCCGTAAACCAAAATTTACATAATTTTTTATCATACAACAAGTGTTACTAATACACTAAACAAGAGTTCTAATACTTTGGATTGAGAAACACTTGTTCAGATCAAATGTAATATTCTTTTGTGCATCACAAAGCATATTAAATCTACTTAGCTTTTTCTTTTTTCTCTTTTCACTTTTTCTTTCAAAAAACCCTCCTTCAAGAATGATCATTATTTTGTTTTATTGATTGATTGTGTTTAAAGCAACTTGGTATTTCTGTTTTTACTTTTTTTTGTGAGTAATTGTTACAGAATTGTGTTTTACAAAAAAGTGTCAAATAAATAAGCATTTAGATTAAATATGTGAGATCCATTTCCATGAATAATCTTGATTGTTATGGGGTGGTTGGATTCACTGTTGGGAAATGGAAGAAAGTTTATCAAAAGAAAAGACAGTGATGCTGGTGAAACAGGTCTTTTTTCTTAATTTCTTATATCATATTTTATTTACATTCATGTATTCTTGATTTTATGTGATTTCCTTTTCAAATTTCATGTGTTCAATTCATGATAGATATATCAAAAAATTAATCAGATTCTGTTATAAAGGCGTAATTAGTTTTAGAAGTTTGTTGCGTCTTTTGAATTAATGTTAGTTTCTGTTTTTCCGATTTTATATGACGTGCTAAGAATTAGGGACACATTTAAATATGTATTCAAATTGAAAAACAATTGTTCAAAAAAGGTATAAAAATAAATAAGCCCTTCCCTTTCTCTTGATTCTTCCTCTTTCCTTATTCATCAATCATGTCATTGTTCTGCAATGATGCAGGTTTTGGCATTAGCTGCTGTATCAGCTGGTGTAGCAGTTGCAACTGTGTCAGATTTAGAGTTCAATTTATTTGGTGCTATAGTTGCAATTATATGGATAATCCCAAGCGCCATAAATAAAATTTTATGGTCTACTTTACAGCAGCAAGGAAATTGGACGGCATTGGCGTAAGTACTTGTCGAAACTATCCAATTTCTTTGTAAAATTGATTTGTATCAACAACTAAACTTAAAAAAAATTCTCATTGTAGATTGATGTGGAAAACTACACCTATAACAATTTTCTTCCTAGGGGCATTGATGCCTTGGATTGATCCACCAGGAGTGTTATCCTTCAAGTGGGATGTAAACAACTCATCTGCAATTTTGATATCTGCTCTCCTTGGTTTTCTCTTGCAATGGTCAGGTGCTTTGGCATTGGGGTGAGACTACTTTCCTCTTTCAAGTTTCAAAAAAATGAAAGAAATAGTGATATACCCTTTTTCGCACATAATTCTACTTCTGATAATGCTGTATTTTGCTCGAGTAAGATTATGATTTGTTAAGATATTGTTATGAATTGATGCAGGGCAACTTCGGCTACAACTCATGTTGTTTTAGGACAATTTAAGACTTGTGTTATTCTGTTCGGAGGCTATCTGATATTCGATTCAGATCCCGGGATAGTCAGCATTGGTGGAGCGGTCATTGCTCTCACTGGAATGTCGGTTTACACATCGTTAAACTTGAAAGAGTCTCAAGAAAATGCAAGCAAGCAACTTCCAAAGCATAGTTTGCCTTTACCAAAACCAAAGCCGACTATTGAAGACGACAAAGATTTGAGTGTAAATATCACTAAGAATAACATTGTTGTGTGAGTCATACAACCTATGACAGATGAATGAATACCACAACCAAATTCTTCAAACGCTCATTTTACATCCTTTAGTTAGGAAATTTAGGTCTAATTCCACTTTGCAGCAAGGTCTAATTTTTTTTGTATAGACAGATAACACATGGTATTTAATCTTTGAAAATTTGTTAAAGCAAAAATTAGACTCAGCCACATGAATGTTCAAGGGCTTTAGGAGAAACATTTTAAATTTGAGAAATCATGGACTATCATACATCATAATAATTTTGAGGCAACCAGGTTAATGGAAACAATCAGGTTAGTATGATTTTATAAAACAAAATGATCAAAAGCACCATGACTAATGATTGAAAAATTAGTTTAACAAAGATCAACCAAGATTTAGCATATGTAAATCTAATAACCATAAATAAGAAAATAGAAATAATCAATATGGGGTTAAATAAGTCGGCAACTTATATTAGAAACTAACTATAATGCAGGATTGACAAAACCAAAATATTTGACTCAGTGCTGCAAATAAATTAGAAACTTCGGAGTTGCTAATGAAAAGAAATAAAAATTATGATACTTGTTTAACCTATCATTTTCTGAAAAAAATAGATGCTACAATTCTCATTGACCATATAGAACGGTATAATTCGGTGTCTTCAGCTAACAAAATGTAGTATACATGTGAGAATTGAGAACGGAAAAATTGATATATCTCACCAACTCTATTGAACTCTCGACTTAGTATAATATTGTCAGGAATTACTAAGGTCCTTATAGCAACAACTACATGTTTCTAAGGGGCAAAAGAACATGTGAGGGATGAATAAACTGAAGCCTCAAAAAATAAAAACAAAATAACGCCTGCAACTAGCACCACTCAAAATAGTCAGCACAAATAACAGTTTTCTCTTCTCCTTTTTTGGCCACATTTGTTATGTACACTTCAGATCAGGCCAGTGTTCATTCTTCATCGGTTTGGGCGCTCATGTATGCATTTGAAAACTATGGCATCAAGAAAATGTTTTCCACCCTAAAAATTGGAATTCCAATTGATTTGTGCAGGTGCAGGCTGCTGATAAGATCCTGGAGGGGGGCCTATAGTTTCAACAGGCCCAGCAACAGCTTGAGACTGCTGCAAAAGGGTAGAAGGTGAAGCTACTGTCTGGCCTGGTTGATAGATACCGGGAAATGCTCCGTGAGAAGCCTGGGTTTGGGGGAAAGTGAGATGTTGTCCCTGAGGGGTAAGGTTATATAGAGAATGGAGTTGCAAACTAGTTATATCTTGGCCTGGTGCATGTATCCACACAGTAGAGCCTTCACTCTGCAGCAAAAAGGTAAATATAAACAAATTTTAATACAATGATGAATCAAATGTAAACTCAATAACAAATGTAACAGTGAGTCTGTTACATTCTTTTATTTATTTAATGAAGAAATAGGCACGAATGGAAAAGGAAAAATAAAACAGCATAAGTAAGCCAACCAGTTGTCCAGTAGTATAGATTTGGCTTTCCTTCAACTGAGACACGGCAATATCTTCATTTCCGGCAGAGCTTCCAGTATTCACTGTCGGACTAGGAGCATATCCAACAGGTGGAGTGATATATGATCCAGAAGGAATTCCAATATGAGCCATATTTCCTGTGTTTGCTCCAGCCTTGAGTTGCGGAAGAGGGAATTTGATCCCAGTAGCTGCAGCCGTAGCAGGTAGATACATGTTGCCAGCTGATGGCTGTTGAGGGAAACCATTGTGGCTTAAAAATTGATGCATCGGAGACACGTATATTGGAGGGTAATAGGGGCCATATGGGAAGAAATTAGCTGGGTACGGTGGCCTAAAATAAGAAACTGCTTGTGGAGACACAGGTATAGAGCTCTGTAGAGGTGGAGTTTGGCTGGGGGACACAGCCTGAGAACTTGCAGTCTGCAATATTGAAAGAATGAAAAAGATATTAGAGAAAATAAATGTGCATAATGCATTCATAATTACATATATGTAGATGAAAATCTTAGAACCCGGAACTTACAGCAAAGGAAGGAAAGTGTGATGTTTCTTGCGCCTGAAGCTCACTACCCTCAAATTGAACTTGCTGAGCCCCTAACATGGTAGACATGAAATTCAAGCCATAATTTTGAGCATTTTGAACAGTCAGAATCGGATGGCCCTCGGGAGTCAACAATACCTCCTGCTTTGGCTGCTCAATCTTTGAATCATTACCAGTTATAGAAATGTCTTCTGAAGCCGGTGTCTTTTTGATTATATAAGATGAAGAATGTGCATAATCAAGATGATCACCCTGTTCCATCAATGGCGCACTTTGGTTGCTACATCAAAAGATTCAAAACAAGAAATACAATCAATTAATCAAAACAAAGATTACAATAGCACATCATGGCACAACTAATACCTCTTTGGTAATAGGAAGATCAATCAATTAATGCAATCAAAATAATTCATAAGAGGAACCTATACACCTTTCTAGCACCAACTTTGAGGTTCATTGTAGTTATTCTTGGGGTTTGTTTAGGAATTTGGAGGGGGAAGAGCATGATTTGAGGGGAGAAAATGGAAGGGGAAGGGAAAGGGAGAATAGTTTCAGCTTGCATGGGTTTATTTTTCTCCGTGAAATTAAAACCCCAAATATGGGGTAACTCAAAAAATATGAATTGGGGGAAACTTGGGAGGTTTACGGAGAACTTAAAAAACCAAATAATTTCCTTTTTATAATAATCTCAAACAAACTAAATAAACATTTGTCATAACTCACAAGGCGTCCACTCCAATTATCTCTAAAACTCTCCCAAGCAAACATTGACCTCCCTTTCCCTTCCAATCAAACCCCTCTTCATCCCAACTTTCAAACAACCCTTATGAAGAGGTTTAATATAAGATAATAAATCAATGTAAACCCAACCATACATCATTTAAGAGGTGTGAGAAGGCACAAAATATGACAACTTTCTAATTTGTTATGCAAAGAAAAACGCACAAGAATCATATAAATTACAAACCTTGAAGTAACAGCTTCATCATTCCCTGGAGAAGATTCAGGAGTGGGAGAAGTGTTATTGTCACAACCAGTAACGCTACTAGATCTTCCACTTGGACCAAAAGTATCAAAGCTTCCAAAAGTCAGACCATCTTTCAACGCCTCAGACACTTGAAAATGGTTTGGAAAAGTAACATGTTGTCTAAATTCAGTTGATTGCACATGAGCTTCTGAAGTTGAGACCTCTGTGACATCGGCTGTTTTAGAAACATCTGCAAACATGCCGAAATGCTTTATTATAAAAGTATATAATTAGAGAAAAATCAAAAAGAATTTAGCGTAAATATTTTTACTAAATAACAGGACTTTTAGGTGACTCTAGATTTTGTCAGTATGATTCCTTCAAATGAGGGATTATTTCAGCATATTCAATCTGGGAGTTAATTGATAGAAGCAAAATCCAAGGACGGATAATGTTTAAATTATAATACAGGCACAATCTGGCTGATTTTCTCTTACAATATCTTCAGAAAAGGTTTTGAAGGTTTCTTTCCCATACTTTTTCTATACCCTGTGGGCTTTACTTCAGTTCAGTTACTCTCTTGAGGGTTAATAATATTGTTCTCCAATAACAGGGAAAACCATGACTGTATCCATCTAATAAATTTGTTTGAATCAAAAAATTTATGACTAAAACTAAACCAGAAAGCGCGTTGATGGAAACAGAATATGTCAAACAATTTTGTTATAAAATTTAATTTAACAAATATAGGATAAAACTTTACCTTGAGGTGGTTGACTAACGTAATTGGAAGATGGCCCCAAAGAGCTATTCAACGATGATGAGGAATTGAGTGGCAAGGGCTCAGATAACTGGTTACCTTCAACTTCATTTGACTTCTGTATGGCATTCAGGTTGCTTGTTGAATTTATTGAACTGGACTTTTCATGCTCGGGTGCTGATAAATCATCAGCTTCTTCAAGTTTGTTTCCTTTAACATGATTTATCCCAATAGATATCTGGCCACTCCCTACTTCCCTATTGATAGCACCGCCAACACCAGGATTCTGAGAGATAGATGGTACCAGAACAGGATCTGAGGAAGATGAATAAACACCAGATACAGAAATTTGATGTTGATCAGAACTTGACAGAGATTTTCCTTGGTGAGTTCTTGTAATTGAAGCAAAGGTTTGAGTAGGGGAAGTGGTTGCTGCAACAACTGCTTGAGGTTGGACATTTTTTTTATTGTCAGTGTCATTAGCAGCTAAACTGCTTTTAGGGACACTCACTGTACTACCTATAAGAGATTGGGCAGAAGAACCATGACTAGACTTCTCATTGGATTGATTTGCAGCACTGTGGGGTGCAACAGCTGAACTACTGCATATGAAGAATCATGAGATATTATAAAGTTGCTCATGCAAGCCTATTTTCAAATAAACAGCCTAAGTAAATAAAAAAATCAAGTAGGAAATTACTTCAATTGAAACAAGCGCTAATGATTTTTAATGAAGAAATTTTTTGCATGATCAACTTGAAATAATCTTTCGATTGAATGTTAAAGTTCGTAAAAGATTCACCTGATAGAGTTTTAGATGCATACAAGCAAATACAAAAGGGATATCAATTATCACCTAATAAACCTTTCCTTTCCACTATTACATTATCTTATCATCAGAGATAATATAGTTAGGTAAAAAGTTAAGATAATATAAAATAAATTACAACCTTGAGGCTTGAGGTGCTGTCTTAGTTACTTTCTGTAAATCTGGCTGAGTAGATGAAGCGTGAGTTCTCTCTGCAATGTGATGGACTCCATTTTCCCTTCGAATAGCAAGGCTCCTCCCACCACGACCATCTAACAACAGATGTTGACAAGAAAATGTAACAACTAATAAGCTAATAAAGTAGCAGGAAAGTTTATGATGCATAAGACAGAACTATGTGCTGTGCAAAAGATAATTGCAATAGCACCAAAAAATAAAGTGGGGTCAAACTGCTACTTTATTTCATCCTGGTTGATTAAAAAGGGTATAATAGAGTTCATGCAAAATGAAATAGAAGTATAATGCGTGGGGCTTAGGTAAAATATTTCACAAATTATTTTTAAAGGAAGTATTTTACAGACTGATGGACTCTAGTCAACCTTAAATGGAAAAGGACCTTCATAAATGAAACAGAGGAAAATGAAAACAAATCATACTATCAAAGCCTCTAAGAAGTAAGAAAATTTTACCAAGAAAGTTTGAGCTATAGCCCCCTGAAGCACCCCTTGACCCCCTCCCCTGTCCACGTTGGTTTGATCTGGACTCCTCAAAAACCCTGCTGCTCAAACCCTACAAAAGTCAAGTTAGAAATAAATCTATCAGGGCTAATAAATATTTGAGAAAATTATGGTAACAAGTAGACATGTGCAGTCACAAAAACACACATGAAATGTTAAATAAACTGTATTCAACCCACTACAAAACATAAAACAGGTCTTTTGAGGTTAGCAAGTAATACTGCATGATTACGAAGTGCAAACTAAAAAGCACAAATCAAGTACCTACTACGAGTGCAACCATGCATATTCAGACATTCAGCAAGAATGAGGATTTTTATATAACTTAAACATGTAGTCTCTCAATCACTCTGTTCATAATATCACACAATGACAACTCAAGGGAGCTCGTGATACAACAAGAGGTTACCAATCATGTCACAATAATGAACAAAAAAGTAAACTTTGATTAGGAATAAACAACTAAAAGATTCATTCACTGCAACCAATCTCCTAATTAACACAAAAGAAGTGGAAATCTGATGTCCCCTATTCAGGTAAAAAAATCAATTGGATTCCGCAACCTAACTTACAATTGCAATTACAAATATATACATCAACTGATTATACTGCATACCATTACAAAATAACAAGGGAAAAGAAGAAAACAAAATACTAAGAATTGAAATTAGGGCATAAAAACAAAAACTTGCTTCCTTCTTCCGGTCGTGTCTCCTTCTTACTTCATGAAAAGTATCTGCAAGCAAAAATTAACTCAATCAACAAACCCATTAACATGACAAACATAAAAATAAAACCTCAAAAAATCTCTCAGAGAACCCAAACTCATTTATTTTCAAAATGTCACAAATGAGTATGAGTAAGTGGCATATAGTGCTTCAATTCAGCCATTATTTGAAAACAAGCGCAACCTATGAACCACAAACACAGACACCGACACAACACATCAACACCAATAATATGTGTTGGTATCATGTCGGACACCAATGCATGTCCAACACCGGGACACGCCTAAACCGAGGAGTGTCTCTGCTTCATAGTGTGCAACAATAACAACTAAACCCTACAAAAAAATCCTAAAACCCATTCTATTAGCTTTTAACATCTCACTAAACTACTTATATTACAATCCCCTTGTCTCAAAATCATGTTTCCATGCATTAAACAATCAAAAAAAATCAAAGCAAAAAAAAACAATTTTTTCACTGTCTAAAGAGCCACAAACAGCTTCATCAACTAGGTCAAAAATCAAAAAAAAAAAAAAAAAACTAAACTTTAAAATTAAATTAAACCAAATCAATAGAATCAGCTAAACCCAAAAAAAAAATCAGTAACTATGAATAATAGTGAAGTAAAGTTTCAAACTTGCAACCAATACATGTTAAATCAGTGAAAGATTCAAAATTTATATGAAGGAAAAGAGAAACCTAAATAGAGAAGCTTTTGAGCGGTTTCATTGGGATCCATTGAACATTCTTTAAGGACGGCGTAGATTTCATCGTCGGTGTGTTGTTTTCCGGTGATCTCTCTAATATCGTTGATGATTTTCCGTACATTGGCGGGGATCGGAACCCTAGAACCGCCACCACCGCCGCTCATACTGAAACACGAGAGAGAGAAAGGGAGGAACACTACTGTCTGTCTCTGTGTTTTCAAGAGAGAGAGTGAGTCACGTTGAATTATATCATATCAATTCATAAATCTCAAATATAAAACTATATTATATACTATTCATTTTATTATTATTTTTTATTGAAATTAGGGTTACCTTGCTGTGTATTTGGATATGCGTTGTCTTGCCGCAGCTGACTGATCGAAGGTTTTTCTATCTTGAAAATGAATCTCGCTATTTGTAGGTCTAGCGTAAACGTGAAATTTCATCACAATTTTACTTTTTACTGTAATTTTTTAATTTCATATGTTTTTTATTGATATTAGGGTTACATTTTTCGCTTACTGTTTGTTTGGATATGCGTTGTCTTGCCGCAGCTACGCAATCGAAGGTTTTTTCATCTTGAAAATGAAACTCGCTATTTGTATGTCTAGCGTAAACGTGAAATTTCGTCACAATTTTACTATTTACCGTGGTTTGAAAGGTGCATCGCAGAACTCCCTTAACTTTATACATTTTATTTATTAGGGTTATATTTTTTAACTTTGTGTTGTTTGGATTGTCTAGTCGCAAACAAACGCATGATGGAAGGTCTTTAAATTGTTATTTGTAGTTTCGAGTTAAACATTATCATTTCTTAAAAAAAAAAATCAAACTTAAACATGATATTACGCAACAATTTTAAATTTTGTCGTAGTTTCAAAAGGTGTATCAAAATAGTCACTCAACTTCATATTCTTTTGATGTATCATTGTGGGATTAATTGTTGAATTGAATAAAATAGTCAAATAACTCAACTTTTTTATTTTCTTAAAAAATAACGAAACATGTTTTCATTATTTTTTTAATACCATAAAATGATAATATCGTCGTTTTTTCATGAATATAATATACATTCACTGTTTTCATAGAATAATTTTTGCTTGCACCATTATTTTTAAATGACATAAAGAAATCAAAAGATAAAAACTCAACAAAAATGGTCAGAAAATGTATTAAAAGTGTAAAGTATTGTGCATTTTTCGTTTGAAATACATGCATACAACTTGTTTTGGATATTTTTAATGTTGGACTTGGATATTGTCTTTTAATGATCAAATTGCAAAAGCAAAACATTTCATGTTTATACGAAAACTATTTTAAAAAATCATAACACTACTAATAAAGTGGGTTAGTGAGTTTTGGAAGTTAGAACACAAACATGTTTTTCACGTAAAACCATTTCGGATTGTACAATTCAAACATGTTGCAGTTTCCGATGTTAACTACCAAAATAACTAAATATTTCCGTTCGTAACTTCGAATCTGGCCGAAAATTCTCATTTTTGATACATTTCAGTCCGTATAACACGAAATTATATATAAAATTGGATCATAGCTTTCGAAACTCTGTAACCTATAAATTTTTACACATAACTAAACACAAGTAGTTGATTAACAATTTTCATTCCACTAAACAACTACAACAACATTGGACATATTAATTAAACTAAACAATAACATTCAACAACTTAATTAAACTAGAACATAGACAAATCGATGAATCAAAACAATATATCTTTATGGTTTAGCAGGTTAGGATTTTATTATTCTAACTGATTCAGGAACGTAGAATCCGAACTAGTTAGGATAGTATAATCATAACATGTTACCTAACATGTGTAGAACTAGGAAAAATAAAACAATCAACTAGTTCGGAATTTGAAATCCTAACTCAAAATTTATGTTTTAACGGTTCCAATTCTATGATCCGAACCATTTTAACACTTTAAATGAAGAGCAATTTTGAGTTTTAGAAGGGTAATAGAGAACCATGAGATGGAGGAAGAGAAATTTTCCACCCCTGGTTTATGTACATGGTCTATTTTAAGGTGCGTCTGTTTGAGATAAAAAATCTAAGAGATTGGTTTATTTTGCATAAATTTTGAAAAAAAATTAAAATTATTTTTCATTTTGTTCACAATTATAAAAATCATCATTGAGAACAATCACATAATTTTTGTTTTTCAAAAAAATAGTTTTGTAGAGAATTAGTTGGAAATAACTTTCATTTAGGACCCAAAATATTTTTTTTAACAAAATAAATTTTATGAAAATCTGAAACTAATATAAAAAAATTTTAAAAAAAAAGTAATTTTTTTTCTTCAAAAAAATAATTTTTTTCTTAAAAAAATTTGTAACAAACGCACCCTTAATTTTATTGGACTTATAAATAGTGACCCAAGCCATACCAAAAAAAATCTCATGATAATGCGTTGATCTATTTGACTTTATAATAAAACGACGTCGTTAAAACAAGTTCACAAGTAAAGAAAAACACTAACATCGAAGTCCACAAACACAAACACAACAACAACATAAGAAAGTGAACAAAAACAACCTTGTTCTGTTCTGTTCTGTTCCGTGTGGTGAATCAAATCAATCATTCATTCATCACAAAAACATGGGAAGCAACGATTTGAAGTACGAGGTTACACAAAACGCTTACATCAAACTCATTCTTCACTCACTCAAACACCCTACATCCGCCGTCAACGGCGTCTTGATCGGCCGTATCTCCTCTTCCGATGACACCGTCGAGATCACCGATTCCGTCCCTCTCTTCCATTCTCAAATCCCTCTTCTTCCTCAATTGGAGATCTCTCTCATTCTGGTAACCACTCTCTCTCTCTCTTAGGGTTTTACAATTTTTTTTATCTTTCAATTCTAACCCCCAAATTGTTATCTATCAAATAATGCATAAAGACATAAACTTTCTTAATTAATTTGCAATTTAATCATCTGGGTTGATCTTAATTTCTTTAGGGTATATCAGTTTTTTGTTAAATTTAGATTTAGATTCTCAGTTTTTTTTTTGGTTTGTAATTTGCTATTTTTTGTTTGTGGATTTTATCTTTCAATTCTAACCCCAATTTGTTATCTATCAACTAATGCATAAAGACATAAACTTTCTTAATCAACATGAAATTTAATCAACCGGGTTAATCTTAATTTCTTTAGTTCTTTAGGGTATTATCAGTTTTATGTTTAATTTAGATTCTCCATAGTTTTTTTTTGGTTTGTAATTTGCTATTTTTTTGTTTGTGTTTATAGATAGAGGAGTATTTTTCTGCTAAAGGGTTGAACATAGTTGGTTATTTTCATGCCAATGAGAGGTCCGATGAATTTGAGCTTGGTGGTGTGGCAAAGAATATTGGTGATCACATCTCTCGTTACTTTCCTCAAGCTGCTATTCTTTTGGTATGTGATGTGACTTTTGTTGATCTTGATTTGATTGAACATTGTAGTTTTTGTTTGTTTTTTCATTTGTTTTGTTTTTTATGTTCCTTTTTCGATTTATCTTTGCAGTTAGATAATAAGAAGCTTGAAGCTTTGAAAAAGAGCAAGGGTAGCGGTGCGGTAACACAGGTTAGCTATGTTTTTAGTATTGGAAAATGGAAACTACATTCATATAGGCCGCTAATGATTTTTCGTATGAAAACTGATTTGTGAATTTTATTCGGGGTTCTCTAGATAATGTTTAATTAAGGGAATAATTTGGAAACTAACTTAACAAAGCACTTGTCCTGAATGAGACTTAAATTTAATGAACAACTTATGTTTAGGTATTTTGTCAAAAAAAAACTTATGTTTAGGTATAGATGGTGAGAAGCTATTAGTGTTCTCAACACTTGTTTTCTCAGTAATATAGAATTTGGGGTGGATGAGTGGAATGTAATGAATGAATATTGGCCTATAAGTATAGTATATGCTTAATAGTATAAGGATTAATGTTAAGTAGTTTAAGGCCCAAAAGAATATCATGAGTCATGCATTCTAGAAGGATCTAGATTGATCCTATTTGGTGACTCATGATTAGTTTGTTAAGGGCTTAAGGCTATAAATAGAGGCATTAAAGTCTAATCGAGTAAGCAAAATCAATGAAGTAGTTTAGTTTCTAGTTTGGTAGTGTAATTTTAGTCTCTTAGCAATTTTAATTCATAACAATGAGGATCAAGTTTGGGGGTAAAATTTATATTGAATCATCAAATCTCTAATAATTCTTGAGGACTTGTTAGAAAATGTGTATCTTTGTAGTCTCCTTTTGCATTTAACAATGTGTGGGTTATTTGTCGTAACATCTTGGAATTCAGATCTGATTGCAAGACTTATAATCATGACTTATGAGTCTTGAATACTTTTCTTAATTCCCCTCCTATTTACAGCACAAGTTAAAAGAGGGGATATTCATTGTTTGATTTACCATACCTCACTGTATATTCATGATCGATCTATCCAATTTGATGAGTAGGATAGGAGAATGAAATAAATATGTTATGTAATTTGCATGCTCTGCTTAATTATATAGGCTGCAATCTCAATCCACTATAAGGTTCCATCCAACCTTTGTACTATTACAAATATTCCATGCCATTTGTTTCTTGTTATGAAATTCCTAGTTCGTCCGGGAAGCACTTTTTCATTTTCTTTCATTATTGATAAAACAGAATCTTAGAATTAACATTAACATGTTTTATAATTATGGCTTTTAACATATAATATAGATCCATCTTTTTGTTGGTTGCATTAACATAGCTTGCCTTTTTCTTATGGTTTAGCTTTATGTTAGGGATGCTTCTAAGAACTGGAAGTTGGTTCAGTCAGATGCGAACAACCGATTCTCTCTCAAAGAGCCATCAGCAAATCTGATCTTATTGGATTATATTTCATCTGAGAAATGGAGAGACATTGTAGATTTTGATGATCACCTTGATGACATAAGCAAGTAGGTTCTTATTCACACCGCCTTTCTTTCTTCTCCTAGATTTTTATATCTGCCGTTATAATCGACTTTGTCTTTACATAATCTATTATTCAATTTTGTTTTCAGGGATTGGCTAAACCCAGGGCTCTTCAACTGATCTCGACCCTCGTTGTCTCCATTTAATCAAATTTACTATGCAAGTGAATGATGTTCAGGCATATTATGGCGCATATGTCTGATACTAGAGATGAACAATCAGGGAATAGATTTTGACATGAGAAACTTTATCAGATGTATAAGCAGGATATATGTCACCGGATTATCAAATTTCATAGTTTTCTTCCACAAAGGGTTTTGGTTGCAGAGCCTTTTTTTTATTTCGTTCTCGCCTTTATGTAGTTATATTATTTAAATTTGAGTTTTCATGGTTTGCGTGAGACATTGTTATTTCAAAGAAACAAATATAGTCACGTCATCTATTATCTTATCTTGGTTCATTCAATGGTTTGATGAGACTTTTTGGTTGTAATGTGTGCTCTTTTAGACTTATATTTTGTTAAAGAGAATAAACCTTGGTTATACCTAACAGGTGCAAAAAATGAGACAGATTTCTTTTTAAAATGGAGACTATTATAAAAAGATGATCCTAAATAATGTCACTTTCACAAGTCTGGTCAATATGAATTATGAACCATTCAAATTTGAGTAGGGTTGGTAAGCTATTGTATATGTGTAGATGGGAAAAGGTTTTTGTATAATTTGTTCAAAAAACTATATGTATAGAGACCAAAATCGTATTTAACCAAAAAATCTGTATGAGTAAGTACATGTATTTTTCATTTTTTTCCCACATAGGCACATACTATATCTATTAAACCATTCGTCTCGCGGCTGTGGCAGATTTCTGAATTTTATTTTGTCTTCTCTAGAAATGTATAATCAAGGGAATAATTTGGAAACTAACTTAGTGAAGTACTTTTTGTCAAAAAAAACTTAATGAAGTACTTATCTTTCAATGACACTAAAATTTACTGTAATTAACAACATATGTTTAGATAGATATATACATCGTGGGAATATATATGTTTAACTAAGTTTTATTTTGAGTCATCAAATATATTGACATCCTCGAGGACTTATCATGCGCAAATCAAACAAAACTCTTTCGAATCATGGAAACATTTGAACCATTAGTATACGTGTATCTTTGTAGTCTCCTTTCAAATTTGACAATGTGAGTTATTTGTTGTAAGATATTTGTAGTTATGAGAATGTGTGAATTGGTTCAAATAGATTGCTTGTTGAACAAGAAAATGGCTTGCAAAGTTATAGGTTGTGTGCAAAATGGTTTTTTTAAACTATAATATAGGTTCCAGCATTACTCAAATCATTGCTATAATGTGTAACTTGTGTATAATGTTGCATAAAATCAATGAACAAACAGTGGATGCTGATCTTGAATCAGAGATCACAACAAAACCGAAGGAATTCGTCAATGATTTTGTCAAATTCAATCTTGATTTGGCAAACTCAACTGCAAATCGTTCAATATCGGAAATCTTCTTTCCTTGCTTCACAGATTACGGTATCGACATTGTCTCCGCTAGATTACAATATCGGAATTTCCTTTACTTGGTGACGTAGTGATTGAGCTGCATGTTTCAGCAAGGATGTTTGTGTGTCTTTCACATCCATATTAGTGGTTTGGCCTTTGTGCAAGACTGGTTTATGTGTCCAAGACTCATGTGCTTTGTTCTCTTAATTTGATTGGATGTTATGAATATGGATATAGTCTCTTGAGCAGCAGATTGGTTATGATGCTCATGGTTTTAGCTTGGTGTAGCTTAATAGAAATTTGGAACCTGTTATTTTCTATTTGATGAAGCCCTGCAATAAGTTGTTTTTAGATTCTCACATAGAACTTAGTGGTGGCATGAAAATTGATTGTGGATTTGGTATCGGTTTTCACAACTTGTCTGCTGCTTTCATGTTGATGAAAACTTTCTGTTGGACATCACTAGTTACTTTTGGGGATTTCTTATGAGCTGCCTTGGTTTGATTGGAGCTCGTTTAAGATGGTGTGGCCATGCATATGTTGGTGTTTGTTGTAAACTTTGCATATGACACTCATTGGTTACTAAGGTTTGAGTTCAAATAAATGGGATTGAAAATAGCATGTTCCTGTCATGATTGTATGAATGTTTGTTTGTTGAAGCTATTAGTGCAAGTTCAAATAAAGCACCTTCTCAATTACAAATGGTGAGTCTACAACTCTGAGCTGCTGAATTGGTGAATAGCTTAAGGATATTAGAGATATCATTGGATGGCTAAGAATTATGCACAAGCTTTGTTGATATATAGTAGTGAACTCTTCAAGATATGATTGGATGGCTATGAATTAATCTTTACATGCTACTGTGACAATTCATTTTATGAGGTTATTGATATATGGCTTGGTGATTACTTTTTCAGTCAAGTTTTGCTGAAGGAGCTGTCTTTTGGTTTTGAAGTTTTAGAATAATTACAATTCAAACTCAAGTTGAGAGTCCTCTCACTTTGAGTTTTATGTTAAGAACAGTAATAATGACCTAAATGATCAATTAGTTAGTTAATTGTTATTAGATGGTTAGTTAGTTTGTTACTAGGTAGTTAGTTGGTTATTCATCAAATAGCTCTATATAAGAGCTTGAATTGTACCCTTTTCATCATTCTTTTATCAAATATGAAGCCTTTTGATTTCTTCTATCTTGAAGATTTTCTAAGCTTTTCTCCATTTACTCCAAACCATGGAAATCTTAATAAACAAGAAAATGGCTTGCAAACAAAATTATAGGTTGTAGAAAATATAGGTTTTGTGCAAAATGTTTGTTTAACTATAATATAGGTTCCAGCATTACTCAAATCATTGCTATAATGTGTAACTTGTGTATAATGTTGCATAAAATCAAAAGGGTAAATTTGTGCAAGAATCTATGAGAATGTGTTATTGAATATTTTCAACTTCCATGAATTCATGTTGTTGCTACAGTGACTTGGTTCAAATAGATTGCTTGCTACACAAGAACAACCAACTATTTTTCAAGATAGACAACACTAATTAATTATTCACCAAACTTTTTGTACATTTAAATGGTCACTAAAAATATGATCGATAAAATTCATTTAAAAATATGATAGATAGAATGCAATAATGCAATTTCAAAAGAAGGAAGGACATCCCTTAGCAACAACACCAGGAGCCGTAGGACACGTTGCCAAGGTACAATGATCATCTGAATCAAGACCCCACCATTTTGGACCAAAGGTTCCATAAGATTGAAGTGTAAAATAGAGCAGCACACCCAAGAAAGCAATGCCAGCATCCAAAGCAGCTGAGAGAATGTAAGTGTGTCTAGCCCACCATGTCTTGAAATATTTGTACACATAGAAATTGAAGAAGATTCCAACAACTCCCCATGAAATGTAATTTATTGATCTAACTGGTGGTATTCCACTAGCACCTGCAATGATAAGTGGCATGTTGATGAGTTCAATCCACTTGTGGTTTGGGAATTTGCGAGCTAGCAGCCACCCTGGAACTGGCGCAAGTAGACCGATGAGGAAAAACCAATTCAATCCAGGATAAATTCCATCTTTGGTGAACATCCTTTGTGGTCCAACTACTCCCCATATGATCGAAGCATTGTAAAACACATCATCACCAGGACAAGTCCACGGACTACCCTCTGGCAACAATGATTCATCACATATGTGGGGAATAGTTGTTAGAAGCCACCATGCCGTGTTGAAGTATACACTTGAAGCAACCAAAGTTCCTACCAATTGTACTATGAACATAGACTTCGGAGGAATTTTCATGTAGTGGCCTAATTTGAAGTCTTGGAGGAAACTAAGTGCTTGTGCCATGCTGATGTATCCGTAAGTCTTGAAGGCTACATTAGCGAGCGGCTTTCCAGGATAAAGGAATCCAATAATTAACTCCGTGATCACATTGAGCCCAGCTTGCTGCACAAGAGGTAGTATAAAATCAAAGTTATCTAGTTTTCGGGGGAACTTTCGCTAAAACCAGAGGGTTAAGAAATATTATTACTTGATTTGTTGTCGCTTGAATGACACCAATTGGTAAAGTGAAAACCAATGCAATTACTAAAGAAAATAAGACTCCCCACCATGGAAGTTGGAGTTGCTTGTCAAAGCCTTCACAACATATTATGGCCAAAATAGTCACAATAATCAAAATGCTAATGAACCACCACTCTGGTACTTGTCCATAGTTTCTCTTCATGATTCTTGTATGCACGTCTCCGGCTTGTTCTTTTAACGTTGATGTTGTCTTCCTCCACATTTGAATAATCATTCTATGAAATTCACAGCCACCAAAATATATAGTTAGACGATTTATTATAAAAAGTCCATCAACAATACAAAATAAAATATTGTTGAATCAAATTATACATACTTTCCATGGAAGAGGAAAACATGTGAGATAGTGGCGGTGAGAGTTGCGAAGCTCAATCCGTAATCAAATGCAAATAGGATACTAAGATAGAGTTTGCTGTAATTGTTATAACCATTCATATCAATGTCAAATGTTTTGTCATTAAGAACCTTAGTAACATTATATATAGCACCAGTGGAATCAAATGTGTGAGAACTAATGAGGGGAAACTTTTTGGCATCATAAAAATTGTTCCAATAGGAAATAGGAATCACAACATAAATAAACAACACAAATCCAACCAAGATATTGATGATGGCAAAACCAGGATAAGCCAAAGGACTTCCTAAGAAACCTGCAACAGTGTTCCAATCGAGCGTAAATGAACCAATACCAAGACCATGCATTCCTGAACCAATCTGGTGAGCAGTGACCGAGTTTTTCCATATCAAGCAAACAACAGATATGGTTGATATTGCTTGGAAAAAGTAGCCTGGTATAATGTAATAAGCAAAGCTAGCAACAAATATCAGGAAAAAGAATTGCAGTCTAGTGTTTCCTCCTTTAGGCCTCTTTTCTTTTTCATGAAATGCCCTGTTCATTCAAAATTTATTTAATTATCAATGAAAAATGAAAAGAACAACCAACATTTAAATCATAAATAGGAAATATATGGATGTAATCACATGTATTGGTATCAAGTCGTGTTAAACACTAACATGCGTTGGACAACAGACAAGACTTCATTCTAAAGTGTTTGTTAACATTCATACACACAAAAACTATGATAGAAAAGCAATAAATAAATACCTAAATAGAGACACTTGGACAAGATTTGAAGGCCACCACATGTAGGGAGAGTCCACAAGGAACTTTCTGAATATACCGGCCCATCCATAACCAAGCATCTAAAAAATTCAAGATAAAAAAAATCACTTTTTTTAGTTACCATTTATTTTAATTGGTTATATACTTATATTAAATTGAAAAAGTTGTTAATGTTTAAGATTTAACAAAACAAATTGTTCACCTGAGTTGTCAATGCTAGCAAAAAAGCAGCAATTGGATTAATTTTTCTGTGATAAAAAGCCTTAACAATTGTGATAATGTTGATGGCATAAACACCACTAGATCCAGCACTAGCAAAGATTGTTATAAGGGCATGTTCCTTCAAATTGAATGGTCCAGGATTCAATGTGAAAGACCATGGAGTGAAGGGGACATTATATATTGTTGTTGGAAGTGTTGCAGCCATTAGTTTCCCAAGTGGGAGAGAAACTATTTGTGCTGTGACAGAAGAGAGAGATAGAGGGTTGGTTCTGAATCCAAAAAATTGGTTCACAAAGGAAAGAATAAAGCAACATCCCAAACCAATAGTCCATGTCCTAAATGTTAGCGCTGGTTGTGTAGGATCATCTGTTATTGGTACTGTTAGTCTGACCTGCTCTATAGGAGAATCATTCACATCATCTGCATCAAACAATCTCCATCATTAGATCCACATTGACATATACACAAACACGACTTGAAACCGATAATAAAAATTTGAGAAAATTAAATGTAAACTTATGCGTCGTTTAATTTAGATATTAGACATGTGTCTAATCGGAAATGTTCATATTTAGACGAGTTCAAATATTTAGACAGAAATGCAAAGACTAATTTCTCAATATACTAAAATCTATTTCAAGGGTTACTATTTTCCAACTAATGTTCTTACCTGTACACACCACTCTGATCACATACATACATGACCAGTGTAAAACTAATTTACACAACTTATTAGCACGAACTTTCAATTAATCCTTCAAAAGTAATAAGACAATGTATGAACAACAAAAACAAAACTTTACAAGAAATAATTAATGAAAGAAGAAAAGGGATACCAGCAATGTCAGGTTTGGATTCATCATGGTCTTTAATATGACCAGACAATGTATCTTCAACCTCTGCCATTGAAGAAACTGAAATCAAAGTGTTAGTTCTCTCACAATAGTGTCTCTTTTATTTCAACCTTGTTTTATACACAAACACCCAAATGCAAAATACTATAATTTTGCTCAAAATTACACCTTCATTATTTAACCTGTTTATTCATTTTCTTTTAAGTAAGATTGAATGAATGTGATACGAAAGCTGGGCAATATGAGAATTGAGAATCTTGATGTTTTTTAAGGTAAGATATCTTTATATTTTTGCAAATACTTAATTAATAATTATGTGACTATTGACTTATTTAGACTACATATTTTAAATTCTTTGCTGTAACTGTTAATGAGTTAAATATATAGCTAGCTGTTGACCTTTCGTCGATGCTTTAGTCACGTAAGCCAAAATTAATTAATGAAATATTCGCATCATTTCTAATAAGAGTATCTAAATAAATTTTATAAATGATGAACTAATATTTTATTTTTTTCATAAAAGGAACTCGACGTGACAAAATAGATAGCATCAAAAATTTTAAAAGTAAAATACGGTTACATCATTAATATTTATAATATTTAGAATAAGACATTATTATAACATTGTATCATCATCACCTCACTAAGAGTATTTTCAATAGTCAGTTTTTATGAAACATACTTTGAGAGTTTGAGTTTTTTTTTTTTTGAAGAGCCTATTGAGTTTGAGTTTTATATTCTACTAATAAGTGGTTCTTTGAATGCTACATTATATTTTTACAACTCATACACATTTTACCTCAATAGTAAAAAAGAAATAAGATAATATATATAAATGATGATAAAATACTTTTTTTAAGCTAAACATCAACGATGATACCATATAATTAAATTTGTATCCACGTATTGTGTTAATCTTTACTCGGGGGATTGCATTGGGCAATTGTTTTGTTTTTTTTTGTTCTGTAAACTAAAAAAATCAAAAAAGAAAAAACTAAAAAGAGAATCTATTCACGAGTGAAGAAAGTCTCCATTGCGTCATTCCAAGAAGATCACGAAGTCCTTCTAGAGGAGAGGTATGAGTCAAAAAATCGACATCTGAAGAAGCTCCAAATTTTACGAAGAAGTCTGCATAGTGCATATTGATTTATTTATCTAAGAGTGTGATGGGAAATTTTTTGTTTGTTACTTTTGTTTAAAGGATAGAATTTTTTATTTTTTTTATAAAAAAAAAGAATTTATTTTTGTTGTCTTTCTAAAAGATGAAATATTTGTTTGTTACAAGTACGCCTCTCTATTGAATATGAAAAGATTTTATAGTTTTTTTTTTTTTTTAACTTTCATCCACATTTTGTGAAACTGAAGATTATTTTTTGTTCACAAGATGTAAAGACTAATTTTTATATTTAACTACGAAATATTTAATTAATTAATTTATTTATTAGAGTATGAATATCTACAAATACAAGTATCATTTTTTTTACGTACGAATACAAGTATCATTAGAAACCTATATCAGTAATTATTAGCGTGTATTTTTCATTTTTTTTCCCACATACTATATCCATTAAACCATCCGTCTCTAGAAATGATAATCAAGAAAATAATTTGGAAACTATAGTGAAATACTTGTCTTCGTACGACATTAAAATTTAATTAACAACATATGTTTAGATATACATCGTGACTTGTGAGAAGCTATATGTTTAACTAAGTTTTATTTTGAGTCATTGAATATATAGACATCCTTGAGGACTTATCATGTGCAGATCAAACTAAACCCTTTTGAATTCGAGAATGTGTGGGTTATTTGTTGTAAGATATTTGAAGTTATGAGAATGTGTGAATTGGTTCAAATAGGCTGCTTGTTACACAAGAAAATTGTTGGATATTTCATTGGATTAGATATAGAATCAAATAAATTGTCTTTTGAAACCATTCTGCAATCTGTGCAACCTTTACCGGATAACTATTTTATACAATTGGCAAAGATATAGAATTTACAAAGTAGAAACCATGTTAATCACAATGTTGTCAAATAGAGGATATAATGCTATAGCGCAGTGGAATTTAAACAAATTACTATATTTTTTCAAGATAAACTATTTGGTACGAAATGTTTGCAAGCAAATGCTATATTGGCGCTGTAGCATTGTCGCGTATCAGACATTGAACAACCAACATATTTTATAGGACTTTGTATAAATTTTCATGACCAATGACGATATGATAGAATGCGCTTATGGAGTTCAAAAGACAGGACATCCCTTGGTTATAACACCGGGAGCAATAGGACATCTAGCCAAAGGACAATGATCATCAGCATCAAGACCCCACCAATTTGGACCAAAGGTTCCATAAGATTGAAGTGCAAAATAGAGCAACACACCCATGAAAGCCATGCCAGAATCCAAAGCAGCTGAGAGAATGTAAGTGTGCCTAGCCCACCATGACTTGAAATATTTGTAAACAAAGAAATTAAAGAAGATTCCAACAACTCCCCATGAAATATAATTTATTGATCGAATCGGTGGTAATTGACTGGCACCTGCAATGATAAGTGGCATGTTGATGAGTTCAATCCACTTGTGGTTTGGGAATTTGCGAGCTAGCAGCCACACCGGAACAGGCGCAAGTAGACCGATGAGGAAAAACCAATTTAGTTCAGGGTAAATTCCATCCTTGGTGAACATCCTTTGTGGTCCAACTACTCCCCATATGATTGAAGCATTGTAAAACACATCATCGCCGGGACAAGTCCACGGACTACCCTCTGGCAACAATGATTCATCACATATGTGGGGAATAGTTGTTAGAAGCCACCATGCCGTGCTGAAGTATACGCTTGAAGCAACCAAAGTTCCTACCAATTGTACTATGAACATAGATCTTGGAGGAATTTTCATGTAGTGTCCTAATTTGAAGTCTTGGAGGAAACTAAGTGCTTGTGCCATGCTGATGTATCCATAAGTCTTGAAGGCGACATTAGCAAGCGGCTTTCCAGGGTAAATGTACCCAATGATCAACTCTGTGATTACATTGAGTCCAGCTTGCTACACAAGAAACAATAACTTTATGTTATTATATACAATCTCTCAAGGCGTTCTCCTAAGAAACGGATCCTTAAGACAAAAAAAATTACCTGGTTTGTTGTGGCTTGAATGACACCAACTGGCAAAGTGAAAACCAACGCAATTGTTAGAGAAAGCAAGACTCCCCACCATGGAAGTTGGAGCTGCCTATCAAAGCCTTCACAACATATTAAGGCCAAAATAGTCACAATAACCAAAATGCTTATGAACCACCACTCAGGTACTTGTTGATAGTTTCTCTTCATGATTCTTGTATGCACGTCACCGGCTTGTTCTTTTAGCGTAGCTGTTGTCTTCTTCCACATCATTAAAATCGTTCTTTCAAATTAAGTCACCATAATTTATAGTTAGATGGTTTATCATAAAAAAACATCAATCAATAATACATAATAAAAAAATTGAGGAATCTAATGAACATACTTTCCATGGAAGAGGATAACATGTGAGATGGTGGCAGTGAGAGTTGCGAAGCTCAATCCATAATCAAATGCAAATGTGATACCAAGATACAATTTACTGTAATTGTTATAAGCATCCATATCAATGTCAAAGGTTTCCTGATTAAGAATCCTAGTAACATTATATGTTGCACCAGTGGAATCAAATGTGTGAGAACTGATGAGAGGAAATTTTTTGGCATTATAAAAATTGTTCCAATAGAAAATGGGAACCACAACATATATATACAACACAAATCCAACCATTATGTTCATGATAGCAAAACCAGGATAAGCCAAAGGACTTCCTAAGAAACCGGCAACAGTGTTCCAATCGAGCGCAAATGAACCAATACCAAGCCCTTTCATTCCTGAACCAATCTGTTGAGCAGTGACAGAGTTTGTCCATATCAAGCAAACAACAGAGATGGTTGTTATTGCTTGAAAAAAGTATCCTGGAATAATGTAATAAGCAAAACTAGCCACAAAGATCAGGAAAAAGAATTGTAGCCTTGTGTTTCCTCCTTTTGGCCTCTTTTCTTTTTCATGAAAGCCCTGTGTCATTCAATATTCATTTAATCCATGCAATATAGGAAATATAGGAATCATTGACATAAATTCAATCCATGCAAACGTCAACATTGATTATTGATTGTAACCACATGTGTCATTGTTAGTCGGTGATGTGTCACTACAGTTTCAATCTTCAATGTATGTTCTACATATACAAAAAGCTTGATTGAATAAATAAATACCTGAATAGGGATGTTTGGACAAGAGTTGAAGGCCACCACATGTAGGGAGAGTCCACAAGGACCTTTCTGAATATACCAGCCCATCCATAACCAAGCATCTAAAATATTCAAGGTAAAAAAATCACTTTTTTAATTATCATTTCCTTCATTCAAATATAGGGTTAATTGCATATTTGGTCTTTTACATTTAGTTTAGATTTCAAGTTGGTACTCTATGTTTAAAAAGTTTTATGTTATTGATGTCAAGACAAGTTCGTCTTTTCCGTTAAATTTTGAGTTCATTGCGTCTATTTTTCAATTAAATTTTGTGTTTACCTGTGTTGTCAATGCTAGTAAAAAAGCAGCAATTGGATTGATACTCCTATGGTAAAAAACCTTAACAATCGTGATAATATTAATGGCATAAACACCGCTAGATCCAGCACTAGCAAAGATTGTTATAAGGGCATGTTCCTTCAAATTAAATGGTCCTGGATTCAATGTGAAAGACCATGGAGTGAACGGTACTTTATATATTGTTGTTGGAAGTGTTGCAGCCATTAGTTTCTCAAGTGGGAGTGAAACTATTTGTGCTGTGACAGATGAGATAGCTAGAGGGTTGGTTCTGAACCCAAAGAATTGGTTCACAAAGGAAAGAATGATGCAACATCCTAAACCAATAGTCCATGTCCTAAATGTCAGTGCTGGGGTTGTAGGATCATCTGTTATTGGCACTGCTAGTTTCACTTGCTCAATAGGAGAATCATTCACTTCTTTGTCTTCATCATCTGCATCAAACAAGAACATTATTAGATTCACATTCATATAACGAGAACATTAGATATTTAGATAAATGCAAAGTTAATCACTAGACTGTATATCTTAAAATAATACCCTACGTAAAATTACAATTTGATGTGACAGCTGGCCTAAATGTAAGACCACCAAGGCAATCACATTAGGACATGATGTAAATTTATAAAAATGCCTCATATTATAATAGTTTCAAATTAAAATTAACAAAATCTTATCTAAAATTAATATTGTCTCCACTCAACACATTTTTGTATTTCAAAATATATTTAACACAAAATTTTAATCAAAATTTAGTAACTTTTACTAATATATTTGCATGGGCTTTAGGTTTCATCATAAATTTCATCTTAGATTTCCTAATGTGTTGGACTAGACCAGCTTGATGTCGTCAAATTAAAATTTGTAATTGCAAACAAGAGCCCATATTTATAACATTATTTTTATATAAAAATTTATTCAATGTACCGGTACATTTAAATTAATATAGATACCATAAAATTTGCCTAAAAAACTGTTTGTTGGGAGTTGGGTGGTTTATATGGTCCACATAGATCAACCCATAGCATAGTACCTCCATTGAAAACATTGTCTCAAACATATATATGCACCAGACAAGACTCAAAATCGGTAATGATAGTTTGAAAAAATTGAATGTAACTAAGAACTATATGTTCCATTCGGATACCAGACATGCATTTTATTTGAAGTGTTTATTGTTAGATGAATTCAAATTTCTTTAGACACGAAGATCTATTTGAGGGATAAACATTTGTCAACAATGTTCTTACAAACTAATGGTTAACATATAAAATCTAACCACATATTTATATTTGGATTTGCGGTGAGATAAACACAATCACAATAAGACAATGCAATTTTGACAAAAGTTACACAATTTCAAACCGTACTTTTGCAAATCTCACCATTCATTCAAACATTTAATCATCTACAATTTTACCGCATTGATTAAGTAATGAAATGAAAGTTGCTTCACATAACATATAATATATTATATTATATTTGTGTGAACTTTCATTTAATCTTTAAAAAATAATTATACGACAATTATTGATATGATATAATAATACATGTAGGATTGTAGGAATGATATCCATAATGATTGACAAAATTTCTTTCTCAAGAAAATTAACCATTGAGAGAAGGAAAAGGTTACCTGCAATGGCAAGTTTGGATTCATGGTCCTCTTTATTATGAATTTGAAATGTATCTTCAACAATCCCTGTCATTGCAGAGACGGACAGGGATTATTTTTGAAGATTGAAATTAAATTTGTGTTGAATATTTCTCTTCCCTCTTAATTTCCTCTCACAAGGATATCTCCAATTTGTTTCAACCTTTTATAAGAGTAATGTGATACACGAATACAAATATTACCAAAAATATAATATATTTATACTGAAATTACATCACCCTTCATTATTTAACCTGTTTAATGGTGTTTATTCATTTTTGGTAAATTAAAATATATATATTTTTTGTAATAAAAGACTATAATTAAAGGGAGTATTTTATAGAGGACAAATTAATAATTTATTTTATTATCATATCCTGTTGATTTCTAATTAAGTTTATATTCAAGATAATAATTTTAAGGACAAAGTTAACACGTGTCTTAAGAGCACATGTTATAAGAAGTTAAATATAAAAATAAACTAGTTTTCAGACCCGTGCCAAGCACGGGTAAAAATGCGTTTGAAAAAAAAGCATTTGTACTTTTACAGATAAAAATTTAATGATTATAATTATATTTTATTTGTGATTTTTATATATGATATTGTCTACATTTCACTTGCTCATATAATTTTAAAATTATTCACCTAGATGCTTGACACATGAAAAAAAAATCAACGGATGAGAACCAAAATTTATGTTATTCCAATAAACACCAAAAAAACCTTTATTTCTACCAATAAAAAAACAAACTTTCCTTCTTCCTTCAAACGCATCGTGTATGTTGTTTAACAAAATCCAATGATCAAACATCTCAAATTTGGCCAGAATATGATCGTGATTCGAACAAATTGCTTTCCATTAAGCCGCTACCATCAATGTTGCTGAGTTGCGCTAGATCAACCACATGGAAGATTCAAATCGATCGACAATCTCACAATATCCTATTTCTTTTAATATCGATTGCATGGTGGAATGCAACTTCTCTTTATGGCTTGCGGTGGTATTTTTCAAATCAACAGCTCATGTAGTCATGATCTTTATTTATGTCGGGCAATACTGCTCCGATTATGCAGGTTCGTTGTTAATATCTTTTGTCATTCAAATTAATTTATGTGTTTATAGCTAGAAAGTTGTTATGCTTATTTGTTTAGTTTTAATAACCTAGATATGAAAAATACACTATGATAATTTGGGATTTCAGTATTCAACTTGTGATTGGTCTGTGATTTACGTGTTAGTTAGCATTCATATAGTATAACCATTCTTTAAATTGGACATTAGATATAGCTAGTTTATGAGCCCATGCCATCTACAAGAAAAAGATACGTTTGTAGATTTATTGACTTTCAAATATACTTTATAAAATTATACTTTTATTCATTTTATAAAAAAATAATTCTTGTGCATCTTTTTTATTCTCTTTTTCAATCTAAATAATTGGTTTTCACATCTATTAAGTTTTCTTTTGGTATTTTGTTTGTGATTTTGTCGTCTTAGTGTGACGTTATATTGTTTTCCCGCCGTGTGACGTGTTCTTGATTTCCCGTCTTGTGCGGTGTTCTTGTTTTCCCGTCTTGTGCGGTGTTCTTTTTTTTTCCATCTTGTGCGCTGTTTATTATTTGATTTTGATTAACAAATCAACTGCTAATTCAACCACTGATCAAATTCGTCAATGATGCAGATCATGTGACATAGATATTCCAGTTACAAACAAATATATAAATTACTTAAAGATATTTCTTAAATAAAGGTCTCATATAAATAAATGGGTTAATCACCTTTTACCCCATGTAAAATAGGCTAAAGTTGTTTACCCTCTTGTAATTTTTTTTGTTACTTTACCCCCCTTTAATATAATATTTTGCGCGCTTTACTCCACTGATCAAAGTCAACAAAATTTGACTGAACATAATTTATGACGTGGCATGCCACTTTTTTTTTTCTTTTCAAAACCGTATATTTGTTATAACTTATCTACTATATATTTAAGGTTTTTTCTTCTCTCTGCCACCAACCACCCCTTTCTTCTTATTTGTTTTTTTGTGGATTATCAATTAGAGAAGGGTGATTTCGGATATCATTTTTTATATATATATATATATATATATATATATATATATATATATATATATATATATATATATATAATTTGAAATATAGACTACAATATACTCCCTTTGTTCTTAATTATAAGACCATTTTAAAAAAAATGTCCCTTTTTATAAGACTTATTTTCCATCCTCAATAACATTAATTATTTTTTCTCAAAATTATCCTTATTTACTACTCTCCTACTCCTCCTTCTCACTTATTCTCTTTCTATTTACTCTATCTCCCCTCATTATTGAGGAAAAGTATGGAAAATCTATATATAATTCATCAACCAATTGAATACTATAAAATCAACTTTCTTAATACCGGTGTTTTGTAAAAGTGGTCTTATAATTAGAGACGGAGGGAGTAAATAACAAAAAAAAATGATTTCGTATTAATATTTAAGCAGAAATATAGGTTTCCGTTGATATTAAAAAAATAGTCTTCCTATTAATATATGTATCAAAAGCACACCGCACATTTTTTGTGTTATTTGTATTTTTTTCACATGATAGAGTACAACATAAATTTTCTAAATAAGTAAAATATTTAAATGAATCTACAATCATGATCATTAGTTATGAAATTTTAAATTAACACCAACATACAAAAATAAGAAATATGATAATCTTTATCACCTATCATCTCTCAAAAATAGATGAACAAATCCTTGTCCCTCAACTATACTTATTGAAAAACTATAATAGTCGACACTCGGCAACAATACATACAAATGCTTCAGAGCTCTTCAAAAAACCACCAATTGTATGAGAATAAGAAATAAGAAGAGAATATCATTGATCGTCAGTTCAATTGCAACTATCTTGGTCTTAATTCATTTTTTTCATAGGCTTTCTACACATCTACAAATAAAATATAAATGAAAAAGTAAGCCCTATATAAATTACATATTATATATGTATATAGTCCAGTATCAATTTAAAAAGTAAGCCCCGTATAAATTACATAAAAAATAACATAGGTCTCGTAAAAATGCAACAAAAATAAAATAAAATAAAATAGACACATGTATTAATATACGAATCATGTATAAATGTTTTCAAATAAAGGCTCCCAATCAAAACAAAATTAGATTTCATTTCATATTTCTATTTCTATCTTTTATATAAATAATAGTACCCCAATTTCTTTGCTGTCATAATTAATGCATATTAATTTTATTTTTTTTGGGTTACAATGTATATTAAAATATTAATTACTATAGAAGACTATTTACTAATTATTACTATACTGTATTTGAAGATTTGGAAGCACAACTTTTAAAGGCTGATATCCTTCTTCTCCTTTGAAAACATGACCATTATTTCAAATAATAGAATATAATTATTTAAAAAAACTATTTTAAAAAAAAACTATTAAAAAACAACCACATACTTAATACTTTTACATTATTCAACTCTAACCTTTTAGGATCACTTTCACCTTGTAATATATAAATCCCGAAATTGGACATATAGATCCCGTATAAATTATAACAAAATTTCCCCTTGTAATATAATTTCACTAATAATATAACTAAAAATATTGGTTGCATATGATAAAAAGTATAGGCCGTATATAAACTTTTAAAAATTCATATAAGTGACAAAATAAAATTCATATAAGTTACATAATCTCGATTTTATAGCTGAACTCATTAAATTTAAAGTATTTTTTTTTTGACAAAAAAATTACGAAGAGATAAAGAAACAACAAAAGAGCAATATAGAAACACTGAACAAATAACGTTCAACATTGAAATGAGTAACTATAAATAATAATAATTGGTCAAAAATAAAAACAACTAAATAATAATAAGAATAAAAAGAGCTCCTAGAAGGAAATTTATGCTGATAAAACCCGTTTAAAGGGAAGTAATATGTTGTAGTCCGAATATCTTCTTTGTTATTACTTTGTTGCGTTTGTTTTTCTTTTTCTATGTATTACTTTTATTTTATTGATTTTGTTGCTCTCTTTATTGAAAGTTTTGGTTCATTTACCCCTTCTTCTTTTGTATTTCATTCCTTTTAGTTATCTTTATAGGGTGTAGTGGTTCACCATCTACACCCCTTTTCATTTAATAACCTATTACTTGTTCATTCTCTTCGTCATTGTAAAATCACTTTGTCAGAGCTTCGAATCCAAAAATTGCTTCATTTGATTGTTTTTTGCTTCTGAATTTATAATTTCTATCACATCTGCAAATGAAATTTAACAAATTATTAAATCCAATACAAAACATCATATTGACAAATCATCATATAATTGAAAAAAATTGAGAGTAATTACTTGATTAAAAAAATATACGTCGTATATTCACCTAAAACTATATAGGAATGATTTGAAAATAAATATTTGCTAGAAAAATAATATATCCAGAATAAACACAAATAAACCCAAAGAAAAATATAAAGAACAGAGAAATAAGAACATAAGAACAGAGATATTTATTTTGTATTGTTTATATTTTTCTTATATTCACAACAGAGAAATAAGAACATAGAGAAAGCTTTCAAAAATAGTGTAAAAAATGTATGTCTAAAGAGCATTATTTATAGGTAAGGAGGTAAAATAATCACATTTCCTTGATTTGGATCCTTACATTAATGCTAACCGAAAATTAAACACTACTATTACCATTTTAATTTTTTTAATTGATTTGTATCTCTATTACTATTACTATTACTATTACTATATATATATTATAAAATAAAATAATCCTTATAAAAAATGATATTTTTTTTGCCTTATATAAAATATCGAATGACTAATGAATCATAATAGGAATTAATTGTACATATTTTTAATCATTTATATTCATAATCATTAATTGCCTCCTAAAAATATTCACAACATTATTTTCCTTTACTTTATGGTTTGACCAATAATAATTAGGAGCTATCATAATTGTTACGGTTAACACTTGATCCAGACAATTTTTCAAAAAACATATTCTATATCAGACACTATTTATTATCAAAATATTGCTGTCCAATTATTATTTTTTTCATATAATTCATGCCCATTTTGATAACGATATTACTTCACACCTTTGGCAAATAAATTTATTTATTTATTTATTAAGACTTAATTATGTTTTTTATTTTCATCTATATATATATATATATGTGTTTGTTGTTTAAAAAATATGTCACACACGAAATTATTTAATCTTTTGAATTTAAAATACTATTGGAAAATAACAATACATGAGTATTCTTTTTTTTTTTGGATAAGTATTGGAAAAATTCTTTTGAATAAACATTTTGGAAAAAATGTATCAAAACAAAAATAATTAATTTTGCAAATTACAATTTAATGTATTCAATCTGTCTATTTTTTTTTTCTAAATATTTGAGCAACTTTCCTAATAAATCGTGGATACTCATTAAGAAACTTTTTTTTTTAAACAATCAGAATTAATTGTTTTTTTTTGAAGCAATGAGAAGAATTAAATCTTTACCAAACAAAAAAGCAATGAGAGTGAGAATTAATTGTTAAAATCATATGAGAAGAGAATCATTTTCAGGATGCCATGTGTACATTAGACTTTGAAAAATGACTCTCAAATAATATATATATATATATATATATATAGATATCGTAAAAGACCTATTCAACTTTTTTAAAGTCAAAAGTGTTACTTTTTTATGCAAATTTTTTACTTAACTGCTTAAAATGTAGCATAAGGTACATGAACTTAATTTAAAGATTAACTTATGAATATGATACAGTTATTATATGTCGTCTTTATCATTTCCATCAAATGATCCAGTTTTCACATTCACTCATATGAGAAATAAGTACTCACTGCGTCCAACAATACAGATTGTATTTGAATAAAACTTCAAAAGATTGTTTTATTTAAAATGATAATTTTTTCCTAATATTTAACTAAGATATACAAAAGTGAGAAGAATAAATTTCTTTAACTATATTTAAAAGTGAGGAGATTAAATTATTAGATATACACTACATCTGTATTCTATATTTTAAGCTATATTATTGAAGACCTTAAAACTTTTGATTTTTTTTGTCAAAAAATTTAGTGAAGAAACAAACACATCAAAGTATGAAAAAAAATAAATAAAATAAAATTGTGCCTTTGATCTCGCGCTCCACCAAAACAAATGTCTATTTCAAAAGATAGATGTGTAACTGCAATAGACCTTAACATTAAAAAATAACGATTTAGATCAAAATTGTGAGAAACTACATTCATAAATTCGAGTTAAATTGTTTTACAGTTGTGTGCAGAGAATACTTTTAGTTTTAAAAAAAAAAAAATAGAGTTAGATCCGAGTTCATTTATCATTATCATGATTGCATGTCTTTTTCTATTTGTAAGACTTGTCATGTTGTTTGTCACACATGCATTAATTTCTCCTCGTTTTCTTCTTGGCACAAAAGAGTACCACAAAATTTACATAATATTATTTTTAATTTGTGACTTCGTGCATATTTGGTATATCATGGTGGTGGTGTCATAACTACGGTGACCCGCCGTAATTTTCAAAGACTATACAAATTGTAGTTTTTGTAAAATCACCATGGAACACCGCAATTTTAACATATTCACCGTGATACGAAACATAAACTTCTATATATTTGTCAATATTGACTTTGAAAGATAACCAAAAGAGGATATTCTTTTCATTTAAGTATGAATCATTGGTATGGTCCTTAACCATGTGTGTAAGCTAAGATTCTCTTTTTAATTGAATTTTCTTACATAATTTTGTGTAAGAAACACTTTGAAGTTATGCGAATGTGTCATTGAATATTTTCAACTTTACAACCATTATGCTTATTGCTATTCTGAATTGGTTCAAACAAATTGCTTGCTGCACTATAACAAATAGTTGCAAATTTCATTGGATTAAATTATATAGGATCAAATTTAGTTTATTGAAACAATTCTGTAATATTGTACAGCTTTCTACTATAGATAAATATTTATACAATTGGCAAAGATAAAAATTACAAAGTAGAAATCATGTTAATTACAATGTTTTCAAATAGTGGATATAACACAATAGCGTAGTGAAATTTGAGAAAATCCACATTATTCCACAATAGTACGCTATAGTACATAGTTGTTTGACATAGTCATGTCAAACAACTTAAGCGTTGTAGCATAGTAGACTTTGAACAAGCAACTATTTTCTGGGATTGACAACAATGGTTAATTATTCTCGAGACTTTGTGTACATTTTCATGACCAATGAGAATATTGCAATTATGGAGTTCAAAAGACAGGACATCCCTTTGTAACGACACCAGGAGCTGTAGGGCATCTAGCCAAAGGACAATGATCATCTGCTTCAAGACCCCACCATGTTGGACCAAAAATATCATAAGATTGAAGTGAAAAATAGAGCAACACACCCATGAATGCAATGCCAAAATCTAAAGCAGCTGAGAGAATGTAAGTGTGTCTAGCCCACCATGATTTGAAATATTTGTAAACATAAAAATTGAAGAAGATTCCAACAACTCCCCATGAAATATAATTTATTGATCGAACCGGTGGTATTCCATTGGCGCCTGCAATGATAAGTGGCATGTTGATGAGTTCAATCCACTTGTGGTTCGGGTACTTACGAGCTAAAAGCCAAACTGGAACGGGCGCAAGTAGACCGGTGAGGAAAAACCAATTCATTCCAGGGTAAATTCCATCCTTAGTGAACATCCTTTGTGGTCCAACTACTCCCCATATGATTGAAGCATTGTAAAACACATCATCGCCGGGACATGTCCACGGACTACCCTCTGGCAACAATGATTCATCACATATATGGGGAATAGTTGTTAGAAGCCACCATGCCGTGCTGAAGTATACGCTTGAAGCAACCAAAGTTCCTACCAACTGTACTATGAACATAGATCTTGGAGGAATTTTCATGTAGTGTCCTAATTTGAAGTCTTGGAGGAAACTAAGTGCTTGTGCCATGCTAATGTATCCATAAGTCTTGAAGGCGACATTAGCAAGTGGTTTTCCAGGGTAAATGTACCCAATGATCAACTCAGTGATCACATTAAGTCCAGCTTGCTGCACAATCAAAATTATATGGTCAGTCGGGATCGTTCTCCTAAGAAACGAAGTGTTAAGACAAAAAAAAGTTACCTGGTTTGTAGTTGCTTGAATGACACCAATTGGCAAAGTGAAAACCAAAGCAATTGTTAGAGAAAGCAAGACTCCCCACCATGGAAGTTGGAGTTGCTTGCCAAATCCTTCACAACATATTAATGCCAAAATAGTCATAAGAACCAAAATGCTCATGAACCACCACTCAGGGACTTGTTTATAATTTCTCTTCATGATTCTTGTATGCACGTCTCCGGCCTGATCTTTTAGCATAGTTTTTGTCTTGCTCCACATCTGATTAATCGTTCTTTCAAATTTAGAGTTATAAGAATATATAGTTAGATGGTTTATCACAAAAATATGAATCAATAAACATAAAAGATTGTGGAATCTAATGAAACATACTTTCCATGGAAGAGGAAAACATGTGAAATGGTGGCGGTAAGAGTTGCAAAGCTCAATCCGTAATCAAATGCAAATAGGACACTAAGATAGAGTTTGCTATAATTGTTATAAGCATCGATATCTATGTCAAATGCAGCATCATTAAGAATCCTAGAAACATTATATGGAGCACCGGCAGAATCAAATGTGTGAGAAGTGATGAGGGGAAACTTTTTGGCATCATAAAAGTTGTTCCAATAGGAAATAGGAATCACAACATAGATAAACAACACAAATCCAACCAATATGTTGATGATGGCAAAACCAGGATAAGCCAAAGGACTTCCTAAGAAACCGGCGACAGTGTTCCAATCGAGAGTAAATGAACCGATTCCAAGACCTCTCATTCCTGAACCAATCTGTTGAGCGGTAACAGATTTTTTCCATATCAAGCAAACAATAGAAATGGTTTATATTGCTTGGAAAAAGTAGCCTGGTATAATGTAATAAGCAAAGCTAGCCACAAAGATCAGGAAAAAGAATTGCAGTCTAGTGTTTCCTCCTTTAGGCCTCTTTTCTTTTTCATGAAATGCCCTGTGTCATTCAAGATTCATTTAGTTACCAATAAGAAATGAAAAGAAAAATCAACAGTGAAATCCTAATTAATACTAGTAATAACTCAATATTATTGATATTGAATGTAACTATATGTGTCGGTGTGTAGCAATGACATGTTGTCGTACTTTCAGTCTAAATACATTTGTTCACTCTTTGATATTTATTTTCTTAACTGGTAAAATAAATAAATAACTAATGCACATGGAAATTTAATAAAAGTCTAATAAAAAGATAAAGAAAAAAATTCAAGGGTCCTATATTTAAGAACGAAATACCTAAACATAGACACTTGTACAAGATTTGAAGGCCACCACATATATGGAGAGTCCACAAGGACTTTTCTGAATATACCAGCCCATCCATAACCCAGCATCTAAATAATTCAAGGTAAAAAAAAAATCACATTTTTAATTATCATTTATTTTGGTTGAATATATTAAATTAAATAAATACAAATGTTTAACATTTAACAAAATAAAAATTGTTCACCTGAGTTGAGAGTGCTAGCAAAAAAGCAGCAATTGGATTGATTTTTTTGTGGTAGAAAGCCTTAACAATAGTGATAATGTTAATGGCATAAACACCACCATATCCAGCACTAGCAAATATTGTTATAAGAGCATGTTCTTTCAAATTGAATGGTCCAGGATTTAATGTGAAAGACCAAGAAGTAAAGGGTACTTTATATATTGTTGTTGGAAGTGTTGCAGCCATTAATTTTCCAAGTGGAAGAGAAACTATTTGTGCAGCCATAGAAGTGATAGATAGAGGATTGGTTCTGAAATCAAAGAATTGGTTCACAAAGGAAAGGATAATACAACATCCCAAACCAATAGTCCATGTTCTAAATGTCAATGCTGGTTGCGTAGGGTCATCCGTTATTGGCACTGTTAATCTAACTTGCTCTATAGGAGAATCATCCACTTCTTTCTCATCATCTGCTGCATCAAACAACCTTTTGCTTTAGATATTCAACACATATAACAACTATGAAGCATACAAGACTCAAGAGCGGTAATAATAATTTGAGTAAAATTATATATTTGAATGCAACCATATGCGACGTTTTGATATCAGATATATCTTTAATCTGAAGTGTTTATTGTTAGGTGAATTTAGATATATCAGATAATAATATGTAGAGATTAATCTCTCGAGATATTGAGATCTATCTGAGTGGTTAACATTTTTCAACAATGTTGTTGCCTGATATAAAAGATAAGACAGAACAATTTAACATATGATATAATAATATATTCATGAATCGTATTCTATATAGAATGACAACAAAAACAAAACTTTACAGGAATTAACGAATGAGAGAAGAAAAGGGTTACCTGCAATGGTAAATTTGGATTCATGGTCCTCCTCCTTAGTATGAACAGGGAATGTATCTTCAACAACCCCTACCATTGGAGAGACAGAGACAGGGATGTCTATAGTCTGAAACCAAATGTGTGTTATGTTCTCTCACAATAATGTATCTTTGTTTCCTTTTATATAGATAATGTAATGCAAGTGTTCTGTATTTACTTTAACTAATTAACTAATTCACTCTCTCTTTACCAGCTTTATATAGATAATATAATGCAAGTGTTCTGAAGTATACTTTATCCAATACACGTGTCCTCTGGAGAATATAGGAAGCTCCCAACCCACTTTTTTTCAAAAGAGCTTTTCTTCCATTTTTCTTTATGACTAATTAGTTTAATTTTTTGTTTTGGTTTGCATTTACAATGTGATCAATCATGTAGTAAATATCATCGTGTACTCTTTGGAATAAGATTTCCTGCTATATCTGCATCTAGCAATTATAGTTTGGGGTCGTTCGATTGAAATAAATAGTCAAAATTGTTTTAAAAGATTAAAATTTAAACCGTTTAATCTTAAATTAATGGTCGAAATATATTACCGCGTTAAGTTATGTGCTAATACAACAGGGGAGGATCTAAGTCCAAACTTTTCTTATAGTTTGTTTTTTGACAGATAAACTAACAATCAACAAACAGTGTGCAGCAAAACCACCAGCTGTGTTTTGGTAGCTGCAGCACACTCACAATCACACAAACTTCTTCTCTTTTTTCATAACTATTTATTTGCTTTTTATTTGATTGAGAGTTTAAAGACTATATATGAAAGTATATTTTAATTTTGTAAATATTTTAACATAGGATCGATATATAATATTAACAATTTTTTCTTTGAAAACTTAAATATTTTCAATAATTAAGTGGTCGAATATGGATCATTGTTTAAAATTATATGAAATTTTAACGAGCATCAATTACTCTTTTAAAGTAAAAAAATTACAGCTCTCTTTATCTTTCCAGCTAATGACATAATTGAAGTCTGTCTAATACGAGTTACGTTTTTTATTTTTCCATATTTTAATTAAACAATTGTTTCAATTGTAGTTGAGATTTTAATCTTTTTTACTAATTTATAATTTTAAATTAAAACATGTTTTAGTGTTTGTTATTTCTTGTACGTAAGATTGAATGTGACCCGGAATCCTGGCAATGTGAGCAGTAAGAGAAAAGTAAGGCGATTTTTAAGGTAAGATCTTTATACTTATTTAGATTAAAAAAACTTTATATGCCAAAAGTTATTTAAATAAAATGGATTCACAATTATGATCATATGACTTACATTCAGTACGAATTTAAGATTCTTTGATGCGGTATAAAAAGGGTTAAATATAGTTAATATAATGTCTCGGCTTGACTCAGATCGTAGAATATTTGCTCGGTTGAGGATCGAACTCTAAACATTTTATTTATTCATCTGATCTTTTTTTTTTGACGCATTTATTTATTCATCTTAATAATAAATTTTAAGCCATTAAACTATTTAATAAAAAATTATTTATAGTTAATAGTTAACCAACAATATATTTAATGGCAAAAGTCATGAGCCTCTTAAACAATTGATTGAAATTCAAGTTTCAGTTCCTACGTATATCAGTTAGAGCTGAAAGAATATATCTTATAAATGTTTTATAAGATATTTGGCGGATATCAATCATGATTAACTATAGTACCTAACTCACTTGAATTGGTCTGATATATGGTATATTGACTTGAGACTTGAGAGTGTGTTTCTCAAAATCTCAGATTTGATTTTTTTCAAAGACAATTTAGGTGAGCTAGTTTAATTTCTATAAAAAAAATTAACTAGTACCTATACTAAATCAAAAAATAGTTATAAAAAGGAAGCGTCGACATTAATCCTTCAGTTTTGTATCTCTAGACTCTAGTTACTCTCAAGTGTCAACTAGTACAACTTAACATTGGTTATAATTTCACCATATTCTTGTGTCACTGCACGTTAGATTCATTGATCCGTATTAATAACTGTACATTGCTTACAGATTTTAACTCTTTTATATTCATTCACATGCAATCCAACTATATATATTGTATGTAAATAAAAAAACATTTAATTTTTTTTAACTTTTCATTCATTGAAATGATTATTATTCTTATTACTATTATATTATATTAATTAATAGTCATTTTACAATAAATAAATATAAACACATATATACTAGTTAATTATTATAAAAAAAAAACATTTAGACATCTCGATCGTGATACGAATTTGGGGGAAGTGTCATCATGATCATATTTTTAGCAAATGTTCACAAAAGTAATGATGATGGATGGAGCCACATTTCAATAACAATCTTGCTCGGGAATTAAAATGTGAGATTAATATGATGAAAAAGAATAAATTACTAAACTAAACTAATTTTTTTAATCAATAATGAGGAAACAAACACATCAAGTATGAAGAAAAAGAATGTCTCATCTTTAAAGTGGACTTCGAAAAGGCGTATGATTCGGTGAGTTGGTCTTTTCTTGATTACATGTTGAAAAGAGTTGGATGTGGGGATAAATGGAGAGCATGGATGAAAGCTTGTGTTTGTAATGGAAAGTTGTCGGTATTGGTTAATGGAAGTCCTACGGAAGAAATCAATATCACTAGAGGGCTTAAACAAGGAGATCCTCTCGCCCCGTTCTTGTTCCTTCTTGTGGCGGAGGGTTTAAGCGCTCTCATGCAACGGGCGGTTTCCTTGAATTTTTTCAAAGGTTTTAAGGTTGACTCGGAGGTTTCGGTTTCTCACTTACAATATGCGGATGATACTCTTTTTATTGGGGAGGCGTGTGTGGAAAATCTTTGGGCGCTTAAGGCTATTCTCCGGTGGTTTGAGCTTATCTCGGGTTTGAAGGTGAATTTTTCCAAAAGTAGATTGTATGGTGTGAATGTGAGTAGTGCTTTTATGGAAGTTGCCGCGACTTTTCTTCATTGTAAAATAGGTATGTTGCCTTTTATATATTTGGGGCTTCCGGTGGGGGCGAATCCGAGAAGGTGGTCTACTTGGGAGCCGGTGATAAAGTCGATTGAGAGAAGACTTCTCACGTGGAAAAATCGTTATGTTAGTCTCGGGGGAAGGGTGGTGCTTATCAATTCGGTGTTGACATCTCTTCCGGTATTCTACTTGTCTTTTCTTAAAATGCCTTCAAAGGTGAGGTTGGCTATTATTCGCATCCAAAGGAATTTTTTATGGGGTGGTGCCTCCGGTGTTAGAAGTAAAATTCCTTGGGTTAGTTGGAAGGATGTGTGCCGTCCGAAGAAGGAAGGGGGTTTAGGAGTAAAAGATTTAAAGTTGTTTAATTTAGCATTACTAGCTAAGTGGAGGTGGCGGCTTTTGGTTGATGATGGTCCTCTTTGGCATTCGGTTCTAAAGGCAAAATATGGGGAGGTTGACCGTATTAATTTGCATTTCGGTAGGAGGAATTTGTGTTCTTTATGGTGGAAGGATCTTGTGGGATTGGGGGTCGAGAAGGATGTGGTTGGAGATTGGGTCCGGAAGCTTTTCATTAAAAAAGTAGGGAATGGTGGTAATACGAGATTTTGGTTAGATCATTGGATTGGGGAGGCTCCTTTGTGCGAGAGTTTTGCGCGGCTTTATAATTGCTCCCTTCAAAAAAGTTGCATTATCCAAGAGGCGGGGGTATGGGAAGAGGAGAGGTGGAATTGGCGACTTGCGTGGCGGCGGGAGCTTTTTGTGTGGGAATTTACATTGCTTGAGAATCTCATGGAGTTGATCCAAGGTATTTCTCTTTCAAATTGTGCGGACTCTTGGAATTTTATATTGGATGAGGCTTTTTCGGTAAGCTCCGTCTATTTATTTTTGTATTCGAATTTCTCTCATCCTACCTCCGCCTTGATGGTATCTCCGGAGTTGATAGCTCTTGTTTGGAAAAGTTGGGCGCCCTCCAAAGTTATTGTTTTTTCGTGGCAAACTCTTCTTGGGAGGCTCCCAACTAGAGCTAATTTGGCGAGGCGTGGGGTGGTTCAAAGAGGAGGGGGAGATTTGTGTGTGTGTTGCCGTAGTTTCCCGGAAACGGAAAATCATCTTTTTGTTTCATGTCCTCTTGCTTGGGTGGTATGGTGTCGGGTGTTTAGTTGGTTTGGAGTGGACACGGTGTTGCCGGCGGATATCTCCTCCTTATTTGAATCTTTTCTTGTTTCTTTGAGCAAAGGAAAGAATAGTAGGAAGGGAGTGATTATGATTTGGCATGCGGCTTTGTGGATGATTTGGAAAGCTAGGAATGATGCAATTTTTCAATCGAAGGACCTTGAGGTAGAAAACATTATTGAGGGCATCAAGCATGTCTCGTGGAAATGGTTCTTAGCTCTAAAGGGAAAGACTCCGTGTCTATTTTATGAATGGAATACTAATCCGTTAGATTGTATGCTTAGATAGTCCTTTGGCGCCTGTGCCGTTTTGTTGCTCTTTCTAGCGGTTTTGCCTTTTGTGTCGGGATTTTGGTTGTGTAATCTCTTTGGGGTGGAGTACTTCTTGTACTTTCTTCCCCTTTTCTATATTTATATATATCTTTGCCGATTCAAAAAAAAAAAGAAAAAGAATATAAATTAAAATTTGTTGATTAATTTTGCGTTCAAAGAATCAAATGTATATGTCCAAAAAATAGACGGACTTGAGTTGTTAATCGGCATAATCATGAATATGATCATTATTATCATTATCACCATGATCATTATTCATTATCATCTTTATCATTGCATGTCTTTGTATGTTTGAATATATGCACTTATTTATGGCCCTAACTCTCCTTCTTTCACACCCATACACAAACATGTTCCTATCCCTCCCATTAGAAAACCCCCACATTTGTAAGACTTGTCACATGTCAGTTGTCACACATGCATTAATTTCTCCTCGTTTTCTTCTTGGTGCAAAGGAGTACCCCATGTTGCCAATATTGACTTTGGAATATAACCAAGAGAGGATAATCAGGATATGATATTGCCCCCACTAGAGCCAATTTATGTATATTGAGGTTGGCCTAGTGGAGTGTCAAGTGTGTGTTGGTGGATCTCTCTCAATCGATATATATACATTGTCTTTTCTTTTACAATTAAATGTCATTTTTTTTTACCATTTTACACATTAAATATAATTTTGATTATTTATATTTTTAATTATTTTTATAAAAAATATTATATTTTAAAGCTATTCGTTGAGATAAATATTAAATAATATCTTATGTAAATATTTGTTTTTATATATTAAAAAAGGTATGGTCAAAATATGGAAGATAAATAAATAATACACATAGTCAAATTATGACATTTAATTAAAATAAAAAAGGAGGAAGTATATCTATTATAGAAAATGAATCCATAGTGTGGTCCTTAGTCCCTTAACCATGTGTGAAAGTGTAGATGTTAAGATTCTCTTTTTATTTTTAGTCCAAAAAAAAAAAGATTCTCTTTTTATTTGATAAAAGGTGGGGGACAATTTTTTATTTTATGTTTTTATTAAACAAAGTGAAAAGAAAATTATATAGACTCACGTGCACATACAAGAATTATTAACTTTTTTTTTTGACAAGAAGAATTATTAACTTATTAAGTGTGACTTATAACTTTAGTCAAAAAAAAAAGTGTGATATATAACTGTCATATTAGGTTGATGCTCAACAAATCTTAAATTATAAGATATTATATAATTTTAAAAGATATTGTATATTAAACATCAGAGGTGTGATTGAATGGTTGAAATTTATCTTCTTTTAATTAAATGTCGAGAGATCAATTCTCACATTAGATATAAAACAATTTTAAATTTTTAAGTTAGTTGTTCTATATATTTTGAAGTGTCTCTAATTTAACGAATGATTAATCACTACATTCGACGGTATATATCAATTTATTTTTTACATAAATATTTAATGTATGACTGATATCTTAAAGTTTGAAGTAAATATTTAATGTCGAAGATACTCATTTACGTGGTTACTCTTAATGTATATGTGCTATCTCAATGAATTGAATTAATAAATTCCTAGTGGTTAATTAGCAAACAAATTTAATTTTCATTAAAAAAATACTCTTCCATGTGCTCAAATCACTTCTTTTTTTTACAAACAAATCACTTTTATTTATGCTTGTATCCAATTAAGTATTTATTTCGTTCTAAAATATTAATAAAAATTAATCAAAAAAATTTGATGTATTTGATCTAACCATGCATTGAATATATTAATTTTTATTAACTAATTTTAACTTATATTTTAAAAAAGAGGAAGTATTGTGCTAGAAAATATAGTTAATTTTATTTTGGTTTTTAATTAAATGTTGCTTTCAAAAGATGAAAATAAATCATTATTTTTTGGTTGATCAGTAGAATGTGAAGAAAAATATGAAGTCAAGTTTTACATGTGCATGTGCTGTATACTGTACCTCATATTCTATTTACGCACTTCCTAGGTGCAAGAAATCTCTAATTTAAAAAGAAAAAAGAAAATGCATATATCATGCTAGGACAAGATCTAGATGCATCTTTGATTCATGAGCATTATTTAACACAGGGAATTTGGCCTTTAGCCCCCTTGAATGTTTTCTTTCTCGAGTGAAATTATAGATGCTTTTGATATACTAAAATTTTAGATGTGTTTAATCTACTTTTAAAAAAAAAAAAGATAGGACAATTTTAGGATAATTATATTTGATTTTAACATTGTTTTTGGATATGACAAATTGGAGGCAAGGAACAAAATATGATTGATTTTGTCCATCATTTAACTATATCACAACTTTTGGTTCTAAGTATAAATTGTCTACAATATCAAAATACTAACATTTTGTCTATTAATTATCGTACACATTTGTCGTATATATTATTTTATCTTATAATATTTTGTTCAATTTTATATTTTCTGGAACAAATAGGCTATTAGTGTATAGAATATACTCATCAAACTTGTGACCACTTAATTTAGATGTTTTAATTTCGATATATTTTTAGTTTAGTTTTGTTTTTTTTACATAGATGAAATGATAAAGTTATTAGAAACTCACACACACAAAATAGAGAGACCAAAATTCAAATCAGTCATAGATATTTGATGTAATAATTTTGACATTTTCTGCCAATTGAACTAAAAATGATGACATTTATTACTACATTCCTTTCTAATTATAAGACCCCGTTAATTAAGAAAGTGAAAAATAGTATAAATTTATTGATAATGAATATTGTGTTTACAATTTTATCCTTTAAGAGTGAGAATTTATTTATGTTTTATCATAATATTTAATATAAAGTGTAGAAAAAATGTAAAATATAAGTAGGGATATCCGGGATATGTATGTAAAAAGATAATAAATATTGTTGATAATTACAATGTGTCTTATAAAAATAGACAATTTTTTTTGTTAAACATGATCTTATAAACGGAGTACTAGCTTTTATCTATATCTCCATGTATTCCTAAAAAAATAATCTATATCTCCATGTATGTTTCTATATCTTATAATTAAGGACAGATGGATATAGTATATACATAGTTTTAATTTAATGTGGACCGTGTGATCGTTAAAAAATGAAGGTACACATGTTTGTCAAAAAAAATAAAGTGAAGTTACATATCTTTTAGAAGAAGACATTTCTCCAAATCTTCAAGTCCAGACAAAGTATTATTTATCAATTTATCGTTTCGATTTCTAAATTCTAATTTAAATTGTTAATTGCTGGTCTTGCATATTTAGCTAGCTTGCCGCATAATTTGTGTGCAGGAGAACAGACAGGATATGCATTTTTGTCAACTTCTCCCATGTTAGAGTTTTTTTTTTTTTTTTAACAATGTAAAATTTAGGATGAAAGAGATGGTGGGTGTTTGTGTGTGTGTGTGTATATATATATATATATATATATATATATATATATATATATATATAGCTCTTAGAATATTTATAATGAATTTCAAGTTGAGGACCTTATCGATTTAATACTTGTTTTTTTATGAAGTTATAAACCCGTTATTGGAATCAAGCTATTTTTAGATTTGAACCAATTAATTTGAGTTGGATCTAAATTTGTACGTGTTTTTTATAAAATGCAAGAGCATAACTCAATTGATATGAACATTATTATTTTATATGTAGGAGTCGGAGTTTGATCTTTAGACATTCTATTTATTTATTTTATGGGTGGATTTTCTAGTCACTAGACTACATGATTAAATTTTTTTTACAAATATTAGAAAATACTCATTCTTTTCCCTTTTAGCTGTCATTCTAGCAAAAATTTATCTAACGAAGATAGTGGGTTATTACGAGTTATATTTTCCTGTCTATCCTTATTTTATTATAATATTTACTTTCTTCTCCATTATTAAAGTTTAAATAATCAATTGGTTCATGTAAGTTCGTGTTTTTATTTAGTTCCAGTAAGTTTTTTTGTTTTAAATAAGTCTCTACAAGTTCAATTCATTTTGACATTGGTCCTTAGCGTTAAATTCTATTTCAAAAATATTGATGTTGCAAACGGTTTGACAATAGCATGGATGATGTAGTTTGTGAATATTAATGAGAGACCAAATCCAAACAAAATTAAAGTTGATAAATGAGTGACCAAATCCAAAAAAACCAATAATCCATAAGATTCAAGTGTTCATAAAATTTAAATTCCCAAATTAAAGTGTTAATAAAAATAAACAACAAAAATCAAGTTACATAGTGTTCATAGAGTTGAACTTATTTTTGCTCTAAAATCAAGTTACAAAAAATATTCAAATTTTCATTACATCAATTTTGCTCTTACATAATGACACTTATTTTTGAACTTGTGTAAATTGATAACATTATAGAATGAAATCAATCAACCACAGACTACACTTACACTAGAAACAGAGAGTGGAAACTGAAATGTGGTTACATAGTCAAAGGAAATAACAGCCCCATTAGTAAGAGGTTTTCCATTATTAACTAGACAATCATTATAACTTAGACGCTTAAACACATTTTTGTTGATAAGTGTAGCAGAACTGAACATTCCACATGCATAGAATGTTGGAGATGACACAACCACTATTAATACATGTATTCGAAATCTCAACACTGTATTTTGGAATACCACCTACTAGACCAGTCTGACTTTGGGATATTCCAATGCTAGACTTGCTGCACACTTCATCAACATGCCCTGCAGACAAAAATATTTCATTGATTTTAATTAATAATAATAATAGGTTTAAATGCAATTTTAGTCTCATTGTTTTGTTAAAACAACAATTTTGATTCACCTATTTTTAATTGTGCAATTTTAGTTCTCATGTTTAATTTTTTTGTTGCGACATATGACTTTTATCATCCAATTTGACGATGTGACAATAAAATAAATAACCTGATATGAAAATGAACGGCTAATTGCAGATAACCTTCAGAAATAAAGTAAATCTTTTTTTTAGATTATAAAACTCATTCTTTTAAATATTACTTCTATAAACTTAGAAGAAACAATATTACTATTATACATGACATTTTAATTTGAACTATATTTAAAATATTCATTCTCTTACGCTAAAAACTAAAACTGTCAAATGTAAATGGTATGCCTAAAGTGATGTTGTCAACTATCCGATTTCAATCGACATACATTGATGATATGCTTAAATGAGTAGATGTTGAAATCAAAGTGTAAACTGACCTGTCTCATGCAAATTCATTGTTACCCCATTTGTGGAGTTAAAAAATAGCATGGCAAAGAGGCCCAACACCACTATGTTCATGTTAAAAACCATTTTATCTCAATGAAACTCAATTGATAGTCAACGACAAGTTTTGTAACAACAACAAAAGATATAAATTTTCTAATGGTAGTGTACTTTATTTATATACAGGATTGAAAGATATGAGAGACTGGATAGGACTATAGTAAAATACTTAGCACAAAAAAGTGACTAAGTGAGTCTTATTTATTTATTTTTGCCATGTTTTTTCTAAGTGAGTCTTTCAATATACCATGTTCTTTTTTTAGAATTACACAAATTTTATTTGACCGTATTAATTAATTGATGGACTAACACGTCAACGCCATGAAATGCTTGACTAACATAATAATGAAAAAGGAAATGCTTTTATTAGTTACGGTATTAATGCCATGAAATGCTTTTATTATTTTAATGAATAAAACCATAATTATAATTAAAGCTATATTTGGCTTGATTGAATGTATTGGTTAATCTAATATTGCACATTTAGATAAGAGTTGATGGATATATGAGTTTGGTAGGGGAGATCAAAAGATCGATTTCTAACAGAAAATTTTTACTATATAAAAAAATTATTGCACATTTGTAGCCTTTTTTTTTATAAAAATAAAAATAATCACACGCAACATTTTCGAGCTGTAATGTTATTTTCATGATATTAAAAAAATTATACGTAGATGAAATAATAAATTTATTAAAAATTTATGCAAACAAAGTTGAATGATTGGAATTTAAAACATAATTTTAACGTTCAATCTAATAATTTTGATATTCTTCTTTCATATTATTAAATTTTACTAATTCATACAGTATTAGATGAAATCTGCACAATTAATTGTCATTAATATTGATTTGATTATTGTTTCAAAACAAAATATTGATTTAATTATCATGTTTTCTACAATCTATAATAGGCCTTAATGCTTATCAATAGTCCAATACTAAAAGTATGAAATCTGGCGTATGAACATGGTGGTGACTTGATAGTGTATGAGCAGTGTCTGCCGCATGTTCGAATTTGTTTTCAAGTTGAAGTTTTTAGAGTTGCTACTCCTCAATTAGTTTCTTTTTGTTGGGTTTCAGTCCTTCTTAGTGATCTAGAAAGAAAGAAAAAAAAAGCATGAATTATCACTCATTTACTTTGTAATTAAAGGCATTTTTTATTTTCTTTATCTAAACTAGTGGCCAGACGGGCACATTCCGTGCCTGTCTGTGTGGTACGATTTGATAAAAAATACATTTTAAAAAATATTAATGGTTTGATGAATATTAAAATGTATAGAAGATTGAAGTTATAGAAGTTAAGGGTTTTTTGGGAATTATGAAAAAAGGCTACACCAAAACAAAAGTACAGTAAAATCTCTATAAATTAATAGAGTCGGGACCGGAGAAATTTATTAATTTAGAGAGTTATTAATTTATCGATAAATTAATAATTATTAATTTAAAGAGTTTTTAATGACTTGTAAATCAATAATGACTTTAGTAATATGCATTGGAAATCAATAACGACTTTTGATGTAAACAAGAGGAACAAATGGGTTCAATGTATTATTAAGCAAGTTTGCCATATATAAATTACATGAATGTGATAGAGTATTAACACCATAGGTACGAAGCAGACAACTATATGATGCAATAACAAAACAGACAATTATATGATTCAATAAGAAAAGTTAGAGATGAACTCAAAATGGACTTGAACTTTAAAGGAAAACAGACAACTATTGAATCATATTTTAATAGAGTGTAATATTTTTTTTTCAGTTTCTATGAATTATTAATTTATGATTTTCTTGGGACCGAAAATTACAAAGGGATCTCCCGAAAAATTATTATCTTATTATTTTAATCGAATTTTTCAATTTTTTACACTGGCCCAAGTCAGGACCGGACGATTTTATTATTTTAGAGAGTTTATTAATTTACCGAGTATTAATTTAAAGAGATTTTACTGTATTGCCTTTATATATAGTAGAGATATTGTCTTAATTTAGTTGCTAAGATAAAAGACTCTAAAAATGGGTGGCAAGTGAGAATGTGAGATAGAGCAACTAATTAGAACTAGGGTTAAATAAGTTGGAGTTGGAGGTCTCATATCTCTATATTATACTAAAGATTGAATGGTGCAAACCCTAATGCCCTATGTCATGATGACATCATCTTTTGTTGCCCTAATTTTAAGCCAATTCGCTTGCGCCACATGGACAGTTTTGTTGTGTTGTTGGGAGTGTGCAAGCTGATCATGCTAGCCATGTCTTGCATCACAAGTTTCACCATTCAAATTCACTCATGTGTCCCTTTGCAAGAGAAGCCAAGTGTTCTTCCCACATTGCTTGCATGTTGAGCTCCACTTGATCCATGATAAGTGTCTCTTAATCTATTGGACCTTTGTTTCAACCAATTGGAGTGATCCACCAAACTTGCATGAAATTCTATTGGACCACATGTCATGTGTGGGTGGAATGGATTGCACCATGTGTCAATGCCCTCATGTAATGGATCAAAGCCAAGTGTTACCATATGATTCCTTGCATGTAATGCAAGATTCTCTCATTCTCTTTTCTATTGGACCTCTACTTACACCTTATACTATTGCAACACATGTCTTGCCACTCTCATCACTCAAAGCTCACCTAAAAACATCTTTCACGTATAATTCAACCAAAACTCAAAATCTCTTTCACTCAAAACCTCCATTCTTTCTCAATAATTCATCTCCTTCTCTCTTTCTCAACCAATCTCAACACATTTAATATGTTTTTCATTGAGTTTCATATTCTTGCCTTAAGAACATGTGTTTTTGTAATCTTGAAGGGTATTTTGATTTTTGATGGTTTCTCTCAATCTCAAAGGTGATTTGATAATTTGTGTTATTTTGATTTTTAGGTTGTTCGAAGAAAATTGATTTGACACAACAAGAAGGTAAAATTGCTTCTTTTTTGTTAAAGAATTTCTTTTTCCTCCTATATAGATAAATTTCATATTTTTTGTGCATTTCAAATTTAATTTACTCATCTTCTTGAATTTTCATGTTCCTCTTTTTCAGTTTCATACATATACGTTTGACAAAATGTTCACTTGGATTCTCATCAACATTAGTATCATGGGGTTTGTTGTTGTTTTTTGTTTTCCATTTTTATTTATGAATGATTTTATAAATTTTCTAATTTATTTGCCTTAAATTTTCTTATAATTTTGTAATTCTAAATTTTCTATTTTGTGTTCTAATGTAATTAATTAATAAATATTGGATTTGTTTGTGCAGAGGGAGGTAGAGAAAAAGATTAATGATGATCATGAAGAACTAAAACATCTTGGATTTGTGAAAGTTGCTGCAATTCAAGCATTTGTTTGCATGTCAAGTCTTTATGAGTACGCAAAATAAAATTGATTTTCATATTCTTTACTTATTAAGAGCATGTGTTTCTGTAATCTTGAAGTGGTATTTTGATTTTTGATGGTTTCTCTCAATCTCAAAAGTGATTTGATAATTTGTGTTATTTTGATTTTTAGGTTGTTTGAAGAAAATTGATCATTGTTGAGGTACTAACAACAAAATTAGTTGTTCATGTTAATTTTGTTTAACCTTCAATCTTTTCTTCAACTTCAGTTTTGCATGTGTAATTTTCATCGCAAACTCATGCTTTTGAGTGTTGGGAAATAAGAGTAAGGATTTCTAGACTATTTCTCCTCTTCTATGACCATTTCACTCTTTTAAATTGTCATCACAAATCAATTATTATTCTTACTTTGGTGGTTGCATGTGAGAATTGATGGAACTAGACCTATTGTGTAATCACCTGGAAGTTGAGAAATCAAAGAATAAAGGGGTTAAAGACCGAGTTAGAGTAAAAGAAAATTGGATTGGAGATTTTTGGATGAAGTTGTGTCAAACCCGTATTTGGGAACATGGCTGCACTAAAACGGTAAAAACTGTCATTCCGTAACTCCGATTTTAGTGAGGTCTTTTGCTATGGAAAGCTAACACAATCATGGTCATTTTAGTACTAGCCTCGTGAGGTTTGATGCAGAAAAGAGGTTTGGGGACGACTTTGAACTAGAGAATCTGATGCAGAAAATTATGCAGATTTTTCGCTTGACCTGTCATTATTCAGAAGGTAATATCTTCCACCCTGTAACTCCGATTTAAGCGATTCTTGATGTTTCGGAATCTAGACAAAATTCCCTTTGATTTGATTATTAATTCGGTATATTTTGGATTTAGAACGAAGTCATAATTCATGTATGAAGTTTGAAGTCTGCTGCTGAATTATGCTGTAATTTATTCTATTATGCAATTGTTTATGAAGTTATAAATTGTGTTTTTTAATTCATCTTGGTCATGTAGATCTGGTTTGCTGTGTTTTAATTTTCAATTGTTTTTATTTATCAAATTGATTGTTCCTTTTTCTGGAATTTGATGATTGTGATTATAGTAGTTTCAACTGTGTTATGTTATTTATGTTTCTAATTCATAGTTTGTTGATTTGTAGTTACTGAATGGTTTAAGGGAAAGCAAATGAAGGAGGTTTTAACAATTAAGAAGACATAAGTAAGTTTATCTTATTTACTTATTTATCAATAGGATTTTGTTCATAAATCTTTAGACCCATTTTTTTCGTTTTTATTTTTGAATGATTTGATCTTTGAAATGACAATGTTTCGTTGTTGCAGAAAATTAAGGTGAACTATAATCGGCGGCAATGGGGTAGAGTAAACAAAGGTGGAGAACTCTAATTGACAATTTGATATTGAAAGTGCCGAATTGCTGAAAAAGACTAAGAGTTTTTGCTCAAACTCAAGAATAGAATTGATAGGTTCGAATTCAATTTTTTTACTATCTTTAATTTTAAAAGAGATGCTTTTGAAAAAAAATTAACTGATTGTTTTTCCTCCTTTTCTTCTGCCTCGGATGATATCAGTTGGAATTGATCTTCCTACGATAGAAGTTTGATTTGAGCGCTTGAATATCGAAGTAGTAGCTCATGTAGTACATTCACTAACTTCATGTTTAATATAGTACAGGTAAAATAACTTTATCAAATAGTACTAATTTTCCAAATGATTTTTTTATTGAAAGATATTCTAACTAAACAGTTTAAATTACTCAATTTTAACATTTTAATCTTGAAGGGCCTATTGAAATCTCTGCATGTATTTCCAAGTAGAAAGCAACATTTAAATATTGCGAAGGATGTTGGTGGAATAATAAAGCCTTCAAGGTATTAATACAAATAATGCTCTATTCATTGTTTTCCTTTACGACCTCTTGAACCAATATAACATGTTTTAATTTGTTTTTTTTAGAATGGCATTGTTTTTGGGCTCTCCAAGTTCTGGAAAAATCACACTCCTATTGGCATTGGTTGGAAAACTTGGTCCTACATTAAAGGTTAGAATTAGAACATTGAAAATAACTGTTTTGAATTTTAGGTTTGGTTTATGATTTTTGTTTTTTGTTGGTTTTTCTTCTAATATTTTATGTATCATTCTTGCTTATTTATTCATCTCTTCTTGCAAAGAAATTAGAAGCCTCATCCCATCAATTTGAGGTGTAATTTTACAATTTGATTTGTGATAGCATTGACATATAACACTATAATAGATTGATTGATATTTTATTGTATGCTTAATAGTTTAGATTTGAATAAGTCTTTCACCCATCCATACTTGATACTTATGTAATAAGATCCTTTTAGATGATAAGAAGTGCTCGAAGACAAAATAAGAGTGAGATCCCTTTACCCGGTGCTATAGTTTCAGATTGGTTTTATTGGAAAGTTGCTATAGTTTCATATTGATATTTGAAACAATCTTTTAATGTTTTGATAAGTTTGAAACATTTTCTTGCTCATACTAAATAATCTCTTTTTATTGTTTTATGTAGAAGTTACTCATATTTGATCCATTTCTATTAAATCTCTCTTTTCTTTTTTTTACATCAATTTTATGGTGTTATATTGTTTTTTACGGTTATTGGTTAAGGTCCAAACTTGAGTTTTAGAGTATGGAAATAGTGTTTGGTAGGACATACTAAACTCAGTAGGACATACTCAACTAACAATTGACAAGAAGGAGATTATGGCAATTTTTATCAATGAAGGTTAGTGGCAAAGCCTTGAATACATTTATTGTAAGTATTGTATTGTGTTGTATTTCCTGCCTTCTTTTGTTGCTGGGAAATTTACCTTCAATAATTTTGTTCTCCATTTGATTGGAGGAATTATTGTATTTTCACTGCCTTACTTGAATATTTCTTAAATGGAGAGAACTAATCTATAACAATTAACATTTTTTGTTTGTTGAATGCATGTCTTTATTGAAATGCATTATAGGAGACTACTCTATTGAATGCATGACTATTATGCATGTTTTACAGAGCCAGATACCAATTCTCATGCTCTTCCTAATCTATATGCCAAAGGTCTTTCTCTTTTTTGTTCTCTATATGTTAGTTTCTTCATCAAAATTCTTTCTTTCTCTTTTTCCTACAATTTAGTGTAGAAATTGTTTTATTATAATTTTATTTGTTATGAAGATTGAGATGTATATAAGTTAAATAACTACAATTGAATACAGTATTTATTTAACCAAGATTGGGTGTTTGTGTTGCTAGGTAGTCTTATGGTTGGTAGTCTGGAACAAATATATCACAAGCAGGGGTTGCCTAGCATGTACTTGCGGGCGAGCTCCCACTGGTCTGGCCTTACTTCCAAACTTGGTTGTGAGTGGTTTCAAAGTTGTTTTTTTTTTAAGCTTTCTAGAAGTCAAATTGATTTGCAAGATATGAGTAAAAGTTGCTCAAGATTTATCCACCCACCATTGGTGTGGGAGCAACATAGTTTTGGTTCTAGGATTTTAGGTATTCATTCTAATTCTAAATTGTTGTAACAGACATGAATTTTGCTATCATTTATTGAATTTGTTATTGTGTGTGTTGTACTCTTAACTATAAGACATATATTAATTATAGATGTATATAAGTTTCGATCGTTTTGGTAAGCTTACATATATAATGACAGTTAAGGTTCCTTTTATTTTTGTCTTGCCTCATGATCATGGATATGCCAAATGTGAAAATGATAGTCATAAAATATATATAATTTATAAGTATGCTTCATGATAAATATTAGAAGATAAATAGAAGCACCAAATAGAACAATACCATCGAATGACACATACTATATATATATATATATATATATATATATATATATATATATAAGCAAAAATGGAGGAACAAAAACATAATATTAGAGGAATGAGAGAGGATGTGAGAAGAATGAGAGAGAAGATGACTATAAGAGATCGACATGTGTGGGTAAATAATAAAATTGTAAACTAGATAACGATAAGAAATTCTACTCTGCTAAATTAGAAGTGACTATTGAACTTTGTCATTACTCTGATAAAGTTTTAAGATCATTAGGACGAGTTATTACTCATGAAAATTTATAATTTAAGTGAAGATGACATATTTTATCAAATATATATGGCATTCTTTAAATTAAAAGTGACTAATGAATGTTCCCCTCAATTGGAGGTTGGAGATATAATTACGGAGAGATTATAGTTTTTATCGCCGATAAAAGTTTGTGCCAAATATATATGACCTTTAAATTAAAAGTGACTATTGAATGTTCCCCTCACTTAGAGGTTGGAGTTGATATTTTTATTGCTAATAAAAGTTGTAAAATCACTTTTACAAGTTATATCGCTGATAAAAATTTACACGGGAAGATAATAATTTTTATCGCTAATAAAATTTGACACATGTCGTACATGCACACAGTTCTTCTAGAAGTGTCCAAAAGAGTGTCCCTCTTGAATAATGAATCATTCACTTTTTGATGATGAGCGTCCTTCTATTGTTGCATTAGCTGTGCACAATATTATGAATGGTGTGTATGTTGTATTTTTCCATTTTTCCATGTTTGTTGTGCCTTTATTGCTAGATTGGAACCTGAAAGGAATAGGTGTATAAGCTGCATGAAAGTAGGTGATCTAGGGGAGGATGTTTTTGTCTAAGAGCGTGCATGCATACTGTTTTTTGAGAAAATGTGTGGGTTAGAAAATGATTGTATGATATCTAGGCTCTCTGACTTGAGAGAATGGGGTTACAGACCACTAAATTTGCTGATCTTTGTATTCTTTGTGCAGATCCTATTGATTGGAGAACTGCCCACCGTAATGCACACAGGACTTTCCAGATTGAGTATCCTAAAAGAGAGGTGTGTTGATCTATTTAATTCTTCTATTCTGATATTTTGGATCATTAGTCTATACTTTATGTATGAAGTCATGTATTTTTATATGTTATCTCTTATTTAGTACTTATTATCTTTAAACTTATACGCATTAAAAAATTACAGTTCATATAAAAATCTAAATATATTATATTTAACATCAAAATTTTAATGTTGAAAAAACATTATGTTTTTTGCAAGCTACCTTTGATGTTCACCGAAGAATTTGGTTCTCAAATGCATAAATATAATGTTTTGGTGGATCGTTTCGGCAACCATTTCGAAGTCGTTGTTCAGGAGCGTGATGGTGATCTTTATTTCCCGCATGGATGGTCGCAGATACGAAGGTGCTACGTCGATGCTGACTTTTGCGGTGGTTGGGCATCTCTAACTTATGTTAGACCCAAGCTGTTCATTTTGGCTTTAAAGGACAAATACTATAGGGACATGATGCATAAGGACATCCGTTCTCCTTTGTGTTTTAATTTGCCTCGCTTTTTGTATGGCCCCAATGGATTTCCTAGATGCGTGCGTGAGGTGCTTCTGCCTTATCGTCATGATAATGGCAACTTCCTGCACTGTTTCCATATGTTTCTCACTAAAGCCGACGTGTCATCCGGTTTTTTGGTATTCTATATCCACTGTTAAAATTCTTTATTGTTTGGATTGCATTGTTTTTTTGATTTTCTAAGATCTCTTTATGTTCCTTTTTTCAGACAATGTCTTATGAGAATTTTGCTCGCAATCTTTTCTCCAAAGATGCAGAGCATGTTAGGTAGGTTGATGAAGGAGGGTTGGAGTGGAACTGCACTCTTCAGTACTTTCCACCCCCACACAGTCATGTCAAGGTTGGTGGAGAATGGATGTCTTTTGTGAGATCAAGCGGCGTGGAAGAATCCAATCATCTCATATTTGGAACAAAAAATCTTGGAAATGCTTCGGAGCTTTATGTTAAGAAATTTGTTTAGTCTATATGCAGTTTATCATAGAACAATTTGTTTAGTCTATATGCAGTTTATCATAGAATACTTAAGAGGTATTTTTGTGTGTAGTGCTTTTGCCTCAATACTAAGTTTGAAACTTAATTTCTAACTTTGTTTTAATTTGTGGTTTGTCACAGCTCCTCTCAACCCATATCCCATTTCTCACCAAGAAATACGTATCAATGATCTCCGCATCAAATATCGGTCGTATTTTGTGGAATATAATGTTCATGATGTGAGAACTCTTTCAACTAGCCATGATTCTTCCTCAATTTTGCACTCTAAAATGTTACACTGACACGTTGTTGCGTTGTTTTTAACTAGGGTGCAATAACGTTGCCAAGGATGTTCTCAGATGATTTTGGCAATGATATATGCCGCATTGCTCGATTGTGTGACACAAACCAAAATCAATTTGAAGTGTTGGTTGAGAAGATCAGTGGTAGAGTGTATTTCACACGTGGTTGGGCTGCCATCCGTGATTTTTACGACATACATGTGGGAGCGTGGTTGGCTCTTACCTATATCGGAGGCGGTAACTTCGTGCTCATTTTGCAAGATCGGTTCCACGAATTCATTACTCCTCCGATATTTTCGCCCCATGTCAAATTTAACATACACAAATCTGATATTCCTACTCATTTTAATGAGGATTTGCCGGAGTCCACTGTGCTTTTATCGTACTCTCATCACGAATCGTTCTTCAGTGTGAACCATGAAAAAATGTTGACTTACCAAGATGTTTGCGGTGGTTTTTTGGTATGTTAGTGAGTCTTCTTTTTGTCCTTTGTAAAATGTGTGGCATTACTTGGTTTTTCTAAAATGCTTATTTTGTATAATTTCCTAACTTACTTATCTTGAAATCTCACAGATCTTGCCATTTGAAGAATTTGGGGAGCATGCTTTTGAGGAGGCCGCCACTTCCATCAAAATAGTGGATGAGTGCGGGAATTTATGGAACTGCAGTCTCTTATTTGTCCCTACTCCTTCCAAGCACTTTAAAATTGGCGGGGAATGGAACACCATGGTTGCTGCCAGGAGGTTGTCCGTGGGTGACATTGTTAGAGTTGGTGTCCAAGGAGGTTGAAATTGCCAAACTCTTTACCTTATGCTGGATCCTTGATTACTTTACTATTTGAGTCTGTGATTGGACTTAAGTTTGGTTTGTAGTATAAACTCTATGTTTGTGATTAGTGACAAGTTTGGTTTGTAGGGTTTTTTTTGTACAAGTGTGCTTGGATGTTTCCAGTTTGGTTTGTAGAATTTTTTTTTTGTGCAAGTGTGCTTGGATGTTTAGTGCTAACGTGTGTTTTTTTTTATTTTTAAATGCAATTCCTTATTGCTACCACAATTTTACTCAATCCAATTTGAATGTAATCATCCTATTAACTTTCAAACAAGGCTAATGGCTGACTAAATGATGCTCTTAATAGATCTTTAAACTATATCAATGACTTGAGTGCTAACACCAAACATTGATTGCTACCTAGATATTGATTGACACCTGCCAAAGGTGTGTGGCTTTTCTTCATACATGCACTCATATATTTATTGCCAAATGGCATCTCAACTACTCAATCAACCTTTATCCCAACCAATTGAATTTTATGCAACTAGGACCTAACATTCACTCTATATGACCCTCTGCTGCAAACAAAGCAAGCAACACTTATAACCACTCTATTCAATCAATAATCAACACCCTTGATGGCTGATACTCAAGATATCCTTGGTGCTGTTGAGCAAGCTGCAGCTGATTACTCCAACAATGATGCTTCCAATACGGTTCTCCTCTTACATGGTCTTAAATCTCTCTGTGTAATTCCAATTTTTGTATTTCTTTGTCTTGCTTGATTTCTATTGCTTTAGAGATGAACTCAGTCATTATCCCTTCCTTTAAATAGATGTGGATTGGGAAGTGCAGCCTTATTCACTGATGACAAGAACATGTTATGTAGAATTTGATCCAATGAATGTAAGGTGCAAGATTTGTTTGGCTATTTTTATTCTGGATCATTGCTATTAGTGTTTTTCTCACCAATATGCTTTTTCAACTTTTGTGTAGTCCCGCGCAAAACTCCCCTCATTTTTTGCAAGAAGTTTTGGTCCATTCCTCCGCAATTACGTAATATTGCAGGATCCAAGCCGAAATCGTATTCAGGTGTCCCTTGAGCGAAAGAATGACAAAATATATTTTAGTCGCGGTTGGTCACGCTTAAGAGATTTCTACGATATTGGCATGGGTGCTTGGTTCACAATTTTATATGTAAATCCGTTGCTTTTACATGTAAAGGTTAGAAAAATCACTGGAATTGAGGTTGTGTATCCAAAAAGAAATCCTCCGTTTAGACTAATGTTGCCTCAGGGGTCTGTGCAAGGATCTTCAAATGGGCCTGTTCCATATTTTGTTGCTCCAATTGTATTCTACCACAGACTTGAGAAAATTTTGGCTTTAACTGATATGGAGTCTGGTACATTGGTATGTATCATTTGAGTGTTTAATGCAACCAATCATTTTTGTGTGGCGATTTATATCTTTTGTTGATGTTGTGCAGAGTCTATTCTGGAGTGGCTTTTGTGAGCTTGCCCTCCCAAACGAGCAAACTAACTTGACACTGATTGATTGGCTAGGATACGAATGGAAGTGTCGACTAGGGTTTCAACACCATCCTCACAAAACTTGCCAAATTTACGGTGAATGGGACAGTATATGCAAGACACGCCGTTTGGTGGAAGGTATGACCTTAAAATTGGGTGTAACCCGTGAATCAAACAATACAGTGGTTCATTTCAAGGTATCTCATTGCCCTCATTGCCCCTACAACCCTCATTGCCCCTACAACAAGTGGAGGATACAAGGCTTTCTATCAAACACAACAATATTTTATGTTGTGACCTAATTATTGTTGTTGCTTTGTTTCGTCGTTGTTAGTTTGCAGTTATGTTGTAATTTTGCCGTTTAGAACCATGGCGTTTCTATATTTCAGACAATTTGGTTAATTTTGTATCTTTTTTCTATTTCTATTTCTACATGATGGTGTACGTGGTTAATTTTTTTTTTTTTTGGGCAACGTATAACCCATGACACTTCTAGCATATGTACAATAAACCTATTTAAAACATTACTGGCCTTATTGCGATTATAAATTTATACTATATGGCATTTTTCCTCTCATTTTTAAAAAAAATATAAAATTGATGTAGATGCATTATTTTTTTAAGGGTAAGAACATTAAAAGAAAACAATATCCTAGCAATGAAATCATGTTTCAAAAGATTGGCCAATTTTTGAATTCAAACTTTGTATCATTGGACTCATTCTTATTATGGTAAGGTGAATAAAACACCAATCAAAATGAAAATTGCTTTATCAGCCCCCTGGATTACTTCCACGCCCCCAAAGTACCTAAATTACCCTTCGGAAGATATCTTCCGAAACATGGTAAGACCAAAAAAATTCGGAAAATATCTTCCGAAACATGGTAAGACAAAAAAATTTCGGAAGATATAATACGAAAATTCATAATTTTTGGTAGATACGATTGGAAACACAAATTTTGGTAGTTACGATCTGAAATATCATATTTTTCGGAAGTTACAAACCGAAAATATCAAATAATGAGAATTTTCTCCCAGTTTGGTAGTTACGATCTGAAATGTATATAATTTTGGTAGATAAAATCCGAAAAAAAAGGAGAAAACATAATCAATCGAAACATGTAATCTTTTAGGTTTTTCACGTTTTCAAGCTATAAATCATCATTTATTCGCTCTTTTGGAGCATCACACACTCATTTGAAGGCTTAAAACAGGCAATCTTTGTTTTAAGGTGATTAGTTTTTGATTTTTTTTAAGAAATTCTGTATACATAAAATATGGAAGATAACTTCCGAAACCAGATTGGTAGATATCTTCTGAATTTTCTCCCAGTTTGGTAGTTACAATCTGAAATGTATATTATTTTGGTGGATAAAATCCGAAAAAATGCCTTTTACATATTATACAATCTGAAAAATTTATTTCCCTAAATTGAGGGTATTTTCGGGATTTTGGGGGGCCTGGGAGTATTTTGAGGGGCCTAAAAAGCAAATTTCAATCAAAATAGGGCTTTTTATCACATAGAACATGTTAGTCTGGCCCAGCCAATTGACCACACTACATTCTCCACCCCATTGTCTCTCTGTCACTGTGCTATCTTGGACAAACCCTGCGCCGAAATAGAAGGAAGATAGAGACAGCTCTTGCTATGATGGATTCCAGCTCGAACCGGTACGTTTTCTCCTCTTCTTGGTCCTTCTTTGTCTCATTATGTACCGTTTTGTCTAGGATTCAGCTTGATCATGTCTGGACCACAATGGTACTAATTCAGCTTGCACGTTAGAAACACTAGCCATTCTTTGTCTTATTCTATTCTATTTTGTCAATATGTGGATTCATTTTGAAAGTATTTGGACCACCATGGTCCCAACTACTCAAGTCAACCTGCACTTTAGAAACACACTCACTAATATTGATTAATCTGGCGCCCCATTAGATACTTTAGGCGGCAACTTTGCATGGGGTTTCTGATAAAATTATGCAGGGAAAGCAAGGTGTATTTTTTATGGTTTTCAAGATTAGAGATTAGTAACTGGGTGGTTGAATTTTATTGTAAACAAGTGGTTGAATCTGTCATAATTTCCAATATTCTCTCATTTTTGGTCTTATGTATGTGTTTACTGCTGGCTACCTTATCTGTTTTTGTATGATCAGTCTTATTTGTGCTTTGGTCTCAGGTTTTTAGGCAATTGCCTAAATTCCAACAAAACTATTGTCTTTTTTGTCCATTAGTCTTATTTGTTGTTTTTCAGCCCTACAAAACTCATGGATTATAATTATAGTCGTGTGTGTTTGTTTTATTTTGCATAGAATCATGCTTATCTATGATACATACATTCTTAGCAATGTGTTTAGGTGATGTTAAAAAGGTAGAAACAAACATCTTAGAGGTAAAGGGATGTAATGAGCATGCTAAACTTATATCCCACTCTTGATTTTGTCCCATGGTGTTTGTGTGTATGCAGCAATGAAATTAGGGAAGAGAGCCGGTCCAACATTTCAGATACCTTTACCTCAATTGTATATCCTCACAGGGTAGGATGACTCTAACCCAAAAGATTTTACTTATCTAAATTTTTATAAGATTGCATTATGTCTCTTACGAATGCAATTTTCAATCACTTTTTTACTCATTGCTCAGGATACTATTGAAATACCTTCGGCTTTTATGGACGATTGGAAGGACACAATATGCACCCAACTTGATGGGTGCCTCAAAGATCCTGCTGACAATTTCTTCCACTTTGACACCGTGGTGACTCGAGAAACGAACTGCTTTCACAATGGTTTGATTGTTGCTAGGCACTGTGGATTTCTGACTCCACAGAGGGTCATTTTTAATTATCTCCCTGCATTCAATCAATTCAACATGACCTTTGTGGATGCCACTGGTGCTGAGATTCCTTATCTGGGGTTGCGTTACCCAATCGATTATCATGGTTTGCGACTTGCTGACCCTAACAAGTCTTTCATGCCTCAGTATTTTTGGGTCATGCCTCCACCTCCGGGCCGTGACGATCCATGGGTTCCTGATCAGTACATGGTCATTTCCATGACTCACCCAAGTCTGGATAATGTGAGTGGCTCTGGTGGTGGTGCCCGACCAAAGGAGAATGCTGCTGGTGGTGATGATCCTGATCAAGGTGCCAATGCAGGGGAAGCTCTTTTTCAATGGGACAAGATTGTGAGCAAGGCCTTTGCTGATGGGCAAAGTGTTCTGGTGAGTTAAATTCCTTTGTTAGTACAATCAGGCATTCATATCAGTATAGTTCAAAATCCTCTTTGTCTTTTTTAGCAGATAATTACATTGAATCATTAACACGAAAATTTTTGTGCAGCACTTCCCATCCTTTGTTTGCAATACATGTCCAAACCTCAATGGTCATGGTTTAATAGTCATCAATGAAGAAACCAGTGAAATCATTGCTTGCACTATCAAAAAGTCGGATAGGCCAAACCCTGAATTCCACGTAGGAGGCGATTGGTACAAGTTTATGAGAAGGATGGGGCTGAAGAAGGATGATAAGTTGGTGTTTGCCATGGACAATCCTCCAAGACTCTTGAAGGTCAAGGCTGTTAAGAGAGGTGCTGCTGTTTGATTATTTGCTGAAACTCTTTTGTTGTTATCTTTGTGTTGATGCATAAGTGAACTTTGTTTGGTGTGTTGCGCGGCTCCATGTCATTTGGATTTTGTAACCTTAATGTTAGACTCCATGGCACTCTTGCAAGGGTGTTGTTTAACTGAACAAATTCTTTTGCTTTGCGACTCTTTTGATGGTAACTTAGCCTACTTTTTGACAAAGCACATGTTTAATATTATAACTTTTGACTTGGTCTATATTATATGCATTTGGTGTTATTTCTCATAATGAGTTTATAAGCTCATTTTAGAGTGTTGCAAAACATATTCTGAACGTGTCTTCTTTTTACAGATGAACTTATAAACTATAAGTTGTTGCACTCAGATTTATTTTAGTATCATGAGATGAATTGTATCCAACTTTGGTTTGGGTGCTCAGATTTTTCTACGGAGTCTATGAAATAGATTGTACTTATTATCAATTTAATTTGCTGACATGGTTTACTTTTGATTTAATTCAAATTAACAATGACTTGCTTGAATAATGTTACTACTTAAAAAAAAAGTTAATATATGTTTTTCATAAAAAGGAAGGTATTTTATAATACCTCAATTAATCAAAGTGAAATCATAGTTGCGGTGTCAAGTGTGGAACCCGCGTTCATTGGGTTGAGAGAATTGGGAATGAACCAATTCAACCAACGAACACTTGACAATATATTTTTTCGTGTATGGGTATTTCTTTGTTTGCGTTCGCGTGGCCAGTGGAGCAAATGTTTTCCACTTCCAATAGCAAAATATATGTGTTACTTTACATGCATGGAGTATGCTTGGTGTTGCAAAACACTTTCAATCTATATACTTTTTTTTGGAGAAAAGTGTGCATCACTGAACTACTATAGCAAGAAACAAGAATTTGTTTTTATTGAAGCCTCAAAATACTATTGAGAAGTTTAAGTAGAACAGCTTGAGAGGTGTTAATTCAAAACATGACATTGAGGTTACAAACATTTTACACAACCTAGAAAAGCATAGACTATATATTGTACCCTGCATTAAGGGCATCCCTCCTACACCCATCAACCCTTTCCCTGAACAGACCAAGTCCATCAAACTGTGCCTTCAAAACGCTCGCCTCCCTCCATGCAATCCTCAGTGGGCACTCCAGTCCTTCAGCAGCACTTTTTTTAACAACCAAGTTTACAATGTTTTCTTGGATCAGTCTTGCATACTCTTTTTTTTTACCTTCTTCCATCACTCTCTCACGCTCCTCCCAAAGAGCTGCAATGTTCCTTTCATGCACTCTCATTCCATTTTGCAGCACCCATATGTTTCCCTCAAGGGCCTTTTTCATGGCTGTCTTGCTTTGGCATGCAGGTTCCACCCTTCTGATTGTTCTATGAGCAAATAGAGCAGATACTTTTACACTCACGGAGCAAACCAGAAAATTCAGCTCCCTTGGTGAGAGAACACTTACATGTCCCCATAATTCATCAAGTTTTGTTGAGAATGGCTCCGGGTTCTCAATCAAACGATCGGTGCTCCCCTCTAGCATCTCAATGATTTGGTTGATCAAAGTGGTTTTGTCCGCCATGGAGTTGCGAGTGTGTTTGTTTGTGTGTGTCTTGCTATCACCAAGAAGATGGGTTGTTGTGGGGCATGTGTGTGCATGTCTTCCAATTGGTAGTGCATTTATATAAGAGTCCAATTGTCATTAATAGTGTTAATTGGGGAGGTTGAGTTGTGAGTGTAGATGTTGACAGGTGTTGCCATGGGGCGGTGCAGGCAAGCAAGTGGAAAAAAAAATCATGTGGGGAGGCGCAAACAAGCAGGGTAGCATTGCCCAAAAGTCTAAAACTATCACTTAATCAACCAAATAAATGCAATTTTGATTACCTTTTAAAACTCACCAAACCAAATCCAAATCCTACCTAATGCAATTATGAGTGTGTAGATTTCCACTCTCTATGTGAGCAAAGAGACACTGCCACACTGACACTGTGTTCAGAACATAATCTAATAAGACACGCAAAGGCAAAGAAAGTACAACAACAAACACACAAAAATCAGATAGATTTTCCGCTATTTTTTGACATAATCTTATGATTTATTAATAACTCCCCCTCTCTCAAAATAAGTGTTGACTCATTCATGTTTGCCAAATTTAGCAAAAAATGGAATAAATGACATATGTCTACATGATAAAGGTAAAGAGTCTTTTACATCTTCAAATCAACTTAATGACTGGTCACATTTTCTGCACTTAATATTCCTGATACGATGAGATGCTACTGTGCTTTGATAGGTACCATATAAAGTGATGATATGCCATGTTAATGTCATAGCTTTCTTTATGCCATTAGTGTACTATAGAGTATGAAGTAGTTGCTTCCTAAGCAATCTTTCATTTCAAAAAGACATTATGACACTTATTCATTTTTGTATATTATTCATACTAAACTCATATGAAATTTATTAGCATTTTAATAGATAGTCTATTTTTCGTTGGTGGAAGTAAGGGTCCAATCCAATTTCATGCAATTTCAATAGTTAACAGTCAATAAGACAAATGTCATAAGAAGATTATGCAATAAGACAAGTATTCAAATGAATTTTATAAATGCACCATACCAATGCTACATGCAAGATGATCATTAATGATGGCTACAAGTATGCTTCATGCATGTGGATGGATCATGGTGGACTTGGAGACTTTTCATTGGTGAAAATAGAGGTCCAATCAAATTTCATGCAATTTATAATGATCATTTACAAATGTTCAAATGATGGTTATGAGTGCGCTAATCTTTGTATTATACAAGAAAAAGATTATTAGGTGAGCTCTAATGCCATACATCATCATGACATCCTGAAGTGTTGAAAAAATAAAAATTGGGTGAACCTTAATGCCATGCATCATCATGACATCATGAATTGTTGCCCTCATGTTGCCCCATTTTTTAAGCAGAGAAAACATAAAACATGTTAGATTGGGTGTTGTCACCTAAAACATGTTAGTTTGACCCAGCCCATTAACTACACTTATTGTTTGATACATGTGCAACCATCATTTTAGCTTGGAAGAAAAAAAATGAAATAAATATGAGAGAGAGAGAGAGAGAGAGAGAACCTTAAAAAAATTAAACTCCTCATGAAAATTGAACCAAGCCCTATAGAAAAGAGGTGAGAAAAAAAAGAACACTTAGAAATTAGAGAAGATGAAGAAAGAAAGAAAGAACCTTATGAGAAGATGAAGGCCGGTGAGCAAAAATGACCGAATGGAGATGTCTATTTCTATTACCATTTAACAATTGATTTTTTACTTTAATCGAAATCAAGACATTATAATAGTCTTAATATCTTTGCATCAATTTATTTCAAACAAGAGGTCTAAGCACAGTGTGTTTTAAGCAATTATATGGTAAATAAAACACAAAACATGTTAGTTAAGCCCAGCCCATTAGTCACAGTCATTGTTTGATTCATGTATAGCTATCATCTTACTTTGGCCCAGCCCAATGAATTTTTATTCTTGACCAAACTAAACCCTAAGTTTTGTCACTGCGCCACCTAGGACAGATCTTGCACCAAAATAGAAGGGGGAAAGAAGCAAGGGTCGCTGTCATGGACTCCAGCAACAACCGGTACGTTTTTCTTCTTCCAGTCTCTTCTTTGTAGGCTCGACTTATAGGGACCTTGATTCATCGTATGCCTGTTCAAAGTGTTTTGTAGCCATTTATAGATCAAAGAATAGTACTACCATATTCAATAATTAACATGCATGCGCAAAAACAAAATGAATAGCGCGCCATGTTTCCTGGCTGATTCAAGCGTCTTGCAAACTAATTATAAATTAAGTATGTAAAAATAGGGTTCTTATATGTAGAAATAATAACACTATCCTGAATGTGTTCTATTTTGCTGTTAGGGGTTGTTTGCGGCTGTTTATGTGTGTCTTGCCTGTAATTTGTTCTGTCCATGCTTTTTCCAAATCCAACAATAATTAACCATTGATTATCTGCAAATATTCGATTCTGGCTGGGTTACATATTTTTGCATTTCACAAAATTGGGTCAGGGGACATGCAAAGGTTGCATGTTAATATCTTTTTGATTCATTCATTCACAGTTAAATGTACAGAGAAAATAGTCCAATGGTAGGGTTTGTTTCAATTCACATTAATCTTATTCATTCATTTTTCAGACCAAAACAGAATATTCAATTATTGAGGCTATGAATAAATTTTCAGGAATGTGGTGACACAAACAATTGTCAACCCTGTCATAATACTTTTGGATGAAGTTGGTGCTGCTGCTCCTGCTAATTTTCCATATACATGGGACATGAAAGTTACAGAAGCAATGGCCAACGGAAAAAAATGTCAAGTTATGGTAAAGTTTTTCCAACAGTCATCTTAAACTACATTTTTCCTGGTTTTCTTGCTATTATTCATTGTTTTTGGGTTTCATTTTAATGTAACAGCATTTCCCAAAGGGTGAAATCAGCAGGGCACTTGAAAACACAACCAGGATTCGAATCAGATCAGAAGATTCAAAATTCAATTTCTCTGCTTTCATCAAGACTGCAAAGAGAAACAAGCGAGAGAGATACATCGGTAAAACGTGGTATGAATATGTGCGGTGCCACAGACCCAAGCCAGGTGATCTTATTGTTTTCACCTTGATAAAATACAAGCTCTATGTGAAGTTGGTTCGCCGTGAAAATCGCCCCAATTTCAAACGCATTTGAAGAAGATGATAACGTGATGGTTAACCACCTCTGTGTAGTTTAATCTTAAGTCAATTAAGAACTTATTAGTTTTGTTATATTGTATTTGTTGTATCACCAAGTATATTAATTTACCATTGCGAAGAAAATTGCTTGATTATATGCTGGAGCTTGGAACCCTTTTTGTTGTTGTTGTTGTCTTGATGCAAGAATAGATTTTGTTTGTTGCATGTTATGGCTTTGTGCCATTTGGATTGTACTTCACTCTTGCAAGAGTGTTGTTTAATTTGACAAGCTCTTTTGCTATGCTCCCTCTTGCAAGCATTTTTTTGCTATGATATTTGACCCTTCTCATTGTTCTATGAAGGTTAAATGCTCATGTGGATAAGTGTCTTTTGGATAAGTGCTTTTGCGATGGAAATGAGCCTCCTATTTTTGGATGAGTGTTTTTTTTTAACAAATCTAGCACAATTAAATCAATTGAAACATCATTTAGTTTCAATGACTAAACATGGCACAATGATGTTGTGTGGAGAGACACTAATTCATTTTTTTATTAACATTTCAATAAATATTAATTCACCCATGACATATAACATTGCTATTACAACTTTCTATTAGCATAGTTGATTAAGATCATGATGACATGATTTGTTGTTCTGGTTTTTGCCAAGTTTTCTTTGGTGGAGAGTTTTCATTGGTGGAAATAAAGGTCCAATCAAATTTAATGCAATTTCAATAGTTATTTATCAAATAAATTTTATAAACGCACTACATGCAATGCTATTTACAAGATAGTCATTTACAATGACTGCAAGTGTGCTTCGTGCATCTCACATTGCGCCCCGTGGCCATTGATTGTTTTGTTGTTTCCAGCCAATTAGATTGCGCCATGTGTTGTTTCACCATTAACTATTGCAGCTGCATGAAATTTAATTAGGTCCTTATTTCCACCAATGAAGGATCTCCACCAAACAGAGATTGAGAACAATATAGATAGATCACGATGGACTTCGGCCAAATTGTATGGACTACTCTCTTGGGTCTCCATCATTCTCTATCACAACATTTCTATTAGCTTTTTAGCAATTGATTTTTGCTTTAATTGAGAACAATTCATTACAATACTCTTAATATTTGTCCATCAATTTTTTTGATAGACATTTCTACACAAGCAAGCAACGACCATGATTGGCAGCGACCATGATTGACATATATATGCCGATTCTCGAACCCGTGCGAACGCACGGGCAGCCTACTAGTTTTAATCAAATAGTCTAGTTGCTAGAATCTTATCTTTTAAAAGGTGAATACATATCTCTACCTGAATTTGCACTATGATCTCTATCTATTACATAAAATGTTTATATCTATCAAACGAGTTAAGCTTATGATGATTTTTGATAAAATTTATGTTACAAGAATTCTGAGCAATTTTAAATAAAAGGGTTTAAATAATTAATTGGTCCATGTGAATTCCATGTAAATTTGCGTATTTTTTGTTTTAGTCATTGTATCTTTTTTGTTTTAAATACGTTCCTGCAAGTTCAATTCTTTTTTGGCATTGGTTTTTGGCGTTAAGTTCCGTTACAAAAATGATGACGTGACAACGGTTTGACAAATGGCAATGATGATGTGAACATTAAATGATGGACCAAATCCAAAAAAAATTGATAAAAAATTGATAAATTTTTTTGAAATCCCTAAAATCTAAAATTCTCACCATTTCATAAATTTTTCTTCATCTTCTCATCTTCAACCAAAATTATTAGAAATTAAAAATGTTTATTCCCTCTCTTTAACATAAAAAATTATTTTAACATAAAGAATCTTAAGTTGCATGTACTAGGCAGAAGTTTGAGGAAATTCTGATCGTTATTGAAATCAGAATTTCCTCAAACTTCTGTCCATGTGACTTTATCTAAGTGGATAGAGATATCGTATTATTGAAATCATAATTTCCTCAAAATTATGATCACATGGTCTTTGCACAGGTTGCATGTGGGTATCTAATTATTGAAGTTACTAAGTTCAATTCGCTTGAAGTATGTAATTCTGAATTTTGTCATGAATGAATTCTTTATTGTTATCTGGAAATGCTGCACTATGGTCTATTGTTGATTGTTGATGCATGTATGTGATTGTGAATATAAAATAAAATATAAAATACTTGAATAAGTCAACATTTGATGATCTTTGATGGTATTAATTCTTATATTCGTATATATTTAGTGGTAATATTTATATGATCACTTGTATTATGAAGGTATGGATTGTGGCTAAATTTGATTTAGTTTGAGTGAGTTTGCATGTACTAGGCAGAAGTTTGAGGAAATTCTGCATAAATCTGAATAAATAGTAGTTGTTAAAAAGAAATTAGGGATTAAAGATGTTTATTCCTTCTTTAACATATATATATATATATATATATAAATTGGTTTGAAAGTGAGAAGTTGAAGAAAGATTTTATGAAATGGTGGGAATTTTAGATTTTAGGGATTTTAACAAATTTATCATTTTTTTATTTGATCCCTTGTTTATCAACTTTTTTGCATTTGGTCTCTCATTTAATATTTACGGTCTACATCGTCATTGTCATTTATCAAATCGTTTGCCACATAATCATTTTTGTAATGAAACTTAACATTTGTGACCGATGTCAAAGGAATTGAATTTGCAGGAATATATTTAAAACAAAAAAAAAACAGAAATTAAAATAAAAAATACGCAAATTTACATAAATCAATTGATTATTTAAGTCAAATAAAAGAGAAATTATTGAACATATTTATCTAATGGACCTTATCACCTAACATTAGGAGAACAATCTTGACCGTAAAAAAAGAACATAGAAAAAATGAAACAACAAAGTACAAGAAAGAAAGTACATGTGTCTTGGTTGAACTGAACCATGGTAGTGATGATCTGTGGCCATTTCCAATATCCACCATTTTCAATCTTATCTTCTTCTTCTTCTTCAAAGCTTCATCTTTCTTCAGCTCCTCTTTGCTCTTTGATGGATACTCATAAACAAAGCCGTAGCAAATTTTTGGAATTTCCATTTGTATCAGAACCACACAAGAATCTTATGCTTGATCTTGTTTCAAAAGTTGAAGATCGGTTTCAATCTCAGCTTCTTCCTTGTTCACTTCCTCCTGATGTTCAATACTACAAGAACGAGAGTGGTACTTCTCAAGTTTCATTGCATGTTACACCAGCCATTGCCAACACTCATTCCCCTGTAATTTTTCTTCTCTTTCTCAAATTCTTTATTTTCAATACTTGTTAATCAAATTAGAGTTGGTTAATCTCTTGTTATGTTGTTTTATTAGACTGAGTACACTAAAACTTATCAATTAACAAATTATTAATAAAATATCATAAGATGTTCATGTGACTTTATCTAACTTGACAGATATCATATTTTATGGTGTTCGAATTTCAGACACTCCACTTACTCACCTTGAGATTCTAGCCTTTAGGTGACAAAATAATGTTTTTTAATGTTTCTTTAATAAAATATTTACCCAACAAACATACTTTAGACAGTCAAAGAAAATTCTGCATCTTGAAGCAGGAATGTGAGGTGTTACACGACACTGACACATATGATTACCTTCGATTAATTCATTTTCTTGAATTAATATCGGTGTTGACGTGTCTGTGTCTGATCTATGTCTTTACTTCATAAGTTGGCATTGCAACCATATAGAATAGGTTATGTTTGTGCATACTATTAGTGGTTGATATTAGTACTAACTTTTCTCTCTAAAATTATTTGCTTAATGCTTAGTTTAGAGGATGAAAGACAACTGAATCAAATTGGCAAAGCAGATTTTTATTTTTGCCACTGCCTTGGTTAACTGTCATGATATGCTTAGGCTTCTTATACAGAAAAGATCAATATTTTTGGAGCATCTTAATGCTTAAACTTTTGCACTGGTTTGTTGGTAGATATATAATAGTTCTCTCATTGTGATAGATTGATTTTGTTTTGTATATTGTTGAGCTTATGCTATTTACTTATTAAGGAAATCATTAACTTATCTATCTAACTATCTACAAATAGCCACAGCTTAAGTCCTAATATCAACTTTTCTTCATAAAGGATTTGTTATTTCAGTAAATTTCTTTATGTTGAAGAAAGATAATGCATTTGAGAACTATTTGAATTAACTTATTTGAACTTATCTACTAACATAAGCACTTGCGTGACTGTTTGTGAAAGCTTATGAAAACAAATTATGATGTGTCTATAAGTGGTTTCAGCTTATTTTCATAAAACTCTCCATGATCGCTCTATGAAAATACCTTACGGCTTATAGAAAATTAGTTTTTATTGTATGTATAGTTATTGAAATAGCTTATGCATAAGCACTTATATGATAAGCGCTTATGCTATTAGCATTTAATTAAGTGTTTATCCAAACAGGATCTTGCTATTGTTTTTTTTTCTTTTCTGAAAGTGTTTTTTTTTTTAGAACTCTTTTCTGAAAGTGTTGTTTCTTCATTTTTTGTGTAAATCTCAGATAGATTTTGTAATGGGAAGCTGGGTGCATGCAGAGCTACCAACAGGAGGATCATTAGATATAACATCACTTTCGGCCTATCTTAACAGTTCAAACGATGCACCAAATTTCGTGTTCGAGCTGATCCGAAATAGTCCAAATACGATAATTCTTGTTCTTGATTTGCCACCTCGAAAAGACCTTGTTCTTTGGCCAGATTACCTTAAAACTTTCTACGAGGACACAAAACTTGATACACATAGGCAGGCTTTAGAAAAAATTCCAGAGGTTCAACCTTATGTCACTTCTTCGCTTTTCATCCGCACAGTTGCATCTCCAACCGCTATATTTGTTCGCATCCAGACCGAGAATGGAGGTGAGCGGATAGACGAGATCATCAGAGACCATATTGACCCGATTTCAAAGCAAGTGTTAACAATATGGTTGGATCACTGTGCTTGTGCCGAGAGAGATGTAGGAGAGGAAGATAAAGCTTATCTGAGAAAAAGAGACGGTGTCATTAGAAACAAGACTATTGAGGTTGATCTTGGTTCAAGCTTTCCAAGATTGTTTGGTCCAGAAGCAGCAAACAAGATCCTGGAAGCCATCAAAGAGTACTTTAATGTTTGAAATGGAAGTTTATTTGGAATTGTAAATGATAGTTTGTACTTTGAAAGAGTTGTGTGTTTGTGTTAATTTTAAATAGTTTGTACTATGAATTAGATATAAGTGTAAGTGTACTTTACTATCATAATAACTCTTTTTTAATGGCTCTTTACTAGCATAACTAAATCTTATTAAGTGAGTAATATTTTCATTTTCTATAGGGTGAATAGGGTTTTACTCTCTGTAAAGTGAATTTTGATTTACCCTGGTAAAATTATGTTTTGGAATTATTCACGTCAACAAAAAGTCAAAAAAGTCAATAAAATCCTTTCACTTGGCAGGAGATAAAAGTCTATTAATCCTTTTTTTTTTCTATAGTAATGTATTATATTTTGGGCTACTCTCTTTCCCATCACAATTTTCCTTCTTTATGTATTGGGTGGATTCATGAATATCAAGTTTCAAAACCGTGGTCACATTTTAAAGTTACCAATTCTTATCTTAATTATAAACAATAAACAATCAGAAACAATTGATATTGTAGATTCTTTTCTAATGAGAATTGAAAACACAAATTATAATCAATAATCTGAAAATGGCATCTACTAATACCATACATTATTATTTTGTTTCAACATGGAAGCTAAGAAAGGATACAAAACGAATAAAAACAAGAAAATTAATAATGAAAAACAGTTACATTATACTCAATAATCCCATCACCAGTTGTAACATTAAGAAAATGGGCTCTAATATAAGCAAAACCAGTGGCCATCCTAAACTTTCCTCTTCCTCTGACCACCGCGAGTTCCCTCGTCGGTTCCCTCACCGATTCCTCGAAAGAACACTAAAGGAGCTTCCATTTAATTCACCATATGTGAAAGCATAATCAACATACATAGTTAGTGTCACATCTTGACTTTGGCTAGATGAAACATATAAACCTTGTGCATTTCCAACTACTTTTGATGTTTCTTCAGGACCTTCTCTAAGAGGATTGTCAATTGCAAAAACAATACCAAACAATGAAGATTTCTTAGGAGTTATGTCACTTGTTTGGTTGGCACGTGCCACAATAACAGCACTTGGATTATTGCCTGTGTGGATATCAAAGTAGTAGAAGTGAAGATGAGTTACCTTGTTTGGAAGATCATGTGGAACTATAGTTTTAGATTGATAGTATTCACAATTCACCAAGTTGATACTAAAATAGATGAATAGGACCAAAATTGGGATGAATTTATTTTTCATGTTTCTTTTCTTTTTGCTAATATTTTGCTTGATGATTTTTTTATCTGTAAGTGTATGTTGTAGTATATAATACTACTAGTATATAATAATACTATAACATAGGAAGTTGTAGAATATTAACAATTAGCTTAGGATGATGTAAAGTCAAGGAATATTAAAAACTCACATACTTTTAACATAGCATTATCAAATTTCTAATTCTAATAATAAAAAGAACATTAATTTGGTAAAAAATAATAATAATAACATTAATATGACTATTACCTAAGACTATAATAAGTAGGTATGGAGGTCTTATATTTAGGGACAGTATAAAATTTCTAATTCTAACAAATAAAAAACATTAATTTGGTCTAAAAAAATACTCCAATAAATAGAATATTATGACTATTACCTAATAAGTAGAAATGTAGATTTTGTCACACAAGAATTGGAATATTTGCTTGGAGAAAAATGCCGGCTTTCTACAACATGACGTGACAACAAATATTCAAATTTTATTATAAGCCAATCGATAAAATAAAAATAACATTGTCCAATGTCACTTTGAAAAGCCAATCTATAGTCTTTTTCTATTTATTTATTTGGTATTCTCGTACTCTTTATTTTATACTCTTCACCATTAATAAGTGATGAATTTTACTGTTATTTATTTGTATTTGAAAAAAGAGAAGTGAATTACTAAATTTAGCGTAATGTCCCTTTGAAAAGTCAATATTTATAAAAATAGGTTTTATTTACATGAAATACTAGTATTGTAACAAAAAAAAATATCTTAAAAGTATCTCATACGTTACATGTATCCTCTATTCTTAAATTTAGTGGTCCTTTAACCAAAGAAAAAATCTTTGATTTTTGTTTTTGTCTTTGAAGATCTCTTTGACGGTGACTTTTTCTTATACTTGATGTCAATCTTCAAGAATGTCCATGTCTTGGGTTTGATATTTGGTCACATGTCACATGCCTTCTTTTTTTTTTGTGATGAATGATGTTCTTCCTTTTATAAAGTGGAAATATATTCACCACTATTTCACAATGACTAATTTCTGCATTTGAAAATCATGTTTGGCACACCTGGTTTTTCTCCATATACAAGAATTAGATATTTAACTTTATTTTAATCACTCACTTTCGTCAACAACAAAAAACACTTTTAATCACTTATTTAAAATAATTGAATTTCTTAGCACTTAACAAGTCATATGTTGGTATTAGATATTTACGGTGAGAGTGCCGAGTTCTAAACCATTGCCATTGGAGCATAGAGGAACTCCCTGAATATGCTGAGCACTTAGATGTCAATTTGTATCTGTTAACGGATTATTCGTGGAGATTATATGTATAGAGATTCGAAGTCGTTGATTTTTTTTTCCTGTGATAACGGGGATGGAGGGAGAAATTCCTCTTGAATAATTTGGGGCGGGGAATATGGAAGGTCTCTCCGCCACCGTGGATTCCCGACCCTGACCATATTATTTAAATTATATAACTTTATATGTTTTCTTAATAAAAAAATAATACAGTAATTAATACATTAAAAAGATAATTATGTATGATTGCAACAAGTTCAATTGAATATTATTTTTTTTACAAAAAAAAATATTAAAAAGTGTTTTTGTAGTTTTTTGTTATTGATGCAAAATGTACTTTATACAAAATATGTATTTTTTTAGAAAGAAATGAAGAAAATACAATATATTAGTGTCGTGCTTTTGATTAAAATATATAGCAATTTTGTTAATTTTTTATGCGTGAGCTCTGTGGATACTGTGGGGATTCGTGTAAATGAAGATGGAGGAAAAAATCTCCCCGTGGAGATGGAAGAAGAAATGTCTCTGAAGCAGGAATGGGGCAATAAGTGATAAAGTATCATCCGGTCATTGAATTTATTGAATTTGTTTTCATAGTAGTAAAGTATTATCTGGTCATTGAATTTGTTTTCGTATCTGCCTAACATGAGAATGAACATTACAATATCTATTTATGTCCAAGACTTGACCAGTCTCCACTCTCCAAATTGTTTTAATCTTCTATATAATATAAGAAATGAAGATGTTGTTTAAAGGGAGATTCTATGGTACAAGTGAAAAAATAGTGTGTACCGGTACAATAGAATCAAATGACCAATAATAAACTGACATGTTGTAATAATAATTGCCATGGTGGAATAAGTATGTTTGACCAAAATTTTAATTTAACACCACTAATTATTTTATATTTGTATTTTAAACACTAATTTTTCTTCTTCAATCATCTTCATCTTCCCATGGAAATCTACCGTTTTCTCTTCTTCCTCCCAAAAAGAACAAGTTCTTCACATGGAATTCCTATAGTTAATTAGATATGTCAAAACCATTGTCATTAGTTAAATTGATTGGTCGCAACAATTTAAACCCAATTCATCAAAATTGCTTAAACCAAGTAAATTAACCCTATCATATATGAATTCAATCACTCCAAATCACATGAATATGATTTTTGTTTCGGCCAACAATTGAAAGAAAGTGGGAGATGCAGTTTAGAGTTCTAAAATTCCTAAACTAATTGTTGAAATCTCAAATCAATCAAGAGTGTTTATGTTGGAGAAAGAAGAAAAATCAATAAATAGGGTTTATAATTTAGAGAGATATGTATGATTTTTTGTTTTACGGTTTATGGATTTTTTTTTAATTATTAATTATTAAAATAATAAATAATAAATTTGTATAATTTATGGGGTTAAATTAGATATAAAAATGTACTGGTACAACAAATTTGGTCAAATTTTAATTTATAACATTAAATTGCTGACATGGAATAATCAATTAAAAAACTAGAGTTTCTATTGGTTAGAATTTTGATTGTACCGGTACAACAATTTTCCCCAACAGTACGGTAGAATTTGCCGTTGTTTAAATTACTAATTATATATCCTCTTGCTTTAAAATGCTGCCACGTGTCCCAAATAACTTCCTTGTAAAAAATACAAAATAATAGAAAAGAAGATGTTGTTTTTTTTTTTGAAGCAAGATATTGTTTAAATCTCTATCTCTATCTCTATTTATTTTATTTATTTATATACATTACGATAGTTCCACGGAGCTCTCTCATGCATTCTCAAGAAAATTTGCTTATGTGTCATTCAATTAGAGCTTCTCTAAAATTTTTTTATATCTTTTTTAGATTTTTTTTAGCGTAATTCAGTTGCATTCTTAGCATATTTTTTTTAGATTTTTTTTTTGGAATAAATACGTTTGCAGTCCCTATAAATATACAAAATTTCAATTTTAGTCCCTAAAACAATTTTCAACAGGTTATGGTCCCTCAAATATTTTCTATCATGATTTTTGGTCCTCATTTTGTGAGAGATGTTCTTATCTCTATCTCTATCTCTATTATATACATTACGATAGTTCCACGGAGCTCTCTCATGCATTCTCAAGAAAATTTGCTTATATGTCATTCAATTAGAGCTTCTCTAAGATTTTTTTAATATTTTTTTTAGCGTAATTCAGTTGCATTCTTAGCATGTTTTTTTTAGATTTTTTTTTTGAATAAATACCTTTGCAAACCTTATAAATATACAAAATTTCATTTTTAGTCGCTAAAAATATTTTCAGCAGGTTATGGTCCCTCAAATATTTCCTATCATGATTTTTTGTCCTTATTTTGTGGGAGAGATTCTTATCTCTATTATATACATTACGATAGTTCCACGGAGCTCTCTCTTGCATTCTCAAGAAAATTTGCTTATGTGTGATTCAATTAGAGCTTCTCTTAGATTTTTTTTTATATTTTTTTTAGATATTTTTTTTAGCGTAATTCAATTGTATTCTTAGCATTTTTTTTTTAGATTTTGTTTTGGGAATAAATATAAATATACAAAATTTCATTTTTTAGGGTAATTTAGTTACATTCTCAAAATATTTTTTTAGAATATTTTTTGAGAATAAATACCTTTGCAGTCCCTATAAATATACAAAATTTCATTTTTAGTCCCTAAAACAATTTTCAGCAGGTTATTGTAACATCCCACTTTTATTAATTCCCAAGTTAATTAACAATACCAATTCATTGAGTTTTAGCAAGAATAATTAAAGGAAATGAATATGAATTGGTCAGTTTAATTTAATAGTTGTGGGACCACATGGACCAATAAAGGTTATGGCAAAGATAGTAGTAGTCCACAAATAAGCTTTCCTTTTCCACGGTATATTTCCCTTCTCTTATTAGTTCAACACCCACACCCTATATTCTCTCTCCCTCTTCACGAAGTTCTTTCTTCTCCAACCACAACAAAACCTAAACATAATTTTCTCTTCTTTCTCCCTCAAATTCGTGTCCTATATTCCCCAAATCCAACATGAAATTAGATTCTCACAAGTTCTGGAAATTGTTGAGTATTAATTGATTCATGGGGATGAAACCAAGTGCTAAGGTGATGGGTTGTTGTTTGGAACAGAAATTGAAAACAAAGACACAATTTGAAGTTTTAATGGAGTTTTGAGGAATTGGGACAGGTTTGTAGTATTCAAGTGTTAAGGTAAGAGATTCATTTTACCCTTCCTTTTGAAACCCTAAGTGCTTTCCCTGCAATTAGAGTTTGACTTTTCTCCATTTTATTCGATTTGAGAGCTTGCATGTGGGGTACTAGTATCAAAGAAGCTTGTATTTGTTATTTGGAGTGTTGAAGAAAATTTTGCAGAATTTGTTTTTGGATATGTCTGCATTCAGAAGTTAATAAATCCCACCCTGTAACTCCGATTGAAGCGATTCTTAATTTTTCAGAATCTAGACGAAAACCATCTTTAATTTTATTGTGAAGTCTTGTTTTCACAAGTTTCATGACCTAGAAATTACGCATAGTAGAAATTTGAAATCAGGACATTCAATATAAAACTAAGTTATGAATAATCGCGCGCACGCACGCACGCGCGCACACTATAGAAACAGTTGAAAATGTGATTGGGCGGTTGTACTTTATACATGCATTCAATTAAATCACACTATGATGTTACTTTTATAAGTAAATTTGTAACTAAAATATCTCTACAATTATCGCATGACATAAATTCATTGAATGCATGTTTAAAAAAATACTACACTATCAATGTATATACAGTATATTAAATTCATATTATATTATAATTTAAATTTTAATAAGGTGCAAACATTCAATTTTATTTATTACAAAGGGGGTGGCGATATGTATATAGGTGTTATATACTACATGATATAAGAGTAGCAGCAGCCCTATTTTACATGTCCTTGAGTCCGTGGAAACTCACTCAAGAATGAATGAATGAAAGAGATACTATTTATAGTAGAAATTCAACAATTGTCAAATTAATTCAATTTTAATCAAATCCAAAAAATAGAAAAAACGTAGTAACTTAGAATTACTTCATATTAATTGATTTAACCAAAAAAATCATATACATTAATTCATTAGCGTGTAAGATCAACAAAAGAAAGAGGGAAGAAAGAAAAGAAGAGCTGGAGGTGGAATAGAGAGAGAGAGGGTAGAATGGCTAAAATGTGTGGGCAACTACCCCCTTCGAGACCAAAAGTTGAGCCCATATCGATATCTGATATATTCTTATTACTATTTCAACTGATTTTACTTACTTTAGTAGTAGCTAATTAAAAAAAAAGTATGAAATTATAAATATTGTATAATTTTTGGTGCAACATTATTTTATATACTATTTAAAGATATAAAAATATATAATTAATTATAAACAGTCTGACCACGGTTGAACTCCGGCTGAACTATTGAACTAGTAACTTCACCGGTTCAATGTTCGGTCCGGTTCTGATTATCCTGACTAAAAAAATTCAATTTTTTCCATGTACAAAAAGTACTAAAAAAATTCAATGGTAAAGTAGTGATTTTTTTTTTAGAAAATATTTATAGGTTTAAAAAAATGCTTGATAAATGTATTTTATCATGTTTTAAAGCAACAAATGACGATAAAAGTAGTAAAATATTTCACTTAGAAAATGATCACGAAGGGTGGAATGTAGGGACATGATTAGTGAAATATTTCTAGCTTGAAAATTAGAGTGAGGGTTAAAGAGGTTGTTCAAAAGAATGCGTTAGCAAGCACTCCTTTGAAAGAAAATTATTTTGACGACTATCCGTTGAAACCATCCACAAAGCTTACATCGTAAGAGGAGAAGTCACTTTCACCGTAATACACATCGAACTGCACCACTGTGTCAGGTGAACTGTTGGTGCAGTTGTGCATTGGAGACAGCCACGCTGTCGCCATTCGCCAATAGCACAAGTGAAGGTGTCACCGGCGGAGTAGGAGCAGCCAGTTCAGGCACAGACACAGAGAGTGCCGCCGTTATCGGAGAATAGAGGAACTCTCAGAATATGCAATGTGTACTTCAAATCTTGGATTAACTAGCAAGTTTGAGTAGCACCAAAGCTTTACATAAAATTGAAAAATGTTACAAATCAAATTCTGTCTAAACAAATTGACAATACTTCATATTCTGAGGCTAATGTTTCTTATATGTACAGATTACAAGCTAATTGGCAAATTATAAATGCCTCAGCCAATAACAATAATCCACAATCAGTAAATTACACATTCACATCACTGACTTAGATCTCACTTTATCCCTGTGTGTCGAATAAGGATTGATCTAAATAACAGCACAAGGTATTAGAAAACATCAAGCTGATATAAAAATATGTTAAAGCTTATGCAAACTGACCTAAATAATAACACTGCCAATGTTGATTCTTCCTATGTCAATTGTTTGTAGCAGTTATAGGCAATGGTAACCGATACTATAGCACAGGCAACAGCAAGAGCGGCATAAGCATCTTCCTGCTCCCAGCCGTCAAGCCATGTTGTCATGGAATGAAACTTGCGTGAAGCTCCTTTCCCGCTGTTGGTCCGAGAAATCACCGCCTTGTTACTCTTGTTATCAGCTGAAAGCTTTGCCTCGGTCTCGATTGCATCGGAGCTCATTATGTTATCCACTGAAACCTGACTCTGACAAAAGGAAGAGTCTCCATTTTCTTGGCAGCAGCTGACTCCATTTGATTGGCAGCAGCTTGCGAAATTGTCTGTGGATCCATTCAATGCAGAGCTTTCTTCTAATATTCCTATGCCATTCAGCAGAAGCCTTTGTTCTTGCTTTATTATTTGTTCGTCTTCTGATAAACCCATTTGACCCCTAATAGAAATATTCAAAGAAGTATAAACAATGAATACAAATCAAAATCAAAATATGTTCCATAGACATATGTTTTAAACTTTTCTTAACTTATAAGCCAGATGCATATTAGCATTTTATCATGTACGACAGTCAGCAAATATCAGATTTCAGAAGGTGGGAAACCAGTTGCGTGAAGGATCCATCACAAAGGGGAGAGAAAGATATGATATTAACAAGTTATAGGTGATAATAGGATTTCTGGATATCCTAAGATGGAGTAAGTAATACATGCTCATAAGTATCTTACAATACTTGCAAGTTGCATCCCGATCCGGTACAAAATTGAACGCAATCAATACAAATCTCAAGTGTCTAACTATTTTGGACATGAATTTTATCTTAAATCCAATCAATATTGTTAAATATTGGCCACGGTGGTGGTGGACTTTATGACAACAGCCATGACCAATTTGTGAAGGATGGCAACGCCATGGCAGATATGGCAGCTTATAATGACGGATTTTTGGCTTTCAGCTGTGATCCACCATCCTCAATCGATAACATTGAACCCAACTTAATATCAAAATCAAAATTGTCTTGAGGATGTTTTATCCAATTCAGATATAAAAAAAAAAGCATATATATCCAACACGTAACAGTATAAAGTGCATAAAACTACTTTCTAAGAAAACTTTGAACTTTGCTAGTTTAACTCTTCACAAGTATTAACCTTTTATTTCTTTCAGAACTTCTAAATCTTTGACTCGAAAATGGCAATAAGCCTTATTAAGGTAACTAAAATTTCACCTTTCTTGGTCTACTCTAAAAAACTTAAGTAAAGAGATAGAGAGAGCAACCAAGTATAATCATTTGGAAAATGGAACTTAAAAAGAAACATAACCGTTTTGCTAAAAGAGTAACATAGCGAATTATCAAAAATAACCACCTCCATAATGAATCTATAATCTCCCCTTTCATGATATGTTGTTGAAGCAATAAAGGTACATCCTCCGGGGCAACATATCCATACCTGGTTATATTAGAATATAGGTCAGCTAAATAATCAATATAGTTAACAACAACACTTCATCATACATAAATTAATAAATGAAAAGTTCTCGTTTAGAAAAAAAAAATGAATTTTGATCCAAATATGATGACATTTCCTTACCAGTGGCCAGTGACTTCTCCATTCATGCTTGATCCAAAAATGATGACATTCCCTGCATACTTATGTCCCCCAATATGCGAGCACGGGCTAACAAAAACTTTACCTTGTAGACCATGCAACTCTATCTCTTCCCTGAATCTACTAACCAAAACCGGTCCACATACCCCACACCTACGATCACGTGATCCATGTGAACACACAAAAACATATGAACCTTTCAAGGTTTCAGGTGTTCCGGGTAACCACTCTCCATTCTTCACAAGAACTTCTTCAACAAAAGTTTCAACATCAAAATGTGTCAATCTCCTGCAATATTAACACAACATTTTGGAGTCAACAACAGAGACACCTCCACAAAGGTATCAAACATTGCAAAACAAAAACTCAACACTAACCTGTATCTGATCATGTCAGGAAAAATTAACACATCCCCGTTTGATGTTTCAGTCCCATCATGACCCTCACATATCGTTAATCGGGTCTAGCAAAGAAACAAACAACCACAAAAGCCAATTTCATTAGAACATTTTCAAAAACACATTCAATTAACACTAAACAGATCATACAGTTAACTTAAAAAAGTTAAAACCTCACTATCAAAGAATCTTGACACAACCAATTTCAAGTGGATCAATGCATCATAGTTCATCAAAAATCCAACACAAAAGCTTAAACTTTTACAAGTTTATAACCAATCAACCACCATAAGTTCATAAAAAATAACAAAATCAACTAGCACACAAAATCAATTAGCACATTTTCACAACACATTCAATTAGCACTAATCAAATCATAGAATTAACTTAGAAAGTTAAACCTCACTAATCTCAACTATATCATTCATTCATGATTCATCCCCCCATAAAAAAAACCCAAAAGCTTAAATTTTTACAAATTTATAATCAATCAACCACCATAAATCCACTAACAAAAAATAACAAAACCAACTAGCACACAAAATCAATTAGCACATTTTCACAATACATTCAATTAGCACTAATCAAATCATACAATTAACTTCAAAAGTTAAAACATCACTAATTTCAACTATATCACTCATTCATTCATGATCCACCACCGAAAAAACAACAACCCAAAAGCTTAAATTTTTACAAGTTTATAACCAATCAACCACCATAAATTCACTAACAAAAAATAACAAAACCAACTAGCACACAAAATCAATTAGCACATTTTCACAATACATTCAATTAGCACTAATCAAATCATACAATTAACTTAGAAAGTTAAAACCTCACCAATTTCAAGCATTTCTATCATTCATGATTAATCACCCCACAAAAAAACAACCCAAAAGCTTAAATTTTTACAACTTAAAAACCAATAAATCACCAAAAAAACGCACAAAATCAACACAAATTATTAATCAACAACAAAGCAAAAGTCATAAATAATTGTTCATAAATGCTTCAAAAATCAAAAAGGGTGAAAGCAAATTAAGAACACTACCTCCTTCTTCATATGATTCTTCCTAGCCTTAACAGCAGCATAAAGCAACCTAGGCAATCGATCAAACTCAGCAGCTTCAATCCTAGGTGGCCAAAACCTGGGATTCTTGTAACAAAGAAACACGTGTCGTTCGTACAATTCAACAGTACCAACAAGCAAACTCTGTCTAAAATCAGGTCTTGAAAAACCAAACTCAACATCAGCAGCAGCAGCTGAATCTCCACCACCGGAAAGAACACCGTCGTTCTGGAAACTTCCAGAAGCACTTCTTGGGTCGGTGAGATAACTATCAAGTGTGTCAGAAACAGTTATTGGTGAAGAATGAGAAGATGATGAAGGGATTAAAAATGTGAGATTTTCTTCTCTTTCTCTGTTATTGTTACTACCCATCATCGTTTAGAGTGATAAAGTTTCGAACTTTTTTTGAGAAGAAGAAGAAGAAGAAGAAAATGAAAGTGGCGAAACGAGTGAGTGTTTTTTTTTTTTCCTGTTTCGAGGGGTTTGATGATGTTGTTGGAAGAGAGATTATGATTGTGTGTTGTCGAGACTATTTTAGTGTTTTGTGGAATCGGGTCATGTCATGTTTTGGGTCAAATGACACGTGGCATTTTAGGATTTGTTTATTACCTATTGCACCGACCAAAAAGCAATTTTGCTAAATTATTTTTTTATATCAGACCATGCTACTATCATGCTTTATCCTTATTGATTTAAGATTAAATTTGTATTATTTGCCTCTTTTTTCTTCTTTTTTTTTGCTAGTGTATTATTGCCTATTTTCTTTCTCTCTATTTTAATTCATTCATTTTTTTTTCTAATTTTTTTTTAATTCATTCATGAAATTGGTTTTTTAAAGCAACTTACGACTTGAGTTCGAACCCATAAATCTCTTTATTTTAAAACATTTAATTTAAGTTATTTCATTAAAAAAATTGTAGAAATTTTATCAAAATTTTGTATTTAAAAAAGCGTGAAACGAAAGTTAAAATTATAAAATTCTTAATAGTTTTATTGTAATTTCATGAGTATTGATCCTTTATATAATCAAATTGTATACTACAAACATTGAAAATATGTCAAATAACCAATTTTAAGTTTAAAATCTGATAGAATTACCAAAATTGAGTATTTTTATATAATGAGTATTGATCTCTTTATATAATGAGTATTTTTTTTTTTGTTACAATGATATAAATACGAAAATTTTACTGCTGTTAATGATAAATAATCTTCGTCGAAAAACTTATAACACGCACGTAATAGGTTTTCCCTCTACGTATTCTTCCTATATTCTAATTCTAATTATATTCATGTCTAATAGAAAAACTTTTTATATATATGAAAAATTAAAATAATGCAAGACACCTAGATCCTCATAGATGTTAGATGATGATGTTTAGTTTATTGTCTAACAACTTATCAGCCAACTAAAAACTCTTGGATTTCCATTTTGTTCGATCACCAAACACTTATAAATTTTAACTTTTAATTTGGTTGTTATAATTTGGATTTTGCAAGCAATATCAACTTATAATTTGGCCAAGTCTCTAAACTTTCAATTTTTACAATTGAATTTCTTCATCTTAGGAGAAAAGCATCAATAATATAAGAAATAAAAGAGCACATTTTTTCAAATGCTTATTATCATCATAATTCATAATGCTTATTGAAAAAAGTTTATCAAACTACAAAACATGAAACCTCAATATCAGCAATAAAATAGCAATGTACAATAATCTAAAACAAGACTCTATGTTTTTCCATCAACATCCATATAAATCAGTATGTTTCTCAAACATTCAAGAGCTGCACAAAACTAGGACAAATTTCACCATGGATGCTCACCTGGAAGGTAAGATGGAAATCCTTTCTCAGCTTGCAGACTCTTTTTCCTGTGAAAGATGCCACTAAATTTCTTCGAAACCGAAACCTTCCCTTTTTCCAACTTTTTCACCTCCATGTTTTTCAGAATTGAATTCGGGCTTTGAGACCTATAATGCTGTGTAAATAAATGTGATGATGAAGACGACGACTTTTGTTTTTCCGCCAATACTCGAGCTGCAGTTTCTGCTGCTTTCATGTGCTGTCTCTCGCGCCATCTTTTAAGCTCAGTTGCGACTGCCTTCTTTGCTTTTTCAGCCATCTCAGCCTGTTTCAAGGCCTCGTTTGTAGCTTTCTTTATCTCCTCGATCTCCTTTCGAGTTGCCTCTAACTTTTTGAGAGCCTTATTTTCACTAACCTTCGCAGCTTCAACATGCGCTGTCGCAGCAGCAACTTTTACACTTGCGAGTTTATCACACTCTTCAACCTTGCGGTTTAAGGACTCGAATTCCTCCCTCGTGATTGTGATTCTAGCATTGGATTGAGACGTTGAGGTGCGATCAGCATTAGTCTTTTCAGATAAGTCTCTAATCTGATCAAGTATACTTGCCTCTGCTGCTTTTGCCGCTTCTGTTTCTTCTAATGCTACCTTAAGCTTAATTTCTGCATCTTCTAATGCATGTTTGGTGACTTCAGCTTCCGCTTTCAATTCAATTGCCTTGATCTTCATATCTTCAGCTTCCCACCGTGCATTTTCAGTTTCAATTGACAATTGGTTCAGCATCGCGATCATTTGCTCAGATGCACCTCGAACTTTAGATTCTTCTGCCAAGAACACTTCAAGCTCCAAGTCGCTTTTATGAAGCTCGCCACGCAGATTCCTAACAATGGATTCAGTTTCACATTCTTTCTTCTTCAATACTGAGTGCTCACTTTTTACATTATCTAGTTCCACCCTAAGAGATTCCACCATTCTTCTAAGATAGTTTTCTTCTTCTGATACTTTCTGCAACGATTCTTTCGCATCATCAAGCACAAAAGTGACACTTTTCAACGATTCAAAGTCTGATTTCTTTTTATTTTCCACTTCCTTTTGAACAGATGATATTTCATTCATTGTCTCAGCAAACTTCACTTCAAGATTTTCAGTGAGTCCTGGACTAAAACCCTTCTTTAAAGCGAGCGATTTCTTTTCCGATCCTTCAAGGGTGGCTTTATATGATTGGCTCAGAACATTTTCCTCAACTAATATCTCTTTTTTCTGTCGATTGGCTTCAACAGATGCAAATTTCATTTGCTGAATTGATTCTTGTACAGCTAAAATTTCTTTGGAAAGCTCAAACACTCGTTCTTTGTTTGCCTCCATTGCATCTTTAGCTTCTTCCGCTTCCTTCAAAGCAGAAACTTTTGCGGTCATAGATTCCTTACATTCTTGACGAATTTTCCTCAGTTCTTTCTTTGCAACATCTAGTTCTGTAGTAATAGATTTATACCTCTGAACTGAAGTTTCAAACTCTTCTTTTGAAGTACCGTTGATTCCATTAAGATTGCCGCGTTTTTCTTCTTTAAGCTGTTTCGCTCGACTCTTTGAAGCTGTTGTTTCTTGAATTGCTAATTCTCTAGATTCAGAGATAACTTTAAGCTTTTGTTTCAAATCCATAACAGTTGTTTTAGACTTTTCAAGCTCTTTTAGAACTTGAGCCTTGGTAGCTTCAGCATTTTTCACTCGCTCCTTTAATTTGTTCAGCTGTTTCTGAGCTAAGTGAAGTTGTGCCTCCTTTGCCCAAACACTCTAATGAAATAATAAAAACTTGTAAGTTGTAAGATGAAGTATTAAACACGTCGCAAAGTAAATTGGATTACAATCAGTGTTGCCAAATGACGGTTATTAATAGCGATGAGACTGTAGTGGAATTTGAACTAATCAATATTGTTCCGTGATAACACTATCTACTATAAAATGTTGCCAAATAACGGCGCTATGGCGGAATTAGAATGAACCACTATTTTCCGTGATCGACAACACTGATTACAGCTAATTTAAGTGATAGTAAAATGACTTATATAAGTGATGAACACACCTCGTCTAACTAGAATACCCTAACCCAATTTCTCCAATGATTATTATCCAATTTGAGAGGGATAGGTTTACATACAAAAAAAAGAGGGGAAATAATTGATGCAACTCATACATGTGAATAAGTACCTATCATAAGCCGGTCGAAATACTATGACCGGACATTGTTGATCAAATTGTCGAAATTAATTGAACTATTATAAAAGATTTTGAACTAATAATAACATGTCTTCAATATTTCTTGATTTTTCACCGGATTCAACTCATTACTTCTAAACCAATTTAAAAGAAAGAATTTTACAATAAGGTCACCACTGCATTATCATACTTATCGACATGACGACATACAAAATTCATATATAGTTTTACAATAACAAAATGTGATTTCTAATTTAATTATAACACAGATAAATACAAAAACCAAAAAGCAGAATTACCTCAACAGAATAAGGTTTTGATTTTGACTTCTTAATGGTAGAATTTTCAGCAGAGAAAGCAGCTTCACCAAAGAGAGAAACAGCATCTTTAACAGACTGAATTGGTGGATTAGTATCAATCTCTCCAACCACTGGTTTTGCTGAATTATGAGGCTCAGTAACACTTTGCCTGATTTTAGCTACCATTATTATGCCTTTTTTCAATAAATAGACTAAATAGCCTTTGAACTTTGAAACCAACCTGCTAAATTAAAATTACAATATGTTAAATTATCATCATCAAATACATTAAAATATCAAACTCAAAATTATGGATCGCACACTATGAATCATGATGGATACTACTCAGATTAGGCGTGTCCTGGTGTCGGACACACCGACACTTGTGATTACACTCAATTATGTCATTTTCTCAAAATTTTCTGGTGGCGACGTGTCAGTGTCGTGTCTGTGCTTCATAAATCACACATTTCATATAAACCAACCTGCTAAATTACAATTACAATATGTTACATTATCATCATCAAACACATTAAAATATCAAACTCAAAATTATGGATCACACACTACGAAACACGCATACTCCTCAGATTAGACGTGTCATGTGGTCGGACACGCATTGATGTCAGACACTGGCACGACACCGACACTTGTGATTACAATGAATTATGTCATTTTCTCAAATTTCTATTGGTGTCGACGTGTTAGTGTATATGTCATGTGCCGTCTGTGCTACAAAGATCACACATTTCATATATTTTATATCAAATTTCAAAATCAACATTAAAAAAACATAACAAAATATCATCATTATCATTATCATCATCATCAAAACAAACTCAAAATTATCCGACATTTCAGAGATATCTCATTTCAAAATTTTCAAATCAACATAAAAAAAACATACATTTTGTAGCTTACTTATACATAAACAATGAACAAAAACAGAATCATATAAACCTTAAAAGGACAAAAACAACTTTCGACATTGTAAAAGCAGTGGCTTTGAAAACCATTGATAATTACCGTGATATTTCAAAACTCAAAATATTTGAATACCCAAAAGGCTAATTCCAACACCAGACAAGAAAGTTTCAAACTTTGAATGAATTGACAATAAAAACAATGGAAAAATACCAAAAAAAATTGACCTTTGAAAGCTTGGAAATGGTGATTTTGTAAGTTGAAAATTTGAGGAGATTATGAGAGAATTAATGGCATTGAATTGTGGAATTAAATGGCGGCGAAGAATCTTGATTGATATAGTTGAAGAATCTTGATTGGTTTGTAGTGAAAATGAAAATGTTGCATTAGCAAGCAAAGTGAGAGAGTTTGAGAGTGTAAAGTGTAAACTAAAAAGGAGGTAATCATGCACAATCAATATTAAGATTTTACCCCCAACATTATTTCAATTTAATATGTTTTTTTTTTATATCATCGAAAAGATAAATTGTTTCTATCAGATATTGATTTATGAATCTCCCCATATGCAACACATATGTTTCTTAGCTCTAACCACTTGAGTTATTTTACGAGACATTTCAATTTAATAATGTGTCGGCAACACTTATATTTTTTTTATTTGTTTTAAGGTAATAATATATTTCATCTAATATATTTTACGAAATTTGACTTTTTAAATACATTGAATAATTTAGTAATTTTTTTTAATAAAATACATTGAATAATTTAGTAAAATAAAAATTCATTGAATAATTACTATTATGATATTTTTATTCTGGAAAGACTATGGGGATCACAACATGATCATGAAGAAAATATAATACTCTCTATATAAACTGATAAATACCACATAAAACCCATATATAAAATTGTGAATTATCATGTTAGAATTCAGGTGACTATTTTGTTTTTAATAATCTTTTTTTTGTGTCAATTTTTTTTTTGTCAATAATTTTTAGTAATCTTATTTAATGTAATTTTTTTTTGACGGAATGTAAATTTTTAGAGAGTGTTAATTATGTTAAATTCAATAGTAAAATATTGTACTAAAAAAATTCAATCTTTTCGATGTACAAAAAGTACAAAAAAATTCAATGGTAAAGTAATGATTTTTTTTTATTTTTTATACTAATAATGGTAAAGTAGGGATTTTGATTGAAAGCCTCGTGACAAATTTAAATGGTCAAAGTGACATCACCACCATTTAGTCAAAAAGAAAAGTGACATCACCAAGAGTGCTTCATTCCTAAAATGTTCATATAAGAGTGCATTTTTAATAGACAAATGTTACTCCTTTATCGTTCACCAATTTGAACTATATTCCTTTTAACCTCTAGATCAAACTAACTGAACTATCAAACCCCTCTCAATTTTAAGATTCAAACTCATACAATTAGTTATATGAAATCACAATCAACTCGAATGGCCAAACATTGGTTCATAAAAAGAATAAGCGAAACATAAACAATAAAAATCGCAATCGAATCAAGCATGCTAAGCTGAATCTGTCAATAGCTGCACAGCAGGGCACATACCAATGAATGACTGATTTTGAAAAATACTAATATTTAGCTGCAAAATACCAGTCTCATATTCTTATGTTTAATACAAACATTATCGAATAAAAATAAACAGTTATTGTTGAATTTACAAGATAATATCATTACAAGGCCTCCATACCCTGACAAGTTTGTCATAGAATGAGCAAGTAGCCACTACTGGTTTACTTCTCCCTTCAATGTGCTTCACCTCTCCTTTCTGCCAATCTGCTCCATATGCAAGGGAATCATGCTTCTTGTATGTTTCCAACACTTCGGCTTTGTCGCCTTTGATAGCAACAATTGCAAAACCGTTATGCATACAGGCAGCCAAAACAAGGCCTTGAATGAAGGGATGATGCTTCACCCTCCAAACTCCTCCACCTAAGCTAATTGAAGTCTCATTAACAGGTTTTGAGATTGATCTTAAATCCCACACCCTCAAGAATTCATCATAGCTTCCGGTTAATAAGCTATTTGGGTCATGAGGATTCTTTTCGATGCAAGTAACACCCATTTTGTGGATTTTAGAGTTCTTAAATACAAGATTGGAAGGACTATCCCTCAAATCCCAACAACAAAACTTACAATCATCAGAACCAGTATATACCAAATTTGGCTGGTGGATATCAAAAGAGGTTGTCCAAAGTTCAAAATCGTGTGCCTTCCACTCTTCTAGTACTTCCAGCTTGGATTCATGAAGAGAAACAATAGACACAGAGCCATCAGAAAGCCCTACTGTTATCGATGTGGCTGAAGGGTTCCAATCCAGGAACAAGCACATTGAGTCACTAACTTTCTCGCTTGTAATCTCTTTTAGATAAGCTCCTGCCATTGAATCAATGACAATTTTTTTAATAAATTTTAACTCAGCAACGGAATGAATGACATATATCCTTAGCAATATACAAACTTAGAAACAAGAGAATATGATGCTATGGATGAGTCCGTTAGAAAAGGCCAGTATCTCTTGACAAGAAAATGAACGGCATGTGTCACTACTGAATCTACAAAGAAGAAACTTTGATATGTGGAAGGTCATGCTTAAAGTTTAACTGTAAAGTAGGAGGTTGTATTTTATAATGGATATATAAATAAACAAATAACCAACCCTGTTGACTAAAACGTCGGAGTGCATGTCCAGATAGCTATAAACTTTTTAACATATATCCTTTGCATGTAGAGAAACCATAGGCACTGACAAATTAGCAGGTCATTGTAAATTTTATAGGGTCAAATATATAGCTGTACTCACCAGTGAAAATATCAAAATAGTGTTATAGAAGCGAAGGAATAAAAGTTCATACCTTCAACTCCATCAGAGACACCATCTAGCATCTTAATTCTCAAGTATCCATCAGCATCTGCTTGACCTAAAGAAGGACTTGTGTGCCCTGCTGGTGAGTTCCACTTTATGTCAAAAATCCCACTAGTCTCCTCACTGTAAACCTTGTTTAGGTTGTCTGTGTCCCCATCAATATTGAAAAGTGAAATGCTTCCATATCTACTGGGTTGATCACCTTCTTGTAGTGTGTAAGTGGATGCTGCTAAAATATTGTGGTACCCATTATGTGGGCAAAACTCTACAGCATCTGCATTACCTTCTAAATAGCAATGTGCTACATCCATGCCGACTAAATAATTGCCTGTTAAGAATTCACTAGTAAGAATTGAAGAATATAGTGCAAGATAGAACAAACAGGAATGAATTTCTTACCACCGAATGAAACTTGAACATAAAAACTAAAAAGAGGACTTTTTTTCTATAGGTTTCACTTTTCACACAATAAAACTTTCAACCCCCTCCTGATTCTAGGTAGAAAGAATCTCGATTTTCACAACATTGCTTAGGCCTACATAATTGCCACATATGCGGATATGCCCACCTTAGAACTTTATGTGCTTGAGTATTCAATCAATGGCTCAAAACATTCTACGATGCCTTCATACCTTTACCATCTTAAGATTCTTAACTAAGATACTACATCCCATGGTTCATACATGGTGTTCTTATGAATCTAAAGCACTAGCGTCATCGTTAAGTTCTTATATCGTTCACAATAATTCAACAATCATACATTCCAAAAATCACCAATTTAACTCACAAACAGTGTACATATAGTATACTCATGGTTCATGATCAAAAAGTTCCCATCTATTTTTCTGTCAAAATTTAAGCTTCATATATCATTCCAACAACATATAATTCAATCAAAGCACAAATTTCTACATGCTGCACAGTTTTTCAAAAAGGAAAATTCACACAGAACATTTTACAAACATCTTGTATGCATATCAAAGACTAGAAAAATGAGGGAATGCTTACCGTGAAAAAACTTGAAAAGAAAAATAGATGATTCTGTGTTGAGATAGAAAATGATGTGAGCAAGAACTGTGAAGGCGAAGAAGGGTAGGTGATGGAGAAGAAAGATGAAGGTTTTGTGGAGGTTGAGTGACTGTGAAAGAGAAGGGTGAAAGGAATAAAAGAGTGAGTGAGAATCGTATTTGACTCAGATCACTAAATCAGTATCAACATGATAATTGTTTTTTTTTTTTTTTTTTGTTACAAAAGAGGGCAAAAGCCCAAAAGAAAACTAAACAGTTAAACAAACATTTCTAGGCATGCAAGCCCCAGATAAATCATCAAACAGGAGACTCTTAAGCTCATTAGGAGGAGTCTCCAAAACAACAAAATTCCAAGAGTCCATCGTTAGGCTGTAATAAGCAAGCCAATCAGCACTTTTGTTGCCTTCACGCCAATTATGATGAACCTCAACGCGCCAACTACGGTCCAAGAGATTTCTGATCCGCCGCATCAATGTAGGGGTCGTCCCATTAGTCTTGCACTTATTTGTAACCATGTCAACAAGCAATTTAGAATCACTTTCCACATAGAGAAGTTGAATTCCATCATTCCAAGCTAGCTCCAAACCTAAGTATAAGCCCCACATTTCTGCATGAAGAGCATCACAAACTCCAATTTTGCGCACAAATCCTTTGAGCCATCTGCCATTAGTGTCCCGAAGGAGACCGCCACAGCCCGCACGATTCCCATTATCTTTGCACGCCCCATCACAATTGAGTTTCACCCATCCCTCACGAGGACATTTCCAACCAATGAAAACTGTTTCAGTGTGTTGAGGACAATTTTGAAGTAGATTATTGGTGCAATCTTCGATAGTCGTAGCGAATGCCTGAATGGCACTAGTTGGATTAGCTGGTCTTCGAAAATCATCTTCAAAAATTGTTTTGTTTCGCCAATTCCACAAATGCCAACATGTAGTCATGAAGATTGTCTTCCACCTAGAATTAGGAATTTCATTCCATTGCTTGTTTAGGTTACTAAAAACCCAGTTCCTGCAATCAAAATTAAAAAAGTCAGTTATCCAGTCAGAAGGAACAAGTCTAATCCATACCTGGGTTGCATAGATGCAGTCTCTGAGCACGTGAAGGGTAGTCTCTTCCTCCATCCCACAACAAGGGCAAATAGGGGATATGCCAACACCCCACCTACTTCGGCGATAATTAGTTAAAATGCGATCATGAGCAACCAACCAAATGAAAGATTGAATACGGTGGGGCCCCCTCCACTTCCACAAAATTCTCCATTCCCCTGCAACATTATTATGATTTCCATACTGCACATCATATGCACTTTTAACCGAGAACTGACGCGTGCTTGTTCCGCCCCAACCACATGTATCTGGACCATCACTACTAGAAGGAGCAGGGAGAGATAAAATCGTTTCTACTATGTTGTTTGGAAGGTTTTCTAAAAGAAAGTTTTGATCCCAATTTCCTGAAGGAGTCACCACATCCTTGACTTGAAGGGTAATGTCCACATATGAATTAGTCGCGTAAGAGAGGAGCGCACTGATGTTTGGACCCCATTTATCCAACCAAAAATTGACGTTTCCCTCCCCTAATTGCCAAATAATGTTGCTTTGAAAATCATCCCACACCTTAGAAAGAGCTTTCCACAAAGGCGAGTCATAAGGTTGAGATGTTATAGATGTACGTAAATCCTTATTTCTACCATACTTGCAATAAAGAACCCTACACCATAGCTCATTAGGCTTGTTAATAAGGTTCCAAAGCATCTTCATAAGGAAAGCATCATTCATCAATTGAGGCCTCTTGAAACCAAGCCCACCCACCGCCTTCGGTAGACAGCAAGTCTCCCAACTTATTAAATGTGGTTTACGACTTTGTTCAGTATCTCCCCACACAAAGCTTCTTTGCATTTTTTCCATCTCATCACAAAGAGATTTAGGAAGCTTAGCATACTGCATGTGATAGTAAGGGATAGAGCTAAGAACTGACTTAGAAAGGGTAATCCTTCCTGCAAAACTCAAGCATTGCTGCTTCCAACCACTTAATCTATTCTGAATTTTGTTGATAATGTGGCTAAAATGACCTCTGGAAGTTCTTCCTGGACATATGTTAGCTCCTAGATATCTTCCCAAGCTATTGGCTTGAGTGAAACCTGTATGATGTAAGATGTCTTGACGAAGTTGGTCATCCACATTTTTAGAGAAGAAAATCTGAGTCTTTTGATTGTTAATACGTTGACCTGAAGCTTGACAAAACATCTCCAGACAATGCAAAACACAGTGTGCTTGCTCAATTGAGGCCTCTGCAAAAAGAAGATGAGAAATTTGAGGACCATACCTACCTGCACGCATTGGCTTCCAATACTGAGCTTCTACCTGATCAGCAATTATATGAGATAATTTGTCCATACAAATAACAAAAAGATACGGTGAGAGAGGATCTCCTTGTCGAAGTCCTCTAGTTGGGGTGAAAGTGTCGGTTTTATCTCCATTCCACAGAATTTTGTAACTTGGTGAAGATATGCAATGATGGATTATTTGAATGAGATTAGGAGGGAATTTACACTCCTCCAAACAGTTCTCCACAAATTTCCAATTGATGCGATCATAAGCTTTTTCAAGATCAATCTTGATAGACATGAACATCTTGCTGCCATTCATCTTAGTCATTGAGTGAACCATCTCTTGAGCCACAATAATATTATGGTGGATATTTCTTCCTGGAATAAAACTAGACTGATATGGAGAAATAATACCATCAAGCAGTGGCTTAATTCTATTTACAATAATCTTAGAAATAATCTTATAAACAACATTACATAAAGCAATTGGTCTAAATTGAGAAACAAATTCAGGTTTATCAATTTTAGGAATCATCACAATAAGTGTATTATTAATATAAGATATAAGAGAAGGATTAACCCAAACCTGGTTCACATACTGATACAACGACTCAGAAATAGTCTCCCAACATTGTTGGAAAAAAAGAGCGGGGTAACCGTCCTCTCCAGGCGCCTTATGAGGGTCCATATCAAACAAAGATTTCTTACACTCACTAAAATGAATATTCACACTTAGCATAGTTTGATGGTCTTCAGTTGTAGTAGGATAAGTTGTCCATGAAATAACTGGATCTCTATTAGAGTTCTCTTCTTTGAATAAGTTGACATAGTAGTCCCTCACAAGGGATTTGAGATGACTAACCTCTTCAACCCAAACACCATCAGTATCCCGAAGAGTCAAGATCTTATTTTTTCTTCTTCTGACAATAGTTTTAGAGTGGTAATACTTCGTATTATGATCTCCATCCGCTATCCACTGGCTGCGAGACTTCTGAAACCATAAACATTCCTCTTGATACAAAGTTGTAGCAAGTTGGTCTTGAAGCTCTTTCTCCATGGAATCAAGGTAGTTACTATAACCATATCTAGGGCTGTTTTGAATACCATTTAATCTTGCGAATAGAACTCTTTTCCTTTTGAAGATATTTCCAAAAATATCATTGTTCCACTCTTTCAGCCTAGGAGTCAGATCATGAAGAAGGTTATTGAAGTCTCTGCCTCTGTACCAATTGTTATTCAAAAAGGTATGAAAATTAGAGTGAGTTAGCCAAGCAGCCTCAAATCTGAAAGGACGATTACCCCCATTATAGGAATTACCATCTGTAAGAAGCAAGAGAGGATGATGATCAGACTGCACTCTAGGAAGAACTTTAGCAAAACCTTCTTGAAAATTTAATCTCCACGCCACATTGCACAACACACGATCTAATTTTTTAAAAACTCTATCATGTCCATTCCACTTAGGACCCCTCCAAGTAAATTTGGTACCGATAGTAGTAACCTCCATCAAGTTGCAGTCATTAATCCAACTGTTGAATTGCAGACATCGTCTTAGGTCAACCTGAGCCCCGCCTTTTTTTTCATCTGGATTAGCAATTTCATTGAAATCACCCATCACTAGCCAAGGTTCATCAATATTGCCGGCAAGACTTCTCAAAAGATGCCATGTCTCACCTCTCTCGTTTTCCCGAGGACTAGCATAAACAACAGTAAGAAGCCAAGGCTCCTTATCTTCCTCTTTCACTCGTACATGAAGGAAATGAAAATTCTCAATAACCATTTCTACCTTAAAATCTGTTCTTTTCCACAACAGCCAAATTCCTCCAGAAAAACCTTGTGCTTCAGACACCAAGTAATTCTTGAATCCCAAATTTTTTATAGCTTTGCGAGCAACATTTCCACTACATCGAGGCTCTTGTAAGGCCACAATGTCAACTTTATTTTTTCTGTAAAAATTTTTAAAGGCTCTTCGGAAATTCATTCCTTGAGCACCTCTACAATTCCAAGAAAACACAATCATTAAAAAAATAAAAATACTTAAAGAAAAATGATATAACTTACTGATATAGTAGTACCACATCAATTTATCTCCATTGTATTGTCATGGGTCAGCCCCATTACCTCATCAACCATATTTGGCTTGTCACTATTATTCATGACATGCTTTCCAGAGCCCACATCATGTTGTATAACTTTGTCATTTTTTTCCCATAAAGGCGGATCAGGTGGTTTAGATTGTTTTGGTATTTTTTCCTCATTCGTCTCTCTCTTTTTTTCCCTGATATTGCCACATCCTGTATTGCTACTTGTGTGTGTCTTCAATTGCATAGTTGTATCATTGTTTATGTGAGAAGATTCACCATGGACAAGTGGAGTTGCTTTAGTAGACCCCACCATTCCTTTAGTTGACGTGTTGCTTCCAAGATGAAAGCCAATTGCATGTGATTTTGTTTCTTTTCCTTCCATGCTAGCTTTATTTTGGTCAGTATTCTTTGGTACACTAATTCCATTTCTAGGCCTTTTACTCTTTTGCTTCCAAATCTTAGCATTTTGGGAATTTGTCACATGTGATTGCCCATTGCCTTGCATTCCTTCCTGTAACTTATTTCCATTCTCTGCATTGAGCTCATTAATGCGTGATCTAAGATTTTTAAAATTCATATTTTTTTCAGTGTCTATAGACTCCTGTGGGATCAATTTTTTGGTTCGTTTTTTCCTCACAACTTTGATCCAATCACCATGGAGATATTCAGGTATTTCATCAATTTTCAAATTAACAGTTTTTTCAGAGATATGCTCAATTGAATCTCCTTGATTTCTTTCCAACTGTTGCACGGTTTCATTCCCTTTCTTGTCCCCTGTTTGTGGCAAGGCGGTTACCGGCGAAGCAGTGATCGGCGTGTTCGTTGTATTTAAGCTTGCTGAACTTTTTTGAAGGGCGCAATCTTTCAATTGGTGACCATAGCATCCACAGTGTGTGCAAATAATATGCAGCCCCTCATATTGGACATGATACCATTCTCCATTGATTCCAACACGACCAACAACAGGTTGTGTAAGATCAATTTCGACACATATTCTTGCAAATCGCCCTCTTGCTACCCTTAATGTATGAAGATCAACTTTCACAGGTGTTCCAACCATGGATGCAAGTGCCCATAACACACTTTCATCATAATAAACAAGATTCAAATTTGGAATACGAATCCATACCATGGTTTTGTCAATCTTAGCCGTGGTTGCATTAAACGTCGGTGACCATTGTTGCACAGCTAAGTAGTGGTCGAATATCATCCATGGACCTCCATTAATAACCTTGATTTTGTCTTCTTCTCCATCAAATTTCACCATGAAAAAAGAGTTTCCCACATCCAGTAGATCGATTTTCCCATTCAATCCCCAAATTGTTTCAAGTTTGGCCTTCATAGTATTGTATCCCAGCGTTTTGTCCAGAAGTTTAACTATGAGAGTATCCTTCCATGTTAGGCTGAGTTCCTCCATGACCTTCTTTTCGATGTACATCATAGGCAATAAACGGTTTCCATTGACTAATTCTATCTTAGCCATGTTGCCAGCCACAAGATCCACACGCTCCTTGTTGATCATAGATTGAGATCCCAACACTTTGTCCCTAAAAGACATCATCGTTGGTTTGTTTGCATCGTTCTTGTCTTTCTCTCTGTTTAGTTCCGTGTCCATCTTGTCACTGTTACCCCCTTTGTCCGGCGGCTCCGGTGGTTTTTGATGGATGGACGGCGATGGTCTTGTTGTCGTGAACGTAAACATAGAAAACCTAAAATTCAAAAAAAAAAAAAAAAAAAAAAAAAACATGATAATTGTTATTCACCGTCTGATTATAATTGAATGATCGGGATTTTACTCGATCACTTTAATGGACGAATGAGATTGTCTAATGCGTGTAACTCTGTGAAACAATTACTCCCTCTGTCCTAAAATTATTGTCCCTGTTGACTTTAGAAATTTATTTTGATCGTATTTTTTTACTGATGTATAAAGACAAATATTAGTAAATAAGATCTTGTTTGATTCGTCTCAATGAATATTTTCATAATATTACATTTTTAAAATTTTTCATCAAAATAAAAATAAAGATATTAATGATTCAAATTATGCATTGGTATGCGTAAGGACAATAGTTTTGGGACGGAGGTAGTACAACAGCTAATTGCTTCTGGTGATTGTTCTGATAATTCGGAGTTCAAGTAAATAAAATCTAACAAAATAATTTGTCTTTTAATAAAGCTCATTAGACCATGTTTAGTTTGGAGTTTTTGGAGGGGAGGGAATATTTTAAATTTTTATGTTTGGTTCAACTTTTTAACAAGGAGATGGGAGGAGAGATAGTAATTAATTTACTTTTTTATCCTCAACGTTATAAACTCAAAATAAGGATTAAATTATAATGGACATATCACGTCAAAACAAATCTAAAGGATATATATAACCAAAAAAAAATCTAATGAATAAACCTAAATATTTTTTGTTGTCAAAAAAATAAAACTTAAATTTTTAATATTTCAACAAGGATAATTTAGGATTTTCATAAAAAAGTGTGGATAATTTTGTACATAATAAATTCTATTTTCTCTCACTTCAGGCCCTAAGTAATTGAGTTTGCCTGACCAAAAAAAAAAGTAATTGAGTTTGAGCCTAATCTTGGGTTATTTTAAATTAATTGATATTGTAAAATTGATTTTACTAAAAAAAAAATTGTTTATGTTTGATACTATATGAGATCGTAGTAATATACTACGTCCGTTTTTTATTATAAAATATAAATACACTTTTTAGATTTATTAAAAAATAAATGTATTTTAATTCATTAATAGATCATATACATTAGGTTTTTAATGAATTCAGAAAGTACGTTTGTTTATTATAATAAGGAATGAAGGTAGTATAATGATTGAGATTTAAATATAATATTTTCTTCTTATTCACTTTAAAAAGATAAAATAAAATTCTAGTCTTTATAAACTAATTCACAATTTTTTTACTTATCTCACCCATTCTTGTGAAGGGTTTAATTAGGTGTTGTGTTGTCCCCTTTCTTGTATCTTTCCCCTCTATTTTTAACACTCATTCTAATTATTCCATAGAACAAGGGGTTGGTGGCACTTGCCAAGAATGACCCTCATTAGAAGGACCACCTTGCATTTCTTTGGTTTCATTGACAGTGACCAAGCAATTACAACTATCACAAACAAACTTCATCATCACAATTAAAGTGGTTACATTAATTGTGGTCAAATGTCTGAACTAATTAATAATATGAAATAGTGATAAAAAATATAATGGAAGTGAATCAAAACAAAGGAAATAAATCAGCTCATAAAATAAGAAATGTATTGCTGTGTAATAGATGAAATATAATGGAACAAGCAAACCTCTATAGCCAATAGAGCAAGAAAAAGCATAAAAAGGAACAAACATTTGCTCCTAATAATATAAACCATGACAGTGATATATACAAAAAATAGTCTGTTATCTTTACTTTCCCCCACTGCTACTCACTTTTACATAACAAAAACTGAACCCAAGCAGAATTCATTATGCTCAACAGTTGATATCCCTCAGAACATTGGCAGCTAGTTACACACAAACACGGCTTCCGATCAACCATATACGTAGGACTTATTGTTGCTATGATTCCGCTGGAGGGTTATGAATGCAGCAAAACCAACTTTTCTGAAAATCAAATAGGCTTTTCATGAGGATAAAGGTAAATACATAAAGTATGTTTATTAAGTTGAAGGCCAAACATCTATTGAATGAAAGACTACATAAGAAATGCATAAATTTTATTAACTTCAAATGCAAAAGACTATGCCGATCCTCAAAACAATGATAACAGTATCAATTATTCGAATGTGATTGTCACCACCAATGCCATATGACAAGAGGTGTGCAAGTCAACTAAGTCATTATTTCAAATTTCAATCGGACCTGGATCCATTGGCATTTTTAACAGAGTCCTACGTTGGTATCGGCATGACGGCATCATATATATTCAGGTCCATTCAAGCCTCAAACTTTCATCCTACCTAAAGCTTCTCAACTCTTTTGAAAAATACATAATTAAACCATTTAAAAAAAAACACATAAACATGCAGAATGAATGAAAGATATGTTACATCACAATTAGCATGTGTGCGAAAGATAAACATGTTCAATCAAGAGGTCTTACACCATGAGTTTTGCCATTCTCTAATGGAGCCTTGCTAGCAGGGGTTTTCTTTGCAGGTGAATCGGGTTTGCCACCTGTCTTTTTCTCATCCCTAGCTTTGTTAAAAATCACTGTGTAACCTTCAGCTGAAGATGGATCGTTGACATCCCATTCGCCAAACTTCGGTAGTGGCCTACCCTTGTCCTGTGGGATAACCAAATCAGTCAATACAACCTCATTATTATTACTATAATTATAAACAAGAGCTGATTATAGAAAAGATTTTTAATGTATTACAATAATTTGATAAATCTGTGGACTTCCCAAGCAAATTCATAATCAAATAAGTTAACAACATTGCGCCAACTATAACAAGTTTACAACTAAAAACCATTTATTTTCATAAAATGTTCAGAACAATATTTAACTGATATTACAAAATTTTTATGGTTAACCATTACTCCTAACATCAAATTGGCAGAAACTACTCAAAAATATCCATGAAAACTTAAGGTAAAACATCAAATTGGGAGCAACTACTCAAAAATATCCTATCCTAGAAGCATTATATTAATACTAGCAATACGTCTAACTTATTTATTAAACATCCACAAGCAAAACACAAACCAGATGAACACAACAATTAAGCTCATTTTTTCTTTCACTTCACATTTTAGAATCAAACCATAAGGTATCCAAACATTTAACAGAAAAATACCAGCTTGCAACCAAATTCTGATATAATGAACCTCCATAAACAAATTACAAACTATTACATATTTCAACTCAATGTTATGCAAATAAAAAGCAATTATGTGAAAAGAAATCAATAAAATTATTAAAAATTGTGGATAAATATATCATGTATGTGGCCGCAATTGCACTAATAAACCTTGATATAGCGATTGCAACCACAATCACAATATCGAGGGTTTATTACTGCAATTGCGGCCACATACATATAATCAAGTAAACATGTTGCTATTGAAAATTTTGTCAAAAAAAAAATATTGCAACTGAAAATAAATAAACCCAATCCACCATGAAAAGAATTGGAAAAAACTCTGATCAAAGACATTCAGAAATTAGAACCTAAAATTCAAGCAACAAAACAACAATCATATAACCAAAAACTAAGAAAATGTAAATAAGTTCGTACAATCAAAATCATTGCAAAATCATATAATACGGTAGATGTACCAGGATTGCGGTGTCCCACCGTGATTTTACAGAAACTATAACTTATATAAATCACGACCGATCACCATCATTCCGACATATACATATCTACCGTGATATCAAACATGCACTGGACATGAAAATCAATAACGATCAATTATGGAATCATAAAAAACATATGATATGATGAGAAAGAAAATAAATACCGACGACATGAATGAATTATTTTGTTGATGGAATGATGATGATGATATTTTCCGGGAAAAGAAAATGGGTGGGAAAGGAAGAGAAAAATTAGATGGAAAATGATGTGGTTTTTTTGTTTGAAGGTTTTATTAATTTTGAAAGTTATAACGACGTTAATATATACGTTACGTGTTAAACGGGAATCCGAAGAATGCGTTGGGAGGGAAGAGAATAATGAATGAATGAATGAATGAATGTGATGTGATGTGACAGACAGACAGTAATGAAAGAAAGAAAGAAAGAAACAGTAACGGCGTTGAATGGAATGAGAAGGAAGGAAAGGAATCAGAGACAACGCATCTGTATGTTAGTATGTGTGTGTGGCCACTTCTTTGCAATATATGCGAATCTATCACCGGATCTTACTATTTTTACTTTATTTCTCTATGCTCCTAAATACTAGTATAGTTTATGTAGCATAAATAAATAAATAACTTTTCAAAATTGTAATTCTAAGAAAAAAGTATTTTTTTTACTTGTTAAGCAATACACAAATTACACATTTTGATAATCAATCTCATAATGAATTTCATTAAAGATTTTGGGTTCAAGTGATTAATGAGTTTTGTTTGTGTATAATAGTTCAAGTAGTAAATACTGAGGAACATGAGTTAGATAGAGAAAGATTTAGAGATCAAATTATGATGGGAGTGATTTATCTTTCTGAAGCATCAAATGATTAATGAATTTTTTTAAAAAATGAATTTTGAGAAAATTGAATTTAATTTTTAGGTAAAATAATTTCTTGACCAAATCTTACTTATTTCACAACTAAATTATAGTGATGTTTTAAAAAAAAACCTCTAATTTTTTACTTAAGTCCTTCATTGGACATGTCTTACTAAAGTGTTTATTACTCAATTACTCAATGAAATAAATTTGACACACTACAAAATTCTCAATATAATATTAGCAATGGAAACTGTTTGAATAGTCATGCTCGAAAGATTGGCTCATGTGACGTGCTACATGCAAAAATGTGGGGTATGTATATTGGTATAGATATGGCTTGGAAACGGGGGATAACACATCTTAATGTAGAGAGTGACTCAAAAGTTTTAGTTGACATGGTAACTGGGAACTGTAAGATTAACGGAAGTGTTCCTACTTTGATTAGGTGCATCCGTGATCTAAAGAGTATGAATTGACAACTCAATATCAACCACATTTGACGTGAAGGAAACAGAGCGGCAGATTGGCTAGCCAACTTCAGTTTATCCCTAGACTCTTTTGATTTACATAGTATAGAGACTCCTCCTAGAGATCTTCAGAGTCTCTTTTTTGATGATGTCTCCGGTGCTTGTATGCCTCGAAATGTTAGAATAATTAACTATTTTTTTTTCTTGGGCTCTACCCTCTTTTTGTACCAAAAAGAAAAAAAAGAAAGATAAATTATTATCGCTGGAATTTAATCTATATATCTACGTTATCCAAATCCAATTCATATATCTAGTAACATACGGAAACGCAAAGAACGGTTAAGACTACTCTTTTTTAAACATTCATCTAGTAACATTTTTAATTAGATAAAATTTATAAGTCCCCATAAGATAGCTCAAATGGTAAGAGTTGAGGAATATATGAGTTAGGTAGAGAAAAATCTAAAATTCGATCGTTTGGCTGGAAGAGCTTATATTTGCGATGTAAAAAAAAAAATTCATACAAGTGACATGATATAAACAAATGAATAAAAACAGAGTAGGATAACATAACATAGTAACAAAGATAAATATCTACTATCATATAAACATGGCGAAAATGGTGTACATGACTTCACCTTTCCTCGCAGAACACCACAAAACCATAGCTTCTTCTTCTTCTTCAAAACCATTGAAGCTTCCTCATAAAACACGCAGCACCAACATCTCCATTCCCACTTCAACCAATGGTAACAAACAAAACAAACTTCGTTTGAATTACAATGCTACTGTTTATTTTGTTAATGATGCATATTCATTCACATTCACCACAAAAATTGAAACTTTCAGGTTCTGCTAACCGTTCTGTTAAACCCCAGAAGCTTAATTCAAATGTTTCTCCTCACAGAGCTGGTATATATATTTATTCATTTATGTTCTGCTTCAGCTTGAATTTGACTCAAAAAAGCACTTTTTTGGTGCTTATGTTTAAACTTTAAAGGGTTTGCTCATTTTTTTCTATTCAATTTGTTGAATGTTTTTGTAGTGTCAGCTGTGAGATTGATGAGAATTGAGCTTGGTGGTGCTTTTGCTGATCTTCTCAATGAGAAAGGGAAAGGTTCTGGTGAAAATGAGATGGGTTATGTTCAAAGAACACTTGGATTTCGAACTCGAGAGTTAAATAATCAAGACCTTAGATTGGTTATTTATCCCTTTCAACACTCTAGCTTTTTAGTTCATGATAAAAAATTCTGTTTTTTATCATTTAACTTCAGAATTTTATGTTTTGATCGATGGAATTGATAGTCGAGATAAATTGAAATCTGTTGTCCTCTATAAAATTGACACTTTGACACCGGTAATAATTTGAGAAAATGGAATTATTGTTTGTGCCAAATGTGTTGGTGTTAGTGTCGGACACGAGACACACTTTCAATCTAAAGTGTCGGTGCTGCATAGGTTGTCCCTACTCCTTAATGACTGAATGAGTCATTTAACTTTGTCCCAAATTAAGTAGAACAAGGTTTAATTTACAGTTCTACTGAAACTATGATGATTGCCCCCTTCTACCTCACTTTTTTGTATTTGTCCAAGCCTTAACTAGGGTCAGAAATTGAAGTGATTTTAGTTTTGAAACTCCCTTTCATGTGATTTACATTCATGAGCAATTTTTTTTAATTATTTATATTGTTTTATACTGCAAATGAACATAGGTTACAGACATTGTTGCGGGCACAATTCGTTGGAGGAGATATCTTGATCATCTGATAAGTTCACTGTGTCATGATAAAGATATATCTAGTATGGAACCTCTTCTCTTACAGGTGATTCTGTGCTTTATAGTCTATACTTCTTTTGTGCATGTTTGCCCGAGCCATTAAACAAATAAACAGTTCTTGCATAGAACAACTACAAACTAATTGAGAAGTCTTTTTACCTGTTACTCTAATACAATCCGGAAATGCTCGATAAAGGTTTTGTGGGTAACTTTGTGAAATAGATATAAATTTTCTGACTTAGGAAACCTTATACTCAACATCTGATTACTGATCTTATTACTTTGTTTGTGTCAGATTCTACGAATTGGCGTCTATGAGATAGTGAAATTAGATATGCCACCTTATGCTGTTGTAGATGAGGTATTTCATTGGCCCAATTATGCTTTCGTTGTTTCCTTGTGGAATAGATTGGATTGAACTTTCTTCGGCCGAATGATATTTCTTGCAAAGGATTCTCATTTGTTGAGTTTGCATTTCTTTTAATAATGTTAATGTTTACTGCTGTTAGGGATTCTTTCTTATGATTGTTATCTGTTGATTTTTGTTTTGAATTCAACAATATTCTCTTCATTGATTTCCCAATTTCCTATGTGAGATGCAGAATGTGCAGCTTGCCAAAGTTGCTCTCAGGTCGGGTGCTGGCAATATGGTCAATGGAATCCTACGAAAGCTAGTTGTGCTTAAGGTTTTACTTTTTTGCATATTAAATATCCCTTAAGTGCATGAGTGTGATACTGCGAAGAATTTCTCAAATCCGTTGATGTCTTGCTTTCAGGAAAATGAAACCCTTCCTTTGCCCAAAGTGGAGGGCGATGATCGTTCTCAAGCACGTGCTCTGGCAACTCTCTACTCACATCCAGTTGTGAGTGTGTATCTATCGCTACTTTTCTGCACCACTGTTAATCTATAACTTTGCTACTCACCAGACTTGTTAGCGTCAAAATAAGAAAGGCTAAATTTGGTAACGCATTGTTATTACTTCTTTTGTAGTGGATCGTGAGGAGATGGACAAAGTATCTTGGACAGGAAGAAACTATTAAATTGATGATATGGAACAACAGTGAACCGAGTTATAGCTTAAGGCTAGTAAATGTTTCTTCCGTTTTTTGTGCCTTCCCCTAAAGGCCCAAAGTAGCATACTAAGACAGACAATGAAGAACTCAATCTTTATATTTTTTTCTAATTTCAGAGCAAATCGGGCAATAGGTTTTTCAAGAGATGACCTTGTGACACAGCTTAATGCATTGAAGGTGATATCACTTCCATGCTTAAATGTTGCATTATCTTCTGCTTATAATAGTTTGTTTTCTCAATCTATTTATTTATCAATTTAATAGTAATGTTTACAAATTCCTGCTTCTTGCAATTTTCTTTTATTAAACATCAGGTCCCACACGAGCTTTCATTGCATTTGGATGACTTTGTTCGCATCAAAACTGGGTTGCAGGTATGATATCGAGGCAATGAGTTGATTATAAGGCTATTTCATCTTAGAATTTAACTTCGATATTGAATTTCTATGGAGTCAGTGATAAGAAGATAAAATCTGTGAAGACTGAATTATATAGTATTTTTTTTCTACCTTATGTAATAGCATAATCTGTGTCAGTATAACTTCATGGGATAATACATGTGATTTATTTTCTCTTCACATGTGAGGTGTTGAAGCCATGTCTATCTTGCTGTTATTTTAGTTATAAGAGTAGGCACAACTTTTTGGATTGAGTGACTGACTGTTTGTAGTTTCATATTTCAGACTATCATTCATGCCGGCCTATTCAAAGAGGGTTTATGTTCGGTTCAGGATGAGAGTGCAGGTCAACTTGTCATCTTTTCTCATAGAAGGAATAACTGCAAAACTATAATATCTTTACTTTTTTCTCCCTTTTACCTTGAACAATAGGCTATTCTTTGCTAAATGATCTACAAGAAGTAGTCCATTATGCATTCATGTTTTTGTATTATAGTCGTTTTGTTTCTTCATGATTCTCTCGTGCATGATAGAATATAAAAGATTTCAAGCCCTGCCTTTATTTCCCAAGTGATGCTTATGTTAGAAGGTCTTACTCTCATACAATGTATCACACATTTTCAATTACAGGTCTAATAGTTTCTATTGTGGATCCTCAACCTGGTGAAACCATTGTTGATTGTTGTGCTGCTCCAGGCGGAAAGACCCTCTACATGGCCTCTCATTTAAGTGGACAAGGTATTAATTGGTGGACAAATATTAAAATCATTTTGGATCTTAAAGATAAAAGTTGAACATTAAGAAAAGGCTTGCATTTTCAGGTATGGTATATGCAATTGATATAAATAGTGGTAGGTTGAGAATTCTTAAAGAGACAGCAAAGTTGCACCAAGTAGATGGTGTCGTTACCACAGTCCATGCTGATCTTCGTACATTAATTGTATGGTATATCATTCCCTATTCTAAGTAGTATTAGCTCTGCAATAGTTTATTTCTTATAATTTTCTTTTTCTTTTTTTAATTTTTGTATTTCGCAGGACGGTGAACCACTTAAGAGTAACAAAGTTTTGTTGGACGCACCATGTTCAGGACTTGGGGTTCTTTCAAAGGTGGTTTCAATAAATATTTTATGTTTACTCACTGTCATTGTTTTCCCGTAATTATTCACTGCATTTCCTTTTTCCTTATTTGTTAATTTGTTCTTATTACCTCTTTTGAAGAGAGCGGACTTACGGTGGAACAGGATGCTAGAGGACATGGAACAATTGAAAAAGTTACAGGATGAGCTCCTTGATGCAGCATCCACGTAAAGCCATAAATTCTCTCCGAGTTTTTAACTCTTTGATTTTTCTTACTGTACTTTTCATGATTGTCCAAATGTGAATATTTCCAAATATGAATTTTATAAAAGTAGCTGAAACTAGGTATGTTGTTTCTTTCCTGCGCATTTGTAGATTGGTAAAACCCGGGGGAGTATTAGTTTACAGTACGTGCTCCATAGATCCTGAAGAAAATGATGAAAGGGTAGCCGCATTTCTAGTAAGACATCCGGTAAGTATTGTAACTTTTCACTAATTTTTGAATATTCTATTTTTGGAACTTGCTCTCCCTAATACTTATATTTTTTTTGATATTTCGACTCAAAATTTGATATTTATCCACTATCTAGTCTCATTTTTCAAGTGCTGATTTATTCTTTTTCGAGTTTCAGGATTTTCACATTGATCCAGTAGACAGATATGTTCCTCCTGAATTTGTGACGCCAAATGGTTTCTATTTCTCCAATCCAGTAAAACATTCACTAGACGGCTCCTTTGCAGCTCGTTTAGTACGCGCTTTATAAAACAAAATTCAAGGAAGTCCTTGGTCACTCTATCTCAAATTCGATGATATTCAATGAAAATCAAAAGAGGCTGCTTACGAGATGATTCTGCGATGGTTTGTCTATCTGATTCTTAATGCTTCGAAATCCAGCATATACCAAATTAAATTCAATGGGATAGCTCACTTTCAATCTTCCATAACATTCATTCTGATTTCTCTCCCAAGAAAAGGTTAATGTATATGATGAAATTGTCAACAAGTCTTCTTTCATCAGGCAATTCTGGATGACGATGAATTGATGAAACTTAAAGCAAGTAAGTACATATTTTAGAGGATAGCTTCAAATGAAATGTCCAAGATTCAAAGTTTTCTCTAAATTCATATACACTTTCAAGTACAATATGTATCTTAATAGGAAAAATTTATGGCTAAATTACCATAATGCATATACCTATCACCTATGGAACTTCAAGAAATTCTTAGTATAACAAGGCAAAGTTGTTGTATCATCATATGCACCATGCACATCAGATGAGAAAAGGAATGTAAATGCGAGTTAAGAACTTTGTATTATTTCGAGGATCAAATTTTAGTCCTTTAGTTTTGGTCAAAATTTTTAGCATTTTATGAATGATCAAGTCAAACAATGAATATGAATATATGATAGTAGTAGTTAACAAGACACAAGATAATTTAGATTTTGGATAAGTAACCATTCATTATGGATGGGAAATACAAGTAATATTTGATTTGTACTACGTCATTCATCTCATGAGTCATAACAAAGTTGACTGTGAGGACTATTTATTTCTTTTGACTCTGTGATGACAAATTAAACAAAGGACCTAGATTGCTTGCTGTTACAGTTTCACACAGTCTTAAATCACAATTGTTGATATTAAATTGGATGGTTTATATTACATATGAACAATAAATGATCTCAACTATCTACTATTCTAGATTGGAAAACTACGTTTTTAACGTAACGGCACCATATACAACTTGTTGTCCGCTTGCCTTCCATTCAAGTGTAATTATCTTACTATATATATATATTTATAAAAAAAAAAGGGGGATTTTAAAGTTAAAAAAAATCCTTAAACAATAGAAACTTTTCAAATCAAATATATATAAATACTTAACAATATAGTGATTCAAAAAAAAAATACTTAACAATATAGTACATTGACACTTATATTAATCATATAGAAGTAAGACATAGTAATCTGCAAGACACAAAAATAGATATGCAGCAAAGAAGGGACAAGCAACGACTAAAGTTAACTATAGCGCAAAGATAGTTTTATTTGATATATTGGCATATACTTATAAATACAAGACAAGATGCCAATACATAAATGACTTAATATATGTCATATGATGATGGCTTAATTCATATATTCATAATAATGGTTGGTGACAATTTATATGTTCTGTTTTGTACTTCATGATCATTATTATTTCTAGAAGGTTTATAACTTCAACTCCTATTTGGAACCAATGACTCCATTTTCCTTACAGCAAGTTCATCAAAAGGCTTCTGCTGTTGATGCACATGGGTGTGATATAATATGATATTAGGATGCACATCAAAGTCCTTATTAAAAGAGTGATCTTCTTTTCCTTCATTTGATAATGCTTTTGGAACTTGAATAAGGTTTTTAATTGCTTCTGGCATAGGTTGCTCATTCATCTTATTCTTCCAATAATCTCCTAGATCTTTTCTTGCATAGCTCATGTTAGTAACCTATTAATTTCAACATAGATCAAATTAAAAGTAAAGGAAGTTAACATCACAAATGTACTCAAATTAAAAAAAAAAATTAATAACTTAGTTAGCATATGTTTAGTTGCACTTTATACCAGAAAAAATTGGCTGTAGAGACGAATAAATTTCTTTTGTCTGTAAATAGAATGGTAAATATCACATGAAAGTTGAAATTCACACACATAAATGAGAGATTCTGGATTAAATCCGACACTACCAAATATAAATTTAAGTTACATTCTACTCACTTTAAGCTGACACTATTTTTAAAAAAATCAACTCAAAATCAAAACTTTCATTGTAGAATCAAACACATGCTTAATTACTTGAATGACAAAATTAATTGAACTCAATACTGTAGAGCTTCTTCAGCAAGAAAATCTTACCAGGAGAAGAGAGAAGACAAGAAACAAGGCTTGAATGGACTTCATTTTTTTCTGCTAAGATGATTAGTATACTTGTGTTTTGAATGCTACAAGAGGAATACATGTGTGTCTATATATCTACACAACGAGTCAGGTGCATTGATACTTGATGTCAAAGTTGGTACACGTTCACCATCAATTTCATCAATTCAAAGAGAATTAATTCTCATTAATGGATTAAAGTACCAAGTGAAGTCATCTTTGTAAATTGAAGAATTATTCTTAAATTTATGTCCACTATCTGCATGTGGACAAAACAAAATGACACCGACCAAATAAAATGTAACTACTACCTCCCTCCGTCCCAAATTATAAGACTCATTTTGACTAAATGATATTATTCATGTATCTTGCTTTGATCGTATTTTTTTCATAATTTATAAATGTAAATATTAGCATATAAGATCTTGTTTGATTCGTCTTGAAGAGTATTTTCAAGATATCAAATTTTTATAACTAATGCACAATTAAAGATATTAGCGATCAAAATTGTGCATTGGCGAACGTGCAGTAGTCAAAATGAGTCTTATAATTTGGGACGGAGGTAGTATTTTATTTCATTGTTCCATCCATTTTATGAAATCAAAACTAAAATAGTAAAATACTTCAATTTTTAATTTCCTAAGAAAAATAACAAAGCAGCAACAGACACCTTGACCTTCCTAACTTAACATCATTCAATATCAGCCTTTTTTTCTAAGTTCTCCAAAATAATTTGTGAAAACAACTTATAGCATGTACAAAAACAATTAAATTTAATTCTAAATTTTGTTGTAAGAATAACTTTATAAGTGCTTGTGCTGCAAATAAATTATTTATCAAAACATGTCAATGTTTCACTACAATTGCTTCCAATCGGTGGAAGCATAAACAAGAATAAGCTTAGTATCCGATGGATCAAACAAATTTGTACCTTAAATAATGAGACACAAGATGATTAGAGATTTTGGATTTATGATGTTAAAGAAAATTTCTTCCATATGTAAGAAATTAGGTTGCACAAATAAGGCGTAAACTGTATCGAACACCGAATTCAGAATCTAAGACATATTTTGAACTTGCAAAGTAAAGGCATGCTTGACAAAACTAAGATTTAGTATAAAAAAACTGAGCTCACTACATATTGATTTTGTGACTCGGAGCAATTAGACTCCTCTAACTACAAGACCGCTGGCAACTTGGCTCCGCCATTTGTGAATAGAAACCTACAAAATGACAATGAAGGTAGCTTATCAAATTTGAGTAAACAACTAAATTCATCCATGAAAGTATCATTCACTATCATAATAGTCATTGAATCCTCAAAAAATAAATTAAAAGTCCCTGATTTGTACCTCTGTTCGTCAAAATTTCCCCTAGCATTATCTTTCTGTTTATTTTATTTTTTTGTTTTGAAAATGCAAAATATTATTCAAGCATACTCTATAACAAGATGTACAAGAGTAGCAAAAGAAGGTAACACACACTAGTGCAGAAAAGACATTTAACATCGGGTAAAATAGACATTTAACATCGGTTGGCCAACCGATGTGTGTAAAGGCGTAATGGTAAGTCAGACACCTTTAACATCGGGTGATCACCCGATGTGAAAATTTATATCATAAAGGACATCCCTCACAAAGTTGTGCCTGTCTTTGAAGCTCGGAAGCTCCTTACAGTGAACTGCATGTTCCCCAAATGAATCCAAGTACGCCTTACGACAAACTGGACACAGTTCATCAATAGGAAATAAAGGGATCATGAGGCGATATCTGAGTATGGTACGATACTCTACCGGCGACATATGCTGGCTTAACCCATCAATGAGAATAACTAAAAGAAAATCCTGAGCATGTGCTGTGTGTAAACACCCAAAAACTGCTATTTGTCTTGGTGTCATGTCGAAGGTTACTTCCATGTCATGAACAATTTCACTAAGAAGAGCACTCACCAAAACATGTTGTGCTTTAGGGGGGATGGTATCCTTGCTAAAACTCCTAACGTCAAATGTCGGAATCGTATCATGAAACCACAATATCTTCAATTGCACCTCGCAGCTCTTTATCAAACAAAATAGTCGCCCTCTTCATGTGAATTGGTTGGCACGTCCTTAGGCCAAAAAATAATTTGGCGATGCCCATGCAAGATCGAAGTAGAAAAAGTTCACTGTGGGGATCCCTTAGTTTAGGAAGAAGGTGCATTAACTCAATAGCTCTGACAGCCCTCTTCATGGCCACCCCCTCAATAAATCCTTTATCACGACTAACAGCCCCTCCGAGCAATTTTACCCCAACATTGGCCTCCCAATGTCCGAAGGGAACAACCCCTCATTAAGTTTAATGTCGTCACATGATGGCCAAAAGATCTCCGTCTTACGAATGTTCAAATCAAGACCTAAACTTGGGCATGTCCCCCAAATAATATCAAGTGCTTTAGCAACTTCCCTCGAATCTCCTATGATAGTCCCATCATCAAGATACCAAGCATGGAAAAGAAGCTCACAAGCGTCTCTAATCTTATGAATAAGAGGGTGTAACACAAGTGCGAAAAGAAGTGGTCCCAACAGATCTCCTTGTTGCACTCCAGTGACTGACATAATATGTCCATCTCCAAGGTACAACCTTGCTGTCTGACCATACAGAAATTCAACCTACAAGAAAATAGATGGACATCTCACCCTTACCTCATGTAGTAGTGCAGATCTGTCAACCATGCTGTAAGCATTCGAGAAATCTATTATGAGCATAGTCAATGAACCATCTCCATGTCGCCGACTCATTACTTTGTTGGCATTGTGCAAAATAGCTTATGCACCACCTGATATTCTAACCCCAAACTGAAAGTCTTTCAGATATATGTAGCAATATCTTTACCGACACATTTCATGGCAACTTTGGATACTAGACGCCTCCAAATAGTACCTACAACAATGGGGCGAATCCCTCCATCAGATTTCAATAATGGTGTCAACGGTGCAAAAGCTACAAACTCTAATAACCTCATGAGACATCTTCCGCCTAGCCATAAATTAATCATTGGAGTGATAACATCTAAAAGAACTCCAGCCGCTGCTGAACCTTCTCCACAAAGAGCGTCTAATAAGTGTTGGGCACGCAACCCATCTCTACCACATGATGTCCCTTTAGGGAACGATTTAATACAGTTGAGAACATTGTCAACTCCAACCACAAAGTGTTGTTAAATTAAAAAAAAAAAGTGTTGTTAAATTAAAGCCATTAATTGTAAATATATTTTATCCTAATTAAAATGCTATTGAATATTTAAAAAAAATGCTACTGAATATGTCTTTTGATCATTTTAAAATATGTGTTGTTTAAATGTGACGATCATTTGTAACGTGTGATGATAGCAAATAAAAAAATTTATCAATAAAAATCTGTATTTGGATTATTGTCTACAAATTACAGGATCGTTATATGCTTTGTCATAATTACTTGCCTAAAAAAATCATGCGGTCAACTTGATTTTTTTTGGACTAACTTTGATTTAATAATTATGACAAAATAATATTGCATTTAATGCAAAAAAAATAATATTGCATTTATATAAGAATTCATTTAATGTGAAATCAATATAAACCCATTTTTACGATATGACGGTTCTAGTTTATTGGGTCCAACTGTATGCATATATAAAGGCTAAACCCTAATAAAAAAAAATCCATTAAGCCGCGCTCGGTAACAACGCACAAAGCTCAATCGCATTGAATCAAATTGGAAATGCACCTAATCTCTTCTCGCCGAAAAATGTTATTGGTACTCTTACTCGTTTTCTTTCTTTTCTTGCATTTCTTTTATTTATTTTGTTTCTTTACAACGTATTCCAATTTCCAACATAAATAGCACAAGGTTTCTATTATTGCGCCAAAACGTATTCCAACTCATTACACCATTTTAATTTGCTAATTTTAGGATCTATTAATGTTTTTATGCTATTTGTTAGGAATGTGTATCACAGATTTTTAGGGCTTTTATGAAACTGTTTTAAGTTTTGCTAATCATTTTTAGATTTTTAGGTTGTATAGAGTACAAACTAGACTCTCAATCGCACCAAAAGCACCCACACACTACTACTAAAACACAAGCATAAAAACATACATGATTGTTAGTTACAAACACACAACCAGATACCTCTACAAAACAAATCAACCCCACTACATTACCCTTACAACCCTGAACAAAACAACCAAACTCCTAAAAATAAACAGCCAGCACACACGCTAGACCTTGTAAAGAAAATCCAACCGGAACCACCAACTACCGCAAAAGATAATCTCTGGGTTCCATGGATATTGATGGATAATAGAAGTTACAATGTGTAATCAACATTCGTAAACATTTGTGTAATCATTCGTTTAATCAACATTCGTAAACATTCATTTTTTAATTCGTAAACATTCATTTATGAGACCAAAATAAATTTGTGTAATCATTCGTGTAATCAACATTTGTAAAAATTCGTGTAATCATTCGTAAACATTCATTTATGAAAGAAACTTTTGTAACATTCGTGTAATTTTGAAATCGATATTTTTACATAAATAACCCACAAAAGAATTCATTTATCATCATATGAAATTTTCATTTAATAGTTGATTCTAATTTAAAAAATGATTTATCATAAATTAATAAATTATTTATTGCCAATGTTAATAATGATTATTTTTAAAGTAAACCGTTACATAATTAATTAATCAATTAAAATGAAACATAAAATAAGTTAAACGTTTCAGTGTATCTAATAAAATTAAAGTTCAAAAATATATAATTATTGATCAATTGATTTATACAAAAGAAACACTTTTTCTCATGTTTTTTTCAAAGAAATCCAAAACATCCTATTTTATTTGTTAAGAAATTTATGTACACAATGATGCATGTATAATTGTTTTTTACTTAAATTAAATAATATATACAAATTTAATATATAAAATAAATACATTATTCAAATAACACTTATACCACCCATGGCATGGTACCATACTAGTTTAAATTAAAAGGCAAAGACATATAGAAAAGTTTCAAAGATAATAAATAAAATAACATTACAAATAAAGACCTAAATTTAATAGCAACTTTGATGGGTAAATGACTTCAGCACCACCACCAGTAACAAATTTGGTCTATGATGGTTTGATTCTAGACAAAAACCATAATGTCAATTTGTAATAATTCAAAATCACATTTCTGAACAAAAAAAAACTTGGAAATTTTGAATTAAAAAAAAAAAGACTAACCCATGAATTTTCCCTTTCATAGTTTCATATTGTGCATTTGGCAAACCAACCCAAACATTATTCATCTGCAAAAAAGATAATCATTCAAATGAACATGAACAAGAACATCAAGAAAGAGAAAATCACAAGAAACGTAAAAATAGTTAAACCCTCTTAGCTATGTAATCAGTAAAAAGTTCAGTAAGTGATTTATCCCTTTTCTTGATGGTTGATGAAGTCGATTGAGAAAAATGGGTTGAAGAATAAGAAGAGAGGGTGCGATTTCTGCCCGTAGTTCCGAAAATTTTCATGGTGGTGAAACGGTTGTGACGAAGAATGGAAGAAAGAAATGGGAAGAAAATGATTCAAGGCGAAGAAATTGCATGAGAATGATTAAAGACGAAACACTGTTAAGTATTTATATATAATAATAAGAGGAATGCTAGAGACACACCCACTAGCACACTCCTTTCAACACACTCCTTCCTATTGGGCCACATCACTCCATCTTTAAAACCATTTACCTGGTAACCAGTACAGCCAGTTAACTATAAAACAACATATCCTGCCAGAAAAAACAAAGGAAAAAGAAAAGAAGAGAAAACGCATCTGAGAGTCGTCCCCATCATGTGTTCTCTCCTCCTCTGTTCTCTCCGTCCCTCTATTATTTTGGTACATCGTCCCCAAACCAAATTTCTGTAAAATTGATAGTATAAGCAAGTTACCAAAATAAAAAATTATTTACAAGTTATCAGGGTCCCCAAACCATAAAATAATAGAGAGACGGAGAGAGTTTCTATAAAATAAAATTGAAATTTCTGTATCTCCGTCTTCAAACCATGTGCCAAAACATCAAGATTCAAGAGTTTCTATAAGCTTGATTATACCAAATTTCCGTATCTTTTGGAGAATATCTAACTTTTGTAATGTTAATTAATACAAATTAATAGAATAATGATTATACTAAATTTGACATTTGATTGATTTTTTCTATGTTTAAAAAATTATCCCGTAATTTTTATACATTAATGGAAAATAAACATTTGTCATATTTTTAATTATTATTTATCAATGACGAATATGTGCACCGTATTTTTATTTTTAATTAACATCGACCAATGCACAATTTTATAAATTCAAATTAAGAGATCTCCGAGTTAAGACAAACCGTGAATCACAACGATAGTATGTTATTAAAATAAATCTCAATAAAACGTTGAATATTCTTCAATGAGAGTAAAAATATGAAGTAGATAATAAAAATAAAAATGTAAAATATATTTATGAAAAAGAGAAAATGAAATTTTGTATTAAATTAGATTAAAAGAGAGATGATTTAAAGTTTAAATATAAAAACAATAATTAAAAAAAAAGTTGAAAAAGAAACAAATTAATAAAAAAATTGAAAAGATAGAGAGAGAATGAAAAAAAATAATAAAATAATAAGAGAAAGAATAGTAGTGGAAAGAGAAAATAATAAAAAATTAAAAAAAATGAGAAAGGGAATATAAAAAAAAAGGGAAGTAACAAATTGACTATTTTACCCTTAAAAAACTTGAATCCATCTATTTAAAAGAAGAATAAAAATGTAATAATGTAGGTAATTAAATTTCTTATATTGATGATAGTAGATACTACCTCCGTACCAAAATATAAATCCTATTGAGAAAAAAATTTGTACCAAAATATAAGTCGTTTTACATTACCAATGAAGTATTTAATGATGTTTTTTTTTTTATACCGTTAACTATTTATTACTCTTTTTCTTTTATTTCTTCAATTTATCTTTTCCATACCATTATTGAAGAACAATTTTGTAACTTAACACATAATTTATCTTTTCTATACTACAATGATTATATTTCTTAATTTGTGTAATATATTTATGTTTTGGTACGCAGGGGAGTAGTAGATACACAATGAGTCAGACGTGCACCATCAATTTCACCAATTCAAAGAGAATTCTCATTAATTGGATTGAAGTACCAAGTGATGTCATCTTTGTAAATTGAAGAATTATTCTTAAATGTATGTCCACTATCTGCATGTGGACAAAATAAAATGACACCGACCATATAAAATGTAATTATTTTATTTCATCGTTCCATTCATTTTATGAAATCAATAATAAAATACTTCAATTTTAATTATATTTGAGTACATTTAATAATATAAAGATAATTTCATACATTATTTGTAATTCTATGTGTAAGAACCAACTTTCTCTTTTTTTATTACCAAATAACTTTTTATTTTATTTGTAATTTTTCTTTAAAATTTAAAATAATTTTTATTCTTAAAAAATATACTCCCTCCGTCCTATTTTAAGTGTTACGCTTGACCAAATCACACACTTTAAGAAAAATGTATAAATGAAAGAAAGAAAATATGATTTTTACAAAAAATCCCCTCAGTAGATCTTTGAAGATACTTTTTCTCTTAGGTAATGATTACTTTAGAGGATAAAATAGTAAAAATCAATGTTATAAATAATATACGATATTTATTTTGATACAAATAATCTCATCAAGTAAGACACTAAGAGTATATCAAATGATTTAAGGACAGTTTGACTCGATTTATTTTCTACTATTTTACCATTATTATTATTCCGCACATTCTTCAACTATGTTTGGTTATGAAGAGAGATTGTGAAGAGAGAAATTGATAAGAGAGAGTTTGAAAAGAGAGAAATATGTGAGAAATAGAATAGAGTTAAAATATTGATTGGAATAAGAGAAAAGGAAGAGAAATAAAAGAGAGAGAAGTGTTGTTATTTTATAAAAGGATTAATATACCTTTAATATTTAAAAAAATATTCAATTTTATAAATTTCATTTCTAATTAAAACTAATTAACTATCATATTCAAATTTACTTAATTAATCATATAATTAAATTATTTTTTTATTTTTTAATGATTTATTACTATTTTATTTGATTCTCCAATTTTACACAAATATGGGTTCTTTTTTTAAACTTTTACTAACGCAAAAAAAAAAAAATCGTGGCCAAGTTTATTTAATTGTTACAACCAAAAACAAATTCCAAATTGGGATTTCATTTTTTTTGACAAACCAAATTGGGATTTCATTTGTTTTGTATATTTTTCTCATAATTATTTTGCAAGTTTATAAATTACTAAAACCAGATAGATAGCGTTAAGCCTCAACATAAAGTTCAGATATTTAATTTTTTTCCCCATATTTTTATTACCATAACCCCTGTAGGTGAAGGGGCAACCATGGGAGTTGCAACTTGGCAGCATAAGACCTAAAATAAAAGAGCAAGAAGAAATTAAAGGGGTATAAATGGAAAAGGCAAAATATGCATCTTCTCTCTCAGATTTCTTCGCTAACTAGAGGAGAAACAAAAAGTTAGTGGGTCCCACCGAATTTTGCTCTCTCTCTCTCTCTCTCTTTTGTATTTCTCTCCTCTGCCAATCAGGAGAGATTGCCTATTTCTTCTACATCTATCTCTCCTCCCTTGATTTCTCTCGCACCAAAATCACCTCTTCCAACTCATTATTTTAATTCCAATGATGGCTTCTTCAACAACTTAACTCTGTTTCAATCTTCTTCTTCACCTTTCTTTCTTTCTCGCTCAACACCAAAACCTATTATTCTCTCCCCAAATCATCAAAACTCACTCACTCAGACAGATTCCAATTCGACGTTCGTGAAGCAGCAGTCAGTCAGTCAGTCAGTCCCTTAATTAGCAACGCCATCGCCTCCGCCGTATATCAGACTGTCGTCGAGTATCTTCTTCTTCTTCTTCTTCTTTAGGTATGTCTGTCAATCGCTTCAAAAATCTTGTTATTAGCTTATAATAATAATTGCTTATTATGATTGATTTCAGGTGATGGATGATGTTTCATTGCCATTGAATAAATTAGCTTTAAATTTCAGTAGTAGTAACGATAACAACCAATCCTCCCCCCAAAACACAACCAAGTAAGCACTATTTCATTTTTGTTTGTAATTATGTCATGTCATGTGATGAAGAAGGACTTTTCTGTTCAACTTGTTTTTTTTCAATTATGTATGTATGCGTAGGGGGAACAAGATATATGTTATTTTGGTCGCAACTGGAAGCTTCAATCCACCTACGTTTATGCATTTACGAATGTTCGGTCAGTGAGTAGTAGTTCTTCCCTCACTTCCGAGCGCGAGTGCTTCCATTTTCAACTTCATTGTCTGATCTTTTTTCTTGTCTCACGATAGAGCTTGCAAGAGATGCATTGAATTCCAAAGCCGGCTACTGTGTAATTGGAGGTTACATGTCACCTGTCAACGATGCTTACAACAAAAAGGTATGCTCATTGCTGCTGCTTTCTAACAAATTAAAGAAGGAAATAGATCCTTACTTTTTATGCATACATTCTTGAAGGTTTAAAATATTCCTTATATGATTTGAATTACTTCTCTTCTAGGCTTTTTAGACAAGGAGATCAAATCCTAAGATACTAGTATTTGTCACGAACCAATTATCAAGAGCATTAAGTTAGTAGGTAAAAGTGCATGGATGAGTTAGATCAAAAACTTTTTCTCACAGAATAGTCCGTTAGACTTGAAGCATGGACATCGCATTGCCTCACCCAACTTTGTCATCTAACTAAACTTTTTATTTAGAATGGAGGCATTAACTACTGAAATCTAGACCACTTGGTCATAGAGACTTTGATACCATGTCATAAACCAACTATCCCTTAAACTATGCTATTAAGTGAAACCACATAATTTTGGTTTTATATCTAATAACACTATTCATGTAATCATGACTTTTATTCTATATGCCTATATGTAAACTTCACAGCTGCAGTTTTTCCTAATCCTCTTTCACTTGTATGTTGATTCAGAACTTAATATCTGCCAGCCATCGAATACAATTATGTCATTTAGCCTGCAAAAGTTCAGAATTTGTAATGGTTGATCCATGGGAGGTACGTTACTCTTTCTATCTGCTATATTGCACATGTTTTTCTATTCTGTTTGCATGGAGAAAACTTCAATATTGAAACATTGGAATTGGAGAAAGAAAGTTTGATATCATGCATGTATTGCGAGAAGAGAACTATATCAGTCTGGCTGGCCTGATTTCATACTTTTCATTTTTATCTGGTTTTAAACTTCTACAGGCAAATCAAAGCACATATCAACGCACTTTAACTGTCCTGTCGAGAGTCCACACTTCTATTTGTGAGACAGGGTTGGTATCTAAAGGTATGTTTGACGGACAAGTCTTCAATGAAAGCACACTAGTCCTAATTACCTTCTCAGAATGCTCCCCTCCCTGTGATAAATAAGAAACCAGGGAAAGAATAAACACAGGCTTTCTTAATCTTTTTGACATTGAAACGCTGGTCACATTGATTTCATTTGAAAAAAATAACATGTAGTGCTTTGGATTAGTTCTTTCTAAAATGACTAGTACTAAATCAGTCCCTAAATATAAGACTCCTTTGATATATTTCTTTGTCCATTTTTATAAGCCATCTTTCATATTTTTAACTGCATTAGTTATTTATTTACCAGCATACTTCTAATCATGTACATCTTTTTCTATAACCTGTAATTTCAGAGCATATAATTGCCTGTATTTTTCTTCCCTCTGGTTCTAGGTGGTCAACTGGCAGGCACTAGTATTTCTATAATTTCTTAGTGCTCTGGGCCACATAATTAGCTGGGCTATTTGGTTCTGTATGGTAATGCAACCTTCAAAAATGAAAAATGATCTTTATGTTTAATGTCAGGAGATGCGACTATAGTCTAAAAGATGCATTAATAGTTTCTTTCATTTGATTTAAATTTTGTTCTAGGATTTAATTTCTTTGTATACATGTTTTTCATGATGATATAAAAGCAAAAAAATAACTTGTTTTTGTAATGATTAGTGTAGAATCCCTCAAAGTCATGCTTGTTTGTGGTTCTGATCTCCTCCATTCCTTTAGCATTCCTGGAACCTGGATTCCCGACCAGGTACTTATCAATTTCGTAGAATAGAGAGATCTAATATTGTCTATATTTAGATAGGTACTTTTTCTCTATACAGAATAGATAGTTGATTTTATAATGTTGTTATTGTTCGAATTGGCGTAGTTAATAAGTTAGGACGTTTTTCTTCTTCCTACATATATAAGGCATGGATGGAGTATAAATCTATTTTCTGTATGTTAAGTGATTTGCCACTGATTGTGGAAAAAATGGACTATAATTTTCTCATTTTATATTGGTACTTTAGGTTAAGAGTATATGCAGAGATTATGGAGTAGTCTGCATTCGCAGAGAAGGACAAGATGTTGAGAAGACTATATCTGACGATAATATTCTGAATGAGAATCAGGTACATCACCTTAGGAGCTTTGCCGCATTTTCTGATATGCGTTTAAAATGAAATGTGGACGTTTTCAAATTTAAATTTCGCACTACATTTTTTTAGGCTAATATCGAAGTTGTAGATGAACTTGTACCAAATCAAATTAGCTCAACAAGAGTAAGGTAATGATACTATCACTTTGTTACCTATAAGATAAATTATGGCAATTTAACAAAAGGGAGTCATGTTTAAATTTTATTGCCGTTTTTATTACTAATTTCAGGGAATGCATTGCAAGAGGATTATCAATAAAATACCTTACTGCAGATGAAGTGATTGATTATATCAAAGAACATAAATTATACTTGAAATCAGATGATCAATAATTCCTACAAATTGGATATCATATGCTTTATTCGCTATGCAAGCGTCATTAGTTATAGAGCTATGTACTAGGTCAGTTTTCAATAAACTGTTGATTTGGTGTTGTAATTTAGTAATAATAGAGTTTGCGGCTGCTCAATTTTGTTTGTTATTATTTGAATTTGAAATTCGGTATTGTTGTCAAACTTGAAACTTAGTTGAGGATTCGACTAATAGCTTTCAACAATGATTCCCTTTACTTCAGTTGTTCCTAAATTTTTTAATCTAATATTTATATGTATTCTAAAGCATAGATCATTGATTAATGAAGATGAACCACTGCTTTAAGATATTGTTGTTACCAAAACAAGAAGAAAAAAATACAAATAACTAAGACTAATTAGTCACACGTGAATTTCATCAAAGTAAATCATAATTCATAAGATCAAAATTCAAATAAAATTGAAGAGATAAATCTTAAATAAACAAATGAAATTGTTAGGGGAAATACATAATGACTATGCCAAATCACAAATGACACAAAAGAAAATGCAAATTTGAACAACTTATGCATGGTGAGAATCACTGACATTAGTAATCTCTCTTCTCATTGCTTCAATTCTTCCAAGAACTCCCTTAACAGCCAAATCAAAAGCATCTTCAAGTGTCTCTAATCTAGCACTTGGATAACGATACACAATCCTTGGAATTAGTCTTATAACCTCTTCTCTCATTGCCAACACTTCACTTTTTGAAACATTTAACAATGTCTCATTTATCATCACTCTCTCCTCTTTAACATCAATTTCAGGTAGGAACATGGAGTAACTAGAACCATTTTTAGGTAAATGCCACAAATATTGCTTGTATGCTGATTTTGGATGAAAGAAAACAGGAATACAACCCGCCAATATCGAATCAAAAGTTGATCTTCTAGTAAAAGAATCCCCCGGCGGTTGTAAACAAAAAACCGAATTCTGATAAACATCCATAACTTTAACTGGATTGCGGCAAGTTTTTACTTTACTATAACCTTTATGACATGCAACAAATTTGCAACTCTTAGAAGATTCACAATGTTTGATTAACACATCTCTAATAGAACTTATAGGAGATGTTGCGTTAGGCCTTGGAGCACCAACAAATGAAAACAAATAATCCCTTTTCATATTTCTCACTTTCCTTTGCCACTTAAAAATCTCATCATCATTTGTAGGATGAAAATAAGTTGGATATGGAATTGGAAATTCATTATCATATGAACCATGAACAGATGATTCTATTAACAAAAATGACATGTTACTTGCTTCTCGTAAAAACATTAGCTTTGTTCCCCAATAATTGTTTTCATCCCTTGTTCTTCTAAAATCACCACCAATTCTTCCAAGAACCATGAAATGATCCTTATCATGCATTCTTTTCCATTGAGGTTGTTGTGCTAACCATTTCACTAATTTATTTGGTGATTCATCTCTTATGGAAATATTAAATCCCCAAAGATATTGACCAACATCAAGACCAGCATTGTATGGTACATATATAGCTGAAGCTAATGATGAATCATTTGTTAAACACTTATAATGTTTCATTATGTTGTGAAAAATTACTTCAAGAGAAAATTGATTTGTTGCATACCAATTTTCATTGGATAGCACTTTTTTATTTGATTCCTCAATAATCTTAGGTCCTACACCTAAGTTTGATAAATAAAGACACATATTTTCCCACTTCATGAGAGAGTGACATCTACCTTTCAACAAATCCTCATTGAATCTTGGGGGAAGATCATAAACATAGATATATTTGCCTAAACAAGGATCCAAATTTTTTTGTGGCAACTTTTTAAATACTTTATTAATAATATTTGTTATCCTATTCCCTTCATAATTTGATATGGCATCATTGGTTACATTATTTTGGTTACTAGTTTCATCAAAATTGGTAGAAAAGATTGAGGGTGAAAATGCTATCTCTTTTTGCTTTGTATTATTCATGTTATGAAGTAGGAATGTGATTCCTCTATCATTGGTAGCAAAATAAGAATAATAATTTAGATAAATTAGTGAAACACAAATAATAGAAAATGTGATGAGAAACACAAACCGGAATTGAACAAAGTACTTCTTCAACATCGCCATATACATGTCCATCTTCTCTTTTTGACCTTTTTTCAGATTGAATATAATTAGGAGTGGTGTTTTTCTTTTTTGATGATTTTGAAATAGGAGAGAAGGAGGGATTATTAATTTAAGAAAAAAATAAATTTGTCAAAAAAAGAAAGAACTATGGTCAATAAGAAAATTGAGTCAATCATTTTTACACTTTTTTGACTAAATTTATATGTTAATTGAAGGTTTCATTAAAAAAAAGATATAAATACAAAATAGGGAAGATATTTTTCTCCTTAAAAAATATTACTATATTAATTAATGGTCAAACAAATTGTGTCAAAATTTGAATATCTGACTAATTTTTTTGGTATGGAATATCTGACTAATGAATACTAGTATTATATTTTTGTTTAAAAGGAAGAGAGAATAATTTTTTAAGAAGCAAAAGATACAAAGGTGACAACTAAAATGTACCAACATAATTAATAATTAATTACCATAAGTTGAATGATTAGTTGTGAATTGTATGATGTGAATTAGAAAACTTTTCCTTCCACTCCTACGTTTATACCTTGACCCCTACAAATATAAATGATTTCCAAATGTTGGGGTGAGAGGGACATTTTTCTGTGAATTAAGTCTTGTTGGTGTTAGCCCAAGTCCATAATGTGTGCATAACCATATAAATAAGTGAGTGATGATCATTTTCTTAATCACGTTATTTTTTAAGTGTTTTCACTCTAAGTGTGTGTGCGCACGTACATCCTCTAAATGTGTAATGGGGTGGAAAAAAGATAAAAACACAATTATGCATTAGCGCGTGATAGAGTATCACAAAGCTAATGGTTCGTGTTGATTTATAAGTTGTTGTTTGGACTCTAAATAATACAAAGAATGGTAGTGTTTTGGGATGGAATATTATTAAAGAAATTCGTCGGATGTTAGCTTTAGATCAAGAGATCAAAATGTGTGTCACTCGTATTGCAAAGTAAATGCTTATGTTGATGCTCGGCTTATAGTTTAGTGAACTCAACTTATAGTTTAATGAATACTACAAAATTTGCTTTTTGAATGGATAATAGTTTAGTAAACTCAACTTATTTATATAGAATATGAGTAAACTAAATGTGTGCAAGTTGGTTCTTGAAAATATACCGTTGTAATATCAATATAGTCCTTCAAATTATCAATATTAAATTTATAATTGTAGAATATTAAATTTATTTGTCGTTATGTCAGAAATTCGTTATAAATGCATTTTACGGCCGATCCAACACATATGAAGGCTTAAAGCCAAATTTAAAGGTAAAGTCTATTTATTCACAAAAAAAAAATGAAGCCTTTTATAAATTTTAGTAAAATTACTGAATATTGGTACAAATCATATTGGTACAAATCATTTTTCATGCGCTTTAGAATACAAAATAATCAAACCAATGTAATTTTGTTTAATATTTATGTTAATTGATAATAAAATCAATTGATTTAATCTTTATTAAGGCAATATTATTTTGAAAATAGAAGAATATGAAGTCTTTTTATTAAGTTAAATTTTTAAATTTTGGACATGAGGTGATTGCCTTACCAGGGAATGGATTCTCTCCCTTGGAAGTCCTTTCCGTGAAAACCATGCCACAAATTGGAAAGACAAAAATATAAAAAAAAAATATGAAAAGGTTGAATTTTAAGGGTAAAAATTATCACTTTAATCCCTCAATTTATAAATTATGTATGTTTGCATACACTAATATATTATTTTTGACCCTCAACATATAAACATGTTAGAATCACGGTAAACTCATGTAACTAGAAATGGTAGAAAAATTGTACTAACAATTTTCTTGACATACAGATGCAATTATGCAAACTGGACTCAATTGTTGCTTCAATATAAATGTGACAAATGTTGTGGCATGTGGCACCATATCCTTTTATACAGAACAAAAATAAAAAACAGGTGCTGATTACACATAAAAAACAGGAACATCTACAACACTCTTTTTTTCCTATAAAGCTTAGTCTAGTCACATAGTACTAAAATCATTGAAATTGAAACCTTCATCATCTTAAAAACAATGTTACAAGCAAAATCACTACTAGAACTTGTAATTTTGACCCTTTTGTTATTTTTGCCTTATTTTAATATTGAAGCTTATGGAGATGCATTAGGAGATCCTAAATGTGATCCACCATGTCAACAATACTCTCCACCACCAATTTTTGGTTACCCTTCTTATGGAGCTCCACCACCACCACCACCACCTTCTGGCTACTCTATATATGATGCTCCACCGCCACCGCCGCCACATCATGAGAAAGGGAAGAGTAAGTGTCCTCCTCCTCCAGCAGGTGGTGGTGGTGTTCAGTGTTGTACACCTCCTGCTCCTTATACTTATGAACCTCCTAATCCTCAAAACACTTTTGCACCTCCTAATACTTACACCTATGTGCCTTATGGTGAAGGTGTACGTTCAGCTTATGTGATTATGCAATTTGTAGTCCCAATTTTGATGTTTATTTTTCTTCTTTCTTCTTTCTAGTTTGAATTTTGTTTGTTTATAAAAAAAATTAGTGATCATTTTATAAATTGGACATCTTATGCAATAGTAGTAAATTAGATTGTCAATAATCAAATGTTTGTAGTATATTATAGATATTTAGAGTATTTTGTTGCTTCCTATGGTATGATAATATGGCAAAATCCTCTACAAAATTCAATATCAATTTACTATGCTGATTTTTTACAAAATACATAATACAATGAATACAAAAACCACCGTTTCATATTAAATGTGTGCTTACATAATGAATACAATAACCACCGGTTCATATTAAATTCTCTGCTCAAAACTCATTTGGACAAACACCAGAAAAAAAGTTTCATTGATTGCAAAATAGTTGTCCATCACAATTTTATTTAAATGAGAACTATATATTATCAACTCAGAACTGCTTTTAAATGAGAACCTTTCGTGTGAGATAAACCGTAGTCCTCTTATAGCATGCATGCACCTATATCTCACAAATTTGGTCACAAATACAAATTGCAAGACGTACTCGAGAATACTCAACCCTCGTTCGCCTCATATATATATTTTTTCATACAATATAATAGTCAAACATTTATACCATACAATAGGCAAACATTTATACCAAAGTAAAACTTGAACCTATTTCAACGTCTAACTTTTTCTATACAATAGTCAAAAATTATTTATACCATCAATGGATGAAAACTTACTCTGATAATCACTTACTATGCAAAGCAAGTTCTACATATCTTGTTTTACCCAATTTTAAAAATCTTATGTGGCCCTCCATGTTGAAAAATTAATAGACAATTTGATCATGCTAACTAGTGCCTCTTAGTTAAAGTTACCGAAAGAAGTGATATATATTTGAATGGAAATATTGTTTTTAAATTTTAAAAAAGTTGAATGCGCATAGGTAAATTTCAAGAATTCATTTAACACTTTTGCTTACTTAATCATTGCTCTAAAGCATTATTTACCATTTATTTAATAAAAATGGTATAATAGACTACATAAATAAACCTAGTAATATAGTACTACAGTAAACTCAACTCACTTTTCTTCACATATTTGACCTTAGAATAAGGTTGGGAATAAGCAAGGCCGGCCTACAAGGGCCTATGATTTGGCCTATACAGACTCAGGTCAGACCAGCCTATTTATTAAAAAGATCAGACTCAAGTTTTAAAAATAGTCTAATTTATTTAAATAAAGCCTACAAAGATAAAAATATACATAACTATTAAAACAACAATAGACTATTAATAATATTAGCAACTGATGAAATGGAGCAACTGATGAGGCATTTGTTTCAGAAGAGACCTAAGTTGAATATCCCGAGTTATATCACGGCTGGTGTAAATGAGGTCAAAAGGGATAGGAACAGAAGCCCTACAAGAACCCTTTCTGATTCTAGTGTAAATTCGAACTTTGTCCATGGTTCAGGATTACTATATGCTACTCGTCCTGCTAGTGTTGTTGATCACTGAAATATGCAAATATGAAAATGATTATTGATTATTCTAGTTGAAAATATGAAAGTTATTTGCTATAGTAATGATGGCTGGATATGTAGCATATCCAAAGAGTATTTTTTCTTATAATTTTAATTCTGATTTGAAGTTTTTTTTTTTTCTTTTTGTTTCCTTTATAATTTGTTCTGTTTTCTGTTTTAGGAGAGTTTAAGATACGATGATCATGGCAGATTGAATAAAACTTATACTAGTGGTTGTTTTGTGTGTTTGGCTAGAATAAAACGCTCATGAGTAGTTACACAAAGTGTGTGTGCGTGTGTTGAATACTTGTCTTTTGTTAACACACCCAATACTTAAGTATGGGCACCCACTATTTTCGAAAACTACATCTCATGAGAGTTTCTCCGTATAAAGATATATCCTAATACAAAAAAAAACTCCTCATCCGCGGTACATCAAAATATCCCATCACTAGCGACTGATCTAAAACAGATGCCGAGAAAGTGACTAAATGCATTGTGATCTAAGATATAATCTTCAAATGTGCCTTTGGCTCAAGGTTATATTGAGTATTAAATTTCCCTTGCACTAACTAACAAACATAACATTTTGGTTTCAAGCTTCCACAAAATGGCATCGAAAATAGATGCGAATACAATTCACAACTGCTGCATCACATGACAAATGCAGTAGGTTTGAGAATTACAGGGAAATCTACAAATAACACTACAAATACAATGATCGCAGAATAACATATGTAATGACTAATGACTACACGGAACCGCAATGCGCCTCAAGTTCCTTAGTGTTCTCGACAAACAACATTTTGATCCCAAAGTATATTTCAAACTAAAAAATGCAACAATGTATCTAATAAGAACTAAAGTCATAAGTTCAATTCAATTAACCAGAGCCGGACTAAGAAATTCCTGAATTTGAAAGTCATATATGATGTGATCTTACCAATATAACAGCACAGAAATATATATGAAACATATAAAATCCATTTGCTTACAACATTCTAGGATTGCTGCTACTAATGAAGTGAAAAAGCAATCTTTTTTCCACTACCAAATAAAAACTGAATTTAAACAACAATAAGTGTTTCTTTCTTCTATACAATTATTACTACTAAATTACAAAATTCAAAGAACTTGTCTATCAGCAGCATCAGCAACAATAGGCAATCTAGGTAATTGACCCAAAATGCAAGAAGAAGAACCATAAATCAAGCAAACCAACAAGAACAAAAACACAGTACTATCCAAACTCATCAACAAATCCAATCCAAACCCACCTCTTGGATTAAACCCTCTTTCCAAAAGATCAGGAAAAATCAACAGCACATCAAGAACAATAGCTTGCATTGTATTGAACCTGACATATCTACTAAAATTAGGGTTTCTGACAACAAAAAAGTAAAGTGTCAAAAACACAAGAAACCCATTAAAGGGAAAACTTTTAAAAACCCTAATAGCAGGAATCAATGGTTCAACAATAGCTTGAATAGGATAATATTGAGTGATTACAAATTTTCCATATTGAATGCCATCAAAGAAAGGGTAAAAGTAACAAAGAGCTGAAATTAAACGGTCAGTAGCATCAGCTGAATCACTGTCATTGGATTTGGCAACAATTAGGGTTCTTCTGAGTTTGTTGGATTTAGTGAGTTTCTTTGGAAGAACTTTTAGAGTGAGAAGAGAAGAATGGTTAAGAAAAGATGATTGAAGTGGTTTTTGTGAGAGAGTGAGTGATGAAATAGCTACAGAGGAGAAAAGGGTTGAGCTTGCCATGGTTAAAGCTTCAAACTTTGAAGAAAAGTTTGATTTTTGGTGAATGGGTGGATGGTAGTTTGGGAGGGTAAGGTGAAGAAGATGAGGAACCAACGTGTTTCTCTTTCAAACTAGTACTATTGTTTTTCATTAAATAATTTTTAAGATAAAAATTAAATATCTAAATTCTAAATTAATTTTTCACTATCAATAAATAACAAGTATTTTTTTTATCCTTAAGAAAAAATACAACTACTCCTTCTGCTCTTAATTATAAACAACTTTTTACTTTTTAAATTTATTGAATAACTAATGTATTTAGTTTATAATTAAGACTGAATACATTAATTATCTAATGAACCTAAAAAGTGAAAAATTACTTATAATTAATATTAGAAGAAGTACGTATTTTTTTCACTATTTAAAACTTACGTACTCTAAAGGTTTCAAAAAAAAAACTTATGTATTTTAAAGATAAATGAAGTATTTTTTTTATAATTTAAGACAAGAGTACATCACCCAAGGAGGTGTAATAGCTCAGTCGGCCAACCCCCTCACTCTGGCATTATACTTCAAGATCTTCTCTACTTTTGTAAAATACTAAAAGTCCCTTTAAAATTTCAACTTTTGTTAAATACCTTCGAAATTTAAAAATAGATAAATATCCTCTGAGATTGAAAGATGTCAGCAAATACTCCCTTGATCCATTAACTTCGTCAGTGACAATTTTAATAGTCAAATATCCACCTAAAGTTATAACTTATTATCAACTTATTGTCAAATACCTCCTAAAATTTCATCATCTGATTTTTCATCCTGACCATCTACATAAGATTCCTCAGCATCAGATTCAATAAACTTAGCCTTTAGAGTCTTAGAAGACTTCAAAGTTGATGGCAAAACCACAGACTTTGACTTCTTATGAGGTTTATCATAAACTAGTTTCATCTCATGACTAATGAGAGAACTAATCAACTCTTTAAGACTTAGTTTATTTAAATCCTCTTAGAAGGTAAATTCTTAGAATTCTTTACATGGTCAACAATTGTATAACTTTTCTTTAAGACTATAAGACCAAAAATAAGAAGGCTTAATAATGTTCAGATTTCCGTAAGTTCGCGCTTTATTAATATAAGTCCTTGTAAGTTTTTTTGTTTTAAGTAAGTCCCTACAATTATATTTCTTTTTCAAATTAGTCCCTAAATTCAAAATCCACAGGAAAATCTGCAGTTTTTGTGCAGATTTTTCTTCGAATTTTCCTGCAGATTTTGACTTTATGGTCTAATTTGAAAATGAAATGTAATTGTAAGGACTTACTTAAAACAAAAATAAAACTTACAGAGACTTATATAAAAAAAGCGCAAACTTACGGAGACCTGAACATTATTTAAGTCAAACAAAAATTTTAAATCTGACTACATAACTTCAATATTCTCATTATTTTTCATCTTAAACATTTCATACTGTTGAAGCAGAAAATTAACTTTAGATAATTTTCCACAATTTCTATTCATCTTCAAAAGTAAATGAATGAGCAAGATTCAACGACAATTTTTTTAACCAAAACAATGAAATACAAGCACTACCTCCCTATCAAGTCCCAACCTAACAAACTTTGTCCCCCATCCATGTTTTTCTTGTAATTTTAATTTACATCTTTGAATTTTTCTGAAATTATACATCCGTTATTGTTGAGTTGTCATCAGGTTCTTTATTACCATCTTCATGTATCTCGTCGAGACATAAAGGATTTACTTCCCATTTTCTGCTGCTTCTGTCCCACAGGGACTGCCTTGGAAAGGAAGCAACTTGTCTCTGCCCTCTTTCTGCATGAAGCATACTTCTTAAATCTACAGTTGTATCATTTAATTCACCACCCTTGCCATATTCCTCATGTTCAAAATCTTTTTCAACCTCGCCAACCTCATTATAAACTGGAATCATAAGGGTATCAACACCCCTTCTAGGTGATTCTATCGTTTCTTTTGGAATTGGAACCTTAGACCTGAAATTGTTTTTGGATGGAGGAATGGAAGAGAATAATACTTCTTTGAAATTATGTACTACCCCTTTGTTAAAAGGGTTGACTTGTCGGTCATACCGGTGTCTAAGATTTTCATAAAGAGACTGCACATAAAACAAAAGGAATTATCACTAACAGATGTAAGAAAAACAACCTACAAAGGAATATGAGTTTTCTTTATAAGGTTACACGGTGATGAGTTAAATAGTGTTCAAAGTACAAACCTGGTTTATGCTGATTAGATATGTATGAAAAAGAGTGAGTCCTCCAACGAAGCAGACAGAAGGGAAGCTGTATATTATTAGGGCCATGGAAGCAGGGGTTTTGATCATTGCTTTCCAAATTGATATTTCCTCTGAATTCTGGATCCTCTTGATGTAGACCCAACAAAAGCCTTGAATATATATGCAAAGAAGGGTTGCAGAGAAAACAAACATGTAGTAGAACCGATAATTTCGCTGCCGCCATGTACAATATAAGCAAAGAGGCAAAAAGAAGCAGAAAATTCTAACTTAGCAACTTCATAATCATATATCATCTGCAGATATTATTATTGTGTTTGTGCCATTGAAAGTGATATTTAGGCATGAAAATGCAACACACAATACTGCTACTGCATACTGGTTGTTAGATGTTGCCTTGATCTTGATCTTGTTCCATTATATATCAAACTTGGTTAATTAAAGATGATGAATTGAAACTTGTTTTGCAACATGTATATGTGGGCCCCTTATTAATTTGCTTCACGTGACACATGGTTTTTCACTTGGCTTTGCTTGTAACCTTCACGTGATGCACTCAGCTAGCTACATATATATATTGCCTTCATCATTTCACAGCCCCGACGGCAGAAGAAGAGAAAAGAGTGATAATTAGGTTTTCAAATTCCTTCTCCAACATTAGGCTAGATTACAAGAGGGTGATTCTTGGGTGTTATTTAGGGTTGGAAATTCATCTCTTTGATCTTTGTAAACACTATTATTTAAATCTCTTGGTCACGGGGAGAGATTTGGGAAAAGGGTAGAATTAGGGATGAAGCTCTAATTTCTTGCAACTCTTTTGAGTGAATCTCTTTGTAATCAAGAACAAGTTTGATAGTGGAACGGAGAGCTGCTCTCTCCCCCATAGTAGGTTGATTATAACTGAACTGGGTAAACAAATTTTGCATTTGTGTTCTTTATTGTTTTACTAGTTAGCTCTTGTTGATCATTATTGTTTTTATTCCATTTATTGGTTGCTAGTTTATTTGCCTCACACACTAGAAGGTTTATTGGTGTGTTATTTTAGTCGAATTCACAACAATTGGCGCCCACCGTGGGGCAAAGGGTTTGAATTAACTTAGCACCAATGGGTTCAAAATGGGATATTGAGAAGTTCACCGGGAGTAACGACTTTGGGTTGTGGAAGGAGAAAATGAGAGCGGTTTTGGTTCAACAAAAGTGTCTTGAAGCTTTAAAGGGAATTACACATATGTCAGCAAATCTCTCAGCTGAACAGAAGACCGAGATGAATGATAAGGCGGTTAGTGCTATTGTTTTGTGTCTCGGGGACAAGGTGTTGAGAGAGGTTGCGAGTGAGACTTCGGCGGTGTCGCTTTGGACGAAACTTGAGTCAATGTATATGACCAAGTCCTTAGCTCGTAGATGGTGCCTCAAGAATCAACTCTACCTCTATCGTATGGTGGAGAATAGGTCCGTGGTGGAACAACTTGCGGAGTTTAACAAGATCATTGATGATTTGGCGAACATTGATGAGGTTTTAAAAGATGAGGACAAAGTTTTTCATTTGTTGTGTGCTTTACCTAAGTCATTCGAGAGTTTTAGGGAAGCATTGCTTTATGGCAAAGAAGGCACTATCACCTTGGATGAAGTTCAATCGGCTTTGAGAACCAAGGAAATGACTAAGTTGAGAGACTTGAAAATTGATGATAGTGGAGAAGGCTTGAATGCTATGAGAGGTAGAAGTGAGCATAAAGGCAAAGGAAAAGGAAAGAAGTATAGGTCCAAGTCTAGGCCGAAGAGTGATGGTGGTGGCAAGCTAAAATGCTATCATTGTCATGAACCGGGACACTTCAAGAAGGATTGCCCTCAAAGGAAGGGTGGTGGTAGTTCGTCGGCTCAAATTGTCACTAGTGATGAAGGTTATGAGAGCGCGGGTGCACTAACGGTTACAAGTTGGGAATCGGAGAAGGGTTGGGTCATGGACTCGGGTTGCTCTTATCACATGTGTCCAAGAAAGGAATACTTTGAGACCTTGGAACTTAAAGAAAGTGGAGTTGTCCGTCTTGGTAACAATAAGGCGTGCAAGGTTCAAGGTGTGGGTACGATCCGTCTCAAAATGTTTGATGATCGTGATTTCCTTTTGAAGGATGTGAGGTATATTCCCGAACTTAAGAGAAATTTAATTTCAATAAGCATGTTTGGTATCAGAGCAATAATCCTCGGACAAGTTTTTGGGGTGGGATCGTTCTTGATTATGTATGCTTTAATTGATGTGTGATCTTTGTTGTGGTTGACTTTTTATAGTTCATGTTCTTAGTGTGATGCTTGTAAGGTGATAATAGTATGATTTCCTTTCTATTGAATAATTTTTGTAAACTCTCACTGGAAAGTTATAATTTGGGTCATTTTTGTTTTTTTTTTTTAGAAAATAATTTTATGATAATAAGAATATGTATATAATACTATTGTTCTGAAAAAATACTTTTGGCATCTCTTTTCAAAAGTTTGAAAGTAATACTCATTTTACGTATGATAGTTTTATTGTCTATCACTAAAGTTATTTTTTTAAAACTGTGTTTATTTTTATAAAGTAAGAAAAAAAAAAGTGTTTATTAGATATCAAAGTATAGGGAGAACTAGTCTATGTTAACTAATCAAATTAATTCGTTCTTAAGACATGATATAAAAATATACTATATATAATATGTATGTTTGTATTGTATAATGTGAATTTCTTTCTGCCATTGAGGTTTCCCTTTTGAAGTAAGGGGTCTAGTTTTAGGCGTACAGTGGTGATTTTAAGTTGGGTTTTGTCTCAGTGATATGATTATGCATAGTTATTCTTTACTGCTATTTATTTTTATGGTTTGAGATCTATGTGTGATATTAGTTTTTGTGGTATCATTATCTTCGTGGCTTAGTGGCTTAGTGAAAAGTCTTAATAACAAATATTATCTTTGTGGCTTAGTGGAAGGTCTTAATGGCAAATTTTATCTTCGTGACTTTGGAAGGCTTTAATGGCAAATACTATCTTTGTGGCTTAGTGGCTTAGTGGAAGGTCTTAATGACGAATATTATCTTGGTGGTTTAGTGTCAGTAATGATTAATGTGTTCACAGCCCTATTGGTGGTGTATCATTTGAAATGAATTTTTTATATTATATAAGAATTGTTTAAAATAAAGTGTGCTTACTTGACATCAGAGTGCGCAGCGAAAAACTGACATTTTATTTTAATGTTAAATTTTCTTATCTTGTTGATGTTGATTAAGAGGAGTAGTACCCTATTTTATTTTTAAGTTTTTTTCTTATAATGTAGTTTTGAGGACGAAACTTTTTTAAGAGGGTAAGAATGTAAGACCCCAATATTTTATGTATATTATTTTTAATAATTTTCTCAATTATTAATTATTCAATGATTTATCATATGTGTATAGTTATATTTTATTAATTGTTATTGTCCTATTTTAATTATTTATTTTATAAATAACTATAGAGAATGTGATAATATTGGAACTATGGTCAACGTTAAAATATTAATTTAGTTTATTATCTTATGAGTTAGTAAATAAGCAAAGATTTTTTAAAAGAAAAAAATAGTTAAGAAAACTCAATATTATTAAAGGGTGATTCACTAACTTAAAATGCAAATAGATAGCATAAATTAGTTGAATTGAAAACGTGAGTTACTATCCCCTTTTCTCAATCCATGCTATTCGGCTAATACATAATTTTAGTGGACAGTTACAGTGAGAAACTAATTAAAAACGTGCACCAGATTAAAATGGTAGTAGCTATTTTTCAATATAAATTCATTCTCTTGGTTTCTTTTATTGGGCTTAAATTTGTACTTCTTTACCGTAACTTTGGTATTCTAAATGGCCACCAATTCATTGCCCGTAGCAATTCTTAATAGCAAAAGTGGTCTTTGATCGTGCGGTTGTTCGTGTGCCGTAGTCTAGAATCAATATCATTGGAGGGAAAGCTTTTAAAGGTAAGGACTTTTATTCCGGTAAAATCATATGGACTATGGAATCATAGGGTAGGATGGTGGTAGAGTTTTCATCAAATATTAGATAAAAACTATAGTACAAATAAAAATAATAATTAAGAACCTACTCTTGTTTTATTATTATTATTATATGATTTATGTTTTTGGTTGAATCTAGATTTAATTTTGCAATTATATGTATGTATTGGTATTCATTATGAGTGTTTGGCATAATTTATTTAAACTTGGAGAGTGGATCTGAATGAGTGTATGTATATTAAATAGCATGTTTGTGAACTTTGTATCCATCAAGATGTGTACGTAATTTAGATATATCATATGTTTTGTTCGGTTTGGTAGAGGAAGAAAATGAATAGATAATGGTATAGAGTCATGCATCATGGTAGAGTCGGTAGGGTGTGAATCGGTGTGTCGGGTTTACTAGTTTTCGCCTGTGTGGCGGGTTTGACAGTTTTGAGCCTGTGTGGCATGTTTAATGGTTTTCGCCTGTGTGGCGGGTTTGACGGTTTCGGGCCTGTGTGGCATGTTTAATGGTTTTCGCCTGTGTGGCGGGTTTGACGGTTTCGGGCCTGTGTGGCATGTTTAATGGTTTTTGCTTGTGTGGCGGGTTTGGCAGTTTTGAGCCTGTGTGGCAGGGTGAGCCTTAGTGGCAGTTTTCTCTTTATTGAAATGGTTACATATCCGGATCATGGTCTAGTTGCATATCATGCATTGTGTCGTAAAAGTCTGGTTTCCCTAGTTATTAATTTATTTGTGTTAATTGATTTTATCTTTTATGTGGTGAGTGTTTTACTATTCTTCTTACTTTATGCTTCTATGTTCTATATGATCGTACTTGTGGTTTAGGAATATTGACCCTTGCAACCAACATTTTAGGTACCAAAGTTGATGCAGTGTATGATGATTGAAGCTTGCGTACGCGGCAGGGGAAAATAAATTGGGTTTTATCATTTGTATTTCGAAACAATTATTCTGACAAATGTATTTTACTTTTGAAATATTTAGTATAATGATTTTATTCAAAGTAGCAATTCAATTATAATTTATATTTATGAAAGAAAAAAATACAGCAACATTTTCTAACTAAATTAACATTTTTTAAATAATATTAAGGTTAAAATTTCAGGATGTTACAAATTGTACCCTAGGCAAGCAACATAAAGTGAAGTTTGGGGTTGGGGTGCATAAATCTAGTAGACCATTCGAGTATGTTCACTCGGATCTTTGGGGTCCTGCATCGGTTTCTACTCATGGTGGAGGTTCATATTTTCTAAGTATTGTTGATGATTATTCTAGGAGGGTATGGGTGCATATCATTAAAAATAAAAGTGATACTTTTGAGAAGTTTAAAGAATGGCATACCTTGATAGAAAATCAAACTGGAACTAAACTTAAAGTGTTGAGAACTGACAATGGCTTGGAGTTTGTTTCAGAGCAATTTAATGAGTTTTGCAGGAAAAAAAGGTATAAAGAGGCATAAAACCGTTGCATACACACCGCAACAAAATGGCCTAGCTGAGAGGATGAATAGGACTTTGTTGGAGCGGGTGAGATGTATGTTGTTGGGAGCTGGATTGCCCAAGAGTTTCTGGGGAGAAGCAGTTACTACTGCTGCTTATTTGATCAACAGATGTCCATCAACAGGAATTGATCTGAAGACACCAATGGAGGTTTGGAGTGGTAGGCCGGCTGACTACTCTAATTTGAAGGTTTTTGGATCTTTGACATTTGCTCACATCAAGCAAGACAAACTTGATGCTAGAGCAGTAAAATGCATTTTCATTGGTTATCCTGAGGGTGTGAAGGGTTACAAACTGTGGATGATGGGACCTGGGAGATCAAAGTTTATTATAAGTCGGGATGTTACTTTTGATGAGACCCGGATGGGGATGAAGTGTAAAGAACCGGAAGAAAGACCAGAAACTGGGGTTGAAAAAATTCAGTTTGAGGTGGAGCCTTCCACTGATGAGAGGGTAGAGGAGGTTGAGACTCTGGTACCTGAGGAGAGTGGGTGTGATGAAATAACTGCTCCGGACTATCAGCTAGCTAGAGATAGGGAGAGGAGAGTTATTCGCCCACCTAATAGATTCGGTCATGCTGACCTTATTTGTTATGCTTTGAATGCGGCTGAAGAATTGCAAGACTCGGAACCAAAGAACTTCAGAGAAGCATTAGAAATCATTGATGGCAAGGAATGGTTGAAGGCAATGAATGATGAAATGCTTTCATTGAAGAAGAACCATACTTGGGTACTTGTGCCACTACCTAAGAAGAAAAGGGTAGTTGGTAGCAAGTGGGTGTTCAAGAAAAAAGAAGGTATACCGGAGGTTGAAGCACCAAGGTATAAAGCAAGACTTGTAGGAAAGGGTTTTACTCAGGTGGAGGGAATTGATTACAATGAGATTTTCTCACCGGTGGTGAAACATTGTTCTATAAGGGTTCTTATGGCTATTGTGAATCGGTATGATCTTGAGTTGGAACAAATGGATGTCAAGACCGCATTTCTACATGGTGAGTTAGAAGAAACGATCTACATGCAACAACCCGAAGGTTTTGTGGAAGATAGTTCAAAAGTATGCTTGTTGAAAAAATCTTTGTATGGGTTGAAGCAAAGTCCAAGGCAATGGTATCGTCGGTTTGATGATTTTCTCTTGAAAATCGGTTTTGTGAGAAGCAATTATGATAGTTGTGTGTACATGTTGAAGAGGAATGAGAAAGTCATTCTCTACCTCCTTCTTTATGTAGATGATATTCTCATGGCAAGTTATGATAAACATGAGATTCAATTGCTCAAGGAAAAATTAAATGATGAATTTGAGATGAAGGATCTTGGAAATGCAAAGAGGATACTTTGTATGGATATCGTTAGAGACCGGAGTAAAGGTGAATTATTTTTATCTCAACATGATTATTTGAAGAAAGTGGTGGAGCGGTTTAGAATGTCGGATTCTAAGTTTGTGAATACACCACTTGGTCACCATTCAAAGTTGTCAATTAAAAATTGTCCTCAATTCAAGGATGAGAGGAAGAATATGGAGAGTACTCCCTATGCAAGTGGGGTTGGAAGCATCATGTATGGTATGGTTTGTACTAGACCGGATTTATCCTATGCTATAAGTGTGGTAAGTCGGTTTATGGCAAATCCGGGTCAAGTTCATTGGCAAGCTTTGAAGTGGGTTTTGAGATATTTGAATGGGTCCTTGAAGGGTGGTCTTAGGTACAAGAGGATTGATCCGGGAAGAGATGCCTTGGAAGGATATGTGGATGCGGATTATGCGGGTAATGTTGACACTAGAAAATCCTTATCGGGTTTTGTGTTCACATTGTTTGGTACGGCGGTTACTTGGAAGGCTAACCAACAATCCGTTGTGGCTTTGTCAACAACTCAAGCGGAATACATAGCCCTTGTTGAAGGGGTCAAGGAAGCCATATGGTTGAAGGGTATGATTGGTGAAATGGGGATTAGTCAAGGTTGTGTGAAAATACATTGTGATAGCCAAAGTGCAATTCATTTGGCGAATCATCAAGTGTATCATGAGAGGACAAAACACATTGACATCCGGTTGCATTTTGTTAGAGACATGATTGAGTCTAAAGAAATCATGGTGGAGAAAATTGCATCGGAGGAGAATCCGGCGGATATGTTCACCAAATCACTACCTAGATCAAGGTTCAAGCATTGCTTGGACTTGATCAACTTCGAAGAGTAATCGAAGGATGGAAGAGAGCAGCATGGTGGTTGGTGGGAAGTTGACACCGCCATCAAGATAAAGTCAAGGTGGAGATTTGTTAGTTGTTGCCTTGATCTTGATCTTGTTCCATTATATATCAAACTTGGTTAATTAAAGATGATGAATTGAAACTTGTTTTGCAACATGTATATGTGGGCCCCTTATTAATTTGCTTCACGTGACACATGGTTTTTCACTTGGCTTTGCTTGTAACCTTCACGTGATGCACTCAGCTAGCTACATATATATATTGCCTTCATCATTTCACAGCCCCGACGGCAGAAGAAGAGAAAAGAGTGATAATTAGGTTTTCAAGTTCCTTCTCCAACATTAGGCTAGATTACAAGAGGGTGATTCTTGGGTGTTATTTAGGGTTGGAAATTCATCTCTTTGATCTTTGTAAACACTATTATTTAAATCTCTTGGTCACGGGGAGAGATTTGGGAAAAGGGTAGAATTAGGGATGAAGCTCTAATTTCTTGTAACTCTTTTGAGTGAATCTCTTTGTAATCAAGAACAAGTTTGATAGTGGAACGGAGAGTTGCTCTCTCCCCCAGAGTAGGTTGATTATAACTGAACTGGGTAAACAAATTTTGCATTTGTGTTCTTTATTGCTTTACTAGTTAGCTCTTGTTGATCATTATTGTTTTTATTCTATTTATTGGTTGCTAGTTTATTTGCCTCACACACTAGAAAGTTTATTGGTGTGTTATTTTAGTCGAATTCACAACACTGGTGAGTATAGCTCTACTCAACAAGGAAAATGTTCAATGTTAAAACCAAATTATAACATTGAGATAAGAAATCTTGCAAGCGTATTTAGAAAGAGACACACTATATTTTCTACTGATTATTAAATCTTCAAACCTATGCTCTAATAGCATATGATCAAATACTAATCAAACATAAAAAAAAATCATGGTAAATCAATTCATGAATAGTAATAAGATTTTAACTTTATTTTCAGCATAACAATAGAGAATTATTACTTACAAAGATTGTGAGAACAATAACAACAATCAAAATTGAATATCCAGAGTGATGAGGAAAATCATCCAACAATTTTCTAGCAACAAAAGCACAAAAAACAACAACAGGAGCAATCACAAGAAATAGTGATGTAAATATAGATTTCACATCTGGTCCAAATATTAACCTCCCTCCAAGAACAAACACCTGAAGAAAAAATAAAGCTTGATTAAATTAAAACAGTACAAAAGCTTGATAATTTGTGTATAAGATAGAAAACATAAATTGATTATGTTGACTTACGTTACTGCCTTTCCACGCGCGATAAGTTCTCATCAACGTAGGATCAACTGTATTTTCGGCACTTGCATCGTCTGAGTTCACCGGCGCCGGAGGATGCATTTGATCTTCTGGTTTCAATGTGCATGAAGTTCAACAAAATTATGAGTTAGTTTACAAAATTATCTTTCATTAATAGTATGAGAAATATTAATAGTCAAAACGACATATATTTTAGTACGGAGGTAATAATATATTTTTGTTTAAAATTTGGCATCTGATCGAAAGGTTGGCTAATACGAAGGACAAATCTCACTGTTCATTTCCACGAGGCCATTTAAAATTAGAGGAAACTTCTGTATGAATTAGGTCACCGAAATTGGTGCTGTAAATCGAATTTAAGACATTAAAAGATATTGTTAAATTGAACATATCAACTCATGTTTTGTAGATCGCAAATGGACTTGACCAAAGTAAGAATATTTCTCGTTACTATGTCGATCTAAGATGCATAGAGTAAGGTATGACTATGAGTTGGGTATTATAGTACACATATTGTATATATTTGATAAAGTTTACAAAATTGTATACTTTCTTCGAATTTATTCATAAACAAAAGTGAACCTTTCAGGTTCATTGCATATTTGATGTATCTGGAATCTGGTCTATTCATAATAGATCATATACATATTAGTTATTCAATGAATTAAAAAACTCACTTTTATTTATAAATAAGACCATACAAAATACTCCCTCCCACTTTTATTTAAGGTGAAGTTTTTCAAACGACAAACGAATGTGGTGGCTCACACGCTTGCTAGAGCGGCCGTTTCTTGGGATAGTCGTTATTACTGAGTTTTTACCTACTTGTATTGAAACTATGTTGATTAATGAAATGTTTTGAGTTTGTGTTATTCAAAAAAAAAAATACTCTCTCCATCCTAAAATATGAGAAAAAATTGGTTAAAGAAAATTGATATATCTAAACCAATTTTTTAGTTAAATACCATCAACTTTTTTTAACTATTTTTCTCTTATATTTTGATATGGAAGAAGTATATATCATAGCGTATATGTGACTTTGCATATGCCAATCATCATCAATGTATATAGTGAGATGCAATCGTCCCCATTGTGTTTCCACTAAGAACCTTCAACAAAGGTTGTAGACCTTCAGAATATGTTAAAGCATAATTGATCCACTATTGAAAGTGAATGCTCAGAATAATACGAGTAAGGTCTTTTCATTGAGACTTTAAATTGTAATTCTATATTCTAATATAAATAACAAAAATAATAATGGTATATACAATATACAATAAACGACATAAAAAAAAAACATTGCATTACGGTATAAGAGCAAGCTTTGAGACTTACCGAACAGAGAGAGCATGTTTTTGAGTGGCCGGGAGTGGTGACTAGGGTTTATGGTATGTTGGTACAATTCTCTTTGTATTACAGTATGTAAGAGTGAATAAAATATGTCAATATATAATTAGTAAGATTGTTTCTAAAAATAGCTCCTTGATTTTATATATATTTATGTTACTATAATCACATTCTTGATTTTGTCTCGTCACTTGCTACCTATTTTGTCCAATTTCATAACTAATTTTTAAATTATAGAACATATAACAAAAGTTATCCTAACCCGTCTTCTATTTTTTAACATATCAAACACATCCATAGATAAATATATTTTAACATCAACCTTTGATGTCAAATCCAACCACAAATTAGGTGGTTAATATTAGAGTCAATTGATGACTAATGAATTACTATACATATGTTAGATTGTACTATTTCCGTCCTTAAATATAAAATTCTGTTTGACTAAATTCTACTATTCATCTAACATATAAGATCTTGTTTGATTTGTTTGGATGAATATTTTGGAAATATCAAAATTTTATTATTTTTACTACTAAATAATTAAAGATGGGGATTGCTAACTTTGACCCGAGTCAAAGTTAGCACAAACGTATGTGCAATGATCAAACAAAGTCTTATATTTAGGGACGGAGATAATACTTTACTAGAATGTCAACTTTTTTTTTTCTTTCAAATTTTGGTCAAAATAACACATTTCTTAGACCATCTCCGATAGTAGGTTTTTATGAATTAGTACCTATTAAGAACAAATATCTATTAGGTACTCCCATTAAGAGCACATACAAAATTGGTACTTAACGGGTCTTATTAAGTATCTGTTCTTAAATAAACATTTTCTCTTTCTTGGTTCTTAACGATCCCACATATTTTATAGATTATTTTTTTCCTACTACATGCTTCTATGATATATATAGTAAATACAGTAATAATTTATTATTAAATTAAATTATGTATAATTTTTGGGAAGATCTATTAAGAACTTTTTAAATAAGTGCTGGATATGAGAATTTTAATGCTTATTAGATACTATTATTAAAAAATTATAAATAAATAATATGTCCCGTTGGAGTCTTTTAAATACTCCAAAATTGAGTTTTGATGGTCATAGGACTTATAGTTTCACTTGTTCTTCATAAAGTTAATGTAAAGATTCTTTTATGGACTTGGCTTGGCTAAGCTATGTTACATATTTACTGCAGTGTTTGCTATTAGAACTAGATCGAAGTACAATTTTAGTTATATAGAGTTATAAAAGTACAATTATGTTTGCATGCAAAACAAGTACTAGTTCACTTTACTTGTACTTCAGATTTCAGAATCTGACTTCATCACTCATCACTGCCTTGAATTTTTGAAGAAGTTTCCCTTGTAAGCATCTCCATCATTTATATACTGTACTACTACGTGATTTATGAATCTTAATGCCCGGATTTATTTGGTTTAAAAATGTAAACTAGATTACATCATGTGTTGGTGTTGGAAGTGGCATTTCCATCTATTTATTGGGTCCTTTCTTATTGCAATGTTGTGGTCTTTTGAAGGTAAACCTGTCCACTACCATATACATATGTGTGCATTATTAATTGTAGGGCAAAAGATGTGAAATGAATAGTTTAAGTTTATCACTAAATTTTCTTCCTTTTCAAGGAAGTAATTATATTTTGTAGACATATGATATTTTTTTGGAGATGGATTATATTATTTCCGCCACTATGTATTCAACGTTAATCGAGCCCATATAAAAAATAGAATTGAACAAAACTAAAAAGATGAATGAATGATTGAGATAAATATAAAATATAAAACGTGAGTAAAAAGACTTAAGCGAATTAAAATCTTACTTTTTCCCAAATGTGTTATTTTTGAAAAATGTAGAGTGGGTAAAGATGTCACAATGGCCTCTATAGTGATCATAATATCATCATATCATGCAAGAAACTGAAGAGTTTTGACTATTATACTTGTTTTACAAAGTACAAACCAACACACACAAAATATTTTAATAGTAATAATTTGGAGACAAGCATTTCACTAATACAAATGGGTGGCAATGGTTTGTAATATACTTATAATCAGTGGTCACATATGATATGATATACATCGACTTTGCATATAAGAGCATAAACATCGCCCGTTTCTTTACTGTGCAAAAACACAATTAGTGTATATTGGGTGTTTAGTAGGACCTATTTTAACAAGTCAAACACATTATTAAATGATGTTGCAACAAACTGTGAATATTAAAATGACAATTTATGTGCAGTCTCCAACATATAATAATAATATTACATGTTTGACATATAATATCATTTGAGCATTTTAATATTCATTATATGCACATAATCCTAAGTGGTAGCATCTCTTCTCCTAAGTGGTCATGCAGCAAAACAACATGCATAGAAAATTGACAAACTTCAAACATATAATATTCATTAAACTAGACATATAATTGAAACTAGTATTTGTCGGTTATATTCCACAACAAAAGCCTACGCAAATGCTTCCTTACATATATGTAAGTGTTAGCCTTGTGTTCATGTCTAAGCAAGAAACTGCATAATTACTAATATAGCACAACAAAATGCCATGCCACCACAAAATATTGAAACTAATGGCTTGTGTCCCATAGATTCTAGGGAAGCTAAGATTTAAATGTTTGAGCAAATTTTGCTCTAAAAAATGTACTCCAAAATGCATAACCAATCAAAAAGTATATAATGATAAATCGATCTATATATCTCCCAGCAGTCACACCTGATCTCCTCAGCGACGCTTCACCCTATTTATAACCTCCTCACCTCTTTCTTCTTTTTCCAATTCTTCCTCTGCTAGTTTTTCCAGCTCTTCCTGAATCATAGTCTTTATAGATGCCTTTCTCCGGGTGAGATCCACGTTGAATCGCTCACCTGAACAATGGTCAACATCAATAATATTATTATTAGCCATATAAACTTAAGCAAAAGTTTTTGTTATTCTTTTCATGAATGTGAATATTGTACAATTTCTTTCTATATCCAAAATTCTTGATCATTGATAAATAGGGACTTTTCTCTTAACGCCATAAAAGTTACCGCATATGTCATGTAATCTGATAGTTACAACTGAAAAATATATCATTGTAAAACTTAAATCAATGTCAAAAAGGAAATAATAATACTGAAAAGGACATACCGAGTAGCCTCACAGTGTCAGCAAATGTAGCCTGCAAAAGCGAGAAAAAATGTTATAATTTTGAACAACAGAAAACCTTCACTAGAGGCATAATTAAGATTAAAATCAAAACATTAAAAGGTCGGATCAACACAACAACAATGCTAATCTAGTTGTTCATAAGTTCAACTATTAGTGATGAAGGAACCAAACAATTTTCAAAGATAATGAAACTTCTTACCGTATTGAAGTCAACTACTTTGAGAAGATCACATAATGCATTCCGTAGCTCATCATTGCTGGGGTTTGACCCCTTTATGTTCTTGTCCTCTCTTTTAGTAACCTTTTCTGCTTGATAAATACATAAAAGAAGATTCACAAAGTTAATATATTCCTTTTTAAGATTTTAACGCCCGTCATAAGCTATATTTCACCAATCACTAGAACACAAAAGGTCAAAGAGTTCACGACGTATACCTTTTTTGTCTTTGGAGGAAGACTTGGTGAGGCTCGAGGTCTTCTGCTTTCCTTGTTTTACATTTTTCTTCTTTCTTGATAAGACCTTTGGACTTCCCTCACTACCATCATGATTAGACTCAGAGTGTGTAGACAATGCTTTGTCAGAAGTTCTCTTTCGTGCTGTGCGAGGTTTTGTTTTAACTGCCGTTTCCATTGCTTTACTTTTTGCAGCAGATTCTTTCTGTCTGGAAGATGTTCTATTTGTTTTAGTCACTTTCTTCACATCTTCAGATTCCTTTTTATCCTCACTTACAGATTTCTCAGGCATTTCATCCTCGGATTTGTCAGGAACACCTTTTTCATTTTCCTCATCTTTCTGTTTTCCCTCAGACACATTTTCAGTTTCAGTTATTCTCTTTCTCTCCTCTGCTACTGAAGAATCTTCATTTGTCTTCCGACTCTGAAAAATATACCATAAAGGTTAAAAAGCCAAATTTATTGGTTTTAAAGCTTTTACCACTTGATGTTCTTGAACCATGAAATCTCACCTTAGCTGAACGTCTTGGTGCTGCTGTTCCAGATATCGATAAACCTTGTTTTGCTATCCGCTTGCGCTTTTTTCCTTTAATCGACTGATAAAAGGAAAAGCATAAATAATATGAATAGTTGTATCCGAAGAAACACCAGTCTTGAGTAAAAATAAAATAACACATCAGCGGAAAATGTTTAAAAGAAAAGGGAAGTATTATAGACCTTTTCATCTTCGGATTTGTCGGGAACATCGTTTTTAATTTCCTCTTCATCTTTCTTTGCTTTCTCAGACTCACTTTCTTTGTCAGTTGTAGTCTCTCTTTTCTCTGCTACAGAAGAATCTTCATTTTTCTTCGTACTCTAAAAAATATACCGTAAAGGTTAAAAAGCCAAGTTTATTGGTTTTAAAGCATTTTACCGCTTCTAGTATATATCTTATATTATATTTCAAATTTCAGCAATTAAAACAATGGAATCTCACCCTAGCAGAACGTCTTGATGTTGTAGTTTCCGGTCTCGATGAACCTTGTTTTGCTGTGCGCTTGTGCTTTTTACCTTTAATCGACTAATAAAAGGAAAAACATAAATCATATAAATAGTTGCACCCGAAGAAACACTGAGTATTAAGTAAAAGCAGAATAAAATAATACACCAGGGGAAAAGTTTGAATTGAAAAGGGAAGTGTAGCAGACCTTTTCATCTTCAGATTTGTCAGGAACATCATTTTTATTTTCCTCTCCATCTTTCTTTTCTTTCTCAGACTCACTTCTATCTGCTACAGTTGGAGTCTTCCGCTTATCTGCTACAGAAGAATCTTCATTTTTCTTCTGACTCTGAAAATATCATAAAGGTTAGAAAGCCAAATTTATTGGTTATAAAGCATTTAACCACTTATAGTATAAATCTAATTTTACATTTCAAATTACTGCAATTAAAATAAGGTTGAAAAGAAAAGCAAAACATAATAGACCTTTTCATCTTCGGATTTGTCAGGAACATTGTTTTTATTTTCCTCTTCAACTTTCCCTTCTTTCAAAGACTCACTTTCTTTGTCAGTTTTAGTCTTTCTCTTCTCTGCTACCGAAGAATCTTCATTTGTCTTCCGACTCTGAAAAATATACCATAAAGGTTAGAAAGCAAAATTTACCAGTTATCAAGCACTTTATCACTTGTTTTGCTATCCGCTTGCGCTTCTTTCCTTTAATCGACTGATAAAAGGAAAAGCATAAATAATATGAATAGTTGTATCCGAAGAAACACCAGTCTTGAGTAAAAATAGAATAACACACCAGCGGAAAATGTTTAAAAGAAAAGGGAAGTATAATAGACCTTTTCATCTTCGGATTTGTTGGGAACATCGTTTTTATTTTCCTCTTCATCTTTCTTTTCTTTCTCAGACTCACTTTCTTTGTCAGCTGTAGTCTCTCTTTTCTCTGCTACAGAAGAATCTTCATTTTTCTTCGTACTCTAAAAAATATACCGTAAAGGTTAAAAAGCCAAGTTTATTGGTTTTAAAGCCTTTTACCGCTTTTCAAATTTCAGCAATTAAAACAATGGAATCTCACCCTATCAGAACGTCTTGATGTTGTAGTTTTTGGTCTCGATGAACCTTGTTTTGCTGTGCGCTTGCGTTTTTTTCCTTTAATCGACTGATAACAGGAAAAACATAAATAATATAAATAGTTGCACCCGAAGAAACACTGAGTATTAAGTAAAAACAGAATAAAATAATACGCCAGGGCAAAAGTTTGAATTGAAAAGGGAAGTGTAGCAGACCTTTTCATCTTCAGATTTGCCAGTAACATCATTTTTATTTTCCTCTCCATCTTTCTTTTCTTTCTCAGACTCACTTCTATCTGCTACAGTTGCAGTCTTCTGCTTATCTGCTACAGAAGAATCTTCATTGTTCTTCTGACTCTGAAAATACCATAAAGGTTAGAAAGCCAAATTTATTGGTTATAAAGCATTTAACCACTTATAGTATATATCTAATTTTACATTTCAAATTACTGCAATTAAAATAAAGTTGAAAAGAAAAGCAAAACATAATAGACCTTTTCATCTTCGGATTTGTCAGGAACATTGTTTTTATTTTCCTCTTCAACTTTCCCTTCTTTCACAGACTCACTTTCTTTGTCAGTTTTAGTGTTTCTCTTCTCTGCTACCGAAGAATCTTCATTTTTCTTCCGACTCTGAAAAATATACCATAAAGGTTAGAAAGCAAAATTTATCGGTTATAAAGCACTTTATCACTTATAGTATATATCTAAGATTACATATCAAATTACTGCAATTAAAACCATGAAATCTCACCTTAGCAGCTGTTCCAGATTTTGACGAACCTTGTTTTTCTATGCCCTTTTTTCCTCTAACAGACTGATAATAGGGAAAGCATAAATAATATGAATATTTGCAGCAGAAATACTCGTCTTGAGTAAAAACAGAATATTATAACAAACTAAGTTAGGGGAGAAAGTTGAAAACAAAGTATAATAAACCTTTTCTTGTTCTGCAAGCAATACATTTGTTGTGACATGAGGAGCAACCAGATAGTCTATTAACTTTGCAATAATATCTTCCTGCATATGTAGAAGATTAATAACAATAATGATAGTAACATGAGAAACAATGAAGATGTTAAGTCAATAAAAAAAGGCATCAAGGGAAGCATCAGCAATTCCCTTGATGGACACGTCATACTCAAGCATGAAACGAGTATAAGATTGTGGTAATTCGACAACTTCTAAAATTTCCAAGACATGACCCGAGTGTAATATTATATGAAAAGAGATGATCAAAATGTTAAAAGCATGGGTCATTCATTATAGATAACGGCGTAATAAAATGCTAGGGTTTATCTAATTATTGTGGTATTCCAACCTGTATTGATATAAATAAAAATTCAAAACATAAGTGAAATATTTATAAAATACAACTAGTAGAATCCAAAGTGCACAACATGGACACAACTACTATCTAGTGTTCGTGCTTGCCCTGCCATAACAAATGTGTCAAAAAGGTTAAGCCAACAAACCTTCCGTGTATTTATGTTCGTAACTGACATGTCAAGCACATCGCAGAAATCCATCAACTTCTCTTTATTGCATTTGTCAAATTTTTCTTTTACTTTAATCATTTGTGTTTCCTGCAGGAACAATATTTGGATTTAGAAGTGTTAAAAGTCCATGTGTTTTTTTAATATTCCTAGATTAGATGATTCCTAGGCTAATTGTTAGTATTCCTACTCATTATTCAACTTCCTAGGTTACTGCTTATTTATTGAGATTCTATGTACTTGTTATAACATTATTATAAATACAAGTTGTGTGATCTCATTATAGACACACAGAGTTTACATATTTTAACATGGTATCAAAGCAGGTTCTGATTCTCTGATCTGACTCTGTGCTTCATTATCGCTGCCGGTGGCGCTATTTGCCACCGGCAGCACCTACTTTCTAGCAATCTTCCGCTATCTTCTCCATCTTCAAATAGTGTTGTCAGTATGCTAGCCACGACCAGACACCACCAACCGCCGTGGAATAGTTTGGCGAGCTCGACAGTGCTTTTCCCGTCTCCAACCTCCTCCACAAGCACTTTTGTGCACTGTTGCCTTTCCTACATATGATTCATATCAGTGGTGCCTTTTTCTTCCCATCGACGAATCAATCCGGTGGTGAAGCATTTCCCACATATGGATCATATTAGTAAAGCGTTTTCTTCCCATCAATGATCAATCCTGCTGGTGCCTCTTTTCCCACAGATTAATCATTAATGGTGCTTTCTCTTCCCTCTGCCACATTCAGAGGTGCTTTTCATCCCTCTGCCATCTTTCAGAGGTGCTTTTCATCCCTCTGCTGCATTCAGAGCTGTTTTTCTTCCCTCTGCCATCTTTCAGAGGTGCTTTTCCAGCAATTGTTTTTCTCTTTCGCCTTGATGGTCATGTCTGGCGCCAGATCTGTTGTTGCCTCCATAAAGCAACAACTGTCAAACTTAGTTTCAATTGTTTTGTGAGAAAATGTTTTGATGTAACAAGCTTAAAGCATAGTACGCTTTAGCTTGAGGAGGAGTGTTAAAAGTCCATGTGTTTTTTTAATATTCCTAGATTAGATGATTCCTAGGCTAATTGTTAGTATTCCTACTCATTATTCAACTTCCTAGGTTAGTGCTTATTTATTGAGATTCTATGTACTTGTTATAACATTATTATAAATACAAGTTGTGTGATCTCATTATAGACACACAGAGTTTACATATTTTAACAAGAAGCTTACACAGGGAAGCACTTTATTATGGATAAAAGCAAGCACTCATTTTGGTTATATATGAGGTTGCAAGTTATCAAGCATACCTCATTTTCATGCCACACAAAACCAGAAAATTTTGATATATTATTCTTAATCTCAGCGGCCTGCAAATTACACGGTAAAACATTGGTTAATTAAATAGAAGCATAATAACATGTTACATGTGACAATCTGACAATTTCATTTTGCTAGGTAAGTGTAATCTTTTAATAGAGTCTAAGGATGAACTTTCCTATATCCTTGATTATAGATGCAGGTACTATATATGTTGACAGAAAATAAGTGGTAGAAAATGACTGAAATGAAAAAATTAGATTGTATGTGAAGTAGGATATACCTTTCCTCTCCTACCAAAGAGGATTGTATGGAACAATTTTAAATTATCATCAATCTTCCTTCTAGATAGTTTAAATGCCACTGAAAAATTAAATGGAAGAGTTATTATAAAGTTATTAGCTGTTCTAAAGAAGCAGAAACACGTATCTATGGCATTAAGTGCATTATAGATACAAAAAGTAATAAAAGAGAATTCATGCAAAAAGTGCATTATAGAAACGGAAGGTAATAAAAGAAAATTCATAGATCATGATGGAAAGATAGAATAATTTGAGCAAATGGAACACCATACCATTGGGTATATCTTTCAAAGGCGTACCACGACCCTGCAAAGTGAAAGAAAAAATGTGAAAAAAATAAGTTTCAAGATAACACACAATTAAGGCTTACAATGAATCTTAAATGAATACCTTTTCAATGTGAAATTCTTTGGGTGTATCTATCTCATCTGATTCTATCAACCTCTTGACCGATTTCCTTTCACGTACAGGACGGTTGGTTGTAGGAGTCTTTGGCTCTGTCTCCTTCAATTCCATCATTTCATTCGACTTATTATTATCAACCTTGTCCTTACCATCCTTCTCCCTTTCTTGCCCTACGTCATTTTCATTGCTCTCATTTTTGGCTTTAGGGATACCCTTTTTCTCCTTCTGTTCCTTTATTTTCTTTTTCATCTTCTCTGCATCGACCTTTCCTCTCCCACACTTTTTCAATAGTTTCACAGCTTTAATATCATCTTTATCTTCTTCATTTGACTTAACCTCAACCTTATCATCCTCCTTCCCTTCTTGACTTTTCTCCTTTTCAATACTCTCATCTTCAGGGATACCCTCTATCTCCTTTTGCTCCTTTACTTTCTTTTTCACCTTCTTTCCAACAGTCTTTCCTCTACTATATGTTCTAAATTGTTTCTCAACTTTGATACCTTCTACATTATCTTCTTCATTTGACTTCTCATTAACCTTCTCAAACCCATTATCATCTTTCTTATTTTCTTCGATTCCATTCACAAAATCATCTTTCTTATCATCTTCTGATTCTTTCATGCCAGCTTTTTTCCTAGCCTCTTTTAATTCTCCCCCTTCATCAACTTTGCTACCATCTTTTATAACCTTACCATCATCAGCTTTCTTATCAACTTCCATTTCTTTCGAGTCAGTCTTGGAAACTGTATTAACCGATTCTTCCTCACCCATATCAATCTTGTCTACACTAAATCAATAAGTTACTTCTTCCTGCACACTCTAAGCACTTAACCAGTTTCGTTGAATATGATAACTTACACCTATCAATGTATCAAAAAAAACACATAAAAAAATTCAGTTTAAGAGCATCATCAACAGTAACATGCAAAATTCTTGTGAGCTTCAATGAGCTATTAGTATTTGCAATCCTAGAAGACACAATATCCATAAAAATTATCATTTTTCTTAAAATGGAAGATCATTTCAAACCAGTGTTGTTAAATAGCAGATATAGCAGAATTTGGATGAAAATCTATATTTTACAAAACACTATTTAGTACAAAATATTGTGAAATAGTGACTATGGCGGCACTATAGCACTGTTGCATAGCGGAATTTGAGCGAACTGCTATTTTTCGCTATCCCAATTTACATCACTGTTTCAAACAGGTTCACAGAATAAATTCAATTGTTATCCCAAGTGACAGAAGCAAATATATCCAATGCCATGACAAATTGACAACAAGTTGCAATAAAATCTTGAAAATTAATCCCATCACTGGATCAATAAGAAATGCCGTTTATAAAAAAGAAAAACATGTTAGAACAGCAATCGGGTTCAAAAGAGTAAAAATAAAAATAAACACAAACAATGAACACATGGTCAAGACAACGAATATTGTCTGCATCTCAACTGCAGAGTAGCTGCAGTTCAAGATTCGGGTTTACAATGTACTTGCATTTAAATACTGCAAGTCAGACTACAACATTACCCCTGAACCGGGGACAACCCCAATCCCCCACTAGGGCAGGTCTTGTTCACTCGCTCGTTCGACCCTGCTCACTTTTCAGTACCTATGAATCATACTCAACAAAACAAGATAAAGAGCACCTCCATCTCGGGCACATGAACAATTGAGCTATGAAAAATCAATCAAACAAAAAATTTCAATTTTGAACAAGTTCTTAACAAAATCAAAAGATCAAGCTCATGCAAAACAAGGTCAACCATAATTCAACAAACAATCTCAACAAAACACATCACATTTGTAGTTAAGAATCATAGGAACCAACCCAGTAGCTAAAAACCAAAAGGGGACAAATATTATCACAAATAATCCAATAAAAACCATCAAAGTTAATTTTTTTTTTCTTCATCAATGATCATTTTCAAAGGTCCTAAGTTCCACACAATACAACAATGAACTCTACAAATCAGAAAGATGAAATCTTTGAGCTTGAAAACAGCTAAAACAATGAAAAAAGAGTGAAATTGAGGGAAAACACTTACAGATTCAGAGGTTGAAAAAAGAGAACATTGTTGTAGCTTTGGTTTATGTTACTGAGATGTTTGGTTTTGTGTTTGGTCTCTTAAACTCAATGAGTAACTTATAGGGTTATTTATGTCATTATACAATTTAATAGGGGTGTTTCTGTCATTGTCTAATTCGGACTTCAAATGCGGATTTAAAATGTAAAATAAACCGTGTTATCTAACGGTGGAGATGTGGTCTCCATAGGTAACGTGCAAGATTAACCGTTGTGATTTTATTCTGTCTTTATTTTTTATTTATATATAGAATATTTATTTTTTTTCTTTCTTTTGCATTAAGTTTTTCCTTTTTTTTCCTTTTTTCTTTCATTGTGATTTCTTTCATTGTAATTTTAATAAATGTTATTTTGACTGATTTTAATATCTCTTTGACTAGTTTTTTTTGGTCAAATCTCTTTGACTAGTTTTAATGACTTCTTGACCAAACCTTTGTCAAATTATAAAAGAAAAAATAAAAATTACTATATCTGTATTAAAATATAAGTCATTTTGATCATATTATATAAATTAAGAAATGTAATTATTATTGTATGGAAAAGAAAAATTATGAGTTAATTTACAAAATTGTCCTTCATTAATAGGATAGAAAAGATAAATTGAAGAAGTAAAAAAAGAGAAAGTAATAAATAATTAAGGATGTAATAAGAAAAATAACATTAAATGTTTCATTGGTATTGTAAAATGATTTATATTTTGGTACAATTTTTATTCTCAAAGTGACTTATATTTTGATACGGATGAAGTATATTTTATTTAGAAAAAAAAAACATAATAGTAATTTATAGACAAAAATACACTAATGGACTTTTAGCTTATTTATTTGTAACACTTAGATTTTTTATTTTTTGTTTGTAATAAATTGATCATTTATCTTTTATATTTGTGACACTTTTGTCGTTTATTTTTAGTTTGTAACAAATTGGTCATTTATCTCTTATAACATATATATATATATATATATATATATATATATATATATATATATATATATATATATATATAAACTCATTTTCTCATTTTTTTTATTAAAAAAATTATACTTTTATTTTTGAAAATGAGTTTATATGTATATGTTATAGGACCAATTTGTTACGAACAAAAGGTAAAAAACTAAAGTGTTACAAATATAAAAGATAAATGACTAATTTATTACAAAACAAAATATAAAAAGACTAAAGTGTTACAGATAAATAAGATAAATGATCAATGGTGTATTTTTCCCTAATTGATATTAGTATGTATTTTTGAAGTAAGTTGAATAAGAAGATGTAAAAATAAATTATTGATTATTATTTATTGAAAAAAGACAAGAGAAAAACAATACTACTCTGGTCTCAAATGTAAGCAAATTTTGGTCAAACAAAGTTGATGTATCTAGAACAAAATTTGTACTAGATACATCAACTTTTTTTGACCAAAATTTGCTTACATTTGAGACTAGAGGGAGTATTTTGTGAAAATAAGTAAAAATAGTTCTTGAAAAAGATAAATGTTGATTTTTTTTTCTCATATAACTTGGGATAAAGTAAATGGGAGGGAGATACATTAATACCATCTAAATTTTTTGCTTTCGATTGGTTCAAATTTGACATGAAAATTACGATTTTTTAACTAAAGATGGATAAATTAAATTTGATTGAGTTATATATTCAAATAATTGATTTAGACGCACTCTATCTTGTGAGTTTAGTTCAGCTGGTAAGATATTACATTATATATATAGGGGGTGGGGTTCAAATTTCGTTCATCCCACTTATCCCATTTAAGAGTGAAATTTCTAGTTACTTAAAAAAAAACACACTCTTATCACAATAAAATTGATTTAAACAAAGTCACACAAAACAAAAGTTAGAGTATGCAAGTGCAGCATGGGTCTTGGCTCGAGGTCTCTAGAAAATGAGGGTCTCAAAAAAGAAAAAATAGATAGCAGTATTAGTATATGTTCCTGCATTGAACAGGGATGGGTTTGATTTAATAGTTGTTGTCAAGTTCTCAAATTAGTAATTTTATGTGTGTGTTTTACCAAGTGAAATTTTGTTCCTTTTATAGAAGTAGATTGTGGTAGTTGTTCAGCTATTAAAGTCACGTTCCTGATCCACGTTCTATATATGAGTATGTGGAGGATTATGGTCAGATACATGTGAAACACGTTTCCATGATGCCAGGCCTGTTGACTAAGGTTTAAGTAACTAAACTAAGTAGCCAAGTCCAATTATTTAACATGAAAAAAAATCGAAATCAAAATTTGGAGTTTTCACGGTCAGATAACAATTGATTCTAATGTAATTGAAATCTAAGTGGTTTTGTGGCTATTTAGATGGGACATTGCACATTGATATAAACTTTAATAAATTCTTGACATATTGAAATTTTATCTTGCCATGTTACTATGTTGGGAAAGAGGATAAAAATTTGACCGATGAATTTGTTTTAAAAAAATGTTAGAAAAATGAATTGTTTTATGTAAGTTAGAAAATATTGTGTTGTTATTGATTAGAATTTGAATTTTTTTGTTAGTTATAAAAATTAATATATTTTGCTATTATATGTAATTTAAATTAAAGTTAATTATTTTTTACTTTTTTTAAATTAAAGTTAATTAATTTTTACTTTTTTTGCACATTTTTATTAAGGCCCTTTTTAAGTTTCGAACAAGATCTCTAAATATTCGTGGTCGGCTCCAACAATATTTATTTCTACAACTGCACTCGAGACGAATCTAAAATTACTTAATACTATAAACTCACATTAAACTGGATTAGTCAGTTCAATAGACAGAATAATAGCGGTGAAAAAAAAGTGAAGAAAGGAAGAGGGCACAAGTAGAACGTTTTGGTTAAGAAAAAAAATTAAAAAGGGGGGAGGGGTGTGAAAGCAAAAATGGGAGTTCAAGGAAATGTTTTCATATATTTTTCTATAAAAACTGCAGCATGGGAGAAAAAGTATTTTGGGTCTTATGCATTTAATTTCTTCAAGTTTATTTGGGTTAATAAAAGAGAGGTAATTTTTCTTCCTTAGAATTGCTCAAAATTCCACTATCCTATCAAAGGATATCACATGAGGACAAGAGCAATCACCACCTAAAAGTTTATATGAACCAAACACTAACACTTCAAATTAAAACTATAACACAACACTAAAAAAAGTAGCTTAAGATTAAAATACCAAGTTAATACAAGAGAACAAAAAATTTCTAAGCATGAAGAAAGAAAAGTAGTTTTTTTTTTTTTGACAAAGGAAAAGGAAAGTAGTTAACTCTCTTATAATCACAAAAAGAAGAAGTCATAAAGTCAATATATTGTCGATCCTTTGATTGAAATCAGACGGTGTAAAATTAACACTAACAAATAAATTAAAAATTATCGATTAAAATTAGATGGTTGAGATTCTCCTAGTGGAATTCATCCCTAGAATTTAACCTAAAACAACATCTTAAGATAAAAATAAAATAAGGATCAATCACTAAGAACACATTGATCTCCTAAACATGCCAACTCCTTAAACCTAAAATCTTGACACTTGGTGGATCCATTGAAAATATCAATCTCAATTAAATTTTCATCTTCATTAATTTCTGCCAAGAGATCCATGAGACCCTGCTGCTTGAAAATAAAATCCAAATTCTGTTTATAGTCTTCATTTAAACTAGAGAAGTGGCTTCTTGGAAGTTTGATCTCAATAAGACCATCCTCTTCCTCATCATCGCCGTCGTCCTCTTCATCATCATTGTCAGAGGCAAAACTATCATATAAACTCATGACTTGATTTCTTTTAAGATCAATCTCAAAACTTTCATCGATGATTGAGCTACTACTTTCACTATCAGACGGAAATGAAGAATCTGAGTGTGGATCATACTTTTGAGCATTGAGTTCAAAAATTGTATCCATGATATTGTTACTTTCACTATCTAATGCAAATGAAGGACATGACTCTACTTCACCTTGATTGTGAAAAGTTTCACATTCTTTGATATCCTCAATTTGAGCAACATCTGTTAACAAAGGTTCGAACTTTGATTTCTGCATGTTATTATCTTCAATTTGAGCAACATCTACTAACAAAGATTCGAACTCTGATTTCTGCATATGCATATTAGTATCTTGGACTAAATTTTCACATAAGGACCCTTTTTTCTTTGTCAATGTGAAAATAACAAGCATTGTAGATAGAAGAACAATGAAGAGAGTGAAAAGGTAAAAAGAAGATTCAGAAAGTACTGAAAAAAGAACAAGAACCATAATCATAATTGGTAGGAATTTGGAAAAAATAGAACATAGCTTGTGACATATTTGTTGCTTGGTTTCTTTCTCCATGATCATCATAGTTTGAACTTTCAAAGCAAAGATTTTCTTCTTCATGAAACCTTGAAAGTGTGAGATTCTTCAAATGCAATACTAGTTAGTTTTTTTCAACCTCTCACATGAAATGAACCCTTTTGTTATTTATTAGTATATGTAATGAAACTGATTCTCTTGGAGATAACAAAGGTGTTTGTTTTTTGCATGAATTTTTTATAACATCAAAGCATTGGAATCGTCGAATGCATGTGCTAGACATAACCTGACTCTTTACATACACATGCCACGATGCTTTGTGTTGATGACCCTTCAAAACAATGGTTCTCATGTACTTGGAAAGGGCATAGGAGCAACCGGAGTCGAGTATCGTGAAAAGGGTTAGTGTCTTGCAATGTAGCAAATTAATCTTCGATTTTTGAAGGAGATGTCTACCCCAACCGTGTCTTGAACAGATAGATATTTCGTGCAACAAAAGGACCTACACATTCATGTAGTCATTCATTGTTGATGATCGTCCGATCAAGATCAAACGATTTATATTATTCAAACTCGGTATTTTTGAATTATGAAGCAAGAAATAAAAATTATTGTATTTTAATCGGACGACCATCAACATCTTGAGTGTGTGATTGCGAAGATACATTGACATGAGGGAATCCAATTTCCAATACTATATACTAAAACAAGTAACAACAAAACAAATTTCTCATAACAACACATCATGACCATGAATGTCATTGTTTACAACTTCACATACTTTTCCGGCAAACAAAAGTAAGCACAACCAATTGCATAGTTTTTTTCTTTTTTCACACAAGATTTGAGTGTGATCGCAATATTATCAAGTCACACTCACATGTTGGTTAATAATAATATATGGTGCTGGTGAGACCTACCCCGGATTGATTAACTCTATCTTTACCTTAACAAGCTAGAAAAAGATATGAAACGTGTGAGCAATTTAAAAAAACATTAAAATGTGAAGTTTAAGGTTGTACTACAAGAAACACTATTATGAAACAAAAACTAAATTATATATACTCGAGCTTGATTTATAATCTTCATCAGATAATCTATTGAACACATACATAAGGTGAAATAATAAAGTTTTCACCTCACAATAAAGTTACGGATCCATGTTTAGGTTTGATTATTTTTCAACCTAATTTTTTAAAATATATATTGTATAAAAATGACGGTATTGGTTTTTTTGAAGAAGCTAAATAAATATATTTTGAAAAAATGCAAGATCCTTTAATACAAAGTGTACGAAAGGAAATTAAAGAATTCAAAAATGCATAAGATGAAACCACAAAATCACAAATAAACTACAACAATGTAGTATAAAAAAAATGACAGTATTGTTAAAGTGGTAGGAATCATTTGTTCGTGCTGACTAAGAAATGATGTTATAGAAAAAAGAATATAAGATTATACGAGACAAGGAAATCTTTGGTTGATATGAAGGTTTTTAGCTAATATTATCATGTTTGCTTGGTGGAAAATTTCATGGAATACTAATATTATCATGTCAACTCTTTCATAATTGCTTTTTTTTTTTTTTACCGTAGTTTACAATAGAGTCATTGATCAGCGAACATAGGACATCATGTATAGTAACTAAATTTGTCACCATTAGACCAAACTTAATGATTTATAATTGTTTGTTTAGAGTTTATTAATTATAAATTAGATATATCTCTTATTTAATAAATTTAGAGGTAGTAATAATTTATTTTGCTAATAGGTTTAATTATCATATTTTATTCTCTATGTTTTACTTTTTAGTATGTAGATGATATGATAAATAATCACTGAAATCATACTCCTTTCGTCCCAATAAAACAGGTAAGACTTAATTATACATTTTGTCTCAAATGTTTATTTTAGGCTTTAATTTGGTCTTAAATGTTTTAATAGTTAATTCATATTGATTCAAAACATTTATTTTTAGTTTTTATTTGGTCATTTCCGTCAATCTTGTCTGCGTGTCCAAATTTTCAAATGTCTATGTGTCTGTCCACATATGCAAACCGTCTACCGCATGAGACAAAATTGACAAAAAAAACCAAATTAAAACTTAAAATAAACATTTGGGCCAACATTTAAAACAAAATGCATACAATTTAAGAATATCTATACTTAAATATGACCCATAATAGATCATCATAAGTTCAACTTGTTATATCATTCTACTAGTTTTATATAAACAAATTAAAATTTGACTATCTTATCTTCTATTATAAAAGTAACTTAATTACTGTCCAAAAAAAAAAGTAACTTAATTATATAACCACTAATATATTAAATATTTATCTTATAAACACTTGATTAAATTGTTGATTGAAGGTCTTATATCGAATCACTTTTCAATCTCTAAGCCTTATAAGCAACGGTTGAGAACAAAATTGAATAATAATCTCATAATATTGATTGGCTTCCATTTTGTATTCCACTAGAAAAGAATCTATACTGTGAAGGGGATATATTTAAAATTTGTGTACCCTTAAAATTTAAATATTTTTCAGTACAAAGCATGCCACAAATCTTACTTATGTTTATTATACAAACAATTTTCTCGAACCCATACCGTTCATTATATTCCCCACCCCTATGATGATTAATTGATTATTAAGGTAGGGAATCGAATCATGTTATATATTTACCATTTCTTTCTTTCTTACAATTTTTTTTACATGAACAAAATAACAAATAATTAGAAACTCACGTACAAAATTTGAATTGATCAAAAACATAGCTATTTCATTATGATTTTTGGGGAGATTTATTTTTTGGATATATTTTACTTATTTTTTTTGCTAAATTCCAAATTATCAGACTTTTTTTATTTTTAAAATTTAAGGTTTGACACAAAGAATTTTATTAGAGAATCTAAAATAAATACACTAGCAACTTATCTAATATGAACAATTAATTAATTTACCACTTCCTACAAAAATTAACAAATTAACCATTAACATACTAATTTTCATAAAAGAAAATAAATTGGAGAATAATAATTTTTTGATTAATAAAGATAAAAAAAATGATTTAGTTAAGAGATGAGAACCTATTTTGTATGTCACATATGTCATTAGACTAACGACGATAAAAACTTTATAAACGTCATTGTAACAAAAAATATCACTAATACTATAAAATAATTTCACCCAATTTTATTAATGTGACGTGAAATTTTAAATCATTTTTATAGAATGTGAGGGTAAGATTAATTTACATATCCATTAAACTCTAATAAAAAATGTTGAATTTCCTCAAAAAAATAATTAAAATAAATAAATAAATGTTGAATTAATGGATATGAGAATGACAAAAGTAGCCTTGGGTGGTGGAGACTGGAGAACAACTAAACTAATTCCGTGTTCGAACAATTTCCCCCCAAATAAGCGAGGGTAATTCAGGCACACCGAAACCCTAATTTGAGGTTTAATTCCTCTTTTATCAATTTGATTCTCCTCAATTTTGTTTATATTAATCTACACATTAGTGTTGCCGTATCTCAAAGATTGGTTCTTTTTCTGTTTTGCTCTCTTTTCTCTAATTGGGGCTTTATTGCCCCTTTTGTATATTCAATTCCATGGTCTTCGGTTTACCATGGAACCTGCACTTCACTCTTCCATTCAACAACAACAACAACAACAACAACAAGATGATGATGATGATGAATGGGGTATAACTATTTTTCCTTAATTTGTTTTTGAATCATAATCAATTGAATATTGAAGAAAAGAGAGAAAAAAAAAAGGGATCTTTTGTGGTTTTTTGTGATGACTGAATTGTTTATTGATTTATTGCATTTAGGTGGAAGGAACTTGTTTGAATTTGAATCACAATTCCAAATATTTGCCAATTGGATCAGTTTATTGAGTTATCAATTCACAATTATCATGTGCTCTTAATTTTATTTTCTAGGGTAATTGATTGATGTACCTGTCTTAACTTTATGTAATTAGGATCACATCCTTGTTTTGAATGTGTGTAGTTCTAGTTTTTTGAACGGCAAAATATTATTAATAAAACCAAGACTTTGCTCAAGACAAACAAAGACCGGTAGGTAGAAGAGAAGTTTACAAAACAAAGACACCGTTTAAACACCGAACATCAATGAATGTGTGTAGTTCTAGTTTGATATGATGTTGTTTGATTCAAAATTGTAATGCAAATTAGAGTATTTTGTTAGGGTTGACTTTGTTATATACTGCTTAATCTGGATTGACGAAGGTTTATTATCATGTGTTGTTTATGTCAATATTTATGCTTATATGCTTCTGATTGTAGTTTACAGTTTACACTGTATTGTTTGTTTGCTATCAAAATTAACATGTCTTTGGTGAGACTTATTGCCTTTGATTAGAAAGTAGTTGTGCCCGTTTTATTTTGCTCTCTCATGAGAGATATATGCATCTTAGTACTTCTTGTTTTACGTAGTTGGGATTTTTTAACAAATGTATCTTGATAACATTTTACTTTTGGTCTGGAACACTTGAACTGATGTTTTTTTGTGGTTGTAGACACTGATGGATTTGTGATTCCGAGTTTGGAAATAGAAGAATCGGATCAAAGTAAAGAGAATGTTTCAATCATAGAATCATCAAATTCTGCGGTAAAGGTTGGTTGAAAAAAATTGTTTTTCTTAGTATTAGGTTGACTTGATAATATTAGGATTGTAACTGGTTGAGCTGACTATGTATTTGTTTGTGTAGGCTAAGAAGGAAGAGATCATCTATCTTGGTCCTCACGGAGCGCCTCCTTCGCAATCAAAACAACAAGAGGTAATTTCATCAAACCGGAAACAACGGTTCAAGCAAAAGCTTAAAGAAGCTGATAAGAAAAATAGTGGGACAGGTAGGGAGAATAAAGTGGATTACTTGAGGGAACTCGTGGGTGGGGAAAAAGCTAGTGCCGGCATGGCAAAGGGATCATCCCCAAAGGATTGGTTAGATCCACATTGCCATGAAGCTGAGTTTGAAAGGAGGTGATTCACATATTGAAGATTATAGTTTCTTTTAAGTTATTTATTCTTGGAGAAAGTCTACTTTAGCACCTTTTGTCATAGTTTGTTTTGATGTATCACTCGAGACACGAGTTACAGAGGTTTTGTACTCTTACAATAAATTCATCACCCAGTCTTTTGATAATAAAGTTATTATTTTCCGTAGCAAGCAACTAGTAAGTGATTGTATTATATACATAGTTCTTTGCGGAAATTATAGGCTTGAAACGTTGAATTCTCTCAAAAAATATCGAAACAGGTTTACCTTGTATGCTACACCCTAATGAAGTCTGCTACTTTTGTTGCCCTGCTTTTGTTAGGAAACATAGAAGAAAGAAAAGGAGAGAATGTTATTACCTCATACTGTATGAACCTATGTTCTTCCGTTTAAGGACTGGTTGTCACAAATTTAAAAATGAGAGATCATCATTTTGAATTTTGGTCTGAAGAAGTGGACACAAAATTGCCATTATTAAAAATTTGTAATAGTTTATGGATAAGTTCTCAATTAAACATGGAGATGTACTGTCAAATTGTAATATTAAACTTTTTAATTGTGTAGCCAATGGTTCATAAAAAAATCTAAAAAGTTCACAACCTTATGTCAACAGGTAAAAATGTCAATATTGTTAGATCATTTTATCGAAGATTGAACCTCAGCTCCTCCATTCAAATGTGAATTTCTTATAGTTATTGTCATTTTGTTTGTCTAAAAAATTGGGGAAAAAAATTCTAAAACAATTCTAGTAAAACTATGCATCATATTAACAAATGCTTGGACCTAAGATTAAGGATACTTCTATTAGAATCCATTTGGGTTGTCCTGGTATTGTCTTGGGATTCAGGAGTGTGCTCCTCCTTGATATTTCTGGTTCGATTCTCTCTAGTGTCAATTTAGGTGAAAATTGTGTATTAAAAATAATATTTTTTTTTTTAAACAAAATATCTTCTGCGTGTAACTGCATAGACTAACCTTATGAGTTGGGTAAAACCACAAGGGGTGACGAAGCCCTCCCTCAAATATGACTACACTATTTTTCAAATTAAAATTTCTATATTTCTTTCCTTTTAACAAGCTATAAGGACACATTTAACATTTATAGATTAATGAACTAAAACATGCAAATTCACTCATATATTAACCATATGTGGTTCACTCCAAAGAATGAACGAAAACAAGTAATAGAAAACACATTATGAGACATGATTAGGAGTATAGTTCGTGACAGAACAAAACTGTCACAACAACTACTTCATCACTGTCGCCATATCCATCACCAACACCAACACCAACCATGTCTTGCTACTTTGGATTCTCATTCCTACGCTCACATGCTTCAAGGAATTATTCGTAATGGCGCAGACCCAAATGCCGGAAAGCATCTCCATTGCCACATTCTCAAGCGAGGCGCTTCTCTTGACTTGTTTGCTCAAAACATTCTTCTTAACTTTTATGTTCAATCTAATTCATTGCATGATGCTTCCAAACTGTTTGATGAAATGCCTCTCACTAATACCATCACTTTTGTTACCTTAGCTCAAGGTTATTCCCGTGATCACCAATTCGAGCAAGCACTTTACTATATTCTCAGGTAAAGTTTTCTTTTTTAATAACACTAGCATAGATAGCATACAAGATATAGTACAAATATATGCAGAAAATAAAAATGTGAAATTTCATTTTTGTCATTAAACCAAATTTTTTTCTTAGAATGTGCTCCTTCCGGACTCATATATAAGCAAAATTACAGATTTTTATGCTTGTTAAGTTATTAAAGATGATTGTTAAGTGCTTTTAATTTCTTTGATTTCAAGAAAAAGAAAATACATTTACTAACTTATCCCTAATTACAATTACAATGATCATCTCGTCACAACATTAATAGATTAATTTAAGAGTGATTTAGATTATTAACATTAAATGTGAATATATAAGTTGACAATCGTTTATATTTGAGTCTTAAAAATTGAGCCATTTTTTGCTTATAGTTGAATCTGAAGTAGTATAAAGATAGTAGAAGAATTTAATGGGGATACAATGTTGATGTAAAATAGTTTTATACCGACATCCATTGAGAACTCTCCATATTGCCACGTGAGCTAATCGTGTAACCACATTTTAAAAATAACAGCAAAATACTGGATTCTCATTTGACGTCAGTGTAAAACTAATTTACACTGGCAGTGTATGTCTCACTTTGACTACATAGAAAGATTAGTAAAGATCCTGTGCAACATTGCATAAATGTGGAAAGTTTTTCTTAGAATTGATAGGAATAGATTGTATAAATGCACAAGTCATATTCAAAGGTGTGCGTGTTTCTTCAACACAGGTTATTCAGAGAAGGACATGAGGTGAACCCATTTGTTTTTACTACTCTTCTCAAGGTGCTGGTGAGCATGGATTTGGCTCACTTGTGTTGGACAGTTCATGCTTGTGTTTATAAGCTTGGCTATCATGCTGATGCATTTGTTGGGACTGCCCTTATTGATGCTTATTCTGTTTGTGGAAATGTCGATGTTGCTCGCCATGTTTTCGACGATATTTGTTGCAAGGATATGGTCTCTTGGACTGGGATGGTTGCTTGTTATGCTGAGAATTGTTTCTATGAGGAGTCATTGCAACTTTTCAATCAGATGAGGATTTTTGGGTACATGCCCAACAATTTCACCATTTCGGGTGCGCTTAAGTCCTGTCTTGGTCTAGAGGCGTTTGATGTTGGGAAAAGTGTTCATGGATGTGCTTTGAAAACTAGTTATGATCATGATCTTTATGTTGGCATTGCATTGCTTGAGTTGTATGCGAAATCTGGGGAGATTGTTGATGCGCAGCGGCTTTTTGAGGAAATGCCGAAAAATGATCTTATTCCTTGGAGTCTAATGATAGCACGGTATGCTCAGAGTGATAGAAGTAAGGAGGCTTTGGAGTTATTTCTTCGAATGAGGCAAACATCTGTTGTCCCTAATAATTTTACTTTTGCTAGTGTGCTGCAAGCCTGCGCCTCTTCAGTTTTGCTAAATTTGGGAACGCAAATTCATTCTTGTGTGCTGAAATTTGGTCTGAACTCAAATGTGTTTGTGTCTAATGCATTAATGGATGTTTATGCCAAGTGTGGTGAAATTGAGAACTCCATGAAATTGTTTGAGGAATTACCAGATCGGAATGATGTGACTTGGAACACTATAATTGTTGGTTATGTTCAGTTAGGGGATGGAGAGAGGGCAATGAATTTATTTACGTATATGCTTGGACATGACACGCAGCCAACTGAGGTGACATACTCAAGTGTTCTCCGTGCATGTGCTAGTTTAGCGGCATTAGAACCGGGACTTCAGATTCATTCCCTAACCATCAAAACCATGTATAACAAGGACACTGTAGTTGCAAATTCTTTGATAGATATGTACGCTAAATGTGGAAGAATCAATGGTGCCCGACTAACATTTGATAAGATGAACAAACGGGACGAAGTTTCATGGAATGCTATGATCTGTGGATATTCTATGCATGGCATGAGTATGGAGGCTCTAAATTTATTTGACATGATGCAACATACCAATTGCAAACCTAATAAACTGACTTTTGTCGGTGTCCTGTCTGCGTGTAGCAATGCAGGGTTGTTATACAAAGGACAAACTCACTTTGAATCAATGTCACGGGACTATGGCATCAAGCCATGTATAGAACATTATACTTGCATGGTCTGGCTTCTTGGCCGACTGGGCCGATTTGATGAAGCAACGAAACTCATTGGAGAAATTCCATTTCAACCTAGTGTTATGGTTTGGCGTGCATTGCTCGGCGCGTGTGTTATTCACAAGAACGTTGATCTAGGAAGAGTTTGCGCCCAACATGTACTTGAGATGGAACCTCATGATGATGCAACCCATGTGCTTCTGTCAAACATGTATGCCACTGCAGGGCGATGGGATAGTGTTGCTTTTGTTAGGAAAAATATGCAAAAGAAAAAAGTGAAGAAGGAGCCTGGCTTAAGCTGGGTTGAGAACCAAGGTGTTGTTCACTATTTTTTTGTGGGTGACACTTCTCATCCTGACATTAAACTAATATGTGCAATGCTTGAATGGTTGAACAAGAAAACCAGGGATGCAGGATATGTTCCTGATCGCAATGCTGTTTTGCTTGATGTAGAGGATGGTGAAAAAGAGCGACACTTGTGGGTACATAGTGAAAGACTAGCATTAGCTTATGGACTAATTCGGACTCCACGTGCATGTTCTATTCGTATCATTAAAAATCTCCGAATATGTGTAGATTGTCATACTGTTATAAAGACTATATCAAAAATTGTACAACGAGAAATTGTTATCAGAGATATAAATCGGTTTCATCATTTTCGTAATGGGGTTTGCTCATGTGGTGACTACTGGTAACTGATAATGAAGTCAAATAGGACATAACTTTTTTAGGTTGGTGGGGAGGTGAATGTCATTCATTGTGAAGCAAGTTTAACAGTCTTTTGGGCAATTCAATATATGTACAACCTTGGACGAATGACTTAAATGGTGAGTTATATTTTGATAGTTCATCAACCATTCCCATTTTTTTCTCCTTTATTTTAGGTTTGATCCATTTCCAAAACAAATTCTGTTGAGGAAAATTAACATATTAACCTACTGTTATTACTTGTGGATATATAGCATTGTTTTCATGAATAGGTTAAACATTATTGTTTTCTTTTACGGAAGGTTAAAGATTATTCTTAATTGTTATTACTATTGCTATACTTTTATTTAATATATTGCTGCTTGCACCATCCACTTTCATTGCAGATTGCACTACAGTTGGCTGACCTGGCCCATAGTTATTGGGCCTTGAACCATGATCCATAAATAATGAAAATTGGCCCATCAATATTTGTTGCTTGATTAGTAGTATGTGTCTTATATTAAGAGAGACGGTGTATGGATATCCAAATTATGGGACAATTGAAATGATAATTATGATATAAGAACGTTAATTGTTGAATAACTATTTTACACCGCACAACACATGGGTCTCAATCTAGTTTATAATTAAAAAAGCAGCATAACAGTATTGATATAAAAAAACAAATGAGTAGTGACTTTCAATGTCATGTCCTGTCATTTGCTTCACAACAAATTCCTCAAGTCTCTAATCTACTTCCTCTCTCAAATGAAATAATTTGAGCGAAACTATTAACAAATAAATAGGTCATCCTTCACTAATTGAATAAATAATAGTATAATGTAACCATGAATGAACCAAATAATAGCGCCAATAATGTTTCAAACCAAAAACATGCTGGATTTGTTGGCTTCTCGCATGAACATCCCAAGGTTTTGTCCATTCAAATTTCACTCTCAGCTGATGAAGAAAAAAGGCATTCACATTATCGGAGACAACCATTGTCCGTTACTATTTGGATAGTGAAGTAGGAGCTACTGGCAATCTGTGAAGTAATGTACTCATTTGATACCCAAGAACTCTAATCCAGTTGCTTTCGGTGTCAAACCGAGCTCAGACAAGTATTCAGCATTATAAAACTTGCTCAAATGTCTCATTCCGCTGTCGCATAGAATGGTTACAATTGTGTGACCAGGGCCAATTGATTGCGCTATTCTAACTGCTCCAACACAGTTCATTGCAGAAGAACTCCCAAGGAAGAGCCCATCGTTCTTCACGAGAAACCTAATACACACAAAAAATGACAATGTGGAAACTTAAGGCAACAGTCCAATCCATTAATCATTTATTCTAGTTGGAATGAACGAAAGTGAACAAGAAATGAACAAAACATCTTCAAGAATAAGAGAAGATGGCTTGGATAAGAGTAAGGAATGACCTGGCCATTTCAACAGCCTCCATATCTGTACCTCTAAAGGCCCCATCGAGTTTTGCCTCTGCGAAATTCCTTGTTACCCTGTTAATTCCGATTCCTTCTGTTATAGTGTCGAATGGATTCTTAAGTCTTCGTCCTTCAGCCTCCTCTTTGGTATACATTACCCCCCTCGTTACCTTATTAAACAAGCCAGAACCAGGAGGATCTACAAGGTAACACTTGATGTTTGGATTCTTTTCCTGTTGAGCATAAGACAAGAAATTCAGGCAATTTTTACAATCAAAATGACTATTTAAAATATGAAGAAAAGGGAGAATGAACCTGAAGAAACTTGGAAACACCAGCCAAAGTACCACCAGTGCCTGCTGCTGCAACAAATGCATCTAACTTTCCATTAGTCTGTTCCCAAATCTCAGGTCCTGTACCCTGGTAATGAGCCCTAAAGTTTGCTAGGTTCTCAAACTGATCAGCAAAGAAGCCTCCTTGACAATCATCAGGAAAGAGTGAGCTGTGGTTGTCTCCATCATATTTATAACCATTTATTTGCTGCGCGTCTGTGCCATTAGGTTGTGGTTTTCTATGCTTTAATGCAAACTCATTTGCTTCAGATGCTCGTCTTCTTGCAATATTGACAAAATGGTCTTTGTGAGTGATTGAAACTGGTCGTACTCTTTCAACAGTTGCTCCAAGGGCTTCAATTATTTGAGACTGAAAAATGGTCCCAATACAATAATTGAAAAGCCTCAGTAAACAAGGAAATAAAGTAGAAAGACTAAGAGGGAAATATGGTCAATTTCAATTGAATTGATAGACACATACAGAATAAAAAGTAAATTAGAAGCTGTGCTTCACATGATGAATTTGTTAGGTCTAACAAATAACGTAATCCAGGAAACGCACAACCACAACAATAAATGTTTTCAAAGTTAGTACATAAGAATAAGACATAGTTGTGCAAACCCTCTCTTGATTAGTCAACCCTTTTCTTCCACGAACAAATTACAAAGGGATAAAAGAAAACAGAGAGAAAGAAAATGCTCAATATGTGAGGAAGACAAAAATGCTCAAGGAAGTTTTTGACTTGTCTTAAATCTAGATTAGTTTCAAGTTCAGCTTTGTTCAAAATATTCCTCGGCTTCTCACGAGACACAATTATATACAAAAATTAGAGGCTACGCTTAGACTGCAAGAAAAGCATAATAGAGTTGCTTGATTATAATTATTGAAAATAAATACCTTCTCAATGGCAGCATCATCTGGAATAACCACATGGCATTTGCATCCATAAGCAGGAGCAACAGTAGCAATGCTAATGGCAGTGCTACCGGCACTCCCTTCAGTAACTATTCCACCTCGACGTAGCTGCCCAGATTCCAAAGCCTACTCAATCAAATCACAGAAAACATAAAACAAAAGCCATACATTAGCAATAAATAAAGAACAATGACTCTGAAGAAAACATAAATAACCGAAAACTTTGATAATCATCTTTTGGCAAGAAAGTTGTAAGGCACCAATTCTCCCAAATGCTAGAGCTAAAGTTACAGTCAATTTGAATTAGCTTATAGTATATACAAATCTACAATTAAGAACTTGCAGTTAAAATGAAATTATGACTTTCCCTTGCAAAAAAGCACTTCTTTGGATTAACTTATTTGAACTAATCTATTGGCATAAACACTAATAAGAATGTTTGGAAGAGCTTATGAAAACAGTTTATGACATGGGAGCCTGTTTGGATCGCAAAAAACCATTTATTTGGATTAACTTATTTGAACTAATCTACTAGCATAAGCACTTATAAGACTATTTTGGAGAACTCATGAAAACAATTTATGACATGAGGGCCTGTTTGGATAAACATCTTATTTTTCAACTTATAGCATAAGCTCTTATGAATAAGCAATTTCAGTAACACAATATAGAATAAAGTAAAACTGATTTCATATAATCTATAAGTTGTTTTCATAAACTATCCTATAAAGCTTATTGAAATAAGCTGAAAATAGCTTATGAGTTATGAGCTCTCCAAAACAGTGGCACAAGTGATTAAGCTAGTAGAGGGTTTTAGTTTAGTTACCTCTTGAATAATTTGAACTGCAACACGATCTTTAACACTTCCACCAGGATTCAAAAACTCACACTTGCCAAGAATCTATATATTAAACATTAAAGTTATAAAAATTAGGTTATGCAATTGAAACAAAACGAAAAATTGAAAATTGAAAAAAGGGATTATTACTTCGCAACCAGTGGCATCGGAGAGACTATTGATACGAATCAAAGGAGTGTTACCAATTGCATCAATTATTCCATTCTTTGGTTTCTTCTTCTTCTTCTTCTTGTTCTTCGGTGAATTGCAGCGACGGTCGCAGAAGAAATATGCGACGACGAGAGAGACGAAAATGGCAGTTCCGATACCAACAGCGCCTGCGCTTCTCGCTGCCATAGGCGCCATTTTTTTTCGAGCTTCAAGCTTTGGGCTTGAGTTACTAATATAAACCATGAGGAGTTTTTATTTGCACCCCCTTTGTTTTTTTACTTTCTAATGCACCACTTTGATTAAAATGAAAACCATTTTTTTTTCACCGTCTGATTTCTAGTGAAGAGGGCCCTAGTAGTCGAGACGAGTTAGATATCAAATATTTTGAGTATCTTTTCAAACATAATTGCGGAGGTTAAATTGTAATTCTCCCTGTCAAATCCAACATTAGCAACTAATGTTTGGTGTTTTATTTTAATTTATGTACATGTACAAATTTATTTTAGACATATATCTAATGATTTCATTTCATATCATTTAATGTGCTTAAACATATATGACTTACAGTTTTTAATTAAGGTGAATTCTTTGATATCTAACAAAAAAAAATAGTATGTATTGTTGGATAATGTAGTAAAATTGGTTTAAAATATAAAATTTTCACCTTTAATATATGTGGTTGAACATTATCATCTTTGAACTAATTTTTACAATATTGATTAACATTACTATTTAAAATTATCCATAAAAAAGTCATTTTAATTTTTTTATAGCATCTGCAGCACTTTAGGCACACAATGGTTCAAAGCAAAATGATATTTTAATTTTGAGTCTTGCTAATTTGTGTAATAACTTTTATAATACATGTTAAAGATTCAATTAAATATTTTCATATTAAATTTGTTAAAATGTGCTTTTAAACACAGATTATCAATTACGAAAATTTCTCTTTTGCCCCCCCTCTATTTCTCTATAATCCCCCTAAAACCCTAAATTATCCTTTAATTCGGGACGTAGATCACGAAATAAGGTTCGGGATCTACGTCCCGAAATGTATCTTGAGTTTTGGGGAGTACAGACACCAGTTCGGGATATAGATCCCGAAGTGGTGCCTGTGTTTTGGGGGTACAGACACCACATCGGGATCTAAAACCCGAAGTGGTGCCTATACCCCAGAACCCAGGCACCACTTCAGGATCTATATCCCGAACTGGTGTCTGTACTCCCCAAAATATAGTTCAGAATCTACGTCCCGAATTGGTGTCTATACTCCCCAAAACTCCCCTAAGAACAAAATCAATAGTTAGAGAGGAAAAGAGAATGAAGAGGGGGGCGATTGAGAAATTTTCATCAATTACTAACATTCTTCTTAATTTTTAATTAACCATTTGAGATAATAATAAAATAGACGGTACAAAAAAACGGTGGAAATGAAAGTTGAAAGTGGAAACCCAAACAAAAGAACAGTGTCAGTGATTGAATGAGTGAGTGGAGAATCTAATCAACACACACAACACAACAACCTCAAACAGTGTCTGTCTTACCTCACTCACTCACTCACTCTCAATCAAATGAAGATCCCAGAAAAGCTTCTAAAATTAAGATACCATTTCATAGCAACTATACTCATATGTCTAACTCTTTTTTCTCTCATATTTATGGCTCCAAAATTGGTGACCCTTGTCACCTATTTCTGGCCACTTTTTCTCTCAACAGCACTTGTCCTTACTCTTGTCTTTGTCTTTGCAAAAACTTCTCCTTTACCTCAAACTGATGCTTCAATTCATAAGGGTCTTCTTGATTATGTTGCTGGTGACCATGAATCTCAGCCGTTGGATCTTCACAGTCATAATCACAACAAGTCTGATTAAGACACTGTTAAGGTTAGTGTCCCAAGAGACACATCACAAGGATTTCTTGTTGTAATAGTTACATCTTTATAGTCATTGTGTGATCTAGACTCTAGGTGGTTGATTATGTTGTATTACTAATTCAACTCTATAATTATTTCTTTACTTCAATTTAATCTTTTTTTCCCTTAGAACTATTATCATCTAGTAGTTTTATTTATCTTGTCATTTTTTTATTGACTTGCCATTTTGTAGTACTTATTAACTTGTGTAATTGATCTCGTAAGTATAATTCAGTCGACAGTAGTCAGAGTTCGAACTCCAGGTTCCATACTTTTTCGACACTCAATGCATGAGAAGTTATTAGGCTAGGGATCAAAATCTTGACAACAATTTTATTTCTCCTCCATATCCTTATAAGGTTGTGAAGTGTCTCAATATATCTATAATAGATTAATACATAAAAATCGTTCGATAATGATTGATATTTCATTCTATTGATCATCTAAGTAGAAATTTATAGTATTACTTTTCAACACAATTGAGATTATATATATTTTTGTTGTTGAATCAACATTCATCATGTCATTTTTAGTTGCAAGGAAATGAAGGAGTATGAATTTTAATTTAAAGGTGACGATATTTTCAAAGTATACACTCCCAATCACAAATAGTTACCGACACCAACTTTTTGGTTTGGACAATAAAATCAATGTATTAACTGCACATGTTTGTCCTCTTGCAAAAGAAGTCAAATTTAATCCATACATATATATAAACATTACACACCATGGTATACTTGGTCCAAAACAAAAAAAATAAATAAACAACAAGCAGGTATTAAAAATTAAAAATATTTAGATGATCATAATTATTTAAGTACATCATTTGATTCAACATAATGAAATACTTATCATTATGTATTTCTTTTCTACATTGATTCAACTATTCATGTGTTTAAAATAGTGTGTTCAAATTCAAATGGTTGTGATCATTAAAACTTTCTCATTAAAATAATAAAGCAAATATTTTAATAAAAATAAAAGAACAAGATTGATAGGAATCTAATTGGAATTGAAAATAATAATAATCTATAAGACCGTGGTACATTAATATTCTTTTGGGTCAAGATCGTACAAGCATCATGTGACATCCATATTCGATGTTAGGTGTGTCTGCTTAGCTTGCTCAACTAGTCATCTATCCGTTGGTTCTATTATTGTTTAGGGACCTATGCCCATAATATAATGCCAATTCATGCATAAGTGTGAGTTGGGATCCTCTTCATTTAAATTGTGTTAAATATTGATTTGAAAAAAAACCAAACATTGAAATTCAAACAACTTCATAGTTTGTTATATACATGCATGAATATGTATGTGTATGGTCACAATCTCTAGAGTAACTCCCTCACTTTGAATTTATCACACTGGAATCAGGTTTCAAACTGTGACCATCAAAGTTGCAAGAAATACGAGATTGACCGATAAACGTGCATCTTTTCTATAAATTTCAAACTTTCCTTCCTCATCAAAGCTATGTTGCGCATTTCATTGTTGGAGTGAAAAGTGAGAATCACTCTAAAAATAACTTGCGCTGGCGTGTACAATGTTAGTCTAAGATGATTGAGCAAGTGTTATATCAGAACCAGACAGTGTACCAGATTGATCAACATCAAGATCTTCAAACTCCTTCATCACAAGTGTTATATCTTCTTGAGTAATCTTCCCCATCTCTTTTAGCTTATAAATAACAAATTCAGCAGCCCTATATGAACAATAATCTCAAATAGATTAAAATAAATTAATGCATATATGTAAACCATTGATAGTAGTATCATAGTATATCAAGTAACCAATAATAAAGCATATGTTTGGTTCTGCAACGACAAGAATTGATTTTAACTGAAAGTGAGTTAAACGTAAAGTAAGCTGTAGAGGCAAAAGCTTCAAATTCTAACTTCAAGTTAAAATCAATTCTGGAAGCAAAAAATCAATTCTATATGAAAACATATAAACTTGTCAAAATCAAATATAAATCTCTAGAACAAATTTTGCCTCCTCAATATGTAAAATAATCAAACATAAACTTAAGACTTTGAAACAAAGATCAACTAACCCAACACTGCCGTCCTCGTCAAGATCTGCAGCTTCCAAATCAAAATTGGTCATTTTCCTTGTAAGAACCCATTTGACAAGTGTCTTTTGTCTGCTTTCAGTGTTTAGTTCAGCCATGTAGAGGAAAAACTGAGCTAAACAAATAGTACCTGTTAATATCCAAAACACTGCAAATATTCTTCCAGCTTGAGTAGAGAAACTTTTATCTCCATAACCGAGAGTCGTAATTGTTGAACAAACGCAGTACAAGGCATCAATAACATCCAGTTTCTCAACAGTAACCAAGAAGGTTGTACCCACAATAATGAGAATCAAAAGAAGGAAAAGGACTAGAATGAATTTGTATCTTGTTTTATTGATCTCAAGCTCCTTTAAAATATCACTTGGACCAACTTTTTGGTGCATGTGCATGGCTTTAATTAGCAAAACTTCTTGCTTCTCAACCAAGTAATCTGCTGCTTTGCTTAAGATTAGTCCCATCAATGCCATTCCGGAGAAAACAAAAGTGCACGCGAGCAGTTTTGTAAGGTCGCTATTCGGAACAAGGTCTCCATATCCAACGGTCGTCATTGTCACAATTGTAAAGTATAAGGCATCAAGGAATCTATCTGTTTTCATTCCCTTGATTTGGTTTCTGACAAGGTAGAAGATTAAAGTTCCTACACCTAAATAGACTGCAAGGATTATAGACACATTACGAAAGCTTGGATGTAGATTCCTAAATATGAACTCGGAAGGGGAAGTTGATTCGTTTCCTTTTGTCACCAGAGGAGCATGATCTGTATGAGGAGCACTTCGAGAGCGGAGGAACCTTCTTTGGTTTAACCGTCCTTTAGCCTTTTGAGCTGCAGTGGGCTGTGATCCCAATAGCAAGGGCTCATTTTTATCATTGTTGGTCATGAAGATAAATTTAGAAAGCAAGAATCTGTAACCTGATTCAAACACAAAGCGGTCCAAACTAGCCGTGTCAGCAAAATAAGAATGGAAAGTGTATGCATAGCACATTCCATGTTTCCAACACACACACACACACAAAAGACTTCATAGTATAAAATTAAAGAGCATATTACAAATTCATCAAAAGGGCTTCAATGAAAAATGACCTAGTATATGCAAAAGCATAGTCATTTGAATCCTAGTTCTACTTCCAATTGAATAAAAGAAACAATAACTACATCCATTTCTTTAAGCTATAAAGCAGATCAGTGACTTTGTAAGCACAATTCAAAATCCTAATAAGCATTAAAAGTAGCATAAACATTGAAGATGCAAGAAAAGGAAAAAAAAAATCATAAAGATCATAGATCAATCATGACTAATCAACAAGGATTTCACATTTTCAACTCACCACTCAATTCCCTACCTCAATTTCTAATGAAAATTACATCAATATAGCTTTGAACAACCAGCTATTCTGATTTTGAACAAACAAACAGTATAGCTTTAAAGTAGAATCCATTTTCTTTGCTCTATCTGTTCATTCCTTCATTCATTTCAATGAATACTAATTCTAACAAGTATTATCTCTCTCCAAAGAAAAACTATAAGTCAATATCACAACCCAAGAAGAAAAAAAACTTTCTTTTTCATCTTATGGTATTAGTGATGCATTAATTTCAAGATAAACTGAATAAACAAGCTGGATCTTAATTAATCAAAAACATGTTCTTCATGTGAAAAATCAAAATCTTATGCAACTACAATTCATTTTGACAAATCATACAGTAGCATACAAATCCAACTATAATAGAAACAACCCATTTTACAAAAACTGAAAAAGAACAAAACTTTACAAAAGTAAGTGATGAATCACTAACAAACAGAAAGGGAAAATTAACAGTAACAATTCCAATAAAGTAGGAATTTAGATGATGAAAAAAGGGATTAAAATTTTGACCTTTGAAGTGATTCTGGTTGTGCTTAGAAGAAGATGATGAATGTTGATGAATCTTCAAACAGTTTCTGATTCAGTACAAGTTTTGGATCCCATGTTTCTAATTTTATCCATGTAGTATTAGTTAACAGTTAAGTAATTATTAAAATCAATTAATTTCCATGTTAAAATGACTTTTTGTTTATTTTTTTTTATTTTTTTTGGTACAAACTTTTTGTTTATTATATGCGGTCCATTTATTATTTGTTTATTTCGATTTTCAACTATATTTCTGACTTTTTCCTCTAAAAATACTAAAATAAAATATAGTTCGACTTTTTCAGAGTAGTTAAATTGTTGTTACTAACAGAGAGTGAAAGGGACATGTTTTATTTTATATATTTTTTCTTTAATTAAATAGATATGCATATGTTAAATTCTTTTGAGGGCATGTACTGAAAAAAAGAATAGCTTTGTCATTCATTTTTTTGTGGTCTTATTCGGTTCAAGAGATTAAATTTGATTGAGCTCTAGCTATTAAGATGTTTTTATTGTTTAAAAATTATAACTCAATTAATAAAAATGTTGAAATTGTTAAGTCAAATGTTAAAGATTGAAGTTTGAACTTCGATTATTTCATTTTGTATGAGTTTTCAATAGTTTGTCATTTTGTCTACGCAATAAAAAAAATAATATTTTTGATAATAAATAAGTTTTTATTTTGTTGGGGGAGGCAATGGAGGAATATGAGGCTCACTAAACCTCTTATAACATTAGGGGCCTAAAACAATGAATTTAGAATTTATAGGTGAGAAAATTAAATAATCATTTTAGAGATTAAAACTAATTTAAATTAAATATTACGTAATTTATTGGTGAAGTATCCGAGAATGTTAGATTTTACATTTTATAGAAACACACATTTATATTGGAATTGGTCTGAGTGGTAAGGGCCGTCTTAGTCCGTTTAAACATGTGATTAGAGGTTTGATTCATAACTCATATGTATGCAAAAGACTCGGTTGAAAAAGAAGAATACACCTTATGTGTCTCATAAATCTCCGATAAAAATTAGTTTATAAACTTCTTACCAAATCATGGTTAAAAAAACACACATTTATGAAATTGACACTAATATCATAACCCCCCAATACTTATTATACTTAATTAATTGCAATGAATACATCAAAGTCACACAACAAAATAAACACAAAATCATGCCTATCGAGTATGAAATTAAAATATGAGATTGTATCACAAATAGCTCATTATTTATCATTCCTTTCATCTCTGAATTTTGTCTAGAGGTTTTAGCTTTTTTGAAGCAACATAAAGGTTGAAGTTCAACCAAATTATACATACCATACTAATTACTTACACGATGGAGTACTCTCTTGCTGAAACGGTGAAGTCGAAATATATATTAATGCTTTTTTTTAATCATTTTTTCACCTAATTTATAATGTATGTTTTATCTTTCATTTTCAGAGTTGTGTTCTAAAAATAAATACACAATGTGAGGTATGTAAAGTACAGACGAGGCACATCTTGCAAAAAATTCGTGGTATTTTTTATAACTCTTTTACGATATGTTTTTTGATATTTTACATGTTTGAAAAATTATTAGTCAGACTTTACTTATGTTTCAGTTGAAAATTTTATCTCAAATTATTAAGATTTATTTCTATTTAAAAATTGTAGATTTAAACCAAAAATTCATGTATTTCGCTATTGAAAATTACAGTGCATAAGACAAAATATTCTTTCAAATTTTGAAATGTGTTTTTCTATTGAAAATTGTAGCATGCTAGACAAACATATATAATGTTCTACGCATTCTGTATATTGAATTTTAAATTGGAAAATGGACATGCATTCGATTTTGATATTTTTACCATACACATTTATAAATTTCAGGGGTTTACAATGTAACTATTGATGGAGAAGAAGGGACAATGAAAGTTACTGGAAAAGTAAACCCAAATACATTATTGAGTGTGTTACTTAAATATGGAAAACATGCTGAAATCAAGTATGCAACATTTGAGGGTGAAGTTGTTGAAAGAAACTATAATTTTTATGGTGAACATGGATATAATCCCTATGATAGAATGCAAAATTGTCCACATCCATATCCATATTCACAGCCATGTAATCAACACCAAGGCTATCATCATACATATCCACATTATTCTCGACCTCCTCCTCCACCTCCTCCGACTGCATCAATACCACGCCAATTTTCGCCGGCTCCTCCACCGGGACAATTTTGGGAGCTGCCACAATCTCATCCGCCACCACCACCTTCTGTGAATGGTAGTACTGGACGATCTCCTTCCAAACCAGTTAGTCCATCTCGAAATTTTGTGGCGGAAGAGACATTGTCAAGACAACATAAACAAAGCAAATGTGCAATGATGTAGGAAATGAATTGCTAGCATGATATATCATGTTGGCAAAACATACTATGATATGTTGGTGTTAAATCAAATTATGGTTAACTGGAGGACATAAAGTTATAGCATACTTAAAAATTGAAATCATTTGTAAAGAGATTGAGGGATCAGAAGCAATCAAAATTAAGTCATTATATATACTATTATATTATATATACTATACATAAGCCTTTCATTTAATTTGTTATATCATAAACAACATTTTCATCATGAATTCATTAGGATTTAAGAAAAGGAAAGAAAAATTCTTTCCAATATTTTCATTCAATATTGACCAACTTTTACGGTATGGAAAGTTTTGTCTTGTACAATGTTTGGTGGAAAAAATGTTATTTTGGTGTTTTAGACAATTTATGCTGAGGACAAAAAATCGTTCTGTGGTTCGGTGATTGACAAGAATATTTGTTTTTGTCATGTTCCAAGAACAGTTTGAAAATCAAACATAATACAACTGAAATTGTCTAGTCGAATCCTTTACTTTTTAATTGATAAAATGTTAATTCTTAGATGATGTAGGTGTATCCAAACTGAAACTATTTTGTAATTAAAACTAATTATGTGTCAAAACATCAATTCACATATATTTTTTTTACCCTTTGGCATCAAGTAATTTTAGTTTCTTTCAAATAAAGTTTAAAAATCAAACCGTGATATTTTCTATTAAATCCAACGTCAATCGTCACTAGACAAATTAACTTTTGGTTCTATTCACATATTTACTTTCAACACATTATTGACATAAAATCGGTGATGCAATTATGCATGTCATTTTCTACATGAAACTCTCTAGCTACCTCTATTTCAGGGGGGCTAAGCCACCGATTTATATGACCCATTTCATTATTGAGTATATACTATATTTATGCATTAATGATATGATCAAATGAAAAATCCTACCAATTCTGTCTTCATCAATGAGATTCACGAAAACACACTCATGTGCTAGTTTTACACATTAGAAAAAGACTTCTTCTAAATCATACCAATCAATAATTTATCTATATTATGCAAGAGCCACCCTTGCTACATGATTAATTCAATCACACGTGGACTCATAAAATACTATGTTATAGTTTCATTATTCTTCATTCATATTGGTTTTGGTTTCTTTGTATTATTGCTTTAGTTATGCATGCATGAATGATGAATCTGTACTTTCAAGGACACAAGGGTGGTCGATCATCTCTAATTTCTACATTCATGCATGCATAACTATTTTAACACATTTGTGATCGTTGGATCAAAGATAGACCTTCTAAATTTTATTTATGGATGTCAATTTTCTTTAATAGAAATCAAAATTTACATAATGGGCGAGTGGAATGCATGACACCTGTATCATGATACATTCGCGTGCTCTTCCCTCAGGATAAATAGCATTTTCTGAAATTTAAACTATTCTATTTCAATTCATTAGTCACCGATATACCGACTGTATGAATGCAAAATTTTCAGGCAATCCAAATTCTAGAGTTTACTAATACGATTAATATCATGTAGTTTTTGACGTCTTGTGAGTTAGTCCCACCAAATTTGGAAGTATCCAATAAATTTCACCCACATTGATGTTGCTCTCTACAAAAGTGAAAGATCAAACTAAGTCCCTTTCAATTTCAAAGTGAATTGACTTCACTTTAGTTTAGAGGATCACTTGGGATTTATCCTTTTCAATGATGAAAATTCATTTAAGAATATGAAAATGAAATGAATTGACAAACTTTAAGGTCTCTTTCAGAAATATTAGAAGTAAAAGTCTTCATTCTTTTTGTTGGTACGAAACTTATTACCAATTTTTTCAACTTTCAAGCCCCTTAAGTTTTACTGTTCTCTAATAATTTAAGATACTTTATTTGAGTGTAAGATTTCTATTATACCCTCGTTTGGCTTTGCAAAACATATTACCATTTCCACCCCTTATTATAAACATTATTTGACAATTTTACTCACACATATAATAGTGTATTAAATTTGAACCCAAAATAAATCTGATACAAAAAATTAGTAAACTAATTAGAGGTATTTTATAAAAATATTATTTAATACATCTAGCAATTTAAAAAAGACATTATATTTAGAGACAATTGTATTTTTAAATAGACTATATTTAAGTACAGTATAAATTTGATTTAGTCTTAGGTTGTTGATGTTTTTAGGACCACATTTCATGGTACAAAATATGACATGAACAATATGAAATCTAATTGAAGAGTGTCTTTCATAGGCAAATTGTTACATATGCATTCAACTTCAAGTGTATATTATGTTACATGTGAACATTTGGTTGGTATATATATATAGAAATGATATAGTACGTTTTGACTTTTGAGATATACATAGGTATATGTATATATGGTCATGGAGTTGGACCATATTATCTTTGATATTTGTGTAATTTCACTTTCATAATAACATTATCTTGTGTTGGATGCATCCAATTGCACTGTCTTCTAGCAAATATTTTGAGACTTTCCGTACGTAATTCAATCTTTCCTATGCATAAAAAGTGAATTCCAAGGAGGAGGAGGTTCATTTGTGTTTCATATGATTGGAATATATTATCTTTAATACTGATATTTAACTAATAAATAATATTTTGATTATCCACGTTTATCTATATATACTTTTTTGTTGCTAATCTTCCCATTCCGAGGAGAAGAGTCTTCTTAATTTAGAATTTGACTGAAAGATAAGTAAAATTATGTTTTAGATGAAAATTTATTTTATATTGTTCTATTATGTGTATAAATGTGGTTAATTAATTTTCATTTTTTTACTCTTCTAATATTACTAGTTGTTCTAAGTTCTAACACATGCTTAGGTTTGAATCAATCTTTGACATAACTAATAACAAGTTGCTCATATAAAAGTATAGTATATATGTGTTTGTACTTTGCAGACAGAATGCTGATGAGGGAATAATATCTAATATTCTTGGCTATCAGTAACATCACAGCTGATCTGTAATTTGATTTGATATTTAACCATATGATTTGGATAATCCATCCCAAATCCTTTTAATTATTTGTAATATAGTGTAGTAATTATGTACAGATAGATAAATTCAACCATATATATAGGTCAACGGTTTTTCCACATGACAGCACTTGTTTGGCATACTATGATTATGATATGTTACAATCTTTTTAATTAGATTTATTAAGTGAATCTTTTAATTAATCATGATTAGAGTTAGAGCAAATTGTTTTCCTGTCCTAATAAGACCATGTCATTTAAAGACATGAAAAGATCCAAATCTTCCTGTCCATTATTTAATTGAAATTGAAAGTTAGTTAAATATTAATATTTACTCCAATAACATTGTGTGATCAAATCAAATGCTTATAGAGTGTCACCAAGAAGCATGATCCATGATGTGTAAGCTCAATTATAAAATATTGACTTCATAACTTCAAGCGACATAATTCAAATTTACGGTTTTAAAATGATCATTAGTGTCGCTCTGATTAATAGGTAATCGTTTCTTTACCTATTTTATTTTTTAAAAAAGGTGGTTCATAAAAATTGCTTAGAGATTAAGGCTTAAATCAGAGAAATAACTTTGCAAAATTTAAGGGATACATATACAACTAAGTCTAAAATACAAGAAGCATAATCAAAAGAAAGAAGATCATCTAAACCATGATCATGTGTCTTCTAGCATCAATTCTTAGATCTTCTTTCATCTTTCTAATGAAATCTTCAAATTTTTTGTTTAACTCTTCTGTGCTTATACAACTTTCTTCTTCTTCTTCTTCAACATAATCTTCTTCTTCTTGCTCTTCTATGTTGTTTTCTTCAATTAGAATGTAATCAATATCTGACCCTTTATCTCCTTCTTCATCATTTGCATCAAATAGTTCAGCTTCTTCTTCTTCCACCACATTCATCTCTTCACCTTGCTCATCATCTATAAAAATTATGTTTTCAATATTTTCTTCTACTTCTACTTCTTCCTCTGCTGCAGCATTTTGTTCATCTGGATCACTAGTTCTGTTCTCATCTTCACTCTCCAACATTGGATCATTGCCTTCAACATCAAGGATATGAGATTGTGAACAATCTTCTTCTTTGTTTTCTTCGTCGTCTTCTACTTCAATATACTGTGATGATGATAAATCATCTGACTTATCAGAAGATTTATCATCATCACGGGAAGAGGCGAAAGATTTAGTTAAACCAACAAAAACAAGGAGACCATTACAAAGGAGGAACATGCTGTTCTTGTCTATGTTGTGAGTATATAATTGGAAAGGGAGAGTAGAAAAATAGAATTTGAAGTAATGGAGGAAAACAAACAAGGCAGAAGGTGATAAGATGAAGGAAAACAATGATATTGAAATGAATAATTGAGTGAACTTAATTAGATAGGAATTATGATTTTTCATCCCCTGAGTTATGAAGAAATGAAAAGAAACTAGTGAGAGGTTATAGTAAGTGGAGATTGTATTGAGATGAGATGAGATGAGATGGTTTGGTGAATTAAAGGCATGAAGCACTCAATATATATAGTGGTGATTGGTGGGTGGAGAGGAGATTCTATTATTACTTTTGTTGGTTTCTGAAAATTATTTAAAGATTAGGCATCAATAATCTAAAATATTTGTTACATATCCATTCAAAGAAATGATGCTTGTAGTTTGTTGTACATATAAAATTGATGTAATATACAGTGTTAAATATTTTTTTTGTATATATTTTTAAAATATATGTAAAGTGTGGAAATTATAAAATAGGAGAGAGAAAAAGAAACACAATATTTAAAGATGTCAATTTCATCTGTAAATGAGGATCTTCAGAGGTTTGAGAGTTTACGTAACTGTTTCTATATAAGTGCATAATAAATGACATATAGATTTCTTATTTCCTTTTGCAATTCCCTTACTTCTTGTATGGAATTTGCTTAATAATATTTGTCTATTCAAAAAAAAAATGACATTTAGATTTAGTAAAAAAAAATGACATATAGATGAATTTTGGTTCATAAAGTAATTAACTTTTTTTAGATTTATTTTTGTGAGAGATGATATTGAGAGTTTACATAACTGTTTCCATAAATGTCCATGGTTGAAAATTATCATTAGGCAATATGGCATGTTAGGCACTATGACAAAGCTTAGCCAGTTGTCATTAGTCAAAGAAATTTTCAATATTTATCTTCTTGATGTTGAACAAATTGAGGTTTCATTGCCAAGTTGCATTCATGCCATTCTTGGTTTGGGGCCAAAACCCCCCGGCTGATGCGGCAAGGTAGATCAGGAGAGAGGGCCAAACAAGTGAACGGCCTTCAATGCCACACTCCACATTATTAAAAATTAACAGTCAGCCTCCATGCACAGTGATCTTGGTGGATTCACCTAAAAATTGATTCATGGTTGATGGATATGGTACAATTTCTAAGTTAAAAATAATATGTGAATATGAAAATGATAATAATTTACAATTTTGAACTGGGTCAAGGCTCATAATGCACTGATCGATTGGATCACAAAGTTACATACTATAAAGTCACATTGATGGTGTGCCTAGCGAATCGTCAAATTCTCCCATCACCACATGATTGAGATCAAATGGTGATATGAGAATACAACGGTTTATGTTCAACTAGTTCGTATTATTGAAACTCTTTCTATATATAAGGAAATCTGAAAATAAGTTTGTTTCTTACTAATCCCGAACATCTCATCCACTTGACTAACTTGAACGTTAGAGTATTTGTACTTTACATGTAGATAACCTCTCGACCAAAAACCAATTTACATTTCGTCAACTCTAGTTGTCAGTATAGATCCATCTCAAATCACATACATATTTAACGATCATAACGGGAACTTTCATTCAGGATTAAAAATTGTTCAAACTAAGTGTCAAAAGTCAACTCTCGTAAGAGAGTTGACCGTGATTAATTTTGAATTGTAAACTGAATGGAAAGGTATACGGTCCAAAGAGAGTTTAATGCTTGAGGGGTGGTGAATAATGATCAAGGTAATAGAGGAGTACTTCATAATTGAGTATATAATGCATTATTGATATGATTATGATCATTTTCAAAATCATATCAATTGTCTTCATCAATTCGACTCATGCATACACGTTCATGTGCTTAGTTTTACACACCAGAAAAAGACTTCTTCTCTAAACTATGCCATTCAATTCAATAATTTATCTATTATACTATGTAGCTTAGCTTTCATCACTATTTTTCATACATCTCGGATTTACTTTCTTTGTATTATTGTTTTGGTTATTCATGATGCATGAATATAATGTACTTTCAAGGACACTAGGACGGTCATTTCTTCTAGAAGAAAGATACCTTCAAGTTTAGACTTTAGAACTTATAGATATATATCATGCAATCAGCACATCGGTGATTGTTGGCAATTTCCACATTGATACGGTCAACACATATCAGTGGTCGTTGCATTAAAATTGGATAGTTCGGATTTCATTTTCTGTATTTTGGTTTTAAAAATCAAAATCTGCATTAAAATCTAAATCATCATATATTTCAGTCCAACGATCATCGATGTGCTGACTGTGTGAATAGAATAGGGCAAATTCTACAATTTACTATATCATGTAGCTTTTGTCTTGTGAGTTAGTCCCACCAAATTTGGAAGTATCCACTAAGATCTCACCCACATTGATGTTACTTTCTACAAAAGTGAAAGATAAAACTAAGTCCCTTTCAATTTCAAAATGAATTGACTTCACATTAGTTTAGAGGATCACTTGGGATTTATCCTCTGTATGATGAAAATTCATTTAATAGTGTGAGAATGAAATGTCCATAGTTTTCTACCATATCTATGTCAAAGCATTTATGGATTATCTGACATTTGTATCAAGTAATTGACAAACTATTGGGTCTCTTTCAAAAATAAAAGTAAAAGTCTTCATTCTTTTTGTTGGTACTTGGTAGTTGGTACTATCTTACCAATTTTTAACATTTTACTAACATTACTATAATTGGTACCACTCAAATTAATATTTAAAACATATATCTTGTGTCATAGGCTAATTGTTACAGATGCACTCAACTACAAGTGTTTTACTATGTAACATGCTAACAATCAACTGGTATATGTAGAAATAAATAACATAGTTGTGAGATATGCTAAGCTATAACTGGTTTTAAGAATTAAGAAAGCTTTGCAAAGTTTAGAATGACTCAAATTCTTAAGATATAATACTAGCTCGTTAATCTTTTAAAATAATGTCGTGCAGTGTCGCCTAAATCTGTAAATGTAATTTTCAAAAGAATTAATTTTGCAATTCATAAAGGAGTAGCTCTATAGCACCGCAACTTGTTATCTGTTTACCTTCTATTCCTATGTAATTATCTTAAATATTAATTGAAATTTGTTTATTTAACCTCTCTGTCCCTTTGAATGGCATCATGTTAATCATAATATTAGTATCATTTACTCCAATAACATAGTGATCATTGATCAAATCAAATGCTTAGAGTAACTTGGTTCAAAAAACTGGTCTGAAAGCTATATAAACGCAAGAGACGAAGTACAATTCGTGATTGTAAACACATTTTTCATTTTCCATTTTGGTTCATAAAAAATCTTAAAGTAAACAAACACATGGTGGAAAAATCAGAAAAGTAGTTTTGCAAAATTTATGGGATGCATATTCCATACAACTAAAATACAAGAAGATCATAAATGCCTTCTAGCATCAATTCTTAGATCTTCTTTCATCTTTCTAATAAAATCTTCAAATTTTTTGTTTAAATCTTCTGTGCTTATACAACTTTCTTCTTCCTCTTCTAGGTTGTTTTCTTCAATTAGTTCAACTTCTTCTTCCACTAGCTCCTTCATCTCTTCTCCTTGTTCTTCATCTGTGTATATTACATTTCCAATGTTTTCTTCATGTAACTGTTCAGAATAATTATTTTTTGTTTCTAATTCTTCCTCTTCTGCAGCATTTTGTTTATCAGCTTCACTCTCCAACATTGGCTCATTGGTCTCAACATCAACAATATGAGATTGTGAGCCATGATCTTCTTCTTTGTCTTCTTCTTCTTCTTCTTCTTCAATATACTTTGATGATGATAAATCATCTGAGTTATTAGAAGGTTTATCATCATCATCATTAGAAGAACTTGAGAATGATTTAGTTAAACCAACAAAAACAAGGAGACCATTACAAAGGAGGAACATGCTGTTCTTGTCTATGTTGTGAGTGAAGAGTTGAAAAGGGAAAGTAGAGAAATATAATTTGAAGTAATGAAGGAAAACAAACAAGGAAGAAGGTGATAAGATGAAGGAAAACAATGTTAATGAAATGACTAATTGAGTGAACTTAATTAGATTAGAATTATGAGTTTTCATTCCTTGAGTTAGTGTTGCTATATTTTGGAATTTGATTTGAAAAGTGTCCATAATGAAAAGAAACTAGAGAGAGAGGTTGGTAAATGGAGATTGTAGTGAGATGATGAGATGGTTTGGTGAATAAAGGTATGAAGGACTCAATATATATAGTGGTGATTGGTGTGTGTGGAGAGGTGATTTTATTATTATTTTTTGTTGGTTTCTGAAAATTATTTATAGACTATGCATCATAATCTAAAATCTTATAATTGAATTACAAGATTAAATGTACTACTTGTATACTACTATTTGATAGTATCCATCCACTATATTTAATTTTATTTGAGGTGCATCAAATATTAAATATATAAGTGTCTGACTCATGATTCATAAGAGATTTGAATATTGATATGCTATATTGTGAGAATATGTCTTTTTTGTTAATAGTATTAATTTTCACTATTAACAAAATCTTATATTGTGAGAATATATTGTCACATATATATTATTGACTAATCGGTAAAAATCTTGAACTTTTTAGATGGTTAGATGTTTGATTTCTGACTCTTGTATATGGCAAAAAAAAAAAAATTGGTTAAAAGAAGAGAACTCACTTATACGTTCTACATATTTTTCAATAAAAATTAGTTACTAGTAAACGGCGGTAAAAATTTTGTATCAACGACATGTAATGACTTTTATTGTTATAGATTAAATTATATTGTAGTATTTGTTAGAGACTAAATTTTCATTGTTTCCATAAATAATATGCATGGCTGCAAAATTATTATTAGGCAGATGACATGTTAGGTACTATGACAGAGCTTACATCTATTCAGGAAGGCATTTTGTCATGAACGATGATGATAGATACTTAGTAGTAGCCAGTTGTCATATTCATATCAGTATTATTAGTCATAGAAATTTGCAACTTTCATTTTCTATATATCTTGATGTTGAACAAATTGAAGTTTGATTGTCAAGTAGCATTCATACTATTATTTGTTTGGGGCCAAAACCCCCGGCTGATGCGGCTAGGAAGATCAGGACAGAGGGCCAAGGAAGGGAAATGGCCTCCATGCATAGTGATCTTGGTGGATAATAATAGTGTATGGGTGCCTCAAAAATTAATCAATAATTGTATACTAACTACTAACTTAGAAATAGTATGAGTATGAATATCAACCAGTAATATTTTGGACTCGACTTATTGGAGATATAGTTAATTGCTATAGTTAGTAGTTAGTTAGTTTAGTTAAATAGCCTATAAATAAACTTTACACTAGTCATTTGTATTTAATTTCTCTTATTGTAATATTATACTCTATATCTTCATTACAAAGAGTTTCATTAGTTTTCTCCACACTCCACATTTATTTATTTATCTCTACATGCAATTCGCTTGTTTTGGGAAGCCACACCCAACCTCGAAAAGAGGAGCGAGACAAATTCAATCCTTAGATAAAACGAGGACACTTGTGCAGAATCAGTTTTGGAGTAGGTCACTCTCGAATCAAATCTTTACGAAGGGTCAAATCACCTAGACTCACAAGGATTACATCTACATTTTCGGGTTCCTTATCGTCTACCACTACATTCTTGCATTCCAAAACCCTTGTAAGCGCCTCTCCTCAAAGGAACTATGACAAGCTACCGAAACGAACCTAATTCAAGTGATAGACAATAAAATCTTAGGACAATTTTTATCATTGAATCAATAAACCTCACCATTAGATTAATATGTCACATTTCATTTTATCTAATCATATAATTTAGGTTTTTCCTAATCTACCCCTTAAAGATTTGGAGGTATTTATCCTTAATCACTCTAAAATATTTTAATCGATATAAATTTTTATAAAATACATTTTTGGATTGAAAGTTTGTATCATGTAGATCACTTGCGTAAAATTTCAGACAAATTCAAAATCATTTAATATGATATTGAGACACATCAAAATTAATGATTCGTGTGATTTTTTAAACACCGTTAATCTTTATGTTAGGGATGGCAACGAGTAGGGTCGGACGCGGGTTTGACACTACCCAAACCCGAACCCAAATGGGCTTTCGGGTGGCAAAATAGTACCCAAACCCAAACCCGTTGGGTTTGGATTTTTTCCACCCGAACTCGAACTTACATTAACAAAAGTAAGAAAAATATGGAAAATTCAACGAAATTACGATCTACAACATGCTAACAAGTCTTTCAACATTAAAATAAGAATGAGAAATAGTCTACATTGCTAAAATAGTCTACAATATGCTAATGTAAGAGAGATAATTATATAATTTAATATATAACGGGTGTGGTTTCGGGTGTGGGTTTGACACTACCCAAACCCGAACCCGAATTATCGGGTGTCACCCGAACCCAAACCCAGTCAACTCGGGTTCGGGTTAGGGCGGGGCCCGCGGGTTTGGGTGTTTTTACCATCCCTACTTTATGTGTCTAAATAACATATCAAATGATTTTAGATTTGTCTGAAATTTTACCTATATAATATAAACTTTTAATCCAACAATCTATTTTATAAAAAAAATATATCGGTTAAAATATTTTTGAGTGGTTAAAGATAAGTACTTCAAATCGAGCAGACAAGTTATCATCTAAAATTTATCGATGGAATGGTGAAAAAAATTGTGAATAGTGAAACATAAATCATTTGTGTACCATTAGATTTGGTCAATGGTCAATGTTAAAACTTTTTAACAACAAATAAATAATAATCTTTTATTTGTTAGCATTTTTCTGACGGATTTTTTAGTTTTTACTATTATTTCTGTTTCGTAAATAAACTTTTCTTTTGGGCGAAGAAAAGAAATAAATAATCCAGAAACAGCGTTAGTTACACTTACACTACACTAACGCCGTAAAAAATCCACAGTTAAAAACAGAAAAACTAATTTACTCCAACAAGCCAAACAGAGCATAGCGTTGCTCGGCGTCACTGTAAAGCGAACCCAAAACCCTACTTGAACCTCATTTCATTCTTTCATCGGAATCGTAACAACCCAAACCAACCATGTCTCTCCGATTTCTCCGATCTCGATTCGTTTCCAATGCATCTAAACGATTCCTCTCTACCGATGCAGCTTCTGCTTCCGCCGCTTCTCCTCAACCTTCTCCTCCTTCCGCCACTTCTCCTAACCGCTGGAATTTTCTCAAATACGCCGTTATCGGTGCTTTCACCGGAACCACCGCTCTCACCGGTTACGCTTCTTACGGTTCGTTTTTTTTCTTTCTCTCTTTTTGAATTGTATTGATCTGAAAATGATAGCGAATTGATTGATGAATGATGATTTTTTGTTTGTTTGAATGTAATGTGTAGCTTATGATTTGGACGAAATAGATGAGAAAACGAAGTCGTTTCGTGAATCGGCTAAGTATACTCCGGTTGATGGCGCTACTGCTCTCGATGTGAGTGATGCTAATTGCTTGATTGTTGATTTTCTAATTTTATATTTGAACTTTATTTTCTAGCATGAATTGTTGTGATTAATGTTTAATTTATAAATGATTATCGAGTTTTTGATTGATGAAATGGCACTTGAATGTTGTTATTTGAAAATTGAAATGCGGTTTATGTAATATGAACTAAATGGAGCAGCGAAATTTATGCGTGGATTTTACCTTTTTGTTGTCGTGGTGTTGTATCTTTGAATGTAAAACTTTGATACTATGATTTTTTATTTCTTGCATAAATGATTTTTAGTGATATTAGTGTTAAATTGAAAATTTTGATGTTTTGTTTCATTTGGTTGATGTAACACTTTGTTATTGTGGTGTCATTTGGCTTGCTTAGTTTTGGAACTCTGCATGGATTGAATGTGATAGATTAATAGATTATCGTTCTTTCTTTGGTTAGTTTAATATGTTAATATGCCTTAATATTAGTAGGTTGACATTTTTTGATTTCATGCTTGCAGAAATTTCAAGGAATGTTATACTCAACTGCAGTGACAGGTGTGTTCCCTGAGCTTTATTTTGTACATTACTTATCTTGTTTCAGTATTGTTCTGCTCCTTTAAATATATGGTATGATAGTTTATATTATGAGTTTCTCTTCCCTTGGACTCCTGGAGTGTTGTTATTGCATGAATTGAATTGATGAGTTAAATACTATATCTCTTTCATGATTTTGTGAAGTGCTATTGGCTATGGATAAGCAAATTTCTTTTTAGATTATTTCATCAACCAAACATAACATATAGTAGGGATCCCATTGAGAAATTGCTGTTTGCATGAGTATTAGGTACAGTACAACAAGTGCTTTTATTATATAGTAATAATAAACGGTAGTTTTTATATGTACCATAAGAACTGTACTCTCTACAAACATATCAACATCTATTATATACCTCCCTTTGTAATATCAAGACTGGCACTGACTAATTGACATTGGATGCAGTTTTTTTGGGGTAGGGGGTATTAAACTCTAAATTAGTTATATATGTGTGTGTTTTCCATATTAATAGCTTGCTGATTCTCCTTTTTTGTAATATATCTCAGTGCCTGCTAAAGCAATAGAGCTTTATTTGGATGCAAGAAGGTTAATTGAAGGAGAAGTTAAGGTACGTGCATACTTTTACTTCTCTGATTTTGGTTTTTTACGTTTCCCTTTTTTTTTCTCTATTACTACTTTCCTACCTTTGTGTTAAACATTTAATGCTTTGGTCTTTCATCCTTCTAGAGTTATACCGAACCATACACAGACAAGCTCCTTCCAGATTTGCTTCCTCAAGAGCAACATGTGTTCACACTTGTTGTAGATCTCAATGAAACATTGATTCACTATATTTGGTCGGTAAGCCTTCAACCACTAATGCACCATTTTTTTGGCTAGAGAAATATGAAATATTTTTGAGTGAACTATCTGGTTGGTAATGATATGACTTTTTTTATCGATAATTTCATTTCTATAGTTTATGTAACACAAAAGAAAGAGTTGGATCTCTTACATGCTGCAGACATATGGCTTATAATATTAATTTTTACTTTGTTTTGGAATGTGAAGAGAGATACAGGCTGGCGAACTTTTAAAAGACCTGGAGTTGATGCTTTCTTGGAACATCTAGCCCAATTCTATGAAATAGTGGTGTATACAGATGAACAAAATATGGTGATCTGGTTTTCTTTCTCTATATTCTGAATGAATCATTGTCATTGTTATGAGTATTCATATGCTCATGCTTTTGTCGATTTGTGCAGTTTGTAGACCCTGTTATAGAAAGGCTTGATCCCAAGCACTGCATTAGGTACAGGCTATCAAGGCCTGCTACTAAGTATCAGGATGGGAAACACTATAGAGTACGTCTGAGTTTATTTTCTTTCATTGTTCTTTCTCAAACTATGTATGTACACTCTAGTTGAAACTAGTACTATTTGCAAATATTATGTTTGTTTGGTTTTTCCTGCCATTTTGTTTTGTTACTGTACATATATGGTGTCTTGGATATTGTTATAATTAAATGTTTTCCCCCTTGCCCTTGATTGGCAGGATCTTTCAAAACTAAACAGGAATCCTGCAAAAGTTATGTACTTAAGTGGCCATGCTTTAGAAAGTTGCCTACAACCTGAAAACTGTGTCCCTATTAAGCCATGGCTGCAGACTGATAAAGATGATACAGCTCTTGTGGATTTCATACCATTTCTTGAGTGTAAGTGTTATTCCTCTTAACATGTTTTAATGAGATCATGTTTCAAAGTATCGTTGTGACATTTTGGATTGTATATTACCTTCTCCATTATCCATATGCAGTTGTTGCCCGTAGTAGTCCGGCTGATATAAGACCAGTGCTACAGTCTTATCAAGGAGTTGATATTCCAAGTGAATTTATTAGGCGTTCCAAAGAGCATATAAGGTAACATTCTAATTGTTTTTATTTTCTTAACTGATTTCAGAATTTTGAGAAATATATGGCAACCTAGATTTTTTTTTTCCTTTGTTATCAAAACTTTGAAAACAAGAAACAAATCTAAAATCGTGATAGTAACTACAATTGAAGACAACAAACCACGTCCACCCTTGACTGGTTTATTCCATTATATAGTTCATAGATGCACATTATGCCTAATGGGGGCTACTGACCCCACGTCCCCACTACATTCATAAGTTTTTGAACCGACTAAATGATACTCCACTTCAAATATGAAGTGTTTTGTTACTATGACCCCACTTCAAATATGGTCTTGTTCCCACCCAAGCTCCATTAATGATAACATACAAGCTAATTTTTTTTACAGCAATTGTCAAACTAATTTGTTATAAAATGTTTATGTATATTGTATACATGTTCAAAAAAAATCGATAACTTTACTTTGAAAACTTGTAATTTTTTTTTTTAATTTTCAATTGAAGCCACTTATTTCATATCCAATAGAGTATTTTTTTTTAGGTTAGCATTGTTTTTATTTGTGATAGATGTATCGGTTGAGGAAAGTTTATATATTAATTCAGCTGGCATATTATATAAATTAATGATGGCTTGGTTGTTGAAGGTTTCTATTGTTACACATAAATAGTTGACTCCAAACAGGATTTATCCCGTCTTATTTCCACTAATGTTTTGCTTGTGGTGTTTTCCAAATGTTGCAGGAAACAACAACAAAAGAAAAGCTTCTGGAAAAGTTGATCCTATAATAATATTGAATTGGATGACACAAGTTTCATGACGGTTGATTGGCCAGTTCACCAAAGATTTTTGAAGCCAATGCAAATCTAGAAGTGATTAAACCAATTAGATAAAATGTAGATTTTTTGTTTGTGCATTTTTTGGCCTACATAATTCCGCTGCTGGAAAGCACTTGTTGATTTTGAAGGCTTTTTGTTAAAAAAAATTTCTGATAGAAGAATTAGTTCGTAATGACTTGGTTTCTTGCAAAAGTGGATTGCTTTTGCAAAATGAAATTGGTAATTCAAATATATTTGATTTCTATAATGGCAAAATAGAACACAAATTTAGAGACACGGTATAAAGCAAAATTTAGGACTTTATCACTCTACAAAAGTTGAAAATTTTGATTATTGATGAATTTATATTATAATGCAAATATATATATAAATTAAGTTTTAACGAATATATGTGTTGAATCTATCTTATGTCAAACGGAACGGAATGTACTTAAAAACTTGAATTTCACATCTTTGTATCTAGTTCTATTTTAGATTTTGCATTGTCACATAACTGAACCTAGCTATTGGACTTTGAAGTCAACCTTGTTCCACCAAATCTTCCTACTAATGTAAGTTCCTAACAATGCCATTCCCCATTTTCAACTAATTCCACCTGAACACATCAAGAAAATCAAAACCATTGTTTGGTACCTCTGCCACGTAATGTACTGTATTAGAAAATGTCAAATTACTAGTGTGTTATTATAGATCAAATATATTTGAATTACCAATTTCAAATCTAAAAGTAGAGTGACTGCTTTTAGATTTGAAATGCGGAGTAGCTCTGATTACAATAAATAAGCATGTGATATGGTAATCAAGGGTGCATATGGTTCATTAACCAACCCAAATTGAATCAAATTTATAGTTCAGTTCAGTTCCTAAACATGTTTCAATAAAAATCAATATTTGCAAAATCAGTTCGGGTCTTGTACATAACCAGTTCACAAAAAAAATCAATTTATTTTCAAGAACTGTATTTTACTCGAACCAATTTTACCCAAATCAATTTTCAAACCGGTTTCTCAATCAATTTATTTTTAAAATTTAAAATTTTATTGCCTCAAAATTGAGTAGTATTCATACATTCTTATCATCTAACACATTTTATTGCATCATGGTTGCTCCTTCCATTAGCTAGAAAACATTCTGTTTCTAGGAATAAGATGTTCATTTGCTAGTTGAAAATTTGCTTCTGCATCAATTTGCTTGGTGCACCAAGACCAAATGGCCATGAATTTTCATCAACAAAGAAAAAAGTTTTGGCAGTTAGTCATATTTATAAGGTATTCTATACTTCTTCCATGAGGCATCGATAGCTAGAAATCTTATTTCACAAACTAATGCACAAAACTTAAACTGTAACCAGCATGTTAACCATTTATAGACTTATTAACAATAAATCTTACATTAAAGTCATACAGTAACTACAATATAACCACTGTGTTGCAAGTATGCAAATAAGCATAAACATGTGTAAACAGAAGCACAATTAGTAGGAACAACCAAATGCAAAATCAATAAACCAGTAACAGAACAAAGGCAAATAATCAAGGAAGTTCGATACAGACAAACAAACAATAGCTTGCTGTTGATGCTTATCCAGTATCCATAATTATTTTAAGATGCTAAATATCATAAAGCCATGACAGCAAAACAAACAAACATAAAGAAAGCACTATCCATTCAAGCAAAATCGAACAAAATACTTCAAAACAAATTTAATCAAAGATAAACCATTATAAATCATATCTTAAGACAAATAATCTTAATCATGACATGGATGAGATACAGGAAAGTCCTCTAGAAAATATCATTTCAAACATGATACACAAATAAATTTACTTTCGAATTTATCCAAATCTAACTGAGCTTGAGCACAGTTAGTAAAACACTAAACCAAATTCTTCAAATACATTAATGAAGCAATGCTGCTCTACCCTAAATATATCTAACTGGTCTACCCTTAATTTGAAGTACACGATACAATCAATATATTATAACAAGGAAAACCAATTTTAAGGACAAATCCACAAGATCAAATTAACCAACCAAGCTAGCCAAGAAATTTTACAAACTAATCACATTTACAACGAGACAAGAATTAATGAGTTGTTACTTACTTTGAGACTTATTATAGAGAGAAGACATGAATGATGGAAAGGGGATTTAGAAAAGTGGAAGATATTCAAGTCTGGAGTATAAATTGTGTTTGTAATTTTTGCACCATTCTCCTATTTCCATTCAGATATTCAATTCTACAATATGTATAACAGGAAAGGTGAAAGCTAGCTCTTAAGAAGTAAGGTAAACTAGGGTTTATGACATTCAAATCTCACATGCCAAAGAGATGGTGTTTCTTCTTTCCATCGAGTATACTATAATAGAAGACAAGTCTTGTTTAGAAATATCACAAGAACATTATAAACCTCATAGATTCACTGCAAAACTAGACTATTTTAAGCCAATTCCTCAAATATAAACAACATAATTCAAAGGGCAGATTATCATTTAAACAACATTTTCAAGTTTGATTCAACTAAGTAATATTCAGATTAGCATGATTTACAAACCCTATCTAACAAAATCTTCCAAAATCGGAAACTCAAAACCAACCACTAAACAACTCTACCAAAGCAAAATACACCAAACAGAACAACATTCCCTTGTTTGAGCAAAATCGGAAAGAGTAAAATCAAGAAAGGAAAGACAGGAAGAGTGAAAATGAACAAATGAAAAAATATGAGCCATTTATTTTTGGCTAACCAGTTTACACACATCGTGTTATACTACTCCTTGTATTAATCAGTATGGTCAATGGAAGATGTTTTCTAACTAGTAACTCATGTGAACTGTGACATAACTTTTGCTGGATAAAATTTGTCGATTTAATTATCTATGAAGTTGAACAATTATACCATGACAATGCATTCATAAAGTTTCAGTTACAAAATACAAGCAAGAATTGAATCAATACCATTTACTTGATCTTTTCATTGTCTACCCATCTTTTTAAGTTGTTTGACATACTAATAAACCACAAAATAATAAAAGAATAAACCAAACAACAAAATAATATAGCTCGGAGACAACCGGGAAAAAAAGTACATTTATATCTCAATAAAAGCATAAACATTTGAATATCCTTGTGTTGGGTGACAAAAACCCAAATATTCAAGCAGGATGCATTTAAATTCTCTCAATGAATACAACATCCAAATGCAATTTACATCTACAAATTGATCATTCATAGAACATCAAACATAGCACTAACATGTTCCTTGAATCTAATCTAAATCAACTTCAACATATAAGTAAACAAAATGTTCCAATTCGAAGCAAAACATAAAACACCAACCTAGCTAACGATGAATGTTAAGCAAGTCCTTAGCTTCAGTCTGCTCCTCCATGAGAACATCACTAACATACTGTTTTATCAAATCCGTCTTCTTCTTCTGCAACACCATCTTCTCAATCTCTTTCTCATCCGGCAACGGAACGTGCACAACGAATTCCCTCTCTTTCTCGTCCAACCTCTCCCTCATCTCCCTATCCTTCATCCTCTCTTCCTCCACAACATCTTCCTCCTCCTCATGAAGTATCTCCCTAGCAGCAGTTGTAACTTCAACAACCTCCCCACTCCTAACAGCCTTCCTAGCTTCCTTCCTTATCATATCAAGCCGGTGCCACTCCTCGTCCGCCTCACACCTCATAACATCCTCAGCCGGCGCCTCAACCCGTTCCAAAATCCCATCTTCCTCATCTCTATAACCATAATAAGCAGCATTAATCCTCTTATAAATATCATATCTCGTCCTCCGCTTCCTCAGCTCCGGCGGCTTCTCAAAAAGCTCGCGAACACCGGGTAATTTCTTCGCAGCACCGAAATACCTATACCCCGGACCACGTCCACTAGGGTTTGGTACATCAACAATATTACCATCCAAATCAGTCATCTTAGCAGAATGTCTAGCGTAATTGGGACCGCCGAGTTCGACAATTCTTCGCTCCCAATGCGATTTCTCCCTTATGAGTTTGTTGATTTCGTCGTTGAGATCACGGAGACGGTGTTCGCCGAGACCTTCGTTTTGAATCTCGGCGACTTTGCGACCGATTTCGCGCATGATTTGTTGACGCCATTTGTCAGCTTCGTTTAAGTCGCGACATTCGGAAGCTAGAAAAGGACGGCGTTCTTTAGGTTTCTTCTTCTCTTCAGCTTTCATGGTGATGAATCTGTTGAGCATGGATTGCGCTTTTTCTTCATTACGAGCCATTTTTGGTTGCTTCTGATTGTTCCTTCTACTTGTTGTGGAAGAAGAAGAAGAAGAACCAAGATTTCGATTTTGATTTTGATTTTGGTAATCGATGCGAGAAAGGAACCCTAAAACCCTCTTCTGTGAAAGTGAAAGGTTATGTTTGTGTTGTGTTTTTCAATTTTTTCACTATCCTTTTTATTCGTCTTATGCACTGACGGTCGGTGTAAATGTTTTTTACACATACATCCAATCAAAACTTAAAAAATTAACGGTTTTATAAGTTAGTTCTTAAAAAATCTTCATAAATACTCACATGGCGTGATTTAATTGGATGCACGTGTAAAATAATTTTACATCGTCGGTGCATATAAATTAAATTCTTTAAAAAAAAACTAAATTAACAAAATGTATTTTTGGGTCTTATTTTTCTATTATATTCTTTTTCTTAATATATAATTATATATACTATATTAAAATTTTAATCTATCAATATATTTTTATTTGTATGAAATAGAAACAAAATAAAAATAATAAGAAGATTATATAAATAAATTTAGTATTAAAATAGATATAATATTGTACGCATATGAACAGAGACCAATTCAAATATTTGGATGTTTAATTATTTACCTTTAAGAAATGAAATTATATTCACTGTGCTATTTTTAGATTGGTGAAGAAGAGTGATAAATGTTAATACAATTTTGATAATTTTTCATAGAAGAGATTTATATGACAAACAAAACATAGTTAAGTTAAGGACTAAAATTGATTAAAAAAAAAGTTAAGGACTAAAATATAATAATAATTAGTTAAAGGACCTAAATAAAATTAATAAATAAATAAATTAAAGGATTAATATGTTAACCCGTTTTCTTTATAAACCTTAACCTCCAAATCGACTAAACCTAAACCCTCAATCTCTCTCAAACAATTTGTTGCTTGCATAACAAGTAAGAACAACAATGGCGTCTTCCAGTCAATTGGGAAACAGAAGAAGCAGAAGAAGAAAACCAATGGTTGCTGCTGCTGATTTTTATTTACCTCTTGAGTGTTGGGAACGTATCATCACTTTCCTCATCGACCACAATCACTCTTTCAAATCTCTCTCCATTGTCTCCAAACAGTTCCTCTCCATCACCAACCGCTTCCGATTCTCCGCTACTATCACCGATCAAACCCTTCCCAAACTTCTTTTTAATAGATTCACCAACCTCACCTCCCTCAACTTCACGCGCCTCTGTAGCAACCTCAACAAGCTTCTCCGCGGAATCTCTTGTTTTCCATTGAATATCACATCACTCAATCTATCAAATCAATACACAATTCCCGTAAATGGGTTGCGTGATTTTTCTAAAAAGATTACAACTTTAACATCTTTCACTTGTTCCAACACATGTTTTATCGATAACACCGACATTTTCCATATCTCCAATTGTTTCCCTTTATTGGAAGAACTTGACCTTAGCAACACATTACACTACTGTAAAACGGGCCAGATTGATCATCTTTCATTGACATTTTTCAAACTCCGGAAGATTAATCTCTCTGGTCATCAAGACATCTGTGACGAATTGCTTTTCCATTTGTTCAAAAGTTGTAAGTTACTCGAAGAGGCTATCATATTGACCTGTTTGGATATAACTTTTGACGGCCTTGCATCTGCTATCCGCGAGAGACCAACATTGAGGTCTTTATCCTTTTCAAATACTTATGCTGAGGCACAAGTGGAAGAGGAGGAAAGTTACATTACATCAAATTTCATTGCATCGTTGATGAGTTTGAAGTACTTGACTTGTCTTGATTTGTTGTCTTCGAATATTACCAATGAATTGCTCTCGTCTATTGTAATGGAAGGTCTTCCTTTAACGAGACTTGGTCTCCAAGATTGCATTGGCTATAGTTATTCTGGAATTTTTGGTTTGTTATCCAAGTATCAACATTTACAACATTTGGATCTTCAAAATGCAGTTTTTCTGAATGATAAACGTGTTATGGAGCTGTCTTTGTTTCTTGGTGATTTAATATCTATAAACTTGTCTGGATGTTCGATGCTCACATTATCAGCATTCTATGCACTTATTAAGAACTGTCCATCACTTAATGATATCAAAATGGAACGCACTAGTATTGGAATAAATAGTTCACTGAGTTCTAAATCTTCAAAGAATTTTCCTATATGCCCTCAGTTAAAGTATCTCCGTTTGGCTCACAATCCATGGTTATCAGATCAAAACATCATTACGTTTGCTTCCATTTTCCCCAATTTACAGCTGCTTGATTTGAGCAAATGTTTAGGCTTATGTGACAAAGGTATTGCTCAAGTTTTAAGGATATGTTGTAACATTAGACATTTGAACTTATCATATTGTTCAATAGGGAAACTGCGTGAATTGAATTTCAAAGTTCCCAAACTAGAGGTGTTGAACCTGTCAAATACACAGGTTGATGATGAAACACTTTATGTGATATCAATGAGATGCCGTGGGCTTTCGCAACTGTTACTGAACAATTGTACTAATTTCACAGAGAAGGGAGTGAGGCATGTGCGTAGAAAAGTGCAAGCAACTTAGAGAGAGCAACTATTAAAGTGCATGCTAATGTTGTTGCCTCCATCATATTTTCAAGCGATCATTTTGAAAAAGAAACAACTATTGTGAAAACTTACGATCATTAACTTGTTCATGGTTTTTTCAACTGCTTAATAGCAACTCTAGAATGTTGCAAGTAAACAAATTTGATTTGTTTCATATTTTGTTGGTTTCTTAGTATGACTTTAGTTTCAATGAATTTGAGATGCCAAAAAACTTCCCATTTTTATATTGTTGCTAATTGAATTGCACTTAAGCCATTAGTCCTTATTACATTATTGCTTTTTAGTTTTAGCCTCAAACTTTGAGCTATACTATGGGATCACAGTGTTAACTTTTGAGAACACTAAGGATCTTGAGGGCCGTTGAGGTTCAATGTGTTCATTACATATGTTATTTTGCAATCAATGAAACTTTTTTTTCTAGTGTTTGTCCAAATGAGTTTTGAGTAGGGAATTTAACATGAACCGGTGATTATTATATTCATTATGTAAGCATACATTTAATATGAACCGGTGGTTTTGTATTCATTATATTATATTGTGTAAAAAATCAACATGGTAAATTGATATTGAATTTTGTGGAGTATTTTTTACTCTAGATACCCTACTTATTCACCTTAAGGGTTACTTTTTAAGAGTAGTTTGGTCTTTTTCATTGTTCTGTATATAAGATTAAGTTGGTCGATACTTGATATAGTAGAAAAGCTAGCTAGCCAGATTTTCAATTATCATTTCTGGTTCTCAATCTATAAAGCACACCCGACACTTTCCAGATCAGACGTATTTCAGTATCAGACATGCATCGGTGTCAATGTATTACATTTTTTTTCTTTTCAAACTATCATCTGTGTCAATGTATTAATTAGTATCAGTGTAGTATTCGGTCTCCATTCTTCATAGTTGTCTATGTTAACACGTTAATTTAAATTATTATACATCATTCTTCATAAAAGTATTGCACTATTGTTGGGAGTGTCTCAACATTTGTTTCAAGTGATTATGCTGCGGCATTCAGCTTTTCAGTTGTAGCAGTTGCTTTCTGCAACATTAGTTTTGTGATTATTCTTGATGGTATTTCAAAGTTCAAACCCACAGCATTTACAACTATATTAGAGATTGAATATCTAGGACCCCATACTAATCACTTAATCACATATACCAATGAAAACCATAACTTAAAAGGCCATGTTTCAGTGGAAAGATATAAACAAGATTTTTTGTTATTTTCGTGTAAGATCATAAACAAGGATATAAATAATGAAACAATATGTATTTGATTGATGCATTGTAAAACTATAGTCTGAGCCATTGATTTCCATTGATGAAGTTCATGTTCAAGAAAGGCTTTGCTTCTCCATAGCTGAATGGCTTTGACCAAGGCACCCTTTGTTTTCTATCTGCTCCTTTTCCATGGCAGTTATATTCACCAAACACTGCAGTCCTGAAACACCAAATGTAGAACAATCTATGAATCCTTGATACAGACACGACACTAATACATCAATACCGATAATAATTTGTCAAAATAGAATAATTGAACATAATCTATTTGTCCGGTTGCCAGTCTGTGTAGGACACATGTGTCTGTCACAGACTGTCTGACCAGACACATTTTCGATTAGAAGTGTCAGTGTTGCTTAAAGAACAAGTAATGTTATACATACTTCCTTCTTTCGGGATGATTCCATTCTGACCAGCCTTCTGGATTAATAATATCATCCATATTACAATTTGAGTAAATTATTCTTGAGTAATCTCCCCAAGCTCTTCCAAGGTAAACACTTCCTGTTCCTCTAATACTGCATCCTACAAAAGAAAATCCTGTATCTTGAAGTGGTGAATCCCTATGATGTGCTGCAATTGCTCCATAGTTCTCAGCTATTGATTGAAGCCTACACTTCTGATAAAAGTACAAACCAGCCACTTAAAAATGTCAGAATCATTCACAGTTCCAAACATCGAACCAGTGCTGTCAATCACAAATCGCAAAAAATAACAATTTGTTGAAATTCCGCTACGCTACAGTGTTATAGCGCTGGTTGACAACATTGTACTATATGTCAATTTGTTTTAATTTTACGATGCTATAACATTATAGCAGCACTATAACGGCTATTTGACAACATTGAATTTGGATGAAATGAAACTAGTTTTGTTTTAGTAAAAAACATAGAAAAAAGATCACTGTTTTACCTCATAGAGTGATTTTGCACTGCCAAAGATGAAATCAACTTTTCCTTGGATGATACATCTGTAGAAGTAGTGTGTTCCTGTGTTGTCCAAGAGAGTGTCTTGTGTTCCTTTAATCTTAACTCTATAAAACATTGCTTTATCACTGTTTACTCTTAGTGCAACTGCTTGCATTCCTTGTCTACCTGGTGATGCAACCACTGTGTTCTGCATCCACCACACAAAGATTATCAAATTCCAAAATTACAATTATCCGTTAATCTTGTTTCTTCGTGTAACAAAAAAGAGTATTAAATTGCAGTCTGTAACTGCAATTGTGGCCGTGACTAAAAGTTTTGGATGTTTTTGAAACCATATTGCGAACAAAATTTGAGTTGTATTGGCTACATTTGTCCGCAATACCAAAGATCGCAACATAACCGTAATTGCAATTTGAAAAACATGTTGAAAATTGTGTGATTACCTCAAAAGTGACCTCAGTTGCACAGAAATAGTTTGAATCAACTGCTACAGTTGCTGAACCATAGGTTCCCAATGTTTGACCATCTGGGCCTTTGTCTGATGATTTACTGTTCCAAGTAATCACAGGACTTGCTGTTTGATTTCTTCTTCCTATAAATGACATATAAGGTTTCGTGATTGGCACATACACTCTTTCTCTGCACAAAGTAAAACAAACCAATCATGTCTCTACCTTCGTAGAACCAACACTTCTGATCAAACGTGTGTTCGGTATGTGTCCGTGTCCAACAAAAATCATGACATGTATCGATGCATCAGTGTTATGTCTGTGTTAGTACTTCATAAATTTCTACAATTAAAAAATATAACAATTATGTTACTACCTATTTAGAATCAGCGCTTATGATCAAATGTGTGTTCGGTGCCTGATACAAACTACGAAAGGTGTCAGTGTCAGTGCTTCATAGGTTTCTACAGATGAAAATAGTATTTTGTAACTACAAACCTGTAAATTCCCGGAAAAATGTAGATTTTGACTCTGTGTTGGTTCCAATCAGGAACTAAATCAACAGCACCTTGAACAGTTTTAGAATGTCCATTTCCATTCTGATCAACAACAATAGTTCTAACCTCATTATGATTAATATTCTTCTTAAAAACCAATCTTTGTTCATCAACCATCAAATCATCCCAACTAATATAATTCCTAACACCACATTCTGCTAAATCTACCTCAACGATCATAACAAAAACCAAAACAAACAAAACAACAACAAAAACTCTACAAGAAAACATCATTAGTTGTTTTGTTTGTCACGTAAGAAAAAAAATGTTACACTATCAAATATGCTGTTATGTGTTCATATGAATATACATATATATGAATGAAATGAAACTACAAAATTTATTTAGATAAATAGAATAGAAAGATTGTGTAACGGTTTTATAATTTAGAGTTGAAGCATGAAGTAGCTGATTGTAATAAATAACAAAGAGAGCGTTATGGTTGTGATAGCTAGTGTGATATACCGTCAGTTACAATCTTTGTAATGCTTTCATAATATGGAAATTAAATTAGTAAAAATTTTTTGAGTTTAATTCAAGGAACATAAAGTAGATAAAAAAGGGTTATGTCTAAATTGTGTGATTAAATTATAAAACGGTTGATGATGGAAACAAGAAGAGCGGTTGTTGTATAATTCATGGGTTTAGGCATATTGGGTGCAACTGCTTCCCACTATGTTCTTGAAAAATTTTGTGAATTTTAAAAGATTTTGTTTTCCCTCCTTTCTAAATTGATGAACCACCAAATGTTGCTAAATTCTACTTGCTTAATTTTTACTAATTAGTTAGAATAATTTGACTTGTTTGATTTAATTTTTATATTTTTGTGATTATTTTGATGCAACATTTATGTAAGTATTATTAGGAATTTATCAAAAGAAAAAAAAGTATGTAAGTATATTATTAAGAATCATTTTGGTCCTACCTAAACTATATAGTATTTTTTAGGACAGTGACAAAGCAACACTTATTATTACCATACGTGTATGCCACGAGATTAAGAGATCAAATAATAATACGTAAAATGCAAGTGTAATTATTGTATCAATATAACAAAATGATAAATTATATATTTAAATTTGAGCTGACTTAATATATTCACCAACAATTAAAAAAAGGTAATTACCTTCGCAGTATTCTACCCAAAACTCGTTCCGAACTAAATTAGTTAACAGATATGACTTCAATGTAATTTTTATTTTATAAATCAATTTTAAGTGAGTTGACTTTAATTTAAATTTTAAAATGATATTATACCTATCCAAAATTCATTGGACAACAGGGATGGATCCAGACAATATATATTATTGTAGCTAAATAACAGACAATGTACGTCTATTTTAGAAATTTATAATTTATAAATTAATTATATAAATTTTAGGATATGCTCTAACAGTTTTTTGTAGAAATTTTTAGGACAATGTACGCCTAACCAGATCCACAATTTTTATATAAATTTCAGAAACCAAGAATCTATAGTCTCATAATTCATCAATTATTGGGTTAGATTAAACTCATACACATAATGGATTCAATTAACTTATCACTGATGATGAGAAGGTATAAGAAGTACATTAATGTATGTAATCAATAAACAAAAAAAAAAGAGTACATTTATGTAGCTATTAGTGAAATAATCAAAGATTTTAGTAGTTGTGAAATCAATAAGTGCACTGAAGAATAAGTACTAGAGTTGAATTGATTATCATCACCTTTTCATGTTCCTTCAGTTTTTACAATACCAAACTAATACTAGTACTAATGTAGTAGTTCAGATTCTTCCTTCTCAACAATTACTTTACATTTAAGGTAAAAACAATTAATAGGATGCACTCATGACATGAGTCATGAGGATGCTTCAAAGTCTTGGAGGGGATGGATATAGTGTGATGAATGCCATGACCTTATGTCTATGCAATGATAACACACACATATGCTTGGCTTGATGATTCCATCACCTCCTAATAGGATATAGTAGTAATTGGTTAGGCTCGTATATTCATTGGTGTACATACATCAATTTTCTTAATTTAGTTTTTTTCTAAAGAAAGAAAGAAAAAAAAATTGGTTACTTTTTCTTTGAAAAATCGTCGGTATTAGTAAAGTAGTACTTCCTCCATCTCAAAATATCAAGAAATAAAATAATCTCATTTATTAAGAAAATATATTCATGAGAATTTGAAATAAGTTGCATAGTAAGATGTAAAATCATTTTTTATTGACTATTGTTTATTGATAAAAGGAAAATTAAATGAATTTACATTTAATTTTATGAGAATAAGGAAAATCACATTCTTAAAAATAATTTTTCCTTATATTTTAGAATAAAATAATATTTTTTTCTCTTATATTTCGGGACGGGCGGAGTAATAGTTAACTGATGACTATTTAATTGACATTATAACCCAACATAAGAGGTTTATAATTCTAAAGATAGAGATCCAAATTAGAAAGTCTTATCAAAATCTAAAAAAAGTATAGAAATATAAATAAAAAATAAAAATATAAGAAAATTGCTTGAGTCTACCGTGTAGAGAATATATTGAGATGGGGCAATGAATATTAAATTCAATTATTGAAATGATGTCATTGGTTGGTTACATGAAATGGGATGGGGGATTGGATTTTGGCCGTCAACAAAGAATTGATACAATGATGCAAAATCTTGACTTTTCTTTCTTCCTCTTCCTTTCTTTATTTTTCTTTTTCTTTCATTTTATGTTGGACACTAGGACTATTAATTAAACCAAAATCATAGGTCTTATTATAATAAAAAAGACATAGGTATTAATTAAATTTAAAATAAATATTTTTTATTAGGCTTAAATGCACTTGTATTTTACTTTTTGTAATAGGGGAGATCAAATATACATTTAAAGATCTTGTCAAAATAAAATAAAAATATACATTTTTTTACAATCATCCCTTACCATTTTTTTATAATAAAAATAAATTATAAAAAGTATAAAAAATACTCAAACACTTATAATTCAGAATAAAAAAATTACACATTTTATAAAGATATGATAAGATTATACACCAATCAAATGACAAAAAGTATCCCTTATTATTTGTCTTTCTCTCTATTATTATTATTAAACAAAATGATTTTTACGATATTCTTAATTATTAAATACAAATTGATATCTTTACGACTCTACTTAAAAGGAATATTTAAATTTAATTAATGTCATATTTAAAATTAGATTACTTCTTCTATAAAGTAACCAACCTATTAAAGAAAAAAATAGAAAAAGATTGATATTTGATTCTATTTAAATAACATTCCATGTTAAGCAGAATAAAACATAAAAAATGATTGATGTTTGATTCTCTCTAATCAAGGGTCTAATATTATATTATTTATTTATACACTATATAGTGAAATGAAATGCTTTAAGCTAAGTGTTAAGTTAAGCTTTGACAAAATCACTATCTTCAATCAAACAAAGCAATTATGATGAGAGGAAAATTCTACAATTTCTTTGTCAATCCAACACCAAAAAAATGGCCTCTTTTTTCTCTTAGCCACCAAAAATCTCAATCTCAACAATTCATGTTTGTTTCTTCTAATATTGATACAAATTCAAAGAACTTTTTACCACATGATGACCCTTCATGTGAAAAAATCTTCACACCAAGTTTCAATATCACATATGGAGTCAACACCTTGCATACTAGTAGTTCAGTTGTGGAACAATCTGAAAGAGAATTAGTTGAAGATTTTGTTTGGATTAAGATGCAAGAAGAAGCTAAAATTGATGTCACTATTGAACCAATTTTGTCTAGTTACTATCATGTTTCAATTTTGTCTCAAAAATCATTGGAAACTGCTTTGGCTAATCACCTTTCTGTCAAGTTAAGCAGTGTAAGTCTTCCTAGTACAACACTTTCTGATCTTTTTGTTGGAGTTTTTGAATCTGATAAAGAGATTATGGATGCTATGAAAAATGATTTGATAGCAGTTAAGGAAAGAGATCCTGCTTGTATAAGTCATGTGCATTGTTTCTTGAATTTCAAAGGCTTTTTAGCATGTCAAGCTCATAGAGTAGCTCATAATTTATGGTCAAATGGAAGGAAAATTTTAGCTGTTATGATTCAGAATCGAGTTTCGGAAGTTTTTGGAGTTGATATTCATCCGGGGGCTAAGATCGGAAGTGGGATTTTGCTCGATCATGCAACGGGGATTGTGGTTGGAGAAACCGCTGTTATTGGTAATGATGTGTCAATTTTGCACGGTGTGACGTTGGGAGGGACTGGTAAGGCTCATGGCGATAGGCATCCGAAGATTGGTGATGGGGTGCTTATAGGCGCTGGAACTTGTATTTTGGGGAATATTAAGATTGGTGATGGTGCGAAAATTGGCGCTGGTTCAGTTGTGATTAAGGAAGTTCCACCGAGGACAACGGTCGTTGGGAATCCGGCTAAATTGGTTGGAGGGAAGAACAATCCTATTAAACTTGATAAGATTCCTAGCCACACTATGGATCATATTTCACATATTTCTGAGTTTTATGATTACGTTATCTAGAGTATAGTTTTGAAAAAAATAATTTGTAGTTTTAAGTTTAGAATTTAAAATGAAGTCGTTTAAATTTGGGTGTTCTTGTTTGTTATGTAAGAGAGAATCTTAGTTCTCCTGCTATGCTTACAATAATAAAATAAAACAATATGATAAGATTTCTCAGCCTTTAAGACTATGGTTGCATTTATGTATGTTTGTGCTTAGACAGTGCTTTTTTACAGAAGTCTTAATTCTTAAAATGGCAGAGTACCTTGTACTATATTACAGTATATCTTTATGTGCATATTATGCATCATACAAAGTCATTTCCTGCGTTAGATACAATGAAAATATGTATATAGATTCCTTACCACTTCCACTATCAAATTATCAATATCCAAATTCATTAATGAATGAAAACTAAACCTAATTGAAATTTAGAGGAATATATAGAAGAGTCGTAGTTTCATTGGGTGTCAATCTAATGAACCAGTTTGGTGATATGAACAATTTTTTTCTATCCATTTCGCGTTGATTGATCCAGATGGCTTTACCATCTCCTCATTCGTTTCAGGGTACACCCTAACCCTTTCACAAAGCTTGCTGATCAATGATGCATGGTTGATGTAGCTCGTGACAGAAGAACAGTTCGCTGTGGTCCAAAGGTTATCTGCTAGGAGACGGCCAACATTGACCGGTTCACCCTTAATGATTGCAGTTACTAAGGTTGCTTTCTGAATGGTCAAGTCCGACACATTTGAACATGGGAGCAAGGTATGCAAAACAAATGTTGCCCATGCTTTAGCAATAGGTGTGAGGTCAGAAGAGTGAAGTTTTAATGGTGTTCCATTTTTGTTCCTAACCCAATCGGTCTCGGGCCAGCACAAAGTACTATGAATCTCCTGATGATCAATGTTAGAGCCCTTAGCCTTTCTCGCTTCAAAGGAACACTGCTCGTAGCTCTCAAGCCCAAACAATTGGTTGATAACTAGTGAATTTCATCGGATTATACTTATCATTCCCATCTTCTTTAGCAGGATCCTGATAGGCATTTGCAAAGAACTCTTTAGCTAATGCCGTACTGGTCTCTTTTGCAAATGATGTCAATTCCACCCATCCTCTGGCCACTATCAGTTTCTGAATATCTAAGAATTTGTCCCCTTCCAGCTGGAAATTTTTTTCAAGCACAAACTTTTTGTTGGCCAGAAACTTAGAATAGCGCTCTTGATGGACCGATGAAATGAAGTAGAAGTTGTCAAAGGAGTTAGTTGAGACGTCGGTGGCAAACCTTTTTCTCTTTGCTTTGTTCTGTGTTACCATTTGTTCCTACAAAAACAGTCAACAACAAAACAAAACCAGGCATAGTATCCAAAGTTAGAACATGTACCTATGAGCAAGTAACCATCCCCTTCACACAAGCATGCTCAGTCACATTATAAACAAATAAAAAGTTCCATCACACTCCTGCATCATGAACAATAATCAGAGTTTTTGCTATTTTGACCCAACAATAATTAACAACAATACACACTTTGTCGGAATGCATAACACAATGTTGGATTTTATGGAGGGACGGGAAGGACAAGTGTTAACCATCCATAATTTTCTAACACATTTTTAGTTGCTTGGACTTGGAGAGTTTTGAGGGAGCAATTTAGTCCTTTCCACCCTCTCAATCACACCAAAGTCCAAGTGGCCTCACTGCTTACTAGGACTTTTGGTGCAAGCAGTTACAGGAGAGAAGGCAAAGTCCGAGAAAGCAATATAGTAGGTATCTTGTCTACTTACACTATTAATGTGCCTCAATCGCAAACTATTGTGTTTGGCATGAGCTCCAAGTGCGCAAAGAGGCACTCCAGTGCAGCCATGTAAGTAAGGAACAAGTGAAAAAGTGCTTAACGCTCCAAAATGAGTCCTAACGCATCTGGAACGTGCCCCAAGTGCACAAGTAGGCACCCAGCACATCTGGGTTGCGCTCCAGCATAGGGTGACCTGTAGGTTGTAGCCTTCTCTTTTGGATATCAAAAATGCGTTTGGCACAGGTGTAGAAAAACACTTAAAATCTTAGTTTTAAGCTCCTCTTCAATGTTTGTGCACTCAAAATTCACAAGACAATAAAACAGTTCATAACTTCACATCATTTGATAGAACCTATTTGCATATTTTGTTACAAAGTGAATAAAAACAGACATACAAATATGGTACGTAAAAGTTATAATCCATGAAGTAAGATAAGCAGTATCCATAAATTTCATAATTCCATCCTTGTATACTAGATGGAGGAATCACTAGTTCATTACAATGCCAATGTTCAGACTTCAGACCACAAGAAAATGGACAGTAGAACAGAAGATGAAAAAAATCATGAACGGAATAGAGCAGCGGCTCTTTAAATAAATCCAAATAAAGCCATTTGATCATGTATAGCTATCAATAGAAAACATACCGATGAAGCAGTAGAAGAATTTCAACTCACTATTGGACAGAAATAGTACAAATTAGATTTCTACTTCAATGCTCATGCCATCAAACAGATGATCTCGGTCTTTAATGGCATCAAACAGAGATCTCAACTGTTAGATGAAGGATCAAATGACTCATTATTCGATATTGTATTCTAACCTCTAAATTAGTAAGAATACAAGTTGTTCAATATGTGGTGAGTTTTTTTGATTGTTAATTGCGATTACTATAACATTAGGCAATTCAGTTCCTCCAAAAAATTTCAGCTATCTAGTTAGGCCAAAATGAAAACTACAGTAGGTTTCCACCTTTTAATGATTCATCACTAGAATTAATAGAACAATTGATAGAAACTAAATTTGAGCCATGTAACTTATTTAATAAAGCAATCTTATTAATAATATAAGCATTTACAGTCAGTGAATATACATCACACAATCATGAACTGATGAACACTACAAGCACTAGCTCTCTAATTCAGTCTTCTATATATGTTTTGAATCCTTACACCACATGATACACAATCTTATTAATAATATAAGCATTTACAGTCACTGAATATACATCACACAATCATGAACTGATTAAGACTACAAGCACTAGCTCCCTAATTCAGTCTTCTATATATATTTTGAATCCTTAAACCAAATGACACACTGAAGGATATAAAAGCAATAAATATATCATTATATACATATATATATATGCAACCTCCAAGCGATGAAAGCTACAACGGCTATCGGGAGCACCACCAAAACGATCACCCAATGCTTCGGTAACTTTGGATATTGGTCTGGTGGTGGCATCACACAGTTGTCGCCGTTGAAGTAGATTATGCTCGGAAAGGCCCAGTCCTTTCGGAAAAGGAACTCGGCTTGGGCATAACCGGCAGGATCAGCTGAAAGGAGTAAATCATTATATGATTTTAACTCCCCAGAACATCGCTGTGTCATCTGTTAAGAGAAAACATAGTACACAATAATTAGGATACATAATCATTAGAATGAAAACATAAATTTTACAAAATATCAAGTAAAAGGAAGATAACAAAAACTTACTTATTGAAGACTGGTAGGGAGACATTGGCTTGTAGTTGAAGCCCTTTAATCAAAGAAATCACAGGTGTAGATAAAACGAAGCATACGACGGTTGCATTGAAGTTTTGAGCTATTCCAAGGGATAGAGGTTTTAGATAAAGATGTAGAACAAGAAAAGAAGTGAACAACTGTTCCATGGCAAATAGCGGCGGAAGCCGCATAATGGTTAAAATAAGTCAATTATATTCTGTGTATGCGTATATGCAAATTGAAATTGTTCAAGTAACAATTGCAATGGCAGGGGAAGAAGAAATAGAAGAAGTAGTTCGAGTGTGATGGTGCTTGCTTGCTGAGTATGATACAATCAATATTTATAAAGGAAGGTTGAAGAAGAAGAAGAAGAAGAATGAAGGAAGCTACGGTTGAGAATTAAAGAAGAAGAATTTACTAAATATGTAATTGATGAAGAAGAAAGTGAAGAGAATAGGTTTGTCTGAAAACAGAAAATTGAAAGATGAAAGAATCTGAAGGCCTAACCTTATCGTTAACTTTCAAAAAGCAAACAATCGAATTTTATGATTCTTTAATTAAAGAAAAAGGATACAAAATTATTGTTGTAAATAATATTTAATTAATCATAGTAACTTATGTATCAACATTGGTGTTAATGAAACACCAGTATCAGTGTACTATGTATGATAATCTTTCACATATTAATTGAACCTTTTTAGTAACACTTTTCTCGTAAAAAAAATTAGTATAACTAACCCGTGTAATGCACGGATTAATAATCAAAACTATAATATATGTTATTAACGTTAAAGTAAATTAGTTGAGATATTAATTTTTTTAATTTAATATTAGTCAACAAATTTTTTATATTTCTATTATTTAAGTATTAAAAATAATATATATTTAGCGATTTTAAAGAAATAAAATAGGGTGCAGAGTGATCTCCCGCAACCCCCTTTTCAAACAATATGGTATTTTGTTTCTAGTCCCCGTGAAATTACAAAAAAGATATGATCGTGTATTAATATATGAGTATAAATATTGGTCCTCGCGTACATTATAAAATTAAAAGGCACTCATATTAATATGACTGTAAATATAAGTCATAGTAAAAAAATAGCGTTCCCGTATTAATATGTCTATAAATATTTAAATTCCTATATAAAAAAGTCTTTCGTCTCGTATTAATAAATTTCGTATTAAAACATTCGTAAAAATTTAATTCCGTAAAAATTACAAAAAAAATCGTACATGAGTATAAATATAGCTCCTGTAGAAATTAAAAAAAAAATTATCCCCATATTAATATATGGGTAAAAATATAGACTCTCTTATTAAAATTACAAAAAAAAAAGTCTTTGTATTAGTATATGAATATAAATATAAATCTCATGTATATATAGCCACTTGTATTAATATATATAAATATTGATCCCGCGTAAATTAAAATAAAAAATATAGTCATATATATTAATATAAATATTAATATTTTTCATAAGCAATAAAATAAAATATCATAAAATTGCATCAAAAAATATAGTTTTAGTTGTTAGTGGAAATCGAACCGTGTACTTCATACTAAATTTTATTCGTGACAGAGACATAGATGATACACATAAGTTTTAATTCATTGGAGACATTAGTAAATATATACTATAGAAGTTAGTAACTTTTTAAAAATTATTGTTAGTAACAATTAAGTAAAAAAATACATCATAAAAATAATTATTTTGTTGTTGGTTGGAATTGAATCGTGTTCCTCTTGCTAAAACTCATAATTAAATATATGTAGTATAAGTAAAAAAAATATATATCATAAAAATAGATTTTTTGTTGTTGGTGAGAATTGAACCATGTTACTCTTGCTAAAACTTTTAACTAAATCAAAGTAAAAAAAATAGATTTTTTTGATGTTGGTGAGATTTGAACTATGTTACTTTTACTAAAGCTTTTAATTAAATCTAAGTAAAAAAAATATATTTTTTGTTGTTGGTGGGATTTGAACCATGTTCCTCTTGCTAAAGCTCCTAACTAAATCTATGTAGTATAAAATAAGGAGGAGATGACACGTAAGATTATGTTAATTGAGAGAATGCCACGTAGGAAAAAAATCAGGAGAGAGACATCCCTTAAATATATTATATAGAGATTTGGTACATCACTTTCTCATAATTAAGTGGACTTTCTTTAACACTTTTTCTCCTTTTTTTTTTTGTACATCACTTTTCTCATAATTAAGTGGAACTTTCATTTGAATATGGTTACTTCATTTACTGTATAAATTCATCAAATCTTCCTTCATTGTATCAAATGAGAGCATCATATTTTGAAAACGGCAAATTTTATTCATAAGCATACTCCAAACAAGGGGTTACAAGAGTAGTAGAGCAACAAGAGAAAGGACCTAACACACTGTCCAAACAAAACCAAAAAACTACAAAACAAACACGGATCCAAACATCACCACCATTGGATATTTTATGTTTATCGTTTAAAAGCTTTCCCTTCTTTATACAATAAGTTATTACTCGCTTCATCTCAAAATAAATGTCTTATTTATTCAAATTGTTTGTCCCAAAATAAATGCCCTACACTATTTATTATAATATTGATTTTTTTCTATTTCATCATTTAAAACAATCATTAAATAAGAAAAAAAATACATTTAAAAATCTACTTTTTAGTATTCTAATATCTGCTACCAAAAAAAAAAGAAGTATTTTAATAAAAATCATATTCATCATTTAGAAACTTACTCTGCAAAGCATAAATTTCCGCCGCAGCGAAAAATAAAACACTCACATTGAAATTCCACTTTATGAGTATTTCAGAAACAAGACTACAAGAGCCACTATTTTTTTTATTTGGTACAAATAGCACTACTGATAGGGAATCAATTATTTCTTCAATAAAAGCAAAAGTTGGCCTTTTTGAGACAAACATACTCTTTGTTTCTTTTCTCCACCATCACCTATATATATCCATATGTTCTTTTCAATGAATCAAAGCATTTATTATGATTTACCTCTTTATATTGTTAGTAGTATGATTTCAAGCTACAAAGTATGCATATATACAAACTACACTCTGGACATTAACATGTAAATTTTGAATAATTTGAGACATAATTTAATAGTATTGTGTGTGTCAGTGTCACACATCGACATGTATCCGACACTGAGTTACATATAATCCAAACTCTGAAGTATGTGTATATTTCATATTTATTTATTTAAAGTTTTTATCATACAAACTTATTTATTTTATTATTGTAAATAATATTTAATTGAACATAATAAATTATGTATCAACATTAATTAGTGTTAATGAAACACCGTACAAGACACCAGTATCCAACTTTCTCATAATAATTAAGTATCAGTGTACTATATTATGATATCATCTTTCTCATATTAAGTGGACCTTTTTTTTTGAACAATTAAGTGGAGTAGTGGACCTTCTTTAACACTTTTCTCGTAAAAAAAATTTGGTATGTCACTTTCTTATAATTAAGTGGAACTTTCCTTTGGAATATGGTACTTCATTCATTGTATATAATCCATCAAATCTTCATTCATTCATTCAAGATCAAACAAGCATCATATTTTAGTGAAGGGCCAAACTTTGTGAGACATATCCTCTTCTTTCTTTTCTTCTTTCAAAGACATCAATCACAATTAAGGAAAGAAATTAATTGATTCTTATGAAAAGAAATACTCAACACTCTAATATTGTGATCGAACATGCATGTTAGATGTTAAAGTGTTTATTATTTATCTTCAATTCTATTTTGTGCTAATAATAATTCTTTAAATCTTTTTTTCTTCCATTCATTAACTTGTTTCATTATGAACCTACAATGATATGCTTGGATTAAAATTGAAGTAAAATATATTAATTTCATATTTTTATTGTATAATCAGAGATGAAAGAAAAAGTTGATTAATTAGTATAGAAAATTAATTCAGTTTTGAGCTTCATTGAGGTTGATTAGTATAAAAGGTCTATTGTCAAAAAGCATTAGAATATATGCCATACCAACAAAGAATTTAGGTGTAGCCATCATTTGGTAGAGAACACGTGTGTAACGATGATAAATTAAAGGTAGTATATGATTCTCTTTTTTGATAAAAGAGTTCAAAATTTTTGTGGTAAGAGAAGCTTATCCTTATATTTAATAATCTCGATTGTTAATTTGAAATCAAATGACTAAAATAACTCAATAATAAAATCAATTTCAACTATCCAAAATCTTGATTTAATTTGTGCGACTAATTACAATAGAAGAAATTTTTTTTTGACTAATACAATAGAAAATTTATTTCCGCAAAAATAGTCCAAATCATAACATCAAATTATAAGGTACAATAAACTTTTCAATATTTGTAAATCTTTTTAAATTTCATCATTAATTCACAATCAATTATGTAAGTGGTTGTGAAATGTGAGCTTAAATTATTAAGAGCATGTTCTTTTTACAAAAATTTTAAGAGTATGTTTCATCTCCCTTTTTTTCACATTTCAAATGCTTTTAAGGAGAATTGAGGTCAAACATAACTTTGATAAAGTCCTTAAATTAAAAAGTGTACTTTTTATAATGAATAAAATTTTGTATCAATTTAAAATAAAGGAGCTATAGTGCAATATCCACCCATTGATCATCATGTATGACATTTTACATTTTATTTTAATTATTTTTTCTTGCACATTTTATCCGCTACCATTCAAAGTTTATTAAAACAACACAATTTTTATTTGATTGTTTAACTAATTCATACTTTTTCCTTTTATATGCCAATAAATTATAAATATACCCTTCCCCTTTATAAAAGTTGAAAATTTTATTCCAAGGAAAAGTAAAAAATTATGTCCGGTTAAAAAAATCTCACGAATAGTTAAAATGTTAGACTTGCATAATTATCCCTATACTATACCTAACCAAGTGTACTATATATACATTAAAACAATGTGTACGACGTCATGCTCCATTACCTTCTAGATTTCTAAAATCTGCTGATGCCTGATGATACTATTTAATTTGGGAGTCAAAAGAAAGGTTGAAGAAAATAACAACCATTTGTTAGAAAGATAATAAAAAAAAAGCAGCGACCAAACATTATTATACTATAATCAATTTGCCTTTACTAAAATTAAATAACACAATAGTAAATCAAATAGCACAATTAATATTTGGGTTTTGCGGTGAAAAAAATTAATTTTAACATAATTGATTATATACAATTAATTTCGATCAAAATTGAGAGTTGAAAATAAAATAATTTACTATTATTTAAATTGTTGTCTCTTAAATAATTTTTGTTTATTTTAGATCTTTTAACTATGTCTCTATTTGTTATAATAATGTATTTAACTCTAAATGTGCGAACCAATTAAGAATTAAACTCTAAATCTCTCATTTATCCCTCAACTCTTACCAATTAAGTTATCGTACAAGCACATGTTAACATTTAATATAGTTACAAATACTACTATGATAAAGAATATATTCAAAGTCCACAAAAAAAAAAGAATAATATTCAAAGTTTTTTTTTCTCCTTTCTTTTTCTTTCTCTTGACGCAAGAGCCAATAATATATTCAAAGCATTTGTACGGATTGTACCTCATTATATTCACAAATCTGTCTCATCACTAGTTAGATTCGTGTCACACGCACTTGTCTTTTTTTTTCCCTCTTATGACACTCACTCTGTCACTCTGTCATTCATGCATTCAAAATATGAAAGTAAAATGAATTACAGTACTTTACAAAAGTGCTTTAATTTATCGGTTTCCGTGAAAGAGAGATTTGCATTTGTCTAATGATCCGCATTCCGCATATATGATATTTTACATTTTATTTTAGTTTTTCTTACATATTTTTATCGCCATTCAAAGTTTGCTAGCACAACTTTTGTTTGAGTATTGAATTCATGCTTTTTCCTTTTATATGCCAAAAAATATACCCTTCACGTGCCCTTTATAAAAGTTGAAAATTTATTATATTTTATTTTATAATTTTTTTTTATTTAAGTAGACTTTAAAGTTTGAACCAATATTTTAAAAATCGGACCGATTATCAAACCAGAGAGTTTTCAGTTCACTGATTTATTGGTTGAATCATTAGATTATTGGTCGAACCACATGATTGAACCAAATAAATCGTTCTTTATAACAAAACTATATATCTATTAAATCGGTCGAACCGAACGACTCAATCTTAAAAAATCATATATTTTTAATGTTACGTGTTTTATAGTAGTAAATAAATTTAATAAATCATTACTCTCTTAGTCATATATATATATATATATATATATATATATATATTATCTTTCCTTAAAAAAAATTACAACAAATTAGTATTTTGTTGGACTTATGACTATGGATATTCTAAGCTTTCAAACATCTACATATCTAACCCATTCCCACTTATATATAAGCATATATAACACTACTACTAAGTAAAATGAAAGCATAATCAAAACATAACCACATCCCATTTATGATTCAGTCATCGTTTTTTTCTTTCTCTGTCTTCTCTTCTTCTCTCAATTCTTCATCTATTTCCTCCATTTTAATTTGTTAGTTACTCTTCAATGAAAGCATAATCAAAACATAACCACCTCTTTCAAGATCATAAACAAAATTGAAACAAAACATGTATTGTAATATAATGTGATTAAGTTATAAATACTACTACCATTTAATCAACATATATATATAAGCTAGCATTTGTACCTCATTCACAAACCCCTTCCTCTCATTTGTACCAGCAAGATCACCACAAATTAAAATGAATCTTCGTGTTCTTTTCATTTTCATTTCTCTTTCCTCAACAATTCTTCATGCAAATGCACAACCTCAATCTCCAGGTAAACCATCTACAAATCTTTAACTCATTTCTTCTAACATTATTATTAATTTTATTGTATAATAATTAGAGATGGAAAAAGTTGATTAATTAGTATAAAAAATTACTTCGATCTTATATGAATTTTTTATTTTTAATCTTATGCAATTAGGCTTTCTTAATTACTTGGATTTAGATTTACCTAACATTTAAATGGTTGCAGAAATTACGTGCATAGCATACTGCGGGCCTGGGAAAATATCCGACTGTGATATTTTTTGTCGGAGTATGGGCTATTTTCATGGTGTGGGTAATGGAATGTGTCAGAATTCTGAAGATAGTTGTTGTTGCTACTATGTTGGTATGCTCCATGAATGTTAGAAGTGGTGTGGCTAATTGTTTACTTTTAAAGAATGTAATTTGTTAGAACTTTGTTTGTTGTACTCTTCTTGAAGTTTTTATCAATTAAAATAACTATGGTGGATGTTACCTTCTTCTAGTGTTCAAAATGGGCTATTTGATATCATAAACTTTTAATTTAATGACTATTAATATGACTTTATTTTGTGTCAAAAAACAAAATATGATTTTATTTTTGATATAAAATTCAATGACTTTTTTAAACTAAGCTATCCCCAATGTAGAAGCAAATTGAGATATATTTTATAACCCCAATGTTAATGTGAAAGTAACAACTAACAAGTTACATAAAAGGACTTGGTGCTGTTAAAAAATATATAGTTTGTAATTTGTATCTTAATTATTGTATTTAATAATATTATAAAATAGTGATTTAACATTTAAAGTCTGTATTATTTAATGAAAAATCTAAGGCTACAATTACAAATTATGTGATCCATCTTCTTAACAAAATAGGGTATTAATTTATACTTTATAATAAATTAAATATAATTTTCTTGCAATGGTAGATTAATTAGTTACATATAAGATATATCATTTACACCTATTTATTTAGCTTATCTAACTTATATGAATTAGTTATTTATTTGATCATGATTCTTATAAAAAAAATTAACTTGTTTATTTGCTCATGATTTTTATTTAAAATTTTTTAATCACTTGCATTGAATTTGTTAATAAATATTTTATCTTTTCAAAATTACCCTTCAATTATTAAGATAGAAAAATGATGATCTTTTACCTTTTTATTCATTTAATTAGAGATATTTTTGTGAAATTTTATATACACATTGAAATAAAGGTATAGACTTTATTAATCTTTTCAATTTAATTTACTACCTTCTCCTCCGTACAAAATATATGACATTTTGATCATATCAGACAAATTAAGAAATATAATTAATGTTGTATGAAAAAGAGAAATTATGAATTTGTTTATAAAATTATCCTTCATTAATAGTATGAGAAAAATAAATTGTGTAGTTGAAAGAAGAAAGAGAAACAAATAGTTAAGAATATAATAGAAAAAAGAGCATTAAATAATTTATTGTAATGTAAAGTGACATATATTTTGATACAATTTTTTTCTTCTAAAATGACATATATTTTGATACAAAGAGAGTATAAACAAAATTTAACTTATTAAATTCATTAAATGAGTGATGTATTCATTTAATAAATTAACTTTCATTTATAAATAAAGCCGGAAAAAATATATATATTTTATTAATATATTAAGAATTTTGTCATGTTAAAGAATAAATACTATGCTAATATTTGTCAATAAAAAAGAAAAAAGACTATGCTAACAATAATAAATAATTATTTGAATATATGTTAAAAGATGCATGTGTGAACTTGATTGAAGTCTTTCTATTTGTAGAATAAGGGAGTAAGGAACTGAGAATTTTACTATTGGACATACGACCTTCAAAGATATATCAGATAAAGTGACAAAGTATGAAAAAATATGTTATGAATTATGATAATCAACATGTTTTTATACCATTTGTTTTGATACTCTTGACTTTCTTGCACTAGATATTGTTAATTTTCTAACTAGAGTTAAAAAAAAAATGTATAACAATGTTGTATCTCCCAAATATGTAACTGAGATTTTTAAGAGAATTAATTTTACTATTCAAAAAGGAGTAACGATTACGATACATTTTATTGCTCGTTTACCTTCTGTCAATCAGTATGTAGGTAGAGGTGATCGCACTCGAACCAATCGAAAAATCAAAAAATAAAACCGTAAACCAAATCAATCCAAATAAAAAATCACATAAAACCGTATTTAATTAAAATCGCACATATCGTTCTTTTTTTTTTCTTTCTAAACGCAGAGTTTAGTTACGTCGGCGGTTATTTTGCGCGCGCATTTGCACAAAATTTCAATTCATTACAAACCTTCCGTGAAATTGAATCTGTAAGAAGGTGAAGAGTACCAAAAAAATGGAGCGAAAGAGAATGGTACCAGAATCATCAGAGAACGCGATTCTACTCACCAAAATCAAAGGTTCTTCTTCTTCTTCTTCGATTCTACTCACCAGAATGGTACCACTTTCTCAATTTTCTTAACTCTAACTAACGATTTTGAATTTTGAATTCAGAATTCACTCGAGGTTTACTCGTTAACCTAATCAACGGAAACTCACCGATCATTCTCATCGATCGATTCAGAAATCACTGTACTCTTCAAAATTCCACCTGGTAATTCCTTCTCTTCTATTCTCAATTCTCAAATCTCAAATTCTCAATTTATCGTATCGTATTTTTCGACATTCGTTCTTAATTTCAGTTTCTGCGCTTCCGATTTGCCGTGTGGAAAGGAAGTTCTTACACTTTGCAAGGAAACACATGCTCACAGATTAGGTCACTCACTCTATCTTTTTTGCTTCTTCTTCAATTATGTTATTATTACTGTGTTTTGAATTTTGAGCTTTTTATTTTTTTGATTTTAGATGTGATGTTGAGAGTTTTGCTGATTGTTCAGAAGCTTTTGCAAGAGAATAAGCATAGTTCTAAGAGAGACATTTATTACATGCATCCATCTGTGTTTTTGGGTGAGTATTTAGTAGTATAGTTGATCTTGTATTGATTTTGTAAAGTTAATGATTGTCGAGAATTATCTCTTGAGCGCCGACACTTCTGATAGAAAATGTGTCTAGTGTCTGACACGTGCTGGTGTTCGACATCGACACATGTAGTTACATTCAATTAATTTATTTTTTAAAATATTTTTACTGGTGCTGCTGACATATCAATGTTAATGTTGTGTCCGGTGTTTCCGTGTTTGTATTTGTGTTGGTGCTTAATAGAGAATTATTCAAATGCCTTTGTGCAGAAACTTACTAAGATTCGTCATTGTACTCGTAATTACGTTTGTCGTAATCTTATACATGAGAATTGTTTAAAAGCTAGTGCATGACTTCTATATTGCTAATTTTTGACAGATTTGTTTGTGGGGTAAAAGATTATCTTCACCTTGACATATATACCGACTTTGTTTTCATGTATTCTGTTTATCTAAACAATGCAGATCAGTCAGTTGTGGACCATGCTATTAATGATATATGCGTCCTTATGCAGTGCAGTCGCCATAACCTCAATGTGGTAGATTTTTTTGCATTTCATCGATTTATTTCTGTTTTTCTTTCTGTTTGGTTCTCTTAATTTGGTTGATTTTGGTAAATAAAATCTTGATCTGATTTTTATAATATGATTCTCTTGCTGCATATTCATTTCAAATAGTAAGGTAACTATGTTTTCTGATTATTTTCATGTTTTTTTTGTTGTAGGTTTCTGCCGGGAATGGGTATTTGACGAGATCACACTTGATCATTGAAAATGCAATTTGCTGTCAAAATTAATTTTATATGAATCATGATAGTTTTATTGTCACATGTGATGCTATGTTAAGAATGTGTTCATTTTTGCATAAAACAAATTATTGCCACTGATGCTGTGAGTTCTTGCCCTGATGCATCTCAAAGTTATGAACTTTTACATTATTAGTATTTTTTTGGAAATTTGGGATCTTCTGTTGGTTTCCCTAATTTCATTGATATCATAATGATGTCAGTTAGAAAATATGATTCCAATATGATTCTTACTAGCCTGTGAACATTAACGGGACTGTCATATGTATATGTGGCATTCAGTAATCTCAACTTTTATCTCCTTTTTGCATAAGCAATTGTTAATCACTCTTTTCAAGACTGATGTTGTCTGACACCCTCTTTGTATTCCAATCTGTGTTCAACTTATAAGACCTATGGACCATATTTGTTTCCACTATAGGTTAGTTATGGGCTGGATAAGATTCGTTGAAGGAAAAAGGTTATTTGACTGCATCAGTTCTCCCAACACCGTAAGAACTAAGAACTGGACTCAATGTAGTAATTAATTTCTATCATTTTAATTACATACTGATATTTAGCTTTTTTGCAGGCCCACCCTATTCCTGTTTATGTTGAAGAAGTTAAAGGTATCCTATTTATGGGTGATTACTCTGCATATGTTTCGTTCTTCTAATTAAATTTTCTATTTCATATTAACTTAAATAAAAAGTAATAAGAGCTGACGACCAACATTGCTTAACTCTTGCCTGTAGATATTGTAAGTGTTGCTCATTACATATTAGTTGTTGAGAAAGAATCAGGTAAGCAAATGCTTTTATTTTTAAGGGAAAAAATGAGGAGAAACAGAAAGGTTTTTGACGAGAATTCCTATTGAAAAGACAGTCCCTGTTGAACTTGCAGTTTTCCAGAGATTAGCAAATGACCAGTTCTGCAATGCAAACCGTTGCATTGTCATCTCTGTAAGCAATTTTCAAAAAACCTTCGCATCTTTTGCTTCAATACTTATTTTTTATGAATTCTATCTTTGCACAGGGAAGAGGCTACCCAGATATTCCTACAAGAAGGTGTGAAAAATCTCTTCCACTTTCCTAAAATATCTTACTGCCATGCCAAATGCCAGCTTGCCTTTTGTACTGCACCATATGATTGTGTCTATGCACTGTTGCAAATGTATATAGTTATTTTTTGATTTTATACATTTTAATTCCTAACAGGTTTTTGCGGCTTCTGATTGAGAATTTGCACATACCTGCTTACTGCTTGGTAGATTGTGATCCCTATGGCTTTGATATTTTAACTACTTATAGATTTGGCTCAATGGTTAGTATTTGTAAGTTTTCAGCTCAGAAGTATTTCAACATGCATATCATTTAGTTACAGGGTTCTCAAAATATACATGATTGTTGAGTGGATAAAATCTTTGTCTAATGACCGAGTTTCATTTTGTTGTCTTTTTGATTAATCCATTTCCCACTGTTCTTTTAGCAAATGGCTTATGACACGAAACATCTTCGTGTCCCAGAGATACATTGGCTTGGAGCATTTCCTTCAGATTCTGAGAGATACTTTGTTCCAAAGCAGTGCCTACTTCCTTTGACTGCTGAAGGTACCTACTGATATTACTTGTGTGGCTACAGATTTGCATCAGTTGCATATATAATATTTTAATCTAATCAATATGGTGACTTCAATATTCTTAATAGACAAGAGAAAAATTGAAGCCATGTTGCTTAGGTGCTACCTGCAAAGGGAGGTTCCACAATGGAGGTATTATTTATATACATACGATCTGTTTTTTTGTTCAACTGGTTTTAGACTATATAGTGTGTCTTATGTTAATGTTTTGATATGAAGGTTGGAGCTCAAACTGATGTTGCAGAGAGGAGTGAAGTTTGAGATCGAAGCACTATCTGTTCATACACTTTCATTCTTGACAGAGTCTTATATACCATCCAAAATTCATGGTAAAGCTAAAATCTAGCTTGTTGAACATTTGTGTCTTAAGCCCTATAAGAGTAATTAGGCTTGCTCATGTTTCATAATGCACCATTTATTATTCTTTTGCAATGTAAGTTACTCGCCTGTTACAGAATTGTTTCATTGGTATTTTAGAGTAGCAGGAGGGTTAGGATCTTTGATCAAATTTGTCTCACAATTAAAGATTCTATAAGCCAATATTAGCAAGGATGTAATGAGAGAACCCTGTAAGGCTGTAACTATGCTTTAAGCTATAACCTGTAAGTTTTTTTGGCAATGTGTTTTGTTTGCTGGTACTTTATGTCTGTCTGTGCCTTTGTCGATGGGCGTAAATCCAGAAACTTCACCATTCTAATGTAGGACAGGCTGGTATTGATTGGATTATATGTTCTTGTAAGAATAAGATTGTGCCCTACAAATGATTTGGTGATCACGGATTACAAGTAGGAATCAAACTCAACTTTAGCCAGCGAGCATTCAATTTTATCTATGATGATTGGTATGTATACAACTTGAAATATAGTTAAGTATTGGTACAAGTTTTATGGTATACATAACTATAACCACAATCATAATTATTTTGTTTAAAATACACACAAACAAATAGATAGATTATGAAACTCACATCTTAACTATTATTTATTTGGAGTTAGCTTTTGGATTATTTTGACTACATTATGGCTTAGGCCCTATAAATTTATATTCAGTTATTAATTCTTCGCCCATCTTGCTCATAAGCGCTACCAAAAGTTTAACTTCCAACAGTGTTCTTTTTTCCTATAAATCCTACCGGAAATTTCCGGTAGTGTTTTTAGTCTGTTTTGAACAACACAGGAGGGTGAGAAAATACATCCAAACATACGCATAATTGATTTTGAGTTCTTCAAACATGATTTTTTAGTAAACATTTATAAGATCCAAATTGATTTTGACACCACCATTAGGTTTGACTTGATGTGATAAAAAAAATAGTTTAACAGACTTAAGCAAATTGATTTTGACAGCTCAAGAGACGATGAAGAAGTGATACTTTGAAAAATTGAGATGGAGTTAAACCATTAGTTATTGTAAACCAGGAACACAATAAATAATACATGTTTAACAGACTTTTCACTTAACACTAAACTTGAATTATAGTTCTAGATTTTTCTCCAAGCCAGACCTATTACTGTTAGCCAATAAATTGCTACAAAACGGATAAAGGTCAATACTTAATAAACAGTTCAATCAAAAGCTACTGTATGGTGAAAGTTTGATTTACTATATTAAAAGTTGCTGCAACAAATAGCAACATGTTCAAAAATAGAAGGAAAATAATGAGTAAGCACATATAGAAAGATTATCAAATGCATTGAACTGGGCATAGTAGAAGTCATCAAAATGATCATTTGCAAGCCGAGAAGCTTGCTCTATCAGAATCACATAGCAACTCGTGGACTGGGAAGCTCATCACACACTGGCTATTATGGAACCTGATGAACTATTGCAATTTGTAAGAATTCCCTATGAGGCTAGGACCATTAACCTTATCATAGAGCTGTGACATTGGAAATCTCTGGCTTTGTCTTACAAATCGCCTGATCAAACAATTGGAACTTGGAAGGCAGGCATTTACCGAGAAGAAGCCAAACTTCTATTCTGGTATCGGTCCAGTATATGTAACCAGTTTTCAGGGTAATCTCGTAGCATGTTGAGACTTTGCCATTTCCCTTAAAACAGCACCAACAATTGCTGCCTGCTCAAGACAGTCAGCCTTATGTAATGCATCTAAAAGAACAACACATGTTTTGCTATTTACACGACAACCTTTCAATCGAGTTTCTTCAAAAACTGTATATGCATCCATTGCTTTATTGGCACTACTTAATCCTTCTATCATGGCATTATAACAAGCAGAATCAGGTATTCCTCCACTCACTTTAAATCTATCAAATAGGCCTCTTGCCTCCATAACATTTCCAGCCTTCGCAAGTCCCACAATCATTGTGGTGTACGTGATAGTATTGGGTTTTAACCCTTGTTTCTGCATTTCTTGCCAAAATACAAAGGCCTTATTAAACTTTCTAATCATACAAAGACCATTTATCATAATGCTATAAGTCATTTCATTTGGAGCACATTTTAGGTTTTTCATGTTTTGAAAGCAGACTTGAGCTTCGTCAATTTCCTCAGCTTTCACCAGTGCATCGAGTAAACAATTCCATGTGTATGTGTTTGGATTCAGACCTTTCTGCATCAACTCCTCCAAAATTAAGTATGCTTCATCAATCCTTCCCACCTTGCCAAACCCATCAATAAGACTACTGTATATAACTACATTTAAATCAATACCTATTGATTTTGCTTCTTCAAATAACATATATGCTTCATCAAGCCTGTCAATTTTAGCTAGCCCATCAACAACAGAACCATAAGTTACAACAGTAGGTTGTAAACCCTTTGTTTTCATTTCCTCCAGCAGTTGGTATGCTTTATCGACCTTACCAGACTTGCAAAATCCATCGATTACAGTGTTGTAAGCAAGTACATCCAAATGTAGTCCTTGTTCCTTCATCTCATAGAACAACTTATACGTTTCTCTTGAAAAACCTGCTTTCACGAGACCATGAATTAAAATTGAGTAGCTTCGAACATCAGGAACTAAACCTTGAGCCTTTATTTCTTCAAATAAAGCCCTACCTTTCTCAGCTTCACCAGCTTTGAAAACACAATCCATGTAAGAATTAAGAAGCATAAGATCAGGAGAACAGCCCCTATGCACCATCTCTTTGTAAATTTTGTGACCGTCCTCCTTCCTACCACACTTAAAAAAGTTCTTAATAAGAGATGTATACACCACTACATTTGGAACTTGATCAGAATCTAACATTTTTTCGTAAAGACTATAAGCATCATCTACCCTGCCTCGTCTGCCTAAGCCATCAATAAGTGAACAAAATGTCCTTGAGTCGGGAGTGCATACTTTATGATCCAATCCTAAAAATATGGAGCAAGCTTCATCAAGTTTTTGAGCTTTACATAGTCGATCAATCATTATATTTACAGTCATGATATTTGGAAATAAGCCGACCTCTTTCATGGTATGCTGAACTTTCAAGGCAGCTTCAAGTTCTCCTGCTTTACAAAGCATGTCAATTAAAATGTTGTAGGTTGTAAGATTGGGTGCAGCATCTTGTCTCATTTCTTCATGGATCCTTAATGCTTCCTCAATTTTACCCTTTCTTCCTAAGCAGGTTAGAATGCAGTTATATGCAATGACACTAGGTATACACCCCTTTCTCTTTTGTCTCTCAAGCAAACTGTATGCTTCATCAAATTTCCCAGCTGAACCATAACCCATAATCATGGTATTATACGCATAAACGCAAGGGACACTCCTTTTGAGATCCAGTTCTTCAAACAGCTCAATGGCTTCATTCAATCTCCCAGCCTTGCAAAGAACTCCTATCAATGTAGTATATGTGACATCGTCAGGAATCAACCCTTGTGCCTTCATCTCGTGAAAGAATTTCCATGCCATATCTACCTTACCAACTTTACCAAAACAGTCTATGCATACATTATAGAGGACAAGGTCAGCTGTGAAAGAGTTGCTCTTCATCTCATCCAGCAAGGAAAGAGCAGCATCGATGCGACCCTCCCTAGCAAACACACGAACAAGTGTTGTAAAAAGATGCACATTTGCTTCATAACCAATCTCCTGCATTTGGTGAAAGAGAGTAAGCATAGGATCAGGTTTGTTTGCCTCAGAGAGTGCACCAATCAGCATCGTGTAAGCCGAAAATGCAGGACGAAACTTGAACTTCCTCATTGTTTCAATAACACCATGAGCTTCTTTTAGCTTCTGCCGTTTGACAAAACTAGCAACCATTTCTATACAAATATGATTGGAGAGTCCAAATCCAGCCACACTCATTTCTTCAAGAATCTGTTCCAAATAATCCAAGTTTCTAGTCCTAGCCATAACCATAAGAAATGCATTGTACACTTCAGCACAATGTGCTTGTTCGGTTTTCCCCTCCACCCACCTAAAATAATTGAATGCAACATTGACATCCTTCAACCTCTTCATCACTCCAACAATAACTTCTGGTTGAGACATTTCATCGAACGAGTTGAGTGCATCCTCAACCGCAGGACCCCATGAACAATTATCCAATACCCCACATACATCATACACTGTTTTTCTCATACCATCAATTTTTGCTGCATTTTCTTGAAATGTATCATCCATAAAGGGAGTAACTTTCTCATTCCCATAAGTTTCAGAAGATGAAAAAGAAGACCCATTTGAAAATGCTGATGAAAGCCTCTTGGATAAAGGGTCAATTTCACCACATTTAAGAAAAAATCGAAACTTTAGAACTGCATCAACAACAAAAATAAAAAATTTAATCAGATTTCAGATTGTAAAAGTGTAACGATGAATGATAGCAATATGGTTGATAGTAACACATTGAATGAAAGGAGAGAGAGAAAGGAAGAAGCAAAAACCTTGAACCCTTGAAAGAATCTTCATGTGAAGTGGTTGATTAAAGAGAATTAATTAATGGAGAATGAAAACAGAGTCAAGCAAGAAGATGCAGCTCAGAAGAGAAGAAGGAGGACGAATTTTAAAATTTGTGCGTTTCATTTCATAAAGTTCAAAAAATGTATTTTTTTTAAAATTATTATTTTTTTGACACAATTTTTTTATTTATTATTCATAGTTTTATCATTTATGGATGAATTTAATTCCTATTCCTATGCATAGTCGGTGTAAATTTACACATATATTTAATAATTTATGTATTATCACATCATTTAATAAATATGACATATCATGTATTTTTAAATATCATATATGATGTAACAACACATTATTATTGAATGTACGTGTAAAATAATTTACATTAATAGTGTATATAAGATAAATTTTTTATGGATATAATACTTCATATTGTTTGAATTTTTTTCTTTCAAATAAATCAAACAATTTTTTTAAATTTTATATGATATATATATAATTGAAATTCAACAATGAATTTTATATTCAATAAAATATAAATTTAATAGACATGTATTGCGGGTGTAAAATCATCCAATAAAACATCATAAATTTATTCTACAATGCAGTTTTTTAAAAATAATTTTATAATTTGACGAAATATAATATACTCGTTAAATATCAATATAAAACTATTTTACATTTTATAATAAAAAACTATTCTACATTATTGATCATAACTTGAACCACTAATCTAAACACCTCTAAAATCATGATCATAACTTGAACCACTTGATATGATATGGTGTATGTACATAAAAGGTCCATTACCCACGTATCGCTTTTGTTGACCACCCTCAAGTCTCAACAAGTGTATACTCTCTCCGTCCTTAAATATAAGACCTCTTTTGACTAGTGCACGTACGCTAATATATAATTTTGATCACAAATATCTCTAATTATTTATTAGTAAAAATTATAAAAACTTGATATTTTGAAAATACTCATCAAAACAAATCAAACAAGATCTTATATGCTAATATTTTTATCTATGTATTATTATAAAAATATGGTCAAAATAAGATAAGTGAATAGTATAATTTTGTCAAAAGAAGTCTTATAAAAAGTGACCGAGGTAGTAATTAATAAATTTTTTCATTTGTGTTCATGTTTGAAAGAGAATTATTATAGTACTACTTTCAAAAAGATAAGCTAGTGATCCATTCAAATAAAAAGCAGAAGCTATAAATATGAAATGAAAGAAATTTTGAGATAGGTTCAATCTTAGGAGAAGACTAGTTCCAAGTCAATAAAATTCGTATAAAACAATATAAAGAACAAATATCAATTTTGACTATAAATATATATTAATATTGCCTTCTTTAGTATTTCATCAATTAAAATAACTTTACCATGAAAGTTTTTTCTTCTGTTTTTGCATATTTTGCTCTTCAATTTCCCATCATTCTCTTCATCATCTTCTAATTTGTTATGTCATTCTGAAGATAGCTATGCATTGCTTCAATTCAAGTCTTCCTTCACTACATATACAAATGAAATTTGTCAAGAACAACCTCAGAAAACATCAACATGGAAAAATGGGACAAATTGTTGCTCATGGAATGGTGTCACATGTGATATTGTCTCTGGTCATGTGATTGGTCTCAACCTTGGTTGTGAAAATCTTCAAGGTAATATTTATCCTAATAGTACACTTTTTCATCTTGATCATCTCCAATCACTCAACCTTTCTCACAATGATTTCTACAACTCCAATTTGCATTCTAAGTTTGGTGGATTTATGAGTCTTAAACATCTTGATTTATCTTCATGTAACTTTCAAGGTGAAGTTCCTTCTCAAATTTCACATCTTTCCAAATTAACATCACTTCATCTTTCTAATAATGATGAGTTAAGTTGGAAAGAAACCACTTTGAAAAGCCTTGTGCACAATGCAACAATTTTAAAAGAGTTGTTTTTGGATGAAACCGACATGTCTTCGATCATTCCAAACTCATTGAATTTGATCTTCAATCGATCTTCCTCTTTGGTTACTCTTAATCTTCAAAGAACAGGATTAAGTGGAGTTTGGAAAAAGAACATTCTTTGTTTACCAAATATTCAAGAGCTAGATATGTCAAAAAATGACAACCTTGAAGGACAACTTCCAAATTTAAGTTGTAGCACTTCTCTTAGAATCTTGGATCTTTCATATTGTCTATTCAAAGGACCAATTCCTCTTTCTTTCACTAACCTCACATATCTTACTTCCTTAAGTCTCATAGAGAACAAGCTTAATGGTTCAATCCCATCATCACTTTTAACCCTTCCACATCTAACCATTTTGTCTCTCAAAGATAATTTGTTCATAAGCGGTCAAATCGCAAATGTTTTTCCCGAATCAAATAGATTTCAACAAATAGATTTGAGCGGTAATAAAATTGGCGGTGACTTGCCAACATCACTTTCAAATCTTCAATATCTCATTAATTTAGACCTTTCATCGAATTCATTTAGCGGTCAAATTCCAGATGTGTTTGACAGACTAACCAAATTACAAGAACTCCGTCTAGATTATAACAAATTAGAAGGTCAAATGCCACCTTCGTTGTTTAGCTTGTCTCAACTTAATTACTTAGATTGTTCTTATAATAAATTGAAGGGTCCTCTACCGAACGAAATATCAGGGCTCCATAACTTAGGTTATTTAGTATTAAATAACAACTTACTAAGTGGAAAAATTCCTTCATGGTGTTTATCTTTACCATCTTTGGGAATGTTGGATCTTTCAGATAATCAATTTACAGGAAACATAAGTGCAGTTTCATCATATTCTTTGTTGTATCTAAAACTATGCAGCAACAAGCTACAAGGCGGTATTCCGGAATCTATTTTCAACCTTGCAAACCTATCTACATTATGTCTATCATCAAATAACTTGAGTGGTGTTGTCAATTTTCAAGACTTTTCCAAACTTCAAAAATTGGATTCTTTGTCTCTTTCACATAATAGTCAATTATCACTCAACTTTGAATCCAATATCAATTACAATTTGTCTATCCTATCAATATTGGAATTGTCTTCTATTGGTTTGATTGGATTTTCAAAATTATCAACAGGAAAGCTCCCTGGTTTGAGATATATTGATTTGTCCAATAACAAACTTTTTGGAAGATTGCCTAATTGGTTGCGTGAAATAGATTCATTACAATTTTTAGGCCTCTCTCATAACATGTTCACATCAATGGACCAATTCAAAAGGAATCATTGGGACAACCTATACGGCCTTGATCTTAGTTTTAACTTACTAGCCGGTGACATCTCTTCGTCAATTTGCAATTCAAGTTCACTCGAATTGCTCAACTTGGCGCACAACAAATTGACCGGTATCGTTCCACAATGTCTTGCTAATTTATCATCCCTTCAAGTTTTGGATCTACAAATGAACAAATTTCATGGCACTTTACCAAGTAATTTTTCAAAGTACTGCGATCTTCGTACTTTGAATCTCAATGGCAACCTATTAGAAGGCGTTTTGCCTAAGTCTTTGTCAAACTGCGAAAACTTGGAAGCTTTAAATCTTGGTAGTAACAAAATAGAAGATCATTTTCCAAACTGGCTTCAAACTATGCAATATTTGGAAGTACTGGTTTTGCGAAACAATCAGTTGTATGGTCCCATTGCTAATGTAAATATCAAGCATCCATTTCCTAGTTTAATTATTTTCGATATTTCAAGCAATAACTTTAGCGGTCCGCTACCAAAAGCCTACATACAAAATTTTGATGCCATGAAAAATGTTATTGAAGTTGATGATGATAGTAGCTCTCAATACATGGAAGGGATGGAAATAGGCGATATGACATACTATGATTCTGTGACTATGACAGTGAAAGGTAACAGCATTGTAATGGTGAAAATTCTTACATCCTTTGTAAGTATTGATTTTTCAGGAAACAAGTTTGAAGGAGAGATTCCAAATGCTATTGGAGAGCTTCACGCACTCAAAGGACTGAACCTATCGCATAACGGACTCACCGGTCCTATTGCTCAATCCGTAGGAAACTTGTCAAACATAGAATCATTGGATCTTTCCTCAAATATACTCACTGGTGTGATTCCTGCAGAATTAACCAATCTGAATGGTCTTGGAGTCTTGAATCTTTCTAATAACCATCTAATGGGAGAAATACCTCAAGGTAAACAGTTCAATACATTTTCAAATGATTCATATGAAGGAAACATAGGTTTATGTGGTTTTCCGTTGTCAAAGAAATGTGGACCTCAAGAAAATTCTCCACCTTCACCAAACAAGTTTTGGAATGAAGAGAAATTTGGATTTGGATGGAAACCAGTGGCTATTGGATATGGATGTGGAACGGTGTTTGGAATAGGCCTCGGATATTTTGTGTTGTTAATCGGAAAGCCTAGATGGCTTGTGATGATGGTTGGAGGTCAGCCTAAGCGAAGAGTGACAAGAAGGACAAGAGTCAGGTGAACTCACGGTCCAACAATGAATTAGATAGTGCAAATGTTAGTTTTATTGTTGTGAATTGTGATTATTTTCTCTTCTGTTAGTTTTGCTAATTTTCAAGAAGAAAAATTAGGTGTGACAATCTTGTCACATTCTTATTTGTTCAAGTTTGATTATGTTTGTCATGAAAATTAGGTGTGACAAACTCACAAATCAAATTGGTTTTAACTTTTAACTTTTAATGCTGGTTTTTATAACATTGTTATTTTTGTTTTCTTTGCATTGTTTTGTGAATTCTGATACTTGTTGCTTGGTCTCTCGGATAAACATACTTGGTTTTGCTACAAATGATCACATGATTTGCTTGTTTCTTTGTTTTGTCTCAGAAAGTTGGGAAAGTTGTTTTAAATTTTTGGTGAAAAAATGAGTGACATATACAATTAAAGTTGATAAGTTACAAAATAGGTGAAATTGAATAATATAATATCTAGATACATAATTTTAATACTCGGATGGGATTTCCCAGTCTGACTGGATTTCAGATTCAGTCCAATTCAACTGGTTCATGACCGAGTTGATATCATAACCGGTTTCCTAATATCATAACCATTTCATGAAATTATTCTGGGATTGAGTACTAGTGGATCTTTTTATTGTCTACTACACATTTTATGACCAGCTGCATAATCACATATTTTCAGCTTAGTGAAACTTTACTCCTACTCAAGGATTGTAAAGAGTTGGAATTAAAAATAAATCATTTTTCCTTTTCACCGTAGCGCCAAGGGCTTCAGTCATGTCAAAATTTTCACAACTAGTTCCAAACGGAAACTCCCAATCAAAATAGTACAACAATTGTGCAAAAGCGAGTTCTATATTAGGCGTAGCAAAAGAGATTCCAGGACACATTCTCCTTCCTGCACCAAAAGGTATGAACTCAAAATTGGACCCTTTGTAATCAATTGAACAATCCAAGAATCTCTCTGGATAAAACTTTTCTCCATCAATCCAGTACTTTTTGTCTCTTCCAATTGCCCACGCGTTCACAAACGCGTGTGTTCCAGCTGGTATTGTGTATCCATTTATCTCACAAGTTTCAATACACTCTCTTGAATATATAGGATTAATAGGGTGCAATCTTAAAGTTTCTTTAATAACTGCTTTTAGAAATTTTAGTTCTTTAAGATCCATTTCATCAACATATCCTCTACTACCAAAAACTTGTCTAACTTCTTCTTGAGCCCTTTTCAGTGCTCTTGGATTTTTCAGCATTTCTGAGAAAGCCCATTCCATAGTTAAAGATGATGTATCACTTCCACCAATAAGCATATCCTGCACCAAGAGAGTGAAATCAGTGGCGAAGCTAGCCAAAATTTTTTAACCTTAAAAGACACTTAATATGAGACAGACGTTGTAGCAATTATGTACTCCCTCTGGCCTTAAATATAAGTAAATGTCACTTTCTAGATACATTGTAGACTAAATACATCGGTCATTCAATGTATCTAAAAAGTAACATTTGCTTATATTTAAAGCCGGAGGGAGTACTCGAAAAAAACGTCCTTATACAAAAATAACCTGAATAACGGCTTTAATGTTGTTGATTGTCAAATGGAATCCGGTCGGGTTAGAAGATTCATCGTCTTTGAGATTCAAAAGATAAGACATAAGACTTCCATCTCCACCAGTCTTTGTTTTTGTTTTGTTGATGATCTTTTCAAGAATCATATCACCACTTCTATGCAATCTCTTCAATTTATGCACCACTCCACTAATCACATGTAGCCAATGTTGAGAGGGAAACAAATTACTGACACTGAAATTCTCAGCCAACTTCATACATTCCTTGGTGAACAAGATATAAGCTTCTTGGTCCTTGCTTTTATCACCAAAAGAAGCCCTTGAAACTATGTTACATGTCATAGATAAGATTTCATCTGTGAGATTGATAGTAGATCCTATGTTTATAGAAATATGTCTAATTAATTTCGATACCTCTTCCTCTCGAATCGATCGAAATGATCTCACCCGTTTCGCACTCAACAGCTCCAGTGTGCATATTTTTCTTAGCTGCTTCCAATAGTCTCCATAGGGTGAAAATGCAATGTCAGTGTAACCATATGAAATAATTTCTAAACCAACAATAGTGTTTGGTCTTTGAGCAAATTTGAGTTCATTGGTTTTCAACACCTCTTTTGCAAGTTCTTTAGAAGAAACTACAATTGCTGAAGTTTCTCCAAGTTGTAGGTGCATGAGAGGACCATACTTTTGAGATAATGCTCTCATTCTATGGTGAGGTAAGGAACCTATGAGGTGGTGTATGCTACCAAATATTGGTAGCTTCCAAGGACCAGGTGGAAGATTTGAGGTCATTTTATCACTAATTCTATTTTTTATTCTCTTTGCCACTTTTAGAGTAAAAAACATAAAGAGTACAAGACTCAAAAAGATGGGGAAATTATTCTCCATTTGCAAAAGTAAGTCTTGTTGTAATAATGATTAATGATGACATACCATATTCCAAATTTATACGGGCAATGTACCGAACAAGTTGCCTTTATTTGGGGTCCATTATTCTCTACATTGGTGATTGGAAATGAATTTAGTTTACTTCATTCCGCCACATTTATAAGCAAAAATATACATTTTAGATTCATTGAATAATTTATATATTTGACGTAGAGTCTATATCAAATACATCAATGATTCGATGAATCTGAAAAATGTATTTTTGCTTATAAATGTGGTTGGAGGGAGTATTATTTATACAACACGTGGTTTGCAAGTTACTACATGAATATGTTGATTCCAAATCTGAGGGAACATTTCACATCAGTGACGTTTTCCTTCATTAATTGTCTAATTGACAAGTTATTTTGTCCTACTACATGTGTTTTTCTTTTCAAACTGTCAAAGTGCGTAATTAATGTTAGTATTTCTCTCCTTCACCGAAATTTGAATCCGAACGTTTTACATGTTAATTCAAATTAGTGAAGCTACTCATACTATTCATTAACCCTCACTCATGTCATTCGACCGACGCATTTCACAGAATTTCCAACTGCATTTTTATGCTTTTCATTCCTACTTGATTGTGTGTCATTTCTCATTAACTACATGTCCTTTTCCATTTATTGTATTTGAGAGGCTGGCTAAATTGACCGGACGCTTTGGTGCTCAGATCGGTGCTTTCGTTAATTTTTCATGGAGCGGAGAGATATTGTTTTTCAATTATACCCTTTAATTATTATCTCCCTTTCAATTATATATTTTTCTTAATATATGTAAAATGATCAAATAAGTCACTCGTTTGCGACAGAGAGAGTATTGATTGTTCTGATATTTTTTAGTTAATGTTGGCAGACCCTGCAAGTATATTGAATATGAATAACATTTTGATTCAATCTGTATATGTTTGTACGTCAACAATGGCTTACAATTTTTCATATTGGGACATTGTATGCATTAAAAACTTCATAATCACATTATCTGAACCATTTTGTATGGTAGTACAGTACCTATAAATTATAATAATATATATTTCCATTTCCAAGCCTTCAACCTTGAGGGCTTGAGGACAAGGTAGTGATTGCAAAAAAAGAAAAAAAAATAGCTTTACAAAATGAATATCTGCAAAGAATGTTTCAAAACATATCAGTATTGTTTCAAAAAATGTTTCCATTCTAGATGTGTAATTACCAAAATGAAGTTAAAATGTGTATTCAAAATTAAATCCCATTTCTATTTTTTAAGATTATTTAAATATTCTTAAGTAAATTAACTTTTTTCCTTTTTTGACAAATATAATAAAATATTCTTAAATAAATTAACTCTTTTTTGTGTTTAAACCAACATATATAAATGGAAGGAAAGTTAGGAAGGAATTGTTACTTCTTGAAGCCAAAAGTGAAGCTGAGCAAGCATGACTAGACTCCTACACACACATAACATAATGGAAGGAAGGAAGGAAATGATAAAGTTAGGCATAATTTTCTGTTTTAAGACAAACCTTATCATCATTACTTTCATCATCAATTACATTACATTCATACACATATTCGGTTAGTTTACTTTCTTGGGTATGTAGCTTCCTAGTTCCTTCCTTCCTTCCTTCTATTATTCTTCAACATTACTTAAATATGCTGCTATCATACTCACCATTACACTCACACCCTATAACAACTTCTTCTTCCTCTATCATTGCCATTGCAGTTGGCAGTTGCAACTTCCACCATTTTATTTTTCCGTTTATCACATACATACATACAATGGCTTTTTCCATTTATCAAACTTTTGTTTGCTTTTTTCTGTGCATTGCTTTGATTCTCTCCTCAGGTAATAAAACAAAAATTGTTGTTGAGTTTCATTTTTTATTTTTTTGATAAAATCTTATATGAACTTTTCATTTGTAATTACACTTTTTTTGCTTGAATCTATATTTACCGTACCGAACATTTAAATAAATGTAGGATTGGCGTGCATAACATATTGCGGACCCGGGAAAATCAAAGATTGTGGTGTTTTTTGTCACAGTATGGGCTATCAACATGGCAAGTGTACTGGCGTGTGTCAGAATTATGAAGATAGATGTTGTTGTTATTAGAATACTCTATGATCAATCATAGAGTTTGAGTTTGTGAGAATTATGACCCAAAAAAACCAAAAATCTTGCTGATGATTTTATTATAATAAAAAGTTTAGATTAAAAATTTGAATGTGTTGATTGATTTGTACTATTTGATTTTATCTTGTGTAACCCATTCATTCTACTAAATATTGAGATCTAAACCTAGTACTATAAAATGAATGTTTTCAGTAGTTAACACATATAAGTAAACACAATGACTGCTAATACGAGTTACTAGGTTGAGCTCAAGGTTTTATTGTATAAGTTAGTGAAAGTTTATGTTTCTACGCTAATAATTGTTCTTTGTTGTTTAATACGATTTTTAATTTACCTACGTTAATTCAGTGTATCTATTTTAAAAAAGATAGCAATTTGTTTATTACTCACGAGTCACGACACAACTTATAAAAATATATGACATATAACTTCTAGCTAGTACGGACAAACACAGAAAGAAAGAAAAAAATCATCAAGGATATACCAGAGTTCCTATCATTGATATCATTGCCAAAGCTCATATTCAGACCCATGATGAGATGATGTACTACAAATCTAAGATAAAAATGAAATTGACAGCTAAATTAAGTTATTCATTAGCAACCAAAACGACTTGTTTGCCACTACTACTGCCTGTGAACATTGCTACTAATGCAGCTGGTCCACTCTCGATGCCTTCAGCTATATCTTCAATATATGTTATCTTCCCTTCCCTAACATATGGCAAAATTGTGTCCAAAAACTTAGGATATAAATTATAGTAATCATATACTGTGAATGCGTCTATATGTATCTGCTTGTATACAATGTTGACCAAGTTTTTTATTCCCTGAGGTTCATCAAGTTCATACTGTGAGATCATTCCGGCCACCACAATTCGACCGCGCCTTCTCATGTTAACTAGTGCTGCTTCAAGCATGTCTCCACCAACATTGTCAAAGTATATGTCAATTCCTTCAGGAAAGTACCTATCAATAATTAAAATAGGAAACGAGATTGTGTATGTTTAGCATTCAGCACAAATGATGTTAGAAGAGTACCTATAGTTCAATATTGTATTTTACTACAAGATATAAAAAGTCGATTGTCGAGATAATAACAGTTTGTCCCTTAGATCGACCCGATTAATTTTGGTATGCAAGACAATTTAGTTACTGATAAGCTAACTGTCAATTAATCACTTACTTCTTCAATGTTGCATCAAGGTCTTGTTCCTCCTTGTAATTAAAAGCCTCATCAAACCCAAACTTGTTCTTCAAAATGTCAACCTTATTTACATGAAAACAAAATAATCAATTGTGATTACTCTTAAAATTAGATAAATGCAGAGTAAGTTTGATCCGTAAAAAACTGGAGACTAGACTAAACTTTTTTGTACCATGTTTGATTTAGAAACTGATCATGAAATTGGACAAAACAGGTAGCAAGGAATTGGACAAAAACGAGAAATTTTGTTCTTCAGTGAACAACGAGACAACCTTTTGTCCGGAGTACAGATTATCAAAAATATCAAAATACCCTTTTATTGTTCCAACATAAAATTTCGTATCTCTATGATACTATTTTGTCTTGTTTTGTACTATTTTATCTAGTACTTATAGTTTTGCAAATCAAACACACTCAAAATTAATTACTTTAACAGGCAAAAATGCAAATCTCTACCTTATATTTACTTCCAGCACTTCCAACAACATAACATCCCATCAATTTTGCTAGTTGACCTACAAGTTGACCAACTGCACCAAATGCTGAAGAAACAAAGACAAAATCACCTTTCTTAGGGACACCAACTTCATACAAACCTGCATAAGTAGTCATACCAGGCATACCTACATATATAAATATAAGAACCAGTTATAAGTTATTATAATATGCATCTCATGCATATAATTATGCAACTTTCAAAGAAAAAAGTATCAACTTATTTACCAAGTAATCCAGTATAATAGGAAAGAGGTACATCAGTATGTTCAATTTTGATGAGACTATCAGTCTTGGTGATGATGCTATATTCTTCCCATTTGGTGACTCCCCAAACCAAGTCACCTTTTTTGAACTTTGAATGTTTAGAATCCAACACTTTGCATACTCCATATCCAGAAATTGGCTGAGATCGAAAAGAAACATTTTAACATCACAAAATTAAACCTTTGGAAAAGACAATATCGTGTCCAGTGTCAGTGCTTCATAGCGAAAATGACAAATATTTTAGAACATGATTAAACATAAAAAAATTGTGTGATTTGTACTTACTGAATTAGGAGAGAAGCAATGAAAGAGGCTATTTCTATCTGTTCTTTTGCTTCCTCTCATCAAAGGATCACAAGACAAAACCAAATTCTTAACCAACACAGCTTCTGAAGAATCTAAAGGAAGTTGTAAGCTAATAGTAGAGGTTTTCAAATACATGTCTGTTTCTTTTGGATTACCAGTTATGTAATCTGTAGCTAGAACTTGTTTGTTACTCACTTGTTCTACCACTTCTGCCATTTTTCTTTTCTGTTTTGAAATGATCTTGTAAATTTCACTTTGCAGAACTTCTATTGATATATATGTTACTAATTTCTCTATGTGATTATTTATAGTCCTAGCATATTGGAATAATTGTTGTGGTGCATATGATTGAGGTCAAAAATTGATTATCTTCAATTTTATTTTCCTTGTAGACTTTTTTTTTTTGGTGAACTTTTCCTTGTAGACTTTACAATTGACTTATTTGATTTGAGTGCTATTTTGGTACGTCAGTGCTCGCCTCATCAATATCAGGTTCATTCCATTGTGATCGTTAATCCGGCCTATTAAACCGACTAATCTGGTTTGAGACAAGTGCTGACGACATCAAGTGAGTTGCTGCATGATCCTCTCTAAGCGTAGTTGCTGCATGATCCTCTCAACTAAATTCAGTGTCAATCATCACTTGACAAATTAACATTTGATTAAATAATCATTTATTAAAATTAATCATTTAACCTTTTAGAAAGCATTACAACTTGTTTATAATTTTAGACTTTTCTTAATTATATGGTCGTTATATATTCTGGTTCTATCACTCAGGGTAGGCTTAATATCATTGTGAACTTGTTGAATTTTAAAATAGGCTCTTTACCTCTTAATTATTTGGGGGTCCCTTTATTTAAAGGTAAGCCTAAGGCTAGCTGGTTACAGCCAATTGCTGACAAAATTCATTCAAAATTATCAGCATGGAAAACTTCTTTACTCTCCATGGCAGGAAGAGTCCAGCTAGTTAGATCTGTCATCCAAAGCTTGCTAATCTATAGCATTTCTCTTTATTCTTGGCCTACCTCTCTTATCAAACAAATTGAGAAAAATGTTAAAAATTTTATATGGAGTGGTGATGTTGGAAAAAGAAAGTTAGTTACAGTTGCTTGGAAGAAATTATGCAGACCATATTCTCAAGGGGGCTTGAATCTCAGATATTTATCTAGTTTGAATAAAGCTTCCAATCTTAAACTTTGTTGGTCTTTGTTTAATTCTCAAAGTTCTTGGGCAAAGCTTTTACAAGCTAGAGTTATAAGAGGAAAACAAATCATTTAACATCACATTTATTCTTCTATATGGAGCAGCATCAAAGAGGAAGTGACAACTATTATTGAGAACTCTATTTGGCTGCTTGGAAATGGTGAAGATATAAACTTTTGGAATGATAATTGGTGTGGTTCAATCTTATCTGAGCTGTTTAACATCTCATCCCACATTAGTCGATCTCTTACTTCCACTGTTAGTGATTACATACATAATGGGCGGTGGAATTTACCTTCTCAATTGACTCATCAACTCAATTCTCTCAATTTTCTTGTCCAGCAAGTTACTATCCCTAAAGAGCCCTTACATGACAAATTGCTATGGAAACATACAGATACAGGTGAATTGCATATGGCAGATGCCTGTCACTTTAAAGTGCAACAATTTCAAGACTTACATTGGGCTAAAGTCATTTGGAGCCCAGATATTCCTCCTTCTAAATCTCTTCTTGCTTGGAGACTTATGCATAACAAAATTCCAACAGATGAAAATCTGATGGTTAAAGGTTGTGCTATGCCTTCCATGTGTAGCCTTTGTTGTAAAAATGTGGAGTCTTCCTTTCACATATTCTTTGAGTGTAGTTTTGCAGTCAAAATTTGGTCTTGGTTTGCAAACTGTTTGGATATGGTTTTGCAATTTACTTCTATGGAGAACATGTGAAGACTTTGTGATTTTCATTGGTCACCTCAGTGCAAGATTGTCATCACTTCTGCTTTAGTCAACTTGTTAAATTCTATTTGGTTTGCTAGAAATCAAGCTAGGTTCAACAATAATATCATCAGCTGGAAGTCTTCCATTTCCTTGATAATTGCTAACACTTCTTTGTCTGGTAACAATTCTAAAAAGACTTCTTCTAATTCCATTAGAGATTTTATTATTTTGAAGCACTTTAATGTATCCACACATCATCCAAATCCCCCTGTCATCAAAGAAATGTTATGGCAACCACCATGGTTCAATTGGATAAAATGTAATATTGATCGAGCTTCAAAAGGGAATCCAGGGGTTGCTGGTTGTGGAGGAATTTTTAGGAACCATGATGCTGACTTGCTGTATTGTTTTGTTGAACCTTTAGGCTCTGCCTCTTCCTATCAAGCTGAGTTATGTGCAGCTATGACTGCTATAGAAGTTTCTTACAAGATGAATTGGCACAATATCTGGCTTGAAACTGACTCAGCTCTTGTGGTTCTAGCTTTTAATAACTCTAATACTACTGTTACTTGGAACCTACGAAACAGATGGCACAATGTCTTGCTTCTATTCAAACAGATGAATGGCATGGTGTCTCATATTTATAGGGAAGGTAACCAAGTAGCTGACACTCTTGCAAACCATGGTTGTAACTTGTCCTCTTTTACTTTTTGGCAAGAAATTCCTGGCTTTATTAATGATAGTTTAGTTAAAAACAAGCTAGGTATTCCTAATTTTAGATATTGTACTTAATGGAGTTTAGGTTTATGTCCCCTCCTCTTTACTTTCAGTTTTATATTTTAATATATTTTGGGTTGGCTAGCTTTTAGCTTCCAACCTTTTATTTAAAAAAAAATAATAATTATATGGTCATTGCTCACATACGTCAGTATCCACTTCATTAACAATTAGTCAAAACAAATAATTATAAAGAAATAAAAACTTTTTTAAATCAGCTAGCAAATTACACTATTCCTACCTGATAAAATTGACTATTACTTACAGTAGTATATTTCATGTTCAAGTTTTTCACGTATTCAATCAATGTTCTTGTCAAAACATAATTGTTATTCACGGCCCAACGATAAACGAGGCTTAAAGCAAACGTTAGAATGAGGTTTTTTTGCTTTAAAAGTAATAACATTTTATCAAAATTATTTTCATTTTATTTATAGTTTATTTTTCAAAACAAAATCATTTATTAAATTATGATATTAAATTTTATTTAATATTATTTTTCAATTGATAATAAAGTCAATACATTTAATTTTTGTGAGATATTGTTGATATAAGATAAGATTCATAAGTTATAGTTGTTTAAATTCTTGAAAATTGATATAAAAATAAATAAATTCTTGAAAATTGAAAAGTTTTGTTTGATTTTTATATAAAAAAAATTCTTAGAGGTCTTTATATTTAATTTGGAGACCTTTTATCTAATATGGACTGATGAATTTATGATTTGTGAGAGACCTTTTTCCTTTAGTAATTTTTTTTCTTTTTTGGGGGCCTAAAGCCCTTACTTAAGTTGCTTTACTCTTGAGCCGGCATTGGTTATTCATTTTCTAATTTTTTTTTTTTTTTGAAGTTAAACATGATTTCAATAAAAAGAGGAAATGGCCATCAAAGGACCTACAGGAATAGAAACATCATGAAAAGAAACAATATTTGGAGGGACAGGCCCCAACCAAAAACTAGAACCAACAAACTTAGCCAAGGTGTCAAGTTCATGAGCTTCTCTATTGAGCTCTCTATTAACATGAATAACCATTGCAAATGGGATATTTTCCAATAAATTCCAGCAATCTTGGATAACAGTTTCTATGGCTGCAACTCTACTCCTCTTGTTAACACAATTCACCACCTCAAGAGCATCACAAGCAAATGAGATGCTTTGAATGCCATGACTAATGGCTGTTTGGATAGCCCACCTCAAGCCTAGAGCTTCTGCCAACAGAGGAGGAACATCAATATTTTCCTTCTTGCATGCGCATCTAAGAAACACCCTGCATCGACAAACATGGAAAAAGACAAAGGAGGAGTAGGAGCAGAATGTCTCCTATTTGTGCAGGCTTGCACTGTCCGACGTTGCAAATTAGCCTCATATATCTTATTCTATACTCACTATAACAAAAAATATTTTATGTATTTTGTCTAAAATTTGAATAAAATAGGTCAACTTCTTTAAGTCATTTGTATTTATTATATTTTGTTACATAAAGAGTACTCCATCCATGTGCATTACGTTGACTTGGAAGTCTTCTCCAAAGTTGCAATAATAGTTGGTTTGATTTTTCATATCACATGTGTCTCTTGTTTCATATCTCAAGTTTTTTTTTTTTGTGTAACTCAGAAAAAATTGGTAACTCGGAGTTTGATTAGAAGATGAGTAAAATTTAAATTAAACTTGAATTCAATTATCAAAAAATAATAATAATAATTAAACTTGAATTCTTTCAAATTATTTGTCTTTTGAATAGGTGTAATAATTTTCTTAAGTCTCACGGCAAGTCATCTCATTGCTATCATGAACTTTATCTTTTGGGTTACTATGGGTCTGTTTGGCATGCATCTATTTTGAGTTTATAGCGTATAGATAAGCTCATCTGATAAATTTAGCCCTGTTTGGTAACTGTGAGCTTATAGTTTATTTCACTAGCTTATAGCTTATTTTTTAGACGCTAATCCAAATAACGTTTTAGCTTATAGCTTATAGTTTATCATCTTTTCTTCCATTTTTACCCTTGTTATTTCATATAAAATCCATTTTTATCCTTTGTGCTAAATTATATTTAAAACGTTTATATATATATTGTAAATTGTTACCGCGTGTGTAGTGTGTACTTGGCACTTAATTTTTATTTTGTCTAACTTTGATAAAAAAAATTGTTGATTAAGTTGTGTTTTTTTTTTTAAATCACGTCCTGCACTCCTGCTAAGTTGCTATATAGTATTATATTTTTTTTTTTTTGAACGTTGCTCTCTACATGTATGTACTGTACGTAAATATATATATCTTCCCGTTCTTTTTTTTCATTGGTCAAGACATCCCCCTTTCTTATTTACTATTATTATAAAAATGGAAATAAGCAAATAAAAAATTCAAAGGATAAATTATTTAATATTAATTTATAAAGATATATTAAATTAATAAATTTATATTACTAAATTTTAAGTATGTAAATAATAATTTAATTTTTGTCAAAAAAATAAAATAATAATAATTTAATCATAGATTCAAATATAATTTTTTACAAGATCTTTTATAATTAAGAATGTCTTTTTATGTCACTTTACACTTATTAGTCAGTCAAACCGCTAATTTTACCAAACACTTCATTAATTTATCAGCTATAAGCTATAAGTTAATTTATCAGCTAACCGCTATTTTTACCAAACAGACCCTATATTTCTTGCCCTTTTTACTTGTTCTCCCCCTTCCCTTGTGACATCTTTCTTTTCTTTTTTGAAATGATCTTGTAAATTTCCCTTTGCAGAACTTGCTAATTTGTCGGGTGGGCTTCTATTTTTATGGTAAAAAAAATACTAATCTTTGGGCTTATCTGGAAAGGAATACTAGGATTTAATTAATTAGTAGTATAAAAGAACCAAAGGGTGTCAGTTTTTCCATTCTCTCTCAACCGCCATCTGATCTCAATCGATGCCTCGCCGCGCCGCTCTATTTGGATACCGCGATGATCATTCCGTTCCAGAGAAACTGAAAGTTGAAGAACGAATTTCACATGATGATGATGAACGAGTCTTTATCAAAGTATTATTCATTTTGATTTATAGATTAATTAATCATCTAACCTTCCTCAAATCTAATGATTGTATTTTCGATTTAGTGTTAGATTTTTTTGTGTGCTGTACATCTATGATCATGTACTAAATAATTGCTTGCAAGTTGCAAATATTAACAATCAATTTTTGTTGGTGATTAAAATGCAACATTGGATATGTGAAGAGTTTGTTCGTAATATTTAAGGGTATGAAACAAAGTTTGTATCATACACACCTTCAAAAATAGAATACAGGTTGATTTCTCCAATTGTCGATTTAGCCTTTGTTTGGATGTTTCCATTTTTATAGTATAGACTTGCGGCGTGTTTATAGCTCCCGACTGTCAGTGCATAAACTCAAAATTGAATATCTACATCTACATTTCATTATATTTATTTAAAAGTTGAGTTTCATTTTACATAGACTAACATCTAACAAGAGTGGTTTAAATTTATATCAAGAAAGTAGAATGACGGAATACATAATTATTCCTGATTGATGGATGGACATGTAAAATTAAATTATTTCAATTTCTTCTATTAAAATTTGAAAATGATTTCACTTTTTTGTAACAATTCCATTTTATTTCATACAACCATGGACGTTCCTTCCTTCCACTTGGTCTTCTTCACACTGCAATTCCAACGATTCCCTTCCAACAACAGAACACAGTGCCATTAAACTTGAATTCTTTCAAATTATTTGTCTACAAGAAAAATTTATTAATCAATTTGAACTTCATCACTTGGTTGAACTTTATCTTTTGAATAGGTGTAATAATTTTCCCAAGTCTCACAAGTCATCCCATTAAGAACGCTGGAAACTAATCAATATGAAATTTTATCCACAAGCCATTGCTATCTTGACTTGGGTGATTGGATTACTATTTCATTTGAATTTTCATCACTAAATTTATTTCTTGCTGTATCAAAAATTTGCCAATCATTAACTAGTTGATTGAACAACTCGTAAACCGGCTAAAAAAATCACACAAAAAAGAGACAAATTTCCACATTAACATAGAAGCTCCATTTTCTAGCTTCTTAAAATCACAAATTAGAACACTACACGACAATAACATCTCAGTGTTATATAGAGACATAATTAAAGTGCTTGGTCCCAAGTGAATCATTAAACTTTTGGCACCAATATAGATATCATAAAATTGCCAAAATATTGTACACTTCTACAAGTATGAGCTCATTCTGTGGCTCCTAAACTTCTTTAGCATTTAAGGTAACATAGCATTATGGATAGAAAATCAAACCTGAAATACAAAAGAACAAAATGTGTCGCCATACATCTATAAGCAAATGCAGGAAAATGTTCACTGTTCCTTTGCTCGCTTACGTGCCAGAAAACGTTCTTTTGCTGCAGCCACGGCATCTTGACTTCTTTTGTGATGCTCTGGATTTGGTTGTGAAGCTGCTGATGGTTCCTCGGCTGAACTTTTTTCTTCTGAAGAAGCTGCAAGCTTTGGCTTCATATCCAAGGGACTGGCACTTCTATTAGAAAGATTGGAAGTTTCAGCTTCATCGCCAATATTTTTCCCTGAAGACTCTGCTGGCGAACTTTCCTTAGCCAATGAAGGTTGTTCTTCATCCGTATTACCATCCTGTTGCTGTTTAGATGCATCAGGGCTCATTCGCTCACGTGTCTCTGGAACTCTATTCTCAGCCTGATTGTCATGTTTTCTCCTTTGAGCATCTTTTGCACCATAAGCAACATTTTTATCAAGGTTTGTATAAAAATCAAGCAAAAAGTCCTTCTTCTTTGTAACCTATACAAATAATTAAAAGCAAAATATGTCAGCAATTTAAAAAATAGATATAGGATTTAAACCATAAACAAGCATACCAAATTAATTGAAAAATTGAAGGATATAAAAAGGAAAACAATAGACCATTTTAAAATACATAACCAATCCGATTGACAACCAGAATAGATATGAAAACAGGATAAGAATTACGGAATTAATTAAAAAAGCAGGAACATACATCTTCTCTTTCCTCTTGAAGTTCACGGATCCGTTCTAGTTCCATCTGCTTCTCTCGCTCAGCAAGCTTTTTTCTATATGCTTCTGTAATATATTTGTCTTTGTCAGCAAAGAGATGATCGTCTTTGCTTCTCTCCTTGGCAATCTTTTTCTCATATACAATCTCACGATACTGCTCTCGCTCTTTCGCTTTCTGAATCAGGTTTTGGATATATTTTGGCTGCATCAATGAGTAACAACGTTATTTCACAAAAGACTCGAACAAATTTCGGCATTAGCCCTCAAGAAAGTAAAACAAAAAATCATGTTAAACCCAAACTATTGGAAAGGAATAAACACATGACTATTTTCGCTACATTCATCGTTCTCAAGACCAATTTTACAGTTTTTTAATCAAAAAGATAATATTACAGAAAAAACAAAAAGAAGGAAACAGTAAATTTTATCAAGATCCATAATGTAATTATGGGAATATGCACCTTCATATCACAAATCACATGAGTCATAATTATGATTAAACTCGGCATACATTCTCCTTAATTATTCTCTACTGAGCTAAAAACCTAATAAAACGGTTATGATTGAAAGTTTAAAAGAATGCTAAGAGCTGCAACCATACCTTTCTCTCTTCACGATCTTGTATCAATGGACGAGCAACTTTCTCTTTCATTTTGTCATAGACCCCATCATAGTCAAATATGGTTGGATCTTCTTCCAAGGCTTTCTTCTGCTGCTCCTCAACCTTAAAAAGAAAAAAAAGAAAAAAAAAACAAACAGAAATTAAGATCACAATCTGTACAAGAAAATAAACTGACTATAATAACAACCCCAGTTTAAAATGTAATGTCGACGTACATCCTTGAGACTTTTACTCTTGCTAGCCTGGATAGCAATTTCTCTCTCGACATCATTATCATCATCTTCATTAAACCCAAAAGGAAGTGGAACGGAAGGCCTTGGTGGCTGCTTCTTTGCCTTCATAGGCCTAAGGTTCAAACCGTACTTGCTCATTGTAACCTGCTTCTCTTTCACTGCAATTTGAACACAAAGCGAAACATTCATTACTTGTATCATTCCAATTTAATTTGTATGAAAACGGAAACTAGCAGTAGATTTGCATTCAAGCATCAGATTATAAGTAGCAACAAAGCCAAAAATTTCAAGTAGCAGGAACAACATAACAAATATGAAAACAATAATAAAAACTATGCCATCAAATTGTAATCGGTAAAGGCCCTATTTGGATAAACAACTTATTTGTTGCTTATAGCACAAGCACTTATCATGTTAAATTGCTTCCGTATAAGCTATTTCTATATCAAAAGATAAAATATAGATAAATTGCTTCCGGATTATAATAACCTTCTTGGAGACTTATGAAAATAAACTGAAAATAGCTTATGAACTTTTCAAACAGTCACACAAAACTTATTATGTCACTAGATAAGCTCGAATAAGTCAATCCAAACCGGCCCAACATTACTATGTGATGTGCTAATATGATTAGCATTTAATGAAATAATTAACATGATGATAACAAAATCACTCTGATTTCAATCACATATAATTCAAACTAATGATAAACTAAGCATGTGAAAAATTGATAAAACAGAACAAAAATTAAATTTGGGGTAGCACTCTAAAGAATGCAGCAAGGGCACAGATAGAACATGCATTACATTACTACAGCAATAAGAAATTGAAAATTGAAACGATTTCGAAAAAAATAGAAGAATTTTACCTCAAACTGCGACAAAAATTGATTGAGCAAGAGAACGATGATGATATCGCGAAAAAGAGGAGAAATCGAGGAATTGGTTATGGAGGAAGAGAAAACCCTAGAAATCAGAAACAGGGGAAAAAGAAGAACCAGAAGTAATATTAAAGGGGTCAATCAAAAGATATTATACACGAAAGGCCCGAAAAGACAGTTGTATTGTTTTTATTGGCTTGCATAGGACATTTTCGTGATTATACCTTTCGTACATATTCTATAGATTTTTTTTTGCGAAAATATGTAAGGCAAATTCAATAAGCTAATTCTAATATAGTAATAGGTTTTAAAATTAATACAAAAATGAATGTACTCCACACACTATAATCGCTTTTTGTCTCATTCATTTCTTCCCCTTCCTTACTCCACGCACTATAAGCGCTTTCTCCCATTTCCCTCTTCTTTCTTCCTCCTTTCCTCACTCACTCACAGATAGTACAAACAAAGCCACACCCATTTTTCACCTAAACCCATTTTCACCTAAAGCTTACATTTTTCAACTAATCATGAACATTCAACCCAAAACCGAACCCAAATCCGAACCTGGGTTACCACCATATTTCTCACCCACCAACCCTAACAACACCTTCCAACAAAAAACCATTCCAGAACTCATCAATGTTTTGCGTGCAACGTGTAAATTCGATACTTTTGATTTAGTTGAAAGTGTTTTGGTTAGTAGAGAAATGGGTTTAAGAGATGAGATTGAAAAGTTGCATAAGAATTTTGAAATGGAGAAACTTCGGTTTCTTGAGAAGCTTCAAATGGAGACACTTTTGAGGATACAAGGTGAAGAAGAGTTTAGGAAAAGGAAAAAAGATGAACTTTGTGAGAAAGGGAAAAGGGTTCAAGAAAGTTATGAAGCTTTGTTGAAAGAAGTCAAGGAAAATGGTTTAGCTTATAGAGATAATGTTGATAAGCTAAGAAAGATGAATCATGAGTTGGATTGTGAAGTTAAGATGTTGAAGGAAAAATTTGTTGATGATGGTAAGAGATTTGATGTGATAAGAAGAGAGAATGAGGAGTTGAGGAAGATGAAGGAGAAGTGGGTTGAAGAAAATAATGAACTTTGTGTGTTGAGAAAAATGATTGGTAAATTTGAGCAAGAAGTTGTGGAGTCGGAGAAGTTGAAGAAAAAATGGTTGGATGATAGCAATGTTCTTGATGAGTTTCGTATTAAGGTTGATCGATTGGAGAAAGAAAACAGTGAATTGGTAGATAAGAAGCGGGAGGTTGAGAGATTGTATGAGTCTTTGAACACAAAGTATGGAGAACTATGTGGAAGAGTATCGAAGTTGGAGGATGATACTCAACTTCTAATGAGTTTAGATGGTTCTGGTGGTAGACACAATGAGGGGGAGATTCATGCTGATCATATGGTTACTGATTTTGAAGATAATGGTGAAGAGGATGCTCGATTGCTCGTGACAGTGCGTTAGGAAATGACACTGTGGAGGAGGAGGCTGCTCCTTTGACAAGAAATGAAGCTGCTCGTCAGTCTCCTGAAGTTGCTGCCAGCACACAGCCGCGGAACGTAGGGGGCAAGGATGGTCAAGGTGCATCTTCAGGTATATGGAAATTATGCGTGCTTTTCATTTTTGCTATAAAGATATGCTTTTTTGAATGTGACTTTATGACTTTTATTCCATGTTACTCAGCCCAATCAAGCTATTGGCAGCTTTCTTTTAGCTGAATATGATTTTCCTATGAAAATGGAAGTAGCATTGACCGGATCTGTGAACCTCAAACATATATTTGTTCTAGGTAGATTTTTGCTTCGGCATAATTAATTGATAAATTAGGTATTGCCTCAATTGCAGAACAGACCTGTAGAGGAAGCTGTCCGGGAAGATAAATTCATGAGGTGAAGCCCTAGTTTCAGCCTTGAGGATAGGGATGTGCTTTGGGAACCCGAAACTGTTAGTAACTTTACTCGAACTAGAATAAGATATATGCTCCTAGTGAACAGATTGTAGACCGATTGTGTCATGATCGTAGGTCAAGGGTTAGATGTTATATGCAAGAAATCCTAAGAAAGTGGTTGAGCTGGCAGGGACTAGTAGAAGTTAGTTTAGTTATTCAGTTGTGTCGAGAAGGAATAGTGGAATGAGAGTGGTTATGTAGAGGAAGTTACGCAGAACTAAGAAAGAGATGGTGTGAGTGATTAGTGTATACTATATAGTAGTAGCTCTTTTCTATTTCTATTCCTTTTTTCTCTTCCGAAAACATTTATAGTTTATTCTTTGAAGCTTATTTAGAATACAATAGAATCTCCTTCTGTTTTGTATTTCCTATTGTAGAGATATAATCCAACACTTGATATGGGATAATTGAGTTATTGTAAACCTGCATTTTTGGAACATTTTCTGCAGGTGAAAAGTGTTGGATGGTATACAGACAGCATAGTGGAGTTAGAATAGTTATTTAGGAGAAGATAACTAGAGAATAGAGGGTGTGAGTGAATTATTAATTATTCACTTGCTCAGCAGTAAGCTGATGAAATAAATACATTCGTCTGAAACCATTTACAGCTTGATGATTTGAATCTTACCTAAATAATAGAATATTAATGTTTAATACTCCACATTTCGTTAAACAATTTTCATTGTGGATGCCTTCACTTGGCGTTGTAGCTCTGACGTGAAAATCACTACCGTCATAGCCTCATAGGTGTTGTTGAAAAGAGGAAGCGAGGCAGGTGTAATTCAGATACAAACAAGCACTCTGCTAAGAAAACAGAAGAAAGAAACTAGAGTGGTAGTCTGGTAGTCGTGGTCAAATGGTGTCTGCGCAATGTCAGCGATGATATCATCCAAAGATGAATATTAAGATGAGATTCATATCATCCTATCACAAATTTTAAGAGGAAGAATCTTCCATGAAAAGAAAATAAGTCTATAATACCAATAAATATAGTGAAAACATTGTTATAACTTATAATGTTAGATTATGGATTGAGTTTAGGAAGTTTTTAGCTTAAAGTGTCTGCTTTTGAGGTTTTCTTTTGATTTCTTCTCTTTTATATTTTTGTTCTCTTCGAAAACTGTTAATTATCTTTTCTGTGATTTTTTCATCATCCCTTGATGAAGTTTTCTTTCCAGAAAACAAAAATGTATACTGAACAAAAGCAGGTAAGAAAACTCATTTTATTTTTCTTAGGTAAAAACATTGAGGAAATCATGTATATTCAATTACTTGAAGAGTCAGGGACTTGATCTTCCTTTAAGAATCTACCTTTGCTTATTTTCCAAGTTTTTGCTTAAGTATTATCATATTTGGCAAATGTTATGTAAGCTTATACATTTTTTTTTTATGCCAGCTCGTGGAAGAGGGTTACCGGAAAATGCTGAGGTCATAGACCTTGATGACGAAGATGACGACGACGACAATCTGCCTATATCTCAAGGAGTACACAGAAACGAAGATGATGATGATGACGACGACAATCGGCCTATATCTCAAGTAGTATGCGGAAAGAAGGCTGTTTTTGGAGATGCCTCGAAGAACGAGTATCCAAGTTCACCAGTGGCAACACAAGAAAAAAGCAAATTTTCCAATGCAGTTGACACAGTCAAACGAAAGTTTCCTTTCACCGTCATTGAAACCTCAAGTTCTAGCTCCTCTGATGATTCGTCTTTTATGGATGATCTTCTAATAAGGTCTCCTGTGATATCACAAGCAAAACAGCAAAAAATGTAGTCAAACAATTCAGAATTAAACTATTAGCCAAGGTAAACAACAGGCTATAACATTGCATATCTGAGTTAGCCGTAACTTTATGTTAGGTTTGATTGAACAACTTACTGATCATATCTTAGTTGTTAGTTCTTAAAACATATACAAATATGTATGGAAGCCATACATTTGTATCTAGGTACTTTATTTAACTAAAACAAAAATCACTTTGATCTATATGTTTATTTGACTATGCTTTTAGTATATACTATATATTATGAATGCATGAATTACACTTCAGATTTTATAACTCAGAACTCAGTTTATTCTCAAAAGTAAGTTAGACTATAATTCTAGAAATCATAGTTGGTTCCCTCAAAAGCAGTAATTGGTGTGTGTTTGTAAATTTGATTGTGATTTGGCACTAGTAAATTTGCAGCTGATGTATTACAATTCCTGCAACAAACTTTGTAGGTCTTATTCCATCTAAAATACTACAAAAAGAAGAATCCACTAGCCTCTAAACTCCAAAGAGCACAATTAGTCAGCACTGATTATTTTTTAGAAGTGAATTAAGTTTCTTACGTTTTTATAAATTTGTAAGTATTTATTTTTGGAAACTAAAGTACACAAATTGATTTTAATTAACAAACAAATTATGAAGAGGATGAAGTGGAGGAAGAAGATAAAGAAAAGTAATAAAATTATATGTTGGTGGCTTATTATTATTATTATTACTATTATTATTATTATTATTATTGTTATTATTATACATAATAGATCTATAAGGTTCAACATTTTTATTTTTATAAATTTATATTTTTTTTTGGCTTCAATAACTTTTTTGTTTTAGACATCTATATCAGTTGAAACCATCATATTTTCTTAAATGTTCCTAGCACAATATTTAATTTTATTTTTGATAATTCCTTGCACAATACTTTGATACGTTGTTTAGGTACACATAGAATAAAATAAATAGAAGAATAAAAATATAAGTATTGTATATTTTTAAAATAATTAAAGTAAATGGTATACTTACAATTTTATGTATGTGTTATTATTTGATCTTGTGACCAGGCAAATATTTTCCATATCTCCTCTAGGAACTTCACTAAAGACAAAAAAAAAAAAACATGCTTTTGTGGTGGTTATTGGTATGTAGTACACTTTTTTTCCCTTCCTTCTGCATTTTTAGTTTTTCAAACCACTCACACTTATAAAGTGTGTAGAGAAATGCCACATGAAAAACCGTTTAGAGTTCTATAAAAATTTCTTGTAGTTTTGATAATTTTTTTAAAAAAAATCAGTATCCGGCCTAAAAGAAGTTTTGATAAATTAAGATTATAAATTATCAATTATACATTTTTTCTCTCATTAATAATACGGAAAATAGTGTATGTTGTGCAAAAAAAAAATATTTTTGTTCTAAAATATAAGAGAAAATTGGTCAAAAAAGTTGATGTCTCTAGTTATAAATTTGGTCCAAATACATCAATTTTGTTTAACCAAATTTCTCTTGTATTTTAAGACGGATGAAGTAAGTAACTAATTATCAGAGAAAGATGATTAATGTGATTTAAATAGGATAAAACGAATAATACTTACACACAAAAAAAAAAGGATAAAATGGAGAAGAAAAAAACAACTCATAAAATTGACTATTTTGATTGGAGAATTTTTTACTAAAATAACAGTTTAAAAAATAAATAAGTTCTTTGATTAGGTACGTAAATAGACAGATATACATGGGAGTCTTTACCTTCTAGTGATGATTATGGTTAGAAATAGATCAAACCGGCCTACGGGGTCTACAGTCTAGTCACATAAGTTCAAGTCAGACCAAGTTATTTTTTAAAATAGAACAAGCTTAAAAAAATCTATAAACCTATTTAGTTAAAAAAAGTCAAGCTGTAGACTATAAAAAAAGCTTTTAAACCTATTAGACCGACCTTTTAAATAAATATCAATAATACTTTATTAATATTATTATTATATATTGAAATTGTACCTTGATTAAATTATAAATATGTTAACATTTTTGATAGTTTGAGTTTACTAATCTTCATTAGTTTTTCATATATATAAATATATTATTATAAACAAGAATTGAAATAAAAAGTTATATATAACCAAATTTTTTAAAATATCATCTTAAATATTGAAAAGAGTGTACAATTTCATTAATCTATTAGTTTCTTAAATATAAATATAATTGTTTATTCTAATATATTCATGTGAAATAGACTTTAAACAGATTAATAAATCATATCAGATTTTTAAAAGGTCGAGTTCAGGCTAAAAAAATAAGCCTATGAAAGACTACCGGCAAGACTCAATGCTTCAATTTTTTGATAGATAAATTTTAAACTTAACAAAACCTAGCCTAATCTATTTCCAACATTAATGATGAGTCATCCATATTAACATGATCATGCCTTATTGGAAGAAGGCGTACGACACTATGACTATTGGTCATACTTTATTGAATGAATAGAAAAAAAAATTAAGGTTGTGTTTAATCTGCTACTAAAAAATATGGTAAGAGATTGAACCTGGACGATGTGTTTGATTTTAAAATTGTTAATGAATAAATTAAGTGTCAAAGATCGAACAAAAGTAAATATTTTCGTCCCGACTAAATCACATGATAACTTTTTGTTATCAACACTAATTGTTTAAATCATTAAAATAACATTTTTTTCATCAAACATCGTAAAAAACAAAATTTGTTCAATACCTTAAATGTTTGTCTTATACTATTCCGTCCTATTCTGATATTTTTATTATGCAAATCAAAAAGATACACTTAAAAGACATTCGCTTGTTTTAGTAGACAGAAAAGAAATGTTGTTTTGTTTCAACCATATATAAGGGTAAGTAAGTAGGGTTTGCAATTTGCAAAGGTAAAGTTTGCAGGGTTTGCAAATGGGTTTGGCGCCATTTTGAATCAAATAAGGAAGGGTAAGTAAGTAGGGTTTGCACTTTGCAAGGGTAAATGCCATTTTCATCTTCCTCTCATCCTTGTTTGTTTCAACACTCTTTCTTTATATCCATTTTCAGCTAAACCCCTTTTCACCTAAACTCATTTTCACCTAAAGTTTACATTTTTCTTCCTTATTATGAAACTTCAACCCAAAACTGAACCTGGGTTACCACCAGATTTCCCACCCACCAACCCTAACAACACCTTCGAACAAAAAACCATTCCAGAACTTGTGAAAGTTTTACGTGGAACATGTCGATTTGATACTTTTGATATAGTTGAAGGTGTTTTAGTGAGCAGAGATATGAGATTAAGAGAAGAGAACAAACAGTTGCTATATAAATTTCAAATGGAGGTGCTTTCAAGGATACAGGCTGAAGAAGATTATAGGAAAAGAGAAGAACAATGTGAGAAAGGGAAAAGGGTACAAGAAAGTTATGAAGATTTGTTGAAAGAAGTGAAGACAAATGGTTTAGTTCATACAGATACTATTGAAAAGCTAAGAAAGAAGAATGATGAATTGGATTGTGAAGTGAAGAAGTTGAAGGAAAAATGTGTTGATGATGGTAATAAATTTGATGTGATTAGAAGAAAGAACGCGGAATTGGAGTGTGAAGTTTTGGAGTTGAGGAAGGTGAAAAAAAAGTGGGTTGAAGATAATAACGAACGTCGTGCGTTAAGAGAAATGATTTGTAAATTAGAGCAAGATGTTTTGGAGTCGAAGAAGTTGAAGAAAAAATGGTTGGATGATGGCAATGTTCTTGACGAGCTTCGGAGTAAGGTTAGTCAATTGGAATTAGAAAACAGAGAATTGACAGATAAGAAGCGGGAGCTTGAGGCATTAGATAAGATTTTGAACAGAAAGTATATAGAACAATGTGGAAGAGTATCGCGGGTGGAGCATATTCTTAAAGCTTTGAATTTGACGAGTTTAGATGGTTCTGGTGGTGGACACAATGAGGGGGAGCCTCATGCTGATCCTATGGTTACTGATTTTGAAGATAATGGTGAAGAGGATGCTTGTGACAGTGCGTTAGGAAATGACACTGTGGAGGAGGCTGCTCCTTTGACAAGAAATGAAGCTGCACATCAGTCTCCTGAAGTTGTTGCCAAGGATGGTCAAGGTGCATCTTCAGGTATGTGGAAATTATGCGTGCTTTTCATTTTTGCTATAAAGATATGCTTTTTTGAATGTTGCTTTATGAATATTGAATTCAATATGCGTGAATGGAACTGTTATTTTCCTGCTTTAATGTTTAATAATATTAGTTCTCTGAATTAGTGAGGCTATTAGTGCTTGGTTCAGCATGTTCAACTAATGGTTGAACCAGATCATGTTGAAATTGGAATACTACACTAACTAGATATTATGCTAACAATTAGAGTATCAACCCTAACAATGACATAGTTAAGAACACAACTAGTTAGCAACTGGATATTATGCTTTTCAGAAGCAAGCTGAATTGTAACTTTTTAAGCTTGTTCCTTCTGATCTCAGGTTTACTTTTATTCCATGTTATTCAGCCCAAGCAAGCTATTGGCAGCTTTCTTTTAGCTGAATATGATTTTCCTATGGAAACGGAAGTAGCATTGACCGGAACTGTGAACCTCAAACATATATTGGTTCTATGTAGGTTTTTGCTTTGGCATAATTAATTGATAAATTAGGTATTGCCTCAATTGCAGAACAGACCTGTAGAGGAAGCTGTCTGGGAAGATAAATTCATGAGGTGAAGCCCTAGTTTCAGCCTTGAGGATAGGGATGTGCTTTGGGAACCCGAAACTGTTAGTAACTTTACTAGAACTAGAATAGGATATATGCTCCTAGTGAACAGATTGTAGACCGATTGTGTCGTGATCGTGGGTCAAGGGTTAGATGTTATATGCTAGAAATCCTAAGAGAGTGGTTGAGATGGCAGGGACTCGTAGAAGTTAGTTTAGTTATTCAGTAGTGTCGAGAAGGAATAGCGGAATGAGAGTGGTTATGTAGAGGAAGTTGCGTAGAACTAAAAAAGAGATGGTGTGAGTGATTAGTGTATACTATATAGTAGTAGCTCTTTTCTATTTCTATTCCTTTTTTCTCTTCCGAAAACATTTATAGTTTATTCTTTGAAGCTTATTTAGAATACAATAGAATCTCCTTCTGTTTTGTATTTCCTATTGTAGAGATTAATCCAACACTTGATATGGGATAATTGAGTTATTTTAAACCTGCATTTGTGGAACATTTTCTGCAGGTGAAAAGTGTTGGATGGTATACACAAGAAAGCCTTGGAACAATGCGTTTGGAAATGACACTGTGGATGCTGCTCCTTTGCCACGAAATGAAGATGTTCATCAGTCTCCTGAAGTTACTGCCAGCACACAGCCGGGCAAGGATGGTCGAGGTGCATCTTCAGGTATATGGAAATTATGAGTCTAATAGTAAAACCAAGAACTATAGTGAAAACATTGTTAGATTATGGGTTGAGTCTAGGATGTTTTTAGCTTAAAGTGTCTGCTTTTGAGGTTTTAGCTTAAAGTGTCTGACGTGTTCTCTTCTAAAACTGTCAATTATCTTTTCTGTGATTTCTTCGTCATACTTTGATGAAGTTTTCTTTCCATAAAACAAAAATGAAAACTTGAAGAGTCAGGGACATGGTCCTCCTTTGCTTAGTTTCCAAGTTTTTACTTAAGTATATATTATCGTATTCGGCAAATGTTATGTGAGTTTATACATATCTTTTTTATGCCAGCTCGTGGAAGAGTGATACCGGAGAACGCTGAGATCATACACCTTGATGACGATGATGATGACGACAATGACAATCAGCCTATATCTCAAGGAATACACAGAAAGGAGGCTATTTTTGGAGTTGAGGTAAAGAATGAGTATCCAACAAGTTCATCAGTGGCAACACAACAAAAACGCAAATTTGCCAATGCAGTTGACACAGTCAAACGAAAGTTTCCTTTCACCGACACGAACACTGAAACCTCCAATACTGCTTCCTCTGATGATTCATCTTCTCAGGATAAGCCTCCAATAAGGTCTGTGGTATCAAAAGGAAAACAGCAAAAAATGTAGTCTAACAATTCACAGTTAGCCATGGTACATTTGTATTTAACTAAAACAAAAATCACTTTGATATATATGTTTGACTGTGCTTATATTGTAGTATATATTATGAATGCATGATGAATTATAGAACTTCATATTTTATAGTAACTCATAATTCAGTTTATTCTCAAAAGCAAGTGAGACTAGAATTCTAGAAATGATAGTTGGTTCACTCAAAAGCAGTAATTGGTGTGTGTTTGTAAATTTGATTTTGATTTTGATTTGGCACAAGTATTTTACTATTGCAGCTGATGTATCAATTATTACAGCAACAAACATTATAGCTCTCATTCCATTCAAGATACAAAAAAGAAGAATCCACTAGCCTGTAAACTCCAAAGAGCACAATAGTTAGCACTGATTATTATTTATCTAGAAGTAAATAAAATTATGGGTTGATGGTTCATTATTAGACATAATAGATCTTCAACATCTAATGATTTTTATTTTATAAAAAAAATTAAAAAAGCTATTGAAAATTGAGATTTATAGAGAATCACTTACTGTATTGGTCTATTGACTTTTGAAGTTAAAATTTAACTGACTGAAATATTAGTCTATTTTTTATTTTTGAGGTTAAAATTTAACGAAAACGATTAACTTAAATGACATAAATAAATTTGAGAGAAGTAAATGTAATGCTACAAGAAAGTAATTAAATACGAGATAATTTGATTGACATTTTACAATTTTAAGGGAGAATTTAATTTTTAACTCGATTAAAATCATGCAGCACATATGCATATTGTGCAACCAAAAACATATGTATATTGTGATTTGTGGGAGAGAACTTTTACAGTTCTTCTTCCTAATATCTTTCCATTTTTATCACTACTTTTGTTGTGCAAAAATTAATCTTGTGTTCATATCCTTTATCTATTCCTTATTTTCCTTTTTTTTTTGTTTTTTTTATTGTTTTGCTTTTGGAGAGACCACGTGGACCAAGCAAATATTTCTCATATTTTCTCTATGAACACTTCACTACAGACAAAAAAACAAAAATCATGCTTTTGTAGTGGTTACTGTTTTGTACACTTTTTTTTTCCCTTTCTTCTACTTTTAACACCATCTTCATCTTATTTCAAAAAAAAAAAACACAATCTTCATCTTTGTTACCAAAAAACAACATCATCTTCATCTTTGTTTCAAAAAAAAAACATCATCTTCATCTTTCTCATCCTTGTCTAACCCTCTTCTTTCATCCTACATTTCCAACAAAACCCATTTTTCACCTAAACTCATTTCTACTAAAGTTTGCATCTTTTTGCCATATAATGAACATTCAACCCAAAATCGAACCTGGGTCACCTTCAACCAACCATGTCATTCTTGATAGAGAAGAACATGAAACACATCTGCTTGAAAATCCTCAAAACTTTGAAAATAAAACTATTCCTGATCTTGTTGAAGTAATGCGTGGTGCTTGTCTTCTTGAGACTTTTGATAGAGTTGAAGATGTTTTAGTGAGTAATGATATGAAACTCAGAAACCGGATACAACAGTTACAGCAGGAACTTGAAATGGAGAAACTTGCTAGGTTAATGGCTGAAGAAGAGGTTAAGAAAAGAGAGAAACTTTGTGAGGAAGGGAAGAAAGTACAGAAGCGTTATGAGGCTTTGTTGAAGGAAGTTAAGGTTGGTGGTTTTGTTGATGGTATTGAAACTATTCAAGTTCTTAGGAAGAGGAATGTTCAGTTGAGGGAAATTTGTGAGAAAGGTAAAAGAGAAGAGAAAATTTATGAAGTTAAGTTGAAAGAAGCTGAGATAAAGGGTTTAGTTGATAGAGATGCTTTGGAAGGGATGAAAAAGAAGATTATTGAGTTTAAGTGTGAGGTTAAGAAGTTTGAGGAAAAAAGGGTTCAAGATGAGAATGAAGTTTTGAAGTTGAAGGAAGAAAGGGTGAAAGATGGAAAGACTCTTGATTTGGTAAGAAAAATAAAGGGTGAATTAGAGAATGAAGTTTTGGAGTTGAAGACAAAAAGGGTGGAAGATGGTAAAACTCTTGATGTGCTAAGGAAAAAGAAGGGTGAATTAGAGGATGAAGTTTTGGAGCTAAAGAAGTTGAATGAAAATTATAGTAATGCTCTTGAGGAGCTTCGAAACAAGGTTTGTGTATTGGAAGGTGATAAAAAAGGTTTGGTTGGCGAATTGAAGGAAACGGTGAACAATAATTTGGCGATTATAAGTGAGTTGAAGAGTGAAAATTGCAGATTAGCTGATGAGAAGCGCGAGGTTGAGCTTGTCCTTGAGTCTTTGACCACGAAGATGAAAGAACTGGATGAAAGGGTTGCAAATATGGAGGATGATACCAAACTATTGATGAGGGGAAACAACAAGGGGGGGCCTCCTTCTGATCCTATGGTTGCTGCTGATTTTGAAAATGACACTGTGGAGGCTGCTCCTTTGCCAAGAACTCAGCCGCAGAACATAGGGAGCAAGCATGCTCAAGGTACATTTTCAGGTGAATGGAAATTATGTATGCATCTCATTATCATTAATATAAAGATAAGAATTTTGAATGTTGCTTTATGAATATTGAATTCAATATGTTTGAACAGATATTTGTTTGGTTAGATTGCTGCTAGGTTCCGTGATTTTCTTGTTTTATTAACGCAAACAGTAGCGACATATTATAATTTCTTTGAACCGATGAGCCTACTATTGATTGAACAACCAGACCACATTGAATAACCTATAACTAGTCACCATAATATGTGATTAGAGTACGTCATAACTAAGATAAACTCAATTAGCGCCGGGATATTGTGGTCCTCTGTGGATGGAAAGTGAATTGTGACGTTTGAAGCTTGTTCCTTTGCTCGGATTCAACTTCAATCCACGTTACGGTGGAAATAGCATTGACAGGAACCGTGGAATATCAAACAAATCTTAGTAACTAGAACAGGAGAGACAATCCTAAAGAATAGTTTGTAGACCCTTGAGGAAGTTTTCTTTTATCACTTATGTGATTTCATTTCATCATCATCCCTTGAGGAAGTTTTCTTTCCCGAAAAGAAAAACGAACAAAAGCAGGCAAGAAAACACATTTTGTTTTTCTTAGGTAAACATGATTACAGAATGCCTGTTGTATACATTATCTGAAATTCTGAATTTTGATGAAACCATATATAGCCAATAACTGGATTTTCCTTGAAATGCCGAGGCTACTAGCAATGTTTTCATTGAAGTAAAGATTCTACTATTCTTTATTTTCCAAGTTTTTGTTTGAGTAATGACGAGTTCTCGTCAGTCACTATTTTTAGAGTCTTTTTAATTAAGTTTTAATCAAATTTTACTAGTTTATTGTTTAATTTAGAGTCATTTTAAATAAATTGTGGTCTTTGGTTTATTGAGTCAATTAAGTATTTTCTTTATTAATATGGTATTTTGTGTAGTATTTAATTTCTTGGTTCAATTTTACTAGATGTTTATGGTTAAGTGCAAATATTATTATTATTATTATTATTACATGTAGTGTTTTGGTTGGTGTGAATAGAAAAGAGCAATAAAAAAACACTAAGGTCTCTTTGGTTTGAATGATTAAAAAGCCACACTCATAAGGAAGAGGAAAAGGAGGCGCCGTACAGCAGAGAAGAAGGAAAAAGGCGCGGAGCTATGGAATAAGATGGCTGCAAGCTTCTGAGTTATGACACTGACATGTTGGAAGCTTCTCTCATTGCTTATTTGTTTCTATGAGTAATTAAACTCTTAGGTTAGGTCTCTTAGATGAGTTTAATTTGATGTTGCTTGAACCATGTAGTTTTTAAGTACTATTTTGATTAATTACAAGATTTGTATTATTCAACTATACCTTGTTCTTAATGCTTTTTATATCTTAATCACATATGAGACGATTTCAAGTATCAATTTTACTATGAGAATAAGAATTGATTCTAGATCTATTCAATTAGCAATTACTTTAGACATATTGAGTTGTTAATTGTGATTTAGAGATTAACGTTCAATCAAACTTGACGATAATTGGTGCACTTGCCAATAATTCATCAAGTAATATCATGTTTAGCAAATATTATGCTAGCTTATACATGACTCTTTTTGTACCAGCTACCAAAAGATTGAAAATGGAAAAAAATGTTGAGGTCATAAACATTGAGGACGAAGACAGTGAAGTGATCAGTGTATGTCCCGGGGAATACATGAAAAGAAGGCTATTTCTGCAATCGCCGTGAAGAATGAGTATTCAGCGTCCAAATACAAGTTCCTCAATTGCAGTTGACATGGCCAAAAGAAAACATTCTATTATCGACAGTGAAGCCTCCGCTTCTAGTTCCTTCTGTCATTTATCGTATCTCAACAATCGCACAACAAGGTTTGTCGTATCACAAGCAAAAAAGAAAAAAAATGTAGTCTAGCAGTACATGATTGAACTATTAGCTTAGCTAAACAGACTATAACATTACACATAGTATATGCATGTTAGCCATGACCTTAGGTTTTACTTTTAAAATTAACTCATCCTTATGTTAGTTCTTAGTTTTTAAAATATATACAAATGTTAGATTAACTCATTCTTCTCAATAAAAACTATTGAGAAGTAAGTTCGGTTTCTCTCCATTTTATTACACTTTGAAGATTTTTTATTTATTTATCAGTTTATAAGAAGAAAAAGAAATATAATCATTCGAATAAACGAATCTCTCATTTTATCACATTTGAAAGATTTGAGAATGAAGTAGAAGTGACTTTCTGGAATTGGATTAGAGATGCAGTTACTGCGTCAATACAGTAACTCGTCGTAGCCGTCCAATCTCAATTTGATGGCTGAAGTAGTTTATAATTACTTTTGCTAATGTATAATATAAACCGTTCGATCTAAAATTAATATCGGTGCTAAAAATTGTGTGAAACTGCGTGCTTATTATTGGGAATCCTCGTCCTGACTTTCTCATTGTATAACAATGCACACAATATCTTTTGTATATTATAATATATAATATATAAGGCATACATATATAATAAATCTCAAGAACATAGAATATGTAAAATAATTAACTAATTAGCTGGTGTAACAGCATCTGCACACATTAGTTGTCCCTCTATACATAGTGACTGAAATCAATAGCGATGATAATGGATCCAACAAATCAAACGGTTCACATTAAGGTGACCCGGCCATCAGAAACCGTAACTGCACTCAAAACAGATCCCTTATGAAGAATGTACATGATTGTAACAAGAAATAGGAACGAGAATGAGATCCGTTTTCCTTCTTGATGAGGTACTCAAAGATTCAGTCATTTCTAGATTTTCCATAGTTAATCCACTAGGAAGTTCCCAATTATAATGGTAGAGAAGTTGTGCAAGACAAAGTTCAATACTAGATACACCAAACAAAATACCAGGACAAATTCTCCTTCCAGCGCCGAACGGTATGTATTCGATATTTGAACCTTTGAAATCAATTGAACAATCCAAAAATCTCTCTGGAAAAAATCTGTCTGGTTCACTCCAGTATTCAGGGTCTCTTCCAATTGCCCATGCATTTACTATCACTTTATTTCCGGCATGTATTGTGTACCCTTTAATCTCACAAGTTTCTCTGCATTCTCTAGGGAGAAGAAGAGGGAAAGGAGGGTGTAATCTCAGTGTTTCTTTGACGACTGCTTTAAGATATTTTAGTTCTTGAAGAGATGTTTCGTCGCTATATCCTTTGCTGCCAAAGTGTTCTCTTACTTCTTGTTGAGCTTTGATCATTACAGTTGGATTTTTCATCATTTCTGAAATGGCCCATTCTATAATTGCAGATGATGTATCACTTCCAGCAACAAACATGTCCTACAACATGAGAATGACCTCAAATTAACTAGATAACTTTCATTTTACTATTGATTATACGTAATGTGTAAGGACAGGGTTCGAACTACAGTACGCCCACTTAATCGCTTTTAAGGGGTGAAATTCTAGTCACTGGACGTACCTAACCAAAATAAAATTAACTTCATGTGTTATGCATATATATGCAAAGCCTTTGTGTGCTTTAAATTGTAGTATACCAGTATATCCTAATATATCCTTAAAGTTCCAAAATTAAAGAAAACAAAAAATAATATAAACTCAAACTTACCAAAATTACAGCTTTGATATTGTCAATAGTCAAAGGACAATCAAGGCCATCATCATGATCTTTAACCCTAAGAAGAACAGAAAGAAAACCCTCTGTTGTATCTCCTTCACCATTATTTGCCATAGCCTCCTTGATAATATTTTCAATAATATTATCAAATTTCATATGCAACTCTTCCAATTTAGGCTTCATTCCACTTATCAAATGTAACCACTTTTGTGATGGAAACAAATCCATAACAACAAACCCTTCAGCAATTTTCACAAGTTTCTTAATCAACAAAATAAACTCTTGTTGATCTTTGCAAATTTTACCAAAAGCTGCTCTTGAAGTAATGGAACTTGTCAAGCAAGCAACATTTTCACTAAGGTTAATACATGATCCAATGTTGTTACAAATGTATTTTACTAAATTTGAAACCTCTTGTTCTCTAATTGATTGAAATGATCTCACACGTTTTGTACATAAAAGCTCTTGTGAACATAATCTTCTTAATTGTTTCCAATAGTTACCATAAGGCGCCGTCGCGATGTCGGTGGAACCGTAACACATGATGTCTGCACCAACTTGGTGTGGTCTTTGAGCAAAAATGGAATCATAAGTTTTTAAAATTTCTTTGGCAAATTCAGGGGAAGAAATTATTATGGTTGATATTTCACCTAGCTTTAGGTGCATGATAGGGCCATGAATTTTGGATAAATTTCTTAAACTATGATGAGGTAGAGATCCAATAAGGTGGTGTATGCTTCCTATGATTGGAAGGTTCCATGGTCCAGGTGGAAAGGGTTTTTGGGTTTTGTTTTTGACTTTGACCCTTAAGATTTTTTTTCCTAATTTTAGAATTTGTGTGAGGAAAAGAAATATCAAACTTGTTGAAAATAAAAGGAAGGGTAAGAATGATAAGTTAGGATGTTCCATGAGGAAAATGTATAGGAGGAGAGAGCAAAAAAGGTGGTATGCAAGAGATTCATTGTAGTGTATTTATATATATATATTTGGGAAGAGATCCAAAAGGATACAAATGCATAGTACCTAAGATATTAGACATAATCTTAAGGGAGTAGACAAGTAAAAACTATATAAAAGTACACATTATTTATTTTCATTTTTTTGGTCAGGGTACACATTATTTATCTAATTTTATTAATCTCTACCAAAGAATCTATAAGATAATGCACAAGATGAATTTTCATCTTTTAACTAAATACTAATTAATATATATAGCTAGTGTGAAGTTGAAACTCTTCAATAAATTTACTCTTTCTTTCAAATGAGTGACTCATTTGTTAAAATAATTTGTTTCCAAATAAACATTTTCTTTCAATTTTTAATACAATATAAATATTAATTAATGGTTTTAATTGTATTATTGGATTAATATTATTTGTATTACTCTCAATTTAATGTCTTCAATTTACATTTATAGTAAATTAAATGTGAGAATATATTAATACTAGTACATGATAAAAAAACTTTATAGTAAATTTATTTTTATTCTCTTTTACATTTATTCACTTTTAATAATTTATGTGAATTAATCAAGTGAGTCATTCATTTTAAGACAAATGGAGTATTAAATAGTATATTCTAGTTGTAGTCATGGCATTGTGCTAGTTTGTCTTGCTCATTGAGACCAAATATTATCAAACGGCTAAAACTCAACTTGTATGAATGTAATTATATATATGTAATGTTCAATCTTTCATTTATGCTCATATGAATTATCGCCGGCTTGCAAAATTCCACTTGAGATTAGCTACCATTGGCTAATTGGATTTGTATGCGTACATGCTCTATGTAGTATTACTCATTCATAACAAATGTCTCACATATTCAAAAGACAACAAAAATATTATATCAAACTATATATTGATGTTGAATAAGGTGTTTTTTGGGATATTCTTTAAATGTGCTTCACGCGTAAATCATAAAAGATAGTAAAAAATTATAGAGGGATAAAAATAAACACATGATAACACAATTACAGTATTCTTTGCTGTCAAAAACAAAACACTTTTTTTTTTTGTTACGAAAGAAATAGCACATTTATTCTTTTTTTGAGTACAAAATAACACATTTATTCTATTGAGTCATAAATGTTATTTGTGTTGACAAAAGTAAAATATATTCATTAAATCGAGAGTATATTAGATAAGTACAAATTCATCGCTATTAAAAACGAAAAGAAAGAAAATAAACTTACATCATCCAAATTAATAGTATAAAACAATATATTTGCACCTACATATGTAATAATTTTAAAGTTACCAAAATCTCTATGTTTCCAGATCTACATAGTTTGATCAAAATTGCTTTGTCAATATGAACCACCGCACAAGACGGATAAACACACAACGCCGCACAAAATGAGAAAATAAACCAACGTTGTACTGAAACGACGAAATTACGAAAAAACTTCAAAAAGAATTGTGAAAATCATTTATTTAAATTAAAATGAGAAGAAAAGAGAATCACAAGGACGATTTTCAATAAATAAAAAAACTAAAATCACTCATTTTTTTATAATTACAACAAAGAAATTCAACGGAGAATATTTTAGGGCCTGCTTTTATATGATAGCCATAAATGTTTTTGGATGTTTAATTCTGGACTGTATATTTTTGTCAATAAAAAAGGGGACAAATGTCATTAAAAGACAATAATATGGGCTCTTTGCATTGACTATTTTTTTTTGTTACAAGAGATAAAAAAAAAATGGACTAATCCCTAACAAAAGTAACTCCTTGAACTCCTTGAACATCAGTAAGAAGGATAAGTGACAACTCAATAGGAGGCGTTCAACTTGTTTCTACTCACTGTGCATCATAAGAGGTGAATTCGAGGAAACTTTCAACTTAATTAGTTAAACAATCTGCACACGCGTTCCCTTTCTGAAGTGTGTGGTTAATCAACTCATTCCACTCTCTACTTACCAATTGTCAAATGCGCTCAATCTCATTCACAAATCTATGATGAGGAGAGACGTCTTATGTAATTAAAGTAACTTGCAAGGAGGCGTGGCTAAAACTATAAGAGGTAATAAATTTGAAGAAACTTTCAACTTAACTAAACAATCTGCACACACATTCCCTTCCTGAAGTGTGTGGTTAATCAACTCATTTCAATCTCTACTTACTAATTGTCAAATACGCTCAATCTCATTCGCAAATCTATGATGAGGAGAGACATATCTTCTGTAATTAAAGTAACAACTTACAAGGAGTCATAGTAGCAAGTTATATTCCTATAACCGTTTGCCCAACACAAGTCGAGGACCATAGAGTATCTCCATTATTTCTGTAGAGCCCTTTCTACTAGGAATCCATATGTTAAAAGCTAAAAAAAATGTAAAAGATTTTTTTTTGAAATGTATTAATGAGAATTAATAGAGAGATTAATTTAACCATGTAGTCAGACATCTTCAATTTTTGACTCATACGTATGAAATTAATTTAGTTGGAAGAGGAGGTTTTTCTATCATTTTTTTTAAATTTTTTTGAAAGATATCTTTCAGTCAATATATTTTGAAAATTACCTTATACAAAAAAATAGTTGCACAATAAAATCACAAAATAATTAAAAAAACAAACAATTTAAATTGCACATTATCATTTTTGATATCAAATGATTGTGTACTCTCTAGCTACTTTTTGAAGCCATTTTCTATTGTAGTGATCGAAAGTTTATGAACCAAAAATAAAAAAACATACTTAACAAATAACAACAATATAAGCTTAACACTTATTCTAATAGCACCCCTTCAAAAAAGCCACTATCACGATTATTAGTTAGAATAATTTTTAGTTAGATCTAATTACTAACTAGTACTAGTTAAGTTAGCTCCCCATCAAATCAAATTGTAGATTACAATTTCAAAAAAGTGAAAAACAAACATGTCAAACAAAGACGTACGCTACTAGTGATCTCATCACTCATCATATGATTGCGCACATTATTGACTAAAAGCACAAAAACAAATTATTGAAGTCATACAGTATCTCATATAGTCATATGTAACTCAAGTAGTAGTAGTGTGTTTTGCATTGCATTTACTCTGTAGATTGTACCGGAGTCATGCCGGCTTTAGGATAAGGCAACTCAAGTAAGGGGTTAAGACATTCAAAAAGAGAAAAAAATTTACTGAGTAAAAAATGCCTCTTTATAAGTCATAAGTCGATTATTTATCAATAGAAAAAGGCCTCTGAAAAAAAATAAAAGCCCTTTGTCAAAAAAATTATAAAAATGACAATTTTTTTATAATTCTTGAAAATTTCAAGTACCTATAACCTTTGAATCTTAGTATATTAAAACTAGAAATAATAAAATTTATTTTAGATCAGCGTCTTAACCAAGATAAAATTTATTGCTTTTTTTTTTGTTACAAGGAGAAATGAAAAGGGAAAAAAAACCGAAAAAAAACTATCTAAAATGTAATGTCCCACAAACAATAGCTAGTAGCACGAGAAATGTATTGACTTTATTACCAATTGAAAAATAAATGCTAAATAAAATTGACTATGATAATTTAATTAATAAATGAAAGTTTGTTTTGATATAAATAGTATATTTTTAAAACGAAAAGACCTCATTTTTTAATTTTGTTTTAGGCCTCAGGTTGAGCCGGTACTGAGTGGAGTTAGATGTTGAAAATTCTACGGTGATTTCACATCACATTGAACAGAACATGACACATACACTAATATAGTTCCATTTCCATATCATATGTGCACGTACGGTAGAAAAAACTGCACTGTGCCAATTTGGTTACTATTTTCACGTGGGGGAGAGGATCATAATTTTAGTGCAAACGGCGTGAATTTTCTTCCATTCATGATGTTAATTTTTTAAAACTGTACGTATATTTTTCCTTGATGGATATGTGTATGATATGATTCTAGTTTAAGGAAGAAAACCAACACGTTAAATTAATACTTCCTCCGTTTTAAAATGAGTGTCGTTTTTGTTGTTTTCTCACATATTAAGAAATGCAATAATTGTGTTAAAAGTAATAACACTTTTATTAAATTAAGCCTACTTTTTTCCTTTACTTTCTTGAAAACAGTAAATAAAGTATTAATTAGATAATAGAAATGAAAAATATTACATTGAGAATCGAAAAACGACACTCATTTTGAAACAAAATTTTTGAGCTAAAGCGACACTTATTTTGAAACGGAAGGAGTACATATTTTTATTTCAATACATATATAATCAAACAGCTATATGTATAAAAATAAATTAAAAATATTTTGGTTACATAATTTAAACTAATTAAATAGAAACAAAAAGCACAAATTTATGAAAGAAAACTTGTTTTAAAAAAATGATGAATGCATGAAGCATAATACTCCCTCCGTACCAAAATATAAGTCGTTTTGACCATATCACACAAATTAAGAAATGTAATCATTGTTGTATGGAAAAGATAAATTATGAGTTAGTTTACAAAATTGTCCTTCATTAATGGTATAGAAAAGATAAATTGTAGAAGTAAAAGAAGAGAGAGTATTAAATAGTTAAGGGTATAATAAGAAAATTAGCATTAAATGTTGCATTGGTATTGTAAAACGACTTATATTTTGGTACAATTTTTTTTTCCAAAACGACTTATATTGTGGTACGGATGTAGTATATATTAAGAAAAATGATGATGAATATAGTTCTAACTACGTATCAAGAAGGATGAACTTACTTTAATTGGTTTATTCACTTTTAAGAGGTAAATTTTTTTAGCCACAAGGTTACCTGACAAAAAATAAATAAATTATTCTACTAATATAGATCATACTAATATGTGCTATAAAAGATAGATACACGAAAAAATTGTATTAAATAATTTAAATTATTTTTTAAAAATTAAACACACAATTTACAAAATACCGTAATATTTTTATTTTTTACATTTACCCTACTTTTTGTCAATGTGGCAAACAAAAATCAAGAGACACACCAACAAAAAGTACAATGTCAAATCAACAAAAAATGATTTTTTGAGTAAAAAAAAGTCAACAAAGAAATAAATCTAAAAATATAATTTTACAAATGATGATCTAATAAATAATTTTATTAAAAAAAAAGTAATACTCGTCTAATTCACATGAGATAACAACCCATCTCCCCTTTTGTCAAAAAAAAAAAAAAAAGAACAACCCATCTACCCTATCTTTTAAAGCACATGTTAGTGTTTTTTTTTTTTTTTTGTCGAGACTGTGTATCTACCGCTGAACGCAGTGACTAATCCTTCATTAGATTGGAGGCACCTCGAAAAATAAGATAGCTGGCACAAGGATTTAAAGCTGCTCCATACCCAAATTAATGATCGAACTATCGATCCTTAGTTAAGTGAGGATGACCCACAACCGCTCAACAACGTTGTTAATGTTTTTTTGTTTGTTACAATTATGTTAGTGTTTTCTATAAAAAAAAATGACCAACAGAATATCTAGATTGAAGCAAGTTTCTTGAGTTTCATTCAAACTCAAATCACAGTATTTATTTTATACTCTGATTCACTACACACAACAGTGACAACACCGCACACTCTGATTGATTCCATTGTGATCACATTTTCTTCATTAATTATTTTCGGTTTTTGTTCTTCAATTTAATAAAAAAAACACCAACTATGTTTCTGTCTTTTTCATAGTAATCTATCATTGTTTTTTTGTCTCTATTCACATTTTCTCTTCAATTCTTTTTCTCACTTTTCCCAGTTTCTTCCTTCCCCAAATCTTGGCCACCACGTTAACCCTATTTCCAAGGAATCACATTTTTTTTCATTGACTATATCTACTTTTTGACTTAATCACTTCTCACTGCTCAAATGTCACAACTTTTGTAACCTTTATAAACCTCAAAAATTTCATCTTTCATAATATCCCACTAAACCCTTTTATTCATTCATTCATAGAACCTCATCTCAATAGCAACAAACTAAACTTCCACATAAAAACAAAAAAAAAAAAATCCAATTTTTATTTTAATTTCTGTTTCAGTCATGAACTTTGCCACTGATTTTCTTCTTAAACCCATTTTCCTTCATGGGTTATCTAGTTTAGTTCATGTACTGTTACTTGTATCAGTTTTAGTTTCATGGGTTTGGCAAAAAATCACAGCTTGTGTTGTGAACGAGTCTAAGGAGAAATTCAATAGCACTTTGTTTAAAGTGACAAAGTTTTGTTCTTTTGGTTTTTCTTTTTTCAATTTTGTTCTGTTTTTGTTTAATTGTTTTTACTGGTATACTAATGGCTGGTCAGAAGAAAAAGTTGTTACTCTTTTTGATTTAGCTTTAAAAATAGTTTCTTGGTGTGTTATTTGTGTTTGTTTTCATAAAGGGTTCTTTTTGTTCTTTGGTTCAAGTCAAAGAAAAAGAAGGTTTTCATTATTCTTAAGAGCTTGGTGTGTCTTTTATCTCTTTGTTTCATGTTATTGCTTTGTGGTTGATATTGTTGTTTTGTATGAAAATCACATTGAGATTGCGTTAATTGCTCAATGTATGGTTTCTGATGTGGTGTCTCTTTGTATTGGTTTGTTCTTTTGTTATGTGGGGTACTTTGTGAAAAATGAGAGTGTAGAAAGTGATAGAACATTTGAAGAACCTCTTTTGAATGGTAATGGTAATGGTAATGTTAATCCTTTGGAGTTAAAAGAGACTAAAGGGAGTGACAGTGTAACCCCTTATTCAAATGCTGGAATTTTGAGTCTTCTCACTTTCACTTGGGTAGGACCTCTTATAGCATTTGGCTATAAGAAAACCTTAGACCTTGAGGATATTCCTCAGCTAGATAGTGGAGATAGTGTAGCTGGAGCTTTTCCAATTTATAGAGACAAACTTGAAGCTGATTGTGGTGCAGTTAATAAAGTAACCACACTTAAGTTGGTTAAGTCATTAATAATCTCGGCGTGGAAAGAGATTCTTATCACTGCTTTTCTTGCATTGTTAAACACTTTTGCTTCTTATGTTGGTCCTTATCTTATTGATTCTTTTGTTCAATACCTTGATGGAAAAAGGTTATATGAGAATCAAGGATATGTGTTGGTTTCTGCATTTTTCTTTGCAAAGATTGTAGAGTGCTTAACACAAAGGCATTGGTTCTTTAGATTGCAGCAAATCGGTCTTCGAATGCGAGCATTGCTTGTGACTATGATATATGACAAAGCCTTGACACTTTCATGTCAATCAAGGCAATGCCACACTTCTGGAGAAATAATTAATTTCATGACTGTTGATGCCGAAAGAGTCGGTGTTTTCAGTTGGTATATACATGATTTGTGGTTGGTAGTTTTGCAAGTTACATTAGCATTGTTGATTTTGTATAAAAACTTGGGGCTTGCTTCAGTTGCTGCTTTTGTTACAACCATCATTGTTATGTTGGCAAATGTTCCATTAGGATCATTGTTAGAGAAATTTCAAAATAAGTTGATGGAGTCAAAGGATACAAGAATGAAGACAACATCTGAAATTTTAAGGAACATGAGAATCCTCAAATTACAAGGATGGGAAATGAAGTTCCTATCGAAAGTAACCGAGCTCAGGGATGCCGAACAAGGCTGGTTGAAGAAATTTCTTTATACTTCAGCCATTACCACATTTGTCTTTTGGGGTGCTCCTACATTGGTATCTGTGGTTACTTTCGGTACTTGTATGCTTCTAGGGATCCCGCTTGAATCAGGGAAGATTCTGTCTGCACTTGCAACAATCAGGATTCTTCAAGAGCCTATTTATAATCTTCCTGATGTGATTTCAATGATAGCACAAACTAAAGTTTCTCTCGATAGGATAGCATCGTTCCTTCGTCTTGATGACTTGCAGTCCGATGTTGTTGAAAAGCTTCCTCCGGGAAGTTCTGATACCGCAATTGAAGTAGTTGATGGGAATTTTTCTTGGGATTTATCTGCACCTAATCCAACTTTGCAGAACATAAATCTCAAAGTTTTTCAAGGCATGAAGGTCGCTGTTTGCGGTACCGTTGGATCAGGCAAGTCTACTTTACTTTCTTGTGTATTGGGAGAAGTACCAAAGGTATCCGGTGTTCTTAAGGTTTGTGGAACAAAGGCCTATGTTGCTCAATCACCATGGATTCAAAGTGGAAAGATAGAGGATAATATATTATTTGGTGAACCAATGGTTAGGGAAAGGTATGAGAAGGTACTTGAGGCATGTTCTTTAAAGAAGGATTTGGAAATCTTGTCATTTGGTGATCAAACGGTTATAGGCGAACGTGGAATAAATTTGAGTGGTGGACAGAAACAAAGAATACAAATTGCTCGTGCTCTTTACCAAGATGCTGATATCTATCTATTTGATGATCCTTTTAGTGCTGTGGATGCTCATACAGGATCTCATCTTTTCAAGGTAACACTTTTCTGTGTTTTGTTTATTATGTACTATATAAACTTGATGATTTTATTTTTTGTGCATACTAAAAATTAGTTATCACTTATCAGTATCTTACAAAAATGTGATACGAGTCATATCTTGATTCAATACTTAATTCAACTCAATCGATGCAATTTTCTAATGTCTATTTGAACATGTATCTCATTTTGTATAGTACTTGAAGCATGTTGCATTAGCTTATAATTTTGTTATGTCACTTAATGACATATTTTTATTGGCAGGGTATATTATGATTCATAATAAGACTTGATTCATGATTAGGGAAAGAATGTCCTCCAATTCCGTTTCATGATTTGAATCTCGATTTGATAACCTACCAATAATTCTTATTTTAACTCTTTGAAATGTGGTTATCAACAGCATACACTTGTTTAATTATTTTAGTAAGTGAAATTGTTTGTTTTAATTTTGTGGCAGGAATGTTTGTTGGGTGTTTTAAGTTCAAAAACAGTTGTTTATGTTACTCATCAAGTGGAATTCTTACCTACTGCTGACCTTATATTGGTAAGTATATATCATAACTCTATTGTCATTAATTTAACATGATGGATCGATTTTCATTTTAACCTCTCTTATGGCCCTTGTTATATAGGTCATGAAAGATGGAAAAATTACTCAAAGTGGAAAGTATGCCGATCTGCTTAACATCGGGACTGATTTTATGGAACTCATCGGCGCACACAGAGAAGCTTTGTCTACACTTGAATCATTGGATGGTGGAAAAACATCTAATGAAATAAGTACATTAGAACAAGATGTAAATATCTCTGGCGCTCTTGAAGAGGTAAACAAAGACAAGCAAAATGGTAAAACAGATGATAAAAAAGAACCAAAAGGCCAACTTGTTCAAGAAGAAGAAAGGGAGAAAGGTAAAGTTGGATTTTCAGTATATTGGAAATATGTCACAACTGCATATGGAGGAGCTCTCGTGCCGTTCATATTGTTGGCTCATATTCTTTTTCAAGCTCTTCAAATTGGAAGCAATTATTGGATGGCTTGGGCAACTCCCGTATCAGCTGATGTGGAGGCACCTGTTGAAGGAACAACTCTTATTGAAGTCTTTGTTGGTTTGGCCATTGGAAGTTCTTTATGTATTCTTGTTAGATCGTTGTTACTTGTTACAGTCGGTTATAAGACAGCCACTATACTCTTCAATAAAATGCACTTATGTATTTTTCGCGCTCCTATGTCATTTTTTGATTCTACTCCAAGTGGACGAATCCTTAATAGGGTATGCCAGTTGTTTTCAATCACTATAAGTCTATAACTTTAGAGTACTTTGTTGCTGTTTTATTTATCGCTTTCTTCTGCTTTGTTGATTTTCAGGCTTCTACCGACCAAAGTGCAGTTGATACTGACATTCCTTATCAAATTGGCTCATTTGCCTTCTCCTTAATCCAGCTGCTAGGAATTATCATAGTGATGTCTCAGGTTGCATGGCAAGTTTTTGTCGTCTTTGTACCCGTGATAGCAGTTAGCATTTGGTACCAGGTATTTGGATCATCAACCATGTCTAGACTTTGATAACAAGTTGGCACATCTTTTTATTTTGCAAATTTGACTCCATTTTGTAATATATGGTAACGCTCAACAACTTTGGAACTTGTAATCTACAGCAATATTATTTACCATCAGCCCGTGAACTATCTCGTTTAAGTGGAGTATGCAAAGCCCCGATCATTCAACACTTTGCTGAAACAATTTCTGGTTCTTCAACCATTAGAAGCTTTGATCAACAGTCAAGATTCCATGAAACAAACATGAAACTGACTGATGGGTATTCTCGGCCAAAGTTCAATGTTGCTGCTGCTATGGAATGGTTATGTGTTCGCTTAGATATGTTGTCTTCAATCACATTTGCCTTTTCCTTGATATTCTTGATATCGATTCCACCTGGAATCATAAATCCAGGTGCTTAATTCAAATCTGGGATCATTTATGAATCAAAATTTACTCTTGTTATGTAATACCGAGTTGAGGTTAATTGTTTCCCTTGTGTCATTTTTCTGATTTTTGAAGGCATTGCTGGTCTAGCTGTTACATATGGTCTAAATTTAAACATGATACAAGCTTGGGTGATATGGAATCTTTGCAACTTGGAGAACAAAATTATATCGGTAGAAAGGATACTTCAGTATACGGCCATTCCTAGTGAGCCTCCCCTTGTTTTAGAAGAAGAAAATAGGCCAGATCCTTCTTGGCCCGCAAATGGCGAGGTTGATATACGGAACTTACAGGTAGCCGGCCTTTTTCTACGTGTTGCTGCCTTTTCATTATGTTTTTGGTTCTATTTTATTTCATTTTGTGGCTACATAGCATAATTTTGTTTTAGAATGTTTGCGCTTCATTTAACCATTTCTAATGATTTGTTGTCCATGATAAAGGTTCGATATGCTCCGCATCTTCCACTCGTGTTACGTGGCCTGACATGCACGTTTCGTGGAGGATTGAAAACAGGCATTGTTGGCAGAACAGGTAGCGGCAAATCAACTCTTATACAAACACTTTTCCGACTCGTTGAACCTACTGCCGGGGAAGTTATTATTGACAAAGTCAACATTTCTACAATCGGACTTCATGATTTGAGGGCTAGACTAAGCATTATTCCACAAGATCCAACAATGTTTGAGGGGACTGTTAGAAGTAATCTTGACCCTCTTGAAGAGTACAATGATGAACAAATATGGGAGGTGAGTCAGTGTTCTTTATTTGTTGATATGCAAAAACAGCGACACTTATCCAAAACATATAATCCTTGTAATTGTTCTTCAAATTCTGATTTACATTCCTTAAAATAGGCCTTAGATAAGTGTCAACTTGGAGATGAAGTTAGAAAGAAAGAAGGAAAGCTCGACTCTTCAGGTTTGTCTTCTAATTCTGTCAAATATAAATAACTTCAAAGGTAAATAAGCAAAAAGGTACATACATGTATTCGGTACAAATTTAGATGAAATATAGTATGTAGTAAATTTAAACCGAATTTAGAGTAACTGGTATACCTTTTTGCTTAAGTCCAAAAGGAGTACTACATAGTGTTTCTACTCATGAACTTATTGCTAATGTGGAAATTGATGCTTTTATAGTTAGCGAGAATGGTGAGAATTGGAGCATGGGTCAGAGGCAATTGGTTTGCCTAGGTAGGGTTCTACTTAAGAAGAGCAAGATTTTGGTGCTTGATGAAGCCACTGCATCAGTTGATACAGCTACAGATAATTTAATTCAGCAAACTCTTAGGCAGCATTTCACCGACTCTACAGTCATTACCATTGCGCATCGAATAACTTCTGTTCTTGACAGTGATATGGTTCTACTTCTTAGTCAAGGTTAGGAAGAAAAACTGTTATTCTTTGTTTAACTTTCGATATTTTTTGTTCCTTAGTGTTTTGTTTTCTAATTTTGTGTATTGGTGTAGGACTTATTGAGGAGTATGACTCCCCAACCACATTGCTAGAAGATAAGTCATCATCTTTCGCTAAGCTTGTTGCAGAGTATACCATGAGATCGAACTCGAATTTTGATAAACCTGTTGATCACTGATTGAATGAAGTCTACGGTCTGAAGTAAAAGCTTCTTGATGAAGACGAAAATTTTGGGTTAGGGGGCATATCTTATCAATAGGGTTTTTAATTCTTCTTCCACTAAGCATGTTTGATAGAAAAATGTAATATATAAGAATAAGGCTTTGAATGTCCAACTTCACCTTATGTTCCAAGGCTGAAGGAAATTACTAGATGGAAGAATTACAAAATGAAACAAAATCTAATTAGTTTAATGCATTAATGATATCATTGTTCAAATAATGTGAATAATTTCCCTAATACTGCTTCAGAGTGAATTTGTGCAGTGTGCTATTTTATTCAATGTATAATTGGAATCCCTTCAAAACCTTGGCAGTTTTCTAAAATTCTGCTATGCTAATAAAATTGTCGATTGATCTTCATATAAATTTATTTGAGTTGTGTTATTGGAACATAAAAAGTGACATATTGGTACACAACATTGTATGTACACCTTTAGTCCATTAGTTTAGTCGAAATTGAAGTACAAATGTTGTAGGGGTTAGAAAATTTTGACTTCATAATTGACGTATATACGGTAGATAAATATGTCAAATATAGAAACTAAGTGAGATTGATAATCAGTTAGTTGCAATATAGATCGGTTGAACCGAATATCAGAGACAAGCACACAGTGTTCTAGACTTCTAGAAAACTTACAGATTGACTGCTTAAACTGAAATACAGTACATATTAAGGACGATGAGTAATAGGACTCAGACACAATACATATTAAGGACGGCGAGTAATAGGAATCAAACAAAGGTCGTTTTTTCTTCTTAGACTAAATCCAAATGACTCACTCATGTCAAGTTCTTCGTTCTTCATTCCATTGTGAAGCTTCCAATCAAAGTGGTATAGTAACATAGCAAGTGGTAGTTCAATATTGGGTAAAGCAAATGCTATACCAGGACATATCCTCCTTCCGGCACCAAATGGAATATATTCAAAGTTTGTACCCTTAAAATCAATTTGGCTATTAACAAACCTTTCAGGTTTAAAACTCTCAGCATCAGTCCAATAATTCGGATCTCGTCCAATGGCCCAAACGTTGACAACAACTCTTGTCTTAGCTGGGATCTCATACTCATTGATTTGACTTCTCTCTTTACTTTCTCTTGGAACCAACAAGGGTAATACTGGGTGTAGTCTCAGTGTTTCTTTGATGACAGACTTTAAGTATATCAAATGGTGCAACCCTGTCTCATCCACATAACCATTTCCATCAAACACTCTTCTTACCTCAATTTGTGCTTCTTTCATCACCGTGGGATTCTTTACCATCTCAGACATCGCCCATAACACAATCCCTGAGGATGTTTCGCTACCAGCAGCGAACAAGTCCTACATATGAATTATCACTATCTATTAGTACTATATAATGTAAAAGTTTGTAGGATTCACTTTTAAGTAGTAAAAATTAACCATTTAGAAGAGTTTGGTTATAAACTAACCTGAATAACTGCTTTAATATTGTCATCAGTCAAGTGATTTTGCACGTGATCGTTATTATCATGTTGAAACTTGAGAAGAACATCGACTAGATCTTCATCTTTGTGACTACTTTTGTGATCATTGATGATATCTTGCAATATCTTATCAGTTTCTCTACAAAGTTTTTCAAGTCTTGTCTTTGCCTTACTCACCCTATGAAGCAATATTCTAACAGAAGGATAAAAATCAGCAATACAAAACCCTCCCAATAAACTTACAATTTCCTCTATTGCAATTTTAAACACTTGTTGATGTTTAGTCCTTTTTCCGAAAACAGCTCTTGATGTTATTCCATATGTCATTGAGAATATGTTTTGAGTGAGATTAACAATTGATCCTTCACATGTAGATATTGATTTAACTAGTTTTGAAACCTCTTCTTCTCTTATGGACCGAAACGATTGGACACGTTTTGAACTTAATAGCTCTACGACGCATATTTTTCGTAGTTGTCTCCAATAATCTCCGTATCGACAAAATGCAATATCAGTAGCATTGTAGGTAAATATTGTAGTTAAAAGAAGGTATGGCCTATCACAAAAGTTTAAGTCTTGTGTTTTCATAACCTCTTTGGCTAATTCTGGTGAAGTAACTATTATGTAAGGTACTTCTCCTAGTTTTAGGTACATTAAGGGTCCATATTTCTTAGCTAAATTTTTTAAGCAATGATGAGGCATTGAACTTGTGATAATTTGATGTATGTTTCCTATGAGGGGTAGTGTGAAGGGTCCTGGTGGTAAATTGGAGATGGAGTTTTTAGAAGTACTCCATTTTTTAACTATTTTGAATAGCATGAAAAGGAAGAAAAATGTGGCTATGAAGGTAATAGAGAAAGGGTTGTGAAACTCCATGATGGTAGTTAGATTTCAAGATGAACTAAAGAATAATGCTTAGATGAAGAGATTTATAAACACATTTTTCTCATAGAAAAAACAATTATAAAAAAATAGCAGTTATTTCAGTATACTTAAAAGTCTCGCATCGCTTGAAAATCAAGAATAAAAGCATTTTATATACAACACTTTCACTCCTCAACTCAACTAAATGTCTTTCACAAATGACAAAATTATGAGAGCTCATACACACAGTTTAAGATAACAATACCTCAAAATGTAGTGTGTCGTACTAGATTAAGCACAACAACAACCATGTGATTAAGATCTAGAGATGAAAATTGGTTCAAAATGAACTATTGAAGATTGTGTCCATGAATGTAAGAGATTGTTATTGTTATTGTTATTGTTATTGTTATGTTATTGTTATTGTTATTGTTATTTGCCTGTTAATATAAGGAATTTCAAGATCAGTTTGTTGAAATTTCAAAAGATTATTGTCTTCTTGTTAATATATGGAAGTTAGTATGCTACGTCAAAAAAAGAAGAAGTTAGTATGAGGAAAATATCACAATGTCTTTTTTTGGTTGTTAATGAAATCACAATACTTTAAAGAAACTAACAATTGAGTTGTAGCATTTGTCATTGTCAAATCTTTTTATAGAATTTCTTATGTAAATACAGTTTTGTGTCAAATTTGTTACTTTTATAAATAAATAAATAAAATCTTCAACATACTTCTGCATGAATATATTATCTTGAACACATTTTTAAATAATTTTTTTATAAAATCAATTCATTAAAATATTTAATTTTACATCAAAACCAAATATACACTGAATAAATTAGAAAAAATTCCACCAAATTATTAGTTATTGACTTGATTTTATAGGACATTCTTAAATAGATTTTCAACTTCATACCATAGATATATATGTTTTGAACATGTCCCTTCACCTTTACTTCATGATTCTACAGTAATTTTTACACATTCACCATAATATTAAACATAATCTTAGTCACTTTCTATCAAAAAATATTTGAACAAGAGTTACAAACAATTTGGTCCACATACTTTTATTCACTTACTTTCAATTTTGTCTAACATATTCTAAAAAAGACCATCCAAAATCACTCGGATGAGATAACAAATAATTTCTTTCAATTTAACCGTAGATTGTGAATTCAAATTGAGTCTCAAAATATAAAATTGTTAGATTCTTTAATTGTTTTTTTATCACACTTGATATTTTAACAGGTCAAGAAATTAATCTTTACAATTTTACACAAGACGAAAGAATATATATGTTTTCTTAGTATATTCTGCAAACAGATAGTTCTACTTCTATCAGAGAGCATCTCGCAGCCAAAGCAAGTGGGGTGGTCCGTCTAAGTCCATCTCTGCTCTGCGGCTCATTTTCCCCTTTCTTCTCAAACCCTAATTTCCCAATTCCACCTTTTCCCACCAAAATTCTCACAATTCATTTCGTGTATATACACTTTTTTCTTCAATTTTCACCTTCCTAGATATCATCGCATAACCAATTTCATTACACAACTCATCAATATCCATTACCAAGCAAAACACAATTCACAAGTTAAAATTCATTGGGTTTTTCAAAGTCTTATTCTTTAGCATCAAAATTTGATTTTGACTTTGTGGGGTGTTATGATTTTAGTGTTTTAGCAATGACAATCGAATCTTATGTTTTGGGTCATCGAGTTTTCAGTTCAGGTACTAAATTGTTTTACCATGCTCATGAAAATCGAACTAAGAAAATGCCAATGAAGGTTTTGGGTAGAAATGGTAGATACCCTTTTCCTATTGTATCTAATTGTGTTGGTCCTTTCACTTGTTCAAGCTTTAAGGCTTCAAGTTATGGACACAATGTTAAGTTACTTGGTGGGAGTAGTTTGAAAATGAAGTGTCTTGGTAGTGGTAGTGATAGTGATTGTTTGCGAGAGAAAAGTGAGGTTTGTAATGCTAATTTTAAGTTTATAAATGATGTTTTGGTGAAAAAAGGAATTATTTTGGCTGCAACTGTTTGTGGGGTGTTGGTTTTTGGATGTCCGAAAGTTTTCGCTGTTGAAGGTGTTGTTAATGCTGGATATGGTGTTATTGGAAAGAGTATACTTTTGCTTAAGAGTACTTGGCCAACAGTGTTGCAAGTTCTTCGGTTGTTTAAGGAACAAGGGTTGTTATTGGCTTTGCTTTTGGGTCTTTCGGCTTTTTTCTCTTTGGCGGAGACATCTATTACCACACTTTGGCCTTGGAAGGTATCATGCTTGTTCCATCCTTTTATGAGTTAGTGGTTATTTTTATATGTAAGTTCTATAAAAGTAGGAGCTATGCCTAGAAAAATAGGAACTTGTTCTTTATAAATCCCTATTATGGCATTGTTCGGTATTGGTCTACTGAATATAGTGTAGTTGGTAAAACGATTGTTGCTAGGGTTCAGTTGAGTTTTGAATGTGAATTTGTGGAAATATGATCATTATTTGTGATTATGGTAACATTGTTGAGAGTGAAATTTATTTTTATTTACGACTGTTGAAAATTTCTCATCTTTGAAGTAACGAAGTTTAGTTTTATTGGAAGTTATGGGTTTTAAATGAAAAGAGGAGAGAAATAATAAGAACTTTGAATATTATAGATAATAATTGGATAATTAACTTGATACCAAAGACTAACATCATGTAAGACTCATAATCGTAAACAAATAGGGAAATCAAGAAACAAATTATGATAATAACTAAGTAATATAAAAACTAAGCTTAAGAGATGATCTAAGATACTCTAAAGATTAGAAATCGAATGTTATTTAGATATTTAATTAGCTATATTTTTAATAGGACAATATCTGACATATTTTTCCTTGGTATACATATGTTTGTGTCATTGTCTTGCTTTAGTTACTTGAATTATGTGTCCAGTGTCTACTGAAGGTGAATGTTTGTTAAAATCTAACGAAACACCATTTGTTGGCAGGAAAATTAAATTTCGATGATTGAAGCATCAATGCCTGTATTATAGTTCATTTTCCTATGCAATTTTTTGGTTGTTCTTTGATATGCATGCATTTCTGTACATTAGCTATGCAATTCCTATGATTAATATGGTTGATTTTAAGTTTAAATCTTTGAAGTCTGATTACTCTTGATGGACATTTTTAAGGTTCGTGAGTTGGCTGAAAAAGAGTCTGAAAATGGTGTCTTCAGACTACTCCGAAGTGATGTTACTCGATTCCTCACAACCATACTTATCGGCACAACGTATTCTTCTTTAACTGGTCTTTTAATTGAAGAATATGATTTTTCAACTTGGTCATAGTAGTTTCTCATGTCAATAAGTTGTATGCAGTGTAGTAAATATTGCAGCAACTGCTCTGGTTACAGAAGCTGCAACTGCAGTATTTGGCGAAGCTGGTGTTAGTGCTGCAACAGGAGTGATGACGGTATGTTTTCTTTTTCTTGCTTCGATATTAATAAAAGGTCATCAAACATGCTTAAATGATTGGCACATGTATTTGATCGTCCAAAACTCAGATTCACTAGGCTACATGATTGTTTTTCATTTTGAACCTTGAATCTTTCAGTATATCAACATGCTGCCCGTTAAACTTGCAAACTCCTGATGTGACTGGAACCAGAATTTGACATATAAAGCTTCCTAGCTTTATCACCAATTTCTGAAAAAGGTGCCCGAGCTAATCTTTGAGCGGATAGAAAAAAAGGGGTGGTGGGGGTGGTAGGGGTGATATGATCTGTTATTTGAATTTATTCAGTTTTTTTTAATAGTATTTAGTATAAATTATCTTTTCAAACAGAATGGTTGCATCAGATTGATCACAAAACATCATTATTTCAGCAGCCTTTTATATGACCTTATGTTTTGACCCGTAGACTTTTTGACCGCAACCTCTTATATGATCTTTATTTTTCTCCAAAAATATCATTGCTAATACCAGTCATTTGGAGTTTGGTTTGATTGATTGAAACTACAAATTCCTTAGGCTATTATCAACTTATTCTGGTTATCCTCTTAATTCTCTTGGATATTTCAGCATCTGCTTATTTGTTGTTTCCAATAATGAACTACGTCTAGTAAATAATCGGGGATTCCATATTTTAATGTGTAACTGTGTTTCTTCTAAACCTCTTGTAAGTGTAATATATGTGTGCATGTTAGTACATATTTTATAGAATTGTTTCTCATAATATCTGATGTCTCTCTTCTCGTAATCAAACAAGGTTGCCATTTTGCTTCTCACTGAAATCACTCCAAAAAGCATTGCGGTTCACAATGCCACAGAGGTGGCTCGGTTTGTGGTAAGCTGTAAATTTTTCTCCTTTTCCTTTTTGCTATTTGGAAACAGAGATGCACTGATGAAGCATTTTTGTTTGTTTTGCACACCATGATATTTCTGCTTCAACTTAGTGACATTTTAATTCTAATGCCTCTAGGTCAGGCCAGTGGCATGGCTTTCTCTGGTACTGTATCCTGTAGGAAGAATTGTTACCTATCTTTCAATGGGGATGCTTAAATTGCTTCGCTTAAAAGGAAGTAGGTATGCTGAAAAGATAGCCGGCGATTAATCTTCCCTTGTTGTAAAATTGTTCATTGTTTTTACTTATTTATGTGTGTATCGTGAAATCCGATTCTTATTTATGTGAGGGTTTTATATGTGGTAGCTGCTAGATGGTTGGCAGCGATTTTTACTAGGAAGCAAATTTTTCTTTCTTTATATATTTTTGAAAGAGGGAACATGCTTTGCCACCTTCATATGTTAAGCCCATAGCATAAAGAGTGGATACAAAGCCTTTTACTATTATATATATATGGTTCGGTATTTTTAAGATGTTCACTCTATGTTGATATGGAGGCAAGCATTGGAAGCACACGACTTTGCCTCCACATCATTTACATTTACATCATTCATTATAAATTATTTTGGCGTCGCTTGATCCATATTGCCAACCCCACCTAGTGAAAAAGGGCTTCTGTTGTTGTATTATGAATATGTTGATAATACTCATCTGGGAAGTTGTATTCATTTGTTGAAACAATGATCTTGTGACATTCTCATTCTTTTCTTTTATTGAATTCAACTCTAAAGCTGTTATATTTTAATACCAGTGAGCCTTATGTAACTGAAGATGAGCTAAAACTGATGCTAAGGGGTGCAGAACTAAGTGGCGCAATAGAAGAGGAAGAACAGGTAATATGTTCTACTATAAAAAATTACATAATTGTTTTTGAAAAATGGAACCTTAAATTTCATGTGAAAACCACGAGTAAATTTTAATTTTTGTGTGTGTGGAAATGTGTCCCTTTATTTTGTAATGATATGCTCAGTGTTATTCTTTACAACACTTACAAAAGCCCTTTGATTATTTTCAAGTGCTTAATCAATTTTCATTTGTTTGTTTTCTGACAACAAGTTTCTTGAATATATGTTATAGGATATGATTGAAAATGTGTTGGAGATAAAAGACACGCATGTCAGAGAGGTTATGACACCTCTAGTTGATGTTGTTGCAATCGATGCAAGTTCAAGCCTTGTAGATTTTCATCACTTGTGGGTCACACATCAATACTCAAGGTATTTAAAGGTTTCAGTTCGAATTCATAGTGATATTTTATTCCCAGTGTGCTAACTAATTTGGACATGTTTTCTAGGGTACCTGTTTTTGAGCAACGTGTTGATAATATAATGGGTATAGCATATGCGATGGATCTGCTTGATTATGTTCAAAAGGTTTGGAGATTTTACTACTATTATTGGTTACGAGTTATACGTGCTTTACCTATTAAACCAATCTCATAGCTTGCAGAATTATAACATGTTTCATTTTGAAGGGCGAGACTCTGGAGAGTGTTACAGTTGGAGATATGGCTCACAAGCCTGCATATTTTGTACCTGGTAACTTAACTTTATCTTAACACATCATAATTGAATTGTTTGGGCTAGGAACACATTTATATCTGTTTAACTTGGTGCGGAATATTGGATGAATAAATTCTTATTACTGCCATTGCAGATTCAATGTCTGTTTGGAATCTTCTTAGAGAGTTTCGAATCAGGAAGGTTCACATGGCTGTCGTTCTTAATGAGTATGGTGGAACTGTTGGAGTATGTGCTTTCTATACCTTTATAAACCAACTCAGAATCAGATCAGTTTGTTTAGCATAAATATGAATATATATGGATTTTGTGATTTTTATAATATGTATAAACTGTGCTAAGCATAACCGCATAAACAAAAGAAGCATATCAAATATATCAATTAGATAAGATGATGGTTTTTGAATCTGAATCTAGATGTCTTATGTTTCTTTCCATTTAACAGCTCGTAACTCTTGAAGACGTTGTTGAGGAAATTGTTGGTGAAATATTTGATGAAAATGATTCAAAGGTAAATCTCAGTATAAATGCTTCTGCTTGATCCTTACATTTACAAAGTTATTCACCAATTACTGAATGCGGGCAGAGGGTGTGTTTGACGTGCCAAATTTTATTACATGACCTCTTACATTATTTTGTTACGATTCTACAGGAGGAAATACAGAAAAAAACTGGCTACATAGTAATGCGAGCAGAGGGTGTGTTTGACGTGGATGCTAACACATCCATTGATCAACTCTCTGAAGATTTGAACATCAAGATGCCAGAGGTTGGCCACAATTTTATTTTCTATACATGCATTTTACATATCGGGTTTCTTGAAATTAACTTTACTCATTTTTAAGTCTGTTTAAGATTTGCAAGCCTCTTAATACAGTAGTTATTTCTATTATTTCAGGGTCATCAATATGAGACGGTATCAGGCTTTGTATGTGAAGCCTTTGGGTACATTCCAAGGACAGGCGAGAGCATCAGGATAGTTCTTGAAAGGGATGACGAAGATGATGACGATGACTCCAATGGTGACCAACAGGAACAGAAAGAGAAAAAACATATTTTCAAACTTGAGGTAATCATTTTGTTGCTATAAAATATTGTCCCTTATGATAGGACTATTATTTTAGCTTATAGCTATCCAAGTTGGAAATAATGGAATATGAAGCATAGTTATTTTAGCTGATATTTGCGAATCTGTCAAAACTGAACCTAGAGCTTTTCCTCGTCTTTGATGCAGATACTAGCAGGAAATGCTAGAAAGGTAAGTGCTGTTCGATTTGAAAGGATAAATAGTGGCGATGAAATGTTGGAGACGAAAGAAGTAACACGAATGTTCCCGAAAATTGTGAAAAGAAAATGGAACAGTGGTGAGGAGTCTGAGGATGATGGAGAATATGATGGATATGCTTTTGTAAAGAGATCTCAGGAAGACATTTCTAGTGAATATGTAGTTGATCAGGAAAATTCTCATAGAAATTTATAAGTTATTTTCTTTCTTCATTTGTTTTATCAGTTCTTTCTAATCGGCAAGCTTTTGTGCCATTTTTGTATTAGATGGAAAACTTGAGGTAAGTGTAAAAAATGAGAACCAATGTTCTTCCACAAAACATGAGAGAAGAGAACCAATGAGTTTAACATATAGAACCTTTCCAATACAAATAGGAGAGTTCTTATGCCAAAAAAAATATTTTTTTTAAGGCTTGAAAAGTCCTAATAAAGATATGTTCGGTTTTCTTTGGTGTTTAACCCTCCAATTTCCAAAAAAGAGGACTCTAGTAACTCAGAGCTCGACTGCGAAATAAGTAATGTCTAGTCAAGAATTTTATTCCTCACCAAGATGTGTCATGTTTCTATATTATCTATATTGATTACTTCCTAATTGAAGTTTATTAATTACTCGAATTCAATCACTTGATTAATAATTCAAATGCAATATGTCCATATTTCATTATGAAAATGACAATCAGTAGAAAACAACTAAAACAATTAACTAAATATTGTTTTTATACGAATTAAAAGAAACATACTCCTTACATATTACATATACAAAATGAAAAACTTCTACAAATCAAAATGGTACAAACAAATGATGAATACATTTCTGTTTAGGATAATAATTCTGTCAAATAAACAAGGAAAATGCTAAATAGTGCCCCCGGGGCAGCCCTCAAAATAGTAAGTTTTTATGGAAATGTGTAAAGTCAACACATTGAAAATTGTGTTGTTTAACTTTTTGAATAAAATATTTTTTTAAATAGTATGTTTAAAGAGTACCCCGGAGACACTGTTTACCATGACCCAATAAACAATAACCTTTCTACATATGAATATTGAACACATATAAACTACTCAAGTTATATATATACTAGTGTGTATAGTATATATAATTAATAATTATATATATAGCTATTTAATTTCCTTCAAATAAAAATATATAGCTATTTAATTAATTAATCATCCTTGATCTTCCTAGGCCATACTAACAAGTCTAGCATGCCTAGACACTTTCTCCCTCAAACGTTCTGTCACTCTTGCTGCATCAACATTTTCTCCTTTGATCACCACTCTATCTTTTCCTTCTCTTTCGAAAGTAACTTCTGTAACACCTGGTATAATTATAAATATATCATCCACAGATAATTAGCTAGTTAAAGATAACTCATAAGAACAATATTAACACTAGGAAATCTATGAGGAAAAATAATTATATTAACAATATTAGCAAAATTCATTATTGTATGATCCCTCCGTAACAAAATATAATCAAAATTCATTGATCAAATACACCAATTATTCAATAAATTTTAAAAATAAATTTACTTATATTTTATTAAGGATAAAGTGCTTTAATATGATATAGTGTAAATAGTAAATACCATCAGCGGTGGTGCATATGGCCAATATTTTCTTCTTGCATTTTGCACAGTGGAGTGGCACCTCAATCACAATATTTTGCTGCACCAATTAAAATTAGTAAATTAAAAATGTTACATAATTAAGCAATAAACCATATATGCATGTATATTTAGATGAACTACATTGATCAAAAGAGAAAATATATAAGGGTTCGAAACTTTTGAATGAAAAAATTGTAGCTGGGAAGACTGAAGAGAGATTCCATTAAAAATGATTAGTTAAATTCACTACTTATAGGAAATTGTAAGCAAATTCTATAGATAAAAAAAAAAAGAATAGTTTTGAAATTGTATAGGAAACTAAGTTGAATTTTTTTGAGAAAAAAAGAAAAGATAAAGAAAGAAACCAAAGTTAGATGAAGAAATTTCAATTACCGTCATTATGTCTACCAAATGAAACCAGCTTAGTTTTTAAGAACAATCTTCTTGATGAAGAATTAACCATCATCATCCCACATATATATATATATATATATATATATATATATATATAGTCTCTAGAACATGTATATGTCCCACTGGCGGTATAGATAATTAAATTCAAATAATTAACTTGCAAAGCAAACGTATGAAATTAATTAAGTTAACTAATTAATTTAACTTAAAAACATAATTTAGAGATCCCCTTTATATGGATTCAACACGGTTGACATGTCCTATTATCAAACAAACAAACCAAGTCAGCTGCTTATGTATTTTTTTTCTTACTTATGAAAAAGTCAGTTGCTTATGTTCAAACTCAAAGTCAATATTATTTGAATGACGTGTATGAAATAAACATGGCAATGTCGATGTGTATATACATTTTTGTCTAGAAAGAATTAGGGGTGGGAATAGGCCAGGCTACCCGATAGGGGCCTATTACCCGGCCTATTTCAAGCCTGATTCGGCTCGGCTTATTAATAAAAAAGACAAGGCTTAGGCTTTTGTTTTTAAAAAAGCCTATTTAATTAAATAGATCAGGCTTAGACTTATCAAAAAGCCTATAAAGCCTATTGGGCCGGCCTGTTTATAATATATATGTACTTTAAATTATTTTACTTTTCCCTATATACTTCTAACTTCAAACTACTTTAAATCTGCTGCTGCTTACTTGAGGTGTTGAATGAATTTGCTCATTGATGAAAGTTGAATTCAAGAGATCTTTGTTGAATGTATTTGTTCACTCTTGAGTGTTAGACCGAAGAGTTTTGTGTTCAATTTTTCTACTACGTTATTCCTTTTTATGTATTTGGTGATATTTTAATTTTATTTCCTTTCAAGACTTTGAGTATGAGTTATTCCCTTTCTAATATATAAATGAATATTGTTTTTGCTCTAATTATTTTTAATCATTTTATTAACTCAAAAAAAAAGTTCAATGTGAAACAGACTTCTAAATAGGCTTATAGGCCATCTCAGGCTTTTAAAAAGGCCAGATCAGGCTAAAAAAAAAGCCTGTCATAGTTAATAGGCCAGACTTTAGGCTTCATAGTTTTGAAGAAGGCCAGACTCAGACCTTTCAAAGCCTGGCCGGGCCTGGCCTATTCCCACCCCTAGAAAGAATATAGAATACGTGTGTTTTACACTGATATTAGATTATTGTATAAAACTATCATTAAACTCTTTTTTTTTCGTTTGACAAGGTAAATCATATACTATACATGTCCAATATCAATTTTAAGTTTTTAAAAACTCAGACAAACACATTCTCTATTTTTTGTTGAAAGATGCAACTAACTCAGTTGAAAATCCTTTGTTCGAGATAGGAGGTCCTATAACTAGGTCTAAGACTATGAGGATGAATCAAACTTTACAAAGTCTAATCATCAAAATCAAAGAAAAAGAAGGTCGATATCCATCAGAGGCTGAACCAACTTAGCTCAGTTTCCTACAATTGGATGAAGTTGCTTTGAGCCCAACTTGAAGCTCAATTTTCATGCTAAGAAAATAATATTGGACTAAATAGAAAAAGTTGGTTGCATCTCCATCACATAGATATTATATGGTTTATTTTAATGGTTAGATATTTATAGGGTGTGTTTGATCTGCTAAAAAATAAGGGATTAGACAAGACAACTTCAACTGTATCATATTTAATTTTGAAACTGTTTTTGAAACGGGACAAACTGAGGGTCAATGAATTGGACAAAAACATATTTTCTTGTCTTCTACTTAACCATGAGACAACTTTTTGTCCTCAGCACAACTTGTCTAAAACATCAAAATAACATTTTTTTTTCACCAAACATCATACAAAACAAAATTTGTTTAATATCATAAATATTTGTCTTGTGCTATTCTGTCTTATACTATCATGTATTGTTCTGTCCAGTAATTAAATTTTACAGATCAAACGGACCCGGTTTAATTTTTATGCATTGTTAGTTGTTAGTGTAATTAAGTGTACTAAGTTTGTATACATGCATGCATCTATTAATTAATTCCATATATTATGACGTTGTTGGTGAACTCATTTTCTAACCAATGGATGATGTCATTACCAAGTCTTGCGCGCTTAGCATGTTATGACTCTCTACGTTCACACCCATGCATTCCTCTTCGTCAATCCATTCAATTAGTAGTAACATCACGTTTTATAAGTAGATGTTATATTTGAAAAGAGTCTAACTTGTTGCATCGACTATATTTTTTAATCAATTATACAAAGAATCAAATATACTAGAAAGTCTATGTGGAGTCTTAACGTAGTTGAAATACTTTAGTTATTTAATTTTTTGCTAATATTGTTGGGATGAGTTATCTTAGAACAATTGCTTTGTAGATTTCTTTTCAGCTTCTATCCTCATTTATTCCAAAAAAACTGATTTAGTTTATTATAATTATAACCATATTATTATTTGTTTGACTGATTTTGGCATTAAGTAGTTTAATGACTAAAAATTACGAAGAAATAGAGAACTAGTTTTGAAATTCAACTCTTGTATATAATATATATGATTAAATATGTTTTCAGTTCCTATAAAATAGTCACTTTTTAAGTTTAGTACTTAATTAATTTTTGTTAAATTTTTAGTTCTTGGAAAATTGTTATGCACTCACTTTTGATCCCTACGAGTGAATCAACATGTATTTTTGAATGATTTTAGGGTTTAGGGTTTAGGGTTTAGGGTTTAGGGTTTAGGGTTTAGGGTTTAGGGTTTAGGGTTTCACCATTGCATGACCCACCTGAGTCCCAGTCTCCACCTCTGTCAAAGATTCATCAGCAATAAGATAGTATGACTTAAAGAACAATCAGTAGCAGTTTCTCCCTCTCACACTCACCCTTACCCCACCCTCCCACTTTCTCTCCACTCAACCTCATTCACATCCCCTCATATACTTTTTAACCTCACCACTTTAACACTCACATATCCCAAATTTATCATTTTATTCTATTTTTAAAATTACCTCCTTCACACCCTCATCTCTCTTAGATTCTTCTTCTTTCCACACATCTCAATTTTCTTCTCCTTTTGTCACACAAATTTTCATTATTCAATGTGTTTAATTGTGTTTTGATTGTTGTTTTTATGGCGCCCACTATATGTTCGATGAAATTCCCCAACCAATGTTAATTCTTAGAACACATTGATTTTTGGCATTATAAATTGTGTAGAGAAGAGGTACAACTTTGCATTGTCCAATGAGCTCTACTCAAATAGGAGGCTTTCATTGTCCTTTCCGGGAGTTCCATTGTTGTTCGGACGGTAGGGACGGGAGTAAGGGTTTTTCTCGTATGGTGTCTCATATTAAGACGCTACACCTCTCTAGTGACGAACGGAAAAGTACGTTACGAAAAGCCATTGCAAATGATTTGGGGTTATTTGTGGCATTGGAGGAGTCTTTGAAGGTGTTCGAACAATGGTTGTGTGGTTCTTGTATGCGTATTCATGCTTTGAAGCGGCAATGTCATCATTCCGATGGCTCGGTCCATGTTACTTTTGAGTCAGGAAAGGTTGTGAGTCACATTATAGGTATTTTAAAACCATCTTCAACGGATCCTGGTACTTCTGGTGCAAACGAAGGATTGGTTTTGGACACTATGTTGTTAGAGAGAGTCCTTCAAACACCTATTTCCACTGTGAAGAGTATACCTCCTAGTTGTCGCCTAGCTTTCTCTCAAGCATTGAAAGAGACTCTTTATAGAGTGGTCGCAGAGCCGACTTCAGTTAGCGCTTGGGTTAAATTGTTGCTTCTTCCTCGGTGTACTTTACAGGTGGTCAAGCCTCAGACCAGGAGTGATCGTAGGTCTGGAAATAGGAAGTCCTTGCAACAACATCACATTTTAGATTGTCTGGTTACTTGGAGAGAAACAGATGGGCTCGCCAAGTTGGTTGATAGCATGTTGAGAAATTCTGGCCATGAGGGGAGAGGGTCTGAGAGTGATAATATTGAGGAGGGCAACAAACAATTGAACACTAACATCAAGCAATGTCTCCGCAAGGTTGCCGATGGGCACTTCACAGCGGCAGTGAAGGTGTTGGGGTCTTCTGGAGTGGCACCTTATAATGAAAGCACAATAAAAGTTTTGGAAGATAAACACCCATATAGGCCGTCTCCCTGTGTGTCGACCACTATGTTTTCTGAAGCTCCACTCGTGGTTGGAGTTGACAGTGTTTTCAACTGTATTAAATCGTTTCCTAAAGGGACCTCATGTGGTAGAGATGGTTTGCGTGCCCAACACTTATTAGATGCTCTCTGTGGAGAAGGTTCAGCAGCGGCAAGAGATCTTTTAGATGCTATCACCCCAGTGGTTAATTTATGGCTAGGAGGAAGATGTCCCAGGGGGTTATCTGAGTTTGTCGCTTCTGCACCCTTGACACCGTTGTTAAAACCTGATGGAGGGATACGCCCCATTGCTGTAGGTACTATTTGGAGACGTTTGGTATCAAAGGTTGCCATGAAAGGTGTCAGTAAAGATATGGTTAAATATTTGAATGACTTTCAATTTGGGGTGGGAATATCAGGTGGTGCAGAGGCTATTTTGCACAGTGCTAACAGAGTAATGAGCCAGCGACATGGAGATGGTTCATTGACTATGCTCACAGTAGATTTCTCGAATGCTTTCAACATGGTTGACAGGTCAGCACTTCTACATGAGGTCAGGGTGAGATGTCCATCTATTTCCTTATGGGTTGAATTTCTATATGGTCAGGCAGCAAGGTTGTACCTTGGAGATGGACATATTATGTCAGCCACTGGAGTGCAACAAGGAGATCCATTGGGACCACTTCTTTTCGCTCTTGTGTTACACCCTCTTATTCATAAGATTAGAGACTCTTGTGAGTTGCTTCTTCATGCTTGGTATCTTGATGATGGGACTATCATAGGCGATTCAAGGGAAGTTGCTAAAGCACTTGATATCATTCGAGAGACAGGCCCTAGTTTAGGTCTTGATCTGAACATTCGTAAGACGGAGATTTTTTGGCCATCGTGTGACGACATTAAACTTCATGAGGGGTTGTTTCCTTTGGACATTGGGAGACCGATGTTGGGGGTGAAATTGCTCGGAGGGGCTGTCAGTCGTGATAAAGGGTTTATTGAGGGGGTGGCCATGAGGAGGACTGTTAGAGCTATTGAGTTAATGCACCTTCTTCCCAAGCTAAGGGACCCCCAGAGTGAACTTCTTCTACTCCGGTCTTGCATGGGCATCGCAAAATTATTTTTCGGCCTTAGGACGTGCCAACCAATTCACATGGAGAAGGCGGCTATTCTGTTTGATAAAGAGCTGCGAGGGGCAATTGAAGATATTGTGGTTGGTAGAGGACCTTATTTTGGGGACTTTCAATGGAGGTTGGCATCTTTACCAATTAAAGCTGGAGGGTTAGGTTTATACTCAGCAGTAGAGGCCGCCTCATATGCTTTTGTTGCTTCTAGGGCCCAGTCTTGGGTATTGCAGGATCATATTTTGAGAGACAGCGGAGTATGTGGTATGGACTCTGATTTTGAGCACGCTTTGAATGTGTTTCATGATACGATTCCGACTTTTGATGTTAGCAGTTTCACTAGCAAGGACACCGTCCCCCCTAAACCTCAACATGTTTTGGCGAGTGCTCTGTTTAGTAAAATTGTTCAGGACATGGAAGTCACCTTCGACATGACACCAAGACAGAAAGCAGTTTTTGGGTGTTTGCGGGCTGCTCATGCTCAGGATTTTCTTTTAGCTATCCCCATTGATGGGTTAGGCCAGCATATGTCGCCGGTAGAGTATCGTACCATCCTACGATATCGCCTCATGATTCCTTTATTTCCTATTGATGAAGTGTGTCCAGTTTGTCGTAAGGCGTGTTTGGACTCTTTCGGGGAACATGCAGTTCATTGTAAGGAACTTCCAGGCTTCAAATATAGGCATGACTTTGTGAGAGATGTCCTTTATGATATATTTAGACGGGCGGGAGTATCGGTAAAGAAAGAGGCGCCTGTGAACTTTTTAACTGACCCACAAGAAGGAAAATCGACACTTAGGCCAGCAGACATTTTGGTGTATGGATGGGTCGGAGGAAAACATGCGTGCGTAGACTTGACTGGGGTTTCTCCACTTGTAGGATTGAGGACTCACGATTTCATTGTGGGACAAGCGGCCCTCAAAGCTGCTTCAAGCAAAGTTGCTAAACACGGAAAAGCATGTTCGGATAATCAACATGCTTTTATACCATTTGCATTTGACACTTTTGGTTTTCTAGCTCCAGAGGCTGTGGATCTTTTAAATAGAGTTCAAAAGGTCATGCATAGCAACATTGTTTCTCCTAGGTCTATGGATGTTGTTTTTAAAAGAATGAGTTTTGCAATCCAAAAAGGGGTAGCGGCGCAGCTTGTTAGCCGATTACCTTCTATTCATATGTAATTAACATTTTATCTAAAGATGAAAAAATGATTTTTTTCACATGTATAATGTATATAGATCATCATAAAAAATTCATCTAGAAAAAATGAGCTCAAAATTTGATTTCTAGGTCATAATTATTGTTACATGTGTCTCAAATTTTGGTTATTTGAAAAATTCATATTTAATTCATATTATGTTAAAAAATTCTAAATTTTAATAGATAAACTTTATATGATATTTTAAACATGTCCATAAAAAATTCATTCAAAATTTAAGAATTTAATTATAATTAAGCAAATTTAGTTTTAGTAGGGACAAAAGTTATATGCAAGAAACAAATTATAGGAACTAGAAATATAATAAAAATTAAATACAAACTAAATTTATAAAATGCACATTTTATAGGGATCAAAAACATATTTAACCATAAATATATGGTGTCTCTATTAACTAAGTGAGTTATGTTATCAAAATATATTGGTTTAACTTCTTTTTTTTTTTATAGATCAAGGAGTTGATTACAAGACTTCTCCTTAGACATTTCCTACTTATATGTAAGGGTGAGAATATGTCATCCGGCCTATAGGGCCTATGGCATAACCTATATATGGTGGAGCTAGAAAACAAATAAAGCCCGAGTAAAATTTAAAATTTTAACAAAAATTTCAATTTTACATTGAAAATTTTCAAATTTTTTTAAAAAAAACTCAGTTTTGCTCTAAATTAATTCTCACGAATCTCAATTTTACTTTAAATTAACTCCTAAAACACCAAAAAATTATTTTGCGATGAAAAATCTGAGTTTTGAACCAAAAAACTTCAATTTTACCCTAAATTAATTCATAAAAATATCAATTTTACCCTAAATTAACCCCTAAAACAAAAAAATATTCCGACCGAGCTCGGGCTGCAGCCCAGGTGGTAAATCCGCCCATGCCTATATAAGTTCAGGTTAGGTTAGATCGTTTTCTTAAATAGAGCAGGTCAATTATTTTTATAAGTCTATTTAATTAAATGGGTCAAACTATAGGTCATTAAAAAAACATTTTAAGCTACTAGGCCGGCTTATTTAGATAAATATTTATAATATTTTTATTATTTAATATTAAATATTTAATTTTGAACTAAATTTAATTTCACGAATTTTACAATGAACTAATTTTTTGCATATATAAATATATTATTATAAATTTGAATTGAAATATGATGTTTATATAGTTAAATTCTCTAAAGTATTACGTGAAATATCAAAAGAAATTTTCATATCATTGGTGAATTAGTTGATTAGTCTATTTAAATACAAATATGATTACTTATTTTAAAAAATTCATACGAAATAAGCTTTTAAACAAGCTAACGGCCATGTCAGGGTTTTCAAAAGTCAGGCTGCAAGCATAAAATCAAGCCTATTACAGGCTACAGGCCAGACTTAGGCGTTTAAATTTTGACAGCCAAGCTCAAGCTTGACAAAGTCTAGTTTTGCGTGGCTTATTTCCACCCCTACTTATATGTTCTTCAGCTCTAACACTCAAACAATCATATTATATATAACCTATATTGTTCCCTCCAGAAATTAATCTCTATACTTCTTCTACTTAGGCCCCGTTTGTTACTGATTAAAAAATAAGTGATTTTGCCATTAAATAATTTAGAGATTATTTTTTAGATATTTTACGAAAAATCAGAAGCTATTTTATGTTTGTTTACCATTAAAAAATTACTTTTTATAAAAAAAATAATCTTTAACTTGTTTGGATGCAACTATATAAAAGTGATTTTGCATCACAAAATTACCATAAAGTACAATTATTCAAATATAATAGTATATCATATAAAATAAATATATGAAAAAGACTCAAGTTCTTGTTTTTCATTATAGTCACATGACTTTATATATATATATATATATATATATAGCTACAAATAAAACAAATTTTTAAATCTTATCTTCTAAAAATAACAAATTAACCCTACAAATTCTAGACATGATATTATTGAAATATTAAAATAATATTAAGGATATTTTTGTCCAAAATTTTTTGACACTTGTTTTCTCTTTCCTCTAAAAAAAATCTATAAAAAAATGCTACTAATATCAGCTTCAAATTTTTAGCAGTTTTTAGATTATTTTCAGATTTTGATTATTTTTTAAAGTTATAACAAACAGATGTTATTTTCTAAAAAATGATTATTTTTTAAAAATAAGTGATTATTTTCTAAAAAAAGCTATGACAAACAGCCACTATGGGTCCGTTTGTTACAGATTAAAAAATAAGTGATTTTGACACTAAATAATTTAGAGATTATATTTTAGAGATTTTACAAAAAATCAGAAGCTATTTTGTGTTTGTTTACCTATAAAAAAATTACTTTTTATAAAAAAATAATCTTTAACTTGTTTGGATGCAACTATATAAAAGTGATTTTGTATCATAAAATTACTATAAAGGACAAATATTAGAATAAAGTGATTTTTAAATATGTTGTTATATGAATAATACTCAAGTTATTGTTTTTCATTATAACCATATAACTCTATATATAGAGCTACAAAGAAAACAAATTTTTAAATCTTATCTTCTTTTTCTTTTTGGTAAAGAAACTAATCCTATAAATCTTATCTTTTATAATTAACAAATTAATCCTATAAATTTTAAACTAGATATTATTGGAATATTAAAATAAATTTAGGGATATTTTTGTCTAAAATTTTTTGACACTTGTTTTCTCTTTCCTCTAAAAAAAATCTATAAAAATAAGCTACTAATATCAGCTTTAGATTTTTAGCAATTTTTAGATTATTTTTAGATTCTGATTATTTTTAGCAGTTTTTAAAAGCTATGACAAAAATATTATTTTCTTAAAAGTGATTATTTTTTTAAAATAAGTGATTATTTTAAAAAAAAAACTATAACAAACGGGCACTATATGTCCTTCTACTACTTCTACTACTTAGTACCCGTTTGGCCCGGCTTATTTTCTCCTTATTTTCTTCTCCTTAAAAATAGTAAAGTAGGAAAAAAATGTGTTTGACTCTACTTCTTTTTATTTTTTACTTCTTTAGTTTATTTCTCTAATACTTTTAAAGAGAAATATGGCTAAATTCAATTTTATATTTCTCTATTTCGTTTAAGCTAAATAGAAAAGTAGAAAATAAGCCCGGTCAAACGAGCACTTAATCTATATGTTTTTCTATTTTTACTATTTGAACTATCTACAAGGTTTGCTTAACTAACTATTAGTATTATATAAAGTAATAATTTTTTCCTTTTATAAAAAAAAGTAATAAAACGCTTGGATGTTGTGGGCACTCTTAGAATTAAAACGGACCCACAAGAAAGTCATGGAAGGTAAAGAATGGACCTTTGATCAAGTTGGCTACGTATGTATGTGAATGTGACACTGAATATATGTATTTCAATTAATTTATAATAAAAAGATGTGGGCATTGTCCTATTCAATAGAAGATTATAGTTGTGTTTTGTATTCGTTGTTCCCTCCCAAACAAATTGAAACGTTCCAACCAAATCCTTAGCCTCTTTCCAAGGTCTACATTTTCCCTCCTTTCCTTTGGTCCCCGCTCAACAAGATTTGAGTTTCTCAAAGAATAATACCTAGTACTAGTAGTAGTAGTGCTCCACATTCATCAAGGGTCCATCTCTTTATATATAGTACTACTTCCTTTTCCTTAAATCATTATTTTCATATTCATATTTTATTATATACTGTATTTTCTCAATTGACCACATTTTTTTAATGGATATAATTAATTTTTCATTATTTATTTTTAAATTTTAGCTTTTTTTTGGTAAGATTTTAAATTTTAGTTTAGCTTAAACTATCATGTTTCCACACATGTTTGAAAAGAAAAATAAAAAAATTTAATATTTGTAAAAAAAAATTCACTTATTATAAAGTTTCAATAATGAGTAATCAAAAAGTTTGAACATATAAATATTTTGGTCAAAAAACATAAAACTCAAACATACATATTTTTTTGTTTCCTAATTTAAATATACATTCTGGTCAAACTGACTATTATAAAGGAAAATAATACCAAATTTGAACATTTTTTTTTACTAAAATACCAAATTTGAACATAAACAACATATTTTGGTCAAAGTAATAATAAAAAAACTTAGAGTTATATTTTGGTCAAATAAAAAACTTAATCAAACATTCATTAAAAAAAACTTATATCGCGTAAAAAAAAAACTTATATTCTAGAATATTACTAATCTTCGTAGGAATTAGAAAATTAATTAAAATAAAAAATCATTGTTCAGAAGATTTGAACTCCTTTTGAATAACACATCGAGTTTTTTGAATTATCAAAATTATTAAAAATTCTCTAGAAATTATAATAATAATAAAAAAACTCTCCAAAAAGGTTTTTCTTTTTTTTCGAAAATAGGTCGAAGACCAAAAATATTAAGAAATAATTAATTTATATATATTTTTTTTCAACAGTCAAAATAAAAAAAAATTGTTAATTTTTATTTTATGGTTATTAAAAATATCTCTAGAAGGGCTTTTTTTTTATTATTTATTAAAAAAAAAGGAAGGGTTTTTTAGTAGCTACCAAAAAAAGGGGTATACTTTGAATATTATTTATAAATATAAATATTTATTTACTAAATAAATATTTAACATTTTCATAGTTCATTCATAGTGCATAGTCACTCACTCACTCACTCTTATCAGTCTTCTTACTACTTCACTGAGTGCGTCTTGGTGGTTACCACTTTTCACTCTTTCATATGTCAGACTGAGACACATATTAAAGGTTTGTTCTTTCAACCATTCTATGTGTTTTTTTGTTTGTTTAAGGAACTAAAGATTGGTTCTTTAACCATTGTTCTGTTGATTTTCATTCTTCTGTTTCATGGGTATGTAGGTTTCAAGATTTTGTTTATGTTTTTCAAATTTTTTCATGTTTTAATGTTTTTTTTCTTCATGATAGTGAAAAGGGCTATTTTGAAATTAACGAATAAATGTATATATGCATGTTTGTAAACAAAATTTACTTTTTGATTTCAATGTTCAAATGTTGGTTATGGTTTATGTTTATGTGTTTTGAGTTGTTGATTATGAAAAAGTTGTTTGGTTTGAAAATAAAACATTTTTTAGTGACCATTTTGTTTTCTGTTGATGTTTTTTTTTTTTTTTGGAATTTTTGAGGTTGTTTTGTGTGATTTACTTTGAGAGAATGAGTGTGATTTGCTATTTCCACATTACAGCCGTTTTTCTATTCTGCATTAAATTTTCTTCCTTTTTGAGTGATAACAGAGAAAATTGTGGAAAATATATTGCAAAATTGAGTAATTTTTGTCATAAGAATCTCTGTTTATTCTTTTTCTTTCTAGATTGTTTATAATAATTTAGGGGAATAGCTTTAATTTTTATTTGTTTTTGTTGGATTTGTTCAGTTTCTTCCTCAGAATCTGTGTTTTTTTGTTGTATATATCTGGTTTAGTAAAATGTTATGCTATAATAGGTTATTAATTTTCATTCAACGTGTCCACAAATACTGAACCGGCAGAAAATGCTGAAATTGTTATGTCGGTCCATGATAGGGGTTCGGACCCCGGTCCTACGCTTTGTGCGAGTGAGTTTCTAACCACATGTCATTTCGTCTACGTACCAAACAAAAAATTATTCAACATTTTAGACTGTTTTTTTCTTCTTCTTGCAATTCCAATTGTTTATGCTAAATGCTATCTAAATATTTACTTTGTTATTATTTTTCACATTGATAGGATAATAGCTATGGGTATATCAGACTATACCAGAATTGTATTTGATAAACTTCAGAAATTCGAGCCTGATAATGCTACAAAGATAATGGGCTATCTCCTTTTGCAAGACAATAGTGAACATGAATTGGCTCAATTGGCTTCTTGTCCTGACCAAATCTTTGGTGAAGTTGTGTTTAAGGCGAAAAACGACCTTCAAATATTGGCTGTTAATCCAACCATGATGTCGATTTCACCGCATAATGTCAATCCTCAACAAGGTTTAAGCCATTTTCCGGTGTTATCTTCGTCTTCACCACCGAACTTTCAGCTTCCGCCTTCCATGTGGAACCCACAGTCTGCTAGCAATGCAAATCCTGAATATATGGGAATGAATTACATGGATTCTATCGCAGAACTTGAGAAACGAACACAGTTGTTGAATTTGGAGAATCATTTAGATCATGTGAATACTGGAACTCGAGGTGGTGCTATCAATGATTATAGCAATGGCTTCGATGCTTCTGCTGTCAATTTCGGTGGAAAACCTACAAGAAGGCTTTCACATTCAAACATGTCTGAATTTCCACTCAAGATCTGCCATTATTTCAGTAAAGGTTACTGTAGACATGGAGGTAACTGTAGATATTATCATGGTCAAGTTCCTCATGAGAGCTTCTCTTCTCACATGAATGGAAATAATGATAATACTGGTAATGAGGACCCTGTGATGTCACCAGGGTCACTAGCTCAGATCGAGTCTGAAATTATTGAGCTTTTGAAGCAGAGAAGAGGTAATCCAATGTCAATTGCTTCACTGCCGATGGCCTACTATGATAAGTATAAAAAGGTGTTGCAAGCACATGGCTATTTAACTGAGAGCCAGAGACATGGTAAGTCTGGCTATAGTTTGACAAAGCTTCTCGTGCGACTCAATAGTATTCGGCTAATTGACAGGTGAAATTTATACGTTTTTGCATGTATATTCTTGTATTTGTATATGACTATTTATTTGAATTTGAATTTCAATGTCTAATACTGTTGTTTGAATTTTGTCACGGTTGATTTATAGGCCTCATGGACAGCATGCAGTGATACTGGCTGAAGATGCTCCAAAATACCTTCAAAAGGGAGATTCTGTTCAAAGTATCAGTGCATCGCGACAGATATATTTGACTTTCCCATCGGACAGCACTTTCACAGAAGAGGATGTTGCGAACTACTTCAAGTAAATTATTGCATTTTTGGCGTGGCTATGCATATTCATAGTTTTTTTGCGGCTTATTATATTTGTGTTGGCAAACTGTTATTTACATATTTTCCTTTGCAGCACATTTGGATATGTTGAAGATGTTAGGATTCCATGCCAGCAGAGAAGGATGTTTGGGTTTGTAACATTTGCTGATCCTGAAACTGTTAGAATGATTTTGGATAAGGGAAATCCCCATTATGTTCGTGGGTCTCGCGTGCTTGTGAAACCTTATAGGGAGAAGACAAAGGTTGTTGAAAGGTGAGAATTCCTTGTATTTCTTTGCAAAATGAAAGCTTATGCTTATGATTTATACGGGAAATGACTGTATTGTCGTCTATGTTGTCTTTGATGTATAGTTTGATGAATAGTTATTTTCCGGTGTATATTATCTGGTCATAGTTCTAACTCCATTCTTTGAAGTTGTACACATAGTAAAGACATATCTATATACGGCATGTGTTGACAACATATCGCATATGTATCAAAATCATTTTTCAAGAAATGTGTAAGATTAAACCTAAGAGCGCTAAAATTTAATTTTCACACATACAAATTGTCTCTCTTCTCAAGATAGAGTAAGGGTTTTTTAGGGTTTGTTTGAAATATGAGGGTGGGATAAATATGTAGGGTGTTGTTTGAAATGATTGGGAACCATTTGAATGGACTACCATTCTTGAAGTTGCCACTGTATCTCGTGATGAACCATTTTAAAAGGTTATTCTTTTCATTTATGATTATTAAGTGTGATATTCATAGTCATGTTTAGGTTTTTATGATGTTGAATAATTTATGTGATACTTTGTTGTCAATTTGATCACTTTAATGTCCTTGTATGTTATATGTTATGCTGATGTGTATTTTCTTTGAATCTTTTATGCAATTTAGTTATATTTATACATAGCTCTATTTTTTACATATATATAATTTTCAAAATTTATATTAACATACTTAGACCATGGAATCTGTATCTTGTTCCCGCGCTTCTTAAAGAAGGAAATATCTTTTCTAATTAATTTCTAATGTATCTTGTGGCCAGTATGTATGGATAGATCATAGAAATGCAAATTGGAAAAAGTAGGTATGAGTACGTATTATAGAAGGAAATGTCTTTTCTAATTAATTGCATCACAAATCAAAATAGAAATGCAAATTGGAAATATGAATTTTTTAAAATTATTTTACTAGAGGACAAAAGCGTTTTCATATATCATGTTGGGGGCACTAGAATGGATTTTTTTAAAAAATGTTTTTGGTATATACTTGGTATGTTATGTTTCCACGAGTATTGGACACAATTACGATACTTTGATTTTAATTTGTTGTTGCCGTTCTTCATAGCTATGCAACATAACTAATTTGCAAGTTTAAAAAAGGTTATGGCATCTTGGTTTCTATTACAATACAAAGACACCTAAAATATTTACTATGTAATTATTCCTTCAAAACTAATCTTCTGTCTCTCTCACACACACATAGATATGATATTTGAATCAGTTCATATAATGATTGTATTTTTTTCATAATAGCTTTGGTGTGTATATCATTTTGTTTCAGGAGGTACCAAGATAGGATGGAGCACTCTATTTGTTGTCCACATCACTTTGCAAATATCGACTCTGAACTTGACTCAAGTATGATAAATCTAGTTTTTTAACAACTTACAGCATACTTTACTTCTGTAATACAGATTTCTTATTCAACTAATGTAATGCACAATTATGTAGTTCCACTAAGTTATGGGGCCGATAGATTTCAAAAGAGACAGTGGATGGAAGAGCAGAATCAAGCTTCTGAATTGCAAAGGCGACGTCTTGCTGCACAGCTGCAGTTTACCCGAAGACCTTTGCCGATTTCACCTCATTTCAGCTTTCCCATGGATGCGTTGAGAATTCCAAATGGTATATAGATTTCAATTTTGCTTATATTTTTTCCTATGATTTCCATTTCATTTATTTTTATCATACTAATTGAAATTGTTTCTTATGTAGATCAATTCAATGTCCAACCTGCGGAAAATTATTCCTTGAATAACAAAAACAATCATGCTGACACCGATTCCTCTGAAGGGAATAGGTATGCATCATTTATATCTTTTACAATCTATTGCTATGCCTTTTTATGTTTGTTCACACTTTCACAATTGTTGTTTAATAGCAGTGCTATAGTGCTATTGCATAGTCGAACTATTAATCCTCGATATGCTAGTACAAAATATTGTGAAATAATGGCCTATAATGGCGTCATAACAATGTTGCGTAGTAGAATTTGAACAATGATGATGACGACAATATTTATTTATTTATGTTTGTAATTTTTTGCAGCAACGAAGGACTCAATCTCCCCGACAGTCCATTTGCATATCCGTTGGAAAATGATAATTAAGAAGTGAGGTAGTTTCTGAAACAAACCATACAGGAGAAGTATAGGCAACATCAACTTTTATTTGATACATAATACAAATCTACTTTTGAAACTGTTTAAACTAGCTTGCTAGTATAGATAAAAATATCCAGCAAAGATATGCATGATGATGAAAAAAGATATTAGAGGTATTTTATTTTTTGCAACTTATATCAGTGGCATTAACATTTACTTCTAATACATGTAAGAAGAAGGTTATTGTTTTGTTTTTAACTATAGAAAGATGGCCGAAATGGTATCGGTTTTAGAACACCATGTAGTTAGGAGCTTTTAGAATATGCGGTTATGAACCGAGGAACTCTTATCTCACTATAAGAAACTATATTTATAGTTTTAAAACTTTATATGAAGTCTATTTTATGTATTTTGAATTATTGTATGGTTTATATGCTTCAAATTTTAGTTTTAGTTTTTTTAGTGTTAATAATCAAAATATTTAATCATAGTCAATATTATTTGCTACCCAAAAGAGTAAAATAACTTGTTTCATATATTCATTGACACTTTTGAATTTCTAGGTATATAATATGCTAATATTTTGTAAAAAAAGTCTATTTTATAGCATGTATGAGGTAAAAGACTAATTTATTATATTTAGTAATAAATAACAATTTCAAAGAACTTATAGAGGGTTTTTACATTTTTTTCAATGGTATTGATGGTTTTAAGCATTTTACCAGATCAAACTTTTTACTCCCAAAAAAAAATTGAAGGAGTGTTTTGCTTTTACTCTTTTGGCATACAAATAAGGTGAAAGTTATCATTAGAAATTTACACACAATTATCATTAGAGGTTTACACAACTTTTGTCAGGTAATATAAGTGTTTCTCGTATGATTAATCTCTAAAATTGTGCGCAAAGGATATATTTGTTCCTTAAGAAAACAAGTATATATATTTCACTTTGTGTAGTTATGGGTTAGTTTTGATTAAACACCAACTCACCTTTTGTACTTGGTTCCCATTATAATAGCCTTTCCATGGAAGCTTATTATATATTATTGCAAAAAAAAAAAATGTGAATCAATGGTTGCTTATGCATGTATATGAACGGTGGCTTTTAAATAAGTTTGTTGTATAGATGTGGATTAATTTGAAATAATTAAAAATAATTTTCTATGCAATATATTTGTTTTAATTCAAACAATACAAACATTTACATAAATTATTATTTGCTGCTCGATATTGTTTGAGCAAAAATGAGGACATATTTGCTCATTCTAAGAATGCTATATGAGGAAATATAATGTCTCTAGGGAAGATGTCATTCAAGAAGGTCGAAAGAGAATCTTTGATGCCTGAAAAGATACGAATACGAAATGTTTAAGGCCAACTGAAGTTCCAATGCCTTTTCTAACACGCATTTTAAATCTCTTTCATTTTATGAACGTGTTTTATAAAGATAAAGATAAAGATAATTTCACCTGTCGTGACGAAGAAATGAAAACATTCATTAAACTATTGCTTGCAGACTAATTAGTAATTACCATTTTATTTAAAAACAAGAAAAAAGAGAATATATGATTCTTGTTTATAGCCACTTGTTTATTTATTTTTGAATTTTTGAAGAAAAAAGACATTTATTCATTCAAAATTGTAGAATACATTTCACAACATAAATTTAAAATTGCTAAAACAGAAACATACAACAAACTCACATTATCCAAATTTATAGAATGCAACAACGGAAAAATACCTGCAAATATAACAAAATTACAATGTTTGAAATCACGAAAGCAAAATAACATTATACTAACAATGAAAGCAAAATAACACTACACTAAACCGACAAACAACCCAATGTCACATTATAAGACAATGAAATCACGAAAGAAAAATAATTCACCATAAAAACAATCACCCACTCATTTGGTATCTGTATTATGGGCATACTTTAAATGACAAACCTGATCCAGCTAACTTTTCTTCAACAATTTTGGATAATTTTTCTACCATTGAAGGAGAAAGATAATTACTCCAATCTCCTATTTCTCCCTTTCGAAAGAAATACTTTTTCTCAACTTTGGATCCCAACACTCCATATTTATTTGTCTCCAATTCTTTCATCTTTTTAAAGCTACATAAATCAATAATATTTTCTATTATCCCATTACTTTCCTCTTCTTGAGTGAAAGGACAATTCAAAAACTCCCCAATTCTTTTGACATGAAAATGTACATTTTCTTTAAGATCTTCATATTTTAAAAATAAAATCTTGTTTGGTCTAGCTATGCTTTCTTTCCAATATCCCAACATATGGTCCCAAAATGGACCAACATGACATACTCCCTTACAATACCTTTCAAAATCAACCTCTATAGTACTTGATGAAGATAAAGAAAGACTTGATGCAATATTTTTCCTGAAATTCCAATGTGACACAAAAGTGTCAAAAGGGTTCCTACATATGTAAACTATCCTACAATTAGACTCTTTAACTGACTTAGCCAAAGAAGAGAAAGGAATATGAGTCCCAAAAATCCTTGGTTCAAACATTTTCAATAGGTCAATTTTAGGAAGCTGAACAAATGTATCAACATAAACATTTACTTCAAAGAAAGGTACTAGTTCATGAGGATTAGATGTAAGTAATGGATGATTAATCTCTAATGAAGAGAAACGTTGGCGATTTACAATGGCAAAAGTAAGGGCTTTCAACCATGTTGTACCTGATTTTGGTATAGAGGCAACAACAATATCACTATCTTTAGCTTGAAAATGATTTTGAAAAGAAGTTATAGTTTGGAGCTGTGATGGTATACACCAAAAATTTTGAAAAAAATAGTAATATTGGTTGGATAATCCAATTTCTCTTGGAAGTGAGAGGATTTGCTCTTTAAATTTAATGTCTTCTCCTGCAATTGCTTCTAAATAATGCACATGTGTGAGATTTGTTGATGCCATTGAAGGAATCACACAAATGCTAGTTTAGCTTGCTTCTTCTAGTAGTTAACATTTCAATGCTATTTATAGAACACATCAATAATGGTTAGTGTAGTATCTTGATTTTTTATTTATAACGGATTATGATAAAAAAAAATTAATAATAGTTAGTGGAGAAATTTGGTTAGTTTTTTTGGTATGGTGAGAAATTTGGTTAGTTGAAATGCAACAGTTATATAAGGGTAGTTTGTGGGAAAAAGAATAATAAATGAAGTTTTAATTTTTAAAAGGACAAATAATTTAAAAAAGAGAAATTGAATAGCACTGAAAACGCAAAAGGGGTTGTATTATCTATTTTTCTAAAAATTTATATGAATGACGATATATATGATAAATGTCATAATTGATCATTTTATATTATTTATATAATCTACTTTAACTATATTTTTTTACTAATATATAAATGTAAATATTATCATTTAAAATATTTTTTAATTTTTCTCGATAATTATTTTTAAAATATATAATTTTTAAAAACATATAATTAAAAATATTAAGGATCTAAAAGTGAATATTAAATAATTTGTATTAATTATAAGATTATTGATAAGCGATGCACCTTCCTCCACTTGTCCAACGGTTAGTCTTCTTATCCTTTATACATTAACAGATCGTTTTTTGTTTTTTCCAAAATGCATGCGTAAATTTTATTTTTTTTACTTTTTCCAAAACAATTTTTTATGCCTATAGTTACTTTTTTTTTCCAAAAGATTGCAATTATTATTATTTCTTCCTTTTTTTAACTATCACAATTAACCACTACACACATAATAATATATATTTTTTTAACGATTAATATTTTTAATTGTATATCATATAGATATTATTTAATTTGTTTAAGTGAATATTTTTCAAATATAAATTATTTACAATACACAATTGCAACAACCGCGTGATCGACGAGACGAATTATTGCTGGTCAATCTATTAATATTGGAGAACCAGAAACTCAACTAACATTAAGAACTTTTCATATTGGTGAAGTATTCACAATGGATATCGGTTCAAGAACACAAGGTGCACATGTCAAAGGGTAAATAAGGGGTAGAGAAAATGCCTCGAGCCAATGTTCGAGTACGACTGAATTTTTTGTCTTATATTTTAAAAAATAAAATTATATAATCTCTAAAAATACAAAATTGTTTCCAATGGACCATATGTGAGATCCATTACATGAATACTCCATTTTTGGTCATAGTACGTGCAAGTTTGTATGGGACAATTGTATGGGTTGGTTTTAAGGGATGAATAATAATTTCTCCACGAGATGAATATATAATTTCTTTGCTCACAGTACTACTGCAATTGGAGCTGGCACTGGCGATTGCTTTAATTTTCATTTGATCCACGACAAGAATTAATAATTTGTTCCATTGGACCATATATATGTCAGATCCAAGAGATGATGTATGCTCACAGTAGTGGTGGCAAATACTGTAAAATGCATGGTAGTGGTGGATGTGGAATGGATCCATGATTTTTTGGCTCTTTTCTTCTATGCCATGTGATTTTTTGGCTTTGAGATAAGTTATTCTCAGATGAGTTATTTTGTTTAATATATTATTATTATTTATAATGTATTTTACTTATTCAATTGTTGATTATTATTATTATTATTATTATTATTATTATTATATATTAACGATCAAATTTACACATTTTTATATAAATTTAAATTTTTTTAGTCGAAACCGGGGTATCTACCGCCGAACGTAGTGACTAATCCCTCGCTAAATTGGAGGCAATTCTAAGAGTGGGATAGCTGACCCAAATAATATAAATTTAAAATTTCTAACTATTTAATCTAAACATTGATATTTACTTGTGTTTTTTAAAAACTTCTTATATGTTAATTTGAAATTATTTAATGATGTATCAAATAGTTTTAAAATTTCATAAAAAACTGTAGAGTTGATCTATTCAATAAATTTTTTTAATTGAATGTTTAATGAAATTCATAATGAATAATAAATTATTAAGTGAGATAACTCATCTCAGAATTACTAAAACTTTTAATTGAACATTTAGTGAAATTTATCATGAATAATAAATAGGTCTTGCTAAATAGTGTCCCAGGGCACTTTTTAAGGATTCTATTTAAGGAAATAATTTATTCAAAAAGTTGAATTATTCAATTTCCAATGCGTTGACTTCACACATTTTCATAATTTTTTAAGTAAAAATTTACTATTTAAAGACTTAAAGAGTGCCCCATGAGCACTATTTAGCATTTGCCATAATAAATTATTAAGTGGAATAACTTATTACACACACAAACACAATAATAAATTATTAAGTGGGATAACTCATTACACACACACACAAGGTCCGACCTCAATAGCATTCCACACACCCCTACTAAGGTCGGACCTTTTGAACCAATTACAATAAATTGAATCTAAACAAGTATGGAACGATCAATCAATACAAGATAAGCAAGTTTAATATTTTTAAAACTTTTTCTACAAATTATATGGTCAAGTCTTAGTATATATCACAAACAAAATCTTGAGTGAGGAATTTTATCAAACACCTTGTGTGCGATATGAACGATAAAATTCCACACAACAAAAACAAATAAACTTTGCTTATCATAAACAAAACTAAAAATTATCTTGGATGTTTTTAAACACACACACAATTATTAAAATATTGGTTAAAATTGGCATTCGTGAATCGGATCCGAGCAAGGCCACCTTCATGTTTGTGAAATGGATATTGGGTTTGTCTAATGAGTCTGTTTAGAAGTCCTATCTTAACTTGTAAAACATCGAAATAGTTAGGTTAGACGTCGTGATTCAGATTCAAATGTGGGACATCATAGTTATGTATAAATTTAATTTCTGTGAATTACCATTTTATCTAAGATAAAAAAATAAAAATTAACAATTTAAAAGAAAAAGGATTTGGACAAATGCCAAAATCTATAATATGGAATTCATCTAACAATCTAAAATGATCCGGGAGGCTGTGGAGCTACTATTTGTATTTGAGCAAGACTTCCATGATCGATCACGTAATTATATAGACATATTCATATAAATTTTTGACTATTTATGAAATAAATAAATAAAATAAAATAATTTTGTGAGTGTGACTAAAGTCATTTCTTTTGTGAATAAAATAATAAAATAATTCCATGATCACATAATTATATAGGCTGGGATTACACCTTTTTTGGTGGCAGGGGTTGAATTTAGCAAGAGAATTGTAAGTCATTTCTTTTGTTGATTGATCATTGCTATCTCATAAATTATGAATCTCATTCTTGTGTATTTTTTGTATACCATTTTGAATATTTGTTATAGATTGCTCAAAAAGAATGTGAGACATGTGGAGGATCAGGACTTGTGTTTAGGGAAAAGAACTACTTTCGTTGTCCAGAATGTGGTATGTTTATTGCATTTTAATCATCCTAAATTCCTAATTATAAGTTATATGTGTTATATTGATTAATCATATATAACTCATAAATCCTTCTTCATATGCTATCTATTTTAGGTGGATTTCTTCCTTGGCAGTCTTGGAAAACATTCTTCTCTGGTTAATGTATTTTACAACATTATATTGTACAAATAGTTTGCAAATACATTTTAGCACAAATTCTATTATATTTGTGGCAAAATATCATACACAAATTTTAGACATCATGTAAACCATGTAAGGATTATCAATACAAACTTTGTTATTACGAGCATCATAATTGAATTTTATTTGCTACATTTATTTCAATTGTTCCAATTGATAAGTGATGACAAGAAAACTTGTTTGCTTAGGCAATGCTTATTAAAGACGGCGAGCAATAGGAATCATACATAGGTCATGTTTTCTTCGTGTCGCCATACCAAATGTTTCAGTCATATCTAAATCTTCATTCTTCATTCCGTTGGGAAGCTTCCAATCAAAATGGTAAAGTAAATTAGCAAGTGGTAACTCCATATTGGGTAAGGCAAATGCTATACCTGGACACATTCTCCTTCCTGCACCAAATGGTATTAATTCAAAGTCGTTGCCTTTGAAATCAATTAGGTTATCGACAAATCTCTCGGGTTTAAAACTCTCCGCTTCAACCCAATATTTTGGATCTCTTCCGATGGCCCAAGCATTGATAAGGACTCTCGTCTTAGCTGGGATCTCATACCCATTGATTTGGCATCTCTCCCTACTTTCTCTTGGAACTAACAATGGTGCAACAGGATGCAACCTCAATGTTTCTTTGATAACAAGCTTTAAATATATCAGCAAGTGCAAGTCTGCCTCATCTACATACCCTTTTTTATCAAACACTCTTCTTACTTCGGCTTGTGCTTCTTTCATTATTTTCGGTTTTTTTACAATCTCAGACATCCCCCATAACACAATTGATGACGATGTTTCAGTACCAGCACCGAACATGTCCTACAAATGGATTAAAATTAATACTATCTATTATTTAAAATCATACAAAACAAGCATAAAAATAAGTTACTAATTTATAAACTAGTGTTCAAATTATGCAATAAATGTGTCAAAATGTTTGGTTGTAGACTAACCTGAATGATTGATTTCATATGCTCATCAGTCAAAGGATGTTGTAAAAGATCATTTTCATGTTGAATCTTTAGAAGTGTATCAACTAGATCTTCATCCTTGTTTGGTTCTTTGTGAATGCTTTTGTGATCGTCGATGATGTCTTGCATTATCATATCGATTTCTTTATGAACCTTTTCAATTTTGATCCTAGTCCTATTCAACGTTTGAAGTATTTTAATAGAAGGATACAAATCAGCAATACAAAATCCTCCCAATAAGCTTGCTATTTCCTCTATTGCTGATTTGAAGGCTTCTTGGTGTTTGCTCTTCTTACCAAACGTTGCACGGGCTGTTATCCCATATGTCAAAGACAAAATCTTATGGCTGAGATTAACAACTGATCCTTCACTTGCAGATATTGATTTAACAAGATTCGATACCTCTTCTTCTCTTATGGATCTGTATGACCGAACACGCTTTGAAGTTAATAGCTCTATAACGCATATCTTTCGTAGTTGTCTCCAGTTATCGTTATATCTAGAGAATATAATGTCGGTTCCATTGTAACTAAATATGTCGGACAAAAGAAGGTTTGGCCTATCACAAAAGTTGAGGTCATGTGTTTTCATAATCTCTTTGGCCATTGGTGGTGAACTAACTATTATGTATGGCACCTCTCCTAGTTTTATATGCATTAAAGGTCCATATTTTTCAGCCAAAATTTTCAAGGAATGATGAGGCAGTGAGCGGCTAATAATATTATGTATGTTTCCTATGAGGGGCAGTGTCCTTGGTCCTGGTGGTAAATTGGTGATGGAGTTTTTAGAAATATTCCATCTTTTAACTATTTTGAATAGGACCAAGAGAATGAGAAAGGATGCCATGAAGGTCAAATTAGAAAAATGGCTATGAAGTTCCATGATTAATGTAGCTTTTGTCTAGAGGAACTAAGAAGAATGCCTGATGAAGGATACAAAAGATTTGATACAAGTGCAATATTAACACGGTGATAGTCACAAAGTACAACTAAAATATATTGATAAGTTTTAGTTGGTAGTTGATAGAGTCGCCCATTATGCATGTCAATATATAATTTAATTTTGAAGGATAACTTCTCGTCTTTTTTGTTCTTTTTTTTTTAGGTTGAAAGATTAATTTTGATCAAGTGTAGATCAAATCAATGATTTTGGTGTCATCAACGCTATAGATATGGATGCTTGGGTATTCCGGACACTTAAATATAATCACATTTGTAAGCATATGCAATTTGCCGTTTTATGATATTAACATGAATATTGCGAGTTTGTTTGCAATTTCATCCTTTTTGTTTTTTGCTATTTTGAATTTATATTGCATCGATGTACTCTATAAATTTGAATGAATGAATATCTTTAATTTTTTGGTAAAAAAAATGTAATAAAAAAAACTTGAATAATTAAAAATTATTCAAAAAATGTTTTTTTTATTAAGAAATTAAAGTGGAATATATTACCGAGAGTGCTGAAAATTTCAGCACAAGAGATGCCGAAAATCCGGCAAAAATATCAAATTACATTGAAAAACAAAAAGGATCGGGGATGATAAAAAGGACTCAGCCACCCGATTACAAAAATGCACACAAACAAGATAGAGGATTGAGCCAATATAAATGAAAAGTAAAAGTAAAATTCGGACGGCATGATGCATTTAATTTTATGTTTTGTAATGTTATTGAAGGATAGCATGATGCATTTCTATAAAATGAAATGAGTAGGTATACTTAATTATACTATTATCTCTGATTTAAAATAAATTTCATTTAAATTTTTTGCACATATATAAATGCAATAATTAAAAAAGAAAAATATATAATTACTATTTTGCCATATTATTCTTATTAGTGTATTTTATATGGCTAATCCATACAAAAAAAAATGGCTAATCGACTTCCAATTAAAGATAATCTTTTAGGTGTGATATATATATATATATATTGTGTAATTAGTCACAAATTTGAATCAATAATTACGTAGTTGAAGAAATTCTAGCTAGTGAGTGTGGAGTGACATTTTAAATTGGATGGATGGATATCTCGAGTGTTTTTTCTAATAATGCTATTTATGCTCATCATCATTCGATATAGAAGGTTATAAGTTAGATTTTTAAAGGTTAAAGATTGATTAGAAATAATATAATCATTGATATAATTTTTTCTGATAGTTTAAGCTTTTGGAATAATTTATTATTTGATATGGTATCAGAACTTCTATAACTCAACGGTCATGCCGTCATAGGTTCGATCCCTCCTCCTCACACTTTCTAAAAAAAAGTGGAATTAAAAAATATATGGTAGCCGACTTCTCGATTAAAGGATAAATTTTTGAAGAGCTTGAGTTTGATTTCAAGGTAATAATCTTTTGGTCATATTTTACTTATTTCACAGTCAAACTTTTAATAACTACGGGTTCTATTTCCTAAGAATAAGAAGGTTAATTAATACCATAAAAATGAATCATAGCTTTTTGAACAAATAACTTTGGTAATTTTAATTGGAAAATGTTAAAATGTGCCCTAAGGGCACATGTTAAGAATTCAAATGAGAAAACTTTATCTTGGAAATTGTACATTGAAACTCTCAAAAGTTAAAATATTGATTTTTATTTTAAAAATTTACTACTTTTAGCATCTTAAAATGTGCCCTTAGGGCACATGTTAACATGACCCATTTTAATTTGTGTTGGTCTAATTACACCCCTAGCTGTATCCACGAGATGAATAATTTGTTTCCAATATACCATATGTCAGATCCATTACATGATCGAATACTCCATTTTTGGTCACAGTACGGGCAAGTTTGTATGGGACAATTTCTCCACGAGATGAATATATAATTTCTTTGCATTATTGGACCATATGTCAGATTAGATAAATGAGATGAATAGTAGTACGTACATGTTTGCTCACAGTACTACTGCAATTGGAGCTGGCATGGTGAAATGGATCAATCATTTTTGGACTCTTTCTCTTGTGTCATGCATGCTATGATGCACGGGAATGGTTTTATTTTATCTTATCTTTACATAATATATAGTAGTAATAATTTGCATAGCACATTATCTTCTTCGCATAAGGTTTAATAATTTTGTCCATCTAGCTCTTTCAAACACAAAAATCATCAAAGGCAATGGCGCTGGCTTCTCAAAACGCAAATCAAGCTAAATATTCAAGATTCAAGACTCTACGATTACATGATAAAAGCAAAAGGAAAAAGTGAGATTATAAATTGATAGAAGAAAAAAAAAAAGTAAAATAAGAAAAACTTAAACATTCATGTTATGAATCCCACATTGAATATTTCAAAGTACTCAATATGGTATTTAAGTCATGAGGTTCTCTCACCTATTGGGCTAGTCTTTTGGGTGGGCTCTCCTCATGTGCTTAAATCATAACAATTGGTGCTTTCATTGAGAGTTGGACCACGGAAAGGGCTACCTATAGGCTGGATTAAGGTGCTACACCGAATACTGATAGGTGGGTGAAGCCGCCGAAAAGGAAAAGGCTACCGCCGGGTCAGTGTCGATAGAGTGAAAGCCGCCGTGGACGTCGGCTCTTAAAGGGTGCGGCAATGTTATGAATCCCACATTGAGTATTTCAAAGTGCTCAATATGGTATTTAAGTCATGAGGTTCTCTCACCTATTGGGCTAGTCTTTTGGGTGGGCTCTCCTCATGTGCTTAAATCATAACAATTCACCTCATCTTATATATATATATTGTACTCTAAACTTACACATTTTAATTCAAAAAATATAGCGTTCCTTGTTAATTTTCTCACAACAAAATTCCGGAGAAAACTTTAAATGTTTTTGAGGATAAACTCGCAAGAAATATTTTTAATAAAAAAATGTATATAATTGAATTTTTGTCATTATATAGTAGGTGTAGATTTGTTAAATTACTTCCATATATTTTTAGGTGGGTGTAACCATCTGTTAATATAAGAAATAGAAAAGAAAGAAAGACCCATAAAAATAGAAACAAACACAATAATTATGCGTAGGAAATAATTATGATTTTCCTTTTTATTTTTTTATGGACATTTGTTAGTATATTTTTTTTGAATCAGTATATTAGTATATATTAGTACAACAATTGTTAATTTTCTTTTTTATTAGGACTTGAACACTGGACCCACGACTTCTTAACCCTCATCCCCCCCGCCCCCCCCCACCCCCCCCCCCCCCCCCCCCAATTATGATTTTTCTTAGTAAATTAAAGCTTAATTACACATTTGATATTTCAAAATGGTCTAAAAAATTTATTATAATAAAAGTTACTATAAATTTTTTTTTTTACAGAAGTAAAAGTTACTATAATTTGAGAATCAAATATACTGTAAATGAGTATTGATACATCGTAGAAGTGAAAAAATTATTAACATTGTATTATTGACAATAAAAATGACACTTATTTATTTTAAGAAGTTTTTTTTTTTGTCAAGACTGGGGTATCCACCGCCGAACGCAGTGACTAATTCCTCGCTAGATTGGAGGCACCTCGAATGGTGGGATAGCTGGCCCAAAGATTTAAAGCTGCTTCATACCCAAGATGATGATCAAACCTTCGACCCTTGGTTAAGGGAAGATGAACCCCATGCCGCTCAACCACACCCTTTATTTATTTTAAGAAGTTAAACTAACCTACCTAAATTAAAATGACAATTATTTTAAACCAAATGAAGTATTATTTTCTATTGCAGCAACTGCGTGATCCACGAGATGAATAATTTGTTTCATTGGACCATATGTTAGATCCATACATGAATACTCCATTTTTGGTAAGGTACGTGCAATTTACATGAATACTCCATTTTTGGTAACAGTACGTACAAGCAAGTGGAGACAACAATTGTCTGGGTTGCTCATGAATAATTTTTCCACGAGATGAATATATTACTTCTTTGCATTGGACCATATGTCAGATTAGATCAATGCAATGAGATGAATAGTAGTACATGTTTGCTCACGATATTCTTATTTGTGGTGGAAAATGCACCATGACCTGGCGCTGGAGGTTGCTTTGATTTTCATTTGATCCACGACATGAATAATTTGTTTCCATCGGATCATGTGTCAGATCCATGAGATGATGTTTGCTCTGACAGTGGTGGCAAATACTGTAAAATGCATGCATGGTGGTTTTACAAGGCTATTTGCTATTTATCGATGCGGTCGGTGGATGTGGATTCATGATATTTTGGCTCTTTTCTTCTGTGCCATGCCATGTGATTTTGCCTCAAGTTGGGAATGATTATATTGGAGAAACAGAAGAAGAAGAAGAAGAAAATGTCAATGGTCTTTCTTCACATGCCATCTCTTTATCAATTATCAATCATGGTTGCGCCATTGCAATTAACAGAACCCGTTGTCTGACTATCTTTGTTAGTAAGAATTTTGACACAACGAGCCAAATCTAACCATCATATACCACAACTGTGGCACCAAGGGGCATCCTGAGAGGTCTTCCTTATCAGTGGCGGAGCTAGGAAACTTATAAAGTCCGGACAAAATTTAAAATTTAAACAAAAATTTCAATTTTACATTGAAAGTTTTCAAATTTAAAAAAAATTCAATTTTGTCCTAAATTAATTCCCACGAATCTCAAATTTACTCTAAATTAACTCCTAAAATATCAAAAAAATTATTTTCGTTGAAAAATCTGAGTTTTGAACCAAAAAACTTCAATTACCCTAAATTAATTCTTAAAAATATCAATTTTATCTTAAATTAACTTCTAAAACAAAAAAATATTCCGACCGAGCCCGGGCTGCAGCTCGGGTGGTAAATCCGTCCATGATCCTTAATAGGTAATTTAGAACATCGATACAAGTAATTTTGACACTACATTTTTACCCAAAATCTTAAGACATTTCTATGAGTTCTCTCACTCATAAATTGTTGAACCTCAACTTTTCTAAACAATATCAAGTGTGAGCCATCATACTCCCCCCCCCCCCAAGCAAAACCTTTTCCAACTATATATCTTTAATTTGTACTTGTACCGTTGTTGTGCAACTGCATTCATTGGGACCCACCGCCTAACCAGTAGGACTTTCGCTACAAGAAGCTTGATCTAGCCATCAACTCTGAACCATTGTTGTTGGGGCACGAGGGCAACCGAGAGATCATCCACACATGGCCGGCCCTTAGAGGGTGCAAGATACCCTAAGGTGCCGGACCTCCATATTATTTTGGGACCTCACAATATTTTTTTTATGTTAATAGGTATCTTAATAAAATAATGATTTAAAAAATATAAATTAATTTGTCATAATGTTTTTAATTTATTTTTGTTGACAAAATTTAAAGTGGTTGTGATTATGTTAAGAAAAATAAAATAAAGTGAACAAAAGAAATTGTTCGATTTCAAAAAAAAGAACATCAATGCATGTATTATCTTCTTATTTCTCTCTCACTGTTAGAAGGGAGATATTCTTAAGTAGATAGAAGAAAATATTTTATTGTTATTGATTAGAATATGAATATTTGATATGTTACTAATAAGAATGACTCATTTTTATGTTATTGACGTTATGTTTTTTTATTAAGGGGCCTATTTTTAATATTTGGGTTGGCCCTCCAAATTATCGAGGCCGGTCCTGGATCCACATTAGTAACGATACAAGTGAGTTAAACTTCACACTCTTACCTAAAATCTTAAGACATTAAATTTATGGGTCATGTCACTTATAAAATGTTCGACCTCCACTTTTCTAACCATATACACTCAGCCCGATCTTACCATCTACTCTGATACTTCCGTTGGGACAACAAAGAGGCAGTCTAGGGGATTAGTCAAATTGAATGGATAACATAAATACAAGTTAGTTGAACACTACACTTTTACCAAAATTTTTAACCTAATAGAATGTTCAATATCTAATTTTATAAACAATATAGGACTTAACTCACAATTAATCATTTTACTAACATTTTATTATTCTTTTCTACCTTGTATGTTTTAAAGCATTAGAATAAAAAAAATATAAATAACTAAAAAAGGCATCAAAACAGAACATGGCTATAAATATCCACTATAGACGTACTATAGAGTTGAAGGAAGAAAGGCTTGATTGATAAATCCATTAATATTAAAGTATGTCTCCTAGTGCTAACGTCAAATCAGACTTGCATAGAAATGTAGCAGATTTTCACCCCAACATTTGGGGAGATTTTTTCCTTCAATATTCTTCAGAATCTATGGTACGTAAACATATACTCCCTCCTTCCCTAACAAAATATTATCTTCGGTTGATATTAGGATAAACTAAACTATCATTATGATTAATTAACTGGTTGTCACATAAACTTTTAATGTATTAAAATTATAAATATGTCCTTAATGCATTAAAAATACATATTTTAAGGACCAATTTTTAATGCATCAATTTTATTTCTTTTTTGGTAACTAATGCATCAATTTTTAAATGTAATTAAAATGTTAAATTTAAAGCTTAAATATATAAATGGTTCATGTAGTTTGAAGTTACTTAAATTTTAATCCATGTACTTTTAAAAAAAAATTAAATTGGTCCTGTATTTTCATTTTTATTTTAAAATGGTCTTTATGTCTATTTTTCAGCAGATATGTCATATTTTCTGCAAACATGTTGACTCCTAAAAATATTATGGAAGGACACAAATACCCTTAATGACCATAGAAACATAGAGACTAGAGAGTACTAATTTTACCCTTATTCCTTTATCATCAACCTTCAAACCCATTATATTGTTTATTAATCCCCGATCAAACTTCCATCAATCAGATAAGGTATCAATGTTGTTTTTTCTCATCTTCTCAATTTGGTTAAATTTTTTTTAAAAAAAAAGGGTTTCTCATCCTCTTAATTTGAGATTCTGTTTTGCGGCGGTTTTATTATATTTAGCGAAAACTCTATTTAATGAGGGTTTATAATCTCCGTTTAATTATACTAAAAACCGACATTAATTAACAAATCTATATAAAAAAAGTGCACAGACTATTTAACGATGGTTTTGAACCGTCACAAAATAGAACATTAGCTAAATATATTAAAACCGCCGCCAATTATATTAAAATCTGTCGTTAAATAAAAAATCTATAAAAGAAATTAAAAAAATTAAAAAAAAAATGTTGAGGTTGCATTTTTTTAGAATAAATAAATAAATAAAAAAAATGTTAAGTGACATGCCACGTCATATATTCTACCTAGTCAGCTTTTGTTGACTTTGACTAGGGGGTAAAGTGCAAAATCTTATATTACAGAGAGATAAAACAACAATTTTTTTTACAAGGGGTAAAACAACATCGACCTATTTTACAATGGTGTAAAATGTAATTAACCCTTTAATTAAAAAGAAGAGTCAAATTTATAATGACAAAATTGTTTGAATTAACATGTTGCATAAAGACAAGTGATAATGGAGATACACCGACAAAGGTACGGGGATTGTAGTTCGAACTCTAATACATCTAATTATTTCTTATTTATAAGTAAAAAACAATCAGAGAAATTATAATTATAATTAAGTAATAAAAGTATAAAATCATTTGTCTTTTTGTCTAAATTTTCAACTAAACATATTTGGCTTTATCAATCCCTTTTAATTATATGGGTAAAAAAAAACCTTTTAATCATATTTTATTACATAGAGATTATATTGTACTTTTTTTTACATAATTAGGTTTACTCCACTTTGTGCCTTTTATGTTCACAATATGCATGCAATTAACCATATCAATTTATTTTATAATCAAGGGCATATACTATTTTGATTACTTTTGATTACCTGAATAAGTATTTGCTAATTAAATACACCATAATGCAGGAATTTGATGAAAACATTGCATCAAAAATTGAAATACTGAAAAATGATGTAAGGAAGATGCTTGTATCAAAAAATGAAAAAATTGAAAATTCTTTGGCAAAAGTTCACTTGATTGATTCAATATGCCGTTTGGGTGTGAACTATCATTTTGAACCTGAGATTGAAGAGGTTTTGCAATCTTTTAACAAGAATTATGTTGTAAATGGAGAAATCACTTTTGAAGACAATCTTTGTTCTCTTGCTGTGCTGTTTAGGTTGTTGAGGCAACAAGGACTTCACGTTTCACCAAGTATTATACCCTCAACTCCCTCAGCTTATTTATCTTTAATTTCTTATATTAGTCTTCAAACGGACCCTACTATTAGCTTCTCGTTTTTATCAATTTTTAGATTATTTTTAGATTCTAATTTTTTTAAAAGCTATAACAAATGAATGTTATTTTCTTAAAAATTATTATTTTTTAAAAATAAGTGATTTTTAAAAATAACTAAAAAAATCTATAACAAAAGGACTCTATATATTTATAACCAAATTAATTTTTTTTTAGATGTTTCCCTCGCCTAAAATTTAGATGCTTAAAACCCTTGTTTGAGTTGTTTGGTCAATGAATTGGCGCGACTAATTATTGTTGTGCTTAATTGACAAAAATATATATACCAGATGTATTCAACAAATTCAAAGATGAGCAAGGAAACTTTAATGAAAGACTTACAAAGGATATTGAAGGGATGCTAAGTTTGTATGAAGCCACACATATGATGGTTCATGGAGAGAATATTTTGGAAGAGGCTTTGGTCTTTACTACCACTCACCTTGAGTCCATTGCTAACCAATTGAACCATCCTCATGCAACACAAGTCAAACATAGCTTAAGGCAGGCTCTCCATAAGAACTTGCCTAGGCTTGACACACGGAACTACATTTCTATTTACGAGCAAGATCCTTCCCATAATGAAAATTTACTCATTTTGGCAAAACTAGATTTCAATATGCTACAAAGACTACATCAAAAGGAATTTGGTAATGTTTACAAGTAAGGACTTGCATCATATATAGTCTCCTTTGTATCTAAGATGAAAGTTATTAATGTAACTTAGTCTTAGAGTATTGTTGTAATATTATTGTTTTGGTCTTTAATTTATAGGTGGTGGAAAGAGTTGGACGTGCCTAATAAACTACCGTATGCACGAGATAGGATGGTAGAAAGTTGCTTTTGGGCTTTGGCTGTATATTTTGAGCCCCAATATTCTTCATTTAGACAAATTATGATGAAAATAATCATAACAATGACGGTCGTTGATGATACATATGATGCATATGGAACAATTGATGAATTAGAACTTTTTACTGAGGCAATTAAAAGGTAAGTTAATACTTCACACACACAAACTCTTTCCAATGCCAAGTTCATAATTATTTGTTATTCCTTATTAGAAGAAATCATAAATATTATTGAAATGAATTTAGCCATACAAATTATAACACTTACCTTAATACCTTATAAAATAATTTTACAATTAGAGATACAAATAGTAATACTATGTAATGCTAAGTTCACTAATTACGTTAGTTTATGCTTTCAAACAAAACAAAGACTCACATGTTTTGAATTTTTGCCACCTTAATAATAGGTTTGCCTAGTTTTCAGGTGGGATATTAGTTGCTTGGATAATCTTCCAGATTATATGAAGTTTCTCTACAGAATAATCTTATATCTTTATGGTGAATTAGAGCAAGAAATGAGGAAAAACGGAACAACATATGCCTTGAACTATCACGTAAAAGAAGTATGTATTTTTTGTCTTTCTATTATTATACATCTGTCTCATTATATAAATGTCTTGGTTATGAAAAGAATTATACATTAGTACATTACCCTTATTTTTTTTATTACTCATTCTTATCCTAACATAAATACAACTATCTATTTTTTTTTTACAAAACAAATACTATATATACTTATCATATTACATTTTGGTGACAGCTCAAAAAATATTTTCAAGCTTATATGACCGAGGCTATATGGTTAAATAGTAATTATGAACCAACATTAGAAGAGTACATTCGTTTATCCATAGAATCATCTGGGTACGTTTTTATGATAACTACTTGTTACATGGGAATGAAAGACATTGTCACAGAGGACATCATCAAGTGGATATCAAATGAGCCAAAAATGATTAATGCATCTATTGTCATTGGCAGACTAATGGATGACATTGTGTCCAATGAGGTATATAATGTATAAAATTTCAAATAATTTTCTATGCAATATATTTGTTATAATTCAAACAATGCAAATATTTACATAAATTAATTAATATTCGTTGGATATAGTTTGAACAGAAAAGAGAACATATTTGCTCATTCTTAGAATGCTATATGAGGGAATATAATGTCTCTAAGAAAGCTGCCATTCAAGAAGGTCGAAAGAGAATCTTTGATGCTTGGAAAGATATGAATGAAGAATGTTTAAGGCCAACTGAAGTTCCAATGCCTTTTCTGAAACGTATTCTAAATCTCTCTCGTTTTATGGATGTGATTTATAAAGATAAAGATAACTTCACCCATCCTGAAGGAGAAATGAAAACATTCATCAAACTATTGCTTGTAGATCCAGTGCTACTTTGAGCATTTCCTTTAGTCTTTCTATGCATTGTAATGCTACTTAAAATAAAGAAACCATGTCATGTGTGAAATTTGTTTTGTTGGACTGAGTTTGTCTAATAAAGTTGTAAGCATATTGTTATGCATCCCTAAAGTTCAATAAAATTTCATTGTCAATGAGTTTATTTTATATATGTCAATGAGGTGTAAAAGATGGAGATGAGACATCAATACAATGGCACGTGTAAGTCCAAAACACAGTGCTATCAGTAAAAAATAAGCCGGGCCAAACTTTATTCCACTAAATGGAGTGGGCTACATAAATCAAGTGACGTCATAGTGTTATATCAAATAATTGTGATACCAAAAAAATAGAATCAGCAAAGCAAAGTATGAATCCATAACACAATACAACAGGCAATAACAATAGGAAAATTCTAAATACAATACAACCAAGAGTTGAACTATCCTCCAAAATTGTCTGATATTTTAACTTGTACATGTGATACAAATTGCCACAGAGTAACAAATAATTGTGTCTATGTATGGTGTGGTTGATGGTCACAAGTGTATAACAAGTGTTCCTATTTATTTGAGCTACACAAAACAATGAAAATACCAAAAGAAAGAAAGAAAGAATGTATATGGATTATAATTATAAATACAAATCATCAATGAAGGTAAAAAAAAAAGAGAGAATCTATAAGTTGGATCATAAGTTTATACAGCTTCTTTCTTCAATCTATGTGTTGATCGTAACCTGCAAATTAGACAGGGGTTAGTAACAGGCTATGAAGCTCCGACACGGCTAAAGTAGGGTGTATCGCCGTGTCGGATACATGTTGGACACCGACACTCGTACGACACCCGGACGACACTTATCCAACACGTTTTAGATAATTTTCCTAAATTGAAAGTACTCAAACTGTTTTGATCGATTCTTTCTATGGTTGATTGAAAGTACTAAGTTTAAATAAACATAAATTATGCTTCTCATTAAACTATTTATAAATTGTGCTCACAAATTGCTTTATTTTATTAATATATAATGTATATATAGCCGTGTCCGTATCCTAAGTTTTTTACATTGTCCAGTGTCCGGTGTCCGGTGTCCGTGTCCGGGTCGTGTCCCGTATCCGTGTCCGGGCTTCATAGGTAACAGGTTATTGTATGTATTATAAATTATTAATTAATAAATAATAACTAAGCAAGCTCACCTTATGGTGACAGACGTGATGAATTGTCTTTCAAGCCAACAAAAACAGCAATGATAAATTTCACAAAACAAGTTGAGCAGCTTCTGCTGAGAATAAGATACTGATATTTGTGTGCCAATGTGTCATTAAATCATCTTCCAGTAGACCAGTGTGCACGGCATAGATAGTAAACTCCAACGATTGAACACGTTGCGTGTCAATAATCATCTCCTAGTACTCGTGCAAGTTGATAGAGACAAACTTGATTCTGATATTTTCATATTTTTCTGTCATATTTCTCGGCAAACTTTTTGAGCAATAATCTCTGGCGAAATGCCAAATATTTATCGAGAGTAGTTCCAGCCCATTGCTGGCAAAAGGATTCATCAGTTGGAACTAGAGATCCAAGAGGAAATGGCCCTTTTGGAGCTTTCTTTAGGTAAACCAAGAACTTATGACGAGGACGAATTCTCTGCTCCAAAGACAAGCTAAGGTACATCGGGTATTTAGTCAAGGATTGCACCTCATTGTGAAGTTCATTTATCAAGTACAAATACTTCGGCTTTAGATTAGCCTCCAAGGACAGAGATAGCACCTGTAAGCACAGTACATCAATAAGAACAAGCAATTGTGTTAGTCATATTATAAGAAGAAGAATTAACCAAAATATAATAAAATAAAACGACCACTATATAACATGATTTCGTTTTCCTTGTTCGTTTTATGCAAAGGGGAGAGTAGAATAAGGAAAATGACCTGTGTAAGGCTAGTCAAGATTTTCAAGATGTCTGCATTTTTCATTCCTATGCTCCTTAGGAAATTTATTCTTGGCAGCAATCCATCATCAATGCTGTAATGGAGAAGCTGAGGGTGCTTCTTCACCATCTTCACAATGCTCTCTTTTGGTGCACCCAACTCTTTGGTAAGGAACATAAATCGAGTATTCCATGAAATGTCAATACGCTGGACTAGAATTTGAGGACTCAATTGAATGACTTTACCCAAATCTTTTTCCTTGATGCCCACTTCCTCAATTAAATATCTCACCGTTGGTTTTAACGAATTCTCAACACTATAAGAAAAAAGGGACGGAGTAGAAGCAATAATTTGTCCTATTTTGGAACTAGGCACGCCGAGGCCCATCAAGAAAGCAACATGAGTCTTCAAATTGTTCTCCACCGTATACTCTAGAATTTGTGGTTGCCTCAAAAGGATTCTTCTTATATCTGTATGTTTGACCCCAAGACTTAATAAGTAATCAATCCTTTCTTTTGCAGAACATACATTAATTTGAAACGATGACATGTGCCTCTCGTAAATTTGGACGAATTGTGATTCCTTAATTCCAAAGGTGCTTAAGTAATCAAGAAGGGGTAACCATCTCACATCCAAAGCAATCTCTTCAGACAACTGCGGATATCTATTCTCCTTAGAATTTTTACCAAACTACAATAAATAAAAAAACAAAACTATGAATACAATATTCCATGGTACCATAATAAGTACATTAAATGACATCATTTGATACTAACTCTTGAACAGCTTATTGTATCATCATTTAGTACCTTTGCACTGTTATTTTGTTGTAATGATGCTATTCTCTGACTTCTGGGCAATCTACTGCTTTGTCTCTTGTTGGGAGATCTCACACCCTTATAATTTTCCTGTTGCCTAACTGTTTCAACACGAACAACATTATGCAACATTAAACTTCTATGAAGCACTTACACACACATTGGCAATGTACACACCACTGACAATCAACACCAACAATAATTTGAGAAAACGAAACAATCGAGCGTAACCACGTGTGTCGGAAACTGAGCACGCCTTTAATGTGAAGTGTCATTGATGCTACACAGTTCAACTTCCCCCTTAAAATTCGAACTAGTAAGTAGAAGTTTTTCAAGCATACCTGCAAGTGTCTTTGACTTCAATTTCTTGTCTTTAGCATCAAGATCAGGCGGCTCAGCAAATTCCTCCTAGATACAACAATTCAAATTCAACAACCAAAGCAAAAAATTTAAATCAATTCACTCAAATCAGAACTGCATCCAATATAATAGAAAAATGCAACCATTTATTTCAAACATTTTCTTTTGTTTTTGTTTTCACCACCAGTATTCGGCCCACTGGGTTGACTATTCCAGTTCAAGGCGAGTTCTAGCATCAAAACCCACTTCAACTTTTTCAATTTAAAATTTCAAAAATGATTAAAATAAAATAAAGTCTATTTTTAAAAAAATAGATTTATTTTGTAGAGATTTTGAAAAAAATCTAAAGTTGTTTTGTGTTTGTTTACAATTATAAAAATCATTTTTGAGAACAAACATATGGTTCATGTAGTTTAAAAAAATAGATTTTGAAAAAAGCTATTCAAAATAGCTTTTCATTTTGAAGGAAAAAATGATTTTAAAAAAATCTGAAACAAACACAAGTAAAATAGAAAAAATGATTTTTTTATGAAAAAAATAGATTTTTTTGAAAAAAAAGCTTAAACAAACGCACCCATAAAATACACCAATTTCATCATGGGTAGTGAAATTTCTTAACTCACATCAGAAAACCAATCAAACACAACTTCTCAATAAGAAAATCAGCAACATTGAAAACTAACATGCCCTCTTTCTTCAATTCAAATATACTACTTGGGAGTAAGATAAAAAGTTCAAGACTTTAACTAACAAATTGAAAAACCCACTTCAAATTTTCAATTGAAAACTCAAAAATGATTAACTCATAACACAATTGAAATATAAAATACAGAAATTTCATCATGGGCAGTAAAATTGAAAAACTCACATCAGAAGAAAACCAATCATCGTCATCATCATCTTCTTCTTCTTCTTCTTCATCTTCATCTTCATCATCCATTTCTTCATCAAAATCATACGGTGAGAGGAGTTTTCCATAAGGTGATTTTCTGTTGGTTTTGATAATATTGGGATTGGAATGATAGGAAAGAACAGTGAAGTTGGTTCGTCTGAAAAAGGAAGAAGCAAAAGCATAATAATTTGAAGAAGGAGTTGGAACGAAGAGCATAGGATTGTAAAGAGATGAAAATGTTGTAGCCATTTTTGAAAGTAGAGAGAATATACTGAAAAACCCTAATCCAATCTTAATTCAAAGAATCTACAAACTGTTACAACCAGTCAGAGGTTTATCTTCTCTCAGGTTTTGACTTCAGTTTGATTTTCTTATGAAGTATGCTCATGAAACTGTGTCGTTTCAATGTGGAGCTAAATAAATGAATCATATATGGAAAATGACACCCCAAAAATATTATGTGTGTGTGTTTGGTATAATTTTTGAATTAGGCAAAAACAATTTTAGAGACAAGAATAAATTAATGAATTTTTATAAAAGAATAACTAATTAAGTATTAATCATTATTTCATTGTAATCGGAAGTTGATTTATTTTTATTTATATAGAGACAAGATTATCCACTGCCGAATGCCGTAGCTATTATTTTTATTGGATTAGAAACACCTCAAAGAATAAAATAGTTGATTCAAAGATTTAAAGTTACTCTTATCTAAAATGATGATCAAATTTTTAACTCTTAATTATAAGAGGATATTTTAATCGTTCAATCATACCCCATCCCATTAGAATCAGTTGAATTGTTATGTATATATTTTAAATTTTCAATCTACAAATATAAAAAGTCTATCTTTCGGTCCATCAAATATTGTGTGGTGGCGTGAGAATGTGACCCTGTGGGCTGAAAAAAGCCCACGTAGCATTTACATAACAATTGGTTATTGTTCTGAGCTTTGTGAGCTGAAAATTAAGTTGAGTGTTAGTTGATTTACTATGGATGCATTGGTTTGTTGTTCTCTACCATCCTTAACTACTTCGAAAGCTAGGAACATAGTTACACGTAATTGTTGTTCCTTAACAGTGACAAAAAGCAGTAATTTATGGGTTAAGAATGCAAAAACAACAAGGAGAAGAAGAACAAGCTTAGGTGTTGTGTCTGTAAATGATGTAACCACAGTACTTGACCCAGCTCCAGCAGAAATCACATGGCAAATTGTAGTTGGAACTATAGGTAAAATCTATCACACCTTTTGTGTTTACTTTAATTAATTTTTTGTTGTTACAATTTTCAAGAATAATCTATTCAGGGAATGTGGAATTTAATCGAAAGATAAGTAAAATCTGATTAAAAATTATTTTAGACCGGATTCAAAATCACATTCTTTTCAATTTTTATACATAGAAAGAGAAAAGTGTACGTACTTCACGAGCATAATTCAGTTAATAGAGAAATCATACAATATATATAAGGGCCGATGCTTGAATACGAGATTCTCCACTTATTTAATTGTGAGAAAAAAGAAAATGAGAAATGTGTATTGTGTTATTTGGGTTTTTGACTTTGTGTTGTTTTCTTGTTTTGAATATTGTAGCTGGGATTACACCATTTGTGGTGGCTGGGATTGAATTTAGCAAGAGAATTGTAAGTCATTTCTTTGGTTGATTGATTATTGCTAGCTCATATAAATTATGAATCTCATTCTTGTGTATTTTTTGTATACCATTTTAAATATTTGTTATAGATTGCTCAAAAAGAATGTGAGACATGTGGTGGATCAGGACTTGTGTTTATGGAAAAGAACTACTTTCGTTGTCCAGAATGTGGTATGTTAGTTTATTGCATTTTAATCATCCTAAATTCCTAATTATAAGTTATATGTGTGATATTGATTAATTATACATAAATCCTTCTTCATATGCTATCTATTTTAGGTGGATTTCTTCCTTGGCAGTCTTGGAAAAGATTCTTCTCTGGTTAATGTATTTTACAACATTATATTGTACAAATAGTTTGCAAATACATTTTAGCACAAATTCTATTATATTTTTGGCAAAATATCATACACAAATTTTAGACATCATGTAAACCATGTAAGGATTATCAATACAAACTTTATTATTACGAGCATCATACACCTTTATGGGATGATTGAATTTTATTTGCTACATTTATTTCAATCGTTCCAATTGATAAGTGATGACAAGAAAACTTGTTTGCTTAGGCAATGCGTATCAAAGACGACGAGTAATAGGAATCAAGCATAGATCATGTTTTCTTCCTACAGTAATCCCAAATATCTCGGTCATATCAAGTTCTTCATTCTTCATTCCGTTGGGAAGCTTCCAATCAAAGTGGTAAAGTAACCGAGCAAGAGGTAGTTCAACGTTGGGTATGCCAAATGCAATGCCAGGACACATCCTCCTTCCAGCACCAAACGGTATGTATTCAAAATCTGTACCTTTGAAATCAATAAGGCTATTAGCAAACCTCTCAGGTTTAAAACTCTCACCTTCAACCCAATACCTTGGATCTCTTCCAATAGCCCAAGCATTGACCATGATCCTTGTCTTAGCTGGGATCTCATACCCATTAATTTGGCATTTCTCCCTACTTTCTCTTGGAAGTAACAGTGGTAGGGAAGGATGTAGCCTCATTGTTTCTTTGATGACACACTTTAAGTATATCAATTGGTGCAACTCTGTCTCATCCACAAACCCCTTTCCATCAAACACTCTTCTTACCTCAGCTTGTGCTTCTTCCATCACCTTTGGATTCTTTAGCATCTCAGACATTGCCCATAACACAGCCCCCGACGATGTTTCACCACCACCGGTGAACAAGTCCTGTAAATGCATTTTCGTCACATAAAACACAACAAAAAACAAGTTATTAATTTGATGTTCTCTCCAAAACACTATGACTAACCTGGATGATTGCTTTCATATTATCATCAGTCAACTGATGTTCTGAGCGATAACTTTCTTGTTGAATATTGAGAAGAACATCAACTAAATCTTCATCCTTGCTTGCTTCTTTGTGATTGCGTTTATGATCATCGATGATGTCTTGCAATATCACATCAAGAACTCTTGTAGCTTTTTCAAGTTTGGTCTTCGCCTTACTCACCCTTCGAAGCATTTTAATAGAAGGATAGAAATCAACAATACTAAACTCCCCCAAAAGCCTCGATGCTTCCTCGATTGCTAAATTAAATGCGGCTAGTTCGTGCTTTTTCCTTTTCCCAAAAGTTGCCTGCGCTGTTATCCCATATGTCGTTGCCATAACCATCTGAGTGAGATTAACAACGGATCCTTCACTTGCAGATATTGATTTAACAAGATTTGACACTTCTTCCCCTCTTATGTATCTAAATGATTGGACGCGCTTCGCACTTAATAGCTCTAATGCGCATACCTTTCGTATTTGCCTCCAGTATTCTCCATATGTAGAGAAGACAATATTTGTATTATTGTAACTGAGTATTGTGGCTAAAAAAAGGTTTGGCCTATCACAAAAGTTAAGATCATTTGTTTTCATAATCTCTTTGGCCATTTCTGGTGAACTAACTATTATGTATGATACCTCTCCTAGTTTTAGGTGCATTAATGGTCCATATTTATCTGCCAAATCTTTGAAGCAGCGATGAGGCAATGAGCTAGTGATAATTTGGTGTATGTTTCCTATGAGGGGCAGAGTCCATGGTCCTGGTGGTAAATTGATGGTAGAATTTTTACAACTATGTCTTTTAACTATTTTGAATAATACTAATAGGAAGATCAGAAAGGAGGCCAAAAAGGTAATATTAGAAAAAGGGTTGTGAAGCTCCATGATTGTAGTTTTGTCCTTGAGGAACTATATGGCTAGATGAAGGATTCTTCTATGCCAAAGTCTCATATATTCATCTGCATTTTCAAGACAATGAAGACATGTTAATTAGTATAATATGGTAAGAGTCTTGAATTTCTTAAGCATGTGGTTAAGGGGTCTGATTTTTTTATCTTACGTACGAATAAAATTCAATTAGAAGAAGAGAATGCATATGCCGCACAAGTTCATCAATGACGATTAGCCAAACATTAACTGCGGTAAAAACTTTATAGATTTATATTTCATTAGTGAAGCAATCATACTTAATAAACATGACATATGCATGTGACTCTTATTAAGTATATTGCTTAGTCTTCAATGACTTATTACATTTGATCCTATCATTTTAAAATTATTAACATTTTAAAATAAGTTGTCTTATTCATTTGTAATATATTTCATTTCATATGCCCATGAATAAAACAATTACTAACATTTTAAAATAAGTTGTATTATTGGAGTATCAAAATACAAACACAGCATTTGACTTCGTTTCTGTTTATTTTCACTATAAAGCTCATGATTTATTTAGTGTCTCTAAATGATTATATTATCTACGTATTACATATGTCAAAGTCTTTGGAGGGGAAGAGTCAACTATATTTATGGTATAGTAGGAATGAATTGAACATGTATTGTTTGATTTTCAGGAAAGACAAAACTTCTACAAGAAGGAGAGCAGAGAAGATTGTGAAGTGACAATACTGGATCGCCTATTATATAAGAGAAAGGTTCAGAATGTTACTAAGGTGAAGTCTTAGATTTCATTAATTAGTGTAGGTATAACGCTGATTTGAATTGACCGATACAATAATTATGTCACACGGTTACTCTTTTTGATCGTCTGATTTTAAATTGTGATGTCTATTTTTTTTTTAAAATGAGTGCAACACCCTAAATATATTAAAAGAAAATAAAAATAGTTTAAAATAGTTTATAGTTTATTTTATGTAATCTCAATCATCCAATTTTAAAATCAAAATTTGAGATTTAAAATAGGCGATCGCATCCGTACATATCCTACTGACGTAACAAGTGGCAATGAGATTTTTTTTCTTCTATGGTAAACACTTAAGTTCTAATATTTGCAAATGCATCCTTCTATGTTCATAACATCCTTCAATTCTAAGGTTTGGTAATATATTTTTTGGTCGAGACCGGGGTATCCACCGCCAAACACAGTGACTATTCACTCGCTAGATTGGAGGCACCTCGAAGGGTGGGATAGCTGGCCCAAGGATTTAAAGCTGCTTCATACCCAAGGTGAGGATCGAACCCTCGACCCTTGGTTAAGAGAGGATGAACCCCATACCGCTCAACCACATCCCTTGGGTTATATATTTTTTGTATTTAAAAGTACTTATCTTTTTTTTTTTGTATTTTAAACTAAAATATTTTAATATAGTTTGTACTTTATACTTATCTTCATTTTACATAGTATATTTTGATTTTTTTTTTATCGAGAAAAATCTCTATTTTTTCTTCATTAGTATTAAGCCACTTTTTTTAATAAGAGCTTCAGAGAATATATGTTTGACCGTATTTATTACTTAAGGGAAAAGTAAAGCTAAAATAAAGTCAGGTCAAACAAACACAAACTCTTCTCTCGAGTCTCGACCTTCTTTTGCCACTAGCTTTCATGCCTAAAATATAGGCTAGGCATTCAAATTTTGAATTTGTTTATATATTTTTAAAATATTTGTTTGTAATAATCAAGTACTTCGTAAATGCCGAAATTGTTATGCATGACGTCTATGATCGGAATTCGATCCCTGGTCACTCTACTTTCGTCTATATACCAAAATTAAAAAAATGATATAATGTCATACATGTGGATTCGAGTCTCGCGTCACTACATTTTTGTTGCAATTATTCAATGACTTGCTATTCTCATTGATTTTTTTTCTCTAATTTTTTTAGGTAATTAAGGTACTTGGGTGAAATTGATTTTCTCACAACTCTTCTTGCTATGCTATTTATTTTAGGTAACTAGGCTTTGATGGGGAATGCATAAAAAGCAAATTTCCCAATTCTTAAGATGATATCGAGCTAGTGTTGAATACCAATCTACAAACTATGTGAATGAAATGTAGAGGAGATCATATGAGTTGAACTTGAATAATGGCTTGTAAAGAAAATTAAAGAAGGGTTATTATGCTTAAAATGGTTAAGTAAGAGTAATGTAAAATCCTTTTCAAGAAGATGAATAACAATCAAAAACATAACCGTCAAAGAAGGATTGTAAAAAAGTGTGGCTGGTAAAGCAATCCGTGAATAAGAATTAAGGTGCAATTAATTCAAGAATTTGAATATGCCATAGTGTCAAAGTTGAGTACATAAAATCCTTCTTCATGTGTCACATGTTTAAGGTGGATTTTTTTGTAACCCTCTGGTTTTTATCGGGAGAGGCCATAGTAGTCCAAAGTTCTGGTGAGTTCTTTATCTGTCATATGTTGTATGTGGATTTTCTTTTTTTGACTCTAGGTGGATTTTGTGACTTGATAATTTGGTAAAAATTTCTTCTCTGCACTACAAAAAATGCGCCAAACTGCGGCGGTTTTTAAGCTATTTGCGGCGGTTTTCAACCTCTGCAGAATGTTTGCGGCGGTTTTTAAAACCCCCGCTTAATGGTCTCCCATAAATTAATTGCGGCGGTTTTATTGAACCGCTGGTATCCTGAAAATATATTGCGGCGGTTTGATTGTGGAGATTTATAACCCCCGCAAAATAGAAAAAAAATAGGTAAAAAAAAAATCCCAAAATACTCAATTTTGTTTTTAAATTGTAGTTGTACAATTCATAAATCATAATAGATAAAATTTACTATCATTAAAAAATTATTGTATTACACTTTAAAATTCTTAATAACCAAAAAAAACATAAAACAATGCTAGAACTTAGAAGCACCATATGAACATTCTAATTGTCAAATCAACACAGGAAGACCAGAATTCCCAGCACAAGCATATCAAACCAGAGCCTCCTACATAAGATTGAATCAGATATAAACTAATCCAATTCAACATTAGATATTGAAAAGTAGTCACTAAGTCCATGACCACAATTGGACTATGGAGGTGCATCTAAATCCAATTCAATAAGAGTTTAGGAAATGTTAATATCACTAAAAAACCCAAGTCTTGCTTTATACAATAACACCTATTCATTTATGTTTGCTTCAAAAAAAAAAAACCTATTCATTTATGTCCATAAACTAGATGATCATCTTCTTGTATCCATAAGCACGAATTTAGGCTCACTTGCATCATCAGTTTATATAACAACGTCAAAAAATCACATATAGGCTACAACACCACAAGACACTTAATCTAAAAGTGGCAGAAGAGGGGGGATAAGAGAAAAAACTACATTCAACATGCCTTTTGCAGAAACTAAGAAAGATAAGAATAAATTTTGAATAAATTATTAATTAAAAGGGACATATTTGATCACCTTAATGTTTCCAGCTTCTTTATTTGCTTTAATAATCTTGACCTGGTCCTCAATTAGTAGTCTACAAGCCGCACATGTCACAATATCAACTTACTCGATTGCCTTCAAAAGAGTTTCGTGATCATTTCAAGACACACCAAACCTACAACCTGACGGGAATCAAAAAGCCCATTGCTGCAATGATCAGCTGTTATTATAACATAAATTCCCAAGTCTCTTGTGAACATATTATAGAATTAAAAATAACAACAATCAACAAAATGCAAGGAGTAGAAAAAACAACAAACCTTGTTGTATGAACGCTCCCCAACACCAGGCATAGTCACAACAAGATTCAAATAATAAGCTAATTTTAGTGCATAATAAGCTAATTTTCAAATAATAAAGAAAACAACATTCAAAGATCAGATCTAAACAACATGTCAAATACTCAAATACCATCAAGTTTTAACTATACTAAGTCCTTATGTAAACACTTTCATCCCTAAGTAACAATCACAATATGATGCTTAGCTACAGTAGTTGCTATTAATGATTTTGATGTGCAGATATTTTTTAAGTTCCAAACATGTACTCATGTAAACTAAACAAATACTAACAAAAAGGAGAACAGTAGACTACCTCAACAAACCCCTTTCAGAAGCAATAACCAACACTAAACAAATACCATGTGATGATACAAGAATCCCCTTTCAGAAACAATAATCGACACCAAGGACTAGTCTTAACTAATTCAAATCAAAGAACGACAGATTACCTTAACAAACAAGTTCCCTGTACTACTTTAATTTCCTTGCAACAGGATAATGACGCGACCACATAACCCTTATCGCCTTTCCATTCAAGGTAGAAAGATTATTCCGCTTAATTGCAAAAAATTCTGCAAAACCAAAACCAAAAAGGACAAAACAGATTAACAGAGTAAACACTCATAAGAAGCAAATAAACAACATCAAGAATCATCATCATAATCAATATCATTATAATAAAGATAATTTGATAGAAAGAAGAAATCAGAGCAAGCAACATCTTCACCAAAACTGTGAGACAACCTCACAGCATGCTTCCTAGCAAGACAACCTCATGATAAAGACATTACAATCACTTTCTTCATACTAGCTTGGAAGCAATGGCCAAATAAATATGAGATACTAGCTAGTACATTCCAATACTCTGCTCATGTCCTTTCACTATATAACATGTTCTTCCAAATTCATTCTTATGTCTGAAAAGCCAATCCTTATTCCTAAATGATGCAAGAAGTCAAACTAAAACAAAGTTTTCCTACCTCCTCCAAATTGCAAATTCAATAACACACCCTAAATTAATACTCGTAACAAAATGTATTATACATGATGAGACTATACATGATGGAACTTAAAATCAATTATGGTGAGCAAAAGTTACCTCAACGACTAGATGTTCAAGGACGGCGGTGGGATAAGATCTCATTTCCATTAACTTAAGCAAGCCTGCAACAAAATCAAAGAAAACACTAAAGATATCACAAACCTTAGTGTACCTTTAAACCATCAATATTGTGGGAAAACTGCCAAATCAGCACTATTGCAACAAAATCATCGACATAGCATGCAGTGTTGATGTTGAAATGAACAAATAAACATTACATATCTCATAGCACTATAATTAGGGTTTTATTTTACTATAATTAAGGTTTTATCTTACTATTCCCAAATTCAATTTACTGAATGTTCCAGATCTCATAACAAAGAATAATCAAAGAGAAGAACACAACAAAAAAATTGAAGATCGCAATCAACAAAGAGATTTACCCCAAAGCTGAGACAAGGGTTCTGAGAGTGGCGTTGAGAATGAGTGGCGGTGATACCGAGGCAGAAGGAGAAGGAGTGACGGTGGTTCCGAGATGGAAGGAGAAGTGACGGTTGTGTCGACACGAAAGGAGAAGAAGTTACGGTGGTGCCGAGAACGAAGGAGAGGGAACGACGGTGGTGCTGCGACGGGAAGAGAGAATAGGACTTCATGAGGGATGAAAAACTGAGGGAATTGAAAATTTAGGGGAGAAAATAATGTGCGTAGAACGAAAAAATAACTAAATTGAGTCATTAATTTGGGGGAGTTATAATTCCCCGCTAAACCACAAAGGTGTTTCCTCATAGATCACTTTTGAACACAATTTACGGGGGTTTTACTAAACCTCTTCTAAAATACCGCCGCAATCAGACGCGTTTTTTGTAGTGCTGACTAATTTCATTCTTATAGACTTAATACAAAATTGTACAACTATACTTCAACCGTTTATTACAACTGCACTTTAGGAACACCATACATCTTATAGGGAGAAATGAATGTTATTTAGTACATTTATCCAAAGTTTCTCCAATTACCGATTACTGAAAGTGAAAGTAGTATAAGGAGATTAAACACTTATGAAAATGTATGTTTAGGCAATACATATATTAAGCACGACGAGTAATTGGAATCAAGCATAGATCATGTTTTCTTCCTACGGTAATCCCAAATATCTCGGTCATATCAAGTTCTTCATTCTTCATTCCGTTGGGAAGCTTCCAATCAAAGTGGTAAAGTAACCGAGCAAGAGGTAGTTCAACGTTGGGTATGGCAAATGCAATGCCAGGACACATCCTTCTTCCAGCACCAAATGGTATGTATTCAAAGTCCGTGCCTTTGAAATCAATAAGGCTATTAGCAAACCTCTCAGGTTTAAAACTCTCACCTTCAACCCAATACCTTGGATCTCTTCCAATAGCCCAAGCATTGACCATGATCCTTGTCTTAGCTGGGATCTCATACCCATTAATTTGGCATTTCTCCCTACTTTCTCTTGGAAGTAACAGTGGTAGGGAAGGATGTAGCCTCATTGTTTCTTTGATGACACACTTTAAGTATATCAATTGGTGCAACTCTGTCTCATCCACAAACCCCTTTCCATCAAACACTCTTCTTACCTCAGCTTGTGCTTCTTCCATCACCTTTGGATTCTTTAGCATCTCAGACATTGCCCATAACACAGCCCCCGACGATGTTTCACCACCACCGGTGAACAAGTCCTGTAAATGCATTTTCGTCACATAAAACACAACAAAAAACAAGTTATTAATTTGATGTTCTCTCCAAAACACTATGACTAACCTGGATGATTGCTTTCATATTATCATCAGTCAACTGATGTTCTGAGCGATAACTTTCTTGTTGAATATTGAGAAGAACATCAACTAAATCTTCATCCTTGCTTGCTTCTTTGTGATTGCGTTTATGATCATCGATGATGTCTTGCAATATCACATCAAGAACTCTTGTAGCTTTTTCAAGTTTGGTCTTCGCCTTACTCACCCTTCGAAGCATTTTAATAGAAGGATAGAAATCGACAATACTAAACTCCCCCAAAAGCCTAGATGCTTCCTCGATTGCTATATTGAACGCGGCCAGTTCATGTTTTTTCCTTTTCCCAAAAGCTGCCTGCGCTGTTATCCCATATGTCGTTGCCATAACCATCTGAGTGAGATTTACAACGGATCCTTCACTTGCAGATATTGATTTAACAAGATTTGCCACTTCTTCTCCTCTTATGTATCTAAATGATTGGACGCGCTTCGCACTTAATAGCTCTAATGCGCATATCTTTCGTATTTGCCTCCAGTATTCTCCATATATAGAGAAGGCAATATCAGTAGCATTATAACTAAATATTGTAGACAAAAAAAGGTTTGGCCTATCACAAAAGTTGAGGTCCTGTGTTTTCATAATCTCTTTGGCCATATCTGGTGAACTAACTATTATGTATGATACCTCTCCTAGTTTTAGGTGCATTAATGGTCCATATTTATTTGCCAAATCTTTGAAGCAGCGATGAGGCAATGAGCTAATGATAATCTGATATATGTTTCCTATGAGAGGCAGAGTCCATGGTCCAGGTGGTAAACTGATAGTAGAATTTTTACTACTCTGGCTTTTAACTATTTTGATTAACACCAATAGGAAGATCAGAAAGGAAGCCAAAAAGGTAATCATAGAAAGAGAGCTGTGAAGCTCCATGATTGTGGGTTTGTCCTTGAGGAACTATATGGCTAGATGAAGGATTCTTCTATGCCAAAGTCTTAAATATTCATCTGCATTTTAAAGACAATGAAGACATGTTAATTACTATAATATGGTAAGAGTCTTGAATTTCTTAAGCATGTGGTTAAAGGGTCTGATTTTTTTTATCTTACGTATGAATAAAATTCAATAAGAAGAAGAGAATGCATATGCCGCACAAGTTCATCAATGACGATTAGCCCAACGTTAACTGCGGTAAAAACTTTATATATTTATATTTCATTATTAGTGAAGCAACCATACTTAAAATGACATATGCATGTGACTTTTATTAAGTATATTGCTTAGTCTTTAATGACTTATTACATTTGATCCTATCATTTTAAAATTATTAACATTTTAAAATAAGTTGTCTTATTCATTTGTAATATATTTCATTTCATATGCCCATGAATAAAACAATCTAACATTTTAAAATAAGTTGTATTATTGAAGTATCAAAATACAAACACAGCATTTGACTTCGTTTCTGTTTATTTTCACTATAAAGCTCATCATCTATTTGGTGTCTCAAAATGATTATCTATGTACTATATATGTCAAAGTCTTTGGAGGGGAAGAGTCAACTATATAGTAGGACTGAATTGAACATATATTTGAATCTTAAGGTACATGGTTTGATTTTCACATAAGGCAAAAATTTTACAGGAAGGAGAGCAGAGAAGATCGTGGAGTGACAGTGTTGGATCGCCTACTATATAAGAGAAGGGTTCGGGCTGTTACTAAGGTAAAGTCTTAGGTTCATTAATTTGTGTTGGTACAACCCTGATTTGAATTTGACTGACACAATAATTATGTCACACTGTTACCCTATTTAAAATTGTGATGTTTAATTTTTTTTAAATGGGTGCAACACCCTAAATATATTAAAAGAAAATAAAAATAGTTTATTTTGTGTAGTCTCAATCATCCAATTTCAAAATCAAAAGTTGAGATTTAAAACAGCGTAGAACTGCGTAACATAATTACTTTAGGCAATTGCATCGGTACATATCCTATTGACGTAACAAGTGGCAAGGAGAAAAAAAATTTCTATGGCAAACACTTAAATTCTAATATTTACAAATACATCCTTCTATATTCATAGCATCCTATACAATTCTAAAACTCTTCTCTCGAGTCTCGACCTTCTCTTGCCACCCGCCACTTTCATGCCTAAAATATAGGATCTCAAATTTTGAATTTGTTTATATATTTTTAAAATATTTGTTTGTGATGTTCAAATATTTAGTAAATGCCGAAATTGTTATGCATGACGTCTTTGACCGGAGTTTGATTTCTGATCAATCCACTTTCGTCTATATACCAAAAAAAATAAAAAGATAATGATATAATGTCGTATCTGTGGATTTGAGTATCATGTCGCATACTACATTTGTGTTGCAATTACTCTATTCAATAACTTGCTATTCTCATTGATTTTTTTTTCTCTAATTTGTTTAGGTAATTAAGGTACTTGTGTGAAATTGATTTTCTCGCTATTTATTTTAGGTAACTAAGGTTCGATGGGGAATGCATAAAAAGCCAATTTCTCAATTCTTAAGATGATATTGAGCGAGTATTGAAGAATACCAATCTGCAAACTATGTGAATGAAATGTAGGGGAGATCATATGAGTTGTACACATTATGAATTTTGTTGAGACTGAGTGTGTTTTTAGATGTGGCCATGGGTAGCTTAACTTAACTTTAGGAAGACTAGTGTGGTGCTTAGTGGTAGGTTCTTGCTTTGTTAAGGTGGATTTCTTTTTTAACCCTCTGGTTTCTATCAGGATGGGCCTTAGTTGTTCAAAGTTCTGGTGAGTTCTTCATGTGTCACATGTTTAACGTGGATTTACTTTTTTTGACTTAAGGTGGATTTTGTTGATGATTAGGCTAATTTCATTCTTATAGACTTATACAACATTGTACAACCATACTTCAACTGTTTATTACAACTGCATTTTAGGAACACCATACATCTTATCTTATAGGGAGAAATGAATGTTATTTAGTACATTTATCAAAACATGCCAATTACCGAAAGTAGTATAAGAAAATTAAACACTTATGAAAATGTAATTTTAGGCAATACATATATTAAGCACGACGAGTAATTGGAATCAAGCATAGATCATGTTTTCTTCCTACAGTAATCCCAAATATCTCGGTCATATCAAGTTCTTCGTTCTTCATTCCGTTGGGAAGCTTCCAATCAAAGTGGTAAAGTAACCGAGCAAGAGGTAGTTCAACATTGGGTATGGCAAATGTAATGCCAGGACATATCCTTCTTCCAGCACCAAATGGTATGTATTCAAAGTCCGTGCCTTTGAAATCAATATGGCTATTAGCAAACCTCTCGGGTTTAAAACTCTCAGCATCAACCCAATACCTTGGATCTCTTCCAATAGCCCAAGCGTTAACCATGATCCTTGTCTTAGCTGGGATCTCATACCCATTGATTTGGCATCTCTCCCTACTTTCTCTTGGAACTAACAACGGAAAGATAGGATGTAGCCTCAATGTTTCTTTGATGACACACTTTAAGTATATCAATTGGTGCAACTCTGTCTCATCCACAAACCCCTTTCCATCAAACACTCTTCTTACCTCAGCTTGTGCTTCTTCCATCACCTTTGGATTCTTTACCATCTCAGACATTGCCCATAACACAGCCCCCGACGATGTTTCACCACCACCAGTGAACAAGTCCTGCAAAGGGATTAACATAACACAATCTATTATCTAATCCAAAATGCATTTTTTTCCATTCCACACAACAATAAACAATTATTTTTTTAACTTTAGGAAATTTACCTCTAAACATATGCAAATTTATAAATTCTTTTTGTAAAAATAAACTTGTTTGCATGTTTGTTGTAGACTCACCTGTATTACTGCTTTCAAATTTTCATCAGTCAACTGATGTTTTGAGTGATTACTTTCTTGCTGAATATTGAGAAGAACATCAACTGAATCTTCATCCTTGCTAGCTTCTTTGCGATTGCGTTTATGATCATCGATGATGTCTTGCAATATCCCATCAAGATCTCTTTGAGCTTTCTCAAGTTTGGTCTTCGACCTACTCAACCTTCGAAGCATTTTAATAGAAGGATAGAAATCAACAATACTAAACGCCCCCAAGAGCCTCAATCCTTCGTCGATTGCTAAATTGAACTCTTGTTCGTGTTTGTTCCTTTTCCCAAAAGCTGCCTGCGTTGTTATCCCATATATCGTTGCCAAAACCAACTGAGTGAGATTAACAACGGATCCTTCACTTGCAGATATTGATTTAACAAGATTCGACACTTCTTCATCTCTTATGTATTTAAATGATTGGACGCGCTTCGCACTTAATAGCTCTATTGTGCATATCTTTCGTATTTGCCTCCAGTATTCTCCATATATAGAGAAGGCAATATCTGTATTATTGTAAGTGAGTATTGTGGCTAAAAAAAGATTTGGCCTATCACAAAAGTTAAGATCATTTGTTTTCATAATCTCTTTGGCCATTTCTGGTGAACTAACTATTATGTATGATACCTCTCCTAGTTTTAGGTGCATTAATGGTCCATATTTATCTGCCAAATCTTTGAAGCAGCGATGAGGCAATGAGCTAGTGATAATTTGGTGTATGTTTCCTATGAGGGGCAGAGTCCATGGTCCTGGTGGTAAATTGATGGTAGAATTTTTACAACTATGTCTTTTAACTATTTTGAATAATACTAATAGGAAGATCAGAAAGGAGGCCAAAAAGGTAATATTAGAAAAAGGGTTGTGAAGCTCCATGATTGTAGTTTTGTCCTTGAGGAACTATATGGCTAGATGAAGGATTCTTCTATGCCAAAGTCTCATATATTCATCTGCATTTTCAAGACATTGAAGACATGTTAATTAGTATAATATTAGTCCTAATATAAAATTAATACAATATATATTAACAATAACATAAGCATGCACGTTCTAAGTTTAGAGATATCATTGATTAGCAAGATAAAATAAACAATATTATGTCCTGAAATTTCGTAGTTCAACTGACAAAAAAATACTAAAATTGTTAGATTGGACGCACATGACTGAAGTTAGATCCCCGATCCTTCCACTTTATGTGTGAATTTACGATGACTTTGTCATTGCTTCTATGTATACAAAAAAAACAATATTATAAACAATAAATTAGTTTATCAATGACGATTAAGCATTATAAGAAAATTCATATTTATATCATAAATATAAAAAATAAATAATTGAGAGCAACATTTGTTTCCATTAGTGCACCAACCATACTCAGATACTCTCCCTCAACACGCCACGTGACTCTAGTCTTCGATGGCTTATTAAATTTGTAGTTTATTTCATATTCATATTAGGGTGGTCCACATATGAATAAAACAATTCTTAACATTGTAATAATTTAGTTATGAGAAAATAATCCACCTTTTATTCTTTCGTAATGAAGAATAGTCATCACTGACGACTATGATCCGGTTCTAAATATAAGAGAACTTTTACTTTTTAGATTTATGAAATGATTGATGTATTTGGACCATAATATGAACCAAATACATCAAACATTTTATAAATTTAAAAAATAAAAGTTCTTTTATATTTAGGACCGGAAGTAGTAATAAACAAAAGATAAAACAAATTAAAACTTTGAACTCTGAAGCTCTTTATCTACGCTTTTTATCTACTTGGTGTCTCTATGTCAAAAGTCATTGGAGGGGGAATTCCCATCAATTTACTCAAAAAGCCAACGTTTGTTATTGATCAGGTATTGACATTGTATAAATACACCAACGTAACGTCATAGAAAGATTTCTTTTCAAATAAGTATTTAGATGATGTACTCTCTCTATTTTAAAATAATTGTCTGTTTAATAATACTTCTGTTCTTTTTTACTCGTCGTTTTAGAAAAAATGTATATTGTTTCAAAAAAATAAAACAAAGTTTGGTCAATAAAATAGAATAGAAAAGAGGGTATAATAAAACAAATAATTGTCAAAACAACAAATAAAAATGAACACAAATATTTTTTTTCTAAAACGACAAAAAATGAATGGAGGTAGCATTATTTTATTTGTTTTAAAATAATTGTCACTCTAAAGTCTAGAATATCAATACAATATTTATTATTACTTTTTCTTTTATTATATCATTATTTATTGAATTTCATCTAACTTAACTATTCTAATAAATACAATTAATAAGGATACTTTAATAAATGATATTCATTTTACCATTAAAATTAACACAATTAATCACATGCTACATACATAATTTCTGAAGCAACACTCAGTCGCCATCTGAAGCCCGCTGTATTCCATGTTGCAGCCGCCATTGTAATCTCTATTGTTGGTTGAAGGTTGATTTTGCACCTATGTGAAATGTGTATTGTGTTATTTGGGTTTTTGACTTTGTGTTGTGTTCTTGTTTTGAATATTGTAGCTGGAATTACACCTTTTGTGGTGGCAGGGATTGAACTTAGCATAAGAGAATTGTAAATCATTTTTTTGGCTGATTGATTATTGCTTGCCCATAAATTTTCTTGTGTATTTTTGTATACCATTTTGAATATTTTTTATAGATTGCTAAAAAATAATGTGCAAGTGGAGAGGATCATAACTTGAGTTTAGGGGAAAATAGTTCTACACACAAAATTTGAACTTTTATTGACACTTTTGTCTGTCACTATAAGTCAAATTTCTTGTAACTTAAGTGAAAACACATACAAAGTGTAACATTTTAAATATAAAAGGGGTAAAAATAGAATATTAAATGGTTTGTAGGAGTGAGGGGATAATTATAGGGGTGGGAGAAAAAAATTGTTTTTTTATTTTATAAACGGATGAAAAAATTTCTTATGTTTATTGCATTTTAATCATCCTAAATTCTTAATTATAAGTTTTTTTTTTAATAAAATTTCTTAACTATAAGTTACTTGTGTGATTTTGATTAATAATATCACCTCACAACCCTTCTTCATATGCTATATATGTGGGTTTCTTCCTTGGCAATCCTGGAAAATATTCTTCTCTTATTATTAATGTATTTTACAACATTGTACAAATAGTTTGCAGATACATTTTAGCACAAATTCTAGATTTGTGGCACAATATCATACACAAATGTTAGACGACATGTATGTGTAAAGATTATCAATACAAACTTTGTTATTAAGATCATCATACAGACATACACCTTTATTGGAAAATTGAATTTTAATTATTTGCTACATTTATTTCAATAGTTGTCCAATTAAAATATATATGCGACGCACGGGTCAAAGTCTAGTTTATTACAATAGCTGTCCAATTGATAAGTGACAACGGGAAAATATGTTTATACTTATCAAATACGACGAGTAATAGGTATCATGCATAGATCATGTTTTCTTGGTACTGTCATACAAAATATTTCAGTCATATCTAAATCTTCATTCTTCATTCTGTTTGGAAGCGTCCAATCAAAGTGGTAAAGTAACATAGCAAGAAGCAACTCAACATTGGATAAGGCAAATGCTCTACCTGGACACATTCTCCTCCCGGCACCAAATGGTATGAATTCAAAGTCGTTGCCTTTGAAATCAATTTGGCTATTGGCAAATCTCTCGGGTTTAAAACTCTCAGCTTCAACCCAATATTTTAGATCTCTTCCGATGGCCCGAGCATTGATAAGCACCCTAGTTTTAGCCGGGATCTCATACCCGTTGATTTGACATCTATCCCTACTTTCTCTTGGTACTAACAATGGTGCAATAGGATGCAGCCTCAATGTTTCTTTGATAACAAGCTTTAAGTATATCAACAAGTGCAACTCTGCCTCATCTACATACCCTTTTTTATCAAACACTCTTCTTACTTCAGCTTGTGCTTCTTTCATTATTTTCGGGTTTTTTACAATCTCAGACATTTCCCATAACACAACCGCTGATGATGTTTGAGTACCAGCAGCGAACATGTCCTACAAATGGATTGACAATAATACTATCTATTATTTAAAGTAGCATGCATTCTCCCCATACAAAATATGCAAATTTTATAAACTAGTCTTTAAATTATGAAATAAATTTGGTAAAATGTTTGGTTGTAGACAAACCTGAATGATTGATTTTATATGCTCATCAGTCAAGGGATGTTGTAAAAGATCATTTTCATGTTGAATTTTGAGAAGAGTATCAACTATAACTTCATCCTTGTGAAAGCTTTTATGATCGTCGATGATGTCTTGCAATATTATATCGATTTTTCTATGAACCTTCTCAACTTTGATCTTAGCTCTATCTACCCTTTGAAGTATTTTAATAGAAGGATACAAATCAGCAATACAAAATCCTCCCAACAAACTTGCTATTTCCTCTATTGCTGATTTGAACATTTGTTCATGTTTGCACTTTTTACCAAAAATGGCACGCGCTGTAATCCCATGTGTCACTTGCGGAATCTTATGCGTGAGATTAACAACAGATCCTTCACTTGCAGATATTGATTTAACAAGATCCGACACCTCTTCTTCTCTTATGGATCTGAATGACTGAACGCGCTTTGAACTTAATAGCTCTATAATGCATATCTTTCGTAGTTGCATCCAGTGTTCTCCATGTATAGAGAATATAATATCGGTCGCATTGTAACTAAATATTGTGGCCAAAAGTAGGTTTGGCCTAAACAAAAGTTGAGGTCATGTGTTTTCATAATTTCTTTGGCCATTGGTGGTGAACTAACTATTATGTATGGTACCTCTCCTAGTTTTAGGTGCATTATTGATCCATATTTATCAGCCAAGTTTTTGAAGGAGTGATGAAGAAGTGAGTTGCTGAGAATAATCTGATGTATGTTTCCTATGAGGGGCAATGTCCATGGTCCTGGTGGTAAATTGACATTGGAATTTTTATAACTCAATCTTTTAACTATTTTGAGTAGCATCAAGAGGAAGATAAAGGAGGCCATGAAAGTGATGATTTTAGAAAAAGTGCTGTGAAACTCTATCATGGTAGTTTGATCCATGATGAGAAACTAACGATAGTTGGGTGTGTTACTTTAGCTTTAGGTTTTTATTCTCTTTATAAATGGTTTCTATGATCTCCTAAATGGACCTGATTCTAAGGTGGTCCAAAATCCATATATTAGGGGGGGACTTTGATATAAGGTAATCAAATTTTGTTGTAATAAAATTTTGTTTTAGATTGTATATTTAATTATTTTAAATTTTAAGTTAGCTTTTAACGTTTAAAAAGTTATGATATTATGTCATTGTATGCTATTAACGTGGATGTTGTGAATTTGTTCGCAGATGTATCTTTTTTAAGTTTTTAGCAATTTTAAATCTGTATTGTTCAATATAATCTATCAGTTTGAATGAATGAATGAATTTTGTTTTTATTTTGTTAAAAAGAAACTTATAATTTGATCTCTTTTTTTTTTACAATATAATTTGATTATATTACTAATGTTACAATAAATTAATATTTTAAAAAATTTTGTTTAAAATAATTATGAAATACGCATAATAACTGTAAGGGTGTCATGTGGACATTAAGACGGAATTAACTCAAAATTTGACAAAAATAATTAACTTATACTAACGTTCATGGACCAATATAATTGTAGCCATAGGTGTAATATTAAGTCAACATTAAAATTTTGGGTGATTAATTTTGTGATAAAATATTGTGAACTGATATTAGACAAATTAAGAAATTGTGAGTTTGACTCAGTTAGTAGGAACATTATACGTAATACAGTGAATGAAATTTGAACTTTATTCATTTTTAAAATAATATTTTGTATATATACTTATATAACATTAGTAACTACAACTATTTTGCTGGTTATATCAAAAATAGCTTGACATTATGTTTGTTATATCAAAAATAACAACAACTTTTTTTTAAGTATAATAAGAAAATCTTTTAGTTAGACTGAGTTTTATAATATTAAATACATCAGGCAGTTTGATTTTGCAATTAAATCATAAAAGAAAAAATGTCATTTTTCAATCGGATTGTGAAACTCTAGTAAAAGCAATCAACACGAATAATATTTTTAATAATAGTTAGAGCACGAGGGGGCAGCTTAGGAATTACACGTGAATTGGACACCACACTCTTACCCAAAACCTTAAGGCAATGGATTTATGGGTCCTCTCACTTATAAATGTTCAAGTCTCCACACTTTTAACCAATGTGGGACTTCCCCACACTTTTCATACTTCTCACACTTGACACTTCACTACTCACACTTGAATTTTTCAACAATTGTGAGTATATATAGTTCAGTTAATAGAAATATTGTATGTAATATATATAGGATCAAGCGCTTACTACTACACCAAAAGCAATTACGGTTAATGAGGGTGTAATTTAAGCATCGTGAGTTGGGATGTTAAGTCCATCAAATTTTAAGGGTGACGCTGAATTAATTCTAACAGTATCCAGGGATTAGAGTTCAAATTCTGATACAACCACTTATTCACTATAAAAATGTAGAATTTTAATCGCTAAATTATTTCACAAAAAATATTCCAAATAATATCTTTAAAATGTATTTCTCAAAATGTATTTTTTGTTTTCACTCAACAATGTAATAACTGGGCCGTTTATAGTTTGGCAAAACAGACCCATATATCTATACATATAATAAAGGGAAAACATTGTGTCTTGGTGTAGTCTTTTTTAATAATACTTAAAACGTCCTTAACGACTATTTTTTTAAACTTTAACTTCTATGATTTTTTTAATATTATTATTAACTTCTATAATTTATATCTCCTTAACTTTTATATTTGTGACTTAATTTGTTGTTTTCCAAAAACTAACTATTAATAACACAAATACGAATCATACAAACGGGCTCGGAAATGTCCGTTTAGCCCGCTAATATAAATAATAGAATATAGATAGATCATAAAAGCAACAACGAATAGATTTAAGTGATAAGTGATTTATGTTCAAAGAAGAAAAAAAGTGATTTGAGTCTTAAATAAATGGTAAATTTTTTATCTTTAGCGTCTGTCAAAATAAATTTATTAGTGATAAAATCTACTTTATGCATCTCAAGGATTTTTTTGATAGAGATTAGTCACTGTTTAAACTTTAAACGGTGAAAACTTCATAATCATATCATATCATATCATGATGAAAAACAATTCTAGATACAAAGAGATCTTATTAAGACTCCAATCTATGAACTTAGATGGTCCAAGCTAAAAGGACCCTAGCCTGGGATTCATATTAAAGGAGGGTTATTCATTACACAGTGGAGTTATTTATCATAGATTGGGATCATACATATATGTAACCAGAGTTCTCACGATTTAGATATTCTTTTATTACACTATATTTTTTATATGAAATTTTCATTATCGTTTGATAATTTTTATTGGAAAATATGTGGAATAATGGGGCACATAATATTATTATTTTTTGAAAGTGGGGCACATAATTTTTGTTGGATATAATAACTTATTTTTTATATGAAATTTTTTCTTCACATCAATGATCTAACTCAATAACGCTTTAATCAATATAAATTTTTATAAAATTTATCGTTGAATTGAAATTTTATTTCATATAGACTACAATATTTGTATAAAATTTTAGGCATATTTAAAATTATTTGATTGATTATTGAGACACATAAAAGTTAACGATGTTTAAAAAAACAAGCAAACCATTGACTTTGAATATCTCAATGATTAATTATGACGCATGACTTACAAAAAATTTGGATCACCCTTTAGTTAAAACAAAAACAAAAAATAAAATTGTGTCACCCTATGTTACGAATAAGGGCACGCACAAGCACAAGGCGGAAAACTCGCCAGTTTTTCAAAGTATCAAACTTAAATTCCATATTTCCATAATCTCATGTCATACATTTTTTTTTTATAAGCATTATTGTCATGCATTGCATACTAGTAGTAGTAGTAGAATTAACATGCCATAAACTAAGATATCATAAGGTTCAAATCTTTAATAGGATTCACTAAATAATGAATTTTGAGAGAATTTGAATTTAAATTTTAGATGGAACAATATTTTTGACGGATTACATTATTTATCTTGTAGCTGAATATTGAATTATTATAGGACTTTCTTCTTCTAAGAACGAAAAAGTTAATATAGAAAAAATATGTCATCTTCAAGTTGGAAGTGATAAACCAGTTTACATATGTTAATGTACATCTGTGATCACAAATATATTTAATTATGTGTTATAAAAAAATTTAAAAATTTAAATTTTAAAAATATTCATCGAAGATAAATTGAACAACATAATATATGCTAATATTTATTTTTATATATTAATCAAAATATATGATCAAAGTATATTATATGAATATATAGGACACATATAACTCAAATGATGCTTATTTTAAAACGAAGGAAGTATTATTTTATTAAATTTTTTGAACAAATATTTTTCTATACTACTACCTCCGTAGTAATATATAGATGTAAATATTATCATAAATATCTTGTTTGATTTGTTTTAAGGAGTATTTTTAAAATATTAAATTTTTATAATTTTTATTACTAGATAATTAAAGATATTAATGATTAAAATTGTACATTAATACATGTGTAGTGATCAAACAAAGTGTTATATTTAAGGACTATATAATCTACTCTTAATTTAGCAAGACTCATCATTTAAATTAAATAAGTGCATTAAATGGAGGATGTCGTTTTGGAAGGGCGAAAACCGCGTGGGCAGTGTTAAAACGACAATGGTTTTGCCGACAAACTCCTTTTTCCTTTATTATTATATTTTCTTCTTCAAACACTGCTTACTTTTTCCTATACAAGACAAGTCACTCACCAAACTCAAATCTAATCTTGATTACTCAGTTTAATTAAGACTAGAACAATTTGGCTTTAGTCAAAAAAAAAAAAGAACAATTTGGCTAAAAATAAATTAAGATTAAATTGTTAGAACCCAATATACTCCGCTCTCATAAATAATTATCACATTCAATATTCATAAATATTTTTATGATAATAATAAAAATAATCAACTACTGTAATTTGTAACCAATAAAAATAATCAACTAATTTGTAACCAAAAGAAATTTAATCAACCAATCATTAATATGATTAATACATATAATAAAATTGTTTTTTCTTCCACATTTATTTTTTAAAATTTATGTGAAATAATAACTACAACAACTTTTGTGTGACAAATTGTGCTATTTTTCTCCATCTCATAAAAAAGAATACTCCTCTTATTTGTGTTGTGCATAATTTCTTAAAAAATAATTAGTTCGATTCTCTCTTATGACAATTTATGTAAGTTAGTTTAGCTTCTTCAAAAAAATAATAAGGTAGATTTAGTTTACTAAAACATAACCTCCTTATTAGTTTTTGACTAATAAACGTAATAAATAAATGAGTTAAAATATAATAAATAAACATATACAGTATATTAATATTATTAGTGAAATAAATTATAAACTTTTTATCTATATGTTAAATAATTATTGTATGAGATAATAATGTATAAATCATAGTACAAATCATTGAGAAACCATATTGGGATCGGTGTTTACATTTTAACCTCTTAATTAATGCTATGCCGTCATGCACTTACATTACTTTTATCTTTCTTATATTAAAAATGAACATGTGGGGTAATATTATCTATAATAATAAACATAATGACTTGTTCATTGCTTATCTAAAGTCTTACTAAAAAATAAAAGACACGTACAACAACCTTTTATTTAGACTATCCTACAACTTTGAATAGAATCATATGAACAAAACTTCTATGTAGTTATTTAGTTGCATATGAATCCTACCTCAATTATAGTTTTGGCTGCAAGGGAGCTTTGTCGGTGCTACATCTCAAATCATATATAGTTTCCTTTTTATTTAAGGTTAGTACTGTCTATGAAATTATATATTGAAGTACTGATCTTGTTTTCTTGGTGTGAAAGGAAGTGATTTTATTTATATGCTTTTTTTATGTTGATTTTGAAAGAGATGTTGTAACTTGAGCTGGAAAAACAAAACTATTTTTTAAGAAAATTATTGAGTTTGTGAAAATGAGTTGCTAATGAAAGTAGAAACTTTTACATGATTTCCATGTTTAAGCCTCTTCTTGTTGAGTCTAATGAGCTTTTCTTTTCAATTGAATTTGTTCTTAATTTATTTGTTTTTTTTTTATTGTAAGTATTTATCTGTGAAACATTGACACTACTAATTAACACGACACTAATACTGATACATCGATACCAATAATAATGGATCAAGACAATGTTTATGTGGAAAGAGGTGGTTAGATGTTTAAGGTTTAAAGAATGCTTCAAGAATTTGTGATCAAGATGATAATAATGGATCTTTTGAGTATAACTTTTAGGAATTGAAAACTAAGAACAACTCTATTTTTACTTTTTCATGAAGAAAGATAAAGGAAAAAGAAAAAGTCTTGCTAGCTTTAATTAGTATTAGTTAGTGTTCCAAAATTAGTAGTACTATTTTGGTTAGATATGTCTGAGCCAATTTCAATTTCTTGATTAGATCAAAATTTAAAGCACAAACAATAGCATGTGGAGAGGAAAGTGAAAAACTAAAGCATAAAATTTAATGTTATGTTCAAAGGGTAAGAACTGTCATATTCTGCACACGTGGTATGTGAAAATCAGACACTATCACTTTAAACTTTGGTGTTTGCGAGTTGAATTAACCTATAAATCAGACACTACGCGCCTATGTAGCACCGACACATGTGATTACATTCAATTATTTCATTTTTTTTTTCAAATTATTACCAATGTCAGTGTCGTGTCTTTGTCAGTATTTCATAACTTCAAGCTTCTTATCAGGACTAAGAAATGATATTTTTTTGCACCCGTGCCGCTCCTGCTTTAATTATAGATCTTTGTCGTTTTGATTGCGGTTCTGCCCCTTCTGCAGAGTTTGAGTACGCTTCTCGTGTCCAGCAGAAAAGTAGAAACATGTATTACTCAGAAAAAGTTTAAAGGATTTGTATCAGAAAAAACATTGTATTCAAAGAAACAGATACTTTTCAATGCAAACATCTCTTAAACATAAAATGTCATATGATTCCGACATGTTCAACATCGAGTCTGTACAAAATCTAGACTCATATTGCTTCCTTCAAAATGAGAATCTTGAAAACTTCTCATCCCCGGATAACAGTAGCCATTCAACCTACCCTTCATATCAAGCTTTAGAGCAATATTCCAACCATGAATCTTCTAACAACAGTCCAGTCTCAAAGCTACAATCAAACTCTTACGCGTTCACATCGCAAAACCCTCTTGAAATTATCAATGATTTGTTAGAGAACGAATTGTGTTCGACACATAACCAAGATGACTTGTGGCACAAGACAAGAGAGCTTGAAAATGCTATGCTAGGACATGATGCAGCAGATATTCTAGACATATATAATGATATGGTAATGATTCCAGAAGAATCTGAATCTGATCCGCTTTTGTTAGAAGCGGAAAAGTGGAAAAAAATGATGGAGATGATATCTAGAGGTGATTTGAAAGAAATTCTTTTCACTTGTGCAAAAGCAATATCAGAGAATGATATGGAAACAACAGAATGGTTAATGTCAGAGTTGTCCAAAATAGTTTCGGTTTCTGGTACTCCAATCCAAAGGTTAGGAGCATACATGTTGGAAGCTCTTGTTGCAAAAATAGCTTCTTCAGGAAGCATAATCTATAAATCATTGAGATGTAAAGAACCTAAACCTGCTACTAGTAAAGAACTCCTTTCACATATGCATGTGCTTTATGAAATTTGCCCTTACCTCAAATTTGGATACATGTCAGCAAATGGAGTAATTGCTGAAGCTTTGAAGGATGAAAGTGAAGTTCATATAATTGATTTTCAGATTAATCAGGGAATTCAATGGATAAGTCTCATCCAAGCACTTGCTGGAAAACCTGGTGGACCACCGAAGATTAGAATAACCGGTTTCGATGATTCAACTTCAGCTTATGCTAGAGGTGGAGGGCTTGATATTGTTGGAGAGAGGTTATCAAAACTTGCACAATCATATAATGTAAAATTTGAGTTTAATGCTATAGGGGCTAATCCTACTGAGGTGAAACTCGAAGACCTTAAGCTTCGTCGCGGTGAAGCTATTGCTGTGAATTTCGCTATGATGCTGCATCATGTACCAGATGAAAATGTACATGGTGGTCAGAATCATCGTGACCGGTTGGTGAGATTGGCGAAATTCTTGTCACCTAAAGTAGTGACTCTTGTTGAGCAAGAATCAAATACCAACGAGCTTCCGTTCTTTGCACGTTTCGTTGAGACAATGAACTACTACTTGGCGGTTTTTGAATCAATTGATGTTTCTTTGCCAAGGGAGCATAGAGAAAGGATTAATGTGGAACAACATTGTTTGGCTCGCGAAGTTGTTAACTTAGTAGCGTGCGAAGGCGCAGAAAGAGTCGAACGTCACGAGGTTCTGAAGAAGTGGAAATCATGTTTCACAATGGCTGGATTCACACCATATCCATTGAGCTCTTATATTAATAATTCAATAAAGAATCTTCTAAAAAGTTACCAAGGACAATACACTCTAGAAGAGAAAGATGGTGCTCTTTATCTTGGTTGGATGAATCAGGCACTTATTACCTCTAGTGCTTGGAGGTGATACTCCAATGGCAACTGGTTCATTTTGTTATGTCACACTACATATATGTATGATACTTAACTTCTTTCCTAAAATAACGTATTTTTGTTTATGTATCCTTAACTTGGTAGAATAGCTTCATAATTTGTTAAAATTATACTATAACTTGTCTTTGTTTGGAAAAACAGCTTATTAAGTACTTATAGCATAAGCGCTTATCATATAAGTCTTTATGTATAAGCTGCTTTTTTTTTGCAAAAGATTAAATAAAACCAGACTGACTTTATATAAGTTGTAAGTTGTTTTCATAATTAGTTATCCTGGAGAGCTTATACTAGTAGTCTCGCAACTCACAAGTGTTTATGGTAGTAGTCTAATAGATAAGTTCAAATAAGTCAATCCAAACAGACGATTTTACATAAAAAAATCTTGTGCCTTTAAGCAGCATTATACATTCTTGAATTTTGCCAAAGATAAAAAAGAATAGTGACAAAATTTACCTACAAAACTATGAAGCACAAATACAGACATGAACATCAGACACGACACAAACACATCGACACAGATAGAAAATTTGAAAAAAAAATGAAATAATTCAATGTATTGGAAGTGTCGGTGTCGGACACACCTAATCCAGGGAGTGTCTGTTTTGTCAGCTGAAAATTATGACAAAACAAGGAAGAATAGAATTAGGATTTTTCACTACAAATCTTTCTAAGCTAAATTGCATTTCTCCTTGATTAGTTGAATCATTCTCAAACCCTTCTTCATATTTACCATCAACTTCATTCACTGCAGTTCCAGCAATTATTCTACAAACTATTGAAACTCTTTTCACATTTTTCACTCTTGCATTCACACTTTTTCTGTTACTCAAATCTTTCTCACTTGTATTCAACTGATTCTCACCCTTTTCCGCATCGAAATTGAATTGAATTATTTGACAAAAACGACACGATGGATCTTTACAAAGATCATGAACTTTCTTCACAGGAAAACATCTCATTGTAGTTACATAGAATCTCAACAATTCATTTCCATCTACTGTGCTTCTTGGATGCCTTGGATACTTTTTCTTCACTTTTTCTCTGTAGCTCTCAAATCTTTCAAGAATTTCTTCTGAGTATCTCACCCTAAGAACTGTTCTAACCTTCTTTAGTGTCTTTGAGGTGTTCATCCATGCTTTCTGAAATATCATCTCAACAATTTTTCTTGATGGATCTCCATTTCCAAGCTCTGTCAAAATTTAACAATGTGGAGAAACTAGTTACTTTCTGAAATCAAGTTCGCAGTCGTATTGTGGCTGCAAAGACATCAAAAACATGATGCGCGCACGGCTGCAGACACTTTGTTAATTCTTGATAAAATGTTTGATATTATATATTAATCTTCTACATTATGTGGACTTGTTACATTTCAAACTTTATCTTAAGACACCGAGATATACGTTATGTTGTATTCATGCAAACAATTTAAAAAAGTTCAGTAATAAGAACTTGACCATGTAACTGTAAGGAAACGGTTCAAATTCGCAGACACAGTTGTAAAATAGTCGTTAATAATAAAAAACATTTTACCGTAAAGTTGTGCTTGTGTATTGTTTGGCATGGAAACAGCTAGTCTAGCTGGAGTTTTCATGAAGGGGACATTATCTTCTTCTTTGTTCTCCTTTTCTTGAACATAGCTACTTGCTTTGCCAAATTTTGGTGGCAACCTTATTACATCAGTGAGCTTGTTTCCACATTTGACATTGTCTTTCAAAGACAGCCATAAGCCTTGCATCTCTTTCTCTAAGTCTCTAACTAATTCCTCTTAATTTTTGTGTGTATGTGTGTGTATGTATGTGCACATGTGGATTGAAATTGGAATATATAAAGGACACAAATGAGTGTCTTCTAAAGAGTAATGTTCGTATCTTCCTAAATATCTAATAATTTCCATTCAAAGAGTATGCTGCAAAATATAAAAATTAGGCATAAAAACATATGACATACTCTTAAATTATTGAACAATTTATTGTTTTTGCTTGGAATGGGCAGGAACTACTTGAAGCTAGAATTGACTCCCAAATCGGATTAGTCGGTTCAATAGACCGGATACTGTTAATGAAAACCAAAGAAAAAAATGTTAATTTTATATTTTAGACAACTTGTACATTATGAGAAAAAGTTGTGTCATAGTTTAGTAGTGATGGACAAAAAGTTTGTGTCTCATCCCTAATTATTTATTTTGTTTCATAAACAATTTTAAAATAAAACATAATACAATTAAATTTATTTTATATCGTCTTTTATTTTTTAGCAAATCAAATATACTTTAAAGTACTTAATTTCAACAGGGTTGGCATAACTTTGCATAAAAACGTAATAAAGAGACAAAAATGCATGTTACTATCTCTAGATTTATTCTTTTTTGGACATATCTCTGTTTTATTTGTTCTGGAATGGTTGAGAAAGGAAAAGAAAGTTGAGACACCAGTGAAGGACTGTCCGTATTCATTTATATTTCTTTGTCCATTTGGGATACCATTTCTATGATTTAAATTTAGTCACGTGGTCCATTTTACATACCTGACTACCAGTAATAGGACACATAGGGTATATGTTAAAGAAATTTAATAAATATTGGCTTTTAAATTGTACTGTACATTCTACTTTATAAAAATTAAAATATTGTTTTTTAATATAAATTTTGTACTTTTAGTTTTTAACATACAAAACTCTAAAAATAATTACATTATTCATGAACATAATTCAGTTTCATCTTATAAGGACGATTATAATATAGAGACTGATATTTACTTTATCTTAATATTCTGAACTTTTTATAAGAATTTTTTTTCAATAAAGTAGTATTATTTGATGGAGTTTCCCCTTTTGTGGGACTGAAAGTTGGAGATTTTACAGTGAGACAATCAACGCTCAAAGACTGTGTCAAACAAAAAGATCAAACATAAGAAAACGTGCTCCGACAATTAACATGATTTGATATTAATTGTTTTTGGCACTTTTGATTTTTCAGAACAAGAGGTTGTAGATCTTTTGAAACGAGTTTAAAAGGTCATTCATAACAATGTTGTGTTGCATGGGACGAGGGATGTAGTTTTTCAAAGAATGAATTTTGCTTGGTAGCAGATTGTTGCATGTCTACTTTTTATTCATGTGTAATTATCTTAATAGATTAATAAAAAATGAAATAAACAAAATAATAAATAAAATAAATAATACTTTTCTCGACTATTATAAACAAATTTAACTTTTTAATATATCTAACAATTATGATGTATCAAAATTTTCTTATAATAACGACATGAAGGGATCAATATGTATTTTCTTTATCATTAAAAAGGATGATATGGAATATTCCAAAAGAAATGAAAATATTAGTTGGTTCAATGATAATTAACGCTGAATTTAATATAAATAATTATGTTTAGTATTTCATAACTGCATTTAAGAAAGAATTAGAAAGTCGCCTCAAATTTTGGACTAATAGAACTATTTTTCATAGAATTCAGAAATGGAAAAAAAAAAATATGGAAATGCTTATGGATGGTTGATGTGGCTCGGAAAAGAACATTGGAGATTGGTGAGTGTGAATAACTATGGCACCACGTAGGTGCATATATGGTTCTTCAATCTTGTCTTTTTCATAGCTAAGACCAAAAGACGAATTTAAAAGAATTGTACCTTACTTGCAATGCAATTAAAGACCAACGTGAAAAATGTCAGAAAAGTTCAAAAAATAAAAGCCAACAGATAAATCCAATCTTCAACCATGCAATGTAACCCATCAACTTTCCAAAAGACAATTTAATTAACTGCATTTTATTACATATTAGTAAAAAAAATTGATAAAACTATGAATTTGAAAAAAAAACATGATAATTAAAACATTTTAAGTTAAACACCCACACATTTAACAAAATGCATCTTGGTTGGATTATTTCAATATGCAAATCTCAATTGACCATGGACTAATGAGATTCAATTTTATATAAAATTAATTAAACTTATCAAATAAATCTGAGTCATTGAATCTTTTATGGACGATTGTGAGATCGCCTACTGCATATAACTGCGTGAAACAATTACAGCATGTGATCTTTGTTCAACAAAGCTAGTTGCAATATAGCACAGAAATGTGTTGAGAATGCAGTATTGTCCAAAAATCTTCTTTCTTTCTTTCTTTCTTTGAGTTGGGTTTTGTAGAAACAGTAAACACAACACAGTTACGATAATTTCTCATCTCATCCCCCAAAACTCTTTTTCCCCCCCTAAAAAAAAGTTTTTACCCTTATACAAAAACCATTTTTAGGGGGGAAAGAAAGTTTTGCGGGGTAGAATGAAAAATTATCCACAGTGTTACTGATGCAGCGGTCCCATGGGCCATGGCTGTCTCTTTTGAGTGCAACCTGTTGTGGGGATTTCAATTGTCCCTTCAGCAAGTAGGATAACAATTAACAACTGTGTGTTCACACAACACAACATCATCATCCCACCATTTACATTGAGTTGTAAATTTCTTTACCTCTTCTGTTGATGACATTTCTTCAATTGTGTTTTGGTCAATGTTAATATTATTAACTTCATGCACTTCATTTCTTAACTTTCTCATTCCAACCATGAACCAACTTTATATCTCCAATGAATCATTATCCTTACATATGTGTACTGTATTTGCTATATACTGATATGTACTTTTTCTTTTGATAAAGATATGTACATCTCTTTCACATATTATATGAGGTTTTCACATGTGAATTATGTAAGAAAGAAACTAGTGAGAGTGTAATATAGTGTGAGAAAATCCAACAAGAAAAAGTTTATGGTATGTCACATGCATTTCATCAATTTTCAGTTTTTCACTATAGCCAAACAAAGTCATCATTCAAAGATGAAAAATCAATGCAGTAGCAAGTAGGGACTGGAAACTGTGTATAGAGTATAGACAATACTCGTTCAGTAAAAAGTTAAATAAGCACTTTTACATGGTTTTTGAAGAAGCACATTGATATCATTTTCATATTTTTACAGAAGAATTTGTATATAATTATTATAACAATGATAATATAATTATAATTATACAATTACAAACAACTATTAGATTTGAAAGTCAACCTGGAGCCACTATCAATACTACTACTATATACAGTAGTTCTCAAATAGTGATATATATAAACATACAAAGACTATCTGCATTTTCTACAGAAAATGAGATTTTTTATTTTACCTCTGAAACTATATACCCGCCAAAATACAACAACAAATGCTACTCATAGTTTTTATTTTCGATTTAGTAGTGTAATAAATAATAAATAAACTTTACGGCCCCATTAGTATTCTTCCCATGTTCTGTGAGTAAGGATATGAGGAATGGTTTATGGACGAACCATCGTTCACATTTTCTCTCAAACCAAACGGATTTGAACCGTTATTTATAACACCGTAGTATAATGGACCTGCGGTTGTATGAACAAATTTGAAATTGGAATTGCTTGTGTGTGTTTGACTGCTGTTTCCAAATTCAGAGAGCAGCAATTTGCCTCGTCCGTTCGATCGATTTTCAGCTGCAGAAGTGATTCCCATCCCAAGGTCAAGACTAATAGTATCACGTTCTTCTAACTTTATCTTTGAAGCTGCAAATCCTGCCATGTCATGGCTACTAATCTTTGCAGCAGGTACGTCATGATTGTGTTTGCCCTCGTATGTTGTTATTACAGCTTTCGGATCATGTGATGCCCTCTCCACATGTTTTCTAACGGGGCACCCGGCATTTGTGCATTTGTAATAACTCCTACATAATGAAAAATCATATGAGATAAACCAGAAATATATAGCTAAGTACCATGTAAAAGATACTATAAGATATTTTATACTGTAATATTCTTGCAAGGATATACCTTGGGTTAGGATTTCCTCTCACCACCTTCTGCCCATATTTACGCCAACGGTATCCATCATCCAATATGTCAACTTCACTCATAGTCTGCACAACAACTCGTGGCTCTCGGATAGGCTTAACTACAGGAATGATGTCAGCGTTTCCGAGTTCCATTTTTCTGCTCGATAAAAAATAAACATGGTCAGTTAGCAAGCAAGCACACATGCTGAAGAAAGCAAAGACCTTTGACCTTAATAATCATACCTTCGTTTTGAGAAAGGATCATCGTCATCAACCTCATCGTTTGTCCTAGTCGACACTAATCCAGCACCATCTAGACTAAGATCGTTGGTTGCGACGGTTGATTGCTCAGGACTATTGGATGCTTTGTCTACAACTCAAAAATCAGAAGAAAAAGAAAGCAACCTTATTTCCTATGAAATAATTAATAATAAAATGTAACCAAAAAAAAATAATAATAAAATGGAAGTAACAAGAAATATCTAGCTGATAATACCATCTCGGCCAGCCAAAGCAGATGCCCTATTATCGGATCTCTCTCCTTGCGTAGACATAACAGAACCAGCGGAGTATCGGTTGCTTGGTTGAGGTTTAGGATGATCATGTGTTCCCTTATAAATTATCTCAGTGATTTGACCGTCATGAGAGCGTTCAAAAAGTTTTTTCACTTCACAGTTAGGATGCGTACATTTGTAATAGCTACGTGGAAATTCACTCCCTTTAACATGTTTTTGCCCATACTTTCGCCAATTGTATCCATCATTTGATGATTGAGGCCCATTAGCTGTGTTGCCTTTGTGGTTATGTTCGTCCGAATTGACATCAACGGGAGCACTAGCCACGGAACTAACCATTTGAACAGGTGACGATAGGCTTAATTCATTAGATTGATCTGCTATCTCATTTTCATTTAATGGCGAGGATCGAAATGATTGACCTTTTCCTTGACCTTCTACTTGAGTAGATTGTTCACTTACATGGTTGTTGAAGTCTGCAGGAACCTTAACATGAGTGAATAGCATTGGATAAGTGCTAAGCAGTTATGAATCTCCAAAACAATATTAATTGAAACATGAAACACGACAACCGAATTTGTTTCAAACTAAAACTTTAAACCAAAAACAAAACTAGTTAAAAAATTAGAAGACTAAAGAACCAGTTCAGACAATAAAAATGTTATATTCAACGAAGTGTTGTGAACATCAATTACCATATTTCTATCAGGTGGTTTAAATTCAAAGAAACTTGATTTTCTGCCGTTAGCAGTGCTGGTATTGAAGCATGCAGAGGTTACAGAAAATGTAGCAGAACCAGCAGAAGTCATAGAACAATGTAAAGCTTGAAGAAGGGACCCTGTAGTCGGTGAAGGCTCCACCTGCAAAGCGATGAAACAAATAATACATAAACTACAATGCTCGGTGTGACTATTTGCGACTATTTGCAACAATGGCTGAATCAAATGAAAAATTATAAATTCAAATACTCAAAAAGATACATGAAACAATCTTGTCTAAGATAAATAATCACATACAAAACCATCTACTTAAACCGAAAAACAACCTAGTAGACTTATCAGCAAGCCATGCAATCGGCTCCATAAAATTGAGAATAAGCAAATTTCTTCATTTACTCCTGATGATATTGCCTTGTTGATTTGAAATTGGTATGAAAAAGATAGCATAATACACTCTAAGTGGAAGCTACTTATATTAATTGATCCTATCTTAGAAAAGCCGCTCCAATATGAATTTAGCACATTATTCTAAACAGATTAATAGCACCTGGCCATTAACATCTGGATATTCTAGAAAAACATGTCCTTTTGACATATCTAAACCTATAATCTTTTTGAAATTCCTTATACTATTCCCTCAGCACAACAACAAAATTCAATCCACTAATCATTGGCAAAGCATTGATTCGTTTATTCCACGTAGGGCAGTACAAAACAATAAAAAAAAATTGTGCACTCAGCTACACCGTTAAAAACAAACGAATGCAAAATAAACAAAAAGAACAAGCGCCAATGAAAAGGAAGATTCATTACGTGAAAAAACAACACTGACACTAAAATAATAAAAGAAGAATGTCATGTTTATGATGTGATCATCATCAATAAACTTAACTCATATATTTCAACAGAATACATTATTTCAGCATAAAGCAACCAATAAAAAAATCTATAACCATTAACCACAAGCATCAAAACCTAACCAACTCATACATAAATAAAGGATCAAACAATAAAAAAAAGAAACAATTTGCCATGAGACTAAACAAGAAGCATCTAAGAATTTAAAACTTTACTGTTTTTGGCATTTTCAGCATTCAAATCAAGTAATCTTAATAACTCATCAAATATTCCACCCAAATGATAAAATTTGAAGCCAATCACATCACTTCAAAATTCAAATTGCAAGTAAGTAAATAACAGTGAAATTTTAAAAGAACAAATTTTTAATAAACCAATTATACAAAGTGATTATTACCTCTAATGAGTCAAATAAAAGCACAAAATTTGACCAAAAAAACAACAACATTCTACTAATGGATTCACAATTTACTCACTAACCCATTTTTCTTTTTCTCCTTTTTTCCTAAGAAAACGAAACACCCTTTAAAAATTCTCCTTAAAAGTACAATCTTTTTACCATTTTACCCTCATAAAACACTTCAATTTGTACCCAAATAAGAAAGTTCAAGCAAAAGAGAAAACTCACCTTCATATTAGAAAGAAGAACTGGAGACTCCAAAAACGACGTCGGACTATAACCCGGAGGTATAGTAATACACGGCGACCTCGAGATCGGAAGCTTCGCCGGAGACATAAGCTTGTATCTTGCCATCGAATTCTGACCCGACCCATTTCGATTCGGGTCATTGGGTGTCCTTTCGTGTCTGAGATCAGAACTAGAGTGGGGTGGTTCGCCGGAGTTGGTGGTGGCAGTGTCCATTGTGACGGTGGCTTTGCAGAGAGAGTTAAGAAAGAGAGAAGGGTATAATGGTCATTTTAGTTTATGGTTTGATTATTTTTGGGTGAGAGAGTGACTCAGTTGACTTGAAATGAAGGGTTAGATGAAACTCTCTCTTTCTCTCTCTTTCTCTCTCTTCTTTCTTTGTTTCTCTCTCTAAATTATGTATGATCTCAAAAACTCAATATCTTAGGATTATTTTTACTACAATATTGATTCATTCATACATTCATGTGTGACTCAAATGTTCTGTTTTTGTGTCATATGCCTTTGTCAATTTAAACCATTTTTTTCTCAACTTTTTTGTTCCTTCTAAGGAACTCTATAATTGGAAAGAAAAAAAAATCATTATCTAGGTAATAATTCAAATTATTGTTATTTTTTAGGTTAGTAGTTTATGGTTGGAGTAAAAAAAAAAATTATGGTTCAACCAAATGAATTACTATTATATTATTTTTTATTGTTGAGAGCTTCATATCATTGAATATTAAATGTGAAATCGTCTGAACATGAATTTATAATAGAGACAATTTTTATTTTATAAGTTAATTGGATTAATTATGGTTAGTTTAAAAGTCTAACATGGTATTATGGTTCTCTAAAATTCGTTTGATCATCTACTATTAAATTTTTGTTATAAACTTAATTTAATAGTACTAAACTTGAAAGAATATTGTTAAGAGTCTCACATTATTGTAGAATTTGTCTTTGTGATTTATAATATTAAGTTATGATAATAAGAGTTTTATAAAAATAGTTTTATAAAATATTTTATGTTAAATGAAATATGGTTCATATATGTGTTTGCAAGTAAGTGCAATTTTGACTTTATAAGTTGAATTAAATCCAGTAGAAATTTTAAAATTGTATTAGAGTTGTATGTTGGTTGATTTTATAAGAATGGATTATGTACCAACTAAATTTAATAAGTGACATTCTAGACATTGCACTTGGATTATATAATATAATAGTTATAGTAAGAGATGTGGTAAATGGTTAAGGTTTATTATCATCAAATTAAACTCATGGGAATTAAATTATTCCACAAACAAAAAATTAAAAGTTAGATGAACGAGATGGGATAGAGAGAGAAGAAAATTAGTTGCGGATTAAACTTTTTAGACTTTTAAAAAAGTTGTGAGTATGAGGTTGATGATTTTGTCACTGAATAATTCACTATTGGACAAAGATTTTGTAACATAATTATCATTCTAGCTACTTTACTAATTAATTAATTAAAAGAATTAATATTGTCATTGTCAATGTTATTAGTATTAGTACTATTATTTTTGCTTTTTAGCTAGGAAAGATTTGAAAGTGAAAAGTGGTGTAACAAGTACCAACTCAATGTTACTCTTCACCATACAAAATCAAAATGAGTGATGGGTGAAAAACTACAAATCCCTTTCCTCATGTTGAAAACCATAGCTAAACCAAAAATTGTTGCCCTAATGGGTTAGATTCAAATAATTTAATCACTTGGATAGGAGAGTCAAGCTCAAGTAAATGATGAGTAGCTTATTTATATATGATTAATTTTTGTTGGAGAATTTATAGAGCACAAAGGTATGTTCTACTCTTTTAGTCGAATTTTTTTATATGTATGAGTCAATGTGTGTTTTTCAAATAAATTTTTCATACATATGAGTTAGAGATTGAATTTTTAATTTCTATTTAAAACCTCAAAAAATTTAACATTTGAATCAATTTACTGTGGTTCAATGATATGTTGTATATTGTCTATGTTAATTGAACTTTGATCATTGATTCAAATGGAGACACGAACTGTCGGCAATTGCATGTGGCATGTGCGTAATATAATAAAGTGATAAGTGGATTATGTGATCCAATTGCATAACTAATAATGTGATACAAAATAAAAATAAAAATAAAAACAAAAAAGGTGATACAAAATCAAGTGATAAGTGAATGAATTAAGCAACAAGTATGGGGAGATGGTTTAAATTTTATTGCATATCTAATATTATCATGTGGCAAATGATACTTACCATCACCAAGCCTCTTTTCTTTTCTAAGTATAATTGTTGAAGATTGAACGATGACTTTTACTATTAAGTATAACGTTAATCACACTGTATCATATATCATTTGTTGAATTTTGAAAAAAAAATTATATCCTTTGATTATTAAGGGAAGATGTATAGTAGTTCAGAGTTCTGCAATCAAGTTGTTTTAGTTTCTTCCCAAATGATTTTTGGAAAATTTAAGTAAAAGGCAAATTCTTTTAAAACATTTAGCACCTACACGTTTAAATTCAAAATTAAATATGTGACTCTAATTAAATTGAAAAAAAAAATCTAATCATTTTATCTAATGGTTCTTTAGTTCTCTTTTACTTTTTGTTACTTCAACTTTCACTAACAAGTAATAATAATGAGAATGCAATAACAACACCTCTTTTTATGTAATTGCATTTAGTTGGATGATTGGATCAATTGTAATTTTTTTTCTACTATTCTAATTTTACACTCTTATTTAATAATATTAATGATCTAAATTTTACATATTATTTTTTCGACAGAAATTTTTTACATATTATTAAAAAAATAGGATGAGTTCTTTGAACTTAGATGATTTGATATGAACATTACATGCAATATAAAATCGAAATTCGAATTCTAGTACGTAGGTTCACTTATTGACCTTTAAAACACGGAATTTTAGTCAATATACTATCTAACCAAAAAGAAAAGAGGCTGTAAAAAAAATTTGTTGATAAAATCCTACAATTTCAAAGAAAGATCAGAGAAAGTTTAACCACAGCAAATGAATCCTCCACCTTTGAGGAAACCAAGTAGGATGCATATTTATTTTTCTCATATTTTTACATATTTTGACTTCAATACATAGTTTTTTATTTTTAGTTATTCATGCTCAGCACGATATATAAAATGCTCCGCACGATTAAAAAATCAAGCTTATCCCTACTAAAACATATAGGTCATTTAGTCAAAAAAGATATAGGTCATCTTTGCTCAAAAAAAAAAATATATATATATATATATAACTACTCATTTTTTAAACAAGATTAAATTCTATATAACTACTCATTTTATCTAAACTCTAAAGTGAAATTAAATTCTAATATTTTATTTTTTAAACAAGATTAAATTCTATATAACTACTCATTTTTTAAACAAGATTAAGTTCTAACATCAAGTGGTTCTCCCAAACGCAGATGTGAGGATCTAATCATGGTCCTCCCTATCAAGTTCATCGTCAACAACTTTTAATAAATGGTATATAGGGACTTATATTCTATCACACTACTTAGACCCAAAATATAGGTAGAGATTAATAATGAATGAAAAACTCACTATACTAAGTAGCAAAAACGAAGAAACACGAGAAAATGAGAGGTCTCTCTTACACGTTAAAATCAATCAATCAATATATAAAGATTAGCTTAAGTGAGATGAACAATCTATACAATAGCTAATAATAATGCACACACATCTTTTCATAGGTAATAGATCAATTCATTGGTAAAATAGTAACAAATTCATCTCATGCATTTGTCTTATTTTTATTTTTAAGTATATATTAGAAAAGTATTTAAATCTTAAGGTAAAATTAACTCGAGTTGGTAAATATTTGACATAAATGAAAAAAATGCATGTTTCTCGTGTATCATCGACTCACCGCAACTGTGTTCGAAAGAGGGTTAAAACTACTAGATGTCAGAACTGACCCCCGAACTAGATTAAACTGGTGGTGAAAACTAAAAAAAAATCTCACCATGGAATAGAAAAATGTGATATGACTCATGAGTTTTAAATATAAAACTGAGTACTAAAAAAATATATAAAAATGAGAGTTGCTAAAAATTAAGAGAGATCATTCTTTATTATAACTTAAATACTTAATTACCCTACTGAGAGGAGAATTTAAAGAAGAAAATAAAGTTTGTAGGTTCACCCTATGAGAAATGGACTCCAAATAGATAGCCCAAGGTTTTAGTAATTCAACAAATTTGGGCTGCTTTCTAGAAGAATGAGAGCCCAACTACTATAGACCAAAACATGTACAGTATACTATAATTAAAAAAAATCTCAAAAGTTAGTCAATTTGAATTTGCTTTTGTTAGATTATATGGAAAATATCACCTCATATCATATGCATATAATTTTATTATTATAAGCACACCTTATGAAAGATACAGTTTCATTCATTTTCCCTTCTATTTTTCAATTCTATTTTGGTATAATAGTAATATCTTTTTGTTTCTCATAAGTATCCTTCATTTCAAATAATCCATTATGTTGTCAAGTTTATCCTCTTCCACTACACTCAACCCTTGTTGGACAGTGAAAAATAATGTATCAAGCTTGAAATTCTTTTCTTGTGTATTCTTCCTAAACCAGCGTTTATTTAGATATTTCCAATAAATTTTATTGGTTTGGGAAGTCAAAAGTATCCTTGATATCTCTTCATCTGCAACAAATTCTCGATGTGAAAACACAGATACAAAAGGATCATCTTTGAATAGAAAAAAGAGTGGATCCGCGGGGTCCCAATTGAATTGGCTTATTCGAAAAATGCCTTGTTCTTATGCAAAATGACTCGGATAATTAAACAGTGAAAACAAACAATCTCTCAAAAATTTTGAATGCTTAATAATCTAATTCCTTTCCTATAATCTCGGTGAGCATCAAAGCAATTTCTGCTTCTACAACTGAAACCCAGTAGAGCGAGAAACTATAATACCAACCCAAGAATTCAGTACAAAAAAAAAAGCAATTGTTTAACCTATTGAGGATAAGATGTTCCATAAATCTGTTGCAGACCATAAGCACCAGAAGCCGGGGCTCTATCATAATAACCAGGCATAACTTGTGGCTCAGACGGATTTGACGGATTTGGATGAGAACCACCTTGATGGAGGTTGGCACTGGGAGCCATTGGGGCATAATAACCAGGCATAACTTGTGGCGCTGATGAATTCGGATGAGAACCGCCTTGATCGAGCTTCCCACTAGTAGCCATTGGGGCATAATAACCAGAAAACACTTGTGGCTGTAACGAATTTGGATGAGAACCACCTTGGCCAAGGTTGCTACTAGGAGTCATTGGGGCACCATCAAGACCATAAGGTCCAGTTGAAGGACCTGTATAAGAGGAGATGGCTGGCGGCATGCTCATGTACAGATTTGGATGATTCGGCAACAAACCTGTTGACTGGAAACGAGGTAGTTGTTGGTACTGGTGTACGGTTGAATTGACACTGCCAACATTAGGTGCAGGGCCGAATGGAGTAGATGCTAGAGGACGACTGATCCCGCTTAGCTGTTGTTGCTGATGCTGAAGAGGCTTTGCAGCTAAAGCTGGTGCAGTGGGTTTTCCACCAGCCCTGCATTGCTTAATCAATTCGTCTATACGCTGTTCAAGGCTTGCAAGCGGGAACTCAGACTCAAGATTATAACTCTTAATAACCTTAACCACTGATCTCAGTGCATGCATTTCTCTAGATTTTATCTCATTCTGCAAAACAAGAAAGAAAATAAAAACTAAATAACTATAGTATAGGCAATCACATCATGCACGAAGCAATCAATAAGGGGTTGCATGCATACATACCTGTGACTTTCCCTCGGAGGCGAGTCTTTTAGCAAGTTGCTGTGCATCATTAATAAAAGCTTTCAAAATGGGAACGGGTGGGGTCTTATCAGTAAGTTTGAAGTGAAAAATTATCTTGACAGCCAAAACATGTTTGCCCCTTTCAATAAGTTTCTGAATAACACCTGCAAGACACACAAAAAAAATTAAAGGGGTGACGCTAGAAATCAACCAACAGTAGTGTCAAAATTTCAAGTTACAACCTCATACTGGTGTTGTTAATTGAGGATCGCAGAAAATAGCAGTTTGTTACAATTATGCTATGTTACAAAGTTATACCGTCACTGTAACGGCTATTTGACAACACTTCGTACAAAAACATTTATTACAATAATTTTCCTGCATTTTCTCGCCAGAGAGAAATTGCAGGAGACACATGTGCAATGCTCTTGCCAATCAGCTCTGGATGTAAATTTCTTATGTTAATAGATCATATTGGATTCATGAAAGCTAATAGTAATCAATTCAAATTAGTTAGAAGTGTCTGTGTATTGTCATGTTGTCATGTGGTTCTATGACAATACAATCAAGATGCTAAAGGGGGAGTGACCGAACTGAGATTATGCCAAACAAGGGAAAAAAGACGAAAAAGTGTTTGAGTTTGGTCTGGCTTAGATAACGACATGTGTAGGCGATGGTGTTGGGAAAGTGAAATACGACATGTGTAGGCGATGATGTTGAAACTGTCATACTTAATAATTAAAGAACCCAAAGACACGATAGCGGTTTGGGACTGCAATTAACTGCCGCAACAACCGTTATTGTTGACAGAATCTCGCAGACCAAAAGTTCCATGCTGAATCCTACCACCGCTACACTATTCCGCAATAGCAATTAACATAAAAGAATTATCATAAATACGTTATTTCATTATTGTTATTTCGCTATAGCGCACTATCGACAACAGCTATTAACATGCTACAAACACAATTGCACTATACCAGCGCCTAACCTTAACTTCTCAAAAATGAAACCTTAAAATCAAATAAAACTGAATTAATTGATTGTTACCTTGAACTCTATCTGACAAAGCAATAATCTGATACAGCTCAGGATTGTCATCATAAGCAGTAGCAGCAGTAGCAATATAAGCAGCAAAATCACCAACATTCAATTCAGCAAGAAAACCATAAACAGTAACAAAATGCAAGAAAGCCATAGCCCAACTTGGTCCATGAATATCAGTCACCAAATTAAGTTTCCACTCATTAAACAATCTCTTAGCTCTTTTCCTAACATCAAAACTAACATAAGGAGAAAAAATCCTCAATTGTTGAAACAAACAATTACAACTTTTCTTAATCAAACGTGAATCTTTTCCATCATCAACCGTTACATTTGAACCAAAAAGACCATCAATTGCATCAAGAACCATATCAGCAGGATTAGATGCAGATTTAAATGCAATCTGAAGCTCATTTTTAATCAAACCCCTATCATTTAAATTCTCCTTAATAAAATCCCTTAATCCTTTTCCATCATTGTTCTTACAAAACGTATTCAACGCTTCAAAGTAACTTTTAGGGTTAGAAGAAGAAGATGGGTTGTTAGTGATTGATGAAAAGTTTGGATTTTTGGGTTTTGGGTTAGGTAATTGTGAAGAAGAAGTTGAAGGGTCATTATGATTTTGTTGAAACTGTGATTCTAGGGATTGAAGATGAATGAAACGTTGAGAGAGAGAGTTTTGGAGTGTGGTGAAGTGAGAATCAATGTCTTGCCATGAAAGAGAGAAGGAAGAAAGATGAGAAGATTGAGATTGAAGATCATCGTATGCTTTTTTGAGATTTTGTTTTTTGTTGTCGACAAGTTTGAGAGCTGCTGAGATTGTTTTTGATGTTGTCATGTGTTCTTGTTCTGGTTTGAAAGAATTATCAAAAGGGATTTCAAAGCTTGAAATTGAATAAATAGTTATAGTCACTTAGTGCTAACTAACAGTAACATAGTACTTTGATTCAATGCCATGATTTTGTATTGTGTTGTGTTGCAGTTCAAGAAGAGAATTGAGGAAGGGACCAATGACAAACAACAAAAGTACAAAAAACTAGGTTGGGCTGCTATGTTACAATCATGACCCAAAATATTTATATTAAAGATTGTGTGTTTTTTTTTCCAATTACATTTGAATTTGTGAGAATTTTATTTTATCTCATACCTCCTGGATTTGAACATTTTATCTCACACAATTTTTTGTGATGAGGGAGTCGGAACACGAGAGAAAGTTTCAAGATCGTAAGAGACGGACGTCATATTTGTATCTAAAATTTTAAGATATTATTGGTATATGAATCGCATTTTTTATATAACAAATGTTTTATTCATTTATAGGTTAAGTGAAAATTAATCACTCATATTAACATTTAAAACTCAATATTATGTCAACCGAATTTTACCCTAAACATTTTAAAAAACTTAGTGTCACATGTGTGCGGCTCTATGTTGTCCTGGCAGCATGCGTGCACAAGGACACGATCATATGTCATTTTTTAGCAATGTAGCGCATTTTTTTGCAAGAGCGTCATTAACTTATATTAATTTCCATTGACACGATCATATGTCATTTTGTATTAAAAATATTCTTACGAATGAAATGAGTTAATTAAGTTCTTATAAAAAAAATGTGTTGGTATGAATATTCAGTCTTTATTATACTTAAGGGTACTTTGAAACGTTGGGGGTGTTTGTGAAGATAGATCTATAAGTGTATACAAGGTTTGGTGGAATTTTCATCAATCTACAACTGATTAAATACTGATGGGCTTACCTATATGGGCCACACCATTGTTTTTTCTATGTGAATTTCTTCTCCCGCCCCCATATCTACACCCCATGAAAACTCGAAAAATATTAGGACCAACTTTAACTTGATAATTACATTGTTAATGTATAACTATATACTAAACTATAAAATCATATTAAAAATTTATTTTCTAATCCACTTTTTAATTTTTTTTATAATTTGATTATAAAAATGACGAATCCCAAAAAAGCTATGTAAAAATCTCATGTAATGATTAAAAAGAATCCATCCATATTAACTTACAATTACAACTTACAAAAGCGTGAGACGGTCATATATGGCTAAAAACGGCATTTCCCTATAAAATATGGCATTTTTAATAGGAAAATCACATTATTCTTACGTGAGAAAAGTAGTATTAATATTAATATATCCACATGCATGTTATCTTCTTCACAAGAAACACACACAATTTCTGGTAAGAACAAGAAAAACTAATATATGACTATATATACAACTTTAGGATATATAGTTGTAAAGTAAGGAACTAATTAATTTGTTTTCTTTTCAAGATATTCGATCTAACTATAAAATGCGTATAAAAGAAAAAATGTTAGAGGCATCAATGATTTTCACATGACTTAGTATGATAACACAATAAACTATACTATGATTAATTAGTATATAGTTGCAAAATGCAAAATGCAACTTGCATGTTCTTATCACATGTTCCTTCTTGTATCCATAAATCCATGCAAAGCAAAAGATATAAGTCCATGATCACAAGAGAGGCCTTCAAACCAAATTCTTCTTCTTTTCTTTTTTGATAAAAAATAATTAGGATGAGTGGATGGTGCCATAACTCAACAAAGATTTATAGTTTTACTAATACACTAAACTCTTGCAATATCTAAATCCAAACTTCATTATAGCACTTGTATCACTACAAATACATATATAAGTATATAACATATGATTTACTATACACTATTATTTCATGCATGATTTACTCTCTTTTTTTCTTTCTAAATTTAAAGTAGATAATTCTATTATTTGTACATATAAAGTCATCTAAATGTGTGACCATCGTATAACTAAGTTATATGGACACTGATTTACAGGAATTTAAGTTTAAGTATAATTTTTTTTACTTCTTGACACTTAAGATATGTAAGCTGTTAGACTATTTGATAAAAAATATACGTGGTCATCCACCATCCTCTAAAAAAATGTAAAGCTATCAAGAAAATCATTTGTATAATGTATAACTATTTTGTTGAACATTGTTTCATGATATCTCTTTAATATTATTCTATAAATTCTATATAAACATGATTCGATTAGGTGGCGGTGGCATGGTATCACATTAGATTCTTATACCGTCAGAGAAGCTTATTTGTCTTTGATTCAGCAGATTGAAGTAGATGCTGATCTTGCTAGTGTTATAATGTTACCTTGGCATAAATATGTCCCGTTGAAGGTTTCAGTGGTCGCCTGACGTTTCTTGCAAAATCGTTTACCGACTAGGGACAATCTGCTTAGCCGAGGCATTATTGCCGAGGGATCACATTTTTGTAGCCTTGGGTGTTCTTCATTGGAGTCTCTATCTCATCTCTTTTTTGTTTGCAAAGAGTCTCATTTGGTTTGGAGTGGCGTGATACATTGGCTAGGTATTCAAGGAGCTCTGCACTCGGAGTTAGCTCCTCATGCTCTCCAATTTATAGGTCTCCAGATTCATGTGGTGGTTCCAAAAAATTGTTTCCAGGTTTTATGGCTAGCGACAGTATGGTGGATTTGGAAAGCTCGCAGTGATGGGCTCTTTCGGAATTAGACTTTTCAGGTACATCAGGTGACTGACCAGATTAAATTGTCGTCTTGGTGATGGTTAAAGACTAAATGTAATTTTGTGTCTTTTGAATTTGCTTTGTGGTTTACCAATCCAATGACTTGTTTAGGGGGTATGGTATTTAAGTTCCCTGTATTCGGCGGTGTTTGTGGTTTTCCCCTTTGTGCCGGTGGTTTTTACCTATTTTGTATCATGGTATTTTTGATATTAGGTGAAGCACATCTATCTTGTGCTGACCTAGTATCTTCCTAATAAAATATTTTTAGCTACTTCAAAAAAAAAAATTGATTCGATTAGTCTGGTAAATAATAAATACAATACAAATGATAGTTTTAGAGACATTTGATAAGTAGTAATGCAGGCTTGAAGCTCCTTCTCAATACTAAAGGTGTATAATTTTTGCGGTTCAAATAATCTCTGTCCTTGGAATATATATATATAACACATAATGTGAGTTATCTTATATATCTTAATTGAGTCTTCATTGTCGCAACCATCTCAATCGATTTTTTTACATAAACAAGAACTAGAGATCGAACACACAAACAATTATCAAAGTGTCCAATTATTTTACCATTTAAACAAATTTGTCGTTAAGAATTCGAGATTATTATCTTTCCGATTAATCGGTTATATGAATTGATATTAATTTATACATATCTTTTTACATAATTTTAAATGTCTTACCTCTTCAACAAAATATTTTATTTCTATCTTAAATTTTAAAAATACCATACAACAATTTATAAAAAGATATAAAAAATACCATAAAATAAAAAAGGTAACCACTTGATTCAACCTGTCAACAACAATGAAAAGTGATTCTTCTAGAGCAACAAAATCAAATTTGTTCGACCCCTTTTTTCTTTTTCTTTTTTCCCCAATATTTGTTTCTTTTTGAATTGGCAAACACAACACAAACCAGTTGTTGCCTGGTCCCAAGAAGCATTCACTTTCTTCCCTACTAGCTGGAATAAAGGTTGAAGCATCTCTTTCATTTTTAAAAGGTTTTATTTAAGCCTCATGTCATAGTAGACATCAAATTTTGTCCCTTCCTCCATGTTTGGGTGTGTATCTTACACGCGCTGCCTTCAATGGCTGCACGCACGTTGACCCACTTAACCCTCCTAGAAAACAAATCTACGTAATATTTTATTTTATTTTTTTATAATAAAAATTTAGAGTAAAATAATGATGTTTTAATTTATTTTTGATTGGACGATCACTCACACAAAGTGAAAAGATCAGCTTTGAGAATTAGTCCTAGACATTCGATCTAATAAATTTATAAATATGTGTCAAAAAAAATACTTGTAAATATATTTATTTATATTGATTTTACTCTAAAAGTATTAGTAGACCTTAAATTTATCACTCTTTTTTTTTTACATCGAAAAGATAAAATGCTCCCGTTAGGATTTAATCCCTAGACCTCCTCATACCCAATATATATGTCCCTCAGCTCATACCACTGAACTATCCTACGAGGACAAATTTATCACTCCATTAGATGTGCAGTAAAATCGACAATTTTATTTTTTTTTATCAAAAAACATAGTATTTTATAGTTTAATAAAATTATAACTATTCATCGTAATTTTTCAAAAATTTAACTTCGTTTTATTTATCTATACTTTTTTTGGTCTAATAATTTAATAGCTAAAATTCTATTATAAAATAAAATTCCATTATAAGATACATAAAAGATAAGTAAGTGGTGTATAACTATCACAAGCTCAAATCGCTGTATATAATAATCTCAATGACCCTTATTATATTTTTTGGTCGAGATTGTGGTATCCACTGCCGAATGCAGTGACTAATCCCTCGTAAGATTGGAATCACTTCAAAGAGGATGAGATAGTTGGCCCAATGATTTAAAGCTGTTTCATACTCAAGGTGATGATCGAACCCTCAACCTTTGGTTAATGGAGGATAGCCTCAACCGCTCAACCATGTCCCTTGGATTAATGACCTTATTATATAAAAATGTTTACTTTTAAATTGATTTAAAAATTGACGAATCTAATCTATATTGTGAATAAAATTCATCATTTTTCAATAAATAAAAAAATAAATTTTTTATTATAATAAAAATTGGAAAGAGTATATAATATCCTACAAGTTGAACTAAAGTCACATACACCTATTTATATCTACCAAGTAATATTTCATTTTTTTCCACCACTTCAAAGTATAGTATTTGACTTTTGTTCTATGCATGCCCATTCCAAGAAAGTGGAATAGTAGTAAAACAAAAACATGACATTATATGACAAAACGTGTACTTCTATTCTATGTATCAATCATCAATTAAAAAAACAACGAAAATTCAACAACGCGTGGCTCAAATCAAATTCCCAAGTACTACCCTGCCCAATTTATCTTTTCCTCCTACGTAAAGGCAATTTGTTTTTATTCAAAAGCCAAAACTATTTTTTCTAAAATCTATTTTATGAAAAGAAATATTTTACGGATAACTATAAATTATATATTTTTTGTAACAAACAAAAACATTGTATATTTTTTATATTAATCCTCTCTTTTTTTTATAAAGATTATATTAATCCTTTTATTCTTATTAAAAAAAATCCTTTAATTTTTAAAAATGGGTGTCTAATAATTAAGAATTTGACTGCAAAAAAATAAAACTTGATAAAAATTATTTATACAAAAATATATGTCCATTTCAAAACGTGCTTTAAAAAAAAGAAAAAGGAACTTTGTTAAAAAAAAAACGGAACATTAACCAACTAGTTAACTCTAATAAAAAAATTATACTCTACTATAAACGAATAAATATTTAAATCTCAATGTGACGAAAAAATCATGTTTATTTCAAATGTCCACGATTTATTTATGGATAAAATAAATTCATAATCAATAAAAATTGAATTTAAAGAAAAATAGACGTAACAAACCACCTACCCACCACAAATTTAGTTAAATTATTATGAAATATAAAGGCATTATGTTTTTTTTTTAGATGAAATTAATATTATATTAAAAATAGAAAAGGTCAATAATTTTTCAATAAAATATTTTGAGAATTTTTTTATTTTTTATGTAAAAAAATATTAATTTAAAAATAATAAAAAATTACGTTCGATAGTGGATATTTAATTTCATCTCGACAAAAAAAAAAAGAAAAAAAGATAAAGATAAGAAAAGCGTTGAAATATTTACTACCTTTCAACTCTGGCTCCTTTGATTTCTATATAAATACTGATTCATTCACCAACAAATCTCTCTCTCTTTCTTCTTTTTCAACAAAGAGTTTTCTCTGCTTCTCTTTACCGCCGAAAGTTTCAGACTTTCATCTTCTCTTTTTCTGGGCTAATCCATTTCAGCTTCTTCTTCTTCATGGTAATTATCTTTATCTTAATCCTTTTTTTAATCATGTTTATCTTAATCTTTCTCTTAATTGTTTCACATGATCACATAAAAAACCATCAAATTTCATGTCTTTTTTTTTTTGGACTGTTACTTAATTATACTTGATCACTTAATTATTCAGTTAATAATCTATGCTTCTGAATTTTCATAGTTTCATAAGTTTCTCTTTGCTTTTAGTTATATATACTACATGCATGTTGATGTTGCATCAGTTTTTTTTTTTTTTTTTGAGTTTATTTTTGTTCAATTTTTCATTGATTTATTTTCATTCAAAACAAATTTTCCATCTAAAAGGAAAAAAAATCATTGATTTTTTATTTTGATTAACAACAATGTAACATGCTGAATTTGTTATCGCAAAATTGCAAAAAATTCCATAACTAGTTTTTTAACAAGGATTTGATTTGATTTGATTTTGATTTTGATTTGACTTTTTTTTTTTGCTTTTAATTTTAGATGATTCCTAGGTTCAGATCAATGTAGCGTGTTTGTAACAATTAATATATTAATATTTAAAGGTGAAAAACATGTTTATAACTTTATTTTGATCTTTGTGATAATAGATGCCGAGTGTTAGCCCTGATTCATCTGACAAAGATTCGGAGGCATTCGCGGAAACTGATCCAACCGGTCGATATGGTAGATACAGCGAACTATTAGGATGCGGTGCTGTGAAGAAAGTGTACCGTGCATTTGATCAAGAAGAAGGAATAGAGGTGGCATGGAACCAAGTGAACCTAAGAAACTTCTGTCATGATTCTGCTATGGTGGCAAGGCTTTACTCTGAAGTGAGGTTATTGAGAAGCTTATCAAACAAAAACATCATTGAACTTTATAGTGTTTGGACCGATGATCGACACAATAAGCTTAATTTCATCACCGAGGTTTGTACAAGTGGGAATTTGAGAGAGTATAGGAAGAAACATAGACATGTTTCTATTAAGGCATTGAAGAAATGGTCGAGGCAGATTTTGAAAGGGCTGAATTATTTGCACACTCATGATCCTTGCATCATTCATAGAGATCTCAATTGCAGTAATGTGTTTGTTAATGGGAATGTTGGCAAGGTAATTAACCATTCTGATTCTGTTTTCTTTCAGTCATATTTTGTGAGATCTGAGTAGGCAAAGTAATCAGCATAAAAATGTCATAAGTTTTTATTTGTTCTGTTTATTGCATTACATTAAATTACCAATTTTCAACATTAGTGATCTATGTCATGCCAACACCGACACTTTAGGTTGAATGCGTGTTTGAGTGTCTGACACCCCTAGTACACTATGCATTCAATTTAAATATCGAAAGATACGTTTTACCTTCTCCGACATGTTGAGTATACAGCTAGGACACCGAACCGACACTTCTAATCGGCTAGGTATAAAAAGGGGACACACCTAGAATTGACTAAGTTATTTACAACTTTGTCGGTAGTAGATGAATGTATGAATCTTAATTTTCAGTTCAATTTACTCGTTTATAACTGATATACTATATTTTGGACATTACTGATGTTTGTCGTATTCGTGTTTGTGACGTGTTTCATTCATTGTGCATAACTTATACTTTCCACATATGTGTTACAAATTCGTTATTTGTTATATTATATCTAATACAGTACTAATGACCAAAAAGGTTTTGTTATTAACAAATTTTCGTTCATTCAATGGCTATCAGGTTAAGATCGGTGATTTGGGTTTGGCAACAATTGTCGGGAGCAATCATGTAGCACACACAATTCTCGGAACACCAGAGTTCATGGCTCCAGAATTATACGACGAAGACTACACTGAATCAGTGGACATCTACTCATTTGGAATGTGCGTCTTAGAGATGGTGACATTGGAAATTCCGTATAGTGAATGCGACAACGTTGCTAAGATATACAGAAAAGTGACTGCTGGTATAAGACCTGCTGCTTTGAACAAGGTCAAAGATTCAGAGGTAAAGGAGTTCATTGAGAAGTGTCTTGCTCAACCAAGAGATAGACCTTCTGCTTCCGATCTTCTCAAAGATCCTTTCTTTGATGAACTCGTCGGTGATGACGATTATGATGATGCCGAAAATGATGAATATGTACGTTCATACTAAAAATAGTTTATGTTTTAGTTTGATTTATTTACTTTTTTAGGTTTTGGGACAAGCTATATTGGTATGATTTGTTTTGATTGTTTTTCCTTTGGATATGGCTGAATATTGGGAAGGCTTAATTGGTGATGTTGTCAATTTGTACATAAGAGATTTTCTTCAAGAGTTGTGATGCATGTATATTGAATGATGATGATTCCAAACTAAATGTCCTGATTTTAATTGATCGCAATGTCCGGTTTCAAACCGAGTTAGGAAACGTTGAAATGCACGCATCTAACCAACAAACCACTCGAGAAACCGGCGATTACATAATAAATGCTTGTAAATCATATATCAAACAAAATCAACAATCAAGAAATAATTGATAGGTACCAAAATTTGAGAAATAAAATGTACTGTACTAATGTCCATTAAATGTAAATAATCTTATAAAGGAAGGAGAAAATTGTTTGTTTTATTTTCCTTTTGAAAAAATCTAGCTACTAATTTTAGAATTTTATGATTTTCCGCTTTTTTGTGACTAAACTTTTTTTGAAGGTTTACCAAACAAAGCTCGAATATATTATCCTAAAAAGTAAAAGGCTAAAATGCAGTTTTGCCCTTCCTATTTTGACGGATTCGGAATTTCAACCCTCCTATTATAAAACTCGGAATTTCAACCCCTCTATTTTAGATTTTTTAGGATTTTTTTCACCCCAATGACATTTGACTTATTTTTGCTTATGTGACAATGATGATATGTATTTTTTTTTTTGACACATGTGCATTATATTTATCCACCTCATTATTTTCTTTAAAATTACTTAAAAAGTCTAAAAACAATGCCATAAATTTATGAAAAAAAATTATAAAAAAATAAATAAAATCTTCAAATAAATTACTATAAAAAATCAATAAAAATACTAGGAAAAAAAAATACCATAAAAACTCATTAAAAAAACACTTAAATATATCCAAATAAATATCTGTTTGCACATGCAAATATTTGGATATAAGTAATTTATTTGGATATAAGTATATCTAGATATTTACATGTGCAAACATATTTTTCGATATATTTAAATGTCTTTTTAATAGGTTTTTATGGTATTTTTATTTTATTTTTTTAGTATTTTTCTTGATTCGTTTATAATAATTTATTTGTAGATATTTTTTCTATATAATATGCTCCCTAATTTTATGGCATTTTTTAGATTTTTCTAGTAATTTTTAAAGAAAATAATTGGGTAGATAAATATAATGCACATGTGTCAAAAATAAATATAATATACACATAATCATTGCCACATAAGCAAAAATAAGCCAAATGTCATCAGGGTGAAAAAAATCCTGAAAAATCTAAAATAGAGGGGTTAAAATTCCGAGTTTTAAAATAGGAGGGTTGAAATTCCGAATACACCAAAATAGGAGGGGCAAAACTGCATTTAAGCCAAAGTAAAATCACAAGAAATGTATTTGAAAATCCAAAGGGTATTTCTTAATTGGTACTCTTTCTGTCATTTTCACCTTCAATTATGAAAATGAGATTTTGAAGCAATGTGAGTGTGAAAAAGGATTTATTTATCAATTTAATTTGAAGTCAAAGAAATAAGGGAAAAAGTCATAGGTTTGAATGCAAGTTGAGCAACATAGTACTATATGTTTGGAGGCCATCCAATAGATGGAAATTTTAATGACCATATTGATGAGTTGTTCACATTTGAAATTTGGATAAATGGCTATTGGAGTAGAGCTAAGGTTAGGCTTAATAATGAAGAGAAGTATATGTGTGAACTTGCAACGTGCAACCCCACTCCATTTTGATGGGAAATTAATAATAAATTACTATTGTTTTTTTTTTCAATAATAATAATTATTACCCGTTGAGTGTGTCACCTATATTATTACTATTATTTTCAACTTAAAGCAATAGCAATTAGACATTGGCTTAATACATTTTTTGTTAATCATGGTATGGTTTGGTCGGTTTTCAATATTTCTTGAAAGGGAAAAAGTGAAAGAATTAGAAAAAGATAAAAGGAAAAAATAAATTATTATAAGGATAAAACTTAAAAGAAAATATTGTAAATGGAATGGAATTGTCTTTTTAAAAGTTATGAATTATGATGCATACCAAAAACAAATTACAAAAGAAAAAACTTCGCAAGTATACAACATTTGAATTGGTTTATATTTCTTTTTCTTAATTTGGTGCTCAAATTAAACACATTAAATTACCATCTGGGTTAAACTTTTGTAACTTGTAAACGGTTGATGTTCAATATATATTAGAAGTACTGAAATTTATTCCTCCTATAATAAAAAAGAGAGTTAAATATGTGTGAGTGTTCATATCATGTCGTTTCAAATTCGTTAGAAGTAGGTCGTACACCCCCTACATTAAATCATATTGCAGAAAAACAATTATGTACTCTATGTTTGATCCAAAAGACTCGTACACTTTAAAATTTAAACAAACGATCAAGAGTTCAATAATAATTTTTGCGTATGTCAAAGAAAAAATAGTTTAGTTTAAGGCAATGTCAAAGGAAGATCGTCAGTGACATCGTGACATGTAAATATATTAAATTTGAATTTCATTAAGTTTGATGTTTTTGAACAAGCATTAAGTTTGATGTTAAAATTGTAAATGTAAAATAATTTTATACTCACACCAATATAATATCCAATACTTTATCGTGTCATCCTACATTAGTATTGTTCGTTATTTTAAAACTGATATCGTGTCCTAAGAAAGAAATTGTTAGTCTCTTATTAATTTTTTAATATAAAATTGTTGTACTACTAACAACTAACGACTATCAAAATTTATTTTTGTTGACAAAAACTCCTTTGTTTTATTATTTATTGAAAATAAACTAATATCATGTGATAATATAGCTCGTATAATAATATATGTATTATTGTTGATGTTAAAATATAATTAATGAAAGGTTTGTGCAGTCTTGCAGAGGTGGAAGAGTCGATGGAATTTTTATATCCCAAAATGATTGGCTGTTCATATATAGTAACATATACTTGTGATGGAAGTGTTGCCATTTCCCACTAGTCCACTACTCTTTGAAGAGCGATCATAATTCATATACCATTATGTGGCAACTTTGTCATTTTTTCACTATTAGTATTTGATCTACTGAATTAACTAGTTCAATTTAAAAGTAAATTATGATATTAAGTAATTTCAGTTTTTATTTAAGTGCGATTGTCGAATTAAAACCAATTATATTTGGTGTTTGCCAATTTTTTTGCCTATAATAAAAGCTGAATTGATTCATATAATTAAGTTTATATTTGGGATACAACATATATAGAATTTAATCTTGGTATAATAGATATAAATTTATATCTATACGAATTTATAGAGTAAATTATCACATTTAGATAAGAGAAATCAAATTGTTGTGCTGATAAATTAATAAATATTGGTTTATCTACAAATAATTTAATCTGGTCGTATAACTTGTCTAGTTTTATTTAGAATGATTCCAATCACAAGAGGTTAAGTTTACTTTTATATAGATTTTGTTGATATTATGGTTGATGTTGATGTTTTTGTTTTATTTCTTGGGGTTTTGTTTGGTAAAGTTTTTAACGAGACAGAAATATTTACACATTGTGTTGTAGTCTAGTTTCTCCAAAGTTCTTTTGTATCCTTCTTATTTTATTTTAATATATTTCACTAAAGTATTTTTTAGGTGACTTATTAGGAGTGTCAACTTAGTTGAGATGCCTTAGAGCACCATTATCCCAAAGTGCTACAGCAGGAATACCACTCTTGTGTCAGTAATACCATTGATAATCGACTCATATTGGATATCAAAGTTTAGAACCGTGTCCATGTGTCCATTATGTACCACCGTTGCTTTTCAATGTTTGCTGTATCTTTTATGCTATTTTATTATATGATCATTGCATTGAACATCAATATTATGAAATTTGTGGGACCATGTTAAAATTTTGGATAAGTGGTATGAATATTTAGAAAATATAATTGAGTGGTATAAATAATTGAAATGTATAAAATAATATAAGATATTAAGTGGAATCTATTTATATCATTCATATGAGTGGTATGGATGTAGATGCTCTTATATGTCATCTTTATACTCTTGCTGTCTTTATAAAAGAAAAAAAGAGAAATCAAATTTAAATCTAACAATTGAGTTAAATTAGAATTTCTACTCAACAACCCAATTGATAAAGGTCGTGAAAGACCAAGAAACGTTAAAGCTGAAATCACATTAGACTATAAAATAAGTACCATCGATTTGACTATAAAATAATTTATGATATGCGCCAAAAAATAGTATGGTAAGAAAAACTATGTCGTATTTTGATCTATTTAGAGAATTCCATCTGGGAGAATATGAAAATTGGTTGTTGTTTGAATAATTATGAGAGGAATATACATATTTTGGCAGCAATGACGTTGATCAGTCTTATGCTTCACGCATGACATGTAATGTCTAAATCTATACAAGAGGTCATTTAACTTAAATTAAAATTTCAAACAAGTTCTTTGTTTTTATTTCTTGTCAAATTATGTGCCCGTTTGTTATAGTTTTTTATAGAAAATAATCATTTATTTTTAAAAAATAATCACTTTTAGGAAAATAACATTTGTTTGTTATAGCTTTTCAAAATAATCAGAATCTAAAAATAATCTAAAAATTGCTAAAAATTTGAAGCTGATATTAGTAGCTTATTTTTATAGATTTTTTTTAGAGGAGAGAGAAAACTTGTGTAAAAAAATTTCGGATGAAAATATCTTTAAATTTATTCTAATATTCCAAAAATATCCTATTTAGAATTTATAAGATTAGTTTGTTATTTTTAGAAGATAAGATTTAAAAAAATTTGTTTTATTTTTAACTATATATATAAAATCATATGACCATAATGAAAAAAAAAGAACTTGAGTATTTTTCATATATTTATTTTATATGATATATTATATTTGAAAAATTGTACTTCATGGTAATTTTATGACGCAAAATCATTTTTCTATGGTTGCATACAAACAAGTTAAAGATTATTTTTTTTATAAAAAGTAATTTTTTTAATGGTAAACAAACACAAACTAGCTTCTGATTTTTTGTAAAATCTATAAAAAATAATCTCTAAATTATTTAATGTCAAAATCACTTATTTTTTAATCTGTAACAAACGGGCCCTATGTTTTTTCTCTAAAATTATAGCTTAACATCATTTTCGTCGTATGTACACGAAATTTTAGTTTTACTTTATGTATTTTTTGTTCTAAAAAACCTCCTTAATCAACTATTGACAAAAAAAGAAGAAAAGAAATTCACTTGTTGAATGAATAAGTGGATAAATCTCATATTAGAATCACGACCCCACTTCGTATATAACATTTGATCCTGCGACAACTCCTTGTTAGTTGTTACCAAACAAACAATTATTTCTCTCTTTTAATAATGTCATGAGAATATAAGTTTTGGCAGCAAAGAAATGTTATTAATCCATCTTATGTTTCACACACGTATATGTCTAATACTCTTATTTTATATTGCATTAAGACATGAAAATAGCGATAATAACAAGTGTTACAAGATGATAACAAAAACATTGAACGTATATTCCTAGAAATACTAGACATGTCCTTATCCTATTACCAACAATATAGAACCATGATTCATTCAATGTACACTTTAACAAGACATGAAAATGAAGAACACAAGAGATTTTACAATGTTTCAATTTCTAAAGAAGCTTTTCAACTTTTCCATCATAATTTCTTTCTTTATGATCATGTTATGTTCAGGAGGTGAGTTATTATCATCAACAGATTCTCATTATTTCTTCAAATTCCTTAAAAATATTGATCACAATAATGTACTCAATATTAGCAAGATATCATATCCATGTTTGATCAATGGTGTAAGATGCAATTTAAATGCTACTAATATTGTAGAAATAAGGCTTGATAATATGAACCTTAGTGGCATATTTGATGCAAAATCACTTTGTAGACTCAAAAAGCTTAAAGTGGTTAGTTTAGCTAATAATGATATCAAAGGGACTATTTCAAGCTCAATTTTGCATTGTAGAAGATTGGTACATTTAAATGTAACCAATAATAAATTGAGAGGTAGATTACCAAATAAGGCTTTAACAAGATTGAAAAATCTTGAGAATTTAGATGTATCTAAGAATAAATTTTCTACTAATTACATGGTTTCAATTAGTAAGTTAGAGAGCAAAAGTGATTTAGATACAATAGTACCAACACCAAGTCCTTTAATTTCCAATAGCACATCTGAAAAACCAAAGAAAAATTGGTATTCCAATATTGAAATCTTGTTAGGATTGGGTTTGGGAATTGGATTGCTTTTATCATCACTATACTTTATGGTAAAGAAATCATCTAAATTAATGGGAGAGATTGAGGTGAAGAAAAACCATATTATTTCTCCTATAAAAAAGCCTACAACTCATGAGGTGAGATTAAAAGGAGGAGATAATAAGAATTCAGAACTTGTGTTCTTTGTTGAAGATCATGAGAGGTTCAAACTTGACGATTTACTAAGAGCTAAAGCTGATTTGAGAAGTGAAAATTTTTGGAGTAGTCTTTTTAAGGTGAAATTTGAGAATAATGATGAATATGCTGTCAAAAGATTGAAGAATTTGCAGGTATCTTGTGATGAATTTGGTGAAACATTGAAGATGATAAGCAAAGTGAAATATCGAAATATTCTCCCGCTTGTTGGTTATCGTTCTACCGAGGAAGAAAAACTTATCATTTACAAATATCAAAGTAATGGAAGTTTGCTCACTCTTTTAAATGGTAAGTTAAGATTTGTTGCAATACTTCTACATAATCACCTCAAGTGATTACAAACATGTATTTTATATACGCATGCACATATACACACACATGCATTATGCATACATATGCTAGACTCAAATTCGTTGTGATAAAAATATCCATGTATTCACTGCGATAAGCAAACTGAAACTCTTTGATGAAGATGAAACAACTCACATTTCAACTTGAACAAATCAAATTTGAAATGCGAGTCATCCATCTAATAGTTTCAGTGTGCTAACTGCAGTGAATGCATGAATTGCTGATTACAAGAAATCCAAATTAATTTCGAACCCTAATCATTTGCACAATACTAGTTGAAACCTCACATTAGAACATTAATGAGATATTGTATTTATGTAGATTATATAGCAAGGAGAAAAGATTTCCCATGGAAACTTCGTCTCAAAATAGCATGCGGAATCGCAAGGGGCTTAGCATTCATTTATAAGAAGTTGGATGAAGGCGAGGTTGATACTATTCCTCATGGAAATATAAAGCTATCAAATATCCTTCTAAATGAAAAAAATGAAGCACTAATAAGTGAACATGGTTTATCAAAATTCTTTGAACCAAGTAGAGGTACTACTCTCTTTTCCTCAAATGGATACTCAGCTCCTGAAAAGAGTTTAACCGAAAAAGGCGATGTATATAGCTTCGGAGTGATTCTACTAGAACTACTAACGGGACAAAGCATAGAAGTTAGTAGAATAGACCTTGTTAGATGGGTGAGATCAATGGTGAGAGAGGAATGGACAGGTGAAGTGTTTGATAAAGAAGTTAGGGAAAATGATCATCAAGGTGCATTTTCATTGTTGAATATTGCTCTTTTGTGTGTGTCGCGTTCTCAAGAAAATAGGCCAAATGTTGTTGAAATTTTGGACACAATAGAAGGAGTGATGAATGCACATGAACAACAACAGATGGAAATTTCTGCTTCAAAATGTTGTTCTAATGGATCCAATCAAGAATGTTGTTCACTTCATCAAATCATACCTGATACATGGGATTCTCCTGGATCAAATTATTGATCTTCATGATCTATATGAGATATGTTAAGTTTACTATTATTGTAGCTTAAATATCAAGGTGATTCCTTTTTTACAAACCTTATTTAGGTGATGGATGAAATAATGCTGTTTGCAATAACTTAGGAATATATATATATATTGGTGTTGTGAAATGTTGTTCCTTCTAATCTTGTTATAATTAAGGCCTATATTTGTGTCGGTAAAACTTACATCAACTAGTAAGTAAAGTTGAAATTGTTATACCGGACATCGGACATTTTCCACGATGGTTCGAATCCGAGATATTTGTTACCACGATGGTGTTTTTCACTCAATTTATTCAAACAAATATGTGCTGCTCATTAGATTATAAAGTTTAACAAATATAAGCTATTTTTGCATAAGATAAAACTTGAGGCCATGAGCCATTCAATTAAAACAAAAGACCATTCTTATAATTGAAAAAGAAATCATATCATTTTAGAGATAGTATGAGAGTAAACATTCTAAACAAGTAAGAAATTTCTTAATAATAGTTATGATGTAGAAATTGACAAGCCACTTCAGGTATACAAGGTAAAATCCTGATGAGATTAAATACTTTCTCTTTCAAATGGAGCAAGGTTTTCTTTATGAACTACTATCTTGCAGGAAAATTTCTCCATTCTAAAACCAAGGTCCTTGATCATTTGAGTATTTAAATCTAACCAAGCTAGTTTGCCATCTTTTTTTCTGAACAATATATCACCCTTTTGTCCCGCTCCGATAGGATAGTCAAGGCAAGATAAGGGCCCTACAACGAAAAATTTAATCCATGATTCTCTTACACCGGGTTCACCCAAAATTGAAATGTGAAATGTAGTTGTCTCTTTGTAGTTTATTGTGATTAAAGCAATGAACCCATTTAATAGCACCAAGTCGGTCCACTTCCACAAATCATAACCATAATTCATGTCTGATTGTACCGATGTTGCAAGGAAAACCTCATCGCTCCAGTCAAATGACGACAAATATGTTCCATGTATTTTATTTCCACACAGCCAGTGAGAGAGTCCATCCATGTATACTTGTTCACGCTTCACAGGCATATGATGATCCATATCACCATTAAATGTTCTCCAAGAGTTATTTCTTTGACTCCCCATCGATGTAAGAATTACTTGAACGTAGGCGCATCACTTTATAGTCCCCTTTGATATAGTCATAACCAAATCCACAAAGAACGGACCAATTGTCGTCCCATAAAGGGCTATGAGGAATGACCTTAAATTCCTAAGTAGATGGGTTCCACAATACAACATCATGTTCGAATACACTAGTCAGACAAAGAGTTCCTTGAACACTACTAGAACCGAAAATATCAAAACCAGAATCATTATACTCCAAAAACCAATATATGCCCTCTAACCCGGTCCTTGGCCAATCTAATTTGACCTTATTCTCAAACCTCTCATTAGAAACAGAATACAACTCAAATGTTCGTTTATAATAAGAACCTTGGAAATCAGGATTCATAATTTTATGTAGGAGGAGGAGAGATGTATCGTCGTAATAAGGATGAACCTTTGTTAAGAAACTTTTGCGATAGGCGGTCATGAACTCAAGGTTATCAAACAAGAGAGACCATGATTTGCATACACATTCAAATCGCTTCAAAACTTTTATAGACAGTTTTGTGAGAATTGGAAAGACAAGATCGTTAGGGATATGTGATTGGCTTCTTGCACTCACCTTCTGGTCATTTGTTGAAACAACATCCTGCATGCATATCTCCATCATAACGCCACGAAAGAATTTCTCTGAAAATTGTAATATGGATTTGAAGTAGCAACCGGATATATATGAATGAGAAGAAAAGTTCTAGTAGTAATTAAGATAGGATCATGTCTTTGAAATACAAAGTTAAGATTTCATGTTAAGTTTAACAAAATCAAGAAAGAAAATACACAAGAGATCGAGAAACAATACTGGATCATGATCATACTACATTATTGCATTTCACTACTGATATCAGTTTTTTTGTTGTTCTAAAAACTAAGTCACCTTATCAAAAGGCTCAGAAGAAAGCTCGGCTACCATAAAACACGCGCGAGTTACTACTCTTTGATGATTGTAGTTTCGGTTCAGAGGTTGAGTTTCCTGAACTAGTAGGTCCACTTTCAAAATCCATAGGAAGTTTCATTTTTGCTAATGACTCGGTAAATTGCTGCATACTTTTCATGTACATGTCTACTATATCCTGCTGCACCATCTTTGTCTCTGGCTCAACATTCACACTCACAATAGGCTTAAGGAATGACTCATTCAGCAACGTGTTTGTCGAATCACTCTCACCGACACTGTCTTTGACATCGACACTTTTCTCTTTGGTGACTGAAACTTGTTCATCTGAGGTTGGAGTCAGTGAAGGAGAGGAAACAACACCATTTGTTGACACACTACTTGGTGGAGATTCAACCTTAGTAGGTTGAACTGATTCAACACTACATGCTGAGAAGCTTTCGACAAGTTGAACGCCTTTTTCTGAACTAAGATTTTCGGTATCCGTAGTGGCCAAGCTATCCGTGCCGAAGTATTCTGAAACCATTAAGTGGTCTTCATTTACAATTTTCGGATCCGGGAACTTGATTTTATCTAAATCTCTCACGAGCAACTCACATGTTTCAGAGTCCTTCTGAGTGCCATTTCTATCCAATTCAGCATTAGGCATTGCCAAAATTGCCATAACATCGGGTGAAGCACCGTTGTAAGCTAGAGACAGTTGAACGAAACCTGCCGGGGAATGGAACAAATCAGTCGAAGAAAGCGAGAACTCTTTCTCAAGTTTTCCATCTTTCATCAATACTTCAGATAAAGGTACTAAAGCAAAACCAAGTAGTTGGTCTTCTAGATAATTCTTCACCCGACTAAGCATCCAAATCTCACATTTAAGAGAAGAATCGACAGTCCTAACGCTTAGACGAAGGTTATCGTTAAACACGGGGTTCCTTCCTCCTCCATTGATAATCTTGGTAGAGACAGAATTTTCAGGATCATTAGTCAAAGAAATCTTAGCATAAACATCTTGCTTATGATATATGCAGATATTATGAATGTCTCTAGCTTGATGTATGTAAACATCAACTACTCCAATGAATTCTTCTTGATTAGATACTGCAAAAGCTTCTATTCCATTGAATTCATTGTCCTTAGACAAAGGACTATAGCTTGATAATCCATTGAATTCATGGACAGTGCTCTTGAATGGTGACACAACAGATTGTGGAGATTCCATGTTATCACAGTCTATAGGAACCTAGAAAATCACAATAAGTCAAAAGTTAACTTGAAGAATATCAAATCTATGTTAAGAAAAGTTTCAAACTAACTCTAGTAATGATTATAATTAGAACCTAAAACACAATAACTCAATAACATGAGTTAGATTGAGGCCATGTTTGGATGAGCTTATTTGACTTTATCTACGGACATCAATAAATAGTTTATGACATGTTCATAAGCTGGTATTAACTTATTCTTCCAACAGCACCAAAGTAGCTAAACAAAGCTTGAATAAACTTCCTTACAACCTCAAGTTAAGCAGATACAAAATAGAAAGAAACTCACAACAAAAGCCATCAAGTTTGAAATAAAAAAGTAGGAAACTTCAATTTGAATTCCTCTAATGGTTAAAGAGTTGTTAAAAAACAGAAAAGAATGGAATTTAGCTAAGAGAAGACAAACACATAATTCAGAATCTAGATTGTGTCAAAGTACATATGAAACACACTCCTCAAATGTGAAACATAACTAGAAAAGAAGGAAAGTCAGAAACTACAAACCTTATCCTTCAAAAAATAGAATTGAGAATCAAGTAGCACAAACAAAATCTCAACCTCAAAACTGAAAAATTTCTATAAAAAAAGCTACCAACTTTATTTTTTTATGTTGTTCTACCAAGAAACACTTCCACCAGAATCCTAGGAACCTTGTCAGAGAATCCAAAAACAAAACCACTTAAATTCTGCTCTAAATCACTCAAAAAGAGTGTGAAACTAAAAAGAGTAAAAACAATTAAAAACTCAATTATGAGACAAAACAAAAGATGAAAACTAAACACAAGTTACAGAACCAAAAACAAAAAAGAAAACTATAATTGATTAAAAACAAACACATGTATGAAGTTGTTATGGTTATATCTTTACCTGTTTTAAGGCTTGACACAGTTTAGTTCAGTTTAAGTTAGCTTCCAGAGTCAGAATCAGAGTGAAATATAGTACTGTTGTGTTTGTTTCTAATCCAACAATGGTTGTAATGATAAAAGGAAAGTGAAAAAGGACACAGAATCTACGGCTACTGGCTAGTGTTGCTGAAATATCTTGAAGTGAGTGTTTGGAAATTGTGTTGTGTGTGTCGTGTAATAATTTAGATATGACTATATGAGTATATACAACTATATAACATAACTCAAATATGTGACAATGTGTATATTATAAGGTATGGTATAATATACTATATGAATATATGATTGTATATATTTGCATGGTACAGTAACTTAATAGTGTAGATTATAGAATATCTTGCTACTTACTTTCCTGGATTTACGCATTGAGAATGTTGATGATGGTCATTCAATCAAGATCGAATGATCTAAATTCAAGTTCAGTCAGACCGCATGAAGATATTATCTAGATTGTTTGATCTTGATCAGATGATTAGAATATTTTCACTATGTGAAGAAATCTTGGACATCATGGAATCCAATTTCAAATAATTTACATGTGTGTGAGAGAATCGACTTGAATTCGGTGTAGTTAAGCCAACAATTAGTGGTAGTGTTTCGATTTTGATTGGATGGCTCAAATAATAATTCAATTTTTTTGTTGACTAAATACAGTTTTATTTTGTAAAATATAAAAATTATGATTTTAAAATATGAACCGTCTGATATCAGACGGTTCATATTTCATCGACTACATACGGTCTTGGTTGCCGGCTGCACTCAATCCGGATCCTGAGAAAGAAGGGATGGGGTGTGTGAAAGGATAGAAAAGTTCACCAATGAAAATGAATTGGTGTGCATTTTGCAGTTGGAGGTGGGACATTACTGCATATGACTTTTTCATTCTTTTCTTCTGGTTTTTCTTTCTGTTGCATAATGCATACTTTTTCTTATTATTTATTCATACATGCTGCACTGATATTGTCCCTACCTGTATGACTTTGAGTGAGTGCAATTCTGTCCTCTTCTCTTATTATATTGCCAACACATCTTTATATTGATTCCTACTCGAAAATATCGAGTAAACTATTAAATTGATCTCTAACTTTTAAATATTTTAAAATAATGTTTGAGTTTGTCAAATTTTATTCATATTAATTATTCTGAAAATATGTGAAACTAATTAAATTGGTAGTTAGTGGACAAAGTTAAACATTAAATTAATAATAAGTTGTTAAAATATAGAAACTTAATTGATAATAAGTGGCTAAAAGACTAATATGTCTGATTAATAAAGTCAGAGATCTATTTAAGATATTCATAAACTCAAAAACCTAACTATTTATAAAATCAACGACCAAATTGATTGTTTACTCAAGAAATATAACATGCTTTGTTCTCAGCTTATCAAAAAAAATGCTTTGTTTTCAATTTATGGTGATTTTTCTTATATATTTCAATCATTGATTATATATATATTATTTATTTTACAAAGTTATTTATAACATTTTTTTTGGTGAATCCGGATCTCAGCACTTTCGTGCAATATGTCCAATCAATTGAGCTAAGCTTATGGGACTATATTTATAACTTTTTGTATTTTTTTTTTTTTTTGATAAGCCGACTTTTTGTATCTTTTAATTTGGACTATATTCATTAGTGATCATCCATAGGTTTTTTTGGAGTTAAGCAATTGATTATACAATTAAAGTTATATAAATATAGTTTTAAAGTAATTTTCTATTACAATATACTCCTTAACAACTTATATTTTATCAAATTATGAGATGAGGATATCATAAATTTGAAATGAAAATTTTCCAAAGCTTACAAGAAGAAAAAATTAGTGCATTTTGTTCTCTTCTTTTCCATGTAAAACGAGCATCAATAATAATGTTTGAAAATAAAAATTCTTTGATTTATTCAATATATTTAGGACAATTTGATTGACCTTGATGAAGAAGCCAATTAAGTGCTTGGTTATTTTAGGACAATTAATTGAGAGCTTAAATTGAAATAAGAAACAATTCAAAGATAGTATGTTTATAAGTGGGGATAAATCTTCATCTTATAGATCAATTTTGTAAGGTTAGGTTAGATTTAATCCAAATTTTTAACACAATATTAAAGTCTCTCTAAGATTTATTGGATCATATGCTGTGTGATTTTTACTATCAATTTGCCTTCATTTCATTTAGGTGTGTTAAGAATTTTACATTAAATGACTTAAAGATATGTTTATAAGTAACGTTGATGTTTTGAACTTTACTTTACCCATCAACTCAAAATGATTTGGAGGAAGGGGCTTGGAGGCATAGAACAAGAGTTAATTTTTATTAAAGAAGGCTAAATGCATTTATAGGTCCTTTAAGTTTTTGATTTGTACTACATAGGTTCTTTAAGTTTTTTTTTAACACATAAGTCCTTTAAGTTTTTAATTTGTACCACATAAGTCCTTTAAGTTTTTTTTTTGTATAACATGATGAATATAATTTAAAAGGACCTATGTGTTACATTTTCAAAACTTAAAGGACCTATGTGTTACAAAAAAAACTTAAAGGACCTATGTGGTACAAACTAAAAACTTAAAGGACTTATGTGTTACAAAAAAAACTTAAAGGACTTATGTGGTACAAATCAAAAACTTAAAGGACTTATGGATGCATTTGGCCATTAAAGAATTTATGGGACATACAAAATTATGTTATATCTGTTATATATATGTACTCATTTAGCTAGATAGTTTTCATACAAAACATAACATGCTAATTTTCTTACATGATTATATTCCCAACAATATTAGATATAATCTATCATTTTTCATACATGATTTTCTTTTTGTAAGGTCTCGAATTCGAATTAGATGAAGACAATTGAATTAAAATTTATGAACTTTTTCATGCATTTTTTTGACAATATTTTTCATACATTTTTTAATTATGAAAGATAAATAAACATTCAAATAAGAAAAAAAATCATTTTCATACATTTATTAATTATGAAAGATATATACATTCTAATAGAAAAAGAAAAAAAAATAGAAAATCAATTATCCCATGCCTCAAATTTAACAAGTGAAATAGTCACTACGTTCGACGGTAGATATCTTGGTCTCAATCAGAAAAGAAAAAGAAAGAAAAATATAGGGTTTATATGTTTTTATCCTCTGCAAAATAGGCGAATTAATAATCACTTACATAGTCAATTTTTTTGATTAAATAAAACAAATTTATATAGAGAGACTATAAAAGACTAGTAAACTTTGGCAAAGAAAAAAAAAATACTCACGTAACAATTCAAATATTAACATTTGTAAAAGAAGTTTAGAGTTAGAATGCAAATAAACTAAATTTATCCAAATAATTAGAGTTTTGAACTTGTTTAATAAATAATTAGAGATTCGATTCCCAACTTATGCCTATGAAAAATATTCGATTCATTGCAAACAACTCATCTTATGTACTCCAAAGATATTAAAGATTGTCATCACTAAAATTTTTGTAATTATATAATGGTAACCTTAAAATATGAAATATTCAAGTTAAGATAAGATATGGTAGAGAATTTTGCCATGGAAGAAGAGGATAGTTTAGACATTTCAATTAACCTTATTCTCTTGCAACGGTCATCTCCATTTGAATTCAACCTTCCTCTCTTATCATCATCATCTCTTTAACTTCACTTTCTTAATTCTCAATTCAAATCTCTCTCTCTCTCTCTCTCTCTCTCTAAAACAATGTCTTCAACATCATCTATCAGAAACCTTCTTCCTAGATCATTTTCAACCAAAAGAAAATCAACTACAAACCCTAAATTACCAAATTCAGATGCAGAAAATACTCCACCCACTGATCCCAACATTATTCAGATCAACAATCACCAATCATTACCCATCACAACCAAACAATCACAATCTGAAACCCTAATTTCTACTCATTCGAATTCCCCTCTTCAATCAGACCCATCAGTGAAAGTAAATACCCATTTTCCATTTCTTTCATTTTTTGGCTTCATTTTTGATAATTCATGCTTTAATCTGTAATCCCAGTAATGGGTATACATAAAAATCATTTTTTTTTCTTCCTTTCTAATTTTGCTCATAATATGGTATATATAAAGTTCAATTTTTTTTCTTTCTATTTTTGCTAATAATTTAGATTTGAATTTAAAACAGGTTGTAGTACGAATTAGACCTATCAGTAACAATGGAATAGGAGATCAAGGTGTCAAGAAGGTTTCTTCTGATACCTTGTGTGTCGGGGGTCGGCAATTTAAATTTGATTCAATCTTTGACTCAAACACAAGCCAGGTAAAGTAATTTACTTCACTGTGTGCAATTTATGGTTTTTTTATTTACTTTCCATAATTTTCTATCATAGGATTGAAGTACTTGTTTCCTAATTAAAATTAACTAGTAGTAGTTTACTTACCTTTTTTGATTCAATTTCAATGTTTTTGCTTCATATTCATAACTCATAAGTCATAATTGAAGGAAGATGAATGTGATTTATGTTAATGTTAAGTTGTTGTTTGTTTGTTTGTTCAGGAAGATGTTTTTCAGTCAGTCGGTGTTCCTTTGGTTAAAAATGCATTAGCTGGTTACAACACTTCAATTCTGTCTTATGGCCAGGTACTATTTGATGTTTGATGGTATTATTTCAACCTTTTGTTGGTAGGGAAAATATCTTAGGTTGGTATTTTTGAATTTTGATGGTTAATTGAGGTTTGTTCTTGTTGAAAATTTGCTAGTCTGGAAGTGGAAAGACTTATACAATGTGGGGTCCGCCAAGTGCCATGTTTGAGGAACCCTCGCCGCAAAGTCACAAAGGAATTGTACCTCGGATCTTCCAAATGTTGTTTTCTGAGCTTGAAAAAGTATGTTTTACTTCTTGCTTAAACTTATAATGCTTTGAGTTTTGTCTTATGTTTTATTAGTTTTGACTGTTTTTGGAATAAATCTGTTAGGAGCAGCGCATGTCTGAGGGGAAACAATTCAACTATCAATGTCGGTGTTGTTTTCTTGAGGTAATTCGTTATAAATATTTTCCAATGTGGCAGTCTTCGGGGGGTTGTTCCCTTGGTCATATTATAATGATCTTTTTAATTGTTGCTTGAAACAGATATACAATGAACAAATTGGGGATTTACTTGATCCAACCCAGCGGAACCTTGAGGTAAGCATTAGATTAGTCTATCTTTTTGGTACAGTTTTGTCATTAAAACATTATTTACTTCCACTTTTGTTTTTGTTGCTGCATGCTTATTATGGCTTCGTCCAAATTATCGCAGATGAAGGATGACTCCAAAAATGGAATGTCCTTAGAGAATCTAAGTGAGGAATATGTAACTAGCTATGATGAAGTGACGCAAATTCTGATTAAGGTAATAAGGGAAGTTTCAAAGCAAATATTGTTGAGAATTGACTATATAAAATTTTCAGCTTGGCTCATTTGATCTTTATATGCTGCAGGGTCTCTCTAGCAGAAAAGTTGGAGCAACAACCTTAAATTCTAAGAGTTCTAGATCACATATTATTTTCACTTTTGTGATTGAGTCTTGGTGTAAGGTATTACCAGTATACTTCTATTTAACATGATATGCTATAGACACTATCATTTATTTTATTCAAGATTGAGCACGGCTTTATATTGTTAATTTTCTCAGTTTGTTAATTGCTATAACTAATTTGCATTGGTTCATGCTACAGGGAACTTCAACAAATGGTTTCAGTAGTTCAAAAAGTAGCAGAATTAGCCTTATTGATCTTGCTGGTCAGGACAGGAACAAAGTTGACGGCGTAGGAAGACACTGTCTAAGGGAAACCAAAAGTGTAAAGAAGTCTTTAGCTCAGCTTGGGTAAGGATGCCATTCATGAATGTACAGTATTATGTTTATATTTTCTACAGCTAAGTTGATGTTATGTTGGTTGAAATTATTATCTTGGTCTTATTTCATTCTTTGTAACCACTGTTTCATTTCATTGGCGTAGGCACTTAGTAGATGCTTTAACTAAAGAAACTTGCTTAGGAAAAGCAGAAGTTCCAAACAGAAACTCCTGTTTAACAAGTTTACTGCATGAATCATTAGGTGGAAATGCCAAACTCTCAGTAATCTGTTCCATCTACCCAGATAACAAGTACGTATCTCAATCGAAGTACATTGTTTATTTTTTTGTGAGCATAACAAAACAATGTATATTTCATTTCTAGTGGTAAAGATTGCACTATTGATTGTTTTGTAGGAATAATGGTGAAACACTGCGCACACTCAGATTTGGACAACGAGTAAGATCCATTCAAAATGAGCCTGTCATCAATGAAATAAAGGAGGATGATGTTAATGATTTGAGTGATCAAATCCGACAGCTGAAGGTATTGTTTATCTCCAGAACTTCAATCAAAATAGTTTATAAAGGATCCATACAAATCTGAATAATGTAATTTGTGTCTTCTCTGGAACAGGAAGAACTTATTAGAGCAAAGGCTGATGTTCGTAGCTCAGATGGGAAGAGAAAGGGATATTTCCACGTACAGAATGTACGGGAAAGTCTTAATAATTTGAGGGTCAGCTTAAACCGCTCTCTACTCATACCTAACATCGATAATGATTCCGATGAAGAGGTGAATGTGGACGAGGAGGACATAAGGGAATTACGCCATCAGATTGATGAATTTTATAGTTCATGTGAAGGAAATCCTATAGACATATCAGTCAGTGAAGATTGTGTTCAGTATTATTCTGTTGAGGAAAGTTGTGAGGCAGATATGACTTGTGATGAAATTGAAAAAGGGGAAGTATGTTCAGGAGAAGCATTTAGCAAGCTTTGTAATGAGGACAGCGTGGCATCAGATAACACCTTGTATGCATCAGCAAACAACACCTCAAGGGCCATTAGATCTTCATTCAGAGATAGCATTTCAGTCAGCTCATCCTGTCGGTCTCCAATGCTTCTCGAGGAACCACAACTTTCCGAGTCTCCAAAAATCAGGAATATACAGAAGAAGAGTGTGGTCTTTTCATCTAGTTGTCTTGGAAGTTCAAACAAAGTGGAAGAAAATTCAAATTCCAATAAGGATTTGTTGGGTAAGTCATTTACAAAGGATGAAGTTATGCGATCCTCACTAAGATCAAGCAAAGTTTTTCCAGGTCCCACTGAGTCCTTGGCAGCAAGCCTTAAGAGGGGATTACAGATAATTGATTGTCATCAGCGGAACTCATCATTGAACAAATCATCAACTTCCTTCTCTTTTGGGCGCTTAAGCTCTGGTGATTCTTCTGATCAAACAACGCAGCAGAAGAAATATTCTATTGATGAAAGAACTGCAACATTGCTTTGTGGTTATTGCCGTAAAATAATAATTGATCAGGATTCCAGAGAGGTCCGAGGTAGTTTAAATTCATGCATTGACACAGCTGAAGCAAAAATTTCGGATGGACTAGCAGACAAGGCTCCAAAGGTATGTCTTGACTTAATTCTGGAATGTTCTTCAATAATTTTGTGTTAAACTCGCGTAACATTTTTTTTGTTCATCAAGGATTTGGAGAGTATAATGGAAAAAGAAATCACGAGAGAAGAAGAGCTCGAGAATATTTGCAAGGAGCAAGCAGCTAGAATTGATGAACTAAACCAATTGGTATAAGAATTGTTGACTCTCATACTAATATGTCGGTGGTTTTAATTTTACATCGCTGAATATTTATTTGAATACTTTCAGGTGGAGAAACTTAAAGGAGAAAATGAACTGAACTCCATCATTGTGTATCAAGAAAGCAACAAGCAGACCGAGCATGCAGACGAGGACAATAACTCGTTGAAAGATGAATACAAGGTTGATTCTTTGTTTGTAATTTACAATATAAAGTTCTATCCATTTAAAGGTTTGGAACCTGACCGTTATCATTTACGTTTATGTTGTTTGTAGCTTTCAAAGGGAACATCCTCAGAGAGTCCTTTAGAAGAAAAATGTGAAATTAAAGAAGTGCGTGAAGAATTAACTCAAAGAAGCATTTCTTTTGATGCTACTGAGAAGGAAGAACTTCTCAAGGAAGTTCAGAATCTGAGAAGCAAGCTGCAATTATATAGCGATGCACCAGTTAGAATGTCCACCGATAAATTGAGATCTTCATTAATATCAAGATCCATTCAATTGCGTAAAAGTGGTGTGTTTTCTCCTAGTAATATTAGTGGGGAAGAGCTAGAGAAAGAAAGAGAGAGATGGACAGAAATGGAAAGTGAGTGGATTTGTCTCACTGATGAACTAAGAGTTGATCTCGAGGCCAACCGGCAGCGGGCAGAGAGGGTAGAGCAGGAATTAAGGTTGGAAAAGATGTGCACTGAGGAGTTAGATGATGCACTCAAAAGATCAGTTCTCGGACACGCTAGGATGGTAGAACACTATGTTGACCTGCAAGAAAAGTATAATGAGTTGGTTGCAAAACACAATGCTATAATGCATGGCATAGCCGAGGTGAAGAAGGCGGCAGCAAAGGCTGGAAAAAGGGGTCATGCTCGCTTTGCCAAATCTCTAGCCGCGGAGCTTTCTGCTTTGAGGGTGGAGAGGGAAAGGGAAGCAAAACTCTTGAAAAAGGAGAACGCAAGTCTCAGAAATCAACTTAGAGACACTGCAGAAGCAGTTCATGCTGCTGGAGAATTACTTGTCAGACTCAGAGAAGCTGAACATGCAGCTTCTGTTGCAGAGGTAAAATCCCATCATTATTTTTTTTGAATTCATTCATCAGATGCAATGCCTTGTGCTGAAAGCAACTGTGGGGGAAGAAAAATCCATGATGGTTTATATTTAAATATTGCTTGTGCAGGATAATTTTACTAAAGTGCAACAGGACAATGAAAAGCTAAAAAAGCAAATGGATAAACTCAAAAGAAAGCACAAGATGGAGTTGATTACCATGAAGCAGTACCTTGCAGAGAGCAAATTACCAGAGTCGGCACTGAAGCCGCTATACCGAGAGGATTCCGATGTGGCACAAAACAATGCAAGTCCTCGCTATCAGGACGATGATCAGTCATGGAGAGCTGAATTTGGAGCAATCTATCAAGACCATTATTAATAATTTGATTGCTGTTGATTTGAATTAGAAGTTTAGTTGATCCTACTTGGATCAAAAAGTATTCATTCATAAATAGATCACTTTATATTCTTTGTATTTGTTTAAATTCATTGTATGTTTTAGGCAGTGTGGAACAATTGGTTTGTTGAAATCGAATTATTTTCTCTGCTTGTGAGTTGTGACATATTATTATTATTATTATTATTAGTTAACAGTGGTAGTAGTTTTCTGACATTGGTTAAATGATTGTTACTCAAAGGCTTGATTTTTTTTCTGATTGTGCAGATACAAAGGAAACACATATTTATAAAAAGTATAATAGAAAATATTTTCACAAACGTAAATGAGACTCAAGGATGAAGATAATAGTGCAAACATTCATGTACATTACACATTAATATTGATTTTTTTTCACTAGTTTGTTACTAAACTAGTAGCAGATTTGGGCGATTAGATCGTGTATAGTGATGATATTTTAAAATGATCTGCAAAATACTACAAAAGAAAAATGCTGATAAACGTCTTGGAGATATTAGATAAGAAATTAATTGTTTAAATATTTTTTTTTAAAATTGTGTATTCAAAATTTAAAATTTAATTTTATGACAATTTTATTTTAGCAAAGACCCAATAAAACATTAGAGACCAAAATGACTAATCATCAAAAAGTTAACAACAAAGGAAATTGAAAACTATGCACATTCTTATAAAAAAATTCATCCCACATTTTAAAATTCCGCACTATTTTTTTTTGACAAGAAATTACACAATTTTAAAAGTGTACTTCTAAGTTTTAACTTTTAAGTAACATAATTTTCATAATTTTTTATTATGAAATGAAATAAAAACTGTGTTTTTAAAAGTGATTGTTCATCCAACTCCCTTTAAAATGTGAATATTATTAGAATCTAGTTTTCAATAGGAAAATTTCTCTTCGGCCTCTTAAATTGATTAGAATTTCACACATATCTCCTACCTACTAAGAAATAATTCTGATAACGCAAATTTTACCACAACATATCTTTTAGTTTAGTAGTACTTTTTTTAGTATGAACAACACAAGAAGTGAAGAGCGACAGTATTCTAATAGTTCTCCAATCTAACCAAACATAGATAGAGTCCATTAAATAAGTTGGGCTAGGGCTAGGCCCCAAATGAATGACATTTTTGAAAAATAAAGTTATAAAACTGTAAAAAAAAAAGTAGTTAAAGAGAGGTAAGATATATATTTTGATCGGTTTTTGGGCGAATTTGATGTCTGAACTAGTGAACTTTCAATTAGTTTGGTTTAGGTTGGTTTAATTCAACTTTCAAAAATAAATCCGATCTGAACTAGTTGGTTTGGATCGAATACTATACTCAGTTTGCTTCATTTTGTTTTTCCGGTATAATATCTGTTATTATTTTTTAAACCATATATTTCAAGTTCAATTTTTCAAACGTCTTACAATAATAATATAAACCAAATAAACAATAACATAGTTTTAAAATACAAAATACAACTCATAGGTAGACTGAAATTTTTGCGGTATAATATCTGCGTGTTTTGTTTTACGTGTTCTGCCAAAGTGTTATTTGGGTCCGTTCAAAATATAAGCTCAATGGACTTTTATAAGATGATCGATTCAGTTCATCAGCTCCGCAAATTGAAAAAATGTAAACCGAGAACTGATCCAAACTACTTCAGTTCTCATGGGTTCGGTTTTTTATTCTAACCAGTCGGTTTTTTAATCCGCTTACACACCCCTAGAGAGAATAAAACGACGTCGTTGGTAAACTTTGAAAATGAAAGAGATAACGCAAACATAGGTAACTACACCACATCAAAAAACCAACGACAACTAAACCAAAGAGAGCATTCAGTTATGGCGACGGCGAATTCCGACGATAACACACCGCCGCCGCAAGAGGTTACACCGCCTCAGGTTGATACACCGCCGCAGGAGGATTCTTCCGACTCCGTTCCCAATTCTTCCAACGCACTCGTTTCCGTCGCTCCTTCCGTTTGTTTAGTCCGTTTCGCCACTGATTCCGCCGGCGGTGCTTTCATGGGTTCCGTTTTTGGATACGGTCTTTCTCTTTCTCTTCTATTCACTATTATATATTAGTAGCTTTCACTAATTACATACTAGTTAATTATGCTTATGCCTCTTTAATCGAGGGTTTAGTGTTTCTCTTTACACTGTGTATGTTTGTGTGTGATACTGATACCTATTACTTAACACTTCCTTAATTATGCTTATGCCTCTTTTAGTTGTAATTTTTAATTTACCATTTAATCGAGGGTTTAGTGTTTCTATTTACATTGTGTATGTTTCTGTGTGATACATATTACATTCATTTTCAGAAGTGAAAGTGCTTCTTATTTGGATTGGATTTTGAATTGGTGATTTGATAGGTTCATTTTAGCATATGTATAGTAATGTTTTGATAATCATTTGCAATTTTGAAAATTCAAGCTTGAATGAAGAAGGTTCTTTGTGTAAATGTTTGGAATTGGATGTTTAAAATTAGCATTGATTTTTTTGATATTAAATCTTGATTTGATTAGAAAAGATAAATTGTTGTCTTGCATTCCGATGAAAATCTATGCTGAGTGTCCTGTGAGCCTAGCTCAATTGGTAGGACATTTGCATGTAAAGTGCAGGGACCGGGGTTCAAACCTTGGTACGCCCATATATTCAACTTTAAGGGGTGAAATTCTAGCCACTAGGCTATCTGACAAAAAAAAATGAAAATCTATGCTGAGTTTTATGTCGAACTTGTTTTTAGAATTAAGAAAGTATATATAGACATAATAACTTAATTTCACTCTAAACCCTACTTTTGCCGATCAAATTAATAAAATAAAGTTGCTTTCAGACTATGTTTGTTAAACGTCTAACCAAACACGTATGTAGTATTTTAGCAATGGCAAGGTGGTATTTGTTTATTGTAATTGAGAACCGAGCAATGGATTTGCTTACAAAGTTAGTGGTGTTAGCTTAAATTTATAGAGTTTTAGCCTTTTCGATTATTTTCTCTTATTTTCTGACTATGATGTTATACTCAGTGGGTATCTTTTAGAAGATTCACTCTGGATATCTCAATAAGTTGGTATTTTTCTGATTATTTTGCTTAAGAATGCTTGTAATGGTGTTTTCAGGTGCTGGATTGTTTAAGAAGAAAGGTTTTAAAGGATCCCTTGTAGATGCGGGGTCTTTTGCAAAGGTACATTAAAAATCTTATTCACCTTGGTTAATCTTTGTATAGAATCAATATATCATGTTTTCATATGCTATAAATTTTGCTCTTCTGATAATAGTGTTTTTCTTTTTCTTTTTTGCTTCGGCAGACATTTGGAGTTTTGTCTGGAGTTCATAGTTTGGTTGTTTGCATCTTGAAAAGGATTCGAGGAAAGGATGATGGTATGAAATATTTAACTATACAAGCACTTTTGCTTTAGTATAAGTGTTTTTCCACTAATAATGGCTATAATTTCACATATGCAGTCATTAACGCTGGAGTAGCTGGATGTTGCACTGGACTTGCTCTGAGTTTTCCGGGTATATTTTTAACTTTTAAATAAATGATGAATTTTCCCTTTCTTTGAAACTTGTACAACCTTATTGAACTAATAAGAAAGAAGGGTAACGGGAATAAGACTTCTCGTCGACATCTACATTTATATATTTCATTTCTTGATACATTTCAAAAATATGATCATATTATATGCGTGAAATAGCTGTAATGCCGACCCTTATTGGTGGGTCAGGCAGTGAGACTATTTTTCAGTTATATTCCTCTTTAAAATCCACCACCATCACATATATTGAGAATTTTATTTTTGTACTTGTTTGGTTATCACGACTTACCCTCTACTATTCTTCAGGTGCACCACAAGCTCTTCTGCAGGGCTGCCTCACTTTTGGGGCATTTTCTTTTATTATGGAAGGGCTAAACAAGCAGCAGCCAGCACTTGCACTTCCCATGTCCTGGAAAACAGGGATGCAACACAATGCACGACCTCCCTTGGTACTCCCCCTTCAATTCCCTCTACCAAATGAATTGAAAGACGCTTTCTCATTTTTCTCCGAGTCTTTGAAAAAGCGCAGCAGGGGAGCTTATCCTACATCTCAATAAGACATATCATTATCATGATTTTCTTGCACCATGTAGATAAGATATGCACCCTTCTATGCTTTTAATTAGGTTCCTTGCAGTTTTTGTCTATGTTTCTTTTTGAAGAACTTGATGGTGATGAAATATTGTTTTACGAGGATGTGTTGTTGACATGCTATTGAGTTCTAATATAGCATCATCTTGGTTGTTCTATCATGGATTTTCATGTTGAATCGTTATAATTCGAAAGGACTATCGTTAATGATTGATTGAGCTTGATTAATTCGCTTACCATCTGAAATACACTTGTGTGAAGTAGTAACAATTTCGGGATTCGGGAATGGATTCTATCAAGTGGAAATTACACTTAATAATCCATTCCCAACAATTTCAGTTGGAATGCCAAACCCTGGATAATATAAGAGCAAATATTTTATTTTACTAATGGAATCACATATTCATGTGGAAGCATTTTAAACATGGTACTATGGTTCTGGTCTTGAGTGGAATTGTAGTCTTTTTATAAGCGAATTGTACTCTTTAAACTTGGTTCATGACATCATCTAAAGCTATAGATTATACATTTATTTTAACACATTTAAATCACAGTTGACTTGTATTTAGATAAGATGTAATAAAATGCTTTTTCAATATAAAATAATGCTTGGTTGAACTACAAAATTGATTGGTTAATGCAATTCATATACTTCTTTGGTGAAGAGGAAGCAGATTCATAGAATCCCTCAAATAAAGTATGAACAATAAAAACATAGATTAAAATAAAAATGAAATAGGGATGATGTGTTTTAACGGTGAGGATTGAAAACACCATTAAAACACATTATCTCCATCTTTTTTAAAAAGTAATTTGGGCAGCAATTTTATTACTATATAATTTTGTTTTTTCTTACTATCAGAGTCAAAGTCAATAGTTATAAATGAGAAAATTCACACCTAAGAGCATTTGGATGAGATGGTAAGGGATCTCTTTTAGCTTAACAAGAGGTCATGTGATCGAAACTAATCCTGAACCTGAGAATGCTGTCGTGTTAATGAGAGAATTCGCTACCCAATGATTTTTGTGTCTCCTACTGCTCAGTTAGATAAGTGATTTTTGACTACTAATGTTACAAGTTTGGTGGTTTAAGGGAAGACCATAGAGATTAGAGTGATAATAATGACAAGTTGTTATTAATATTTTTATCAATTTCATAAAATATGAAGGTGAGAATATCAAGCATGGAGTTCCAAAAATATCACTTTTATTTTTCATGCTCAAATTAGTTCTAATTTTTTTCTTTTCTTTTTCTGATTTAGCTGATGCTCAAACTAGTATTTATTTACAAAAAGAACCCTCACAAACACCAAATTAAAAAACCCAGCCCAGCCCAATTTGTAAAAGAAAATAAAACCCATACCCGAATCAAACCCCGGTAAGACACCCAAATTGAGATCCAATCGCAGCTTCTGAAATCTGAAATAGAATCGCTTCTCTCATTTCTTCAGTATCATCATATCAATTTTCTTCCCCATCTCCAAGTCTCAGAACTTTCAACTTCTCGTAAGTTTCAAAACTCCCTTCCCATTGAAATCTGCGTCACTTTCTAAATATTGTTGTTTTTTCAAATTTTCAAATGTGTATATCAACTGTTTGTTAAAATGCTTCAAAGATTCATATGTATTGGTTATGCCATTTGTTATGTGAAAACTTCTTTCTGGGTATAGGGATTCAATGGCTACCGTGAGAAGCTTGAAAATCAAGACGAGTACCTGCAAACGAATTGTGAAGGAGCTTCATTCTTATGAGAAGGAAGTTGAGAGAGAAGCTGCCAAAACTGCTGATATGAAGGACAAAGGAGCTGACCCTTATGATCTCAAGCAGCAGGTATGACCAAAACATTGTGCTTTGCTGCATTGATTTAACTTTTTAATGTGTTCGGAATAGATTATATTTTAGATTAGCTTATAATTATATATTGTGGTGACTTGAATTGGACAGGAAAATGTGTTGGGTGAGTCTAGGATGATGATTCCTGACTGCCGCAAGCGTCTGGAGGCCGCTTTGGATGACTTGAAAGGAATTTTGGTATATATGTTCATCATTTATGTGATTACTGTATATCCCAGTTTATTGCTTTTTTGTCTGTGTTTGACATTGTTAACCACGTTGACATGTTCAACATTTGATGTCTTGGCTTTATAATAATAAAATCACCCAGCATTTGATGCCTGTCTTGTTATAGAGATTAGTTTTTCAGTATTTTTGCTCTAGTATTTTTCAATTTTGTGGCATTTTGAGAGTCTAATAGTCTTCGTAATAGAAACCTTTGATTTTAGTTGGATTTGGGTTATAGAGCCATTCTCACATGCTGCCATGGTGTTTGGAACCCAATTTAAGAGAATTAGAAAGTTGTATTGCTGATTGTAAACAAACTATTACAGTGAGAAAACCACTCTATTCTCGTAGTAAAAGCTCCTAAGAGAAGCTAGGTCTCTGCCAATAACAAACAAGCTGCTAATTTCTTACCATTCACTCCTCCTCCCACTACATGTGTTGTGTAGCGTAACAAACTTGCCAACTCAGCACTTGTAAGTTGTCACTAATTCTCTCGCCTAATCGTTTCTTTTTCCTTACCCATATAATCTAAATCCCTTGAGCCCATTAGCTTATTTACCTGTGTCCTGTGCTCTATCACATGTGGTATTGCTTTGTCTTAAGACTTGGGCTGGAATGTTCAAAGTTCTGATGTGATTCACTAGTGAGATTGCTGAACTTCTAGCTATTGACCACACTCCTTCATCTCTTTACGGGTTGTCTAGCCTTCCCTCTCCTATGATAGAACACTATATTTGCTAATGCAGAATAGTAGAAGCTTGATTCTGATACTATTCTTGAAATGAAAAGATAGAAACTATACCTTCTCTTACTGCAGTCAATGCTCCTCTAAGCTACACTCTCAGTCTCAGTCACACCCTGGCTACACTATTCTTGTTGCTCTCTCACTTAGCCCTTCAATAACACTCTTTGGCCTAACTATTTGGTATAATTATGTTTTGTGACATTTCATTTTCATGTTTATGAACCAACTCTTGCATGTGTGGTGCAGGGCCTTTAACTAACCAATTATTTTCAGTAAGCAAAAAAGAAGCTTTGTGATTCATTCCTTGTGTGTTGGTCCATATCTTTATTGAGATATTATATCTTGTTTAGAAATCATAATGAATTAGTTTTATGCATTTACTTGAAATTGGATCTGTTGATTTAATTGCATGTAAGAGTATTTTTTGTCTGCTTTCAGGCTGAGTTCTTGGAGGAGACAGATGAAAAGGAAGCCCCTGAAATTGAGGAAGCTCGAAACACCATTGCAGAAGTTGAAAAGGTATTTGAAACAACAGAAGCTTAGCAGAGCAGTTTCACTAGTGCCTTCAGTAGAAGATATGTTGCCTGTAATATATAGTTTCTCCTTGATCTTCAATTGATCCATGTTGAAAAAGGTTATGAAACTTGTGAAATTTAAACCTATATAGTTAATGTTGTCGTGGAATCTGGAAATGACATTGATTTACTTTATTAAGATCCAGCTAATCATAGTTTCCAAAACCTTTCAATTAAGATCCTATTCTTGATTTCAAACAAAAAAAACTTCAAATTCTGTCACTCTTCTTCCATTCATTTCATCTTTAAAAAAATTACATCTTTTACTTTACTCCCTCCGTCCCGAAATGTAAGAGAAAAAACAAAAATCACACTTATTAAGAAAAAATAAAATACAATGATTGGGAGTGTGTTTTTTTGAAAAAAAGTTGTATAGAAAAATGTAAAAACAATTTTTATTGGTTGTTGGTTATAGAAAAAGTAAGAGAGAGAGTAAATTTTTCTTGAAAAGATAAATGTTTACACTTTTTCTCTTACATTTTGAGACAAAAAAATTGAGTTTTTTTCTCTTACATTTTGGGACGGAGGGAGTAGGCCACAATTAACATACCCATGAATAAAAACAGAAATAGGCAACAATTTTCAAACTATGCTTAGATTTAGGGGTGTGCAAATAAACCAGTTATCATGATCCAAATTACTATCCACATTGATCCATTTTTTAAAACCCAATCCAAAATTAAAAAAATAATTTGGTGCCCCATTTGTAAAAAACCAATTAAAACCGGTTCATAAAAATTCAATAATGGGTATCCAATAAGTATCCAACAAAACGAAGTAATAGTTTCATATTATAAAATCCATCAATTTGGTTTATGGTTATCATTTGTTCTTCAATTTAGTACATAGGCTAAAAATATACTAAAAGTACTTCACACACTATCATTATTCTTTTAAAATAATCTCCATGTCATATCTCTCTCCGTCTCTCTCTCTCTCTCTAACTTGTTAAATTAAAAAAATAATAATATAAAGACTATTATTTAATATACTTTTATAATTTAGGACCAAATTAAAAAAATGATATAGTTTAAGAATTGATAGTTTATTCTAAGTTAAATGATATATATTTTTTTCGATTTATTTTGATCACTTCAATTTTTTTTACTAACACTTACGTTTTGATTTTATCACGTAAGTTATTAATGTTGAACATTTTAATTCCTTAAAGTAAAAACTGCAAGATACTTTGATTTATAATAGAAGGATTAAATTATTCTAAATTTTAATTTAAATAATTAAAGTGGCTAACATTCATAACTTTTTTTTGGTAAGAAACAAATTTGTAAAGAAACAAATGATATAGTAATATTTTATTTGTAACTTACAGAAATAAAGTGAAATAAAAAAAGAGTTAACGATTCAAAATAAAATCTCAAAACTTATTTATTTAAGGGACAAAAGTGTAATTAAACTGCCAAACAATCGGCGGGAAATATTTGAGAGTGGGGAGTTTTCGCGCTCCGAAAGTTCGCCGTGATCTATCAGATTCTCTCCTCTCTCAAGTCTCAACTTCGCTCTCACCGCCGCCGCGAACTCGTCTCTGTATCTTTCCGGTCATTTCGCTACGCCGCCGCCATCGTTGGTTCTCTCTAGCAATCTAGCGTCTCAGTGTCTCACTCGCTGCACCGGAAATGGCAGTGGCAATGGAAACGGAGGGAGAGAATAATCACATAGTGAAAGCGTTGAATCTACTTCGTAGCAGAATCTGCGATACCGGATTCATCTTCAAGGATTCTCCAGACGGAAACTACAGGTTTAGTATTCTTCTCACAAATTTTCCTTTTCTCAGATTAATTTTAATTTTAATTTTAATCAAGTCACACTTTCACTGATTTAATTATCAATTATCATCAGCAAATTGAAATTCATGATATCAACTTCAGTGGCGGAAGCTTGCAACAATTCGATTCTTCTCCTCGGTCCACGCGGATCCGGGAAGCTTGCGGTTTTGGATCTTGTTATTCAAGATTTGTTACTTCAATTTCCAGACTCCATTTCAGTGGTATTCAATTCTGTTCAATTCATTGTGTCCGTAAATTATAAGAAATTACTGTCTTTTTATTACCTCCGGTGACCAGATACATTAATTTTTGTTGACCTAACCGTCTCTTATATTTTGGAAATGAGGGAGTATTGTTTATTATCCGTCAATATTGGCAGATGTCGCTTGGACTGAATTGTTTTCATGGATTTCTACAGGTCAGACTGAATGGGCTTTTACATAGTGATGACATCTCTGCATTCAAGGTTCTTTCTTATAGCAATTGAAGCACCTATTGTATTATAATTTAATTGTCTCTTATGTTTATTCGAGAATGAATCTGGTGTATCCCCATAGTCGATAGCCATAGGTTTAATGCTCCGAGAATGTTGAGTACTAGTTAGTAGTTACTAGTTAAGAGGCAACTCTTGTATTCAAACAAATGCAGCTCTATTCCTATCACTAGGATTGGAACCCTGGAAATATGCCTCTTTATTATTCTCTAAAGTAAATGGTTTTCTAATGTATCTTGATTTTTCATGTTCTTTATGCTGTGTGTTACTGTTGACATACTGATTACGAGTTGACGACGATTTTGATTATGTTTGTATAGTTTTATTTGCAATCTAAGGTGTCTTATTTGCCTAATTTGTTTGCCTGGTTATGTTCCCAATCTTGTTTAAATAATAAAAGAACATTGGTTGGCAAAGAAGTCTAGTTGAGTGCTTTACTGCATAACATCACTACATTATAATCTTCAACAGTGAATTAGCTAGGGAGCTTATAGATTATTCTTATTGAGGAAGTGTGACAATGACCTTTTTGAATTCTGGTTAAATCTTTCTCCTGCTACGAACTTGTAAACCTTCAAAAGAATTTGATGGGGATGGAGAGTGCACCTTAGAGTCTTTCTTGTTAGACAAGAGCAGTGATGTTTCCATTTGCCATGTTATCGAATTTATAAATCTTATCATGGAAATTGTTTGAACTAGTAAATTTAACTTGCACTGCTTCCTTTTCTTGTATAGTATCTCATTCGTTGTTGCAAATGATGATCAATCAGGAAATAGCTAGGCAGTTATGCATGGAGCATCAATTGCCATTCTCGAAAGCGGTAACGTAACTTGTACACAATTCATACTATACATTTACAACTGTCATACAATGATCTGCTGATTTTTTATATGAACCTTTTGTAGGCGTCATTTGATGACAACTCCCAATTTATGGTAGCTGTGTTAAAGTAAGTAAACTTTTCTTGGTTGAAAAAGGAAACTATTTTGAATTTCTAAAACATTTATTATCTTTGTTTTGTAGGGAATGTGGATTAGCACATAAAACTGTAATTTTTATTTTGGATGAGTTTGACCTCTTTGCTCAGGTAAGGCTCTATTTTCTATTCCCCTTTGACTGTTATTCAAAAGTTTAGTATAAAATTCTGGTTATGATTGTAGTTATGATTTTTGATCAACTACTTACTACATTAATTAATTGTAGTTGTGGTCTATGTTTATATATATTATATGTTTGGGTATGACTTTTTTAACCATACATTGTTTCTATTTGCTTTTCTAATTTTCTGCAGGGTAAACAGCGGCTACTTTATAGCTTGCTAGATGCTATGCAATCAGTATCATCACAAGCTGTAGTACTAGGCATTAGTTGCCGCCTGGTATGTACTTTACACAATTATTTCCTTTTTTCCAGTATTTACGACTTATAAATACCATCAAGTCTGGATGTTTATACATGGTTAAAAACAAAAAGTTTTCTTTAAATTGATACTGTTTTGTTATTTACAAAGTATTATTATTATTGGTTGGGAGGTTTCCAATTTGTTTGGCTCATATTTTGAGAAACTATCATTGCATAAGGTGCTTGGAGATAATGAGGTAAAATTTACAAATCAAGATAATTGACCATGCAGGATGCAGATCAACTATTGGAGAAAAGAGTACGATCTCGTTTTTCACACAGGAAGCTGTTGTTCTTACCACCTTCAATAGAGGATTCACAAAGGTAGATAAATTTATTAAATAGTACTTAAGTTTGGAATGCACCATGCTGAATATGATGTCAAACGCATTACTGTTTTGACTCTTTTTTTAATAGAGTTACTGTTTTGACTTATTATGCAGATTATTGGCGCATATGCTGACATTACCAATAGATTCAGGCCTTCCATATGACTACACTGTTGAATTTAATAAAAAAGTTCAAGTATCCTTTTTATCCTGAGGGAGTTTTATGTTGAATCTAATTAATTATAGTGTCTTCAGAATAAACAAGAGGGCCATTCATCAACAACTATTTCACATATATAAAAACTATCATTTGTATAGGGATATTTACACCTTTTTATGTTTCCTGATTATTGAAAATTCAAGATTCCGTACCTAGTAAAGAAATCCTTCACAAATTACAGAATATTATAGAAGACAAAAAGTTCAAAGAAATCTTCAATAAATATTTGAATTTTGACTCCTCTGTCAAACATTTGTTGAGGTTCCTGTAAGTATATTTTTCACACTTCTATCAGTTTTTCAATATCAATTAGACTATTCTCCCAGACTCAGCGAGTTTGTTGATTTTCCAGATTCTATGCAGTCTCTCATATGGATTTGCAGACTGGGTTTCTGTCCCGGGAAAACTTTGAAACTGCACTCTCAAGCATCCAGAGACAGCCCAAACTTGAATGTTTAAAAAGTATGACATTTTTTTTATAGTTTATTTTGTGACAGTAAACACACATTAAAAGACCTTATACTATGCTCTTTTTATGTATTATAGATTTCATCAAGTTCCTAACACTTCCCATTTGACGAGTCTTTGTTTCTCCCCTTCCAGTTTTCTTTATAATTTGGTATACTCAATGATGTCCGACACCATATAATATTTCTACTAAGAATTTGTTTGTCTAGCACGATAAAATGAAAAATATTTCTCTAGCTCAAAAAATTTCTCCTTTTATCTATCTCTAGGTTTCCTTTCCTGGGAAACTTTTCCCTACCCATGATTTATACTTAAAGATGATATATGGATTTGAAGGTTTGACTGCTGCTGAACCAAGAGCACAAACATGTTCTACGTATTTACATTCAACACTTGATTTTTAACAAACTTCTCCCTCCTCAGTGTATGTATAATACTTTAGTTACTCCCTCACTGCATGATTCCCTGTAGCACAGTAATGTATTTTTTTCTCTTTGATGACACCAAGACTTGATTTAAAAGGAACTCAACCTTGAACTCTTACAACATTACATGATTGAAAGAGAAAAATGTGTAGGCATATTTAAAATTGCTAGATTTTGTTATAGGACTTTGTGTCCAGGCTGAAGACATAACATGTGAATCTTGTAAGTTATAAGACACAAGTTTTTTCATATACCTCATGTGTTAAGGGAGAGAAAACTGGTGTAGCATGTAAGATGATATTCTTGCATAATAATTACTTCATGGATTCCTGAACTCTGATAAAGATTTATTGACTGATACGTAGGATTTTAAAGTCACATTTCAGTCTGTAAAACATTGCCATATTCTTTAGTTGAAGAAAACCTGAAAAAAAGAAAGGTTAATTGCATTTTCAATTCTCTCCCTTTGGTCTTCATGAAGAAACTAATGGCTTTTTGGTTATATCTTCATTGCAAGCAGATTGCTCCATTTTAGAACTTTATATTTTGGTATGCATGAAGAGATTGGAAGTTAAAGAGCAAAGTTTATGTAACTTTAACGCAGTAATGAAAGGTGATATATGCTGTTTTTATATCTCGTTATTCTTGTCACTTATTTCCTTAATTAATGCATCTGCCATATCTTGCAGAGTATAAAAGCATTCATGATTCTTTCCAGACTTCTGATTACTATGCACGGAATGTCTGTTTAAGGGTTTGTGCACTTGCTTTGTGTTTATATATAAGTAAATGATTGTTATAATATGTTTCCTATGATCATTTGACACCGATCCCAAGCTAATTGATGGTGTTTTTACTACGTGTGTGCAGGCATTTGAACATCTTATACATCGTGAATTAATATGTTTCACAGACAATAGAGGACATAGTTTGTCTGTTGAATTTCGACCTGTAAAGCTCTTAATTTCATCTGGTGAACTGTATCAGGGATTAAAGGCATATCAGTCGTGCCCTGTAAGTTAACTGACAAAACATGTCCAAACTATATTTTATTTTTATGCTACATTATGAATCACATGGTATAAGATTCTGTTTTGGGTTATTTTTGTTTTCTGCTTTGCGTGTAACTTATAACAATCATATGGTTATAAGTCACACGTGCAATGGTAGGTAATGGGAGTAAAATTTATAAATTTTTCTGTTTTGGCAGGCTATCCTTCAAAAGTTAGTAGATTCATGAAAGATAAACACCTGAAGACCATAATTGTTGGCTGCCTTACGTTGGTCATTTGTGTGGTATGATTCAGAGTTTTGGTAAGACCGGCTTCTTTGTGAAGAAAGATATATTTTGCTTAGTCAATACCTTTCCCTGATTATAAGTTTATAACTGATGTACATGGAAATGAAATGTGTTCATTTCCTTTGAGCAAACAAATTTCTGTATTATATATGTACTCCCTTATGTATTTGCAAATTATGCCATCAAAATCATATACAAGCTACCTCTTAATAGTTTTCACTCGTACAAGCCGAAATAAATTCTATTGCACTGGATGCGATTTGACTTAAAACCTAACTGACTGAGCAACCAAAGAACCGAAGGTCAAATATATAGGATCAAAGTTCTGATGATTTAAACCAATTCAATCTTAAAAAATATCCATACTTTTGAACAGATATTATGTAGTTTGATGTTGATGATGGGAAATACAATCTTCTTTCATAGTTTCTTGCAATCATCTTTTTTAAATATTGAGTTTTTAGTTTGATTATTGGGTATAATTTATAAATTTAACATACAATAATGCATCCCATTTATTGGAATCTAGAAGATAGATAATCTAAATAGTGACAAGAAGCGGAATTAATAGAGCCAATCGAAGAAATCGATCGAAACACCACCCTACGAACTGATATAGTACAAAATTTAACACTTGTCTTTTTTACCTGCACAACAACAAAGCAGGTGTTAATTCGGTTTGGTTCATGTGCTGATTACTTAAAATATGAGATTAGTTAAAATGAAAGTCATCATGATAGTGTTGATTTCTTAAAATATGAGTTTAATTAAAAAAATACACTACCAATTTCAAATTTCATAGCATCTCTCCGCAGCTTTCTTAGCACTTAGCAGACATAACAATTCAAAAAATATTCTTAAATCTTGGTAACAACGTAATACAAACACTGCATTGTTGTTAATATGGAAGAGGACAAGGTTTATGATCTTGTAAAAAAAGGTTTATGATATCAAGTTAGCTAGTGTTTGTTCAAAGAGAATTCCAATTTTTTATCTATATTTCACTAACTATCAAAGTTGTCTGACATAAACTAAATAATTGCTGTTGTCCCATTTTAGCTTTTTCGATCAGTTCAAGGTTTTCTTTTCTCACAAGCATCAAAAACCATGCAATGCCTCTTTGATTTCTCAGCTAAAGTCACAAGGTTCACATCTTTGTCTTTCATACTTTTAATATATTAATTAAACTATAAATAACATGTTTCATTTGCAATCTCTCTCCCATATCATTTAGAGACTCAAATATGGCTTCTGTTACTAATTTTACATATTCAACTTCTTCTTTTGTTGTAAGATGTTGTTCTATGAAAGAAAACCATCATGATCAATTTAATGGTAACAGCAGCATTAGAATCAATGGTGGTACTTTTAGGTCACTTAGTCAAACAGCTGAAGCTGCACCTACAACTCTTGTCGAAACTAGTCAACGCCAAAATATACCGACAAAGAAGCAATTAGTTGATCCTCATCGTCAAGGTCTCATTGTTGAAGGTGGTGTTGGTTATAGACAAACTGTTGTTATTAGGTCTTATGAAGTTGGTGCTGATAAAACTGCAACACTTGAGAGCATTCTCAATCTTCTTCAGGTAATTTTCGATTTAGTTATGATTAGTAAGTAGTACTTTATAAAATCACAATTGGCTTCGTTGTTTTGTTATCGCCTATGTAAACACTTCAAATTGATGAGTGTCTGATAAGTGTTAGTGTCAGACAGACACTGGCATATGTCTAGTGTCTGTGCTTTATAAGTTGCAAATGCCATATATATAAGGATGTGTTTAATTTTATGCAGGAAACAGCATTAAACCATGTATGGATGTCTGGACTCCTTAGTGATGGGTTTGGAGCAACACATGGAATGATGAGGAATGATCTTATTTGGGTTGTATCAAGAATGCAAGTTCTCATTGATTATTATCCCATTTGGTAAGTTTTTATTTATTTATTTATCTATTTAGAAACCTTGTTGGCACTTGGAACAGAATCCAATTTGATAACTTCCATGCCATACTTGACAAAAATGTACTAATTTCTTTGAGATTCTCCTAGGAGTTTTCTCCATATTAATCAAGAAAATTTTGTCCTATACCCTTTTAGAGGTAGACAACTATCTTTTTTAAATTTAAATATTGATATTGATATGTGTTGTCAAAAATATACCTTGCATAGAGTTTCACTAAAATACTCAATATTTTAATCCATCATGGACCATGGTAATTCCAAATCATAGTCACAATACCTGGTTGTACATAACAATAGAAAAATTTGCTTAAGGTTTAAACCAATTTTAATGAGTTATATGTAGTTTTAGTTTTACTACAAAGTATCATCATTCATCATGGCATAACAAAACCAAAATAACAAAGTAGGTATATACTTCACATGTGACAGGGGAGAGGTACTTGAAATTGACACATGGGTTGGAGCTTCGGGCAAGAATGGAATGCGACGTGACTGGCTCATAAGAAGTAAAGCTACGGGCCGAATTTTCGCTCGTGCAACAAGGTTTGGTCACATTTTCTGTAACATTTTTGAAACTTTCTTCAGCTTCCAATTTTTCTTACCTGTTCTGATTGAGATTAGCATATAATTAAAACAGCACATGGGTCATGATGAACCGTAAAACAAGACGCCTCTCTAAAATGCCGGAAGAGGTGAGGGACGAACTCACACCTTGGTTCATAGAAAAGCAAGCAATAAAAGAAGATGCACCCGAAAAAATTGTCAAATTAGACAAAGAGGCTAAATACATGAATTCCGATTTAAAGGTATGCCATCATATGAAACACAATCGCGTAACAATCTTTAATATTACAAATAACTAAGGTCAAATGCAGTCGATGCAGCTCGATATTCGATTGTGAAAACATAAAAAAAATCTTGATATCGCGCGCAGCTTAGATTGCGTTTGCGAACTTTTTTTTTAAAACCATACACTATAGTCTAATTAAATTCTGCCACAGCACAAAAAGTGTATACAATTAATGATTTTGTGTCACTGTCCACTTTGCAGCCCAAGAGAAGTGATTTGGACATGAACCAACATGTTAATAATGTAAAATATCTAAGATGGATGCTTGAGGTAAATTAAAAAAAAAACTCAATCTATTCATCATTCTTCAATATTAATATTATCATATACATAACTTTATTTTTATTATTGTTGATGATTTTACAGACTATTCCAGATCAAATTCTAGAGAGTCATCAATTATCTGGTATAACATTGGAGTATAGAAGAGAATGTGGAAGTTCAGATATAGTTCAATCATTTTGTGACCCTGAAGAAGATGAAATAGTACTTAATGGTATGTTAGAACCAAATTATTGCACAAATTTGTTTAATGGATTGTCATTAGCATCATCAGATATTATTAATGGTGGTGGAGTTTTAAGCTACTTTGAGCAAAGGCCTATAAAGTATACACATCTTTTACAAGCTAAAGGAGTTAAACAAAATGAAGAAATAGTTAGAGGAAAGACTACATGGAAAAGAAAATTCACTACATGTTCATTTTCTACATAGTAATTTATGTGGAGTTAAGTAGTGTTTGAGAATTGGGAACTAAGAAGAGACAAAACTTGCTCACTAAGAAATTCTTGGCCTAAATGTAAACAACATGATTGAGAAGATAGTGAAGAAAGTGACATTACCAATGAAATTTAAGTTATGAGTATGCTCCTAATGTAATTTATGAAACTTATGTGAAAATGTGATAATAGCTTATTTATAATATCCTCATCTCTACATATTAAATTTAATGACTTTAATGTAGTGATATATTTTTTTTGAGCAATGTATGAAAAAAACTTATAAAATAAATCTTAGAAGTTTTTTCAAAAGGGCGGCATAGGCCAAAAAAGTCAAATTGCATTTGGACTAAAATTTTGAAGTCTAACTCATCCAAAATTTATTATTAGGTAGTTAGTATCAACCGTAAGATGTGCAAGTATTAGGTAGTTATCGTTGTGGGTAACTTGCATAATAAGTGATAGGTGTGACTCCTATAAATATAAAACTATGTAATGTGATTCTTCAATCACTTGATGAAATTTTATATAACATGCAAATCATCTTTCTCATCCTCTTTAATTTTCTATTTTATATAACTTGCTTCCATTCATTTCATTGTGCATAAGCGCGCCTATATATATCCTTTGCGCATATTCTTTGCAAATGTATGCACATCTATCACTGTAGTTTGCACTGTGTGCATTGTGTTTGTGTTCTAAGAGAAAATATGAGTAGGAAAGCTACCATCATACTCGCCCGACAAAATAAATCAAAAAACACAAAGTTCAATTCCGATAAATAGTAGTCGTAATTTGTTGATTAAGGACTGATTTAACAAGTTGTAACCTAGGCTAGTTGAATATAAGGGAAATACTCTTAGATTAATGGACAAAAGAGGAAAAAGTAAATATCAAATTTGTTGAAATCCCTAGAGAACCAATTTACAAAAATAAATATAAATATTTAAATGTCTCTATAAATGTTTTCTCATAAAAACAAATTAAGCATAACAATTAATAATCACAAACTCATTATTATGATGTAGTTTTTAACTTTGTCGAAAAAAAAATTAATTTTTAAATAATTATAACAAAAAAAAATTGTTGAAAAAAAAACACACTCCCTTTATCCCAAAATAGGTGTCATACTTGCCAAAATTGTTTGTCCCAAAATAAGTGTCATATACTAATTATAACATTGTTTTTTTTTCTATTCTACCCTTATCATTTTATAGTATAATAATTAAAGGGAGACAATAAAGTAACTAAAGAATCAACTTTTTAGTATTTCAATATCTATTACCAATAAAAGGTGGGAGTATTTATGTAAAAGTCTTAGTATCTCTCTTTCATTTACACACTTTGTGTGAAGTGGTCAACTACGACACTTAAATTGGAACGGAGGGAGTAATTTGTAATTAGTTGATGATCAGACATATATATTGCATACCAAAAAAAAGACATATATTACTCCGTATATGTTAAATTGTATTATAAAATAAAACATCACAACAAAAGCTGGAATAACTCAGTTGGTTAGAGCGTGTGGCTGTTAACCACAAGGTCGGATGTTCAACCCCTCCTTCTAGCGTTTTCTTCAATATGTTGGTTGTTTGTAATTGGTAGTTGGATTGATGAGAATTACATTCTGCGAGATAATTAGTAAATGAGTTATGGAATGTTGTTTTACATTGGTGTCAATATATCCTTATAAATTCATGTTTTGATTCAGTTGGCTTAGTATCCAAATTCCTTACTAAACATTTTAGCTGGATGCATTTAGAGAAATGACCACACTGCCCTTGGTGCTGTCTTTTATTTAAAAAGGAAATTATCACACTGTCTTTGGTGTTTATTGGTGTTTGAAAAATTGGTGTCCAAATAACAATACGTTTTAGATGTTTTTCCATCATGAGTTAAGATTCAGTCACCTTTTTCTTGTCGTATTAGATTGTTAGGTCTTGAATAAGAGTGAATGTGTTGGTGAACGGCAAATATATATATATATATATATATATATGGAAAATGCTAAACAGTGTTCTTGGGGCACTCTTTAAGCACTCTAAATAGAAACTTTTTATAGTAATCTGTAAAGTCAACGCATTGAAACTTGTGCTGTTTATTTTTTTGAATGAAAAATTTCTTTAAATAGAATGCTTAAAGAGTGCCCCAGGGGCACTAGCTCGTTAGCAAGACCATATATATATATATATATATATATATATATATATATATATAATAAAAATTCAGTCTCGCACACGATGAGTGAAGACAGGTAAAAAGAACTACAGAACAAATGTGTCGTATATAGGCGGAACATTAATGAACAAAACCAAAACAAAATCCACTGAAAAGATGTTTATTTCTAATCCCATAATTAGAAAGAAACTCCACAAGTTACAAACCACAAGAGAAACACCAACCCGACCTAAAAAGATACCCCTAGATACTAACTCCGATCTCGAATAAAAAATGATCGCCCTATCAGCATCCAAAAAGCAACTCCGTAAGCCAAAAGTTGATGGAGGACGGTAGTAAGAAAACCTAATAGATAAGTCTTAGCTCGAAGTCCTTAACTAAGCAGAGCAGTCAAAACTGATGAGTTATATGTCAATCAGATACCAGAACAAATTGTGTTTTCACAAAAGTGTATGTAGAGCAAGACTTCATGCCATTTTTAAAGTATGTTAAAAAAATCTATGTTGCAATATGGGTTATATAGAATAAATTGAATAATGAATTTGAAAACTTAGATATTTTTTTTATAAGACACAGGCGCACACACGCACGCACATACGTACGCATGCTATCTATATTTTCTTTTCATTGATCATCAAGTCCTTATTGTTTTTGGAAAGTTTGTATGTGTCGTTGAATTAACTCTCTAATTTATAATACTTCTCTATTTTTTTTTAATTAACTACCTTATAAGTTATAATAAGGAGCTTGAAATATTTTGACACAACCCAATACATATTGTTTACAGATAAGAATTACTAGCAAGTACTACTATAATATTAAGCTAAGTGAATTTGTAAGGAAGTAAAATACTATTATACTGTATTATAGGTTCAAAGGTTTGTGATGCATGCATTATATTCTCTTCATTTTATTATAGTAAGGGAGTGAACATACTTTTTATGAAAGAGATATACTATATTACTACATGTATGACTGTCCCTTTTCTGTCATATATATTTAGGTCCAGCCTGTTGGTGAACCAAGTTTTTTCATTTTTGAGGAATATTACTCAAAGTTTCAAATTACAAAAAATAATAAATAAAAAGTAAACTTGGATTGGATATAAAATAAAGAATTTGAAATCAACCAAAAATGGAAGGAAATGGTGGCAGTGTTAACCAAAGAGGGAGTGAGTTGTAGAGGGTACTATGGTGGATAAGCCTGTTTCCAAAAAATTATAATAAAGAGGGAGGGAGTGAATATAATATAATGGTGATTGATGAGCAGTGGAGAGTGAATGGTACTAGCATATATAAAAATAAAAATCAAGTACAAATTAACTTGGATATGAATAAATAACGTGTAAATGTTAAAGAATAATGTTACTCACATTCAGTGATTCCATGGGCGGATTTACCACCAGGGCTGCTAGAGCTGTAGCCCGGGCTCGGTCGAAATATTATTTTGATTTAGGAGTAAATTTAGGGTAAAATTGATATTTTTAGGAATTAATTTAGGGCAAAATTGAAGTTTTTTGGTTCATAACTCAGATTTTTCATCGCAAATTTTTTTTTTTGGTGTTTTAGGAGTTAACTTAATTAGAGTAAAATTGAGATTTCGAGGGAATTAATTTAGGGCAAAATTGAGTTTTATTTTAAATTTGAAAATTTTCAATGTAAAATTGAAATTTTTGTTTAAATTTCAAATTTTGCTCGGGCTTTATATGTTTCCTGACTCCGCCACTGAGTGATTCAGATTATGGCTAGTTAAGAGAAAGCTTCTTGTTCTTGAGTCTTGACTATTATATTTGTGATGAGGAGAGGAATTTATATTGTTTTTAATTCTTGACGAAAGGAATTTATATTGTTAATCACCACTCCATATATACACAAATAACATATTCAATTGGAATTTTGTTTTGCAAGCATATTTAAACGATAACAAGAGTCTTTGAGTGAATATTGAACAACTAGAAAGCTAGGTTGAGCTAGAATTCATGATCAATATGGCGCAGGTAGTCGTCTAGTAGATACTAATGACTATCATTATTTTTTGTGGTCCAACTAATGACTACTAGTATAATTTTAAAAAATAAGAAGAAAAAGAAGATACACACATATATTTACGCTATTATCATCAATGAGATTCGGTTATTCCTCGCATGTTTCCAAAATATCAAAATAAATGCAAACGCGTTTTCCATTTTTGCTTTTTAAACACTACAGTAAAAAACTTAAAAGTTTTTCAAAATATAAACTAAAATAAATATTAAAATGTCGAGAAGTCTTAGCTCAACTAGCAGAAAATGCCGAAATTGCTAGGCCGGACGTCCATAACATGGATCCTCAACTGGCACCAGCTCCATATTGCGGCGGGTAGAGGCACCCACTGCCACAACGGGAGAATGATCAGGTAATAGCAGACCGCTGCAAATAGTATGGCCGCCAGCAATTAAAAGAAGCTGATAATCAGAATAGTTGATAGGGGGAGGTCCATGCTTGCGGTGATCAAGGTTATCAAAAACCTTCCCGGGCAAGACACTGTCGGGGGGGGGGGGGGGGGCGTAATAATCTGCTTATATTGTATTGTTGAATATCCGTCATAATACAAATAACACTACAATTGATTGGTACTAAGGAATTATGTTCGTGCCGAAAACATGGACGATTTGTAATGACATGTACAAGTGTACGTAGAGTAGGACTTCGTGCCATTTTTAAAGTATGTTAAAAAAATATACGTTGCAATATGGGTTATATAGAATAAATTGAATAATGAATTTGAAAACTAGATTTTTTTTTAATAAGACACACGCGTACGAACGCACGCATGCACGCACATACATATGCATGCTATCTATATTTTCTTTTCGTTGATCATCAAGTCTTTATTATTTTTGGAAAGTTTGTATATGTCGTTGAATTAACTTCACGCAATAAGGCTGCGAGGAACAAATGGTTGATGATTTACAGTATGGCCTTCATGACTGCATGAGCTTAGAGGTACCAGCTCAATATGTAGGGCAACACGACATGCCTGTGGTGAATGCAACGACTTCCACAACGGGTAGATGATCAGGTAGTACTGTAGTAGCAGACCGTTGCAAATTGTATGGCCTCCAATAGTGAAAAGAAGCTGATAATCGGAATAGTCAATAGGGGAACTCCATGCTTGCGGCGATCAAGGTTATCAAAAACCTTCCCGGGCAAGACGTTGTCGGGTGAGGGGAAACATCGTAATAATCTACTTAATTTATACTGAATGTCGCAGTCACAATAAAAATAACACTATAATTGATTTGGTACACTAATTACATGATCCTTAACATATTAGTTACATGTGAACCGTCTCATATTTAAAAATAAAAATAAAGTACAAATTAACGTAATTTGGATATATTTTTTTTTTGTACATCGGAAAGAACATAACTTGAATATATTTTTTTTTTGACGCAACTTGGATATATGAATAACGTGTAATTGTGTAAATGTAAAGAAAACTAGAAAAGGTTACTCACATTTACTGAAGAAAGTTGTGATTATTTTATGGAATTTTTTTAAATTTTTGGACCAATAATTCTCTTATTTCGTTGTAATTATTTTATGAGTTTAAATTATGTGTAATGTCCAGTGTCAGTGTAAAATAATTTGACACTCACATCCTATAAGAGTGATTTAAAAAGGCATATCATGATTTACTTGAAGGTGAACACTCCCAGACCTTGAATTAAATCTCACTATTTAATTTTTCAATCAAATTCAAATTATGTATGTAGCTCACGACCACCTTTGGAAACCTCATGAAATTTAGCTCTCTCTATCCTCATTAAAATTCTTTGAATGAGAGCGATCTTGATTTTCCAAATTGAGCTATGGGATCATTCATACAATATAGTTTTCCAAATAAATTTCATATACAACGTATTGTTGCATGCCCTGTGGCCCATGTACTGTGTACATATATATCTTGCTAGTTGACTTATATATAATGTCATAGCATTAGTGTATTCTTTTGGTTACAAAGCTATAGAGAAAAAAAAGAAAAGGAACAAAACTACAATCTAGCAAATAAAGTTTTTCGGAACAATGTAAAAGTGTTCCAGTACATATTTTCAAAGACTCTGCACATTTTATTAAACCGGAACAAATTTCTCCGGTGTTCCGGTAACAATTCTTGCAAAAATATTGATAAAAATATCATATTAGAACACGTTAAAAAAATGTTCCGAAAAAATACATCAAATTTAAAAGAAATTTTTTACCGGAACAATATATGTATTCAAAAAAGTTGAATGAATGAAAAAAATAATAATGTAAAAAATTTAATAATAAAAAAGGGTAAAATCAGATTATCAATTGGTTTATAGGGGTGGAAGGACAGTTTTTCCCATTGTCAATGTGAGCCTTATTAAAAGTTACAATAATGTTGCATATTTGCTTTGATAACAATAAAAAAGAAAATAGTGAAAATTTTAAAAAAATTTCTCAAGAAAATGCAGCGGAAGTTTTTTTAAAAGAGGATAGCATATTCGCTCTTGTACCATATTAATTATGAAACATTATTTAATATATATTGAGTAATTATTTAATATATATCAATGTTAAAAAGTTAAATACTAATCATTCATAATAGTCTAGTGGTAAGTGTGCTTAAATCCTTATTTGAAGGGTTGTAGGTTCAATTATCTCAGATGACTTTTTTTAAAAAAAAAATTCAATTATTCTTTTTTCTTTTGGATACAAATTTTAATTATTCTGTTTGGGGCAATTTTTTTACATTAGAATGAGATCTCTAATTTAATTAGGACGGTCCTGCATTTCCATATCTTCAGGAAATGTGCAAATGTCAATGGAGTTTGATTGTTGAACTTTGAAAATAATTAGGTATGCAATTTCAACCAAATGAACATTCAATGGTTCTTATGTTGTTTGTTTGCTATATTTAATCATCTTAATATGTAGAAAATTCCAACAGAATTTATTAGTTACTAATTTAAACTGCTCATCAATAAATCAAATCCAAAATTAAAATGATGATATATTAACAATAGAGTTAAATAAAGTTGTGGGACCCATTTTGAGGTTGATTGACCGTGAAGATAAACAAGAGGTTTGATTGAGAGATAGCAAATTTTGTATAAAAAGGGGTAGATTGAGAGATAGCTACCAAATTCATTCTGAGACTACAAAATAGAAAGAGAAGAAACACTTTGAGTCTAATTCATACTTTCAACATGTAAGAGATACTCACTCACTAGATATATATCTATTCTTACACCTTTTTTTATATATGTTTCTTATTATTTATCTAAATATTGCTTTGTTTTGCTTTCTTTTTCATTTTGCTTTTTGTGTCACGTTTTTAAGCCTGAGATAATTTGTATGTATTATTCATCGTATAAATATGCATGGTAAACAATACTAAATACTAGTAAATATATGTATTTGTTGTCAAATTTTGTGTTCAGATAACATTTTTCTTTTTGGTAACATTGTAACTATACACTTTTGCGTTGTTGGCAAAAATAGACACCATTTGTACTATTGTAGCTTTAGGAACTTAAATGAAATGAAAAATCAAGCATTTCAATGTCAAACAAGCGTGCTTGAATTTCATATTAATTGATAGCTACCTATGTGAGGGCGCGCTAAGTAATTTCATGTGTGTGTAAAATAATTATACTTGAAATTTCGATTACATTTTGCATAAAATCTTACAATATCTACAATACAAATGTGACACTAAATAAAATCTACCAACTTCACTCCGAGATCTCCAAGGTCTTGCTTTCTCAAATCCATTGATATATATATATATTCTTTTACACGCACGCACGCACGTGCTCGCGCATACACAAATATTTGACGATCCAAAAAAATTTCAAACTTTGCTACAACCCTTCCAAAATATAAGTTAAACTCCCGACTAAACGAAGCACATATCTACAATGGTTGCCAGTGACAATCAATAAGCAACAAAAGGTACAACAATATATATAAATGAGTTAAAAATTATTGTGTTCAAATCAGGATCATCCAAGATTAATTGTTTAAATAAAATAAAAGACATACAAAAATGGTCTTGCTTGTTTGATTAAAATGGTCTTGCTTGTTTGATTAAATTCAAAACTATGTAAAAACTTTTTTGTTTTCAGTATTTAAAAAGCAAAAACGTGTTTTGCATTTATGTTGGTGTGTGTGTTTTGGAAACATGTAGAGAATAGCCATACTACTATTTCATTCATTAATTAATCGCATTAGCATATATGTGAAAATATTTTTGTTTTGAGTCTTCAACACTCTTTTTATAACAAATAATAAAAAGCATAGTTATAACTTATAAGTGAGAGAATTTGAAATTAGTGAAGGTATATCTCAGTAATCTCACTCTTTTTACACAAATATGCTCTTTTTTTATTTATTTAATAGACTATCTATCATCATGTCTATGGAAATGGAAGGCTCATCTAGCTTATGCCAGTAGCAACATATGGACAACAAAGCACTTCCAACAAACCCAAATGTAAGTATATTATACACTTTCTTCCCTATAACTTCATTCTTTTTAGGATATAAACAATGAATTGTAGTATTTCTAATAAAACTATTATGAATGAATTATGAATAACTGAGCATTATTTAAACTAAAAGGTATTTATTATCAACAATTAATTTAGTATAGATAACACAAGTGAATAAGAGAGCATAATTAATCCAAAACTAGTTCATGAGTTAGAGTTTGAATTGTATAAGGTTAATTTATCCCCCTGTGAGTGTTTGCTAATTTATTGCTCAATTGGATGTGGAGTTGTCAAGGATTTAAATTACTTATTCATGAATTGTTCCGTTTTCAATGATGTTATTTTTCTTGCATCTTAATTTTGTGGGGTTCATGTGTCTTACAAAGATATTAGAACATGCTTTCAAGTAATTTAGGAATTTTACTTAGTTAAAATTTATATAATTAGCCTTTATTTAATATATTATTTAGTGGGCTTTTTATCATTTGATCTTTGTAGGACATTATCCATTACAACTATTATATATAGTGTCTTAGTCTTAAAGACACATTGCAAGCATGCAAAATGAATGAAAATTTCATAGTCTTATTTTGTTTATCTTAGTTTATCTTTTACTATGCTTTCTTAATGCTTTCATTAGAATAAGCTCTCTATCATGTGTGGTCTATTTTGAAGGAAAGAAACCATAGTGTTTGGGCAAAAAGAATTATCTCTATATAAGTTTGGTAGTGGTTCAAAGCAAGAAAAAAGGGTTTTAATTTCATTTCTTTTAAGACAAACCTTATGCTTAACAAATTTTTAATATATTATTTGGGTTCTGAAAAAAAATTAAGAGTTATTTGCCACCAACTAGTGCTATTTAGACACATAGAGAGTCAATCATTTGAGCATAAAGTCGTCTCCGAGGGAATTTTAACATTTCCTCTCTTAAAGTTGTAAGTCAAACTCCATTCCATTCTAATTGAATTAGACCAAGTTTAAATTCTAAAAGTTCTTTTGTGAATGATTGGTGTCTTTTTCTCTATTTGTACTATGTATGTTGATGGTAGATTCAAGATTCATGCAGCAAGAGCTTCCTGCACGCCGACCAATTCTAACACCTCCACGGGTATAACTTCAAACTTTTATAGGACTCGTTTTCATTCCTATTGGGGTAGCTATATTGTTTGCATCAGAAAATGTAATAAATAAAATTTTCTACCTATATATAGTATCAAATTTAATTTGTGTAATGAATGAACTGGTTGTTTATTTAACAACAAATTATAATGAAGGTGGTTGAAATCAAGCTTCGATATGATGATATATGCCTTCCAGGTCATTATAGACATGATGCCGTGGCATATATAAAAGATGATAGGATAAAAAAAACTTGCCGCGAAAAATTGACGGTAAGTATATATAATTTCTTTGTTTATGTGATAATGTTAATGGTTTAAGTCGCGACTTTTGTAATGTAATATTTGGAAAAATTTGCAGGTTATGAAAAAATGAAACCTCCAATCTATGTGTATTATCAGCTGAGTAACTTTCACCAGAATCATCGCCGGTATGAAAAATTAAAAGAAAATTGTTAGAATCTCGTATAAGAAACTCAAGATATATTTATCAAAAACATTTGTGTGCTTCTTTTTAATTATTAAGTGTGCTGAATTTTTGGATGATGTTATTTTGCAGGTATGTCCAGAGGAGAAGTGATAAACAACTGATGAGTAAGGAATATGAGAACATTGTAAGCTCATGTAAACCGGGAGGCCATACTACAGATCATCAGCCAATTGTTCCTTGTGGACTTATTGCGTAGAGTTTGTTCAACGACACATACAAATTTTCCATAAATAATAAGGAATTGATGATCAACGACAAAAAAAAAAAATATAGCATGTAAAAGTGACAAGGGAAAGTTTGGGTCTAATGTTTATCCCAAAAATCTTACAATATCCACCGTACAAATGTGACACTAAATAAAATCTACCAACTTCACTCCGAGATCTCCAAGGTCTTGCTTTCTCAAATCCATTGATATATATTTTTTCTTTTACACGCACTTACGCACGCACGTGTGCGTGCATACACAAATATTTGACAATCCATAAATTGAATGTATATGCGCATGTTTTTGCTTATCTTTATAAATTGAATGAATATTCAAAAACATGTCTTAACAAGTTTTATCTTTGATAATTGGAAAGCAAATTGAACGTGTAGGCAAAAACATGCGCATATACGTTAAGTGATCAGAATAGAATAAAAATTAGTTAGAGGACTAAAATAAAATTAAAAAAATAAATACTTACATGTCCGTCTTGTACTATGTTGGGGGAGCTACACTTGATGAGAAGATATCAGTAAGAAAATGATTTCATTGCTATATAATTTAGAGGTTTTATCTTTTATTTCATTGATTTAGAGATTTAGTCCTTATAGATTTAGAGGTTTTATCTTTTATTTCATATAAATGTATGAAGGCAACTATTTATACTAGTGTAGATCTAGAGTTAATTAATTAACTAAGTAGAATTAGTAATTAGATGAAGCTCAATGATCTAACAAACTAAAACAGTTATTAGTAATTAAACTAGTTGATTAACTTGTGGAACAAGTAATCATTTATACAATGATAATCTCACAATTAACAATAAAATCATAAACCTATAACTTTGTAAGAATCAAAGACATATCTTAACAAGTTTTATCTATTTATTATTATTTTATGACAATTTGTTTGTGAAATATAACTTTTTGTGTTGATATTGAATGAACCAGTTGAGTGAACAAGAAGATTTAATGGCTTGGATGAGAACAGCAGCACTGTCCATTTTCTGCTCATGAGGAAATATTGATTGTAATTGAGAACAATTACAATACATATGAGTTTGGAGGAAAGAAGACTGTTATTCTATCCACCACTAACATGGATTGGTGGAAAAAATAACTTATTAGAGATTATCGTCGTTGGTGTGTTTTGCTAGGTGTACGTTCTATTTTTCATACTTACATAGTTATATGTAGGGGTGAGCATGGTTAAAAACCATACCAAACGATTTTGGTTATAGATCCACAACTATTTTAGTAAAATGTGGTTATTTTACAAACCTAATTTGGATATGATTTAAATACGGTTCGAAACTAATTTATAACCGATTAATAATAAAAATCGAGTTTTACTCATTTAAACTAATGTTAAATTAATTTTTTACTTAAGATATTTTTTTATAATATTCAAACTTTTTTTTAATTAATTGATTGAAAAACAGATTTGTTAATTATTTAAGAAAAAAAAACATATTTTTTCTTCAATTTTATGAATAGATTGGTTTATAATCAATCCAAAAGGTTTTTTGTAAAAGCCCAAACATATTTCTAAGCCCAAAAAAATTGATTTTTTAAATATTAAAGCATTAAAAATCTGATTTAATAATTATTTAAAACATAATTAATTTTATTAAATAAAATAATAATAATAAAATAAATAATTAAATATTAAGGGTGGTTGGTGGCGGCCGGATATCGGACCACCATCGCCCACTGCTGCACTGGCTACCGGATCGGAGCTCCGCCAGACCAGCCAGAAGACCACCGGTTGCAAAATCCGCAGAAAAATCCTCAGAAATACTTGCGGATTTTCCTCAAAGCACCAGATCCGCATGAAGTTCTTCTAAGTGACAAAAACCGCAGGAAAATCCTTAAAAATACACGCGGATTTTCCTGAAAACTCCAGATCCGCAGGTAATTTTTCTAAGTGACATAAACTGCAGAAATTTTTTTGGGAATACCTGCGGATATATTTGCGCAGTAAAATCCGCAGGAAAATAACAAATTTCTAGTAGTGCACCACCAATTTTAATTATTTATTAAATTAATATTTGAAAAAATTGGGTATTGGACTTCAATTAACTTGGGGTTGATTGTAAAAACCAACTGTAAACCAATAATAAAAAATGATTATGGTTTAGAATTGGTTTATATAAATGGAATTTGTGTGGTTTTTTCTAAAATAGATTGCGTTATTGAATGTAGATAGAGTTTAATTAGTTAATGATTTGGTTAAGGGTATCCATATACTACTACACATTAATCTATTCTCATCATCTTTAAATAGTATGATTATGTTATTTTACTTAAATTGTTGTTGTATATATGCAAACCTCTTTGGCGTGTCCAAGAGTATTGCAAGATGCAGGGCTGATCTTAGGCAAGATTGAGTCGGACAACTGTTTAGAGTACTATAAGTTCAAATTCACACACATTACAATATTTATTGTCTCTAACAATAGTTTTTAAAAAACATGTGTAAATTATTGCTTAAAAAGAGATCTGGCAACATTTTTTGTGGGAAAACAATTTTTGCAACAGCTCATACGTGTTCTCTATAATATCATTGGAAACAATTTTAAAGCGTCTATATGAAATTTCTTATGCAATGTTTGGTAATTGTCCCCTTAGATATTTTTAGGTACATTTTTCAATTGTGACCTAGTAATTTTTATCAAAAGACAACTTTTTTAAGTGTAACATAAAACTTCAACGTGTTGATAAACTTTTTGAAGCAAATGGTTCTCTCTAAAATGGTAAAGCAATTTTAATTGGTTGTTGTGTGTAAATTAAATACAATTTACAATTAATTTTATCTTAATAAAAAATGAAAGTTGATTTTATTTGGGTAAAACAATACTTTTTTTATATATATTTTAATTTTAGCGGTAAAGGAAGAATTTACATAACCTTTAGAGAAAAAATAATATAAGAGTATTTAAATAAACAATAATATTGTTTGGTTCGGGTTTTTAGAGGAGAGAGGAGAAGAGGTAAATTTTTAAAAAATATTATGTTTTGTTCAATTTTTAAACGAAAGGAAGGGAGGTGAGAGGATAAGTAATTTATTTTTTTATTCTTAATTTTATAAACTCAAAATAAGAATTAAACTATAATAGATATCTTATGTCAAAAACATTTAATGGATATATAATGAGTAGAAAACTTAATTTTTTTTGTTGATAAAAGAACAAATACCTAAATTTTTAATATTTCAACAAAAATAATTTAAAATTTTAATAAAAGAATAAGGGTAAGTAATTAATTATTTATGTTTTACATTTCCTCCGCTCGGTTGAACCAAACAGAGTCAAGTCAGGCGTAGATCGGCGATGACTAATTGCAGTGTATGTTCTTCAATTGGAGATACATCGACAACCGGTGAAACGACACTAACGCCGTTCCCCCATTTCTCTTAAATCCCCCAAATTTCACAAATCTTCTAAATCTCTTCGCAAGAAGCTCAAACTCACGGTATGCCTGTTGTACCTTTCTCTTCTCTGCGATTAACTTGCATCCTAACTTCACACAGATTTGGCGTTGTTGTCATTGCTGAGTTGTTGTTTCTTTGAGTATCGTGTTCTTTTAATTGTTGTTTTTTCAGCGATTTCTCACAGAAGAGAAAGGTAAAAGGGGTGATTGTTTTGGTGCATTATGGCTATTAGACTATGATTTAACCGTATTAAATTAGACTATGGTTATTAGAGCATTTCCAAATACCATCATGAGTATCATATATTACTAATATGTGGTCTCTACAATGTTATGTAATATTTATGCAACTTATACATGTTTTGCTCCAATAATTTAAAATTATGCAACTACTAAGATACTCATATTTTTTTATATATATCAAATGAGTTTAATTACATATACCAAACAAAAAACAAACATTATTAAATTGATGGTACGGTATCTTAAATAAGGTACTTAAATCATTTTAATTTTATGATATCATCAGTGTCACATCATCATTGATCCAATGGTTAAAAAAAAATAAGGTAGTCATTAATAGTCTATAAAACTCTGTTAGGTACTCCTATTAGATGCTCTTAGAGCATCTCCAATGATGATACCACTTTTGAGTATCATATATCCCTAAAAAGTAGTCCCTACAATGCCATATAATATTTATGCAACTCATATATATATATATTTTTCTCCAATTGTGATATTACTTTGGGTATCATACATTAATAACAAATTGTAAATTATATTTAATTTGATATAAAAAAAAGTTAATATTAATTGATGATATGACACTTTATTTAAGGTACTGGTATTATTAATTTTGATACTTTTTATACCACGTCATGAAACTCCAATACCAAAAAAAATAAGGTACTGATCATTTATCTATGAAACTTTCTATAATACCTTTATTGGAGATACTCTTAATGACTTTCTAAATTCTTATGTTGTCATATGGTTGCAGAAAAAGTCAAATTTATTTATGAGTTTTTGTATTTTTTTTAACTTTTTTTTTTCAATCAAACGGACCTAGTTTATAATTAATTATTATTTTAGTCAAAAAAAAGTTTTGTTTGACCTTGATTTGAATGGTTATACATAAATGGTAATTATTGTTTTGACCAAATATTAAATTCATCAAAATACTTTGTATTCATTCGTACGGAAGCATCAATGTATAAGTAAACTATGATCTATCATCAAGTCATTACTTTCAAGAAAGAGAATGAAGAAAATTACTAATATTTTGTTCTTTGTTTTATGTTTGGTTTTTTGTAGTAATGGTCACACATTTGATGGTATGCATAGTCCGTTGACAGAAGATTTGGAGAGACAAATTAACCTCGTTAACAGGTCTCATGTCAAGAGTACTATCCAGGTATACATATATATACGTACTGTTAATTTATTGATGCTTTAATTAATTTAATCCATTTTTCATAATTTTGTTTTGCTTGATTTTGGTGGTTTTTATAGACAAAGTCAGGACATACAATTGATTGTGTTGATATTAACAATCAACCAGCTTTTGATCATCCTTTAATGAAAAATCATAAGTTACAGGTAAAATATTTCAATGTAGTTAATTTTTAAGAATAAAATTTGTTTATTACTATACAACCTCTTTCAATTAATGTTTTATTTTGTGTAGAGAAAACCAAGTTTTGAAAGAAATTATAATGAAACAAGTGTAAAGATTTCGCCAACCAAACTCATACATTGGCTTGAGAAAGTTAAATGTCCAAAAGAAACTGTTTCTATTCAAAGAATAACTAAGAATGATGTTATTCGAGGTACATCTTTATTCAAAAATCACGTCCTAACTCAAAAGAGCTCAATTGTAAGTTTTCTTTCAATTTTCAAATTTATTAGTTTTTTTTTCAATGAGTTTTTCTTAGTTTTTTATTTACATAAATAACATATAATTTGTTTTTGTCATAAAAAAAACATAATGTGTTTTTTTTTTTGACGAAAACATAATTTGTTTTTGTTAACATGTGAATATATTGTATTTGTAGGAAGCGTATGTGTACACTGTAGTACAGAAAAATTACTATGGAGTTAAGGGAACTACTAGTATTTATAATTCAAAAGTTGATAAGGGTCAATCAAGTGCAACTCATTTATATGTTCAAAATGAAATGGGTGATCATACTAATAAAATCATGGTTGGATGGCATGTGAGTTTTAATTTTTTATCTTAAAAACACACGCGAGTATATATATATATATATATATATATATATATAACTTTATAATTTAAGAAGAAAAAAATCTTAACATTGTAGAAAATATTATCTAATTTGTCACATCATGATATCAGGTTTCTCCAGAATTATACAATGGTGACTATTCAACTTATTTCTACTCATTATGGACGGTAAGTAATAAAGGTTTATATTTTTAATCCTCACTTAAAATATATAGAAATAACTTCATATGTTTATAAAGGTTGTTTCTATTAAAATAATTATTTTTATTTATGTTTCCAATATTTCTTTAAATCTTAATTTAAATTTATGATTAAATGAAAATTGCAGTTTTTGTTTCTTTCAAATATAATATAATATGTTGAAACAATACAGTCAGATAATTTCAAGAGTACTGGATGCTATAATATGTTGTGCAAGGGTTTCGTCCAAATAGATACTTCATATTACCTTGGTTCGCGTATAAAAAAGACATCTACCTATGGTGGAGAGATGATTGAGATGCCAATTTCTCTTAATCAGGTTATCTTTTTATGTAATCTTTTAAAAATTTAATCAGTATACTCAAATAATATATTCACAAAATATTATGGATATGTACCCATGTAGGATCCAACAAGCCATAATTGGTGGTTGACGGTGGTAGATAAGAGAATTGGATATTTTCCGGCAGCTATATTCTCCAACATGGTCAACACTACTGAAGTAGGATGGGCTGGACTAACAACAACTCCTGCGGGTACTTCTAATCCTCCAATGGGATCTGGACACTTCCCTGATAAAAATTTCGTTCATGCTTGTTATTTTAGAGAAGTTGGAGAACAAAGTGATTATTCTGGAAAATATTATGAACCAAGATCAGCAGAGGGATACAGTGAAAACTCTCATTGTTATGGTGCTGAATACTATGGAGATCAAGGAGAAGAATTTGGATATTCCCTTCAAATTGGAGGACCTGGTTGTGGTAAATAATTGTAGCAACCAAGGTTTGGTTAATTACTTATCATAATAAATTAAAACTTATAATCAATCTTATATATCGAGAATTACTTCATTTTTTGATGATCAATACATGAATAAAATTTATTTATTTTTGTGATTCTGATAATGTTGTTTCTTTAACAACTACATTGACATTGTTATGAAAATAACCAAATTAAAATTATAATGAAGGTTAAATATATTTTTAATCCCTATAAAATTACATCTTTTTAAGTTTAATCTCTATTAAATGTTAATAGTAATTTAGTTATAACTGTGAAGTTTGTAATATATTTCTTATTTTGAAAACTTTTAACAAAAATGGAATTATTTAATTTATTCCCTCAAAATAGTCCTTATAAAATTCAAATAGGGACTAAAAGTGAATAAATTTTTTTAGAGACTAAATTTAAAAACTCATGTTTTTATAAGGATTAAAAATATATTTAACTCTTAACAAAATAACATATAGAACAATAATAGAAGAATATAGTATGTACAAAAAGAAAGAATATAGTCTCATGTATTTATTTCTTATTCTCAAGTGTGATCTTTACATTGTACTCATGTATTTATTCCTTCCTAAGTGTCGGAGTAAAATAGGTCTTATATTTAGACAATATATTAGGTCAATGATATCCTATGACTAATGGATATCTACTAAAATTATTCATATCATTTTTTGTTAGATGTTCGTTAAAGATACGTCTCATTAAAATTTTACTAAAAAAAATCAATGAAAGAAAAATATGTAACATCGTTTGTGTGTTAATTCCTTATTAGGAATACTCAATGAGACAAAGCATGGTCCACAAAACTACAATGAGCTCAGTTGCAAAGCATGGTCAACAATTCATCAATGGTGAGGGAGGTGACATCATTAGATTCTTCAATCGAACAAAACCACGTAATTGAACTTTGATCGTCATGGATATCTGACCACTTTCTCAACAATTTTGGTTTGATCCATTTTTCCATCCTCTGCAATGCGATTGACCATAGCTATGGTTCTTGCAAAGAAATCGTCCACAAATTCATTATATTTCAATATTGCAAGAAACTCAAATTCTCGACGTAATGCTTGCAACTGAGCTCGTTTTACTTGATAATTTCCGAGCTCCAATTGTGTTGACATGTCGTCATATATGTTATTTTATAATGAAAAAACAATTAAAAAGTAAACTCATGAAATGCAAAACAGAGGAAACAGAAAACGATTGATTAAAACAAGATATAATTAAGGCTTTTTCAAATGCAGATTCTAAGGCTTTTCTTGTTAGCTTGAAATTGTTGGAGGTTTTGCAAGTGACGGGAACATGTAGAGCTCCTGTTCTCCATTTCAAATATGTCAAAACTGCATTAGGAAAATCATTTGATTTGTCTTATTAGAACTTATAATTAGAACTTATAATTAATTAAGATCTTAATTAAGAGGTTAATCAAATTATATTACCAGCTCCTTACATATTATACACTACTTTAGTCACAAATTGTAAGTCACTTTGACCATTTCGTATAAATTAAGAAATGTGATTGAAACTTCCATCAACGGCGACTAGTTTCTATCTGAGAATTTATTAGACACAAAAAGCGAATTCTTTCCTCCAACTTTTTCTCCATACGCAAGAGTCAGATGTTAAAACACTGACCACTTTTTTTTTTTTGAAGACTCCATATAGAGTCTAACGACCGAGACCACTTACCATTTATTTAAAAATCTAAATGACTTTAGTCAAACAAAAAAAAGTCTAAATGACTTACCACTTAAACAAATTCATATTACTACTATCCAACTCTTAACATTTTTGAAAAATATATAAATATATCTATCAATTTTAAAAATATATAAATATTTTTTGGAAAGAAAGCTTATAATCAAGTACCAGGTAGTATAATATAAAATGGTGTGAATATTTTATTATTATAATAATACATATTAAATTAAACGGTAAGCTCATAGTACTAATTTTGCTTGGTATATTGACCTACAAGGTGTGACAGAGTCCAATTGTTTGCTAATAGTGCTTAATGTGGTCTTTCTTCCCATAAATTTAGACAATAACTGAGGTTGTTCCATTATATTCAAATGATATGGTAATTTGGTATTTTTTTTTTTGGTATAGTTTATATTATGGTATGTATAAGTATAATATTATGGTCTAACTTTTTAAGTTTAGTCAATGTCCTTCCAAATTAATTTAGCGAGGTTAAAGACATATTCGAAGATATAATTAGCAAGTGGAATTTTGTAGTCTATTATACCATTAAGTAGCAAAGAACAAAAAAATTCAAGTGAACAAGATCAATTTCGTGTTGCAGAAGCCAATTTCTGATTTTTGACTAATTTTTGTGTATGCATTCACCATTAGATCATTTGTTTGCAATGTAATATTAGGTGTAGACGTGTAGTATCTTTTGGCATAAGTTAAATTTAGCTGTAACTGATATATCAATTTGTCACAAATAAACAACTTATAACAACATATATTTTTTGGTGAACTAGCTATAACTATTAACAACAGAGAATTATAAACAACTTTTTCAATAACAGTCATTTATTGTTATATATGTATTCTAAGTTCATCAAGTCATAGGTACAAACTCATATACATAATATCTGTTACAAACTGGGTGATTTATTTATTACTATGAGAACAAGGAGAAGATCAAGGCCTATTTTTATTTTTATACTTTGACATTACATAATATAGAGTGGTATAAGCAATGGCCAAAAAGAAGCATAATCCTCCAACAACGAGAGAAGCAATGCCAAGAAAGTCATTCTTCCCTCCGAGCCAACTAGTTGTCGACAAAACAAGCTTCTTTTGGCCGTTAAAACTATACGTGTTATAGTTATTTTGTAATACCACGTCTATCTTATCGCCTTTCTCTAAATCCACTTCAATCTTTCCGTACAGCTTCCTAAAATTTGGTAAAGCTGACGTCCGCATCCATACCATCAAATCTTCTTGTTGATTCAACTGGTACACAAACATTCAAAAAATGAGCAAATTATTTCATTAATGCAAGCAAAGTTGGAATTGAGAATGTTGATAATACAATCACAAGATGAACAATATAATGAAATACAGTAGAAATTATAAAATTAGGAACCTATTCATGTATGTAAAAAATTTAATTACCGGTATTTTTTCATCAAGCTGAGCTCCACCTATGATAGGACCCTTCTGGAAATTGGAAGGGAAAACATCACTTCCAAATCTGTGATCCTTGTCACTCTTCCATGATATTCCCTTTTTGTTAACCACCAGAGTAGCGTTGTTGCGCGTGAAGCTGAAAGTATCATTAAACAGGCTCCATGCTACAAGACCACAAGGCACGATCGGTTCTCCTTTTAGATGACTTTGAGGCTCACAATTTTTTGTTGAACTTGCCTTACTCGAATCTCTCAATTGCTCATGATTTCGACTTCTCATGTACCTAATTATTTTTTAAATAAACATATATACTTAAGTTATGAGAACATAGACCTATTTCTTGAAAATGATCTTCATTTTATCTAATTAACTATTTTTCTGCATTAATTTACTATAATAATCAGTAGAAAATTATACCAAATAAATTAAAATCACCTTAGAAAATTATAATAGAAACACATGAAAACTGAGCCAAAATGCAGTACAATTCAATATCATTTATTCATCAGAGAACAATGTATAAAATTGCCAAATAAGAGTACAATTCATATCATTTATTCATTAGAGATAGTTTTGTTAAATAGTTCGTAGCACACACATAACTTTGTTGAAACATATATCTATAGCCTAGACATATTTTAATGCCCTATCACAAAATCACAATGTGACAAGATGAAAGTTGTCACTGGACAAAGACATCCAAACAACTGAAGGAAGTAATTAAGCAACAAAATATGTAGAACATGAGATCTTTGTCACGTACGCCAAAACAACTTTCTTTTCTGCTTTGTAAAATGTGAAATTCAAACAGATAAAATGAAAAGTAATATACCTGCGGTGATTCTGGTAGAAGTTGCGGAGCTCATAGTAAACGTAGATAGGAGCCTTCATTTTCTTCACAACCTATTTATAAGAGGGATGTTCAAAATTGTTATGAAAACATAGTTAAAAAAATTGATTTGTCAAAAAAAAGTAAAAATAATTGAGTCAAAGGACCATACCTGGAGTTGAAATGTACAAGTTTTATTGGCATCACTTTGAATGTATGCCACTTTTTCTTTGTCTGTCAAATTTTTGGGTACACACTCTGCATCGTACCTATGAACAATTTCAACGACCTGATACATAAATAGTAATGACAAGATCAAAGTTAGAATATATAAAATTATTATACACATATTGTTTAGAAAAGTAACAAGACAAAAAAGAAACAGAATTGCGCACATTTCTTGACGCAGTAAGTGAAGCAACTCCGATAGAGATTAATACGACGGTGCAAATCAAGAATGTTGAAATAGTCTGCAGGAAAAGTAATGTATACCATGTAAGTGACTATTAAATTAATACATATATATAGGTAGGTTAAATAGACAATCACAAATTAAAGAAACATATTTAGTACCACTTTTGGTGTCAGAACTAGCCAGGTTCCTGGAAGTTGTTGCTGCACAAACTTAGAGTCTGAAACTGGAAAGACATGAAAATTTTAGAAGAAAACTTTAGTCAGAAATTTACATTGATGGATAAATAAAAGGAAAGAGAGTAATCAAGCTAAATAGGTAAATAAAAGGATTACATTTTGGTTTATTATTTCTACTGGAAATAGTGTTGGATGGTTGTTGTTCATCATCTGTTGGGAAATGAATTGAACTGGATGAAGCTTCTTCAATAGACATGATGATATAGAATTTCAATGTGACTGCGGCTTAACAGAAAAGTAGAGAAAAGAGATTTATTTCTTAATGATTGTTAGAAATTGAAGGTAGTAGTGATAATTTAGAAAGTTGATTTAGAAAGAAGGCTCAATACTTGTATGTAGTGGAGAATATATTGAAATAGAGACTAAGAGCCTTATAGTAGAAAATGGGATTGATTTCTTGGATACACAATTTACATGGTTGGAGTGCCTATTTATAGACTTATAATACACATTACTAAATAACTATACTAATTACTAGATGATCTAGATAGCTTAAACATAATATTAGATAATACAATAATCTAGATTTTTCTACCTTTACAATGTATCAAGTAGTATATATCTTCTAGAAATTTTCATCATATTTTAACACTCCTTCTTAATGTAAATTTCGGTGACTCCAAACATATTTTGTAGTTGCTCAAATTTTGTTTTAACCGAATCCTCGATCGTTGAAACCTTGATAAATTTTATTGTACCATGCTTTAGGAGCTTTATTGAATCCATATAAGGTCTTTGTTTGTTTTGGAACAATTTCTTCATTTCCATTGTTACTCAATTCTTGTTTTGACGCCACTTCATAGCTTTTAGAATCAAGTATGGCAAAGTTGCATGTTTCATGTATATCCACCATTGATCTTACTCCTGTTGGAGTAGATTCTAGTGAAGAAATTTTCTATTGAGAAGGTGAAGGTGGCGTACCTGAATCTTCTGTTGCTTCTTCAATATATTATATGTCTAATTGTGGTATTGGAACAGAAATGTTTCTTCTCTCATTTTTTCCTTTATCCCAATTCCAATTAGCAGCTTCTATGTTGGTTGTATTTTTGAAGCTTATTGAAAAACTTCTATTTCTTTTCTCCATTTTTACTTTGGCTATCTCATGCCTATTGTGATTATTGTCATATATTGAACATGTGTCACCTTTAAAGTGAATGGTATAGCCTTTCTCCATCATTTGATCAATACTCAAAAGATTTTCTATGAGATTGGGAACCAGCAAGACATCTTTGATTAATTTTGTACCTTTCTTAGTCTCCACCATAACAGTGTCTTTTCCTTTGGATTCGACGATACTGCCATTTTCCAATCGAACTTTTACTTTGACGGAGTAATCAATATCCTTGAATATGCTTTCATCTTTGGCCATGTGATTGCTACAACCGCTATCCAAGTACCAATTTCTGCTCAATTCATCCTTTGAATCTTGGGTAGCATAGAAAAGATATTGCTCATAGTCATGTTGATCATTCTCACCCCCATTCTCTTCAACGAAGTTTGCTTGATGCTTATTTTTTTATGCGACAGTTTTTCTCCACATGTCCAAATTTCTCACAGTGTCGACATTGCTCTTTCCCGCGCCATCGACAATATTTCTCGACGGATTTGTTCTCTTGCATATGCCACATGGAGGATACTCATCTTGATTTTTCCTTGAGAAATTTCTAGAATTCTCTTTATTTCTAGAATTTTCTCCTCCAATTTTATTTCCTCCATATTTGTCATGATACCGTAATTTGAGCTTTGTTTGAAAGGCATTTTCTATTGTATCGTCATCATGCCTACTCAATCTTTGCTCATAAGCTTCTAGTGAGCCTATTAATTATGTCACCGACAAAGTCGACAGATCTTTGGTTTGCTCAATCGTAGTAACGATTGTATCATATTTACGAGGAAGGGAAATTAGAATTTTCTCAACAATTCTTTCGTCGAGAATATTATCCCCGTAGGTTTTCATTTGACTCACTAGTTCTTTTACTTTAGTATAGTAGTCTTTTATGGTCTCAGACTCTTTCATTTTTGTCAACTCAAACTCACGCCTTAGAGTTTGAAGTTTAATGGCACGTACCTTGTCACTTCCTTGAAACTCCTCCTTCAATGTACCCCATGCTTCTTTGGCACTTGTAGCTCCCATTATTCTTGAAAAGATATTATTTTCTACTGCATGTTGTAGAAAGAATAGTGCTTTCGAATCTTTTTGTTTATTTTTCTTCAATTCTTTTTTCTGACCTGCATTGAGAGTTGAAGTGTCTTCGGGAATAGTAAATCCTTCATCTACAGTATCTTATAAATCTTGAGAGCAAAAAAATGTCTTTATTTTAATGCTCCAAAAGTCATAGTTTTCACCATTGAAAATAGGGATAATCATAGATGATGGTTGAATGATATTGGCCATGTCTTAGAGAAGACTTAGAAACTAATGTAAGTTATAAGGAGGGTTTAGTTGGAAATATATAGATGAAGTTTCTACGCCCAATATATGATCGAACGTAGCTCTGATGCCACTGTTAGAAATTGAAAGTAGTAGTGATAATTTAGAAAGTTGATTTAGAAAGAAGGCTCAATACTTGTGTGTAGTGGAGAAAATATTGAAATGGAGACTAAGAGCCTTATAGTAAAAAATGGGATTGATTTCTTGGATACACAATTTACATGGTTGGAGTGCCTATTTATAGCTTATAATACATATTACTAAATAACTATACTAATTACTAGATGATTCTAGATAGCTTAAACATAATATTAGATAATACAATAATCTAAATTTTTCTACCTTTACAATGTATCAAGTAGTATCTTCTAGAAATTTTCATCATATTTTAACATTGATCTCTAAATTGTTATTACAAGCTTGTGTGATACAAGAGTGAGTGTCCCTATTTATAGGATACTTCTGCTATTGACTCACTTCACACATGAGTTCACAGATATGATATCTAATGCCAGCTAGCTCAACATGCATACATTTACAAATATATTTGTTCTCCCTCTCATTCTTTTCTCCACTATCAATAAGTTACTACTAATTTGCTTAATTCCATTTGCTGACTTGGATTGCCTCATGTATAATTTTCTTTGCTAACCATTTATTTTGTTTCTTCTCTGTTGATACCATACCATAACATAATACAAATATATATAATGGTGAAGCAAACAAGCAAAACAAAGTATATATGAAGATACAAATAAAATAGTAGTATTAGTAAGAGAGAAATTCATTTAAACAAGTTACCGCCAAAAATAGAAACAATGAGAAAGTCATGCATCGTGAGACTCTTTCTATTTTTTGCAAAAGTCAAATAGTATAATTATTGTTTGTATCATAAATAAACAGAGCAAGAAAAATTATTTTAATAAATGTGATCACAAGTTGTCATCAACAAAAAGAATGATGGATGGATACAGGGACGGATCTACATTGAGGTATAGTGTGACTATAACCACACCGAAATTTTCGATTTTTTGTAGATATATATACGTATTTCTATAATATATTTAGTATATATATGTATAATGGTAATGCATAATCACTAAATTGTCTTTAGTGTAGTGGTCAAAGTAGCGGCTTTTGTACAGAAAGGTCACCAGTTCAAATCCTGGTTCCCGCGATTTTGCTTCCTTGAACAGAATATTTTTACCAATTATTGCTATTTTTTTATAGGATTGATCAATATATACAATTTATACCATATAGATAAATTATATGATTTATTAAGTATAATTAGTTTTAATAGATTTTAATAATATATTAAAATATTCTAAATTTCTCTCATATACAAAGTTTGATTTATTTACTTTCATTTATTCTCTCAACTTTACAACTACAAATTTGATTTTTTTTTTTTTGTTCACTGTTATATTTGATTTCTTCATCGATTAAGTTGAAGTTTAACTCAATTTTGATTTCTTAAATGTTAACTGTAACTCTAAAATTTGACTTATATGTGACGAAATTGATTACAGTGTACATAAATATATTGTGCTTACGGTAAATAATTTTATGATTGCCCTTAAGATTTAAAATGATCTTTGCTGCTGCTTATACAAGTGAAATAACTCAACAAATTATATGTGTTATTACAAATAGTTTAATTAATAATTTCTTTCATGTTTAGCCACACTGGTTTACAATGTCTGGATCCGTCCCTGGATGGATAATCAATTAATCATCCATTTCTAGACTATCTAGTATAATAACTCTCTCCAGTCTTTAGTTAAAAAAATTCAACAACTATAAAGATATTATTTAATTAAAATGCTTTTATAGTCCTTATCTAATATATATTTGTTTAATATTAGTTGTAGGAGTAGTTGATACATTAAAATACTTTGATAATTTTTTTTTATAAGACTACACCATTTGAGTAAAATATCCCACATATAGACTTCAAATAAAATGCACTGCAATTAAAAGATTCTATACCCCATATTATATACAAGTTTTAGCTATTAACCATTTAGCATAGAAAACTCTATTTTCTTCCATGGATCTCCAACTTGCTCTAGAACGAACCATATTCACTCAATTGAACAAGTCCAAACAAGCCCTTACCTTGAATCTTGTAATCAGCTTCAAAACAAAAAAAAACATTTCAAATTCTTCAATTTCATTCTCAATTCTCTTACACTCATCAAGAGAGCCGGCCCCTATTGAATGAAAACCATCAAAACTTTAAAAAAGAAAAACTTGTCTTTGTACGACTCGTCCGTGACTCAGTCTGAGCCAACTTACTTAGCACAAAACTCAAACATTCTCTTAACAACTTAAACAAATATCGGATCTTCATCCGACGCAAATGGAGTACTCCAGCGAGTAGTTGTTTGCAGGTTGGATTTCATATCTTTTCCATAAAGCTGTCATTTTTACTTTGAACTTCATTATTAGGCCATGTTTGTGAATCCAATTTGTAGTATACTTGAAAATTATTTGGACACACAAAGAAAAAATGGTTTAGTATATATAAAAGATTAAAAGTTAGTATTATTGACAATGCTCAATTAATGTCACTCAATTTGGATTTTGGACATGGTTCATTCCACTTGGCATTTTCTCCCCTTATTACTAATAGTCAAACATATACAAGTTTTTCTTTAACTAATCATGTCAACAAAAAGTAAGTCATTCATGCTTATGAGTTATGATTCTTACTTAATTTCAGAAAATGTATAATTAATAATGTACACATAGTGAGGCCTTTCTTGTAGCCAAAAAAAATAAAATAGTGAGGCCTTTCCACCCTTTTTAACTTGTTAAAAGTCTATTTCAGTAAGATACCGATTCATAAATGAATAAAGCAATCAACCTCTCCTCTCATTTATATATATTGTCATTCAAAACATGTTAAAAGAGTTTAAAATGGAAATTTTATATTGGAAAAAAAATTTACTTTTTAAAAATTTAATACACAATTTTTAAGATTAGTTTTTTACCTTAAAAATCTTAACACATGTGCCCCTCCAAAAATTATTTGTGTTTAGAACATCAGAAAAAGAAAAAGAAGTTATTTTTGGAAAGATTGATTACATTCTTAATTCATTATGGTAAATAACCAAACATCGGTTACAACAATTATTTACTACAACCAGGTCCTCCAAATTGAAGAGAATATCCAAATTCTTCTCCTTGATCTCCATAGTATTCAACACCATAACATTCAAAGACATCAGTGGATCCTTGTCCATTCGGTTCAACATATTTTCCAGAATTATCAATTTGAATTCCAACCTCTCTAAAATAACATGCATGAACGAAATTTTTATCAGGAAAGTGACCGGATCCCATTGGAGGACTAGAAGTACCATCAGGCGTTAGTGTTGAACCACCCCATCCCACTCCGTTAGGTTCGACCAATTTGGAGACTATAGCTGCTGGAAAATATCCAATTCTCTTATCCACTACTGTCAACCACCAATTATGGCTTGTCGGATCCTAGCAAAATATATATCAATAACATTTAAGTGGGAAATTTTTTTTACAAATATTTTAAATTTAAAGCTTACATAAAGAGAGTACCCGATTAAGAGAAATTGGCATCTCAATCATCTCTCCGCCATAGGTAGATGTTTTACGTATACGTGAACCAAGGTAAAATGATGTGTCTGTTTGAACGAAACCATTGCACAACATGTTGTAGCATCCAGTACTTTTGAAATTATCTGACTGTAATTTTTCAACATATCTTATTATATTTTAAAGAAACAAAACTTTGATTTTTATTTAATCATATGAAAATTAAGATTAAAAAATATTACAAGCACTGATAAAAATAGTTTTTTTTTTTTGAAAGCTCGGTATCAATTCCACCGCCACCTTGCGAGGACCCCATTTAAAGCCAGAGTTTTTTGCTCCATATAGACTTAACCCACCGAAATTGGCACCAGTGGAAATCAAACCTGACACTTTGTGAGGAGCAAACTCCAAAGATCCAAGCCAACACCACTAAACCAACTCAAATGGGTTCACTGATAAAATAGTTAGTTACTTTATTTTATAAATATATATATATATATATATATATATATATATATATAGTAAGTAAAGATTAAAAATATAAACTTTTACTTACTGTCCATAATGAGTAGAAATAAGTTGAATCATCATTGTATAGTTTTGGAGATACCTAGCATCATGTGTATAATATAATAAATTAGGTAATATTTAATTTTCTATAACGTCAAATATATATATATATATATATATATATATATATATATATATATATATATATATATATATATATATATGTATATATATGATGATTCATTTAAATTATAATTAAAAATAGTAAGTGAAATATCAAAATCCATCAAATACTCTTTTGAAAATTTAAAATAAACAAATATCCCAGAAATTGTAAAACGTAAATTAAATTGCCCCTAATCCATTTAGTCTGTCTATTTTGATGACATTGTCGTTAACTGCATATGTGACACTTGCTAATAACATGACGTCACATCACATGAGGGAGGGGTAATTAATTAGGATACACGTCATAGGAGGGATAATTGACTAAAATTTGCAAAATTTGTGGCTAATAAATTTAACGATATCCTAGTCAATTAGCCCTTAATTTTGCAAATTTTAGTCAATTACTCATTTTCTCATGTGATATGGTGTCACGTTAAGTACCACATACAGCTAACGACTATATATTTAAAATAGACAAAATAAACAAAACATGAGACAATTTGATTAACGTTTTACAATTTCAAGATAATATTTGCCCATTTCTTAAATTTATAGAGGATATTTGACAAATTTTTAAATTTTAAGAAGGAATTTAGTATTTCCCTCTAAAAATATGTTTGCATAATAGTAATAGAATAATAAAAACTCACATGCCATCCAACTATGATTTTATTAGTAGCATCTCCGTTTTCACTTTGAATGAATAAATGACCTGCACTTGATTGATCCTTACCAACTTTTGGATTATAAATACTTGTCGTTCCCTTAATTCCATAGTAATGTTCCACAATTCCATTGAACACAAAAGCTTCCTACAAATTCAATTATATTATTTACATATTAATAAAAGCGAAATATTATATGTTATTTATACAAATAAACTAAGAAATTGGAAATTCAAAAAAAACTTACATGAACAATGGAGTTTTTTTGAATTAGGCTATGATCATTAAATAAAGATTTGCCTCGAATAAGATCATCTTTGATTATCCTTCGAATAGGAACAGTTCCTTTTGGACACCTAACTTTCTCAAGCCAATATATGGATTTGGTTGATGAACTTCTCACATTTGTTTCATTAATTTTTCTGGCAAAAGTTGGTTTTCTCTACCGCCAAAGAAAGAAAAATATTCATTGAAGGAGATTGTATAAATAATAATAAAAGAATTATATTTTAATTAAAAAATTAACTACATTAAAATATTTTACCTGTAATTTATGATTTTTCAGTAAAGGATGATCAAAAGCTGGTTGTTTGTTAATATCAAGACAATCAATTGTATGTCCTGACTTTGTCTATAAAAACCACCAAAATCAAGCAAAACAAAATTATGAAAATGGATTAAATTAATTAAACCATCAATAAATTAACAGTACATATATATATATATGTATACCTGGATAGTACTCTTGACATGAGACCTGTTAACGAGATTAATTTGTCTCTCCAAATCTTCTGTCAACGGACTATGCATACCATCAAATGTGTGACCCTTACTACAATAAACCAAACATAAAACAAAGAACAAAATATTAGTAATTTTCTTCATTTTCTTTCTTGAAAGTAATGACTTGATGATAGATCATAGTTTACCTATTTATACATAGTACTACAAATGAATAAAAATATTTAAAAGAATTTAATATTTGGTCAAAAATTGAATTTAATACAAAGTCAAACAAGGTCAAACAATAATTAAATATTACTCCATCTGGTCTTTATGGTCTTTATTATAAGAAAAAATTTGTTTTTTAGATTCATAGAATGTTTTATGTATCTAGACTATATTATGAGATAGATACATTAAACATTTCATGAATCTAAAAAGCAAATTTTTTCTTATAATAAGGATCGGAGGGAGTATATTCTTTGGTCCGTTTTTTTTAGATCAAATATTCTTTGGTCCGTTTAATTGGAAGATAAAAATGTGGAAAGAAAGAAAAATACAAAAATCCATGACTAAATTTTATTCTTAATTTTTTTTTTGACAATTAAATTTTATTCTAAATTAATTTATCGGTTTTAGTATTTTACTTTTATCTCACTTTCTTTTCTGTCAAACCAAAATACTTTCTTCTACTTTATTCAAAGTCTTAAATTTCAATTTGGGCATGTAAAAGTGTTAAAGTTCTTAGAGAGATGTTGCCATTCATGTGAGTTGTATAAAGCTCACAACATTAATTTTTGTTTATGTTGCACTTAGAGAATATCTAATTTATATAAAAAAAAGTTATCCATTGTACTACGGTCAAACATATAATTTATCAAAAAGTCAAAGTCAAACATATTGTATTATTATAAGTTTTTTTTACAAATATTAATACTATAAGTTTTTTTTTCTTTTACAAATACTATAAGTTTTCTGTCAACAAAACTTTTCTTACCAAAAATCAAATAGCCATGTATACGTACCAATAAAATAAATAAATAATCAAACGTATTATCTCTATAATATTGGCAACATTCAATTCATTACCATTTTTTTTAATCTTTTTACACCAAACTTGGTTTCAAACTTTGAGTATAAGATAATTTGATTCAATAAAAAAAAGAATATATACTTATTTTTTATCATGTGCATCTACTTTTTTTTTATACATCGAAAAATCATGTGCGTCTACTTTAAGTTATCTTTGATAAAATTATCTTAATCAACATCAACATGATATAGATTTAGTAACTAATTTTAAGATAAGATAATAAGATTTCTTTATTCATGCTGCAATAATCACATGATTATTGGTGATAATCATGTGATTATTGCACTTTGATTACTACGACTGATAGGAAATGTAGTCAAAATGAGGACACGGTGATACCGGAAGGTATTTCGGCCTTGTTTGAGTCCTTTCTAGTGCATTATAGAAGAGGGAAACGGGGTTGGAAAGATATTTTGTAGGTTTGGCACGCGACAATTTGGAGGTTATGGCATGCAAGAAATGAGGCTTTTTTCCGGGCTAAGTCGGTGGAGGTGGATAATATTTTCGAAGGTATTAAGCATGTCTCTTGGAAGTGGCTCTTGGCTACCAAGGGTAATGCCCATTTTGATTGTATTCTTAGATAGTGTGCCGTAGGTGGTTGTTGGTGGTCCTTATTCCGGTAGGGTAGGTGATTGGGTGTGCGTTGGGCCTAGTTCCCTCCGTGTTCTTCCCTTATTTGGGTGGAGTACTTCTTGTACTTGTATCTATTGTTAATATATATTTAATTTGCCGTTTCAAAAAAAAAATAAAAAATAAATCTCTTGTAAGATTTATCAAATACAAGAGATTTGTAGGTTCATAAGTTAAAGTCGTAACTCAACTGATAGAAAATGTCAAAATGGTTAGATCGGATTACTATGATTGAGATTTGATTCCAGATTAATCCATTTTGGGTGTGTGAGTTTATGATAAACTTCACGATTTCATCTAATTAAAAAAAAAGATTTGTTAGTTATTTTTTTAAAGGATTTTTACAATAATTTAATATGAAGAAAATATTGCACGCATTGTTAATTAATTTGGACCAGAGTATCTTTAATAATTCATTCCCAAATAAAGCTTTTCAGGAACTAACATACAAGATTAGTTGTCCTTCTTAGATATAATTGTCTTTATGAGAACAAATGTGTTGTGCACTTTTTGAAAATTCATCATGTTTTTACTCCGTTGAATATTCTTGATAAGATTTTGAAAGAAAAACATGTTACACATAAAGGATGTTATATTTTTTTTTCACTAAGATTTTTTCCATTGATTTTTTTCTCCTATCTAATAAAGTTTTAATGAGACATATCCTTAATGAACATTCTAAAGAGTGTGGGTATGAATAATTCTAATAGTGGATGTCATTGGCATGATATATTGCCTTATAAATAAGACATATATTACTCCGACACGGAAAGAATGCAAGGAGTACAATATAAAGATCACACTTGAGAATAAGAAATATATGCAAGAAACTATATTCTTATATTATTGTTCTATATCTTATTTTGTTAAGAGTTAAATATATTTTTAGTCCTTATAAAATTATGAGCTTTCAAGTTTAATTAATTCTAAATAAAATTATTCACTTTTAATCCCTATTTGAATTTTATATGAACTATTTTGATCAACGAAAATACCCCCTTTTTGTTAAAAGTTTTCAAAATAGGAAATATATTACAAACTTCAATACTTTTTTTCTAGTTCAATTTCAAACTTCAATATTATAAAGGACTAAATTATTATTAAAATTAAAAGAGATCAAATTTGAAAAGACATGATTTTGTAGGTGCTAAAAATATATTTAACCTTTATTATAATTTTAATTTGGTTAGTTTCACAACAATATCAATGTAGTTGTTAAAGAAACAAAATTATCAAAATTACAAAAATAAATAAATTTTATTCATGTATTGATCAGCAGAAAAGGAAGTAAATCTCGTTAAGATTGATTATAGTCTTAATATATTATGGTAAGTAATATAATTAACACACCATAATTAGTTGCTACAGTTATTTACCACAACCAGGTCCTCCAATTGAAGGGAATATCCAAACTCTTCTCCTTGATCTCCATAGTATTCAGCACCATAACAGTTAGAGGCATCACTGTATCCTTCTCCTGAACTTGGATCATAATATTTACCAGAATAATCAATTTGTTCTCCAACTTCTCTAAAATAGCATGCATGAACAAAAATTTTATCAGGAAAGTGTCCGGATCCCATTGGAGGACTAGAAGTACCCGCAGGAGTTGTTGTTAACCCACCCCATCCCACTTCGGTAGTGTTGACCATGTTTGAGAATATAGCTGCTGGAAAATATCCAATTCTCTTATCTACCACTGTCAACCACCAATTATGGCTTGTTGGATCCTGCATGGGTACATATCCATAACATTTTGTGAATATGTTATTTGAGTATACTAATTAAATTTTTAAGAGATTACATAAAAAGATAACCTGATTAAGAGAAATTGGCATCTCAATCATTTTTCCACCATAAGTAGATGTATCACGTATACGTGAACCAAGATAATATGAAGTGTCTGTTTGGACGAAACCTTTGCACAACATATTGTAGCATCCGGTACTCTTAAAATTATCCGACTGTAATTTTACAAAATATTATATTATATTTGAAAGAAGCAACACTGCAATTTTCATTTAATCTTAAATTTAAATAAAAATTTAAATAAATATTGGAAACATTAATAAAAATTAATTACTATTTTAGTAAGAACAACCTTTGTAAAAATATAAACTTTTACTTACCGTCCATAATGAGTAGAAATAAGTTGAATAATCATTATTGTATAACTCAGGAGAAATCTGATATCATGATGTGACAAATTAGTTAATTAGCATTTTTTATAATTAGATTCTTTTTTAAAAATATAAAGGTATATTTATACTCGCGTGTGCTTTGAAGATAAAAAAATGTTGGATAATAATAGAATAATTAAAACTTACATGCCATCCAACCATGATTTTATTAGTATGATCTCCCATTTCATTTTGAACATATAAATTGCTTGCACTTGATTGACCCTTTTCAACTTTTGGATTATAAACACTAGTAGACAGTAGTTCCCTTAACTCCATAGTAATTAGTCTGAACTACAGTGTACACATAAGCTTTCTACAAATACAATATATATGTTATTATGTTAAGAAAAACAAATTATATGTTATTTGTGCAATTAAACTAAGAATTTGAAAATTCAAAGAAAACTAACGAGAACATTCGAGCCCTGATCTTTTAACAAAGATTTTTCTCGAAGAAGATCATTCTTAGTTAGTCTTTGAATAGGAACGGTTCCTTTTGGACATCTAACTTTCTCAAGCCAATGTATGGAGTTGGTTGGCGAAATCTTTACGCTCCTTTCATTCATTTTTCTTTCAAAACTTGGTTTTCTCTACCACCAAAGAAAGAAAAACATTCATTAATGAAGGAGATTGTATTAATAATAAAAGAACTATATTTAAATTAAAAATTTAACTACATTAAAATATTTTACCTACAATTTATGATTTTTCAATAAAGGATGATCAAAAGCCGGTTGTTTGTTAATATCAACACAATCGATTGTGTGTCCTGACTTTGTCTATAAAAACCACCAAAATCAAACAAATTTTTTTTATGAAAAATGGATTTAATTAATTAAACCAATGAATTAACAATGTGTATAAATATATACCTGGATAGTACTCTTGACATGAGACTTGTTAATGAGGTTAATTTGTCTCCCCAAATCTTCTGTCAACGGACTATGCATGCCATCAAATGTGTGACCATTACTACAAGTAACCAAGCACAAAACAAAGAACAAGGTATTAGTAAATGTTTCCATTCTCTTTGTTGAAAGTAATGACTTGATGATAGATCATAGTGTACTTATACATCGATAATTTCACACAAATGAATACAAATATTTAAATGAATTTAATATTTGGTCAAAAATTGAATTTAATAATACATTAACTATTATTTATTACTCTCTCCGTCCCTAATTATAAGACCATTTTTTATCACTGCACATACGCCAATGCACAATTTTGATCGCTAATATCTTTAATTATATAGCAGTAAAAATTATAAAAATTTGATATCTTGAAAATACTCATCAAAACAAATCAAACAATATCTTATATGTTAATATTTACATTTGTATATTCTTAGAAAAATATGGTCAAAACATGATAGATGAATAGTAAAATTTATTTAAAAAAGGTCTTATATTAAAGGATAGAGGGAGTATATCTTTATGTATTACTACCATTCAAACAAAGGTCAAACAATAATTTTGTTTTTTGACTAAGGTCAAACAATAATTAATCACTATAATCTAGGTCTGTTTGATTCAAAGAAAAAAAAAGTGGTAATAAAGAAAAATACAAAATATTCATAAATAAATTTAGACTACAGTTCAGAAGACTTAACTTAATTGATAAGATATGTTGAAATTATTAGCCTGGACATTCATGATTAGGATTCGATTACTAGTCACTCTATTTTGTGTATGTGAATTTATGATGACTTTGTCATATATGTACAAAAAAAATTGACTACTACCTATGTCCCTAGCTAATTATTGTATAAGATCTTCTTGAGAGAATTATTTATAAGACCTCATTTCAATTTTTTAAGTGCATTTATTTATTTTTTTACATATATACACCTACTTATTTTATCTCTTTTTCTACATCTTACGATAAATAATTTAATAAATTTTCTCTCTTAAAAAATAAACTTTTAAAAACAACATTCACTATTAAAAAATTTATTACTATTATTCATTTTTTTTAATTTATGTAATTTAATCAACAAAGACTTACATTTAAAGACTAAAATTTAAATCTTATTATGAATTCATTTATCAGAATCGGTGTTTTTCTTTTTTTCCACTTTCTTTTAATTTCTTTCAAACCAAATTTCTTCTACCTTAATCAAAGTCTTGCATTTCAATTTGAACATGTAAAAGTGTTAAAATTATCTTAGAGAGGTGTTTCCATTCATGTGAGTTCTATAAAGCTCACAACATTAATTTTTGTTTGTTGCACTTGGAGAATATCTAATTTATACAAATATCAAATTTTTTCAATTCAACGGTCAAACGTATTATTTATCAAAAAGAGGGGTCAAAGTCAAACATATTAATATAAGTTTCTTTCTTTGACAAATATCAATATTTAAGTTTTCTATCAACAATACAATAAAGGTTTAAATATTGTTTTGGTCTTTTAACTATTTTTTAGATTTTATTTTAGTCCCTTAAATATTAAATGTTTTATTTGAGTGTTATAACTAATTTTGAGGTTTTGTTTTAATCTTTTAATTGTATCTTCATTAATTAAAGTGGTCATTTTCGTCAGTTTAATTCAAAAAACATTTGTTCTTGCACAAAGTTACAATGTTCATATTCTTCCTTCCAAAAGTGAAAATGACCCAAAAGTGAACTAAAAAAATTCAAAAAAAAAGGAACTCTATATTTTTGGGTTTTCGTATGAACTTGATGAAGAAGATGAAAGGAAGAAGATGAAGAAAAGGAGAATAAAATTAGATGGTGATAGTTCACAGTTAGATAATATAGATCTACATAATCTTATGGTTGTCTTTTTATTATGAAAAATTCATGATTAAAATTAAAACAATTAATAAGGTCCACAATGAGTCAATTAAAATGTTGCTCCATTTTATATATTTGTGGTTAAAAAATAACGGAGAGAACTTTTTTAAATTACGGAGATAAAGTTAAGGGATTAAATTGTAATGTTTATTAGTTAATGGACCGAATTAAATAGCCACGTACGAGCTTATCAAAAAAAAATTAGCCACATACGAAAAAAATTAAATAGTCAAACGTATTAATATTGGCAACATTCAACTCATTTCTTTTAGGGAAAATAGGTATATATCCCCTGTAAAGTACATGAATTTTGCAATACACCCCTGTAAATTATTTTTTTGAGAATACCCCCTGTAGTATTTGAATTTTTGCAATACCCCGCTGAACTTTTTCAACATTATATTTTGCGGGGGTTTTTTCTTTGCGGCGGTTCAAAATCCCCGCTAAATATAATGGTTGAAAAAGTTTAGGGGGGTATTGCAAAAAATTTATGTACTTTACAAGGGGATATTTTCAAAAAAATAATTTACAGGGGATATTGCAAAATTTATGTATTTTACAAGGGGGTATATATCTATTTTCCCTTTCTTTTAATCATTTTACACCAAACTTGGTTTCAAACTTTGAGTATAAGATAATTTGATTTAATAAATAAAAAATTCTTGAATAAAAAAGTAATAATAAAAATTATTTCTTTTTTATGTTTAATTTTTTTAATTATTATTATGTGCATCTACTTTAATTTATCTTTGATAAACCATCTTAATCAACACGAAATAAATTTAGTAACTATTTTTTTTCACCATCTGATTTTTAGGAAAAAGAATCATAGTAATATAGAGTTCGACCACAAGATAAATATTTTAATAAAAAAATATTAACATGTGCACTTAGAGCGTACATGTTAATGATTTAAATTAAGAAACATTTTATTCAAATATGTTTATATAGTTTAATTTTTAAAATTTTCTTAAATTACAAACATAAACTTTAAGAGCTGTTTGGTTCAAGTTCAACCATCGAGGGGAGGGGAAGTGAGTGTTATAAGCTTATCCCTAACATTTTGAATATGCTTTTCCCTACCTTACCTACCATATATAATAAGGACTTCCTTCCTACCACATCATTAAACCTTTTTACTTTAAGGAAGATTGACAGTCACAAACACTCACTCTAGAGATTATCTCTCTATGATCATTACATTCATCATAGTAGGTATAATCAAGGTTTCAATTAAAAAAAAGGTACACAAACGAGATATGGGTGGAGACATCATACTCATAGTCTTTTAATTTATGTCTTGGCAATCAAAAATCAAAATGCGACAGTAATTGGCGCTGCATAAGTTATATGTGATGTGACTATGATCCTCTGAGTATGAAAGCAGAGAAGCTGAAGGAGATCAAGCCCTTGCTAGAGCTAGCGGGTTCTTTGTATTTAGATGTATGTGAGTATGTCTTGGACGAATAAAGATAACTTTTTTTCTTCTAAAAATTAAAAGTATTTAAAATTATTTAAATATCATCATCATATTTGTATTTCTTATTGCAAAATCATTAATAACTTATTCAAAATCAAGGATCATTAAAAAAAATCATTTTCAATTGAAATCAAAGCAGAATTAGTTAATGCATCTATCTTTGGTGCGTGCTCGCCAATCACGCTCGCAATAACGGTGAAGCTCCTCCCGAACCAAGGTATGCAGCTCGACATTTTTTTCATTAGTTTTCTCAAATAAGATTTGAATTTAGAAAACTTCTTTCAGCATATATATGCAGCAATAGAAGAAATAGTAAATATTATTCTATAAGCTATGCATACATTATAAAAACAATTAAAAGACTTTAAAAACCTCAATTAGAAGAAATAGTTTGATTGGATTTTAATTCAACTGTTACTTCTCTAATGACGTTTAATTCTATAAATAAAATTTCACCATCAAGATCAAGAGAATTATTATAGTACACAATGACAACATGTTTTAATTTCAAGTCCATATCAAATAATAATTTTAGACAAATAGTATGCTAAAAAATATCCTCAATTACTTCTATTTCACTCTCTTGAGAATAAAGATAAAAATTTGTCCAATGTGTACAATTAGACTAGTCTTGCACCATGCACAATTTAAATAATATTTATTATATTTATATGTAGTATAGAAGTAAAATAATAATAATCAACACTTGATGTCAAAACTCGACTCGAACTCTAAATTACTATGGCCCCTTTCCCTATGAACTAGAGGATAAAAACCAAAACAAATTAAAAGTAAAATAATAATAATAATAATAATTTAGTGCCTCTACTAAAATAGTACTCTAGACAGTTGTCCGACTCAATCTTGCCTAAAACCACCTTTGCTACTTGCAATAACGGTCTTCGATCTTTCCTCCAAACTCATGAGCTTCGAGGTCAACTTCAATCTTCCCATATAATTTTCTGAAGGTGGGCAGCGCTGCTGTTCTCATCCAAACCATTAAGTCTTCTTGCTCACTCAACTGGTTCATTCAATATCAACACAAAGAAAATTACATTTCTCAAACAAATTGTCAGAAAATAATATAACATAGATAAAACTTGTTTAGATATGATTTTGATTCTTACAGAGTTATAGGTTTACGATTTATTATTAATTGTGAGATTAACAATGTATAGTTGATTACTTGTTCCACAAGCTAACTTAATCATCTATAGTTTAATTAATTACTAATACAGTTTTAGTTTGTTAGATCATTGAGCTTCATCTAATTATTGATTCTAGTTATTCTTAGTTAGTTAATTAACTCTACACTTGTATTAATAGTTGCCTTCATACATTAATTTGAAATAAAAGATAAAACCTCTAAATCTATAAGGATTAAACATATTTAATCTGACAAAATTTATATAGCAATGAAAATATTAACTTACTGGTATCTTCTCATCAAGTGTAGTAGCACCCAAATAATTTGGGATACACATTAGACCCAAACTTGCCCTTCTGGTCACTTTTCCATGCTATTTTTTCAACCACCTGCATCATAATTTGTTGTTAAATATACAATTAGTTTATTCATTACACAAATTAAATTTTATACTATATATAGGTAGAAAATTTAATTTTATACTATATATAGGTAGAAAATTTAATTTATTACATTGTTTGATGCAAACAATATAGCTATCCCAATTGGAATGAAAACGAGTCCTATAAATGTAAATATACTGATGACCTGGAGAGAAAAAATAGAACAAGTTAGTGAGATCAAGAAAACAAATACATCTAAAAGTGTAGACAAGGATTGTTGCATAGCATTAATGTATGTTTTTGTTGAAAAATTAAGGTTTGAAGTTATACCCGTGGTGGGGTTAGAATTGGTCTGCATCCTGGAAGTTCATGTTGCATGAATCTTGAATCTACAATCAATAAAAGAATTCATGAGCATACATATATAGTACAAACAAATTAAATAGAGATTAGAAATTAAATTTAGGCCTAATTCAATTCGAAATTATAACTTTAAGGGAGGGAAAATTAAGTTCAAATTCCCTCGATTGTGACTAAATAGACCACACATTAGCTAGCTAAATTTCTTGAAACCACATTATAATATCTTTGTTGGAAAGGAATGAAATTAGAGGGAAGAAAGTGTATATATATATATATATATATATATATATATATATATATATATATATATATATATACACATTTCGGTTTGTTGGAAATACTCTTGCATTGCTGTCCATCAGTTGCCGTCCGCATCCAAACCATCAAATCTTCTTGTTGATTCAACTGGTACACAAACATTCAAAAAAAATGAGCACTTATCTCATTGATGCAAGCAAAGTAGGAATTGAGAATTATGTTGGTAAGATGAAAAATGAAATACAATAGAAATAATAAAAATCGGAAACATATTCATGTCAAAGATTTACCGATATTTTTTCGTCGAGACGAGCACCATCTATAATAGGACCCTTTTGGAAATTGGTAGGGAAAAACATCACTGGTACACACAAACATTCAAAAAAAATGAGCAACTTATCTCATTGATGCAAACAAAGTGGGTACTTGATTTTAGATTAAAGTAACCTTTTGCTTTTCAATTAATGTTTGCATACTCAAAAATATAATAGTATGAGTAAGTAGACTATATATAATGATATTAATTAAGAGCCATTTTTTAATCTAATTAGTTTTCGTTCATTAACATTATATTGTTCATCATGGTAAACAAACATGAACTTGACCATGCTAGAGGAACTCATAACATAGTTAGGAAAAAACCTTAAAAGTTGAACAAATTTAAGTTATGAGATCTCATAAATAATATAGAAATTTTGTTACCTTTAGATTTACTTTAATCAAAGAAATCACAGTCGTTAACACAAAACGAAGCACCAGTTTATAGATTGGAGCTTTCATTTTATTCGTGCAGTGGTCATGTTTTGTAGATCTAATATGGGAGATGGGAGGGATGGTTTTGATGATATGAGAGGGAGAGGAGGATGAATTTGAAGTGTGAAAGAAGATGCATGTGAGATGGTTGATGATATTGTTTCTTATGAACAATGTAATTCGTTCCAAACCAATCTATCTATATATACTACTTTTGTCTTACATTGATGAACAATGTAATTATTCTTTTCAATAATTTCTTACCCATGTGTCTCACTCCAACTAAATAAAAAAAAGAATCTTGACAGCTTCACATTCCCTTTTCTTTTCTTTTTTTTAACTAATATTATCTATAAATATTTTAAATAGAATAACAAAATACATTTATAGTAACAATTTTTATAAGAAAAAAACCAAAAATAGATTTCAGCCGTTAAAAAAATAAAAACCAAAAATGGATTTCACTCCATTTTGTCAAAAAGTATCTTCAAATTACACATGCCACATTAAAAATTCATTGAATTTGTTTTTTTTTTCTCGTTCAGATAGTTTAGTGATTAGAAATTCACTATTTAAAAATGAATAAATAGACATATCTGAATTTAAACTTTAATATATGCACTTTCGTATAATATATTCAATCAATTGAGATAAGTTCACAGACAACTCATTAAATTTGATTTACTCATCATTCATATTTGATATTTGGATTACTATCGTTTATATACACACATGACTTTATGTCTCAATCTAGTCATGAAGAAGCTATTTATTGAGATATGTTTGTGCAGCTATCACAGGTAGGGTCAGTTACTCAGTTGTAATTACTACCTGAGATAGGAAAACATCATGATCACCTTAATTTGAAGAAAATGCTAATTACTAATTTAAACGTACTCCATCAAAAAACTAAAAACCAAAATTAAAATGAAGATATTAGTAATAGAGTTAAAGTCATGGGACCCGTTTTGAGGGTGATAGATGTTTGAGAGATAGGACCATAAGAAAAAAATAAGATAGCAAATTCATTAATGAGTGCAAATTTTGTATAAAAAGGGGTTTGAGATATAGCTAGCAAATGCAAAATTGAAAGAGAAGATAAACGATAGAAGAAACAAGTGGTGACTATAATCTCAAATTTGCTTCTGATTGGGTTATGAATGTCACGTGGTTTCATTTTCAAATTAAATAGTAGATCATAAGTCAATTCATAATTTTCTAAATTAAGAATTTGGTAACAAAAAGCACATACATTTTTTTTTTACTAGTTATTAAAAATAAAGGTTGGAAATAACTTAAAACGCCAAATGTTACGTTCTACCTACACGCTTTAAAAAAATGTAGAAGCTACAAATTAAATAGACTTGGTGAATAAAAGATACTAACCTATTATTTTCACATTATCTCTATTTTTGAAAGATAATTTTTTTATTGATAATGAGTACAACAAGTCCTTAAAAGTTAAAACTAACCCCCAAAAAATATATATAAATGTTTGTTTACACCTTTCAAATTCTTATTTTTTACATAGAAATATAATCTGTCCGCTTTCTATTTTGTTTTGTTATTACGCTAATATGTATATATATTGGACTATATTCTTTTGTGTGTATATACAAAATTAACTTTCATGAAAATGACAAAATTCTAGACCAACTTCACAAAGGCCCAAATTGTATACTATTGGCTCACCTAGAAGAAGAATATGGTGAGAAGTTGCTGAATTTGTGTAAAGTGAATGTGTTATTAGTTATTACAAATACAATAGTACAGATAAAGCCTTAGCCTTATATATATAGTAGTAGTAATCTGTACAAGATGGAAAATTATTTAGATGTCAAACATAAAATGTAACTAATCTATTCCCCAAATTAAAGTGACTAATCTAGAGATAAACTAGTCTAATCTAAGTATAATAAAGCTGATAGAGGGAAATGATAGATGAGAAATGTGATTTAACATCTTTGTTATATTGAGATGAATGGAAATATATAAGACAAATGATAATGTGTGTCAAAAAATAAGAAAAAGACAAGTGATAATGACATTATTACTTGTAAAATTTGCTCTTGAATTGAAATATTATAGTAAATAAATATCATTTATGTAAAATTTTAAAGAAATTCATAATCTTAAATTTTGCACATACATTTGCATAAAATCTTACAAAATCCACCATACAAATGTGACACTAAAAAAAAATCATAACTCTAGACCAAGTTCACTCTGAGATCTCCAATGTCTTGCTTTCTCAAATCCATTAGTACAGTTTTCAAAATCATCAATGGTTTGATCAATCTCTTGTTGAGTATTCATCACAAAGGGTCCAAATTGTACTATTGGTTCACCTAATGGTTCACCTCCAACCAAAATAAACCTAAGTACCTTATAAGATTTATTCCATGCCTCTAAACCATCCCCTAAACCTAGAAGAAGAATATGGTGAGAAGTTGTAGGATGTGATTTTTGGTTTCCAAAAATACCCTCTCCTTCCAAGATGTACACAAAAGCATTCCAAGATTTTGGTATAAGTTGTTGTAAGTGTGCTCCTGGTTTAAGAGTAAAATCCAAGTACATTGTTGGTGTTCTTGTGTAAATTGGTGACTTTATTCCAAATGCTTCCCCTGCTATAACTCTAACCATGATACCATCTTTCATAGCTTCTACTATATCCTTGCTTAAAATTTCTTGATACTTTGGTTCAATCCTAAGATGACACAAATTTAAACCAAAGTTAGCTTTATAGTTAAAGATAATATTGTACCAATTTGACTTAAACTTATAGGTAGATAAATATAATTAATTTCTAAAAAAACTATAACAAAAAAGAAGTCCTCTTCAAATAAGACACTAATCAAAAAGTGATTAATAAGTAGTAGTTCCAACAAGACACTCACGAAAGAATTGATTAAAACAACATTAAAAATTAAAAGTTCTTATACCAAAAAATTGAAAATTAAAAGTGATAATTTGCTTAAAACAATTTTTTTTTACGAATATGACAATTATTATAAGTCGTAGAGAGTAACATTTTAAAGAGTGTTCGAACATTGACAAAATTTTATAGGCACATTTTTTATGCTGGCTTTTTAAACCCTCTTTTAATGTTAGTGTTCTATTCAAAAAGCACTTCTAGAATATGATACATGATGAAGAATCATGAAATAAAGTCCAAAAATGTTATTTGGACATTGATTTGCAAAACACCAATATAAACAACACACCTATTTTACTATTTATACATACATACATACATATACTTTTTTCTTATTTTATGTGGTGTTTTATATTGATGTTTGATAAACTAGTGTTCCAATAACAAAACTGAATAAAGTCACATGTGAAAGTGAGAGAGAATTTACCAATTACTCCAATTGATTCAATTCATTATGTTTAAAAATGTATTTGACTTTTTGTTTGTAAAGAGTAGAATTCCCTTTTTGTCTCATTGATATATTGATGGTCAGCATTATCCAAAAATTGTTCCAAACAAATAAGGGGTGATCTTTTAGTGACGCAAAAAGCACATCATCATTTAGTCATATGGGTACATGGGGACATAATATTCTGATTTGTTTTTGAGTATTTTTCACCAAAAAATATTTCACCTTAGGTTAACTTTATTTGAATATTTTTATACTAAAAAATACTAGTAGTAATAATAAATGTTACCGTTATATTAGAAAAAATGAACTATTTTACCAAAAAAAATTAACTATAGATTGTGGTGGACACTAAACACATCATTTTACACCAACACATATAATATCAGTAATAATACGAAAAAAATAATTAATTAAATGTAATTATATATAACAAAATTGTGTATGTATCGTATACCGGACACGCCTTCAATCATATGTCAAAATGTTATGTATTGTTGACTTACATTTTATGTTGGGAAGCAAGATTGATCCATAATTGTAGACCCTTTTGGATTCCTTGAGCAGCAGGCATTTCTGAGTGAACTATCCCTCTACCAGCAGTCATCCATTGCAAGTCACCAGCTTCAATTGTTCCCTTATGTCCTTCAAAATCTTCATGTGTTACAGCACCCTTTATTTCACAAACAGTTACACATAAGGTGAAGTTAGCACAAATATATAACTAATTACTTAGTAAACTAATCAAAATGACTCACTTAGTGACTAAACATTCATGCATGAATTGTATGTTTGCAGATTAATTAAATTGACATGTAACATGCATACCACTAGCACATAGATTAATACAATATTGAGCTGACTATTTAGTTCAACTAAATTTTTTTGAGCTAACATATAATAAAATTTTCACATCAAAAAACCAAATATTTAGTTTACTTTTTGTGATTCTATTGATTTATTCCATGTACAATGGCCACTATATTATATTCTTTTTTTTTTTACTAATTATATTATATTCTATACCTTTGACTTTATAATAACAACAACAAAAATGAAATAACCAAAGGACTGAAAGATGTTTTACACTTTTAAAATGTTACTAAGAAGATTCTACCTGTAACATATATGTGACTGTCTCAAAACCTGTTTTCAAAAAATTGAGAAATCATGAAAAGGAGTTAGAAATTCATAATTAAGAGGAGATTAATCAAGAACTAGTATAAATAACACATAAATTAATACAATTGACAAACCTCTTACCTCTATGTGGATGATCAGGAAATCCAGAAGGAGCAGAAACTGCAATATTATTTTCACATTCTTAGAAAACATAACAAGATTGTGACTCTCATGCATTAATTTGAACTTAAAAAACAGAGCAAAATACAGAGATTCTCACTTACTTGAGAATTCATCCAAGACAAGGAAAGGATCAAAGTACTTGAGCTCAAATCTAAACAAACCCACATAACAAATTAATTCAAAACCTCAATTCCAAAACATCTAATGCAATTTATATAGTATTTAACACCTTACCTCAATGATCATGATTGAATAACTAAACAAGATTTTTAAATGTTACCTCAATGCAATTTATAAGGACTACTAATGCATTAAGTCAAGTTTTGAAAAATGTAATAGTTACAAAAATTAAATGTTACAAGTTAATGAAGTTATTGATATATTTTAATAATAATGATATAATATGCATGCATGAACTAAAGTTTGAATTCTGTTATGTCTACCGGAGTATTCTCAAAAAATAAAAAAAGTGATATGTTGGTTATTGCATTATATAAGAATGAATTAGTACCTTCCAATGCTTCTTCTAACAACAGCACCAAGACCTTCTGGTTGAGGTTTGGCTAAGAACTTCCTTGTTACAAGACGAGGTTCTTTAAGGTAATTTTCTGGCATTTTGTGGAACAAGTGTGAATTGAGAAAAAGAAGAAAAAAAAAAGTGTTGTGTTTGTGTATGATAATAAATGTTTGAAGTGTATATATATAGGACGCTTGGAAGGTGGGGTCAATGCATGATAAGATAGAGAAATGTCAAAGTGAAGAAAAACGTACTTAAGTTAAGCTAAGATCGAGTTTGCTTCAGCTCAAGGTTCTCTTTATTTATTCCATTCTTATTCTTATGAATATACATACGTCATCATAACGCACTCATGAATCATGATGTGTTACATAAACAAAATTATCATACGAATATTTTAGGCTTAAATATATTTTTGGTTGTTTAAATATTTTAAGGTTTTATTTTGATCCTTTAATTATTTTTCTTTTTATTTTGGTTTTTTATCTATTTTTTCGTTTCGTTTTGGTCCTCTAATTTTCATTATGTTAATTTATTTGGTCTTAATTATTGTTAGAAAAATATCAAAAACATTAATTTCGTGTACGTGATATTTAGAGACTTGGTGGCTTTAGTGTGAGATCAATAGAAAAACGTCACGTGGCCAGAAACCTTCTTTTTCATCTTGTACGGAGTTTTCTCCATCACCGTCTCCGTCCACATGACCAGTGATATTTCTAATCACGAAAACTTACGAAACGATGCTCCAAAATCTCTCGTTATTCATGCTGAATCCAAATTTGATTTTCGTTTTCTCATTAGAGGTTTCTACCTCTCGTTTTTGACGTTTTTCTAACGGTTAGGACCAAGTAAATTAACAGAATGAAAGTTAGAGGATCAAAACAGAACAAAAAATACTTAAAGGACCAAAGTGAAACCTTGAAAATACTTAGAGGATCAAATGTATATTTAAGCCAATATTTTATAAACATGTTTTTTTTACTAAAAAAAATGTTTTTAAAATATTTTATAAACATTTTTCTTAGTCAATTTCTTTGTTATATATGCATTTGAATCACGAAATATTTTTTGATCTCAAAAATGCGGTAACTTTTGCTTATAAATAAGGCCGGAGAAAGTAAGTTATCTCGGATGTTTTTGTGATTTCTAAAGTCTAATATTAAATGTACTCTTTTAAACAGTAAAGACCTCATTAGTGATTAATTTTAATATGAGAGCTCTCGATCTAACTCTAAAAAAAATTACACGATTTTTATAACCAAATCATAATAAAAACTCAAGAAGGATACTTTTAATTACCCTATTAGATTTAAATTTAATGTTATTATAGTCCATAGATTAACTATATGTGATCCTAAATGGACTTTATCACGCCTCCGTCACATAGCATCATCATCCACATTTAACTATTCGTTAGTTAAAGTACATTGACTTTTTCTAACATCCTTCCCACCTCCATCATTTTCTTCGATTGGATTTTGGCCACTTTCATAATTTTGTAATTTTATTTATATACAGTAATTTGGTTATTTTCAAATGTTTTAAGTTTTTTTTTTCGTGTGACTATATGTTTTAAGGCTGTATTAAAGCTGTCCATTTTTTACGTAACTTTGGGTTGATTGATATTTTATCATTAATTTCAGATTTCATTTTTACATAGCTTGTCATTTTTAAGTCAAAAAAAAAAACTATATAATCATAAATTCACATTACTTTTTTTTTTTTTGACAACATAAATTCACATTACTTGTCATTAAGAAATACAAATGAAACAATTGTGTAGAGTGGTCCAAATCCGTTCATACATCGTGAGAGAAATCAAAAAGTTGGAGGAATATATGGAAGCCACGGAATTTGATTAAAAACCACAATTTGAGATTAGTGAGTGACTAGGAAAATCCAAGTCACATTCAATGATACTTCCATCAAAGATTGGAAATAAAATGAAGAAGCAAAGATAAAATGTTGAAATAATTAAGTGGTCTCATTCATTTCATCGTGTGGCTTGCGTGTATCTTTCATCACATAATATATAGTATAATAATCTCTATGTCTACACTACACATACGCGCATCTCCAATATATGGTTGGGTTCCATCAACATAGATAGTAACAAAATTTATACTATACATTTAGGACCATAGATAGTAAGAAAATGTGTTGATTTACGGTAAGAAAAAATTGTTGGTTTATTGACTTTTTTCCATTTAAAGTTGGTAAAGTTATTGTTGAGACTCATTTTAGACTCTTTAACATTAAAAATTGAGTGTTTATTATTAAATTTTAACATTAAAAATAAACTCCAAAAAAGAGTGACATGTACACACTATTTGATGTATAACCAAAACAGTTTGTATCTATACTATAGATTATATAGTAACCCAAAACATTTGAGTCACACAATTTGATGACTTGAGCTTGATGTATGTTATCTTATCTTATATCTTATCTTATAGTATTTAACAAGATTGACCTAGTAAAACTAACCATGTTTGGTTTACAAGGGGAAAAACAATGTGTATAAAATTACTTTTTAATGAAAGATACTTAGTTTGATCAATTGTAAAAGATAAATTTCTTGAATAAAAGTGTGTTGCTGTATGATGGTCTTAGAACGTGATTGTCTCTTGTGGGAAGATATATTGTGATATGTTTGATTTACAAAAATTATGTACCAGATAGAAGTAGAACATATGACAAGTTTTTAAGGTAGTCAATAATTTTTATTTTTTTTTGACAATGTAGTCAATAATTTTTTATCTTGTACAATATTTAGAAGTCAAAAATTTATTTTAATATTTGGAATATTAGTAAGAATCTATATTTTTAAAAAGGCTTGATTGGGAATTACAAGTATTTTAAACTGTAGTATTATACAAAATGCATTGTACAAGGTTTAATTATGAGTTTATTTTTCTCCTGTGTTAGGCAGCAAACGTGACAAACCGGTAAGTGGCTGACTGGCTGGCAATTTGATAAGTAGAGAACGTTAGGTGCATCAAGAAATAAATGCCTCTCCATTCCAAATGATTGACATCATTACAACAAAAGCATGACACATTCTCTTAAAAAATCTACCAAACGAGGTAGTACTACAATAAAAATCTGTAAATGTACAATGCCCATGAAAAATGTATAGGGTTTCATTTTCTTTCTTTCTTTTATGTTGTATTTTTAAGCAGCCAAATATATTATATATATTAAATTATTCTCTAAGATTGGCACAAAGTGTGCACAAATTAGAGAAAACAATTTTTTTTTAACAAACTACAATAAAAGAAACCCACACTCTTTGGAACAAAAACAAAATCTCACAAATTATGAAAACCACCACAACACAAGCTAAAAATCTCGCAGGCCTAAACAAGTTAACGGGTTGGTGATCCACAAAACTTAAATCAAAATCAAACTTTGAATTTCACCTTAAATAACCATCAAACATGATTTTTTTTTTTGGTATATAGATAATCTTTTCGATAAACTCCTTAATCAAATTTCGAGACGATAAATTGGATGAGTCTAGTCAATTTCATTTTTATTAAAAAAATTTACAAAATTATTAATTATCCACTAAAGAAATTTTTACACTAGGAGCGGATCATGTCTCTATAGAATACGAGTCAACTATTTATCAACTTTACATTATTAAAAATAATCAACTATTTTCATTGAATACTCCTTCCATTTTGTATCATATCATATAGTATAAATAAAAGCAACTACTTTCACCTTCATTAAGAAAAATAGTTAGTCATCAACAATGTACTAATTCAAATGGTAAAAATTTAAGCCTTTGGATAAAATGCTTCAATAAAATAAAATTGTTTAATAAAACTTTCCTCCGATATACTAAAATCCTTAAGCCCAATCTTGATTCTTGGGTCACTTATGATGGCCCATAAAATAGATTTCATATTAACATTTTATATTTATGTTAACATTTTCCTTTAAAAAATAAGTAATTTGACATAACTCCTTGATTAGACTAAAATATCAAATAGACCAATGATATTAAATTGTATTTACAATAAATTTTAGAAAAAAAAAATACTTACTATTATCAAACAACAACAAAAAATGTTTACTATGAGATCTTATTTCAATTCTATTTTATAATATTTTTTACAATTATAATAAAAAAAATTGGACAATTATAAATAACATTTAAATATGCCAAAAGTTAACATGTAGATTACTATAGTTCTACATGATACTCAAAAAAGCTTCATCCGAACCTCAACTTGTTTATCTCATGCCAAATGCACACAAACAAATATAATTATAAATATATCTTACAACTTACAACAAATGATACAAAATACACATCTAAAATGAATACATAATCCGTACATATACACCACTCAGGATTTTGTACTCAATAGCACAAACCCAAGAAGCAATTGGAGAACTTAGAATGAACATGCATAGCTACAATGGAAAAAGAATTTGCTTCTACTGAGTTAAAATGAAAAATGTTGTGGATTATTCATGCATTGTGGAGCCAAAAGTTAATTCTTCTTTTTGGTTTAGCTTTTTGGAAGGAAGTGATGAGATTATTTCACTCAAAGCAGAAGAATAGAAGCTACAAACACAGCAAAGCTAGATAAGAAGATGCAAACAGAAACCTTAGGCTGTGCATTTCCGGGTGGCGACTTGGTTCCGGCAGTAGGGCTAGAAGCCGGAGCTAATTTAGTAACAGAAGGCAAAGGTGCTTCTACAACTTCCGATTTAGTCAACGGAGGGAGTGGAGCCTGAGCTGGAGGTAACGACTGATTGTTCACGACACTTAAAAGACTACCGGATAGAACTGGTTGCATGTAAGCAGGTGTATTCTTACCCAAGTTTAAGCATTTGTTTCCTGCGAAAGAAAATAGAACGATTATGTCGGTAATTGAGCAAGTAAAGTAATAGACTTTTTAGTACGTTAGAATTTTCTAGGACTTACTTGAGTATCTACTTGCAGTTTTTGGGAAGTCTGTGATGACCCCATCAATTGAAGCTTCCTGAATAAACGAGTTGATTTCCACTGTTGGATCTGAGAAGTAATCCCATGCCTGAGATACAAACTCGTTGCTGAATGTTTCTACGAAAACTGAGAGGTTAGAAGCTTTTAGCTTTGGCACAATATGTGTAAAGGATGTCAGGAAGCCGGCATTACGAGGAAATACTGAATCTTTATTGATAACCACAGAACTAGCAAATGTTTTAATATCCTCAACAGCTGCACTGACAGCATCACCAACATTCTCGTCAATTTTGTAAACGAGCTCGTATTTGGTTTTCTCCTTGAATTTCAGAAGTACCGAGCTATTAGTGGATTGAATATAAACTTTCTGGCTTCCCGGTTTATCATAACCTGCTTTGCTCAAAGCTTTAATGACGACATCAGTCACACTTACTTGCTGCTTTTCTGCAAGATAGGCTGCATTCTGATAAGAGAAGAGCACAACATAATGTTATTCAATCGAAAATTACAAAGAATCAAATTTGAAACAAAGCATTTACTGATTTACAGGCTTAGAATATGCAATTGTTTCAGCTGAAAGAATGAATTATATACAGGAATAACAGGCACTGAAGAACGCACCTCAATGACGATCAGGATGCCTGATAGAGAAGTTTGATTTTTTGTCAACGACAAGAAATCGGCTAATGTTAGAAATGACCCAGCATTTTTATTTTTTGGATTCCTGAACAATGTGAATTTTGAGAAAGGGTTCAATATCGAGGCTGCAGGGAAAATAGGGAACAAAAAAATATGTCAATTCCTCTTTTATAACACTAAAAACATAAATTTTCTTCATCACAATGCAAATCAATAAAAATAAAAGGTAGCAAATTGCAAAACACCAAAAATATGGAGAGAAATATTTTCCATGGAAAACTACCCGTGAATCATCAATTATCCTATAAAGTAAAGTTGTAGCAAAAATTATTCCTAAAACACAATATTTCAACGTGTGTATCTCTATCTCATTCAGAGATTTTGGCTTATTGAAGTATCAGTCAATTATACCGAGTCTTAGACAAGTCTAGGTTACCACCGCGCAAATATGCAAATGCTGAAGAATATTAGCCTGCTGGAAAGAGAGAGAAAAATAAAAGCAACAGAACTTTGATTCACTTACGGGTCAGGTTTTTTATTTCACTCCACGTCAAGTTGAATGTAAATATGCCACGACCAGATTTGATCTCAGGGATTATGATGGCTAAATCGCTGAAGCTTGTTTGAGCAACTGTGGTACTTTCTAAAAGATCAATGGAGTTTAAGCAAAATGGTGTTTCATCCTTTGAGATTTGAACAGGACAGTCAAGAACATCCACACGATCTGATATGGCCTTCTTATATGCTAAGTCGGTACAAGCTGGATAATCTCCACTTGCTCCATATTTTGAGATAATCAAGGTTTTATCTGAAATAATAAAAAGTGATAACAAGTAAACAACGATGAATACTATGCTTCCATAGAATGACGGACATCATCCAATGAAACAACTACAAATTATCGATGAACAAGATGAGAGTGCATATTTCATATCAAAACAAAATGTACCTCTTCTCGTAGCATTGTTGCCTTGGTGAGCAAAGCATTCTGCAAAATGAGAAGACAATTTCAACACCTACTTAAATAGAGACAAGAATAGTATACACAAGAAAAGTAAATAAGCAACAATTGGAAGCTATATGTGATAATATCGGATTTTATTCCTCCTTCAAATAATTAAAATCTTGGCATATAATGTATATTATCCCTTTCTATTGAAACTTCTCCATCTACGCGTATTCCAAATGAATAAGGTTTTGATCAAATCAAATGCATTCTATTTGCGGCAAGTCATTCTGACAAAATGGAAGGAAAATAAATAACTTACTTACCTATAGCTTCAGATGGAGTTATGGGAAAATCTGTCAGCACACCATCAACGGTGAAATTACCGTTATCAACGAATTGGAGGTATTCAGCAAGAGGATCATAACTAAAATTATAGCTAGATATAACATCATTTGCAAAATCTGATGCAAAAACTTCCAGCCCTACTTTATGTGCATCGGAGACCAAAGAGGTATGCGGTTGTAGATAAAGACTGCCATCTACAGGCCATATGTATCCCTTGGGAACAAGAATTCCAGAAGCAAAAGTTTTGATAAACGTAAGATTTGTTAGTAATGAACTATAAGTCTGATTGGTTGATGGATCCGTGTCATCCTGATTCAGAAACCTGAACACAAGTTTCGTTGTGTTTGGGTTGAAGCGTGTTGTAATACTTTTTAGAAAAGCAACCTCTGGTGATGAGATATAACTGACACGATGTTTTCTCGAAACTGAAAGTACATAATTTCTCATGCTCAACTTGTGTTGCGTGTAGAATGCATCATGCTGCAAAATATCAAGAAAGCGAGAGTTAGTTTTAGAAAAAGCAAGAAGACTAAATCATGAGAACAGATTATACATCCCATTTACCTGAATATTCAACCACAATGTAGGTGTACTTGGGGCTACTGCTGTGACTATATCATCGACGGTATTAATTACATAACCAGTGCCATCGAACAGGGGTGACCGAGTGTATACTCCCTGAGATACTGTCCAGTATTGAAAATATGTCAAAAACCATAAAAAAAAATTGAAAACTCAGGTTAAACTACTACAATAATCAATCAGTCCACAAAATAATGAGAACCTACTAGGCTACTACAATAAAAATACATCTTTAACCCCCAAGTTAAACTTACAGATGACGGTGGATAAGTCCTTTAAGGTGTAATCCACAGAAAAATAGCCACGCATGGATTCACCATTAACCAAGTAACTCGTACTTTTATTTGGGAAAAAACTTGCAATGTAAGTAGAGTTTTCGAGGTTGAGATTTGGAAGGCAAATCCCAACTTGATCTTTCGTCAACTGCACATCACACCATAGAGCGACTTCCGGCACGCTTAATTGTACAGCCAAAACATAAGCAGCATCACTGGAATCGGGAAATATACCAGAAAAACCGCCATGTGCTATGACCAATGGCGGACTTCCTGCAAAACAATCGCGTAAAGTAAGTCAAATGCACCTAGCAATTAGAATAGAGTGGAAACTCCTTTTTTCCGAAAACCAAAAAAGAAAAGAAAAACATAAATAAAGAATAGACGAAAAAGTAATGCATGAGACATTCAATTAAAGTACATAATCTAAAATGGAAAAGTGTAAAAAAATTTTGAGATTATATCAAGAATTATATTTATCTCCAGTTAAGTTAACTTTCTAGCTCCATCCCTTAAGCTTCTAAAATTAAAAAACAAGTTTATTTATGATTCTTCCCTAAAGTATAAAAAAAAAAATTAAACAATCTAGCTCCTGAAAAAACTTAAGACAGAAACTAATTTCAACTTATATGAGAAATTAGATTATTGTTCCAATTTAAGAAACTTACCTAAATTAGCATGCAACAAGAGAATCTATTAGACAAAAACTGTTCCTAACTAAAACAACTAACTAATTATGTTTCATTTTTCTGATCATATTTCTCTTGATTCAGCTCAAAAAACATCATTAAACTTTTATTAGCTACTATATAACTATTCATAAAACAGTTTAATTAACATTTAAGAGAAATCAAATCCTTAATAAGCTGAAATTAAGCAATAAAAGTTAGTTTAGAAACACCACAGATCCTTGAACACATACCTGTGAGTGTGTCCCATTCAGATCTCTTACTCTGAGCAGAGACAAGAGCTAGAAAAAGTGAGTGAAGAAGAAGTAGAGAGAGTGAAAAGGAGAGAGCGCGTGGTTTCCACATTCCGGCAACTGTAGCGGTTAACGATGAAGTGATGAACTCAACCACCACCTTAACCAAAGAGAGAGAGAGATTGTGTTTGTGTCTGTGTTCTGACTTATGTTAATGAGAGAGTTCTGTGTAGCTCAGAAGCACAACTTTTTTGTTTTGGTTTTTTTCTTTCTTTCTTGCATTAATTTTGCTTATATATGAAAATTTATAACAATAGAAATAGATGTTTTTTAGTCAAAATAAATAAATAAATATTTTAGACATAAATAAATATAATTATAGTATTATTTTAACAATAATATAATATAATCAATGAAAAAGTATATTTTTGCCTTTTATAAATGACATATATGTCAATAAAAGTTCATATATTTTATCTATATTTTGATAAGGGTCGTGATAAACATGCACCGAACACTTGTTAAGCATCCTATAAAAAAAATAAACGAAAATAATATACAGTAGTCAACTTTTGATTGAAGTGGTTTTAATCATCTTCTAAACGCAGTTGTGAGAATTAAACAATAGTCATTTTATCAAGTTCAACATCAATTATCACTAGATCAACTAATGTTTGGTAGAATATATATATATATATATATATATATATATATATAAATATATCAAATTTTTGTAAAATAAATTTTATATAAAAAATACTAGAGGTTTTATGTGCTTTTATTTTATGAGAAAATTAATATTTTATGATTGTAAAGATTATTGAATGAAATGTGAATTATGAAGTGGACAAGCTGGCTTAAGCTAAAGCCGCGGTGTTGTTGTTGACTGTTGTAAAGATACTGCGTTTTGTGGTGGGGTCCACAACATGCAAGGTTGTTACTCTCTGGCATATTTCCACGTGGCGGATTATTATTGGTAGTGTGTTTCAATGTCTTAAAATGATCAAAACGGCTGCGTTCTGAGTGGGTTTCCACGTAAAGACAACGTGCGCATGCCATTGGTATGGTTTGTGGTTCTCTTTGATTTCTTTATGGTTTTTTGATAACTTCATATATGTGTAATGTGTGGTTCTCTATCACCATTATAGTACTACTAGTATACGAAGACTCATTAAACATGGTATGTTTGATTCCATTTGGAAGGTTTTGTTCCATTTGAAAAGTTTAAATTGGATTTATATATTGTAAGTGATTGGTACGTAGAACTAGACTTGGATGACTGACTATACTTATAGACTATAGAGATTATGGTCAACTCAGTACAAAAGTTTTCTATAATAGACAAAGTTTTGATTAAGTTTGTATGAGTGTTGATATGTTAGAATTGTGGTGATTCACGAGAATTTTGAAGAAGTTATAATTGTATTTTTAAAAAATTATGATGAGTTAATATCGATTATGATACTAAACATACATTAAGATATTTGATTTTATTGATTTCAGTGACAGTTTTATGCACTAGGGTTAGCCACAACGACAATTTTATTTGATTTTTTTTATGGTTTAGTGGGGACAAAGATATCTGATTTTGTTCAGTCTCTCTTGACCATCAATTTGTATAGTCAATGACAATTTTAAAATCAAACACAGTACAACGAAAATGTCTTGTCCAGTCTTTTATTTTTAAAAAGATCAAACACACTCTAGATTTTTTTAATTTTTTTTTATAATTTAGGATTGAGGAGTAGTACATACAAATTATTTAAAAATTGAAAAAACAATTGGGCCCCTTTAGCACCCAGCCTGTATCTGTCCGTGGACTCAGTCACATATAAAGTCATGTAAAAATGACAAAACAGAATTCAAATGTATGGTTTACATTTTTCATCAACCGGATAATGACATTATTACTCTTGGAATTCAAGTGTTACCAATAGTTTTATGTTAGTAACATTGACAAGAAATGAGCTAAATAATAAATGATAATTAGAGCAAGTTTTTGACATAGTCACAACACTGACTACCACATTCAACATGAACATGAGACTCTTAATATACTCTCTTACACCTAATACTATTGAGTATTTAAATAGATTTTAATATCATATTAGAATTGGAAGTTGGATACAATAAATCTAACTCAGTCTTATAAAATTAATTTGTAATATAATGATTGACACAACATATAAGTTTATATTCATGTTATCTTATATCTGATCGGGAGGCTCTTAACAAATCTTAGACACACAAAAAAATCAAAATACTGAATTAATTTTTAAATAATTATAAGAATAAAATTTAAAATAAATACTTTGTGAGTGTGTTATATTATACTATCTTGTTATGACCATACAACAGTAATCCATGAGACTATATAAACACGGTCTTTCGTCCACTCGCTAACTTACATTTATCTTAATGTCAAGTCATCTAGAATGGATTGTTTTAATTCGCACAACTTTTAATTAGCTTTTAATATACCTCAAATATAAATAGAAAATACATATTTGATTGGTTTCATTTCATAAAATAACCATTTTTATTTGAAAATCATATAATTTTTTTTGAACAAGCAAAAATGAAGCTCTTAATAAGAATGTCGCTTTCGGGGCAAGATGTACCGAAAAAAGCAACCACATTACAAAATATTTATATAGACTAACACAAAAGCAAAAATACAATCAAAATTAGTCGATGCTTAAACAAGTGAGTGGACTCGATCATCCCTTATAAGAATTTGAATATAATTCAAAAGAATAAATTAATGTTGCTAACAGAAAAACTTGATTCACATAAACAATAAAAGTTAGATAATCCAGCCAAATAAAATTTTTGTCAGCATCGTCAAAACGTGTTTATGGTCATTTTTCAAACTATATTGAAGATCCAATTGCATTAATTTAATTTATATACGTTGGTTTTATTGAAGAGATAACCGCGTAGCATGACATATTCAAGTTGAAAACTCACTTTGAGAAAGACATGACAATTTCAAACCTTAATAATGGCCTTACCTCAAAAAACAAATAACAAAACCAGTTTTATAATGTTAAGCCACAGGAAAGAGCCAAAATGGAATAGCTGGAGGTGCAAGAGATTATGTAGAACGCTTTTTTGGTGCATATAAGCTGATTATATAAATCACAAGCAAGAGAACAAAAAGAATGTCCACTATTACGATTTCCTCTTTAGTGATCGATTTAGAAGCAACCGATTTAAAAAATTCACTGTTGAGTCGATTTTAGAACCACTAGCTAGTCGTTGATATTAGTGAGCAATTTATGGACTGATTTAATTATTATGTAATGTTAATCAATGTTATAAGAGACTCAATATAATCAAACTCGTGAACCATTCCCGATTCTCATTTTGCTTGCGCCTAAACTATGCTGGCCAAATCTAATTCACTACAAGAACGATTTTTTTTACCTACAATCCTAACACCATCGGTACATTATACATTTTCAACTTACAAAGTTGTCAATAAATACTTGAAAATATACGATGAATTATCAACTACCTTAACCATCGAGTTACCATGAGCAATTAGTTTTAGCAAAATTCAAATAATTATTTATCAAAGACTTAGACATCAATAGTTACAAGTATTAAGGTCATAATAAAGACGACTCGTGTACTTTCTTCTAAATTGATTCTAAACAACATAAGTAGCTAAACTATAGCCGTTAAAACTTTAAAGGCCTAAATTATTGATAATCACCATTGGTGTATATTTTTTAACGAACTAATCGTCAACTTTACTAGTTCATATTTAGGGATTTAGCAAAGAAAACTCAGAAACTGGGTTTCTTTGAGTGGAGAAAGATAGTTCATGTGTGTAGATAGGGAAACCAGGTTGTTCATACTTTGGCACAATGTGTTAGTACCTAGTGATCCAAATAGAATTTGAATTGATGAAGTTCCTTCATTAATCTTAGGCTTTAACCCATTCAATCTCCACCACTTTTATCCACACACCCTCTCCTTTATATCAACACCCCTCCATTCTTTCTCATATTCCTTTGCTTGTCCCATTTATTTAGTACATTCAATAATTTTAAATATTTAACATTTTGACATTTTTGCAAAAAAAATTATATTAATACACACTTGCATAGACTAATTCCACAAAACAACTAATTAAAATCTATTTAACATCCTAGTTTTTAAGAATAATAATTATTAATAAAGGTGGGAAACCTTCACACACATTATTGCATCATCAATCATTTTAATATAATTTGAGCCCTTAATACCATTTTAGAATCCTTAAACTTTCTTAAAATTAAAAATCTCACTAGCTATCTGTCTCTCTTAATTATATTCTCTCTACTCTTAATAAAGCTTATAAGTTATATCTACTAAATGAAATGTGATTCCTACTAAGAATGCATACAACTAGATATTATTGTGCCTCTACAAATAGCAACAAGAAAAAGCAAACTCTGGCAATGTTTCGATCGAGCAGCAAAACAACCTTCTTCTTTGTTCCTTTTTTCACTCAAAGCAAAATAAGAGAAGCTACAAACATAGCTACATTAGACACGAAGCTGACAGTAACCTTAGGCTGTGAATTTCCGGGTGGCGACTTGATTCCATCAGCAGGGCTAGAAGCCGAGACTATTTTAGCAACAGGAGGCAAAGGTGGCTCTATCACTTCAGAATTAGTCAAGGGAGGGAGTGGAGCCACAGCTGGAGGCAATGAATGATTGTCGATGAGTTTATAAAGACCACCTACTTCAACCGGTCGCATGTAAGGAGGTACCTTGTCACCCAAGTTTAAGCATTTGTTTCCTGCAGAAAATCGACGAAAATTATGATGTTAATGTAATTGAGAGGTAATTAACAAACTTGATGGTAACAATAGAATTTTCTAGCCCTTACTTGTGTATCTATTAGCCGTTTTAGGGAAGTCAGTAATGACCCCATCAATTCCAGCTACCTGAATAAATGTGTTGATCTCAACAGTCGAATCTGAGAGGAAATCCCAAGCCTGAGACACAAACTCATTGTTGAATGTTTCTACAAAAACTGAGAGGTTAGAAGCTTTTAGCTTTGGCAGAATCCTTGTTGTATTGCTGCTGATAAGGAAGAACTCGTTAACAGGAAATACAGAATTCTTGTTGATAACCACAGAACCGGCGAAGTTTTTTATATCCTCAATAGCTGCATTGGAAGCATCACCGACAATCTCGTCAATCTTGTAAACAAGCTCATAATTGGTTTTCTCCTTGAACTTTAGCAATACAGAACTATTAGTGGATTGAATATAAACTTTTTGGCTTCCCGGTTTATCATAACCTGTTTTGCTCAAAGCATCAATGACGACATCAGTCACACCTAATCCTTGCTTCTCCGCGAGATAGGCTGCATTCTGATAAGAGAAGAATGAACCATAATCTTATCAATATTGTGTGTTTGAATAACATCTGAAAGAATGGATCCTATACATACACGAATAATAAGCATGGAAGAACGCACCTCAACACTGATCAGGATGCCTGATAGAGAAGTCTGATTTTTCGTAAACGACAAGAAATCTGATAATGTAACAAATCTCCCTTCATTCTTATATTTTGGATTCCTCACTAAAGTATAATTTGTTGCAAAAGGGTTCATTGTTAAGGCTGCAGAAAAATTACAGAACAGAAATTTATGTCAATTACATTTTTCTATAATGCAGCGTATAAGTCACATCGAATTTTTGCACATGTAACTTCGTAGAGTCTCCCTTTTGTAATTCTCTTTTATAAGTTTTGCTGAAGAATATTCTACCGTGGAACAAATAAAAACTACGAAAATTTCTTTGACTTACGAGTAAGGCCTTCTATATCAGTCCATGTCAAGTTGAACGTAAATATGCCACGGCTAGATTTTATCTCAGGGATACTCATGGCAAAATGGCTGAAGCTTGATTGAGCAACTGTGGTACTCTCTAGAAGATCAATGGAGCTTAAGCAAAACGGAATTCCATCCTTTGACATTTGAACAGGACAGTCAAGAACATCCGCACCATCTAATAGGGCCGCATAATATGCTACGTCGGTACAGGCGGGATAATCTCCACTTGATCCATAGTTTGAGATGATCAAAGTTTTATCTGAGACGTAATAAAAAGTGAGAGCAACGAGTTACTATTAGGTTTTACCAATGATGCACGCTACGGTGTAATGCTGCTATAGAATGATGGAAATAATGTAGTAAAACAACTAGAAATTATTAATGAAAAAAAGAACAAATATTCCAAATCAAATAAAATGCACCTTTTCTTGTAGCGTTAGCGCCAAGGTGAGAAAAGCAACCTGCATAATGAGAAAACAAACTCAACATCTTTTTGAATAGAGAATAAATAATAGAACACATAATCAAACAGATATGTCGCACTCGAGGTTACAATTTCTAAGCATTGTAAAATACATGAGAAATTAATATCAATTGCACACCTATGGAGGGGAGAATAAATAACTTGCCTATAGCTTCAGAAGCGGTTATAGGAAAATCAGACAACACACCATCAACAGAGAAGTCACCGTTATCAATGAATTGTAGGTATTCAGCAAGCGGATCAAAACTATAATTGAAGCTGAATAAGTCGTCATTTGCAAAATCTGATGCAAAAACTTCGAGCCCGACTTCATGTGCATCTGAGACCAAAGAGGTATGTGGTTGTAAGTAACCACTATCATCAACAGGCCATATATATCCCTTAGGCACGAGAATTCCAGAAGCGAACGTCTTGATAAATGTCAGATTTTTCAATAGTGAGCCATAAGTCTGATTGGTTGACGGGTCCGTGTCAATTTGATTGAGAAACCTGAAGACTAGTTTTGTTGCTTTTGGGATGAAGTGTGTTTTAATGCTTCTCAGGAAACCAATCTCGGGTGATGATATGTGACTGACATGCACTTTTCTAGAAATTGAAAGTACAAAGCTTCTTGTGCTCAAGTTGTGTTGTGTGTAGAATGCGTCGTGCTACAAATATCAGAGAAATTAAGAGTTAGTTTTAGAACAAAAAGGACTAAATCATGAGAATGGATTATAAATTCCACTGACCTGAATATTCAACCACAAAGCCGGTGTTTGTTGGGACACTATTTTGGGTACGTCTTCCACTCTAAGAATCGAATATATGCCATCAAACTTTTCTGTCCGAGATCTTACTGCCTGATTTACTGTTTAGTAACAAAAAAATAATATCAGAAACAATGAAAAGAAACAACTTCAAAGGATACAAAAAAGTCAATCAGAGAAAGGAACTTAAATATATAACAATAAAACTAAATCTTCAATACAAGTTAAACTTACAGAAGACGTTCGATAGATCCTCGAAGGTATAATCCACAGAAAAGTATCCAGAGGTGGATACACCATTAACTAAGTAACTTCTGGTTTTATTTGGGAAAATAGATGAGATGTAAGTAGCATTGTCGAGGTCAACACTTGGAAAGCAAATTCCAACTTCATCCTTTGTCAACTGCACGTCACACCATAGCGTGACATCTGCTACGCTCGTAAATACGGCCATCTTATAGGCATCATAACTGGAATCAGGAAATATACCTGACAAACCACCATGTGCTATGACCAATGGCGGACTTCCTGCAAAACAATCACATAGAGTATGTCACAAGGCACCTAAATGAAGTTAAACAAGAGAGCTTCTGAAATACCTTTGGATACAAAAACTAAAGGGCCATTTGTTACATATCTAAAATGATTTTCAAGTGAAACTACATAAAACAACTTCCAATTTTAATCTGTTTTTAGATCAACAAAGTGATTACTTGTGTGTGGAAAAAAAGTGATTTTTATTTAATTTAAAAATAAAAACTGTAACAAAAACCCCTACATAAGTGTTCTTAAAAACTCATAAGTCATAACTATATTGTCCTTAAAATAATTTTAAAAAAATAAAATAAAATTGAAGAAACTTATATAAATTTAGTTTCAATAAGTTGATTTAGCCATGCATGAAGAAGTTGATAAATGAGCATTAAGCAAAAAAATCTATTAAGCCATTTATAAGAAATAAAATCCCAAATAAGTAGTAACTAGTAAGTACTAACTTAGCTCAAATCAACAAATCATTCAAATTTATAAACACAAACACATAAATAAATAAATAAATAAATAACTAAATCAAAAAATAAATAAATAAATAACTTCCAAAATTGAACAAGAACACACACATGAACAAATCATACCGTTGAGTGTATTCCATTGAGACTTGATCTTACTCTTAGCAGAGACAGAAACTAGTAGTAGCAAGTGAAGAAGAAGAAGCAGAGAGAGAGCGCGTGGATTCCACATTCCAGCAACCATGGTACTTTAGTTTACAATGTTGATGATGAAGAGTGTTGTAATGAAGCCAACAAACAACCTTAAAGACTGAAAATGAAACATGTGCAATGAAGTACACGTGGTGGATTATCATTGGAAGTGTTCAGAAATGGGAAAAAGGAAAGTGTTTCTGTTTCAAGTTATGAGTTTCCATTTTCAGTATCTAACGTCAGAAACAATCTATTTGGATTCTATTACCATTTTTTGTTCGTGTACAAAAATAAAAACAATAAATTTAAGGAAGAAAACACACCTTTTGTAATCATCATGATGATAAAATGAGAAATCACAGTTGTATTTGTGTGTTCTTTGTTGCAATGTACTGTGGGGGAGGTGGAAGTGAAAATGGATACAGTTTGAACGCGCTAAATAGTTTTTTTTTTCCCTAGAGTAGAATTTCGAGCCTCGGAGTCTCTGACGATCATATAAATGGACGTTTGACTTAACAATTTTGACGTTTTTTTTGTGGGCATGCAATTTTGACGTTTTTATACTTTGAGCTAAATTTTAGGACCAAATTTCACTTTTAAATAAATAAATGGAGTTTTTCATTTCAAACTCATAATGTAATGCCTCTACTAATTCTATTAATCGAGTTAAACTCACGACAATTGTTTTTTTTATAAATATAACATTGTACTAACTTTATCAAAGTTTTAGGTTTACCAACTTACTTTATAGAGAGGACTACAATTTGATTCCTCACAACTGCTTTTTAAATAGGATAGAAACCATTTGATGTTAAAACTCATCATTTTCTTAGAAATCAGAGAGTAAAAACTAAAAAAAACTTTCCTTCAATTAGTTTTTATCTTCATCTATTTTTTAAAAATTCATTATCTTTAAATTGATCATCAATAGTATAACACTGAAATTATATTGTGTAGTGTTATTATCTGCATGACTTAACAATCACTATCAATATTTTTTCTTAAAAATGAAAAAAGTCTTTGAAAATTTATACCACGTGATATAAATTTTTAAAGACTTTTTTCACACACAGTAAAGAAGTCCGATTCAAACTCCGATTATAAGTTACACTACACACAATAAAGAAGTCCGATTCAAACTCCAATCATAAATTACGCTACATACAATAAAGAAATCCAATTCGAATTTAAACTCCGATCATAGACCAATTAAGTTTCAAGTGTAAATTCTTAAAATCAAGTTTCTTAATTAACATGCCTTAAAATTATAGTACTATACTAAAATGTTGTATACTCAAGTGAAGTGTGAGTGAACATAAACAAAGTGATGCGCATTTCTGCACTGAAACTCGATCATGGCGAACTCATCTCTCTCTCAAAGCGCATCACAACACTTCATTCTCTCCTTCAATTCCACGCCGTCACAGTCACCACCGGAAACTCCACCAACCCCTTCATCGCCGCAAAACTCATCTCTCTCTACGACAATCTCAACCACCCATCTTCATCTTCCACACTCTTCCACTCACTTCCTTTCAAAGACACTTTCCTTTGGAACTCTTTCCTCAAAACCCTCTTTTCTCGCTCTCTTTTCACTCAGCTTCTCTCTTTTTACTCTCTTATGCGTTCTTCCAATGTTTTGCCTAATCACTTCACTTTCCCTATGATTGCTTCTTCTTATGCCCATTTGATGGTTCTTCCTTATGGGATGAATCTTCATGCGTTGGCTTATAAAGTTGGGTTTTTTCCTTGTTTTTCAGCTGTTGGGTCTTCGTTTGTGTCTTTGTATTCTAGGTGTGGTCAAATGAATTATGCGGTTAAGGTGTTTGATGAAATTCCTGTTAGAGATGTTGTTTCTTGGACTGCACTTGTTATTGGGTATGTGCAGAATGGGGAGAGTGAGAAGGGTTTGAAGTGTGTTGGGGAGATGTATGGGGTTGGGGATGATGATCAGAGGCCGAATTCTAGAACATTGGAGGGTGGGTTTCTAGCTTGTGGGAATCTGAGTGATTTGTTTAGTGGTATGTGTTTGCATGGTTTGGTTGTGAAAAATGGGATTGGTTGTGAGCTTGTTATACAATCTTCGGTTTTGTCTATGTATTGTAAATGTGGGGTGCCTCAAGAAGCTTATCAATCCTTTTGTGAAGTGATGGATAAAGATCTTTTGTCTTGGACATCCATCATTGGTGTTTATGCTAGGTTTGGAATGATGAGTGATTGTCTGAGTTTCTTTTGGGAAATGCAAGAAAATCAAGTGTACCCGGATGGAATTGTTATTGGTTGTATTCTTTTGGGTTTTGGTAACTCCGTGGATGTATCTGGAGGGAAATCCTTTCATGGAATAATCATTAGGAGACATTATGTGCCTGATGAGATGGTTGATAATTCATTGCTGGTTATGTACTGCAAATTTGGGATGTTAACTTTTGCTGAGAGGCTTTTCAACCGGTGTCAAGGGAGCATAGAATGCTGGAATTCTATGGTTGTTGGCTATGGTAGAATAGGCAAGAATGTCAAATGTATTGAACTCTTCAGGGAGATGCAATATTTCGGTATTCATTCTGAATCAGTGGGTGTAGTTTCTGCAATTGCTTCGTGTGGCCAGTTACGAGAAATCAACTTGGGAAGGTCAATTCATTGCAATGTGATTAAAGGTATTGCCGATGAGACTATCTTGGTCACGAATTCACTCATAGAGATGTATGGAAAATGTGATAAGATGAATGTTGCTTGGAGAATATTTAATAGCTCTAAGAGGGATGTTATCTTGTGGAACACTTTAATTTCAGCTCATATTCATGTCAAGCATCATGAAAAGGCCATAAGTTTATTTAATAAAATGATTATGGAAGACAAGAATCCTAACACAGCCACATTGGTGGTAGTGCTTTCAGCTTGTTCTCACCTTGCATCTCTAGAGAAAGGAGAAAGAGTTCACCACTACATTAATGAAAAAGATTTTAAGCTTAATTTACCTCTTGGCACAGCTTTGGTTGATATGTATGCCAAGTGTGGTCAACTAGAAAAATCAAGAAAGATATTTAACTCAATGGTGGAAAAGGATGTAATTTGCTGGAATGCAATGATCTCGGGCTATGGAATGAATGGATATGCAGAATCTGCATTGGAGGTATTCAAACTTATGGAGGAGTCAAATGCTAGGCCAAATGACATTACTTTCCTTGCTGTTCTCTCAGCGTGTGCCCATGCGGGACTTGTTGAAGAAGGGAAAAACTTGTTTTCTAAAATGCAAAGTTATTCCATGAAACCCAATTTAAAGCACTACACTTGTATGGTAGATCTTTTGGGTAGGTCATGTAATCTAGAAGAAGCAGAGGAACTGGTGTTATCCATGCCCATTGCTCCTGACGGTGGCGTATGGGGAGCGCTGTTAAGTGCTTGTAAAATTCACAATCAAATTGAAATGGGAATTAGAATTGCTAAGTATGCTATTGATTCTGAACCAGAAAATGATGGATACTATATAATGATAGCCAATATGTATAGCTCTATTGGAAGGTGGGAAGAAGCAGAAAATGTGAGAAAGACAATGAAAGATAGGTGTTTGATGGGAAAGAAAGCTGGTTGGAGTGTGCTCTGAGCTAAAACTTCCTTTCTGTCAAAACTAATCTTTAGACAGGTCACAGGTAACTTCTGGAAGTTTCCCGGGTGGAAATAAGCTTAATTTCTTAAGATTGGTCCTCTCATAAGCCGTTTATCATCTCATCTCATTATTAAACGTTTGGGCTAAGGAAGCTGACATACTTCAAGCATGAAAACCTGTTTGCGTCATAGCTTCCATGAGCATTTGATGCCAGTGCCACTATGTTGGATGCACATATAGTTGAGTTAGTGACCAGCTGAGTTTTAAATACGTTATCGGATTTTGAACTTTGAAAAAAGCTGGATGGAAGAGCATATTTTCTTTATCAAGAAGCTTTATGGCTAGCTTGCAGGAGTAGATTGAGTTTATGCATGTTGTGGAAAGTTTGCAGGTTGATACTGTCTGTGCTCGTTGTTACTGGTATTTTTATGGGGTTTGCTTCGTGAGCAAGTGGAAGCGCAAAAATTCTTATTGTGGGATTCATTTTTAATCTTAGCTACAAATTTCTTAGCGACAGAAGTATAGAACAAACATTTTATTCAACAGATTATTACAGGTTGCAGTGAAAAGGAATAATACATGTCGATATTCTTTAGACATGTATTCTTGTACATCAAATACCCTTGCAACATCTACAACATGAAACACTGATACTGATACACCATATATCTGGTTGCAAACATATGGACAAAACACACTCATAAAAGTAAACTACATTTTTTATTTGGGGGGCATCAAATGCTGCATAAAGCTTCTCTAGTGTTAGCAAAACACATGAAGAATTGCTTTTAATGGAGGAGACCTTCACCTCCTGCAAAAAACAAAGATTAATCATTAATATTTTACCTTGTCAAGTATAAGCACTGTAGTTATTGTTATACATTCATGCTCAAAGTGATACCTTAACATTTGGAAGGTGTTTTGAGACCACATTGACCAGGCAAGGCCAAAGCTTTTTCGCCGTTGATTCCAAGTGAAGGTAGTTCAGACTTGAAACTGCAGAGACAAGGAAGATCGGCATGGCGCAAAACATTACAGCAAGGTTCATCAGGAGGTGGTGGGTTATCGCCGGTAACGAACTTTTGACATGAATTTTTTAGCTCTTTTGGGTCTACTTTACATATTTTATAACCTAGAGAGCCACCCAACATAGCAAAGAGCAGTGCTGCTACCATCCACTGCACCAAAACTTTACGACTCGAATGCGCCATACTCTCCTACTTAGCTAACAGGGTCTTGTTTACTATATGTTCTTTTGGCTCTCTGAGTTAATTTATAGAGGTGTTAATAGTGTCATTTGGTAATAGTTGTATCATGTGAATACAATCTGTGTGTGTTCACGAGATAAATTATTATTAGAATAGTGATTGATAGTATCATAACAAAACAAACTAAAAAGTGGCCCATTATTTGCTTTATTTGCTGAAAAAAAACAAAAAAAAAGTGGTTCATGGTGTGATAAAAGTGTCTTGTATTGATCCTCATGAGTCATATTATGATTCCATAGACAAAAATGTAACCACATTTTTCTTTGCAAGTGTTGTTGTTTGATAGTGATGCCAAAAGATGAAACTGAATCTAGTGGTTCATTATTGAGTTCTGTATGTTATCATTCATTCACCTTAATTATTTATTTGCCAAAATAATGGGAAAGTAATCCCGTGAAGGTGAAGCTATTGGAAAGTAATCACCAGAAGAGGTTTTGTTCAAAAGAAAAGGAAGAATAGGTTGATTTGAGTAAATGACATTTGTATCCTTGCGTCTTATAGAATTTATTTTTCTTTCATCTCACTTTCTACTAAATCAAATGAGGCAAGATAATTTTTTTATCTTTCTTTCAATTCACTTTCTGTCCAACAAAAAACTAAAAAATTATCCCTTTTTTTACTTCATTTTTTTCTTATCTTTAACTTTTCTAGTTTTCTTTTCTTCCACCTACTTCCATTAAAACAAAACTTAGTGCAAGTGCCGCATCATATTATTATGTAAAATATAGAAGTTGGTAATGAAATATAGTGTAATACTTCTCTTACGTCTCTCTTTGAGTGTCAGATTTGGTTATATTTTATACATATTAAGAGAATCTATAAATAAAAGAATGATAATGTACAAATTTGGTTCTATAGAAGTTTTTTTTTTACCCAAGAGCACTTGGATGAGATTTTAAGAAATCGCTTCCAGTTAAACCAGTGGTCGCCAATTGAAATGGGGATTAGAGTTGCCTGCCAATTATGCTATTGACTCTGAACCATATAATGGTAGCCAAGATGTATGGCTCTATTGGAAAGTGAGAAGAAGCAGAAAATGTGAGAAAGACAATGAAAGATAGGTGTTTGATGGGAAAGAAAGCTGGTTGGAGTGTGCTCTGACTCTGAGCTAAAGCTTCCTTTCTGTCAAACCTAATCTTTAGACGGGTCACAGGAAACTTCTGGAAGTTTACCCTGGTGGAAATAAGCTTAATTTCTTAAGATTGGTCCTCTCATAAGCCGTTTATCATCTCATTATTGAACGTTTGGGCTAAGGAAGGTGACATGCTTCAAGCATGAAAACCTGTTTGCGTCATAGTTTCCATGAGCATTTGATGCCAGTGCAGCGCACATATAATTGAGTTAGTGACCAGCTGAGTTTTGAATATCGCATGGTATTTTGAACTTTGAAAAAAGCTGGATGGAAGAGCATATTTTCTTTGTCAAGATTCTTTATGGCTAGCTTGCAGCAGTAGATTGAGTTTATGAATATTATGCAGGTTGATACTGTCCGTGCTCGCTGTCCCTGGTATTTTTTTGGGGTTTGCTTCGTGAGCAAGTGGAAGCGCAAAATTTCTTATTGTGGGATTCATTTTTAATCTTAGCTAGTTGTTGCGTCTTGGGAGAACCCATTTCATACAATCTACTATACAACATTGAATTAAGAATCGACAGAAGTATGGAACAAACATTTTATTTAACAGATTATTACAGGTTGCAGTGAAAGGGAATGATATATGTCTGGATATTCTTGAGATATGTATTCTTGAACATCAAATACCTTTGCAACATCTACAACACATGAGACACTGATACTGATAAACCATATATCTGCTTGCAAACATATGGACAAAACACACTCATAAAAGTAAACTACATTTTTTATTTGGGGGGCATCTAATGCTGCATATAAAGCTTCTCTAGTGTTAGCAAAACACATGAATAATTGCTTATAATGGAGGAGACCTTCACCTCACTGCAAAAAACAAAGATTAATCATGAATATTTTACCTTGTCAAGTATAAGCACATGTAGTTATACATTCAAGTGCAAAGTGATGATACCTTAACATTTGGAAGGTGTTTTGAGACCACATTGACCAGGCAAGGCCAAAGCTTTTGCGGCGTTGATTCCAAGTGAAGGTAGGGCAGACTTGAAACCACAGAGACAAGGAAGATTGGCATGGCGCAAAACATCACAGCAAGGTTTATCTGGGGATGGTGGGTTATTACCGGTAACGAACTTTTGACATGAATTTTTTAGCTGATCTGTGTCTACTTTACATATTACATAACCTAGAGAGCCACCCAACATGGCAAAGAGCAGTGCTGCTACCATCCACTGCACCAAAACCTTGCGACTCAAATGCGCCATACTCTCCTACTTAGCTAACAGGGTCTTGTTTACTATATGTTCTATTGGCTCTATGAGTTAATTTATAGAGGTGTTTATGATGTTATTGGAATAAATATTTACATTATTTTAGTTTCAACAGTGTCATTTGGTAATAGTTGTATTATGTGAATAAAGTCTGTGTGTTCACGAGATAAATAAACATTAGAATAGTGATAGTATATCATAACAAAACAAACTAAAAAGTGGCCTATTATTTTATTTGTTTGCTGAAAAAAAACAAAAAAGTGGTTCATGGTGTGATAAAAGGGTCTTTGTAATTGATCCTCATGAGTCATATTATGATTCCATTGACGAAAAAAGTCACCACATTTTTCCTTGTGAGTGTTGTTGTTTGATAGTGATGCCAAAAGATGAAAGTGAATCTAGTGGTTCATTATCATTCATTCACCTTAATTGTTTCTTTGCCAAAATAATGGGGAAGTATCAATATAGAGGAAATAATAGAGGCCTCTAATGCTTTGTTTGGAATAGGGAACAATAGAGGAAAGAGAGGTGAAAAGGGAAAGACAGAAGAAAAGGAAAATTGTACGTGTTTGGTTGAGAAAAAAATGAGGAAAATTATTTTTTTGGGTCCCACATAAGTACCCCTTCCCCAAAGTAAGAAGATAACAAGGGAAAAAGGTTTTGTTTAGGGTAATCGCGGTGCGGTTTGGTTCGATTTTGAGCATAAAAGCCAATCTAACTATGAGATAAAAATAGATGCGGTTTGGTTTGGTTCGGTTGCTTTTTAAAACGTCATCCAAACTAAATTAATGTGGTTTGTATTGGATCGGTGTCAAGAAAAGAGAGAATAGGTTGAGTAAAATGACATTAGTATCCTTGTTTTATATATTTAATCTTTTTTAATATAAGGTTATTTTAATCATTTGCAGATTAATTATCATATTGAAAATTGTAAACTACACTCATCCCTAGTTGTTTCATAGTGATCTTATTTCATTGTAAGTGTTTGTTTTTACTTGTAAGAAACAATTGATGTGGTGTATCTATTTTGAAATTGTGGTAATACCTTTTACATCATATGTTGCAACCATAAGAATTGATATAATTTTTTCCTTTTATTATATTTTATAGTAATTTATAAAATATGGTTGTGAAGGGAGATCTAATTCAAGTTGGCCAGCTAGATTTTTCAGTAAAAACTAGTAATCAGCAAAATTGGTAGATACTTTACACCATTAATATAGTCACAAAAAAAAACTGTCTTGTACATATCATTGAAACGTGTAATATATTCTTTTACATCAAATACCTTTGCAACATCAAATATCTGCTCACAAATATAGGAACAAAACACTCTCATCAAAATAAACTAAATTATTTATTTGGGGACTTCAATCAAATGCTGCTTAAAACTTCTCTAGTGTTAAGCAAACACATGAAAAAGTGCTTTTATTGGAGGAGACCATAAACTCACTACAAAAACAAAGATTAATCATGATATGTTAGCAAATCAAACATAAAAATATTCAAATTCATTAATTCAAGGTCTATTATAAGTTTTTTCCCAAAAACTATTAATTTCATTAAAAAAATTTGATCACAACATCGCAGTGAGAAAACTCTACCTTAACATTTGGATGGCGTTTTCAAACCACATTTACCGGGCAAGGCGAAGGCTTTTGTGGGGTTGATTCCAAATGAAGGTAGGATAGACTTGTAACTGCAAAGACAAGGAAGATTGGCGCGGCGGATAAGGTCGCAACATTGGTTACTTGGATTTGGTGGGTTTTTACCTGTAACTGCATCACGACATAATTTTAGCTGATTTGTGTCAATGTTACATAGTACAACAGCTTGAGTGCTACTCAACATGGCAAAGAGCAGTGTTGCTAGCAATAACATCCACAACACCAAAGCTTTACCACTAGAATGTGCCATAGTTAACGAGGTTAATTATATGTTATGTTGTGTACTTGTGTTGCCTCCAAGAGTTAATTTATAGTGGTGATAGAAGGGTCGTCGCATGTATTTGATCCTAATGATGTCCGTGTCATGATTACATTAAGACAAAAAAGTAACCACATTTTTTCCTTGTAAATACTAGAAAAATGAAACTGATTTTAGTGGTTCACTATTGAGCTCAGTGTGTTACATATCATCATTCATTCACCTTAGTTTTTTCTATGCCAAAAAATGTGGAAAATTCATATAAAGCCACCTGAAACTCTCTTTCAATTGTCAAAATAATTCCTTGAAGTAATAGTGGTTTAGACTTTGCTTGAGTGGAAACAAAAAAGACTTAGTGCTTTGTTTGGACTTTGAAATAGGGGATGATAGTTGAAAAGGGAAATTAAGGGGGAATGTTGCAAAGTAATCCTTGTGGATCCCAAATAAAAGTTCTCTTACCCCAAAATGTGAAGATCACATAGTAGGAGTCTAGGAGAGATTGATTTTGGTAGAATGACATTAATACATTCTTCCTCCGTTCTAAAATTATTGTTTTTTTTAGAGTTATACTTATACATATAGATTAAGAAATAACAAAGATTAATAAATTAAGTCTTTTTTCTCTAACTTTATTAAAAAAGAAAAAATATATTTAATCAATGTTTTAACTTTTGTAAATGTACAAATGATAAACTAACATTAATTTTATATTAATTTCCAAAAAAAACAAATAGTTTTAGAATAAAACTAAAAATTAAAAAGATAATAATTTTGGGACGAATCTTTTCTTATTTTCTACCGTCAGATTTTTTGGAGACTAAGATGCTTTGTAGGTACTGAAATTAACTAAAATTTAATTTTAAAATAATTAAAATTGGATTATTAAGTAATGACTGATGACCATAAAATAAAACAGGGACCAACCCCACAAGCTTTTCTAAGTCTAGGTACATGTACCAGAAAAATCAATGAAAGAGACTCATCTTTATTTTTTTTCCAACATGAGTACTAGATATGAAAGAATGGGTCACAAAGATATGGAGCATTATTCACCACCCAATTGAAGAAAAATTATAATATGTGTATGTATCATGTATGACCACAATTGAAGAAAACTTGAGGTGAAGAGATGTTGCAAATGTGGTGTTACAACAACATGTGGCCTAATTAGAGGTTATTTAACGACTAACTATATATTGTGGTTTTAATTGTGATAAAGATTTTTTTTATTTTTCACTTTTCTTGCCTAATCGATCACTATTGTTTACAAATGTATATTAGTAATAATAATAATAACTTGTGTCTAAATGAACAAATTTTAAAACATCCAAGTGTCCAAGTCCAATGATCCAATAGCAAAAAAAAATAATTATATTCATTATTCATAAACATAAAAGTTGTAGTATTGTCAACTAGCTAGAAATAATCATAAACATAAATTTCAATTCAATATAAATTTGAGAGCAGTTAGAACTTAGAATTGCAAGTTAGTGAAAGTGATTGATTATGCAATTGATTAATTTTCTACCTCTAGCTAGGCAAACTTATCCTTTTCAGTTTAATTTATTTCTTAATCTATCTCTAAAATTGTTGAGTGTTGAGAACTTTATAACTACATAGTGTATTATTCCTTCCAAGATTGGACTCTAAAAATTGACCTTCTCACATGGCCGGTTAGGTTAATTCAATATAAATCAGATTATTTTTTGCTTGTTTTATATATATTTTAAACTGAAAATACACTCCTGTAAATTATATTTTTGCAATATCTTCTGGACCTTTTCAACCATTATATTTTGCGGGGGGATTTTTTTTTGCGGCGGTTTAAAATCCTCGTTACAATTATATCTTGCAGGTTGCGGCAGTTTTTATTTGCGGCGGTTTAAAATCCCCACAAAATATAATAGTTGAAAAAGTCCAAGGGGTATTAAAAAAAATTCAAATATTACAGGGGTATTTTCAAAAAAATAATTTACAGAGGTATTGCAAAAATCATATACTTTACATGAGGTATACTTTACCGGAGATATATATCTATTAACCCAATAAATAATAATAAATAATGAGGAACTTGTTGTTCACACACGTCATTCTCTTTGCTTTGCTTTGCTTTGGTGTATAATTATTTTGTTCTTTTCTAATTCTACAACCTTATTAAAAAAGTTGTCACATTCACCAATTCCCTGATTATTATTGAGTTATAATTAGAAGACTATCTAAATTTTAAGGTTGGTGTTTTGGACTGAGTCGAGCGAATAAGCCCAACACGAGTAGTCCAACTTGTCACAATGTTCATGTGTCGAGATTTACAATATACATAGATAATAATGTTTAAACTAACATTAAAATTAATTTAAGTTTAAAAGTCCAATATGTTTTTGGGATTATTTTGTCCATTTTTTTTGCTATATATCTTTTTTTTGGCCCAATATTATTGCGGGTGCTTTTGTCCTTTTTCCCATACTTTATTTTGTCCAAATTTGTATTGTTATTTAGTTTATTTTTGTCCAAACAAATAGGCCATTATTCAGTTTTATTGTCCAAATTGTTTCAAATTTTAATTTCTACTTATTTTAAATACTTATATTGTTGGTCATACCACATGATACAACAATATCAAAATCAATTTTACACTATAATAAAATACAAAAACATGTTACATGAAAAAAATCAACTTAATTAACAACTATATTTTCATAATTGTTTGAGTCCATCTGCAAATAAAAAATGAAAACAAAATTAGGTTAGAAAAAATAAAACATGGAACAAATTAAATATATCGAAAAGAACATAAACAAAAAAAACATAAATAGATATGAAAAGAAGAAAAAACAGATCGAACAGATCTAACAAAACAAAGAAAATATAAAAAAAAAAAAAACTAAAATATATCTAGAAAAAAGAAAAACATAGATCTAAACATATCTAACAAAATAAACAGAACATAAACATATATCATGCATGTATAATCAAAGAGAAGAGGGATAAACCGACAAAAACAAAAACAAAACGTGAGACGGAGGTGAAGGGATACCAAGGAGTAATAGATCAAACAAAAAACAAAATTAGATCATGTTATGTTTATGTTTTCTATTTATGTTTTTTTTATGTTTTATTTGTTTTGTTCGATCATGTTTTATCTGTATTTTCTTACTATAATTTCTGTTTGTGTTTTTACTTTTGTTTGATCTATTACTATGTAAGTTTTATGTTGATTATTTAGATCTCTGGATCTGATATTGTTTTTGTTTGATCTATTGCTATGATTTCTGTTTATGGATCTAGAATAAAAATAGAATCATAGTAATAGATCAATCAAAAACAAAACCAGATTCATAGATCTAAATAATCAACATAAAATTTACATATCTACGACATGAATCTAACACATATAATAACATTATTTCAAATTAATACTTACTTTGTGAAACGTTCGATCGTTGTACACGATGCACAGTGAAGCAAAATCTTTAGGGTTTATCAATTCAGCGGTGTGTATGTTTGCATGCAAAATCCTTTGGAAGCATCATTCTCATCTTTCAAGGCCTAATATTAATTTCAAATTCAAATATTGATAATTACTACCAAATTCTAATTTTAAACCTAATCCAATAATTTAATCAAGAATTAAGTGTCAAATCTGATCTTATAAATGCTCCAAGTTCACAGTCTCTTCCAAATGTTGATGCAATAAGCTAGGTGAATTTTCTCCCGTATGGAAATTCAATTCTCTAAAAGTTTTCTAAATAATGAAATAAACAAATTATTGTAAACTACATTACCAATTACAAATAAATAATAGTATATATAAGAGTTTACCATTCGGTGCAGCTTGAGGAATCTTGAACAATTTCGAGAAAATTTATGCCGCCGCCATAGTTGCAGTAGAGTGAGATGATATTTTCTCGGGATATGAGATTTTCTCGAAAAAACAACGACGGTTTTGGGGCTTGGTGGAGTTTGTTTGGGTCTCAGTAAGACACTTAAGAAATGACCTTTCATAGTAATGTAAATTGACATTTAATAAATAAAAAATAATATTTTCTTCCATATCATTGTAATGTAATGACAATGTAAAATTATTATTATCCAATTTTACCTTTTTTTTACAAGTTATTATAAATATTATAATAAAATATATTTTTATTTCGTTACATACATAGCATAGCAGTGTATATAAATTAATTTTTTTAATTTAATTTATATACACTGTCAGTGTAAAGTTATTTTGCACATAATGTATTGTTACATCATGTATTGTATTTCAAAATACATGATGTGTCACATCATTAAGGTTCTGTTTAGTTCAACCGAGGAAGAGTGGAGGAATTTTTAAGTAGAGGAGATGAGGTAAAACATAAATTTATTTTCATATCATTGAATGACCGTGTAAATTTATTTTACATTGATTTACACTATGCATACTATTGTGTCTCTGTCGCTAACTATAAGACTCTATTTGACAACTTTTTTTCTTTTTTATGAGACCCTGTTTCAATTTTCAACTATATTTATTATTTCGGCTTAATTATACATTTAGTCCCAAACGTTTATTTTATGTTTTAATTTGGTCTCAAACATCTTAAAAGTTTCAAATAAATCTCAAACGTTTATCTTAAGTTTCAATTTGGTCTCAAACGTTTTAAATGTTTCAAATAAGTCTCAAACATTTATAACATTTGCATTAGTTAGTCCTTTTTATCAAAAAAATTCTTCCCAATTTATTGTATGTTTTCTAGTTTTGTTTTGATAGAAAGAAAATATACACAAAATATATATACACAAAATATATATACACAACAAACAAAGAGAGTTTGGGAAGAAATTAGGAAGAATTTTTTTGATAGAAAAGACTAACTAATGCAAATATTATAAACATTTGAGACTTATTTGAAAATTTTCAAACGTTTGGGACTAAATTAAAACCTACGATAAACGTTTGAGATTTATTTAAAACTTTTAAAATGTTTGGGACCAAATTGAAATATAAAGTAAACATTTATGACTAAATGTATTATTTCTTTACATACTTATCCCTACTTAATTATTTTACAATTTAAACTCTTTTTTAAGAAATAAATTTCTAAAAACATCATTCACTACTATTTATAAATTTATTATTACTTTTCACTTTCTTAATTCTCAAAAAAATTTAATCAACTTAGTGTGTGTTTGGTTTAGCTTAGTATATAATTGATTTTAATAGAATTGATTTTGGTAGAATTGATTTTATCAGAATTGATTGTAGCATAATTTGTGTTTGAAACATGATTGTAGCATAATTGATTTATGTTTGGATATAATTATGTAAAAGTGACTTGAACAGTAAAGTAAATTTCACTGTAAAAATGATACTAAAAGCTAGAAGCTACAAATCCTAGTTTCTAGCAGAATCAATTTTGGAGGCAGAATCAATTATGCTTTAGAATAACCAAACATCTAAAATCAATCTGAATCAATTTTATACCTCTATAATTGCTTGTGGCTCTTCCAAAAATTAAACCAAACACACACTTAGTCTTATAATTATGGATGAAAGCAACACATTTTCTCTATTTTTTTAATCAGTTATTTTTGAATACTATATGCTCCTTTTTAGGTGACACAATTTGACAACGTATACTATATAATAACAAATATTAGAATGTAAGTCTAAATGAATATTTTAAAATACAATTTTTTTATAAAAAATAATTAAAAATATTATTAGTCAAAATTGTGTATTAGCATGTGTGAATATGTTAAAAAAAGACAGAAAAATAAAAATTGACAGAGTAAATAAATGCACACTGTCTTCTCATAAGATGTGGGGTGGCAATGTTTCAATGATTAGTGAGTGTAGTGCACTCTTTCTATTAAATCTTTTTCTCATTATGACCAATTTAGCGGTTTATAATAAAATTTAAGAGTAACTTCTGGATTATTTGGATGGCATCGATTTGTCCATTTTTTTTTTGCTATATATCTTTTTTTTGGCCCAATATTATTGCGGGTGCTTTTGTCCTTTTTCCCATACTTTATTTTGTCCAAATTTGTATTGTTATTTAGTTTATTTTTGTCCAAACAAATAGACCATTATTCAGTTTTATTGTCCAAATTGTTTCAAATTTTAATTGCTACTTATTTTAAATACTTATATTGTTGGTCATCTTTTAACATATCATACTACATGATACAATATCAAAATCAATTTTACACTATAATAAAATACAAAAACATGTTACATGAAAAAAATCAACTTAATTAACAACTATATTTTCATAATTGCTTGAGTCCATCTGCAAATAAAAAATGAAAACAAAATTAGGTTAGAAAAAATAAAACATGGAACAAATTAAATATATCGAAAAAATAAGAGTTTATCATTCGGTGTAGTTTGAGGAATCTTGAACAATTTCAAAAAAATTTATGCCGCCGCCATAGTTGCAGTAGAGTGAGATGATATTTTCTCGGAAGATGAGATTTTCTCGAAAACAACGACGGTTTTGGGGCTTGGTGGGGTTTGTTTGGGTCTTAGTAGGACACTTGGGAAATGACCTTTCATAGTAATGTAAATTGACATTTAATAAATAAAAAATAATATTTTCTTCCATATCATTGTAATGTAATGACAATGTAAAATTATTATTATCCAATTTTAGTTTTTTTAACCATATTTATTATTTCTTTACATGTATATTCCTATTTATTTTACCTTTTTTTTACAAGTTATTATAAATATTATAATAAAATATATTTTTATATCGTTACATACATATCATATCAATATATATAAATTAATTTTTTTTAATTTAATTTATATACACTATCAGTGTAAATTTATTTTGCACATAATGTATTGTTACATCATGTATTGTATTTAAAAATATATGATGTGTCACATCATTAAGGTCCTGTTTAGTTCAACCGAGAGAGAGTGGAGAAATTTTTAAGTAAGAGATATGAGGTAAAACATAAATTTATTTTCATATCATTGAATGACCGTGTAAATTTATTTTACATTGATTTACACTATGCGTGTCTCTGTCGCTAACTATAAGACTTTATTTGACAACTTTTTTTCTTTTTTATGAGACCCTATTTCAATTTTCAACTATATTTATTATTTCGGCTTAATTATACATTTAGTCCCAAATGTTTATTTTATGTTTTAATTTGGTCCCAAACGTTTTAAAAGTTTCAAATAAATCTCAAACGTTTATCTTAAGTTTCAATTTGGTCTCAAACGTTTTAAATGTTCCAAATAAGTCTCAAACATTTAAAACATTTGCATTAGTTAGTCCTTTTTATTAAAAAATTTCTTCCCAATTTATTGTATGTTTTCTAGTTTTGTTTTGATAGAAAGAAAATATACACAAAATATATATACACAACACACGAAGAGAGTTTGGAAAGAAATTAGGAAGAATTTTTTTGATAGAACTACTGCAAATATTATAAACATTTGAGACTTATTTGAATTTTTTCAAACGTTTTGAACCAAATTAAAAACTAAGATAAACATTTGAGATTTATTTAAAACTTTTAAAACGTTTGGGACCAAATTAAAACATATAATAAACATTTAGTACCAAATTAATTTGAAATAAAAAAAACAAAAAAAAAATTGAAAGGAGTAAGTAATGTATCGTGAGAAGGATGGAATATGACAATTTAGTGAACAGGTGTTGAGATAAAAGTCGGTTGCAGAAAAGAACAAAATAGTTATTCTATACACCAAAGCAAAGCAAAGCAAAGCAAAGAGATGACGCGTGTGAACATTGAAGAACACGTTCCTCACTCTCTCTCTCTCTCTCTCTCTCTTGCCGCTAATGACTCACTCACACCATGCACGCGCCTAACAACAACGTGAAACAAAACAAACAAAGTCATAGAATGAGTCCTCTTCTCTCTCACGTTGCCACCCCATCAAGATATCTCTCTCTCTCTCTCTCTCTTCCATGTTCGTTCGTTCATTCAATGATATTATTACAAACAGTTGAGCGAGCCTTAAACAACTCATTTCTCATTTACATGTGCATCGGTATGTTCTCATTTATTACTACTTTAATGCACCACACTCCTTTCTTTGTTCTTAGTTTTTGCTTTTTTTTTTTTTTATGATAATCTAACAAACTCTTTGATTTGTTTTTTTGTTTTATTAAATTCTGTAATCTATTCAATTTGTTCTGTTTCTGTTTTTCCTTAATTTAGCTTATGTTTTTGTTTCTCCTATCTGTAGGACAACGTTGGACAGATTCTTCACGACTTACACCAACTAAAAACCACTTCTAGATTTGATCGGTCCTTTTTGTTTCAATTTTACCTTGTTGGCATTTGTTTGTTTACTACTTCACAATAACACATCGTTATTGTTCCTTTTTTGCATATCTTTTTAAGCTTTTTCCTTAGGAGATACATTTTGTATCTACATTTGGTTTTTTCTCTCTTTTTTTTTTGTATTGGTGATTTTATCTACCAACCAAAATGTCAAAATTTGAGGGTGTTATTGTATCTGATCAATGGCTACAAAGCCAGTTTACACAGGTTGAACTTCGCAGCCTCAAATCAAAAGTATGTTCATTTTCTTGTTTCTTTACATTTTGGTCCAATTTCATGTCTGTCATGTTTTTTTTTTTTAACTATGTGGCTTTTTTTTGTGGTGGTGTAGTTTGTGTCTTTCAAAAATCAGAATGGCAAAGTTACATTTGGTGATTTAGCATCTTTAATGATGAAGCTAAAGACATTTATGGATATGTACAAAGAGGATGAGATTAAGGGGATCTTGAATGAGTCAGATAATGAATTTACTAGTGATGTTGATTTTGAAGCCTTTTTGAGGGTAAGAAATTTTATGGTTATCACTCTTTCATTTTTCAATATTGATAGAAATATGTTTTGTTAGAACAGCAAACTCGGCTATGATGCTAATAGATAAGCAAGTGTACACAACAACAGAAACGAGCGATCAGAGTTTGGTTAATTGTGCCTATGTCTCTGATAGTACAGTGTCTGCTGTAGTCTTCTATTATGTAATGCTTACGGTTATAGAGTGTGAATGTAATGCTATGTTTAAATAAATACTACGTTCGAGCGTCTGGTCATTTATAAGTGAATATTAGCCATACTCAACATGTTTAAACTAGTTGCATAGGTAAATAGTTTATGTGTTAAAAAGATAAGTAAGTGTACACCAGAACACAAACGATTGACCGGAGTTCTGTTAACTGTGTCTATGTCTCCGATAAGTATAACAATGTCTGCTGCAGTTTTTCTATTATGTAATGCTTAGCGTTAGAAAGTATGAATGCAATGCTGTGTTTAAATACTACGTTCTAGCATTTATGTTTAAATACTACGTTTGAGGATCTGGTCACTTATTCGTGAATATGAGCCATACTCAACACGTTTAAATTAGTTGCATAGTAGTTTGTGTTATATAAAGCATTGAACATAATGCATGTTACTTAATGTATGTATGTAACCTTTCAATTTGTTACATTTTTCGTGTAGACGTATTTGAATTTGCGAGGCCATTCAACAAAACAAGGTGGAGCGAAGCACTCCTCATCATTCCTTAAGGAAACCATTACTACCCTTCTACATACGATCAGCGGATCAGAAAAGGCCTGTTATGTTGCTCACATAAACAGCTACCTCGGTGATGATCCATTTTTAAGTCAATATCTTCCGTTGGATCCAACTACAAATGATCTATTTGATCTTTCAAAAGATGGCATACTTTTGTGGTATATAACCAGGGTCCTGTGATTTTCGCATTTTGCTTCTGTTTGAACTAGCCTTTTGTATAATTTTGGTTTTGATATATGACGTGTTTATTGCAGCAAGCTTATCAACGTCGCTGTGCCTGGGACTATAGATGAGCGAGCCATCAATACAAAACGAAAGCTTACTCTTTGGGAGAGAAATGAGAACCATACTTTATGCCTCAATTCGGCTAAGGCTATTGGCTGCACAGTTGTTAACATTGGCACACAGGACTTAGTTGAAGGAAGAGTGAGTTTTTTTGCAATCTGATTTCCCTATAGTCTTTCATGGACATTAATTAACTCGAGCTTCGTATAGTCTTTGTGACATTACTGTTTGGTTGTTTATGTTGCAGCCTCATCTTGTTCTAGGGTTGATTTCCCAAATCATAAAGGTAAACACTTCAAACTTTATAATATGATGATATACATTTTCTCCTTTGGTTTGGTTATTTGAATTTGCCTGTAAGTTATTATTATTTGTTTTCTTAATGGCCTAATAGATCTTTTGACTTTCGAAATGATTAATTTACTCATTTGGCAATTTCAGATCCAACTTCTGGCAGATCTCAACCTTAAGAAGACACCACAGCTCGTGGAATTGGTTGATGATAGCCAGGTAACGAGATATGCAGTTTTGTTTCTTTAAAATTTAATCCATTCCGATTAAATCCAATTTAATGTTTTATATTTACAAATTATGTTTTAGGATAACTGATTAATCTTACTTTGTATTGTTCTCAGGAAATTGAAGAGCTTCTCAATTTGTCTCCTGAAAAGGTTCTACTGAAATGGATGAATTTTCATCTTCAGAGGGGAGGTTACCAGAAAACCGTCAAGAATTTTTCTTCTGATTTGAAGGTATAAATATGAGCACTTCTTTAGTAACATTGAATTGGTTAGGAATGTTTTATGGCTAATTCTAGCATGCACAAGTCATGTTAACTTGTGTATGGTGCACAACATTTATTCACTGTTGGATAAGTTTTCTCACCATATTTGATGGTACACCCTCCACTTGGAATCAATTCCCTCAGTTTGTCAGTCTGATCACTCAGTCTGTTCCCAATCATGATTGACCATTGTCCTGCAACGGTGCGACGGTGGGTTGATTGTAGCACGCTAGGTGAAGCTGCGCATGGAGCTTCTCTTTCCGTCTATTTTTCCCTTTTTTCTTCTTCCTCGTTGGCATCATGATCTGTTTTGTTATATAATTGACCAACTTTATTAGAGTAAAAGGAGGATATATATACAAAGGTGTGGAATACATGGAAGGGTGCAGATAAAACCAATATAATAGCAGAAGTTATTGGCAGGGTTCTTTATATGATTTGCACCACAAATCCAACTTGAACTTTGTCTATTGTTACTGTAATAGTATATTTTGAGGATCACAATTGACAAATAAAGGTAGATTTTTATTATGTTGGAAGATGAATCATGTGCAAAACAAGTGCTGGGCGCAAGACTGTGAGCATAGCAATTAGCCGAATTCAACTGGAGTAAGAAAGAGTCATCTTTTGGTGGAGAGGAAGAGGGTGGTAAGTGGCTTGATTGGAAGAGAGAAGGAAAATGATTCCATATGGATGGTGTACTGCAAATTTAGTGGTACTGTCTAATCCTATGGTGAATAAATGTGCACCATACACAACCTACATAACTTGTTAAAAGTAGCCATGTTTTATACTCTCTTAAATTTTTTGATATTTGCTGGTTTTGTTTGTAATTATTTGTGTAGGCTATGGCAACTAGATAAATATAATTCTAGAAAGCGAGTTTTTCTATAATATGTTAGATTTATGAGCATTTTGCCTCTATAATTTGAAATTGAATCAAGATATTATCAATTCAAAATCCTTATGTGAGTTATGCCGATATATTTACAGGATGGAGAGGCTTACGCATATCTTCTTAATGTCCTTGCTCCTGAGTATTCCAGTCCATCCACCTTAGATACTAAAGATGCCCATGAAAGAGCAAATCTTGTGCTTGAGCATGCGGAGAGAATGGGCTGCAAAAGATACCTAAGCCCGAGAGACATTACTGAGGGTACCTCAAATCTTAATCTTGCATTTGTCGCACAATTATTTCATCACAGGTATTAAATGGATCGTCTAACTAATTTCATAACTTATGATCTGTTTTATTCCTTTAAGTTCTCTAGTTATTTAATCATGTCCATGTAACAATTCAGGAGTGGCCTATCGACAGATACTAAAAAGATGTCATATGCTGAGATGATGACAGAAGATGTGCAAACATGTAGAGAAGAGAGATGCTTCAGGATGTGGATCAATAGTCTTGGAATTTCTAGTCGTGTAAATAATCTATTTGAGGATGTAAGAAACGGGTATGCATTGTGTTCCTTCTCTTAAATTACATCATCAAGATATACAGCTATATATGTACAAAGCTTATATACAAATTAACTTAGTTCTTAATGTGTCTTTGATTTCTTTTGCGTTTTTTCATGCAGATGGATACTTCTAGAAGTGCTAGACAACATTTTTCCAGGATCCGTAAACTGGAAACAAGCAACAAGACCTCCAATTAGAATGCCATTCAGAAAAGTAGAGAACTGCAATCAGGTCATAAAAGTCGGGAAACAATTGAAATTCTCACTAGTCAATGTAGCTGGCAATGACATTGTTCAAGGAAATAAGAAGCTCATTCTTGGTAATCCCTTCATCATATCATAACTTCAACAAAAATGTTATGTGCTTTACTTTTTGCTATTTATGTGGCCGGTTTACTGATAAAAGTGGTTATCTAAGTTTTTTTGCCAAAACAAAAAAATCATCTAGTATTGCATTGTGTGTGTTTTACGTGGACACAAACTCGGTTTTCATAGTCTAAGATGATTTGTTCTATTTTTCAGCTTTATTGTGGCAATTGATGAGATTCACAATGCTTCAACTGTTGAAAAATTTGAGATCTCATTCCCAAGGAAAGGAGATCAGTGATGCTGATATCCTAAAATGGGCAAACAGAAAAGTTCTTAGCGTTGGAAGAACTTCCCAGATTCAGAGTTTCAAGGTATTTTTTATTTTTATTTTCCGTTTATATCCCGTTAAATGTGAGAAAAAAGTATACTCAAACGACGATTTCTTAGTGACACTATTTTGGATATTGTAATTTTGTGTACAGGATAAGAGCTTGTCAAGTGGACTCTTTTTCCTTGAACTTCTCAGCGCAGTTGAGCCAAGGGTTGTCAATTGGAACCTAGTCACCAAGGGTGAAAGTGGTATGATTCCATGCAAATACAATAGTTACCATTGTGTTTGGCTAATTTTAAGAGATAAATAGATAAACATGCTCTATTTATAAAATTTCTAAAGGAATTGAGGGACTAATTGATGGGTTAATAATAGTTTAGGAGCTATTTATAATATTTCTCTAGTTAAGGGACCAAATAGGAGAGAGTAGTACAATAGTTTATAGATTAAATTGAAAGTTTACTCTTTGTCATTTTATTGAATGGACGTAATTATTTGTTGTTTTTGAAATCATAGATGATGAGAAGAAGTTGAATGCCACGTATATAATCAGCGTTGCACGAAAGCTCGGTTGTTCCATATATTTGCTACCTGAGGATATTATGGAGGTATAGTTTTTACCATCAGAGTGTTTCATTCATATTTCTTACACAACAGTATACACATCATCGACATTGCGCTTAATTTTTTGTCAAACTTATGACAGGTTAATCAGAAGATGATTCTAACTCTAGCAGCCAGTATAATGTATTGGAGTCTTCAAAACCAAGCAGAAGATGCAGATTCATTTCCTTCACCTGCTAGCACTGTCACAACCGCAACGCCTGATGCTTCCCCTGCCCCTTCCGTTTGCGGGGAAGATGAAAGCTATTCATCCCTTAATGGTGACTTCTCCAACTTGAGTGTTGATGATACCACGTCAGATACAACAGTCTCTTCGCAACTCGAGTTTGATGGTGTTGTCGATGAATTATTTTGATTTCAGTTTGCAAGACAAGATTTTCATTTCACGACATGCATGAGATAATGTTTTTGTTAGAGCCACACACAATGAATATATAGCAAAGGTTGAGAAAAACCTCAATCTCATGCTACATGCTGAAGATATTACATGTGTAATGATGTATAAACCTATAGAATAGAATAGATGTGAATAGTATGTACAAAAATTTATTGTTCTTTGGAGAGGCAAAAGAATAAGGAGAAGAAATGAGAAAGTTCAATAATGGTTTTTGAAGTTTAGACAATAACTCTCTTATTGTTTTTCTCTCTTGATCATGTGAAAGTCTACTTAACTATTAGGGTTAAATATTCTTAAATTTGTTCATAAAAATGTCAAAATTATTAAATCAACCATTGTAATTAAATTTTAAACTCCAATTATTATCTAGTAACATGAGTTTCTAATAGTTATTGTCGTGTTTCATGTATTAAAAAGAAACAAATAAAAATATGTTTATAATACTAGTATTAAATAGATTAAATATTTAATTTTTATTTATAGTAGAAACTAAGATTTAGGATTTTTATATTTTCTTTTTATAATAGTAACGAAAAAGATATTCATGAAAGAAATTTAGAACTGTCAAAACAGGTTATCCAACCCATTTCAGACCGACTCGAGCAGGCTTCAAACTAATCCGATCAGATTAAAAAGTTCAAGTAAAATAATGTGTTTGTTGGACCAGTCCATTCAGACTAATCCATTATGACGTCTCAAGAATATCAAAAATAAAAATCAAATCCTTTATAAAAGAAAATATCCATCTTTTATTTCTTTTGATAAAATAAAATCTCTTACTTTCATTATTTTTTATTACATATCCTTATTTGAATTATTTATATCTTTATTTGATTTGATTGATTTTTATCTTTATATGATCTAATCAGTATAAATATTAAGTACTATAATCACTTAATTAGACTTACCAAAAAAACTTAATTAGCACGTGTTTAGTTTTAGCGGCAAAATCTTCGCACAAAGATTCAATCCAACCAAATTATAATAATCACAACTAACAACTTCATCACTCTCACTTTCACTTCACTATCTCACTTTCCCCTTTTTCATAAATTAGGGTTTCCGATTTCATAAATTAGGGTTTTACTTTTTTCCGATTACAACGATTTCTTCCAATGAAGAGACGATTCGCGTTATTAGATGAAGAACCTGAATCTGAAGAAACTCAATTTCAATCTCTAATTGTATCCAATTACCATCTCGAAGATAACGATGATGAGCCTGTATCTTTTTCTGTTTTACCGATTCAATGGACTGATTCTGAGGTTTCGAAGCTCGATAAGGCGAAAAAGATGCAGATATTTTTGCATGGATCTGCTGATAATGGTTTACAGAAGATTTTCATGCAGGTTATTGCTTGGAAGTTTGATCTTTCTGGTTTGAAACCTGAGATATCGTTGTTATCGAAAGATCGAAGATGGATTAAGCTTCATAAACCGAGGAAAAGTTTTATCGATACTATTAAGACTGTTTTAATTACGCTTTATTTTCTGCATTGTGTTAAGAAAAAACCTAGATTATCTGCTGGGTCTTTTTGGAGTAGCTTGTGTAAGGATAGGGATTTGAGGTATTTTTTTATGTTATGATGGATTTTTGTGTTTTTGATAGTAATGTAATGATTTTGTGAAATTTGATGGTTTTTGTTTGAATGTTGTTTGTAGCTCTTATGGGTTTAAACCTTCACAAAAGGATTTATTGGATCATATGACTTTGATTGGTGAAGCTACTAAAAGAGATGCTGTTTTAGCTCGGTCGAAGGTTTGTATTTTCTTTCTCAAAGAAATTGTGGTGTTGAACTAGGAAACTAAACCCCCCTTTTGAAATTTAATCATTCAGAATATGGTCTGAGTCTGATTTTAAGAATCACATTGTACTTGTGATTTTTTGCAATAGGTTTTTATTTTAGAAGTTAACTTTTGCAATAAGTTAAATTAGTTGCTATGAATTTGAATTTGAGTTTTCCTTAAGGGGTGTTTGTGTGAGTGTGTTGGTTGTGCATAGAAGATTTTAATAATTAGCTGTGTTTGTAAGTAAAACCATCTGTGGGATTAGGATGCTTAGGTTTTGTTGTTCACCACATGTGTAATTCATATTAATGAAAATATCGTGATGATGTATGCAGCTTTTGCTCACAGTTTTAGGGGACAAGCCAGAGGATCAGAAACCATCTGACGAGGTTTGTTGCATATTTAATTTAATTTTCCTTAATAAAAAATGATTTGTCTCCTATATTTTCTCCCTTTTCGTTCTTTTTATTCATGCATATATATTGTTCGTAATATAGTAAGGTTTTACTACGATTTCAGGAATTTGAAGATGGTGATATTGACAATGATATCATAGAAGAAGCTGACGAAGACTCAAAAGTAGAGGATGATGATTTGTTTGATACTGTTTGTGCGTTGTGTGACAATGGTGGTAATCTTATTATGTAAGAATTCTTCTTCATATCGACTCGTTAATTTGATGTCTGTATCTGTGACTTCAGAACTTTGTTATGACAGATTAATAGTTAAAGAGATGCTGAATTAATAATGCCTTACTGTATGGTGTGCAATAATCTGGGTACAAAATGCTAACGTACTGGTGGTGCTATTTTATACTAATATTGTTAGGGTCCAAAACAGATTAATGTACTAAGATTGAGAATAGTGAAGAGAAAAGAAAGTTGAGTGAGTATTATTGATGAAGGAGAATTCCCCTTCACAACTGCAAAGCAGTTACAACCGAAAGGTTAATAGAATAAGTATAGAATGAACACTGGTTCCCCCCTCTGACCTCTATTTATACATGTCTAGGCCTCCTAGAGTACACTTTTAGATTAGGTACTCTTACATTAGTAAGCTCAAGCAGCCAATATATTACAAGAAATATCTATAATTTTTCAATAAAAAACAAATCAAGAAATTTTAAAAAAATTAGGAAGTTTCATAAATTAAACAACTAATTGACTCTTCGATATATTCCTATGGAGATGCGTGCTAGCATCACACTTCTATTGGTTGAAATTCAAATGGATTCTACTAAATCATATAGCCCCCACATAAATTCAATAGGACCCATATGAATTTCAACCATTAAAAGAGTGTGTATTGGAAAAGTGTGTTTCTAGCATAGTTCTTCCTAAAGATACAAACAAACTACATCAAAAGTGTTTTTCCACAAGTCTGGATTGTCTATACAAATCAGACCAAGCCAAATGTCCTGCTGTGAATCATTGCTGAACACAAACCATTTAAATCTAAGTCCTGTATTTAACTTAATAGTTTTTACCATTCACAATATATCCTAAATATATTTGAACAAATTTCTTACAGGTGTGATGGAGCATGCATGAGGTCATTTCATGCTACTAAGGCGGATGGTAGGGAATCTTTATGTGATTCTCTTGGTTTTACCAAGAAGGAAGTTGATGTATGTTAATTTTTTTATATATTTATTTTACTTTTTGTTTTCCACCTCAGTTATGAATGTAAAAATTTGCTTGACTGTTGCAAATTAATTGCAGGATATTGAGACGTTTTATTGTAAGAATTGTGAATATCGTCAGCATCAATGCTTTGCATGTGGTGAGCTGGGTTCTTCTGATAAAGATAAGGGTGCTGAGGTATTTCCTTAGATAATAAAATAGATTTCTCTTGTTGATTAGTTCACATATATACCGTTTTGTCCTTGTTAGTATTTTCTTTTTAAATCAATATTTCTTGTTTCAAATTTTATCTTGAGATGACATGAAAGAGCTTTTAGCATATTTGTCTCTGCTTTCATCTTTAATTGAATATTTTGGTTATGTTTGTAATTGTAACACCTTTTGGTAAATATAAACATCAATGAAGGTCCTCGTGGAAACAAGGTCCCATGTGTAATTCATTATCACTATTGCTTTTGGTTGTGTTTCTTGGCAGTTTTATTTCATGTATGTGTATATAGATGAGTTGTTTCCTGGTTGGAATGGATAACCACAGATATCAGAAGTTTTGATTTGTAGTAGTAGCTATATGTAATTTGAAAGACTTGTTTCAATATTTATATAAATTATTTGTAAAATGATTCTTCCTTATAGAATTTTATGACATAAACACTGTCTGTTTGCTTTATACTATATAAACCATCCAGTCCAGACAGGATGGGTAATTGAAGTTGATTTTACTTGACTTGCTATTAGCGATCCTTTATCATATAGCCAACCCAAGCCTTCCCATCCAACCAATGTAAGGGGGAATACCTTATATGTTGTAGACCTTGTGAACTCGAATTAGAAGGGGAATCCCATATATTTTACCCAACACGCACCACTAACACATGATATTTCATGTAGCAGTCAGTAGATGGGGATAGAAAATTGGGGGGAGGGAGAGGAGGGCTAGTTGCCATGAGGTGGTATTTGATTCTGGAATGCATCATTCGGTTCATTTGAATTATGATGATTTAAACCCTATACAGAAGTGTGGGGCAACTTGTTGTAAATGAAACATGCATAATTTTTTTGGAAACAAGAGGTTTTATTTAGAGCTTTGATATGTTGTGTGAAACTAAAACTTTGATAACCCACCTTTCAGGTCATTAAATGTGCTTCTGAATCCTGTGACCGTTTCTATCATCCACACTGTATTTCAAAGTTACTTCCCCCGGTAGTTAAGCATGTTGCCGAGGATCTTGAGAAAAATATTACTGATGGGAAGCCCTATCCTTGTCCCATTCATTTTTGCTGTGTCTGTAAAGGATTGGAAAATAAGATGGTGCCTGAGTTGCAATTTGCAGTTTGTAACCGCTGTCCAAAGTCATACCATCGCAAATGTTTGCCAATGTAAGCTCTCTCTTTCTCTGTGTTTGCTCTTCTTTTATATATATAGTATAGGGGGTTGATTCTCAAGTTTATTTTTGGCAGAGGGATCTCTTTAGATGACATTGACGGTGTTCACACAAGAGCTTGGGAAGGTCTTTTGCCAAACAATCGCATTCTCATATATTGCTTGTAAGTGTTATATGGATATTTTGTTTTTCAAATTTGTCCTTGTTAATGCCCTGTCTAATTTTATTATTCATTACTTTTGTCTAGAAATCATAAGATCAGTGGCAAGCTTGGGACTCCTGTAAGAGATCATATAAAATTCCCCGACACTAGAGCTGGTGTTCAGGAAATTAATACTTCTAATAAGAGGATGAAGCATACAACTAAAGATAGAGATGAATTAAAGAATGGTGTTGGCTTTGTTAAATCATCTGGCAAGAGCACTGCAGAAGGATCTAATGTGACCGGGAAACTGCCATCTAATAAAATTGGTAGCAAGAAGTCGTCAGATATTTCAAGGACACCGGAATCAAAGGAAATGTCAAGTAAGTGTTTGACTGAAAACAAGAAGCCAATCTCAAAAAATTCGTCTGGAAAGGTGATTTCTTTAGATATTTCCAGGAAACTGGAATCAAATAAAAGTTGTTTGACTGAAAGGCAGAAGTCAATCTCAAAGAAGTTGTCTGGAAAGATAATTTCTGGTTCAGATATTTCAAGAAAACCGAAATCAAATGAAATATCAAGAAACCTTTCAACTGAAAACAAGAAGTCAATCTCAGAGAAATGTGAAATGGCCAAGTCTGCTCCAATGAGTAAAAGTTCTGAGCAAATCAAGCATGGTGATCAGGTTGATGATGCAGATAATCAGATTCTGTCAATTAAGCCTATTAGAAGTGTATTGCCTCCACTTGATGCTGATTCAGAGAAGGGGTATGTTTATTTAATCTAATTTCTGAATTACTTATTTTCTTGCCGTTCATGCTGTTGTTCTTTAATGTTTGCCACTTGGGCATCTTTCTTGCAGCTCTCTTTGATTTTGTTTTGGAATCTTGAAATCTAAATTTACCTTTAGTTTATATATGCATGATACCGTCATGTACTTATGTACTTCGGATGTTTTCCTTTTGTGTAGTTTGGTGGATTCATTTAAAGAAGCTAGATCCCCATTACTGTTGGAGGGTGTGACAAAAAAACACAAGTTAGAAGGTGTTGAGGATAAGGTAATAGCCCAGGAGCATGATCACATGCATGGTGACAAGTTGGCTGCTGACCATAATATGGATGGTAATTGCGGAGACAAGCTGATGCTGAATCATGATGTCTTAGTGTCAACTGATGATCAAGAAGAACATACATGTATAAATGAAAGTCAGAAAAGAATCACACATCATGGCAACTTTGACCAGGAGAGTGAAAAGAGGCAAGAATTTAAGATGTGCAAATCTTGGAAGACATCCGGGAAGAGAAAACGAATTAAGCAAAATGATAGAAAACATGTGGTCCTAGGTGTGTCCTCACAATTGTTAAAAGAAAAAGGCGTGGTCTCACAAACCAAAAAGGGACGTGTAAAACGAGGCCTTAGCCATCAGAGAATATCTCATAGTAAGACTGAAAAAGGGCCTAGTATATCCAGCCCTCTTTCTGAACGTGGAGTTAAAAGTACAGATGAAAACCAAAACAGGGAAGAAGAGAAGCGTAGTAGAGAATCAGATGTAAGGCAACAAGTTGGCCTTTCTGGGGTTCAGGGTCCTAACTCTACACAGAATGATAGTCTACCTGGTCGCGATCCTTCTTGTGCCAACAAGAATGCACAACTTAGTCCAGCATTTGAGTCATTAAATAAGATGAATACACCGGCTGCAGATGAATCTAACCTTGTTAGGATGGGTTCTCTGACTACTGATACTCCTATATTTAGTGGAAACGGCACTGGTGAACGTATTGTGCCGCCAGGTTTTGCAGCTGGTCCTAATTATGCATTTTCACTCAACCATTCAGCAGGGTGGCTCGAAGAGTAGGACTTGCATGTTGTACATTGTATTGATCATATAAGAGGGAACTTTGATGTACATAGAGATTTTGGATTATGTTCCTTCTAAATTAGTCAGATATCTTACTTATTTGCTATCTTTGAGATGTTCCTTTCAAGCGTTTTTAGCAGGAAAAATTGTTGGTTTCTCCTTTAGAATTGAGCATTGACTTGCTTCAGTGTACCTTGTTTCGTTACAAGGAAAACTGCAATGATGTTTTTATTCTTGGTTAAATTTATAGATTTTCTTTATCAGAGGTAATAATAGAACATTCTATTATGGGCATGTCGGACACAAATTTAATGAACTATGGTTAACATTATCTTTCTAGCTATATAATTCCTTTAACTAATTCAAAACCAAGTTAATTTAGTTAAGATGACTATAATTATGATTTCTTTTTGTTGATAATAATTATGATTTTTTAATCACTTTTAAGATTGAGTTTTATCATTTTTTTCACTAATTAATTTGTATCTATACATTCTTGCTATTGAAATTGTTTCGGTAAGGGTTAGCTTGAAACTTTCTTAACTTGTTGCCGCCTTCAAGAATCCTTTGGAGCCTTCATAATAAACGGTTGAATCGTTTGCAGCTAACTACTCTACTTGTATGGTGTTCAAAGTCACTCACATTAATATGTCAATTGTGATCTCTTTCGGACTTCTTATACTTGGTGGGGTGATATGCCTAATCTGATTAAGAGCATCCCGTACCAATCAAATGAACCAATTTCTATGCTATAATAACAAAAATGACCAACTCCTGCTAAACTCCTAACAAACCAGAAAAGTAAACTTCTCCAAAATTTCCACCTCAAAACTTCTGTCACATCACACTGTCTCCAAACTCCCTGCAATCCAAGAGCTTGAAAATGCACTAAAATTATGAGATCCAATAAGTTTATATACTAAGCCATCCTCTACAAAAACAAGCTAGAATCTTGAATATTGATTAGCCACTTCCAACTACTTTAATCAAATCTGCAACCATAACAGAGAGGCTGCAAGCTCTCTAACATTATTGTAAAGTTGAAGAGAATCAGATTAAAATATCTTGGGATCCCGGTCCTAGCCACTCGCGATCGCTAGACAACAAGGAACACGAGAGCCCTCAATCCGGCGCGTTAGGGACAAGGATTTTGAGATACAAGTACAACCAAGATAACCTATATCCAAATTCAATTCCCTAAATGAACGTCATGCTCCATACACTTCAAATGAGACATGAAATTCCAATAGATACCACCACTATCAATCTTGAGCTTTGAAAACACCTCTACCAATAAGTACCATCATCCTATACAATAATGTTAGAGAATAAAAGAAAAAACTGAAACTACCACAATATGATCAAAATTGGATTGAACATCCTAGACACGCTTTCGGATTCAAAAACCATTGAGCCACAATGTTGTATGAGTAAGGTGTATCGCCCATATTAAATGTGAGTTTGAAGGAAAATTAAAAGTGAAAATCAATAATGGATTAGGGTTAATTGTTAGTTAGTAGATAAGCTAAGTAACACACTTATATAATAAGATATTTTCATTTCTAATTATTTAATAATTTTTTTTAGGATACCACAAAGGATAGATTATCTTATATAGAATGTCAATATTGTTGGGATGCCATAAAGATAATATGATACCTTTGCATTCTATTGCTTTTATAAAAATAAAAAAAAAGCTCAAAATGGTATCCTTGTTAAAAAGAAGATAATGTGCACCTCTTTCACAATAAAAAATTTCAAAAAGAAAATAAGTCTCCATTAACCACTACTATTATTTAATCAACACGTGACTTTCGTGGAACATATGTTGTCAACAACAAAAACATGTTCAGATTTGTGAAGAATCCATTTTCATAGGAATCATCATCGATCAGCTAGCACACAATGGATCATACCATGTTAAGCCAAAAGTGCACTGAACTTGAAGTAGAAATCAAGACCTTAATCAAGGTATGGCTCTCAATCATAGCATCTATATGTTATTGTTATTTCATATCCTCAAACATACCAAAAGGTATTTTAAGGTTTCTCTCTTTGTCTCCAATTTTGTACCTATTCACCATCCTACCAATACATCTTTCATTTGTTCTTCCAATAGGTCTCACTTCCTTCTTAATAACTTGGCTCACAACTTCAAACTTCTCCTTTTTGCTTTTAATTTGGGGCCTCTCTCTTCTAACTCATCAAAATCTCTTCTTATCTTTCTCATCTTAGCTTGTCTCCCAATTAGAATCACTCAAAAACAAAAATACCCACTTAACCAAAAGCAATCAAAATTTCATCTTTTGCTTCTAATTAAGGTCTTACTTTTTGGTCTTTTTCTTATAGGCCTAAATGATCAAACAAAAAAGGAAAAGTTTTATCCCACAATTACTATTGTGGGACTTTATTGTAGCCTCATATATTTATTATTGGATATTGTTTTGGGATTTTTCAACATTTTGATTAATGTTGTGTTTGGGATTAGCCTTGAATTACCATCTAATGAGCCTTATTTGTCCACTTCATTGGGTGAATTTTGGGGGAAAAGGTGGAACCTCATAGTAACATATATTCTGCGTCACACTATATATATTCCCATGAGAACATTAATGTCCAAAACTGTATTGAGCCCCCAATGGGCTCCATTGCTTGGAATTATTGCAACTTTTTTGGTGTCTGGGCTAATGCATGAGCTACTATTTTACCATGTCACACGTGCTACTCCCACGTGGGAGGTTACTTGCTTTTTTGTGCTTCATGGAGTGTGTGTGGTTGTGGAGGTTGGTTTGATGAAGTGGTTAGGCCATAAGTTGGGAGTACATTGGGCTATATCTGGACCCATTACGGTGGCGTTCGTGGTGTCCACCGCCGCTTGGCTATTCTTTCCACCGTTGTTGCGCGATGGCGCTGACCAGAGAAGCATTGAAGAGTTCAACAATTTTGTTCATTGTGTCATGAGAAAGTTTCAAGGGAGGGAGTAACTTTTTCTATCCACATTTCTAAAGAATCACATGTTTTGAAAATGTATTTTTGAACATTTTATTTGAAAGTGCATTTCTAGATGGTACAAAATTTGTATTTTATTTTTTTGAATATGTACATTTGAAGTAATATTGAGGATGGGAAATTTCCTCCCAAGTATTTATTTGATTGTAACTTTTAAGTTAAAACAGAAAAATAAACTTTATAGCTTTCTTTTGATATTATTCATGTTGCCATGTCTCACTTAACCTGTATTGGTGTATTATTAAGTTGTATCACAGTGACATTTTAACCAAATGAACCTTATAAGTTATAACTATCATACAAGAAAAAAAATAAAATGACTCATTCTGTATTTAGAATCATACATACATATAAGAACAAGAGTTGAATGAATGATTTCTCCCTCTCACGTCTCATCGCTTATTTTCTTTACACAAAAACCAAATAATCAACTTTGATCAACTTATTTCTCCCTAAAATACATAACCCCACTATTTTTACTAACTTATGAAATGAAAGGGGCTTAGATACATCAATTATAACATAGGTAATGTCAGGCAGCAAAGGAAAATTCAATTGAAACGCCACTAATGAACGAGAAATACATTGATTCATAGAATATATTGAATGATTCATGAGAGCTGAAATCATATTTTCTCAAGCAGCCAACCTGTGATTTGTACTCTACTTGAGGATTTACATTTGTTTATACAGAACTTTATTCGCTGTCACTCAAGATGGGAACAATGAGCGGGTTCATCTGTGCCAGATATACAATCGCCCACCTGATAAAACAAATCAACAACCAAGGTAAGTCTAATGGGGGAGAAGGAACGAGTAAGGTTATGCGCAATAAAACCGGACAAGAGAATTCACAAGCTAGAATTACTACGTGGAACAAAAATAATTTTACGCCAAGCAAAAGATCACTAATTCAACAAAGCAATGTGTTCATATCATACCATGTAAAGCCCAATTTTCAATCTACCTTAATTACTAAGGGCTTATTTCGAAAGTGGCAAAATCATGTTTACACTGCTTTTACAAATAAGCTATGAACTGAAGAAGTGAACCACTGGATGTTCAGCAGCATACTAATGTGTTTCCAAACATGTGATTCAACTAAGCAATGTTTTCGTACCATGTCATATAAATCCCCTTTCTACCTCCCTTGATTGTACTGGACTAAATGTTAGACACCATATACTATTATACTTCTTGAGATGAGGAAGACCACCATCCTCTCCATGTGTTAGTTCAATTTTATAACAAGGTTGTCACTAGTACTCAAATAAAGTACCTAAATTATTCACAATTTTCTCATGTAGAACGACACATTAGAATGTGTATAGCACACAGCTTATAAAATTGACATCAAGTATTTGTACACAGCTTTAAATCACTTATTGATTCACAAACCACTCACAGTTTGAACACTTCCATTTATTAACATCACTGCATATATATTACAGTAAATTTACATATCAAGCACAAGACAGATTCCCATTGTATTGTCTACTTGTGAAATTTGGTGGCAAACTTCCTTACTTTATAAACAAAAGTTAAGCTCCAGGATGTCCAGGCATGATTAACTAAACATATTCCATTTTTAATTGGTTTACTTTTTCCTATTCAATTACTTTTAACTAAATGCTGTTAAATAGGATACGATGTTTGACTCACGTGGCAGTATCATGGTCTTGTCACAGAAGGAAAAACAAGTATTAGAACAAACAATTTCAAGCTAATCAAATATAAATAGTGAATACATTCAATCCAGGGAGTGAGATGCTATGAAGCACTGACATAGACAGCATTGAAACTGGTAATAATTTGAAAAAAATTATAAAGTGATTGAATGTAACTACACGTGTCTGTGTCATATGAGTGTCAAACAACGCGGCACACACTCAGCCTAAAGTTTCGGTGCTTCACATGTCGGCTAATAACATAAGCCTAGCTGTGAAACTATTACTTATTGCAAATGCAAATGCAAATGCACATTCAAACAGTAGACAAACTAAACTAAGAATGTAAATGAAACATGAACTTACATCATCCAACAGCATATTGTTGAAGTAAGGACCAAAGTTAGATGAAATCTGCAAATAGAATTTATACTCTAACATATTAGCTCAAACAGAGAAGAGAGAAAACTACTTGTAAAATTCTTCAAGAAATAACTAAAATTGTTTTTTTCATAAACAAGGTATATAAATCAGAAAAAGGTGAATTTTTTGTAAACAATTCCACAAAATAAAGTATTTATTGTTGATAACCCTTTTGAGAAACATTTAAAAATTGGCATCCAGAAAATATCTCTACAAATGACATAAGAAAATAGAAGTGTTGGTTGGTTCATACAGATTAGCAGAAGGACCTTTGTTGAAGCAAATTCTTGTAGAAAGAGAAGCGATGATTCCGATGACTATGAAGATTAGCGAGGTTACAACGAAACCCATTTCGATCTCAAAGTTAATTTAGTTACTTCTTGTGTTTGATTGCTCAGAAAGTGAAATACAACAAAACGACGTTAGATTTTACTACCAGATTGGAGGCACAAGGTTGGGATAGCTGCTAAGGGAGAATGAGTCCCATGCCGTTCAACCTACCTTCCGACTATACGACAACAAAACAACAAAATTATAATAATCATTTTTTTACTAAATACTCACTTTTTTTTTTATTACTGAAATTAATTATTTATGAATTTTTATTGAATAGGCTTAATTTTAATAATTTTTTTAAAATTTATATAGATTATTAGTATGATATAAAGTTTGAATTAAATAATTAATTTTGTTAAAGTTGTACTCGTTATAATGATATAAATGATTTGTATACCGTATAAAATATCTATTATTTATGTGTGATTAAAAATTTATACAATAAATGAACATATTAGGTTTGAACTATGATCCCTGCATTTTTTGAGTTTCAACTTTGATCACGAAGTTCAAGTTTATCAATTTTGTCAATATTTATTTATGTAAAAGAATATTTTGAATTTTGTTTAGCTGCAAAAAAAACTAGTGAAACGACATCGTTGGATTATTTGATGGTACGAATCGTCACCATGTTCCTTGATCTGTTTCCAATCCAAAAAGACCCACCAACCAAGTTGAAAAAAAACCTTAAAATTTTACTGTTCTGTTCTAGGCTAAAACCCTAACAAAAAAGAAAAAAAAAACCCTTTTGACAAAAATGGCTACTCTTGTTCCTTCTTCCCTCACAAACCCAAATAAGCTTCTCTCAACTTCTTTACTTTTCCACAATGCACCCTCACTTTCTCTTCACCCCAAAACGCAACGTTTTACTCGTCGTTTTGGGTCTGTTAGATGCTCCTTAGCTTATGTTGATAATGCTAAAATTAAGGTCGTTGGAATTGGGGGTGGTGGCAACAATGCCGTTAACCGCATGATTGGTAGTGGTTTACAGGTTGGGTTTTGTTTCCTTTCATTGAAACTTCCATAAAGTTTTCATTTTTCACTCATTAGATCATGTTTGAGAACCCAATTTTCTGCATTGTTAATGGGTTATTTTCATTTTTCATGTATTAATTTCAATGGCATTTCCTAGCTTAGTTTTATTTAGAAATTTAGGGGTGTTATTTGATAGCTTTTTTCATTTTAGTGGCACTAATCATTAAGATAACATTTTTCATTTTGTGTTTTCCTGCAATGCTATGCAACCATGTCAACAAAGTGGAAATTTTGATCGAATACGACTAATGCGCGGTCGCAATTGTTGTTGTGGAATGTGGATAGTTTCTTAAGTAATGTTGATTTCTTGTACTTATATTTGTTATCAGGGTGTAGACTTCTATGCAATAAATACTGATGCTCAAGCGCTATTGCATTCGGCTGCTGAGAATCCTATTAAAATTGGAGAGCTTCTGACTCGTGGATTAGGTCAGGCACTCTCCTTGCACGTGTTGTGTTTTGATTATGATGTCATATTTTGCTTGTGTGGCTTCCAATAGCCTTCCTTGTTTTATTAAGAAATGAAATTCGTTGATGGTTGGCCTTTGATTCAAATAGCTTGATAGTGATGCAGGTACTGGTGGGAATCCACTTTTGGGTGAACAAGCTGCGGAGGAATCAAAAGAAGCTATTGCAGATGCCCTTAAAGGATCGGATTTAGTGTTTATAACAGCTGGGATGGGTGGGGGTACAGGGTCTGGTGCTGCACCAGTTGTGGCTCAAATATCAAAAGAGGCAGGTTACTTGACTGTGGGTGTCGTTACATATCCTTTCAGTTTTGAAGGACGGAAAAGATCCTTGCAGGCAGGTGTCGTTTTTTCCTTGGTTGTGAATAGTTATTACTGAGCTATATTCTAGTCTGTCTTAAAATGGTATTCAATTGATTTTTTTTTCAGGCACTTGAAGCCATTGAAAAGCTTCAGAAAAATGTTGATACACTTATAGTGATTCCAAATGATCGTCTACTTGACATAGCTGATGAGCAGATGCCTCTTCAAGATGCTTTTCGTCTTGCGGATGATGTCTTACGCCAAGGAGTACAGGGAATTTCAGACATTATAACAGTGAGTTAATTGACAAACCATTTTTGTTTTTTTGCGGTCTTTGGAACTTGATTAAGTTCCTAGTCGATCCCACTGAACAGTTAGTTAACTTGCAAAGATTCTTTTGAGTTGTCACTCTTCCTTCATAATTAGGCTTGTAATGTGAACTGTTATGTGTTCTTCTAGATACCTGGACTTGTGAATGTGGATTTTGCCGATGTAAAAGCTGTGATGAAAGACTCTGGTACTGCAATGCTTGGAGTGGGTGTTTCCTCTGGTAAAAACCGAGCAGAAGAAGCAGCGGAACAGGCTACTTTGGCTCCTTTAATCGGATCATCTATTCAATCAGCCACTGGGGTAGTGTATAATATTACCGGAGGAAAGGACATTACACTGCAGGAAGTCAATAGGGTATCTCAGGTATATAAGAATTTTATCAGCACTTGATAAATAAAAATCTTGTTCCTTTTACACTGAGAATTTGTTGCTAACATGATATATTTCACTTGAAAACTATTCTTCAGATATTACTTGATTTAGTGTTTATTACTTCAAGCAGAGTGTTTTAGTATTCTATGGTGTTGATACTTGATATACATGTAACGTTTACAGGTTGTGACTAGTTTGGCCGATCCTTCTGCCAATATTATATTTGGAGCTGTTGTTGATGATCGTTACACCGGAGAGATTCATGTGACTATCATTGCCACTGGCTTTTCGCAGTCTTTTCAGAAGAAACTGTTAACAGATCCAAGGGCTGCAAAGCTTCTTGACAAAGTGGCTGAGGCAAAAGAAAGCAAGACAGTGCCCCCTCCTCTCAAGTCCTCAAACTTATCTTCCAAAGTTGAATCTAGAGCACCACCCCCACGAAAGCTCTTTTTTTAGTTGCATAGTTCATTTTTTTTTTCTTTCTTTTTAGTTATCATTTTATTGTAGTCATTTAGCTGTTTGATGGTCTTGAAGCTTATTATTTGATTTGTTAAGATGTCATTAGCATTACTCATATGGTAGCTCACAAACAGATTTTGTTTATGAAATTGATATATATGTCTGAGCTTCTTTTTAGTGACCAATTGAGTATATCCATTATTTATGAGTAAAAACAAAGGAATGTGGAATTCCCAATTCTAGAATATAAAGTACCATAACATGGCCATGCAAAATAGTCTTGTTGATGGACAACTATATAATACATAACGGCCGTTTTCAATCATATTATACATAATAACAGAACATTTCTTCACTCGCAAACCACACAATTGCTTACATAAAATTACAATATAACAGTGTGTTACACTCCAGCTAGTAGTTTTCAACATTCATATTTTTTACACGATGCACACTATATATAAACACTTGGATATGCCAATTACAATACAAAACCTTTCGAGGAAAAAACGATGTTTCAGTGCACACATACAGAAAGATGTCAAGGACAAAATGAGACGCGTGGCAAGTTGGGTATTTTTGTTACAAATATTTGGCCAACAGCCAAATCAGAACAACCAAAAACACAATACCGACGACTGATAAGAGCATGCAGAAGCAAGAGCAACCACCTTTGGCTCGTTTATTTAATATTGCCAAGTTCTTCTGCACCCGCTGTTTTCACAAGTCACAACAGAAACATAAAATATAAGTTAAATAGACATAAACAAGATTAGCATGATTTATTTTTCATATGGATAAACAAGAAACTACATCCTAATAGAAGTTGCAGTAAGAATATTATATTACCCTAAGCCGAGAGTCTGTGACGTCTACATGTTGATCTAAATCATCCTAACAAGTGAAAACAAATAATTCAATTTTTGAAAGGAGAAGAGATGAATATAGCCTAATACAAGACAAGACAAGAACAAAGAAAATTAATGCATGAAGTGAACATACAATGAGTCTTGTGTGTAGACCCAGCTCTTCATTCACTGCCAATGCAATATGTTTTGTGCTGATTACAGTCTGTTCCAAACTCTCAAGACTATCATCTTGTTCTGTTTGAAAGAATAAAAATGTGCTATCAGATGGAAAGAACAAACTACAAGTTATATATTGTCAAACAATTTAATGAAGTAACCTTTCATAATTTGTCGTTGAAATCCAACAAGTCCATTGTTGTCCAGGTCAACAGCTTGACTCATTACATCTGGTTTTACTTCTGGCCCAAGCAAGCTATCCTTGTTTGCAAAATTTGACATGTTCAGCGTAGAAGCCATTTGGTTAACTTTTGATCTCAAATTTGCAAGCATGTCCTTGCGACGATTCATCTCCTTCTCAGATCTGAAAAATCAGATTAAATACACTTCACAAAACAATAATGCTGCTTTGTCATACACATTCAAGCTGAATTGAAAACACTGCATCTTCTATCAATCGCATTTGCACAAATCTAGCCATTGTAGTTCCATAGAATTTAGGATTTAATTTGTATGCAATGTCAATGTAAAACAAAGTTTCACATGCATCCAATCAAATCTCACCATATAAATATTTATTGAGATATTTTCACCATTAACATAACAAAGTGGTACTATGATGCGATTGAATTAATTACTTGTGTAAAGTTACGATGTTAGTGTATATCAATTAGTTTCTACAATTTAGTGTTACTCAATAAAGACATCCCCAAAGAAGATCCTGTCTAAGCTGCACTAGTCTTACCTCCATTAAAAAGGGAACACCAATGACCCCCCATTCCTAACTATTGATCTATTATTTTGAAACAATACACGATAGAGATTAATTAATAATGATGAACATGAACAACAACACACTCACAGAGGCTGCTTTCCATGAAGGTTTGATAAAAGGGATTGCAAGCTATCAAGCCTAGTCCCTAATATTGTAATCTTTCTTCTTATAGCAGATGATTGCCGCTGGATTTCCGGTCCAGGTGCAGGATTTGAACTCCACTCAGAAATCATGCTGTTGATATCATCAGAAAGTTTCATTGCTTCATTATATTCCTTCATCCATGAGTCTGAATTAGAAGCCATTGGCCTAAAAGAAACAAAAAAAAAACCAATCAATTAAAGTGACTCCATAAAAGAAGTAGTGATCAATGAAAATTCTACTCAACAAGATTTTCATTAAATTAGACCAAAATAGAACACAAGTAATAACATATTGCATGTAATCAACTAAGGAACTGTTTGCATTGACTTATTTGAGCTTATGTATTGACATAAACATTCATGAAATTGTTTGGGAGAACCTATAGAAAAATCTAATGACTTGTCCATAAGTTCTATGGGATCACTTCTGATTGATAACAGCTTATAGCTTTGTACAAAAATTAATTTGACTTTATTTTATATTGCATTATGAAAATAGCTTGTAATATGTGCTTTATATATGATAATCACTTATACTATAAACTGCAAATTAAGTTGGTTAAACAAATCAAGTACACCATTACCATACCAAATGAAATTAAATTAGACCAAGATAGAACACAAGTAATAGCATATTGCATGTAACCAATTAAGGGCCTGTTTGGACTGACTTATTTGAGCTAATGTTTTGGCATAAACACTCACTCATGACATGTTGATAAGTTATTTTAGCTTATTCAATAAGCTCTCCAGGATACATTCAATTTGTAATGACAAATTATAGTTTATATCCTTGTATGAAATCGGTTTGATTTGATTTTATCTTATACTATTATGAAAATATCTTATAATAATAATAATAAGCACTTATATATGATAAGCTACTATGCTATAAGCTGCAAATTAGTTTATCCAACCAAACAAGGCTAGAAAAACATGTTCAATCCTAATTGCATAGTAAAATTAATCCATAAAAGGATCATCAATTCACAATCTAATCTACTAAGTATCCATGCATGCATGATTAAACTCTTAATTGCTAGTATCTAATATAGAAATTGAAGCAAAAAAAAAATCAAAATTCAAAATTAGCATGTTCAAATGCACCATTAGCATACCAAATGAAATGAAAATGAAGAATTTAAAAATCGGAGAAAAACGCGAATTTGAATAATGATGATGATGATGATGATAAAAGAAGAAAAAGTAAATTACGCGATTCAGAAGGAGAATTATGTTACTCAATTGAAATGAAAGTTAAAGAGGAAATGGATACGATGTCGTTTTAGGAAGAAGGTGATGGATGGAGGAAGGTAGCGTACGGTACGGTGGCACCACTAAGCGGCACCGTCGTTAACTTCACGTCAATTCGGCGTCGTTTTCGCTGTTCTTTTGTCACCTTTTCACAGCTTTCTTCTTCACTCGGTGCGGTAGGTAGATACAATATAATCCACATTGCTTTTGTTTTCTTATGCTAACTTATTATTATTAGTAGATTTAATTTGATTCACAATCACTCAAATTTTTATTATGGGACTTCACTTCAAAATAAATATAAAAACTCTAAAAATTGTAGTTTAATTGATGAAAAATGTCGAAATTATTAAGCTGGACGTTTATAATTGGAGTTTTAATTTGTAATATGCATATAGTGATTTTTTTGTCAAGTAATCTATAGATTAAAATTTTAGCCCTAAAAAATGAATAAATGTGTACATAGTTTAAACTCTAGTACTACATATTATGTACAATGTCTCTACAAACTGAGTTAAATTCACGTACACATTATTGAGTGTATAATAAACATGAAAATAAATAAATAAACATGAAAGATAGTAATTGAGGCCTAAAATTTGGCCTTTATCTCTTTTACAAGTTGCATCGAGCGATTATGTGCCTCAAATGTTTCCCTAAATAAATTTAATAGTATATAAGAGAAACTTAAAAAAAATATTATTTTCTCCATTTTAAAATAAATATCATTTAAGATATTTATTATAGTTATTAAAAAATACAATCATAATATAAAAAATAATAACACTTTTATTTTAAAAAATGATGACGAATAATAATAATTAATATGGTTAGAAATTGATTTGAGGAACTTCCTAGTCACTCCGACACACAAAACCTGAGCCAAGTAAAATGAACGAAATGGAATCATTTTAAAATAGATGAAAATAAAGAGCCTCATTTGCAAAACAGAAGAAAAACTAAAAACAAAAACTGAGAAAAGCAAAATTGACGAAGAAGCAGAGAGAGACAGTGTGAGTCACTGAACTGAGAGTTCGAGCGAGCAAGAGAGCGATGTCTGACCTAGATAGACAGATAGAGCAGTTGAAGAGATGCGAACCTCTCAAAGAATCTGAAGTGAAAGCTCTCTGTCTCAAAGCCATGGAAATCCTCGTTGAAGAAAGCAATGTTCAACGTGTCGATGCTCCTGTTACTGTCAGTATTCAGATTCTACTTTCGATTCGTTGTTTTTTTACAATTTATGATGAATGAATTAGGTTAACTAACTACTTATTTAGATTAGGGCACAGTTTAATAACTAACTAAATGATATTATATGTAATTAAATTTGATTTTAGGGTTATGTTTTTTTGTTTATTGGAATGGAACTGATAATTAGTACTTTTGTGTTTTTGTAGATATGTGGGGATATTCATGGTCAGTTTTATGATATGAAAGAGCTTTTTAAAGTAGGAGGTGATTGCCCTAAAACTAACTATCTCTTTCTTGGAGATTTTGTTGATAGAGGATTTTACTCCGTTGAGACGTTCCTGCTTTTGCTCGCTCTCAAGGTAATAATCCTGTTCATACTGGATTTTTAAGAGTTTAGAACATATTGTGGATTTTTTGTTTGTGTGATTTTGGATCTGTGTTTGGATGCCTTACAAGTTACAATAATTTTAAGAATGTGTTGGTTAGTTTTCTCAATTGTTAATTTATCGTAGGATAGAAATGTGCAGTTGTGGTTTCCTGGTAGTGGGATTTGTGATTGCATATAGTAATGTGTTTGAGTAAATTTGGTGTTTTTTTTTTGCTGAACGCAATTTGTTATTATTATTGAACAAAATTTTACATGTTTTTATGTGGGATGCTATGAGTGGCGAAACTTGAAAATCTGCCACAGGAGGCGTTAGTTATTGAGGTGCTTTCATTTTTTGTTCTTTTGACTGGTTGTTGATGTACTTAGATAGAATGTTATTGTTATGCTGGGTTTCTAATCTCTTGGAAGACATTATTTTATTTGCAATTTTGCACCACTTTGTAGGTTTTCTGTTCATGATTTTTTATAGAGGGTGATAGTCTAATAGCAAAACATTGTTTTCAAACATCAGCTGTATAGTGTTATTGATTAGTGAAATTTGAACCAACAACTATTTTATGTGATTAACATTTGACAACACTTAGTTAGAGGTAGAATCAAGGAAAAAACTATAGGTCAAACCATAGACCTATAGTTTAAAATTTGAGGAAGTTGTGGTGTCGATTGATCTATGTACCACGTACTGAGGAAATGCTTAAGTGTTATTGTTGCTTTATCTATAGTGCAAAGGGGCTTTTGTTCACTTTTGAGCTTATGCTTTTTCTTTATGCATTGTCATTTCCTTCATTCTGCCGGTTTAGCTCTTTATGATTTCTTCGTACCATAAAGATTTCATTAGCTGTCTTGTTAAAATCTTCTTTTATAATTTCTTCAAACAAAAAATAAAGTTATAGGGGTTTTGTCAACTAGGTTTTATCAGTTTCTGCGTCACTCATTCCTTGTAAGCCATTATCCTGCTTCTTTCATTTTGTTCCTTAATTTTGTAACTAATTAATGACATTCAATCAGGTAAGGTATCCAGACCGGATAACACTCATTAGGGGAAACCACGAAAGTCGTCAGATAACACAGGTGTGTCTATTAGCTGAAGTTGAATAATGAATGAAATTGAAGGGTAAAAGACATTGGAATATTTTTCAACATTTTTCGACTTTGGAATACTCATTTAATATCCATCACTTGACAGGTATACGGTTTCTATGACGAGTGCCTTCGGAAGTATGGTTCAGTAAATGTATGGAGATATTGTACTGACATATTCGATTACTTAAGGTTTGCTGCTATCTAGCAGATCTAAATTTTTTTATTGGTACATATGTTTATGTGGAGAGAGCGAATCTTGGCATAACTGTTTCAAATCCTAGAAACAGTGTTTCCTTTTGTGCAAGTGAGGCTGGGCCGCCCATGTGTGTTTTTGTGGATGACATAAAGCAGATTGAGATATAAATATAAACATTACTTTATTTTAGTCTTCCATATGGCAGCTACCCTTTCACAAGACTTAAATGCTTGTGTTTTTCTTTGGAATTTTTTTTTCTACAAAGAAAATTATATGATAATCCTTATGAAATGATCTCTGTTTAGGAAATTCCTTCTAGATTATTTTTTCTCTGTTATTCTTTTGACTATCAAATTCTTGTTTGAAGATTTTCTACCGCTGTTACTTGCAAATTGTATGCATTGTCCTTTTTTTTGTAGCCCGTCTTTGTGTATTTTAAGAAGGAAAAGGGTTCAGGTGGGTTATTCCAAGAACCTTGGACCAGATCTTTTGATAGTGTTATCAAATTATATAGAGAAGAAAAATGCTAACATCACACTCTTATAGAGAGTGGGCACAGTTTATCGAAGAATGAGGCTGCATGGGAGTTCTCATAGTAATAGAAAGGGTGTAGAAAATATTTCCATATATCATGTTTTTCTATCATTTCTTGTGTATATAAATAACCAAAAAGACAAATACGGTTTTAATGGAAACATAAACATTATATGGTATGTATCTGCTTAATAAAGTTAACTTCATTTACAAACTTAATTGTTTGACCTTGAATTTCTATTAATGACTTTCCTTTGTTGATAACAATAACTACAGCTTGTCTGCTCTAATTGAAAACAAGATTTTCAGTGTTCATGGTGGTCTTTCTCCTGCCATTTCAACACTGGATCAGGTTAGGATCTTTACCCTAATTTATCTGTTTCTGAAGTTTTAGATTGTATAAAGGCTACATATATATTCTTAATATTATTCATAATTCATATCCAGATAAGAACTATTGATAGAAAGCAAGAGGTACCTCATGATGGTGCCATGTGTGACCTCCTATGGTCAGATCCTGAAGATATTGTGGATGGATGGGGTCTGAGTCCACGTGGTGCTGGTTTCTTGTTTGGTGGCAGTGTTGTTTCTTCTTTTAACCACACCAATAACATTGATTATATATGCCGAGCTCATCAGTTGGTAATGGAAGGATATAAATGGATGTTCAATAACCAGATAGTTACTGTCTGGTCAGCTCCAAATTATTGCTACAGGTATTTAATCAATTCAATAAAGTCTCCTATTATTTGTGAGCCGGTTTATTTAATAAATAATAAGTAATTTTTATCTTTGCTGCAGATGTGGTAATGTAGCTGCAATTCTTGAGTTAGACGGTAATCTTAATAAGCAATTTCGCGTGTTTGATGCTGCCCCACAGGTTTGTTGGCAAAATCACTTGATACTGATTATTATTGTTATCAATTCGGTACATGATAAGCTATTATCATTTCCTCGTATTGTAGCAATACGAGCGTCAATCCCTTTATGTCAAATCTGTTGATTCATGTAGTAAAGAATGCACCACCGATGTATCGTGGTTGCAATATGTTTATCCTACTGAATTTATGTTCAAGAGACTTTTCATTTGAACGTTCTATCTTTCAATGTTTGAGTAAACAATTAATGGTCCATGCTCTTTGCTACATTAGGATCTCCCTCCCCACCAAGGAGAAAATTAATTTGTTAATTTGTCGGTATTGATTTTCATGAAACGCAGGAATCAAGAGGGGCACCTGCCAAGAAACCAGCGCCAGATTACTTTCTATAAAGCAGTTTTCTTTATTTCCATATCTGAATACACGAATTGACGAACGGTAATCGCGGAAATGTCTGAAACGGGAGGAATCAGCGAAGGACAATTGTCAGTTCTGGATGCAGGAGTCAGGCATACATGCTTTGTGCATCTGCTTGCTTCATGCATATTCATTATGATTGTAGCAGTGTTGTGAATTAGTTTGTGATTTGACTATATATGGTTATTACCTTTGTTCATTCAGAAGCTTTGATGGACATAGGGATTAGAAGGAAAATGACATTGCATATATGAGATTTGATTAGGAAGAATTGGATTGAATTAGAGAATATTGGGAGTCCATAAATATGTGGAAGAAACTCACTATTCAAGTTTTGATATTCGTTTGGGCTATAAAAGTTTATGTTATTCAATTTATGTAACATGTGTGTAGATGTATTATTGCTCTAGTTTTGCATTTCGTGGTTGGTTTGCAATCATGCATTTTCTGAATTCAGAAGTTCACTTGTCAAAGAGTCATTTTCAACAGAAGATGTTAATGCATACGGAACTTATATCTTTCAAAATCAGTTGGAAGAATATTCGGTGCATAATGGAATAGAAAGAGTAATAGTATATCTATCTTGTGTTAAGTGATGATGTAATAATTAATTCATAATTACAGAATAATTACAACTTCAATAAAATCAGAAATATAACTATCCTAAGTTGTTTAGCTCTCAAAAACAAATGGTTCCTCTTATATTGAGACTATTTTTTCCATTATGAAGAGTTTAATAGCGAAATTCATAAACAATGTTTGGTTTGACAGCTAAAAATAGTTTGAGGTATAAATTTAATTTTAGAGGTAGAATTGATGCCTCTGGATTATGATCAATGACATTTTAACTCATTTTGACATTAAAGTATTTCAATTATGTCAACCGTCAAATTAAACACATATTAAATATATGTTTGATATTACCATAGATGTACTCGAATTACGGTGATCCACCATAGTTTTTGTAAAATCTCGTGGATCGCCGTGATTCTACACACCTACCATCATACCAAACATAGCCTAAGTGATGAGAATATCAAATATTTTTATGTCTTATATCAATGGAATCATATTTATGGGACAAAATTGTTCTTTAACTACAATATTCAAATGTTCTTTAAATAAAAAGTCGCATGGATCTCGAGCTCACATACAACCCAATTTAATAATAATACTAATTATTGAACAAACTTCCAAAATCAACCTCACACACAGTTTGTTATCAGAAACCGATTTACTCCATACCCAACATATAAAATAGTAACAAAATTTTCATCTTTCACTTATAAACAAACATAAACATTAAAACTGTCTTCAAGATTCAACAAAACCAAATTATATCATAGGTTTGTTTCATGTTCATGTTTCTTGATCATTAATTCATCCATCACAAGAACAAAAAAAAAACATGTCAAAGAGAATATTTTCCCTTCTTTTCTCTCTCTTATTCATCTCAAGATTCTCAACCAGTGTTTGTAGTATTGAAGAGGGTTTCATCTCTGTGATTATATCTGATAAGGGTCTTGACTTTGTCAAAGATATTCTCATAAACCAAGCCATTGAATCTATAGTTCTTTCTCAGCTTCCACAGATTGAGAAATCTGTTCAAGTTCCACTTGTTGGAAAAGCTCATGTGATTCTTTCTGAGATCACAATCAAAGATATTCAAGTGAGTTCTTCATATGTTGAAACTGGTGATACTGGCATTGTTCTTGTTGTTTCAGGTGCTACTGCTGATTTGAGCTTGAATTGGAGGTATACTGTTAGTAGTTGGTTAGTTCCAATTGGAATTTCAGATAGTGGAACTGCCACTGTTAAGGTATTCTATTTATCTATGATATTTTTCAGTTTTATAAGCTTTTTTTCTTTCTTTTTTTCATTCTAGAGTTGCAATCATATTTGTATTATATATATAAGATAATTACGTATGGACGGAAGGTAAACAAGCTGCCCGCTACCCCTTTCTGAGTTGCAATTGGTTTGATGGTTTATAATTTACAATGTTTCTATGTGATTAAATTCTGAAGGTTTCACTTTTAATTGAATAATAGGAATAAATGTTTTGCACAAGTTGGTTAGTTTGATCAAAATAGGTTCTAGAATTGTATTTTGTAGTTTCAGGCAACAGGAATAAGGGTGTGTTTGGATCGACTTATTTGAGTTTATCTACTGGCGTAAACACTAGTGAAACTGTCTGTGAAAATTTATGGAAACAACTTATGACATATTTATAAGCTATTTTCAACTTATTAAGCTCTCCAAAATAGCTTATGAAAACAATTTATCTTTATTTTATCTGTCGTTCTATAAATAGTTTATGCATTAGCACTTATATGATAAACAGTAAACACATATGTTATAAGCACTTAACTTAGTTGTTTATCTAAACAAGGCTTTATAGATTGGATCAACTTGTTAGAACATAGACAATTGCAATTGGAATATAATTGAAACCGCAGATATTGAAAATAAAGATGAACAATAAAACAATGTGTTTTAGTATTTGACAGGGAAAAAAAAACCAGTTAGAATTAGAATAATGTGATTTTAATGCCGTAAGTTTTTTCTCCTCCCCTCCACGATAAGCCAATAATATCCCTCACTTTGTTGTGTTGCGCTATGTTTGATTGTTTGGAAGGTTGAAGATTTGCAAGTGGGGCTAACTGTAAATTTAACGAACCATGAAGGAACTCTTAAGTTGTTTCTCTTAGATTATGGATGTGATGTTGGAGAGTTATCTATTAAAGTCAGCGGTGGAGCAGCTTGGCTTTATCAAGTGTAAGCAATTTTCCTAAGATGTGCTTTATGATAATACATTGGAACTCTGTTGATATACTTATACTCCATTTTAAATAACTGTGATCCGCTAAAACATAGACAGACAGACAGATAGATATCGATAGATAGATTGTAGTTATAGGTACTATGTGAACATTTTTTGTTTTACTGCAGGCTAGTTGATGTTTTTAAAGGAAATATAGGATCTGCAGTCGAAGATACGGTTTCTAAGAAAATAAGAGAAGGGATACCAAAACTTGACGATTTACTGCAAACACTTCCGAAGACAATTTTATTAGATAAAACAGCTGTTCTAAATGTTTCTTTCGTGGACAATCCTGTGCTAAGTAATTCTTCTGTTGAACTTGGTATCAATGGTTTATTCACCGCGAGAAATGATGGTTTAGTACCTCAAGTTTACCGCAGAGGATCTGATCATGTTTCTGTTTCCAATAGTGACTTACCAAAGATGATAAAGATTTCTTTACATGAAAATGTTTTCAAATCGGCCTCCGAAGTTTACTTTGCAGTAAGTTTCTGAATTGATGCGGTTGCGTTATTAGACTCAAATAAAGTTTTTGATAGTTTATGATGTTGTTGCCTCAGGCAGATGCTTTGCAATGGATACTTGATGAACTACCTAATCAGGCCCTTTTGAACACTGCTGACTGGAAAATTCTCATTCCTCAATTATACAAGCAATATCCAAATGATGAGATTAATCTTAATATCTCGGTATCTTCTCCACCGGTTATAGAAGTCTCGAATCAAGATATCGATGCTACCATTTCCATAGATTTAATCATTGATGTTCTGGAAGCCGGTGAAGTCATACCTGTTGCATGTATCTCTGTGGTATGTTCATATAAAGTTATTGTATAACTAAGTAAATAGTTTATCATTTTTGAAGCGTACACTTATCTTAACATGTTTTATTAATTGTGCTTGTTGGTACAGGATATTAGTGTTTCGTGTGATGTGGAATTTGTACGAAACAGTCTTACGGGTCGGCTTAAATTGAAGAAGTTCTCCACATACTTGAAATGGAGCAAAATAGGGAAACTTCACATGAATGTAATTCAGGTAGATATCAATAAATGCATTCATCTTTGATTCTTTTCAGCTTAAACATTTGTATTTTGGTATAAAATTAGACGAATTTGAACTTTAGGACCAAATAATTCTTACATTATTAAGGACAAGGACTATTCTTTGATGGCTTTATTTATTGTCAAATATGAAAAAATAACACAACTTCCAAGTTCAAACCATGTTTCTAGCATGTATATCCAATGTGTAAGGTTTATGTTTTGATCTGTTTTTAAGATACCATGTTAAACTAAGTATGTTTCGTCAAAAAAAAAAATGTTAAACTAAGTATGTCGTATATAAACCATCATTATCATTAATTAATCTCATAGTTCACATACAAAATCCTTCTAATTTGAAATACATGATTGTTAGTTATTCTAAGCTATTATACGAATCTTATCTTACTCTTTTACTTTGTAAACATTTACAGTCAACGGCATCAACTGTCCTCAAAACCGTCATCATACCGTTCCTGAACTCGCAGTTAAAGAAAGGAATTCCATTGCCGAATATCAATGGTTTCGCCCTTGAGAAATCGCGTATATCGTACACTCCTCCATGGATTGCAATATATAGTGATGTTACATTCTTAGGAGACTACTACCTTAGACATCATCTAGCTTATGTATCATAAAACATACTCTCACATTTTACTTATGTATGCATGAAAAGTACATAAGTTATTACCTTCTTGTATGTATTCTATCTTTGGACTTAATTTTTTTGTAAATTATTCTGTCAAAGGATTACTTGTTGAATTTTTATTTCTTCAAATATTACACTTAACTATTTATTATCTCATTCTTCTTAAATGATCAACATTCTTTAAGTAGTTGGTAAAAAAAATCTTTAAGTAATAATTAGGAAAATCAAATTCAAAAAAAAAAAAGCATAAATAGGAAAATTATTAGGTATACATTAAGATGATTTAATATTTGTCAAAAGAAAATATTAATTTTGATTTGTTAATTTTTGACAACCATGAAGGGAAGAGACAATGAAGAGGTAGGTGGTGTATTTATACTTGAAGGCATGATTACATATCTTTGTCACAAAATATGAAGTTGCTTACACTACCAATGATGTTCCATTTAGTATTGTTTATTAGTTGTTTTTATTTTTGTAGAGCCATAGATTGTGGTGGGAATAAAGTGTTTAATACCATCATTGTTGACCAACAAGAAAGAGGAGCATTCAAAACAATTCAAGGTGCCATTGATTCTATAAAGAACTCAAATGATCAATGGATTATGATAAATATAAAACCAGGCATATATAAGTAAGTTTTTATTTTTAATATAAGATACATACATTCAAGTAATTTGAAATGTTAATTAGTTTAGATTAAATAAATTTATTGTTATGTTTTCACACTCTAAACTTGTGTAGGGAAAAAGTTCTTATACCCGTTCAAAAGTCATGCATTATTTTAAAAGGATCGGGTAGTAATAACATAATTATTACTTATGATGATTCATTTCATGATGGTGGCACATCTATGAGCGCTACATTTCATTCATCTCCACCTAATGTGGTTCTAAGTGGCATTACATTTAAGGTAAATACAATAAAGAGATGTAATATGATAAGATAAATCAGTAGTACTTAATAAATTTTTAAAAAATAATTTATTTATATTAAGAACTAGAGAAAGTATTGTATAACTCTTCAATTGTTTCAAAGATATTTGTGAACAATTGTAGAACACATATGGATATAACGGACCAGCAGTAGCGGCTTCCATATATGGCGATAAGACTGCGATTTTTGAATGTAGTTTTATTAGTTATCAAGATACTTTGCTTTCAGCAAAAGGGCGTCAATACTTTAAAAATTGCTATATTCAAGGTGAAACTGACTTCATTTGTGGTGCTGGCCAATCATATTTTGAGGTAATACTTCTATTTGTTCTCACTGATATTATATTAGGAAAAAGAAGCCTTTAAACGATTTGACAAATATGTCGTTAATCAAAATATAAGTATAGGTTGACCACAATTTTACATATTATTTGCTCTCAACATTTTTTTATTAATTTTCACTTGTTGTAGAATTGTGTGATGAATGCCACTCAAGGCAAATCTAGATCTTCAGGTTTTGTCACAGCACAACATAGACAAAAATCAGATGATCCAGATGGTTATGTTTTTAGAGGAGGATCTGTTATTGGGAATGGAAAAGTGAATCTTGGAAGACCTTGAGGTCCTTACTCAAGGGTTATATTTTGGGGAACATATTTTTCATCAGTAGTAACTTCTCAAAGATGGGATGTTTGGAATTCAAAGAAAGGCCGAGAGTAAGTTTAATAAATCAATAATTTACACATACATCAAATGATATACTTCATCCGTTTCAAAATGAATGTCGATTTAGCTCAAACTTTTTCTTTTAAAATAAGTGTCGCTTTTCAATTTCCAAAGCAACACTTTCCAATTATATCCTCTAATTACTACTTTATATACTATTTCCAATAAAACAAAGGAAAAACTAGAGTTAATTTAGCAAAAGTGCTATTACTTTTAACATAATCATTGCATTTCTTAATTTGTGTGAAAACACAAAAAAAGACACTCTTTTTGAAACGGAAGAAAGATTATATATAAATGTCGGTAGTTAGATTTTTTTTTTGATCTACGTCAGTAGTTAGATTGATATTTGAGTTTACGCTTTGAAATTCGTTGAATCATTTCTATTAGTCATATTTGAGTTTTAGATGTCACCATTTTTCCGTTTTATTTAAAAAGAACATTTTTTATAAGTTAGATTGATGATATAATTCATTTGTCTTCTCATGTAACCTTTTTCTTAATATGTAAACAATTTTATGCAGGAAAAATAGTATATATGCAGAAGTTAATTGTAAAGGACCGGGAGCCAACACTGAGAAACGCGTTAATTGGGAGAAGAAACCAAATGACTTAAACTTAAATAAATATACTTTGTCATCCTTCATAAATAAGGATAGATGGCTTGCCAATATACCATCTATACACTTGTAAAATATTCGATTTATACAATATATGTAAAAGCTAATTTCACGTATATTGTAAGAGTTCTATATTAAGAAGACAAAAAAAACATGCTTCTTTTATCAAATTGACTAGTTTTTTAGGTTGGATTCCCATATCCAGCTTAAACACTTCAAATTTTAATTGAGAATTGAGTCGCATAAAGTGTTACTTATAAATTGATTAAAATATTCCATCAAATATTAATACGTAAGTGAAGTCATAAAAAGAAAGAAAAAAAGTTAATGTAGAAGCCAATTCTGTCAAAAGATTAGTTGTTGAATTTTTTTTCTTCAAATATTACAATTTACTATTTATTATCTCGTTCTTCTTAACTGATCAACATTTAGAGGATTTAATATATATTTTCTACCAATAAAATAAAAATATTTAAACTTTTTGTTTTTTTTTTCCTTTCATTCTTCTTAAATAAAAATATCAAATATGCCTAAAAAAAAACATGCGATCAAAATTCTTATTTGGTCAAAAAAATATTTAATATTTGGTCAAAAAAGTATATTAGGAATATATTTTTTGACAAAAGTATATTAGGAAAGTCATTAGATATACATTAAAAGGATTTAATATATTTGTCAAAGGAAAATATTAATTTTCATTTGTTAGTTTAATATTTGTCAAAAAGATTTAATAATTTGTCAAATTTTTTAAGTGTATTTATACTTGAAGGCATGATTATCTTTGTCACAGAATATGAAATTGCTTACACCACTAATAATGTTCCATTTAGTATTGTTTATTAGTTGTTTTTATTTTTGTAGAGCCATAGATTGTGGTGGGAATAAAGTTGTTAATACCATCATTGTTGACCAACAAGAAAGAGGAGCATTCAAAACAATTCAAGGTGCCATTGATTCTATAAAGAACCCAAATGATCAATGGATTATGATTAATATAAAACCAGGCATATACAAGTAAGTTTTTTTTTTTTTAATATAAGATTGCATACATACAAGTATTTTGAAATGTTACATTTTTTTTCTTCATTAAATAAATTTATTGCGATGTTTTCACACTCTAAATTTGTGTAGGGAAAAAGTTCTTATATCCGTTAGAAAGTCATGCATTATTTTAAAAGGATCGGGTAGTAATAACACAATTATTACTTATAATGATTCATTTCATCATGGTGGTACATCCATGAGCGCTACATTTCATTCATTTCCACCTAATGTGGTTCTAAGTGGCATTACATTCAAGGTAAATGCAATTAAGAGATAAAATATGATCAGATATATCAGTTATTTAACAAATTTTTAACAAAATATTTTTTTATATTAAGGACTAGAGAAAGTATTGTATAACTCTATAATTGTTTTAAAATTATTTGTGTACAATTGTAGAACACATATGGATATAACGGACCAGCAGTAGCGGCTTCCATATATGGCGATAAGACTGCGATTTTTGAATGAAGTTTTATTGGTTATCAAGATACTTTGCTTTCATCAAAGGGGCGCCAATACTTTAAAAATTGCTATATTCAAGGTGAAGCTGACTTTATTTGTGGTGCTGGCCAATCGTATTTTGAGGTAATACTCTTATTTGTTCTCGCCAATATTATATTCAGAAAAACAAGCTCTTAGACGACTTGACAAATATGTGGTTAATCATAATATATATAAGTAAAGGTTGACCATGATTCTACACATATTATTTGTTCTCAACATTTATTATTGTATGGATTTTCACTTGTTATAGAATTGTGTGATGAATGCCACTGGAAGAGAATCTAGACCTTCAGGTTTTGTCACAACGCAGCAAAGAGAAAAACCAGATGATCCAGATGGTTATGTTTTTAGAGGAGGATCTCTTGTTGGGAATGGAAAAGTGAATCTTGGAAGACCATGGGGCCCTTATTCAAGAGTTATATTTTGGGAAACATATTTTTCATCAGTAGTAACACCTCAAGGATGGGATGCTTGGAATTTAAAGAAAGGCCAAGAGTAAGTTTAATAAATGAATAATTTTGCAAAAATAATAAGCAAAAATAATAATTAAAACCAACGGTATTCATATCTTTTTGCATGATTTTGAAATAATTTACACATGTATCAAATGATATATTATATATAAATGTCCTTAGTTATAGATTGATATTTGAGTTTACTCTTTCAAGTTCATTGAATCACTTCTGTTAGTCATATTTGAGTTTTAAGTGTCACCAATTTTCGGTTTTCTTTAAAAATAATTTTTTATATTGTTAGTTAGATTGATCATATAATTCATTTGTCTTCTCATTTAACTTTTTCTTAATATGTAAACAATTTTATGCAGGAAAAATATCATATATGCAGAAGTTAATTGTAAAGGACCAGGAGCCAACACTGAGAAACGTGTTAATTGGGAGAAGAAACCAAATGACTTAAACTTGAATGAATATACTTTGTCATCCTTCATAAATAATGATAGATGGCTTGCCAACATACCATCTATATGATTGTAAAATAATTGAAGATAAAAATATTCAACGCGACTATTTTATTTAATTGACTAGTTTTTTTATGATAGATTCTTATCACATACTTAAGTCCTACTAACAATTTATATAAATTTAAATTGAGGGTTGAGTTGCAGAAAAAGTTATTTATAAATTGATTAACATGTTCTACTAAATACTAATACCTGAGTGATGTGATAAAAAAAATCTCCTGTGAACTCTTCTCACAAACTTAAGTCATGCTAACAACGTGACACTTTTATTTAATTGACTAGTTTTTTTATGATGGACTATTATCACACACTTAAGTCCTATTAACAATTTATATTTTAAATTTAAATATTGAGGGTGGAGTCACTGAAAAAGTTACTTATAAATCGATTAATATGTTTTATCAAATACTAATACGTGAGTGATGTGATAAAAAAAAGTTACTGTGAACACCGACTTTTAATGGTCGTAACAATATTAAGGCTATCATTCTAAAATTGTAAAAATATTCAATGTAATAATGAAGTTATAGGCACTCTCACTTAATAAACTACTCTTTCATATTGAACACTCTTTTATCACATAGTCTCCCAAGTCCTAACATAAAGACCATAAAGAGAGAAATTCATTTTTTTTTTGACAAATCTCAAATCAAGTATCTCTAGATTGAAGAATAATTTCTTAACAAGAGAGAATTAAATAATATAATTGTTGTCGGAGAATCTGCAATGACGGAGAGACATTTTCTGTTTCCCACCCGAAATTAATAATGGAGAAATTTTTTTCTCCATCTCCGTCTCGTGGGAGAAAAAATCAACGAATTCAGATCTCCATATAAATAATTCTCATAAATAAATCTATTAACAGATACAAATTAACATCCCTAAACTCTTATCACTTGAATCGATCGTCAATCTCTTAAAAAGCTTTATTTTCCTCTCAAATAAATAGAAACATATATAAAAATTATATAAACTAAAATAAAATAAAATCGTAACATAGCCTAAGTTTCACACGTGACTCGTCACCCAAACAAACGAGCTTATAAAACGCACTTATTTATTTATTTTTTCCTCTATAGTTATATGCACACGCACCGCACGCACGTTCGTTTCGTTCTGTTTCCAAACAAAAAAACCAATCAATCGAATCCCAAATTTCACAATTCCAATAACCTAAAAACAATTTCAATTTACCCCCAAACCTTCATTCGTCTCTCCCAAACTCAAATTACACCAAATAATCACTTACCCGCCAAAAATCACTTAACACTTCTCTTCCATCTCTTACATATATTAAACTAACTTTAAATTAAATTAAATTTAATTTAATTTAATTACCGCTTTCAATTTCGCTCTTTTTCTTTTCATTTTTTTAATCTCTCCATTCTTTCTTCCTCTTCCCTCCTTTTCTCTTTCTCTCTCTCTCTCTCTCTAGGGTTTCGTTTCTCTCCGATGGAACCGACGACGGATCCGCCACCGGAGTTTCAAAACGGAGGAGAGAAACACGATGAACGGTGCAGCAAGAAGCCGAAGATTGATGATGAATCTGTTGAATTGAAACGAGTGGCGGAGATTGTTTTGGTTTTATCGACGATGTCGACGATGCGAGGCGGAAAGAAACCTACTGATGTTGAGGTTGAGCTTATGAGAGAAGCTCGGAGTAAACTTGCGGTTTTATGTCAGGGAATTGCTCCCAAGGATATTGTTGGTGGTGAAGCTATTGGTTCTGTTATTCAGGATCTTGGTTTGAATGCTAAGGCTGAGGAGAAGAGGTTAGGGTTTCGTATGCCTAATAAGATGTCTATTGCTGAACGCTATTCATTCGCGAAATCAAAGGTATTATTCGACTTCTCAATTTTCGTATAGTTGAATTTGAATGTATTGTATTTGTCGGTTGTTTTGAATAATTGTTTCAATTGATGCATAAGTGAAGTGAAGTGAAGTGACCTTATGTTGTATCGAAAATGGATTATCTATAACAGAGAGATCGATGATTTAAAATAAATTATTTAGATGAGAGACAATGATTGGTTAAGAGAGAGGGCCTGGCTGCCACGTTACGCTACTACAGCGCGCTATTAACAACATAGCACTCATTTTAATCTTAAGTTACCTTTCTTGGGAAAGCACTTTGCGGAGTATGTTGGAAAGAGGATGAATTATGCTAATGTGAAATAGGTTTTTTTTACTTTTGGTTTGTTTGTAAGAGTATTTGTTTGTTGTTTATAGCATGTGTTTATGTTAATTAGGAAGCTCTGCTAAGTGTTTTGAATTTGACGAGTTCATTTCACATTTGATTTCTATTTTTTCTTCGATTTTTTTTTATTTCTAGATGGAGGAAGCAAAGAAATTCTCTGCACCTACTTCTACAACATATACATCTCAGCCCTTGCAAACAAATACCAATGGAATGGTTGACAATCGTGTGCCATCAAATGCTGCTCGAATGTTTACGTCTGATAAATCAAACAACACGGCAGTATCGTCTACAGTTTCCATGATGTCTATTCCACCCCATCTTTCTGCAGGACCTTCTGCAGCATTGCAGTATCAATCAACCAGCAATGAAGTGAGACCGCCCATAGTTTCTGGTGTAATGCCTAACAATCACATGGGAAGAAATCCATCTTCAGTAGTATTGCCTAAAGTTGAAAATCCACAGTTTAAAGTTATTGCAGGATTGAGTGGGGCTCCTTATGTGCTTCAGGTCCAAGGTAATTTCAACAAAGCTTCTCACCAATCCCAAATTCCAAGGGGTGGAAGATTTACATTTACTATTGATAAATTGACTAATAGTACAATATCAATATTTTCTCACTGTATGATCGTTTGATGATGATTTGAAGTTTTGAACACGTGGTGCAGACTTGTACTTTGTTTTGCTGTGATTCTCTTCGTTTTTTTAACTAAATATGATAAAATGATTACATACTGTGGGTTATTATATACATATGGGAGTTTCTTCTATATACGACATTGAATGCAATGCTGCATCAAGAAACCTGAAAGTTCATTTGATTGGTGTATATCTAGGTCCCTATGAAGCCCTGACACGGACACGACACGGACATTGACACGTCGACACGAATAATTTTTTTTTGAAAAGTGATATAATTCAATGTAATTAATTGCAAGTGTCGGTGTCGGACATGACACGCCTAATCTAAGGAGTGTCGGAGCTTCATAGCTAGGTCCTTTTGAGGTGGATATAGTCTCCAAGCAGAAATTGTTCATTGTTTTTGAAAAATTATGAGTTTTAAGTTTTAACTTTCCATGTGGATTTTCTGCTTTAGTTTAGTTTTCGTAATTTGTAATACTTGTAGTCTATTGTATGTTTTTAATAGTATGCATATGAATTGTAGAATGAAATGGAAACTGATTTTGAGAACTTTTCTAAACTGTAGCAAATTCACTGGCAAACCAATCATTGTCGAGTGCTCCTACATGGTCAATACAGACTCAACCTGTGTCATTAGCTAGAAATGTATCAGAAAACAAGGTGCCACCTGCTCATAACTCTGTCAAGGTTGAAGTAACTGGCGGTGCAACCTTACCAAGGGCAGGTCCACAAGTAACAACAGCTCAGAACGTTAGACCATTTATTACTCAAATGGGACCTGGAAATATGTCTAGTATTCACCAGCCATTGCAGGGTGGAAACATGGTTCAACCTCCTCTGATTCCTAGTCACTCTGATATTGCAAAGGTTGTCCAGAAATTGTTACTACCGAAGGTTCCTGAGCATCCCACATGGACTCCTCCATCAAGGGATTACATGAGTAAGACTTTCACATGTCAGGCATGTGAGCTCACTGTCAGTGAGGTTGATTCTGTTCTTATTTGTGATGCTTGTGAAAGGGGATTTCACTTGAAGTGCCTGCAGCCATCGGTCATTAAAGGAATTCATAATAGAGTTGATTGGCACTGCATGAAGTGCTTGAGTTTAAGCGGTGGAAAGCCTTTGCCTCCAAAATATGGCCGTGTGATGAGATCCTCAGTTACATCACCAAGTTTTCCCTCTAATACAGCTGGTATTCAACCACCATCTTCAGAGAAGAAAGCAGAGAACTTAGATTCAAAGGTCAGCCCACAGATGGTTACAACAAATGGAAACTCTGTTCCAACAGTTTCCAGTGCCAATCACAATACTGAGCCGTCATTTGACTCAAATACCCCAGATACGAGAGATATACAAGGTTCCAACATTTCATCTAGCATTGAAACCATTGATGAAAAGACTGATCCAAACATATGTATGAAATCTGCTGCTTGTAGTGCTTCCACTGGCTTGCAGGGTGAAAGTTGTGCTGTACAAATAGACTCAAAGGCTTTGACCTGTAAAGATACTTCAGAATTGACCTGTAAAAATACTTCAGAATCTGAAACTCTTCCTAAACTATCTGAGCCGGTTAAATGTGAAAATTTGCAATCATCACAAGATTCTCAAATTGAGATGGCAGTGTCACAGGACAAAGCTGATATATCATCAGATAGACACGTTAGCAGTAGTTTTACGATTAGTAATCAAAAGGACTCTCAGGGAGGAGAAAATATAACTTATGATACCAACCACAATGACCTAGATGTTGCACAGCCAAATTCTGTCGGAGGTTCTGGAACTAATACTGAAGGTATTCAGCACTCTGCTTTATCTTCAGATAGCTCACATGCTGTAGAATGGATTGGTGATGTTGTACAACTTGTAGATGAGAAAAAGTATTACCAATCTTGCTGCATTGATGGAGTAACATATAGGCTGCAGGGTCATGCTTTTTTCACGTCCAACCATGGCAAATTAACACCTTCTAAACTTCAGGTAAGCAAATTGTCATGCATTCTGTCGTAATCTAGCAGTTGATTATATCATACTTGTATAAATTCACCTATGAAATTGTGAAGGGCATATTAATATAAATAAGACGCGCTTCCTGTTTAGGTGCATTTTACAGTTTACAGTTTCTATTGTGATTTAATTAATTAATTAATTACTTAATAATTGGTTTGTACCCTTGTGCAAAATTGTGTCATTATAAAATTTAAAGAACTTTAAGAAAAATACTTATTCCTTTTTAATTTTCAGTCTATGTGGGAAGATTCCAAAACTGGGGTGAAGTGGGTTAAGGTGACAAAGTGCTACTTTCCTGATGATTTGCCGGGGAATATCGGTCATCCTTGTATATCTGAAGTCAATGAGGTAACTTTTGTTTTTGTACATCTTTATATAAAATTAGTGTGTCTCATCCTTCTTAAATGGGTGCCAATTCATGCTTGCAAGTGTGGAAATTCGTCATTGGTATCTTAGCAATCAGTTTTTCCCTAAAGTTACATTGATTTTGGTCATACACACAGTCACACACTTGTACTCTATAAACAAGTGTTGATTGGTTGTAGTTGTAACTGATGAGATGAGATTTTCTTTCATTTATATCTATGTAAATAGTCTCTATTTTTTTGTATATAAGTCTGGTGCCATTAGGAGAGATCATAGAACAAATTGAATCCCTGTTATTTTTTTGTACAAACACTATTTCTCTATAAATTCTTTTGACGGAGAGTTATTCTCTCAAGGAAATTCAATAACAAATTCCAGTTGCGTTCAGAGCTCACATCTGTTGGGCCAGATGAATTGAATTCCCGGTGTCCCAAACTAGGAGCCCTACTGCCAAGGACAGGGCGTCAGCACTAGTCCCAAATCATATGATGATATATTAATTTCCTTATTTCTTCCTTGTAAGTAATCCCTAGGTTATAGTTTTGACGTAAATAGAAGAGATCATTGTAAGATTTATTCCCTATAATCAAGGATTAATATTATAATTGCACAACTTTATATCTATAAATTCATGTGGCTGTCAGGTTATCTCAACCAATTTCAGTAACAATTGAAGTGCAATCAAATGATAATGCTACACATCTTAATGTAGTTACCATTTTAGAACCATATGTTGCTTGTTATTTTCTTATAGATATGTCTTCTTTTTCTTTGTTGAAGGTTTATGAATCTAATAGTGATAGAATAGAAATGGCTAGCTCTATCCGAGGCCCTTGTGTAGTCCTTCCATACGATAAATTTAAACAAGAAAATGACAGAAGATGTCAATTTGGAAATGAGGCAAGTGCCAGTGTACAGCCTATTTTCCTTTGCAGGTTTGTTTCTTTATCCTTTGTTTTCTGATCAGATTTTGTTTTGTTTTATATTTGCCTGTTTCATCTGCTTTACACATTTTTTCATATACTGAATAAAGACATCAAGTAGCAAGTTTATGTGTAATCTGATATTATAGCAATTACTTGTTATTGAGGGGGTGAGGGTAAAATATAAATAGAGAGAGAAAATTGAGACTGACTACTGAGACATGGAATGATTGTGTTAACCTTGTTTATGTACTCTTTTTCTATGCATAATTTAGTGTTTTTGTAAGTGATTCAGAATACTTTATTTGCCAAATATGAAGCTGCCTGTTTATCGTGGTGTTTTTCCCAATGTTTTGGTTTTTTCCTGTAACTTTTGGAAGTTAAATTTCTTGGGGATATTGTTCTTTGATACTTGAAGTGCTTCGAACAAAAACTATAGGCTTATTGCTTTTGTGCAAATAAATTTGTATCTATGTATTTGAATGTCTTTTGCTGCAACATTGTGCAACCTGATTTGGTGGAAGTTAAAACCATGTGAATTTGGGGTTTCTCTCACATCTTATAGTGGATGGCCACAACTAAAGACTAATTGATATTGTAATGAGTAGAAGCATTTACTTGGTATGTCGCTTTGTGCATTGTTACTTTATGATTACCAAGGTTCTTGGTTAAGGGAAACTTTATGCATAGGATCTATTGCCTACTAACAAGAAATATATTTATAACCATTATTGTCAAAATTGCGAGTAAAATCGTGAAATCCATGGATTTTGCTCACCCTAAACGATTCGTATCCTAAGTAGAAATCCTAAAGTATACAAAATCATGTCTCTCTATCTGAACATCTTCATATTTGGCAGGGTTCATATTTTAGCTATTTTTAGGAAAAATCCAAGTCTCATATTGAAAATAGATAAGATCTAAAAGTAGTTTATATTGTGGCATTCCTCATCTTAGAAGCCACTTTTAAGGGTATGTTAGATCCAGTTAAACACTGGAGATGGCAACAGAGCCAAGCTATTACTCACTAATATATTAGAAGAAAAGTATGATCCCCATTAAAAAGAGTTAAAACCAGAAAATAGTTTATAAAGAGACACCCTTGATCTTACTAGTCGATTTTATTAGGATGAGTTTGGTTCAATCCAAAACTTAGGATTATGTAAATATATAATTATTTATTAGTCATATTTTTTTAATAATTAATGCTTACTTTATTAGGCCGATTAATCACATCTCTTAGGTGGAGCGTAGTCTATATAATCAATCATATTAGGAGTGCTAGGAATAATCTCTTTCCAACGCTCACTTTAACACTCACTCTCTTATTGGCTTAAATCAACGTGGGTCTTGCACTTTGGAAATGCGTGCTACATAAAGTGGTAGGACCCACTTGGATTTCACCCAATAAGAGAGTGTTGAAAAGTGTTCCCGGGACTCTTCTCATATTAGTGCTTATGGTCTTTAAGATATTCAATAATATTTCAGTTTTTTTCCACGGCCATGTTTATTCTTGTTTTGGGAGGGTTCTTACAGTGATTTGGCTTGTTTTGCAGGTGGTTTTATGATGAAATCAAAAAGTCATTTCAACCTGTTATCAGTTGATCAGTCTCGAACGTATGATTTTGTGATTCCTACACATTGCAGTTTTGTGGTGAGTATTTGACTCAGAAATTAGGCTATTGATCTAATGTGATAATAATATGCATTATGCAAACAGTATTAACCTACCGACTAATGTCCTAATGCTTTCAAGCTTTCACCTGTGAGTGAGATAACAGATATGGCATCTGAGAACACCACCAATGGAACCAAAGAACCCAACAAGAAAAAACTAGTACTACTGCTATGTGCATTTATTGAAGCCAAAAGCATGACATAGAAACAGTGAGATTGGGGCCACAATCACAGAATTGAACAGTAAACTCAAACATGAAACAGACTTAGAACAGACTACAGAGAGTGGAAGCTACAAACTAGAGCTCACTTAATTTATTTATTAGAAGTATTTCACATGTACATCAAGTTGTGAACCACTTTTTCTTTATATATTTTCTCCTTTTTCCATCTATCCCCAATTAATGATAGGCGACCTAAGTATGTTCTTAATCTCCCAAAACAAAACACGGCAATTATTGCTCGGTATTTCTCTTTTGAAAATGGTTGCAACAATTATATCCTATGTTGTGGATCTAAAGTAATGTTAATTTAAGCTTTAATGGTAATAACATCAGATAAGGTAGTGAGCCAAACAAATTAAAGCACACATAATGTGAGTTATAACTTATATACCTCAAACTAGTCAGTTTATGAATATCTTGTTACTTTCTGTGCAGATGCAGGTATTTGGATGGTTTCAAATGGGTTTTTTTTTTGTCTCGAATGTATAATTTAACATAAGATACATGTGAGACCCATTTCAAATCGCGTGTAGCAGCAGCACTGACTTGTTCAATAATGCAGCTGGGGAGCACAAATTGCATTTATGTTATATATGTAGCTGTAGCTGTGACTGCTTAGTTTAGTTTTAAGCTATATTAGTGCTGTTCTTCATAGATATTCATTTTGTATAATTCTTTTTTGGTGTACGCAGGCTATTTAGGCCCGCTGATCACACATTTATCTTTAAAATTAGATTATCGTAGTCCTCTTAGTTTTGGTCGGGTTGTATAATATTTGGTTTGTACAAATATCTATTCTAGAAAAGCATATCCATGGGAATTTTGTTGATCATTGAACACCCATTCAATCAACATTAATGCTTTTTCTAGCTAGGACCATACCAAGTAATGCATGAGATTTTTATGAATTGTTCTGGCTGAGCCTGAGCATAATGTTATTTGAATAACCATCAAATATTTATTCATCTTCATGATCATAATAAATGTTATATTTTTCTGAAGAATGAGGATACATTGTTATCAAGGAAATTACTGTTTTAAGTTTACAAATAATTTAGTCTATGAAGATATGCCTTAGTTGGTAAAGTTTAGTTTTAATAATAAATAAACTTGATTGAATTGCCAACGAGGAAACTACTAATACAAAAACTCTCATTAGTTGTGTAATGTGTTGTGTCTGCAATCGATATATGTAAAAAGCACAAGTTTTCCATTATTTTTCATATCTAATTCAGCTCTAGCTTTTTTTTGAAGGATAATTCAGCTCTAGATAGCTTTAACTTTATATACCACTTTGTTTGTATAATAATGTTGTCTTGTCCGAATCACTTCATAATTTTTTTCTTTCCCTGATCCTTTTGTAGTATTATAAATCCACATGGCCCATAGTATGTAGCATTGGAAATGGATGAAGCATATACTTATATAATTGTTGTTTGTCGAATATTATTAATAAGCAGAAAATTTCAACTCCTAAATTTCATGCACATATCTTTCCCAATATCATTGAATTTGAGATCTGAAGAAATGTTGTAGTAATGTACTACAGACAGATAATAATTGATGGTTGCTTGCTTCAATTTGAAATCAACTTCTTGATCAGATGAACTCCTACCATCATGTCAAATAAACCTATCAACTTTATAATTTGATACACATGTCAATTGGAACCTCAATTTCATCATACTTTTGTATCTTCAGTATTTATATATACTCATTTTGTCTGGTACCTGGGGATCAATCTCAGCAATGTTAGCCAAACAGTTTGTTGAAAAATCAATGCACTAAATCTAGATATATAGATACATAGATATAACTTAACTAGAACTATGACCCGTGCGATCGCACGGGTCTTATAAATTATAATGTCTAACAATGAAGTACTTTTATTTAGAATTACAATGAAAACAAAAAACAATCAAACAAAGTTGTATTTGTACAACTTTAAGGGGCTACATACAATTATTAGATACAAATACGCAGAAAATAAAAATTAGATTAAAATCAAATACTTTTTCTAACAACAATCAATTTGGTATTGTCAAAGCTTGACTAAGCCTTTTCCCTTATTATACTAAAAAAATGAGGGATTTTTATGTCAAAAAATAAATAAATAAAAATGAGGGAATTTAATAAATAATTAAGAAATAAAATTAATACATCGCACATTCAATACATCTTAAAGCAAAGTCCAATGTTTAAGAAGTAAAATTAAGAAATTATTACAAATCCAACGTTTTTCATAATATCTCAAAGCAATTTATCAAATTCTAGCAGAAACTCTACCAATGATAATAACAAAGTGCACCAACAAATATTTTGGCAACAACCAATGCATTAAAGTGGGCAACTATATTTCACAAATTGATTTTCAAACATTTTGGAATTAACAATTTTTAGTGGATTGACTAATAATTACTATTAGTTGAATTGACATTGTAAGTAGGAATACAATTAATAATAAGAAATGAGAGGGAAGTTTTAGGGTTAATTGTTACTTGAATATTAAGCATCGTAACAAACATATATAATAAAAGATAAATAGGCAAAGCCTATATATAATATACTATACCTAAGTTAAGTACCTAACTAATAAATAATCGGTGAAAACATCAAAAATTTCTAACTTAATTGGCAGAAAAGCCGAAGTTGCTAGGTCAGAAGTTCGTAATTTGAGTTTGAATCCCAATCATTTCATTTTATATGTGTAAGTTTCTAATGACTTATCATTTCATTTATGTAGCACAAAAATTGTCATGTGAAAACAAAACATACTGTACACTATTCTTTTTCGTGACAAACCATGCACTCTATAGTTTATTGTCTCAAAAGTTTAATACAAATAACTACCCTGATTTAATAATTCTGGGAAAGTTGTTCCTTTCTAGAGTTACAGAACGAGTATTTTAGATGGTATCTTTCAAAATTTGTACTATACTAATGCATGATGTTACTGATTTATTAATCATTTGAATATTATTCTTACTGTATTTTTTGTTCCAAAATGATATACTAAACACTAACGATCCATTCATAGCCTTTGATTTTCTAGAATGTGAGAGTTATTATTTAGAATGTGATTGAGGTTTGGAGGTGAGACTTGAGAGTATAGTGTGGTCAGTATTAGTACTAGAATAAAAAATGCCTAACATTTTTTAAATATTCATGCTTATAAGCCCAATAATTTGTAAACTTAGAATTTTGTGACTAAAATTAATGAAAAATAATTTAGTCCATTAAACTACACATAACTTATTTAACTATATATTCATTTTTACAGTAATTACATAACCTATGTAATTGTAAAGAAAATAATTTCGTGCTTCAAAAATATGTCAAGCACTCTAAAACATACTCAAGATTGCAATTTTTCTTTGAAATTTAGGTCTAGATACCTTTTCTTTGAAGCAATTAGACCTAGATGCCTATAGTATAACAACCACGTAATTACTACGTTTCTTTCAAAAATTAAATGTCTCAACTCTCAACTTTCCACTAGCTCAACTAGCTAGCTAGGATAGTCTTCAAGTCCTCCCAAACATGTATTTCTCCGTAACATAACATATGTTTATCTTTTGTTATGAGTGGGACATAAGAGAAAATTTGTTCATAGTTTACGATCACGTTGTTCTGTCTTCGTGAATATAACTCAGTTGACAGAGATATTTTATATTATATACAGATATTGGAATTTGAATCCTCAATTCTAGTACGCAAATTGTAACAACTTCACTAGGTTATCAGACAAAAAATGATCACATTGGTTCTACTTTAATTTCATTAATAGGCCATATTACATCTTAATATTAGTTCTTTTAAATGGTTTTAATTTTATCGAAAATAAAGTATTATGGTTGACTTTGTAAAAGCACTAGCAAGACCAACTATTTCTCTTTAAATATAGGTTTAAAGATTCTAGAAATATTAAAGCACAAAACATCTAAGATAGCAAGCACATTCATATTACAAACTTTTGTTATAAAGTATGAGGGGCCTCATTCACATGTCTCCAAAGACTAGAGGGTGTCGCACAAGAAAAACTAAATTGTTAGAAACCATTCGACAAATTTAAAGTATATATGAAAAAGTGAAAATAAATTAACATCTTTTGACCATGCCACCATATACTTCAATTCCTTTTTAATGGCTAAAAGTCTATTTTGTTGAATGACCATATTTAGTAACAACGGTATTCCACACCATCATAACATTTTAGGTTCCACCATGAAAATTTGAGTTGTGTTGATTATTGACCCACTAATTAATCAAATGTCAAATGTCAATTGATATATTGAGTTGAATTAGAATATAAGTATGTAAGGATTATGAGTAATTTATCCAACCACTAACAATGATTTTTGAATTCTTTTTAATGGAAACAATTAACCCTCAAAAAGTAGGGTGTGAGACACATTAGAAGAATTTCACTTTCTCCTGAAAAAGTAAATGATCAGTGATTTATTGTATTGACCATATATTAACTTTTTGACGAATTTCTTTCCCATATACTACCAACCAAAGGACTTGTGTGAGTATTTCAAAAAATTTATGCAATTCTATGATTTAGTAGCTTTACTAAAAACCTAGCTTCCAACAGTCAAAAAATAAAAAACCTATAGCTTCCAATTAAACCTTTTGCTTTTTGCAAAAAAGTTAACCGCCTTATTATTTTTTTTGGTAAATCTTCCGCGCGCAATTGCAGAGACTAATCTGCTCGAGGTAACTGAGATCCATTTAAGAGGTTGACCTCTCCCAACAAATGCTTCTCCATACGCACCAGCTAGGAATCGAACCCAAGACCAAATGGTTAAGGGGCCCAAACATCTACCACTTGTGCCACACTATGTTGGTGTTAACCGCCCTTTTATATTAATAACAAAAAAAGAAAATAAAAATAGCAAGAGCCAAGAGGAGTAGTACTAACAACACACCCAGCTCTCATACACAAATATATTAATAGTATACTGTATACACTTTCTTTTATTGATTAAGTTTGTATGGGATTCTATAATAATAAAATAATAATAATAATAATAATAATAATAATAATGTTTCATGAGTTTAGCTCAAATGGTTGGACATATTGTACGAAAGTGCAGTGCGGGAATCTGAGTTTAAACTCAGATACACCCATTTATTCACCTTTAGGGGTAATTTTCTAGCCACTAGACTACCTTATTATTAGAAAACACATTTAATTAGTACTCCTTGTTTACTTGTGTTTTTTTTTTTTTTACTAATTTAGCTAGGTACAAACCGATGAACCCTTGATTTCTGGGGTGAGATAGACTTTTTTTGGAGTTATTCTGGGATGATGACTTAACAAACCATGAAATAATTAACCATCATTTGGCTTTTAATGGGTTAATTTGACTTTCTTATATTAATTAATGGTTTTATAATAATAAAGCCCCACATAACCGACAAAAAACCCATTGTGTCACCTTCTTTATTTTTTTCACCAATTGACTAGGCAGTTAGTTGATTGTCCCTTATAATCCGTATCATTACTCTAATACTAATTTTCAAAACATTAACCATAAAGCTCTTTAACATTAAAATATCTTAGCATAAGCTTAATTATAAGAGTAATTATATAGCATTGATCCATTGAGCAAATGTTCTTTTATTTTTACAATCAACAAAGGTTATGATTAAAATCTTTGTATAACACTAAGTTATGATTTAGGTCTTTCTTTTGTAGATTGTATTGTATCTATTGCCAAAAAAAAAGAAGCAAATATTCTAAGGAGTTTTCTAACCTGTGCAACATTACACAGGTAATTTAATGTACCACTTTATGTGTTATACGAGGATCAATTAATTGCATTTTAGTAAAAATTGTTTTTTTCTCTTTCTTCCATTCATTTCTCTCTTCTCTCCAACTCTTATCAGCATAAAATCACCGCCCAGATCTGAGAGAGAAGAAAAAAACGCAGATCTTTTGTTGGTGGTGGTGTTAAATTATAGAAAATTTCTAAATGTTCTCAATCAATTTCTGTCTTCTCTGTCACTCTGCTGGATTTTCTTTCTCGCCGATCAAGCACCCACTGCCACCGCACCGGCATCGTTCTCACCGCCCAGATCTGAGAACACAATGGTCGGAGAAAGAAGAAAATGCAAATTGCAGAGAGTTCATCGGAGAAGAAGAAGGTGATATGCGAGTTGATTGAGGAAGGTGGTGGTGAGATGTGAGTCCGTCGGAGTATGTGGTGATGAGAATTGCAGCAAAATGGGGAGAATAGGAAGTTGCAGAGAAGAATTAGAAGATGCAGCAAAATGATAATTATTATTTGAACATCACAAATTGATAAAGAAAAACAATTTTACTATGCTAACTAATTTTTATGATTCAACACAAACCATGTATTATTGTCGTTCTACAAAGCATAGTGACGGAGAGAGAAGTGCACAGGGAATGAGACGATGAGTTGAAAAGAAGAGAGAGAAAATACGGTAAATAATTGTAGTCATTAAATAGATTTGGAAAAACACATAAAAATATGCATTTATTACTCCTTTATCCTGTGCAATGTTGCACAGGTTAGACAAATCCATATTCTAATAACTGAATAACTTTGCAAATTGCCATGTACAAATTTGTTAGCAAAAATAAATAAGTTATTTGATGCTTCTCTCACCCTAATTAATTAGGTAATTTTTTACACAGTGTTAAAATGTAAGATATTTCTTACCAAAAAAAAAGTAAGATATTCTCACCTCACCCACGTTTAATTCATTAATTTATTATTCTCCAGTTGTATTTAAGGCCCAATTTATGTGCTTTTAACTTTTTTGGGGTTTACGTGTATATTTTTCTTTTTTCCATTTGCAAAGTTAATTAACTAATTACTCCATAACAATTAACAAGTAGTATTATACATTTATACGCTTGTTAGCCTTTTGTGTCTAAAATTATCCAACTTGGTAAACAAAATTACACAATATAGTTCTTCATTTTGTGGCCATGGTTTCTCAATCTAACCTAAAGTAATAATATTTCCTATATTAACCAATACTAAAAAAGACAAAAAAAAAAAAAAAGTTTTGCCTTCTCCTCTACACCTCTATATATATAAACTCTTGGGTTTTCCTATCTTACACAAACATATATACCACTTTTTTCATATAATATTCTTATATATTCATTCTCACATCACTAAAATACTAATTCAAATATGGCTCCTATGGAAGAAAATGTTGTTGTCTCTAATTTGGAGCTTGAGAAGTTGCTTAGCATGAAAGGAGGCAAAGGAGAAGCTAGCTATGCCAACAATTCCCAAGCACAGGTTCATTAATTAATTTTATTATTTCCATTTCTAATAAATATCTAATATCATCACTAGAAAAAGTATAATCAGCATCGAAAATCATCTAGAACAAATGAAACTCATCTTCAATTTTCTCGTGACATGATTTAGTGATGAAACTAAAGAGATATTTCAGGTCTTCCTCTTTTTTTTTTTATAAGTAAAGATTGAATTGTAAAGAGCACTAGGAGTACTCAACCTTTACAATTCAGAGCTTCCTCTTTAAATTTCTATCACTAGCTAATTTTTTTTTTGTAGTGATACTAATTATTCATATAGATACTTGCACCCTCAAAGTATTTAAGCTTTAATTATATTAATTAATACAACTTATAGATTGATATATAACTAGTATATATATGCAGGCCATACATGCCAAGTCTATGATTCACTTTTTGAGAGAAACCCTAGATAAAGTTAAGCTAAATATTGATGGTGGTGACAAGGCTTTTGTGGTTGCTGATTTAGGATGTTCATGTGGAAGTAACACCATTAATGTGGTTAATGTGATAATTAATCACATCATTAAGCGCTATGAAGCTTTAGGTTGCAACCCACCTGAATTTTCAGCCTTTTTCTCTGACCTTCCTAGCAATGACTTCAACACTCTCTTTCAACTCCTTCCTCCACTTGCAACCTATGGTGTTAGCATGGAAGAATGCTTAGCTAATGATAACCAAAGGTCCTACTTTGCCGCCGGAGTTCCCGGTTCGTTTTATCGGAGACTTTTTCCGACTAAGTCTGTAGATGTTTTCCACTCTGCCTTCTCTTTGCATTGGTTATCTAAGGTAAACTCTATTAACTTGTCTTGTTATTATAAATGTTTCTTTAATTAACCATTTAAATTAGTTTTTCACAATAGTATATACTTTGTGACAAAGGAGTTAGAAATTATTTAATCAAAAAAAAAAAAGGAGTTAGAAATTAAAGGATTTTATATATCTTGTGTGTCATTAATTTGGGTTGCTAATTTTATTCATTTGAATAACTATTTTTTTTTTGTTTAACTCGATCAGTTGATAGCTAGTGACACTGCACGCAATGTTCGAATGTTAACCCTTGAATATAAAATGTTATGTTCTTATCAACCGAATTAAGCTCACGGGGACTGTTAATTACATTATTATTTCGTTTGTTAGTTAATAATAATCTTCAATAATAAGGCATCTATATTTCTTCACTTTTATTCCTAAGATTCATCAACTGATTTATTTTATTTAATTTTCTATTGCAACAACCTATAGACTATAGACTAGAGTGCTTAATTTTTTTTGGTAGTAGAGTTCTTAAATTATTATTACATATATAAAACAATACAGTAATAATTTCAAATAATTCTATATGACCAATTGGCCGTTGTTTCTTTATCATTCATTTTTACCCGTGATCTTTTATAAAACATTTCTATTTGAATTCTAAAATATTTTTTTAGAATATGTTTATCTATTAGAATTACCAACTTTAAATATACCATAAAAATAAAAAGAATTCCAACTTTAAGGTACTAATTTATTTTGTGTGGTAAAAATGAATAAAAAAAAAACTTGAAATTAATTTAAAATAATATATTAAAAGTCATTGAGATGAGATTAATTTAATATTACATTTTTTCTTGAGTAATATTAGTAGTAATTCACACCCGTACCTAAAGTAAACTATCAAAAATTCAACATTCAAGATTCTGTATTAGTAAAAAAACAAACAAACAAAGATTCTGTAATTTCTTCTTCTACAAAATTGAAATATAATAGTACTAACTAAATCTACTACTACAAAATACTCCCTCCGTCCCTTAATATAAGACCCCTTTTGACTAAATTTTATTATTCATCTATCATGTTTTGACCGTATTTTTCTAATAATATATAAATGTAAATATTAGCATATAAGATCTTGTTTGATTTGTTTTGATGAGTATTTTCAAGATATCAAATTTTTATAATTTTTACTGCTAGATAATTAAAGATATTAGCGATTAAAATTGTGCATTGACGTACATGCAATGATCAAAAAATGTGTTATAATTATGGACGGAGGGAGTAAAAGGAACATATGATATAGGATTTGCCTTCTCCCGAGGTCAATATAGTAAAACCGTTATAATTTTGAAATTAATGCTACTCTCCAAAGATAAGTCTTAATTTATATAGATATGGTCAAAAGGTGAATGCAACAAATTCATGATCAGTTGAAAAAAGGACCACGTTTCAGGGAAACAATAACGTGTTTGAACAGTACTAGCTAGTTTTCAATACATGCATAGTAAGCACATAATATATGGTCTTATTATTATTCAACTTTCATGCACCTTAGAATTTATAACATTTTTTATTATGAGACATGCATTCAGAACTTTTTTTTAGAGTGTATTAGATACTATGGTCCAAAAGAGTTTCATACATGATGGACCCAACTTCTTTTTCTACAAGTTATCATGATTATTAAAAGTTTATTAACTTTTTTTCTTCTAAGTCGTATTTAATTGTTGGGAGCTTGATGTATATCTTTAGACTTTAAAAGCATAATTTTTATTGGATTTGGAAATACTATATTTTGACTTTTAAAACCAAGAATGAATGGTTTTTAGGACAATTAGTTCTCCTTTTCAAAAAAAATAGAAAGAACAAATAGTTCTATATATTAAGTTGTTTATGCGTCCTTAAACTACATGTTTATATTTGTCTTAATTGCAATAAGAGATTCTAAGAATTCACATTTAACAACACAAATTAAGCAGTCCATCCCAACAATTTTTATGTACGTAGATGAAATGACAAAATCATTGGAAATTCACAGATAAAATGAAGGATAGTTCGAATTCTAGTCATATACGTCCGACCTAGTAATTTCAAAATTTTCTTTCGATTGAGCTAGAACTTATGGACTATCTCAACATTTTTTTATTAGCATGTTATTGATATATGAAGTTTTTACAATGATTAATATTCGTAAAAAAATATGTGTAACACATAAAATAAATTCTCTTTTCCGAATCACATTTTCTATAGAGATAAAAGTCAAAGATCAAACTCATAACTATTTACTTAAGAAGCACAAGGCTCTTACTACTTATATCAATTCCTATTTGATAGCCTAATCCAACACTTACTAAGATGCATGTCATTCACAAACAAAAATAAAAAAAGATTTTTTATTGTTAATAGTAATAATATTTTGAAATTTGAGTTTTCTTGCTTTTTAAGATGCATGATATTTTAATTAAGTATGTCAATAACAAATTTGTTTATGCTTGTAAGAAAATTTATTTAGCTTTAAATTTTTTTCCTTTCAAAATTTCTCCACCAATTGGATTCTCTCCTCACAATCGAATTAAACGGTTCTCACTTTTTTTCTCTTTCAAAATTTTCCCTCTAATTTTGCATACTTTTGGACCCTCCCTGCTGCAGATACCAGAATCAGTGTTGGACAAGAAATCAATTGCATACAACAAAGGGAAGGTGTTTATCCATGGTGCAAATGAGAGCACAGCCAATGCTTATAAGAGACAATTCAAAACAGATTTGGCAGGCTTCTTGAGTGCAAGGTCAGTGGAAATGAAGAGAGAGGGGTCCATGTTCTTAGTTTGTTTGGGTAGAACTTCTGTGGACCCAACTGAACAAGGTGGTGCTGGTGTTCTTTTTGGGACCCATTTTCAAGATGCTTGGGATGACCTTGTCCAAGAGGTACTCATAATTGCTTACATTTTTATGCATGCTTTGTATTATGTAAACACAATTATTACAATTAAGTAATGTTTACATTGCTCATGAATTTGATAAAATCATAGTATATCACTGTAATTGTAGCAAAAGTTATATTAGAGTTTCAACATAATCACGGTATTTATGATTTTGTCAAACTCGCACGTAATATTTTTTAAAATTCGCAACTAGTTCGAACATGCACTAACAATATTTTGATCATTGAATGTTGAAATAGGATGTCTTTTCTATACTCAAAAGAAATGTGCTTTCAAAAATTGTCCTCTGCCATGTCTTTAATTCATCTAATATGATAAGATCAAACTAATGAAAAGAAAAAAAAATAGTATTCTTTAGCTTTGTTTTGACATTAAAAGTGAAAACCTTGATAAGTTTATTGGCAATTGAGTGCTATGAGCAGTAATATGTTTGCAACTTGTGTTTTGTATAATGATCAATTGCTTCCTTAAAGCTCTTATGACTATTAAAGCATATGATGTTTATTTTTTTTATGCATTGAAATTTAAATGTAGATAATGGATTTGATGCAAATGAAATCATAATGTAAATGGCAGGGATTAATTAGCTCTACAAAAAGAGACAGCTTCAACATTCCAGTTTATGCACCAAGCTTGCAAGATTTCAAGGAAGTAGTTGAAGCAAATGGTTCATTTGTGATAAACAAGCTTGAGGTATTCAAAGGAGGAAGTCCCCTTGTGTTGAACAAACAAGATGATGCTAATGAAGTAGGAAGGGCTCTAGCCAATAGCTGCAGGACTGTGTGTGGTGTCCTTGTTGATGCTCACATTGGTGATAACCTAAGTGAGGAGCTCTTCCTTAGAGTGGAGCGTCGAGCCGCTAATAGCGCTAAGAAGCTTTTGGAGAAACTACAGTTCTTTCACATAGTTGCATCTCTTTCTTTTGCTCATTGAGAAAAAGAAAAGTATGTTATTGTCCACAAAAATCCTCGTCGATTGTATACTGATTTCTAATACTATTTTCCTATTTTATAATACATCAACGGTTATTAGAAGTTGGTTTACGATAGATTGAGCGAGCCTCATGTGGACTACAATATGCATAATATCACAAGAAGAAAAAAAACACTTGAAGATGACAACGACTACTTTTTCCAAATCCCTTACTTTTTGCATGTGTTGAGTTACCCTATCTTTGAAATCAAATTACACAAAAAATAGGTTCAAAATTTTTAGCGTCGTGTTTTTTGACTGGATCCTCTTCGGCCTGCAGTATCATCATCTACAGCTGTAGAGGATCCAATTGGTTTGTTTTCTCCCCTATTTTGTGTATTGTTTGTGTTATATACTGTTGACTATAACTACTTTTTAGTGTCAATATATTGTGAAAGTTGTATGAATTTTGTAACTTATTTGTTATGCCTTTTGTACCTAACAAGCTATGAGATGTTTGATTGGATACACCATTATTTGATATAAGTCTCAATATTGTACTTTCTTTTTGTCCTCATCAAATCAATTGTACACTTTTTTTTTATATGAGTTGACCAATCTTGAACCTTAAAATCAAATCAAAGTGGATACAAAATTCAGAAGAAAGAAACTAATTAATGTACTAAAACTCATTTTTCAAATCTCACTTATGATGGATACAAAATGATAACATCAGAAACTTCTGGTAGCCTAAAGCTAACACTTTTCTTCACCTCATTACTTTGTCTTCTACTCAATGACTTCAACAACCTCATTTCTTTTGCATCAATTTTTTCATTTTTCAAAAGTTTCTTTGAAGAGAAACTGTAATACTCTGAGGACAAAATAGAAAAATCATCATCAACACCATCCAAAACCAAGAGTTGCTCCAAAGACAAACTATATACTCTATAATCAGAAAGATAAGCATTTTTTCTAGCAAAATTTTCATCATTGAAATTACCATCTTTTTGTATTATTGGTGAATTAAGAAACCACTCCTCTAATGTAATTAATTTGAGCTTCATTCCCTCTTTTTTCTTGTTCTGACTTTTGTTCTTTCTCAATAAGCAAGTTTGATTGACATCTTTAACAATGCATGCTTTTGAACTAACCTTTTCATCATGAACAAAATGAGTGTTATAACAATAAGAGAATGAAAATTTAATTCTCATTATGTTTGTTTCCTTGCTACACAAGGAAAGGAAAAGTGAGAATTATGGTATGAAGTTATGCTACTAATACTATATAGGATGCATTAGAGACGGATTCTCCAAGAGATAAAGGTGTTACATTTGTTGTTAATATCTCAACTATAGTAACTAGGGAACATTATCTAAGACGGCTATGTCATTATGTTTTGAATTTTGTTCCAAACTATATGCCAAAATCCTATTTCATAGTACTTATGTTGGCAAATTCTTGGCGCACACACACGAATGTGCCAAAAATTTGTCAAGGTAAATAGTATGAACCAGAAAACTTCTACATATTGTTAGGTAGTAAATCATCATATTGTCGATTATTAACCGCCATAGTCGATCATTGGACGAATGTGATAATTTTGTATTACGACATTATTATGTTTATATATATAATTTATTTCATTTTTATAGATCTTTGCAACTTGCAAGAATTTGAATGAATTAAAACTTAATGCACACATAGGTGTTTGTGTGACCAATTCATTTTTTTATATTAAATAATTAGAAAAAATGTCTAAATAGTCAAGAAAGTCCTAAAACAAAGATAACAGTATAATTCGTGCAAGAGTTTATGGAATATCCATAAGAGTGATCATGATGAATCCATGATACATGAATATCCAAGTTGGAGACAGCATCATAATCAATGTTGGAATGAGGTGAAGACAATATTGCAAGGCCAATAAGATAAACACTTCAAAAGTTCAAATAGTATATCATTAAAGCCAAAGTCATGATACTCAAATTAAAGAGAGAAACTTCACTTAAACAATGTCGAGCCCTCGAATTAATAGGATCATTGGGTCTTTAACTGTTCTTTTGTCACCATTGAGCTGAGAACCAATAAAATCACCCTTTAAATAAAACTCAGAAAATGACATCCATTGATTCCATTCTCATAGTCAATAGTATGAGTTTATGCTAATTAAGCTCTATTAATTTCAAAAATATCAGATGACACTTTATGTTAATTAGTATTTGAATAAATATTTAGATTTTAATATATCCAACATTATTCATTAGGGATGACAAAATGAGTTAGCCCCACCATGTTAACCCACTTTATGTAGTGGGGGGGGGGGTGTATTGTGAAAACAAATATAAAAGGCCAAAATGTAGCAGAAGGAATAGCTAGCCCAAAAAGAAAAAGGGCCGGAAATGAGCATTGTGCCAACAATTGGGCCATTAAAACATTGTACTTTCTTTTGTTCAATTGTTCCCCTAATACTTTATTATCCTCTGAATCTACATTTTTGGCAATCCTAATGAAGTTCGGAAATTTTTTCAATCGGGACGTAGATCCCAAACTAAGATTCAGAATTTATAACTCGAAGTTTGTGCAGAGTTTTGGGGTATAGATACAATTTCGAGATTTAGAACATGAAGTAAGGGCAAAACCCTGCACAAACTTCGGGTTCTATATCCCGAAACAGTAATTCAGAGTTTTAGGGGGATTAGAGAAGTGTGGGGGTGAGGAAGAGAAATTTTCTGAAGTTTGGGATGTATTTATCGAAAAAAAATTGTTAAAAATAATAGCATGGACAAAAATATGTTATGGACAAAAATAATAGCATGGACAAAAGAAAACAAAGAGTTTTCAAAATAAAATTGATGAGTCCTTACCTCAATTACTAGACAAGATCAAACTTTACTTATATCAGATTATCAGCGATGTTATGAAACAAACATTATCTAGTTTCAAACTATCATCGGAGGTGGTCGAACCCACTTACCTATTTGGGCATGGACTAATTTTGTTTTCCATATTATTTATTTGTGTAACTCTTTTGTAAACTTTTGATGTCTATCTCAATACACTTTATACCGAAGAGACATCTCAGATAAGTTAATTTTAATATATATCTCATTTGAACTTGTTAATAAAAATAAAAATAAAACTTTATTAGCATGGCAAAAATATAAAAGAGGGATAATGGAGTATAGTATTGGGAGCAGAGAATTTTTGGAAATATATACTTGTATAAGAAGTTATTGTGATGGTCCTACAAGTACAAATATATAATTCAGCTCAATTGGTATCTTCCATTTTGAAAAATCGAAAAGACTTAATATAGAAAATAAGCAAACAAATAGAGGTGAGTATTACATATTTACATTTATCATAAACTTTTGTCGTTTGACATCCTATAATAATAACATTTGTTACATTTATCAGCGGCTTTTGTTGTTTTTTCTCATCCTCTATGATATGTTATTGTTGAATATGCAAATTATATTTTGTTTGTTCTATCATTTGTGTTTGGGTGTGTTGGTGAGGGAGAGATACCTTACTGAAAAGTTTGGTTGACTTTGTGGTAGCGGAAGAAGAAAAAGAAGAACTATTTACTGACGAGATGTTGGTTGAGGACTCATATTGATGGAGATGGAGAGCTGTTGGCCTCTCCTTAAATAATTACTCATTTAGAAAACATCTTAGAATTTGAGTTGGACTATATATGCAATTATAATTGCAAAAAACAATTTATGTTTGTTTCTAGAATTATTTCTCATTATTTTTAAGGTGAGCTAGAATTTCACATGTTTATGTTTACTAAATGTAATGTCCATGCTAAATATAATTTCCCATTATTTCAACACTAGGATGAGTACAAACACCATCTCACAATTGACTAATAATAAAATGGTTAAATAATTGTTTTGTTCTCTTAACTAATTTGTTGATTTCATACTTAATGTCCATACTAAATTGTTGTTATGTTTAAATCCCTTAATTGTATTCCATCTATTAAGTTGGTCCTTTTGTTAACTCTTAACCTCAAATATTTAAAGTTTAAACTAGACACCTAAGTCTTTGTTAATTTTTTAAAATTTTAGCCATTGATGTTTTTGTCAAAAGAGAAACTCATTGGATCTTATCTATCTATCTAATAGTGAATCACTAACACCTAATCTTATTTTGTTTTTGTTCATCTTCCCTCCTTTTGACAATTTGAGATTCAATCTCAGAATTTATTTGAGATTGAATCAATATAAATAATTTATATTTAATATATGAAATATATGAGAGAAAAAAAAATATGAGCAAGTTTGATTAATAAGTTTTATAGTTATAATAGAAGTCTTAAAACATTATTAGCCTTACTGATATTGAATCAATATGATATGGCTACACGTATAATTAAGGCTGTACTTGGTAAAAAGCATATATATGATAATGATAAGACAATTTTTTACTTTTTATTAAGGAAGTATAAGGTTCCATTTTATTTATTTTTAAGAAACCGCACCTAAATTGAGTTTAGACAAAAAATCCATTGATAGAAAATGAAAATAAAAATATTCCAGATAGACTCGTAACCCCAAAGAAATAGACACTCCAGGCAGATTTTATGATTTTCATTCAAAGTCATGTTTATGTTTATTGAAATTTTCACGCTTTAATGCACAATGAATATCATCTATTACAAAACAAAACACCATGTATACCAACACCAATTTTTACATAAAATATTACTGGCCAACTGATGGATTTGTCAGCAACTCGAGGGATTTCTTCAAGTAGTCTACTGCAATTGAGACGTCGTCAAATGCCAGTGCCCCAACAGCAAATCTTGCAGCCTTGTGTGCCTCTGCTATTCTTTCAGGTGCTGGCTGGTAGCTACTGTCATACTGGTATGATTGAGTTGTTGGCTTGGGTTCTGAGGCAGTTCCATTTCTGCTGCTGGAACTGTTTTGGGCACTTGAGGGTTGATTTGTAGTCAGAGGAGCTGACTGGGAAGAATATGAAGCATCGGGCCCTTGATAATAAGTATGGTTTACCGGTACTGATGGTAGGCTGCTTTCTGTAAAACTTGGATAAGATTGAAAATGGGGAAGAGAGTAAGGAGCAGGAGTTTCATGAGAAGGGTAATTTGGACCTAAATTTTGTGACTGATCTGGTGAGTATTGCTGGTGGTTGTAGTGCTCAGAGTAAGAATTGTCTGATCTGGCAGGTGGAGGATGATGGTAATCTTGGGAAGGTTGAGGCGGTTGATAATCTTGGGAAGGTGGTGGAGGATGGTAATCGTGGGAAGGTGGGGGAGGATGGTAATCTTGGGAAGGTGGGGGAGGATGGTAATCCTGGGAAGGTGGAGGAGGAGGATAATCTTGGGAAGGTGCAGAAGAATGATAATCACGGGAAGGTGGTGGATGATGATAATCCTGGGAAGATGGAGGAGGATGGTAGTCTTGAGAAGGATAACCTCCGGGTGTATAAGAGTGAGATGATGGAGAAGCAGTTGAAGAATGCTTATTATCATCTACCCTGTCAGGAAACTGCAAAGATGGTGGAATGTTAGCAGAATTCTGATCATTAAGAGTATCATGGAATTTAGGTACAGGAGGAATGCTCGGCAAATTCTGGTAGTTGGCAGGGTTATGATAATTTTGTGTTGAGTCAGATTCAGATCCAGCACTAGAAGCAGAAGTTTCCGTAGTATCCTGCAAGAATAAACAGCTGAAAGTTAATTGTTTATATTTATTAATCTATCTATTTATTTATATGCACTGATCAATCTCAGACCACATCTGGTTGAGTTTCGAATCGTACATATCTATTACTAGGAGAACTAAATGGAACTGAGAGGTCCTCGTCACCAGCAGGCGGACCAGCCATGGGCTTCCTTCCTTCTTTCAAAGCCTTTCTTATATCAGCTGCTTTCCATGCTGCATATTTCTGTTTCTGCTCCAGCTGCAAAACAAACACAAAGAAGTATTAAAAATACAATTACACAAAGGTATATTATTGCCCCAAGTCGTTGCCACATAAGAAAGGTTGGCAAGAACCGTGCAAAAGCAGTTTAGACATGCTTAAAAAAGAAAGGTTCAATGCATTGAAGTACACACATCAGGCTGAACAGGTCCAAATTGATTAAGAATCTCAAAAAATATGCTCGCGGCGTAAAATGTTTTTGCCGTGTTCCTGCAAAAGGTCAGAAATATATGTTAAAAATTATCATAGATAAAAAGTTAATATCAAAGCAAGTTATGTTCTAAATAGTAGGCATAACAAAGGAAAATGTAACATCTGCATTTAAAAAAAGCAATTTAACATACAAATCAGCTCTTCCAGCACGATCTTGCTTGTCTGCTTTCCCAAACACATTCAACGCAAATCCCTCAAGATATAAATTATCTTCAGGTCCCACCTGGGTTGACTTCTTATCCTATAATAACGGTAATACAAAGAAAGATAGTTTTATAAACAAATCAAGGATTCAATTAAATAAAATTTTACAAACATAACCAATCAAATCATGACAGCCCCTGAAATTAGATGTTTATATAATTGAGGATCCAATCAAATTATACCTGCCCCCTCAACATTAAACAATCAAGCAACGGAACTGGATAAAAAAAGGGTGATGGTGCACACATTTTGTAACTTAGAGAAGCAATTTGTCACCAAAAGAAACAATCTTAAAGGACTATCTTGTTATGAACATCTAACTTAGAAGACCACAGGATGTATTTGTCCTAAAAAATGATTATGATCCAAGATTAAGCACGGGACAAATTCACTATAGCGAAAAAATGGCGCAGCCGCTGCAATTAGTAAATCGTAGGATCAAAATTCCTTGAAGTCACGCATTCATACAGTCACTGAGACAAGCAGTTGGATGAAAATCAGACAGCTCATATTTCAAGTTTATCAGATTCACCTAGCTTAAAATGAGTCGGCCGATCTTCATCCAAAAGTTCTGATTTAGTAACAGCATGACCGTATGATTTTCTTGGGAAACAAAGCAGGCAGCAATCACTATACTATAGTCTACAGTCAATGAATCTAGGTGTTGATCAAGATCAGATTGAGGGTTCCAAGTTACTATTGATTTGTCAATACATGATACGAGTCATTCAATCTCTATCTAGTGGCTTAAATGGACTGACTACACTGACTATAGGAAACTTTGACTGCATGGTCTTAGAGTCTGTCTCTCTTCCTAATTACATGAAATTCGGATCAGAAACCCAATGAATGTGATTCATCCTATTTTCATTCAACAACTTCAATTGACCAACTGCACAACACAATATTGCAACAGCCGGAAATTAAAGTTATATGTTTGGTGTCACGGTGGATTTCTCAGAATCACGATTAGCCACCCTGATTTTTCAAAAGCTACAAAGTGTAACTTCTGCAAAATTACATCGTAATTCTGAAAAATCTACCGTGATATCAAATATGCAATCAATCCATTCAATCACTTCACTTTAACACATATAAACTAACTTCTTCTATTCAATCACAACAAATTTGAAATCAATCAAGAAATTACCATATACATAAATTTTCAAATTGTCTTGTAGTGTTTTTAGTTAATCTTGATTACGAGCAATTAAAATAAATTGACATGCTAAATTAAAATTAAATTAAGAAGCTACCTTTTCGAGCTGTTTCATGAGAGAAACAAGAAGAGAATTAGTGGTTTTAGTGCGATCAGTTTGTGGAATCTTCAATCCTCGTTCCATCGCATATAATCGACCTAAAATTGATAATTATAAGTATAATTAGGTTAATTCGAATTGAGAATTCATGAATAAGAGAGATGATAATGAATAATCATACAGTAGTAAGCGACGAGAGGTTCGTGTTTCTGTAATTCATCGGCGCGTTGAAGGTATGGTAACAAAAGCTTCGCGGGTTCGTTCTCGTTCGCCATACCCACCCAATTCGAAGAGACAAAGAAAGTGTTGTGTTTTGTAGAATCGTTTATTTGCTTGTAGCTTCGAACTCTTTGAGAAAAAACTTCTGCTTTATTTAGAAAATAAATAAGTGTTAGTTAAATACCCTCACACTAGAATTAAATGAACAAATCCCAAGGTTAATTTTTTTTTTTGAAACAAATCACAAGGTTAATTACTTCTTTGTAAATTGTCTTTGGTTTTTAATACACTTATTTTATGTTCTTAATTTGCTTACTTTAATCTTGGTAAAAAGTTAAGGAGAATGTTAAACATTGCTTAACATTGCCTTAAATGCAATAGTTAAGGTAATAAAAATAATAAAGAATTTTTTTTTACAAATAGTAAAGAATTTTTTAAAATTTATGAATTTTATTTTTCTAACACAATAAAACACAATTTCTAATGTAAGTGTTGTTTTTTTTTGTAACTTTAACTAGTGTTCAAGGGCACTAGCTAGTAAGACTCAAAAATTAATACTACTCGGTATTTTGTTGTTACCAAATGTTAATTCGTCATATGATTGACACTAGATTAAGTAGGAAGTTCACGGTTTGATCTTTATTTTAGAAAAAGATCGGAACTACTTAATACTAAAATTTGTCATGAACAAGATTAAATTAGTTGTGAAAACAAAAAAACAAATACTACCATTTTTTTTGCTCAAATTTTTAATCTTTGAAAGTTTAATTTTGCTCATTTACTCATTCAGATAAATTAACAATCCGTGCGGAATGGTTCCAATGATCATAATAGTTACTCCTTCCGTCTTAAATTGTAAGGTAAAAAAATTACTTTTCTGTCCTAAATTATAAGGGAAAAAATCATTTTGAAAGATGTTTTTTTCCTTGTTTTCATAAAATTAAATGTAAGTTGTATTTCATTTTCTTTCTCTTCTTTTCTCAATAAACTAACAACCAATAAGAATTGATTTAACATCTTCATATGCAACTTATTCTAAAGAAAACCCAAAAAATCATAATTCAAATTCGAATATTTTACTTTTTCTCAATAAGTGTGATTTTTTTATTCTCTCAAGGACGGAGGGAGTAGCATTTATCATAATAAAAATAAAATTCCAAGTTTTTCACGAAATTCAAACTGTAAATTTGATTTGATTCATAATTGAATCAACTAATCAAGTGATTAAACTCAAATGGTTAATAAATTTTACCTAACGACAAATCATTAAAAAAACCTGAGCTCAATTTTTAAGTGAGATAATTGTCAAACTTTACCTATCTTCTTTTTTCCTTTCACTCTCTGATTCCTAGGAGAAGGGGGCTTAGTAGTCCATATTTCGCGGATCAGTTGTGACATCAAGTCATTTCAATCATCTCCTAAATACAGTTATTGAATATCAAAATACGGTCCTTCTTAATAAATCTAACATCGATCACTATTTGACCAACTAACTTTTGATAACTTTACATATCATACACCATTTTCTTAGAACCAGAAGGTTAAATAATAATATCAATTTTAGATTTCTAAAGTAACTTTTTTATAGGTCATGACAAAAAGGTTGAATTCATAAATTTTAAGAAAATAAACCAGACAAATTTTGTGTTGAAAAGGATCTTTTATGGAAAATATAAATTCGTCTATTGCAAGTTGAAGATAGTATTTCAATATATGAATTTTAACAATATCTCATGTATGGATATCGTTATGAAATTAATTGATTTTCTTTTGGGTCAAATAGTCTAGAAACTAGAACTTCATTCTTAAAAATTAATAAGTAGAGTTTCCAGAGTTCAAGCTCCGATTTGTGCATATAAAATATAGTGTTTTTAACAACCGAACTAAATTCACAGAGACGAAATGCATTGATTTTACTGTTGAAGAAAAAAGCAAAGGAAAATGCATTCCACTCTACATATTCCCTAAATATTTACAGTAAAAAAATTCAATGACCAAGGACATACTATGCTGACTTATGAGGAACATCACAAGATCTTATTATCGGCAATTCATATTTGACCTCATAAAGTGATAGTACTATCAAAGATTGACCTAGTGGTAATTTGTAAGAATTTGACCCAAGTCTCACAAGTCACAAGAACAGGATTTAAAACTACTATCCATACGAGGACCTCTTCGGTAAACATTCACAATGTTATTCTATGGCCTAAAGCCTTGATCCCAATGAGCCTCCAAGTCCTAATGTATCTAAAACTTTGAAGTTATAAGAAAATGGGAAAGTGCAACAAAACCCATGCAAAAGAACTTGGCAAATGTGGCCACAAAACCAATTAATAGAAGCTAAGATTTGGAAGAAGAAAACAAGACAGCTACCACTGTATATTTTCATACTAAAGGGCTTCAATGAAATAAAGCCATCATGTATTAGTAAATCCCGGAATGGAAAATATACCATACACAACTCAGAACAGGTTCTCTCTAATTACTTGTCACTCACATATTATATTCCTAAAGCAGTAACTAGTAATATAACAATGCTACAAAGATGAACTATGAGGTTGGATATTAAGCACTCATCAGGGTGATGCTGGGATGGGTTCAGTACCAGAAACGTGGGATGCAGCATCTTCTTTCGATATAGCCACGTAATTCACAGGAGCAACCGGTCTAGTGTTATCCCTTTTTCCATCTTTTGATATGGACCTGCTTCCATTTTGATGAGCATTAAGAGATAGCCGTCGACTAGGAGTACCATTGGCCCCTCCATTAGCACGGGGGCCACCTACCTTCTTAGCAGCACTGACTGGCCTGGCAGGGCTGGGTCTTGAACTAAAGGGGGCTTCCGGTTCTGTGTTTTGTTGCTCTTGAAATTTCTTTTGGTCCTGTAGAGTGCAAATGAAAGGTTATGACATTCAGTAAAACTGTATAGTGAACAGAAATAGGCTAATCCGACAGTTTAATTTTGCTCATGATCTTATTAATAGAAAATGCTCTGGTTAATATGAAAATCAATCATCACATTAGTCAAACTTACCCTTATTCTTCGTTTTTCTTCTTCCCGCTCATGCCTAAGCATGGCATATTCATCTAACATGGCTAGAAGAGGAACACCATCATAAGTGAATGACATATCATGAGTCTCTTCCCATGCACGTGTTTTAGCAACCAATGTATCAACCAAAGCTGCATTTTTCACCAAAAGAAATAAGGTTAATTCTTCCAATAATATAAGATATTACTGTTTTACTTAAAATTGACAGCAGCAAATATTATGTAATAACAGTATCTGACGGTGGTAGTGGTTTCACTCCATACATACCCGGAATTTTATTTACCAGTATCCGAGCTTTCTCTGCTCGTTTGAGGTTTAAGTGTGCACCTCTGCTTGCATTATATCTGTTCTCATCCTGTTTTTCATTGTTGTGTAAGATGAAAAATTATTAAATCCAAAATTTGGAAACTTATGGAACCACTTAATGCACTAATCAAAGTTGCAGTAAAGCCAAAACTTGGGAATTCTGGAAATAGGGCAAGGCACTATCAAATAACAAATCACCGATACTGATAGGATATAGAAGAAAGGCAAATGCAAATTGAATCAGTTCAAACGGTTACAACTATTGCTAACATGACAGTAAATGTCTTGATTTACCTCTCTCACCAAAACTTAACCACACAAACTTAAAGAAAAATTGCACAAAAGAGATTATAATTACCCGATTATAGTCCTCAAGCCAGCTTTCTTCTTCACATGCTGACATCCATTTCTCAACCTTGTCCAATATGTCTTTTCGGCTTAAAGCTTCTTCATTCGCTTTTGCTATTTGATTGTCCATGTCAGCGAGTAACTCAGTCGGTTCAATATCTCCAGAATCAATCAATGCCATAATCTTCTCTCTTGCAGCCTCCGGATCTATCTCTATATGAGCATGGGCAAATATCTCTTCAAGTTCTGTTTGCTTCTTGAAAGCAATTTCCTTCATCCTGCTTGCTTTAAGCTGGTCCAGTCTTTCAACTTCAACCTCAGCCTTCATAAAAAGAACAAAAGAAGCAGTTAGCTTAATTTTTGGATCCCAGAACTTTTTTACTTCAGAAAGTCTTTAGTACCTGCTCAATTAGATCCAGAGCAAGGGCACCAAGAATAGTGACTTCATCAACAGATGCTGAGATATTACAGGTAACATGGTCAAACAGTTTCCTCTCCTCTCGAGGAGTATCCATCAGATTCCACAGATCAATTAACTGAGAAGCTAATTCTTGGAGCTGCAAGGGATGTACAGGTTGAAGTTAAAAAAAAAATACTATATACTAAAAGCCAATCAGAAATGAATTCAAAATATTAAATGTAAATTCACTTCCAAGTATGAACTGTGACAAACATGGTTATTTTGTGAGAAAACCACAGTATGCAAAAATTACAAATAATTGAAAGCATATATAGTTAACTACCTTGTGCAGCCTCTGCTTTTTATCTTCTTTCAGTGTCAAGACTGTGTTCGCAAGCCTAGCTAGGGTGTCATTGCTTATGCTTTTGGATTGAACACCAGTAGAATCATTTAGGCTTGGATGAACCTCAGTTACAGTACTGAAGAAGTCCATACCAAGGACAGCACAGAGATCATGCACAGTACTCACCAATTCAAAAACCTTTTGCAACCTGTCACTCTGCCAAACAAAGCAATGCAATAAAACTATCAAAATGCTGCTTAGTGAATGAAATCAAATACAGTTTCCAAAATTGCAACTAACTAAAATAATATTGGACACGGTAACCAAATTACCTTTTCCTTTTGAAGTTCTTGAAGCTCAGATTGATATTCCTCAAACTTCTTCAGAGTTAGGTCAGACTCATCCACTACAGGTACATCATTAAGGTTCGAGCTCCCAGTTATCTCTCCACATATTCTTTGGATCTGTGACTGTACATCTAAGAAATCCTTTATTCTTTCTTCCTTTTGTTGCCATAATTGTTCAAGTACCGGTGCTATAGCTGCAAGCTGTTCCTTGATAGTTCCAGAAGTATTATCAGGCTGCAAATGAATAAAATATACGCATAGTAAATTAGTCAGTACTTTATTATTTTAATGCATCATATAGCTATATATATGCAGTTATTGGTTTATTGTGTTGTATGCTTTTGACAAAAGGAGAAAGCTAAGTAGTTACGAACAATTCCAGCAAAGCTCTTTTCTCCAAGAGCCGATTGAAGAGTAGAAAATTCGAGCTTAGCGTCAGACAAGGCTTGAAGTAGCTGTGCCCTCGACTTAGCAGCATGCTCAACCTTTCTCTTGTACACATCCAAGCACTCCTGCTCTAACTGAAGAAGCATCTTGTCCCGTTCCTCGTCACTTTCACCCACCTCGTCCCATATTTCCTACAACAAATTAACATAACACAACCTTATTTACTTGTAGGTCATGCATATTTGAACTGCCATAAATAAATAACTGATTAATTAAGTTACCTGGAGCTTCTTCAACAAGGAACCACAAGTGTTTTCTCCAATAAGAGGGTTTTGAGCTTCAGTCACAGCCATTGAAGTTCCAGATCAACCAATCCTGCACCCCACACACAAAAAACATGAAATTACTTTCAACCAAACAGAATAAAAAAAAACTCTTATGTGAAGATCAGATAAAAAAAGCAGATGTATAAAAAACTTGTCTTTGTACCAAAAAAAAAGTTTCACATGACAAAATTATTAAAACAAAAGACAAAAAAAAAAAAAAGCAAAGGGGGAAAATTGGTACTAAATCTTAATCTAGGGTAAGAAAATTCGCTACTTTAACTAGTGTGAGACTACGTGAACACAATTACACAAACCACAAAATAGTACACAATGTGAATCCAATCCACAAGTACTAACAATGAAAACAAACTCGAAATTGAACTCCATTGCCCCAAATAATCAATCTCAGTAGCTGAAACTAACAAATTGAATTGAAAATCTTTGAAATCAAGTAAAAAAAAACCTAAATTATGACTACAATTATGTATTTTTCTAAATAAAGTTAAAAATGATTGCATTGAATGAATTACATCAACAGAGCAAATCTTGAAACAAATCAAGCTTCATTGAACATATATAAGCAAAATTGAATCCAGAGTAACACTAATTAAGCTAACAGTACAAAAGATCACAACAACAAAACGAAGCTGAGAGAAGTAACAAGTAAACAAGAATCGGCATTGAAGAAAGAAAAAGCAAGAAAAGAAGGGAAAGTGAAGATGTAAGTTGAGAAAGGAATGTGGAAGAAGTAGATCTATAGATGAGAGAGGAAGAAAATGCTTACCGGTTGAAGGTGAGTTAGGGTTTAGAGGTTTCAGATCTGAAAATGGAGTGAGTGTGTTTTGTGAGTGAGAGAGATCGTGAAGAAAGAGTGTGAATGTGAGTTTGGTAGTAGAGAGAGTAGTGTATATAATAATGGTGGTAAGTGAAGTGAAGATTGTAGATTATTAGAATAGATTATTAGATTAAGTAGAAGAAGTAGATTATTATTAGTATAGATTATTGGAAATAGAAAGAAAGAAAGTGATGATCAAGTGAAGAAAAACAAAACATAGAGAGAGCGTGTACAGTGCGGGAAAATATTGAGTGGGACCCACAAACACATGATCGTGATGATCATTCATTTTCTTAATTTGCCACGTGTTTTCTATCTTATTTACGGATATGACACTGTGGATAAATATATTCAATAAAACTCCACTTATTTTTTTGTCGAGAAACTGAAGTATCTACCGTCGAACATAGTGACTAATCCTTTAAGTTAAACTCCACTTCTATTATTGTAATTTGGATGTTGGTTTTACTTAATTAAAAAAATTCTGTATTATTATTTCCCGTGAGCTTAGTTGGCAGGATATTGTAGGAGAATAGAGTTTGGATTGTGGTCATCTCATTAATCTATTTTAAAGGTGTAATTTTTACCTACTAAACTACTTGACAAAAAAAAATTATTTATAAGTACTATTTTTTGCCACAATTTCGGTCAAATGACTTAAAAAAATCATTTTTACATATAATTGTAGTCTAGCATTATCATGCAAAGATTGTAGATTTATTGAATTGTATCTGATCATGCGTTATATTTGCACCATCCAAATTAAATTGATTGTTGTTTATTTGGTTTAATTTGTTTGAAATAACCGAATTAAATTGACTCGTTACACTTATTCTCATAATCAACTTCAATTTTTTTCTAAACATAATTAAGGATCATGTTGAAAAAACGTTTAATATTAAAAAGTTAATTATACAAATTTCAAAATGAATATATATTTGACTCTTTAGTTCATGTTAGCATAATTAAACATATATTATCACTATTAATAACATGCAAAAATAGTATGCTTATTCAGTCATTATACCAAAAAATGAAGTTTTATTATGTAGTATATACCGTATTGTAAGAGTACATTGTTTTGCGTTGCAAATTGCAGTACTCTACTTATTTTCCCTATAATGAAATTACTTTTTTTGTACCTAACATAACATTGTAGTAAATGTTTTGACTGCATGTGCTAGTCTGACCACAATGTTCGATGAGTACTTATTTTCTTTTTCAAATAAAACTAAATCATGCATTTGTCTTGTACTATTAATAATTTATTTCCTCTTTTTTTTCTAAAGGTTTATTTACTCTTTAGCACTACTCCATTTCTTGAAAAAAATAATTTATTCATAATAAATAGATGAAATAAAAAACTTTCATTTGATAGAAAACATTATTAAAGAAATATGTGTTAAAAAGGGCAACATTGTAATAAAACAAAAAGGCAGGGGCAATTGAGTGAATCTGGTACGAGATGACAAATGGAAAACATTTATTTATGCTAGAGCGGTTGGGGTTTATTCTCCTTTAATCAAGGATTGAGGGTTTGAACCTCACATTAGGTATGGAGCATCTTTAAATTTTTGGGCTAATTATCCTACCTATCGAGGTGTTTTCAATCTAACGAAGAATTAGACATTACATTCGGCGGTGGATACCTCGATCTCGAAAAAAAAATGAAAATCATTTCCTTGTTTCTAAATGTTACTGTATCAAATTATCAATTATTTAAGGAAAATGTAAAGCATAGGAGAAAGAAAAGCATATGAAAGGAAAACCAGATATGGGGCAAAGACAAAGGTCATGGTCAGGAAATTGGGTGTCATCACGAATCAAACACGTTTATATCCAAATGAGTAATGACACCATCCTTTTATGCCACCTATGTTTTTGTCTCTTAAGTGTGTCATAAGATTTTGCATTATCAACAATGTTTTAATAATGCTAGTTTACTTTATAATTTTTTGTTTCTTTTAACCTTTGATTTTAGATGAATAATTCTAATAATTGAAATTTGACAAAAAGATTATTTTATTTAGAATTTAATTGGGATTCTCTTAAACGATTTATGTTTAGGAGTAGTTTGTTAATCATTTAAATTCATTCACTTAATATACTTTTATTTATTAAAACTTATGTAATTTTTTTTGTCTGTGGATGACATAATAATGCCGCTGAAACTCGGATACAAAAATTTGCAAGGTTTTAGATTCGAATTTGATGAAGATATTCAACCTAACAATATTAAATTGACATCGGTTGAGTTAGATTATACGGATAATTTATGTAAATTTTATTTGCCAACAAGTCTTATTATAAATGCAATATTTCAAGCTAGTATTTTATTTTTCTCTTCATGAAAATGTTAACTTCAAAATTTTGCATATTAGAATTAACGTACAAGTTAAAATTAATAAATATTTTTAAAATGAAAATAAAAAATAATTTTATAGCGTAAATAAATGTTTTGATTTACGTACCAAAAAAAAAGTAAATAAATGTTTTGATTTTATCATTTTGCTTGGATTGCGCCTTCTGATTCTATCGTGAATACTTATTATAATACTTATTATATCGTGAATATATATATTGATGATAGTAGGAATGGCCTATATCTATCTACTAGTATATCAGATCATTGTTGATGTTGGGATAAAACATTATATGGCCTACATTTCAGTATTCTTATTTTAATTCACTTATTCGATCTCTCTTAAAAAAATGTATGTATAAAAACACTCTAATATAGTAATATGTGTTACACCCCCAAAAAAGTGTAATATCACCATACCTTTGGTGGAGTATACTTTTACACACAAAATTCAAAAATGGCCAATGTCAATTTGGTTTAAAAGAAAATTGGTGTTTTGAAGACCGCTCTATTGCCTTTGTTGTACTCCATTTTAATAGAATTATATATACTGAATTACTAGGTTGAAGGTCATATATATCTCTGGATTTTGTATTAGACGAATCATTTATAGTCACTAGCACTTGAGTGGACCCTCAAGTGGATACGCCCTAGAGTACATATGAGGGTCAAGTGTTTTATACTTTGAGATCAAGAAACTTAGATCATATTTCTATGTTATCCAAAGAGATATGTACAAGAGAATGTTCCATTACCTAAAATTCTAATTCTTTCACTATAGTAAAGTCTAATTAACTCATGATCTAAATCTAACCGCGAGGGTAATTAGTTTTGAGGGGATGATAATCATGACTATAGGGAATAGTTAAATTAAATCAGCATCAATTCATCATTATGCAAATAAATAAAAGTGCATGCCTGCTTTGCATGTTAGTTAGGAAAACGTACAAATAATAACTGGATTTTATTTTATCAATCAACTAACCTCTCAATTGGTTAGCTAGTAGTAATAAATTAAAGCTGCCATCCTTAATGTCTCACGGGAAACCCTTCACATCTAATTTGATTGGTTTTTTGGGTGAAGTTCAAGTGTTTTTATTCATATATTATGTAGTACATGTATTCTCTCTAGTTAGATACATCAACAGTCAAATGAATTAAAAAAATCATTTCTACTTATATTTGTGTTTAGAGGAGTAAATATTACTAGTACTTAATATAAATTTGATTTAGATTGTAGATTCTGTATTTGACTAAATCATCAAAAATTGAAGATGATCTTTACTTTTTTTAGGGGGAGGGAAAATTTCTGTATTTACATGCGCATGAATTCCATCATAATTGTATTGTATGTCATTTTGGTGAATAAATTTATTCAATTAGTCGGAAATTGATTCATACTCCACAATGACATGAGTTCAACACCCGCTATATATCACGCCATGATAACCTCTTTAATTTGGTGAACAATTTATACATATGTATGTTAGTATTATTTGAGTCTTGAAGTCTATTTTAATCCTTTTGAATCTTGAAATTCAACTCAACTAAATTTTCTAGTATAAAAAAATAATTGTCCGTCACTTTTGTTAAAGTATATAATTCTTAAAATCTTTATAGAAATAATGTGTGATTAATTATTAAACTAACATGGATTCTTATGTACTTATAAATAAATTAGATATAGACAATTAGACCTTCTCTAAATTATTGTGCATTGTTTCCTAAACATTTGTATTAAGCAAGATGCAAATTGATATCCAAGAAGCTAAGATGCATATGCCAAATGAAAAAAACACAGTGCAGGTAAGTTGGGCCATGCTACATGTGGCCTAAGGCAGAAAATACTAATTAATATATATGCAAACTACATTTGTTTTTGACGGAAAATTAATATATATACATGTATATGAGTATATCTCGAACTTCAGAATTTTGCATATAACTGCATTGACCAAGCCAATTATGCACAATTTCTAAGGCAGTCACATGCATAATATCAAAATCAATTATTAATTTGGCCATCATCGTACTAATGAGTAGTGAGTGACCATCTTGCCTAACATAAACAACGATTTAATTATTAATATTCCATCATATACTCCTTATATCATAGTATATGCGATTATATTTTATAGTATAAGTACAATATTTTTTACTCAAAAAAACAAAAAGTACAATCTTTGCAAACCACGTACTATATATTCAAGTAATATTAAATGTTTTAGCTATTGTTTGACTCATGTAATTTAACCATATCATTTGGGTTTAGTTTTTTCTTCATATATAAGATATCCATCCTTTTTGTTTCCATGTAATACATAAGAAACTTTCGCCGGTCATATATCTCTGTCGGAGAATTTGTATGATAGATGAAATTTTTTTCTCTTAATCAAATTTTTCTGATTCACAAGAATTAAATATCAAACCTCTAATGCGAATCACTTGTTTAAGGGGTTTAAATTCTTTATCACTTGAATTTAAAGTTGAATAAATAAGTTAAGACCCGCTAACCAGCCTTTTTAGCCCATAACCCGCACGAGTTTAAGACCATTTTTTTTTAGCCCAACCCATATTCTAAACTTTCCAACTCACACAAGCCAAATGAGCAACTAATTGTAGAACAAGTTTATAGTACTTATGATTATTAGAGTTTGAGTGAGGTGAGGGGCCTTGATTGGTCAATGAAGACTAATTTCACGTATCCCTCGTACGTAGTTAGTTTATGTTCTTTCTTTCTCTCTCTCATATGTCTTGTCCTTGTATCAATGTTTTCTGTTATTCTCGTTAGTTTTCCTCAAACATAGCAAATCCAATTACACAACCTCATCTTCAACGTTCCTTCATCCTTTTTCCATTCTCTATCTTCCAAGGAATTTCTCCAAGTATGTATACGCTTTTTCATTTCTACCATTATACTGTGATCCGTCATAATTTTTCAAAAATATCAGTGTGTCGTCCTGATTCTGGCATATCTATCTTGATATAAAACATATAAGATCTCATTATTTCAATTTATATGGTAATTCAATGTATAATATTTTTTCCATTTGATATCTCAGAAGAGTTCTTAGTCTCTATGCATGTATAACAACTCTCACTTCAAAAATGAGGGATGCGAATGGGGATCATAGCTGTAGTTCACCGAGAACACCAAATTTTCGACAAAGAAGACGCTCAAATGAGGTTCGTACGGTATACTCAACATGTAAATAATATACACGAGACATGATTCATATACCGAATATCTTAAGTGAAGACATTACATTAGTTATATCTTGATCTTGTGACGATTCTACTTTTTTATTTGTAACAGATTCCTCCTGAAATACACAAATCGAACGGAACGATTTTACTTGCAAATGATAAATTTAAATACAAATCAATGTGTATCCGTGCATATTCATCTCTATGGATGCTAGCATTTGTCTCACTTATCATATACATGGGTCATCTTTACATTTGGGCAATGATTGTTATTATCCAAATTTTTATGGCTAGTGAGCTCTTCAATCTATTGAGAAGAGCTAATCAAGATAAACGTCTCCCTAAGTTTAAGCTCTTGAATTGGTAACACTATGATATTGCAAATTTTAATTCAATTCATGATGTATAATTTTATTCACAAATGATAATGTAAGATTCTGAATATAACAATATTTTCTAGGCATTTTTTCTTCACGGCGATGCTATATGTTTATGGCCGTATTCTCAGTCAACACCTTGTGAATACAGTTACATCAGATAAAATTTTCTATAGACTTGTCAGCAATCTCATCAAATATCAGATGGTTATATGTTACTTCTTATATATTGCAGGTTAGTACCTTAGCTTCAAATGTTTCTGGTATTTCTTGCACTATAGTATAATAAATTCATCTATATATGAGTAAGTTTTTTCATGTATGATTTAATTAATTTCAGGTTTTGTATGGTTTATTCTATCATTAAAGAAGAGATATTACAAGTATCAATTTGGCCAATATGCATGGACACATATGATACTTATTGTTGTGTTTACGCAGTCTGCGTTCACGGTAGCTAATATATTTCAAGGAATATTCTGGTAACATTTTACTTTTGATGCATATTGATTTTTTCTGTTACTGATAACTTCAATATATTCTTCATGCTTTCATAACATGTTAACATTATTTTGAAGGTTTCTTTTCCCTGCTTCGCTTATTGCTATGAATGACATTGCTGCGTATTTCTTCGGTTTCTTCTTTGGAAAAACACCTCTGATCAAGCTATCTCCGAAGAAAACGTGGGAAGGTTTTATTGGAGCATCTGTTGCAACTATGATCGCTGCATTTACGGTAAGAACGATGAAAGTAAAGTATTTGATGAGAAACTGCAATAACCAACTGGAAAAATAATTTATTAACAAGATGATTTCCTACTATTTGTGCAGTTTGCGAACTTTCTGGGTCGCTTCCAGTGGCTAACGTGTCCGAGGAAGGTAAAGTTTTTGATTGAGCGCAGTAACATAAGATTAACAGAACATGTTCGATTCTGAGAAGTTCATAATGTTGATCATTTGGTGCAATAATTTCAGGATTTATCAACTGGTTGGCTTGAGTGTGACCCTGATCCAATTTTTAAGCCAGAGTACATTCCAATGCCAGGATTTATTTCTTATTGGGTAAGTAAGGAATCTTTATAATGTTAATGCGACTACCATTCATATTTTGATGTTTATGATAACTTTACAACTTTAAAGATTAATTAATTTTTTCGCACTTCATTTTGCAACTTTTCGTAGATGCCTGCGAAAGAGATAGCAGTTTTGCCGGTACAATGGCATGCCTTATGGCTAGGACTATTTGCGTCCATCATAGCACCGTTCGGAGGATTTTTTGCTAGCGGTTTCAAAAGAGCTTTCAAAATCAAGGCATGTTCTTGATCTTTTTAGTATGGTTTATTTTGCAACCATCTAACTTTCACCATTCACTTTGAAACTCCCAAATGTAGCATTAATCTCTTTCAATGAATGAATCCAGGACTTTGGTGACAGTATACCTGGACATGGTGGATTTACTGACAGAATGGACTGCCAGGTTTGCACACACTCGTATATATATATATATAGTTTGTGTTGTTGTTGTGACTGTTGTGTTTTATAATGTGTTATGCATCTTTTTCAGATGGTGATGGCTGTTTTTGTTTACATTTACCATCAGTCATTTATTGTCCTCCATGACTATTCCATTGATGTGCTTTTGGACCAGGTAAGCTTTCTGTTTAAGCAATTTATTGCATAGTTTTCAATCATGTAAAAATTAGAGGGTTTTGTTTCCAATGTTTGCATAGATAGACCAAACAATCAAATGTTTTGTCGTGACCTATGAAACACTAACACAAACACTGATATGTCGACACTATCTGTGTCGGTGCTAGATCGGAAAGGACTCATTTTGTTTTATATTTATCGTGTAGATAATGAGAGACCTTGGTTTTGAGGAGCAGGAAGCTCTATACACAAAACTTGGACAGATATTACAAGAAAGGCAATTAATGCATACATGATAATTTCATTATGTACATTCTATCAAGCATGCTTCAGTTGGTGTTTCAAATGTTGGAGATTGATAAAGAATCTTTTTGAGGACACACACTTTTTTAACTGCTGAGTATATTTAGTAGCGAGTACAGAGATAAAAAGATCCTTGTACCGCATTGTTTATTTCCCTCTTGGGGTTGACATTTGAAGCATGTGTAACGAGAAATATATCGGTGTTTTTCAATGCATACGTAGTTGTTGGTAAAGATATGAGTTTTAAATCGTACTGTTTTTGTTAGTGTTTTCTACTTTCAACGGAAATATTTATGATCATCACCGGTATTACATGATTCTATTCTTAAAGTTCTTTCTACAAAATTAAATCAAGAATAGTTTATTTTATCACAAACTTACATTGGCCGAAAGAAAACTCTATTATATAGATCTGCAATTTCACTTTTCTAATTTGTTTTGGCCGGTGCTTGTCTCTCATGTTGTTATATACTGAATGTCTGCATGTTCTCTCAACCATTCAAGCACCTTAGCTCCTTCTAGTATTTCTTGAACCTTCAGAAATTTCAAATAAATCATATCAATAAACATTTAAAAACAAAATAACAGTAAGCAAATTCAGAAGTAAGGTGCAAACCTGTTCTTTTACACGTTCCTCATCATACTCTTGTTTTTGACGTTTGAATTCAGCAATGGAATTCTCAACCTCTTTGACGATGTCTTCGGTAGGAAGCTATAGAACACATAGGCTCAAATTAATAATAAGGAATATGATACGCAAAGCAAATGTTATTTCTCAATCAGATTAAACTGAGTGACCCTAATACACTTCTATGGTCTTTAGACAATGTGGAATATTTGTGTACAATACATATCTTAAATCAGATATATATACCTGAAGATTTTCGCGCCTATATACGTCACCAACTGCGAGGTTCTGTTTGATTAAATTTTTTATATTTTCCTTATGATGCTCAAGATATTCATTCACAGCCTTTTGACTTGATAGAGTAGCTAGCTGCTGCTCATTTAGTTTTACTTTTGTCTGCATAACAATCGTACCAAATAAGAACTAGTATGCAAAAAAATGTGCACGCCCGAGAGAGAATGAAAACTTTTCATCTTTTCCATTCAAGTAATAAATTAATGTAAAGTTATTGGAGTCTAAGTATCCAATTTTCCTGATTGGCCAAAGAATGTTGATACTTGAATAAATACCTGCATTTCTAATAGGCTGGATCCATAAAGCTGTCTTCCTTGTTCCTCAGACAAGGATTGAGGTATATCGACTTCTACTAACTGAAATGACAGTATGAATATTAAGCGAAAAAGTTACCGAAATTGAAGAATGGTTATATAGATATATGCCTAGCAGGAAAATAGGAAACACTCAAGTGTGTTCATGTCAGAGGCACATCGAAAAGATGTTGCGAGGTACATTATAATCTAGAAAACAAGACAGATTCAATCTAATATCGCTACTTAATGATGTAATTTTTTTACCTTAGAAAGATATTCTAATATAGCATTATCGGTTGCTTGTTCCCTAGCTGTTTGCTCTATCTCTTGGAATCTCTCTAACAATAAGGCTTTGACCTGGAAATTCATGCCGGAGAATTTTACTCGCGATTCAACCAATATAATAATTCTTCAGTTTACACTTTACAATGGCAATTGCACGTAAGAGAGAAAAAAGTCACCTGTTCAACTGTGGTGCATCCAGGGATAAGCTTATCGGCAATAGAATCATCCAACTCTGGTAAATCTCGGTAAAAGAGTTCTTTGCACTCAACCTAATAGAAATTAAAGAGAAGCTCAACTAGTTGATCCGGTAAATTTCAATAGGCGCGCACATGCAGACACACATCAAAGGTACAAGAAAATAATAAGATAGCAAACATCCACAAACTATACATGTTGGCAAACACGTTGGTATCATATAAAACCAAAAGGAAAACTACTATGCTGATTCGTGTTACTAAAATAATAATTTTTTTGATTAGGCATTAGAAACTTACAGTAAACTGAGCATGAACACCACGGAGATTTTCCTGCTTCCAAGTTTCAGGAAAAACAAGGGGAAATGACTTTGTTTCGCCTCGACCAATTCCAATTATAGAATCAAGGAAACCTGGTACTACTGTTTCACCATCCTCTGTATCAAGATTAAATCCTGCATATGTAGTTTAATGTTTAATGAAAAAATGATAATGATATATCACATCAAAATAACTGCTATCACAAATCAGTTAATAATCATATTTCGAGCATATGACAGACCTTTACTTTCGGCAGAAGGAATACTTTTGACATTTGATTCATCTTGATCAACGGTTGTTGCTGAGATATCAAGTACAACAACATCACCAATCTGTAAACAGGAAAAGGTATAAACAATGAGCACTTGTTTGGTAAAACTTAAAAATGTTACGAATAAAATGACCCATTAAGGTTTGAAATGAAAATTCATTTTTAGTAAGTAATCACAAAAGAAAATGATTGACCATTAGTTGGCTCGTATAAATTAAATTCAATTACCTGTAGTCCTCTATCAGTAACAACTTTCAGTACACCGGTAGACTTGTACCGCCTTCTAAGTTCTTTTTCAGACGCTATGTGAGCATCTATTTCACGGTCTATCTCAACAACAACCTTCAAATTTTTGTATGCATCTTCAGAAGTCCATTTGATTTCTGGCGCAACATCAACAATGATCTCATATCTAGAAAAGTGAAATAAGTGAGAATAGTTAAGAATCTGCACATAAAAGTCATCGCCAGATAATGTGAAGATTCTTCGTTACAATATTTCTTTTCTCTATTTTATGAGAGACGAAATGGAGAAAGAAATGGACGTCATAGAAAATGAATTTCAAACTGTAACGTCTAGATTACCTAAGAAATCCGAGAGAAGCATATGTCTTCTCCATCTCAGAAAATTTAGTGACTATACGTACCGAATCCTCCAAAGCCCTTCCAGTAACCTATAAAACAAAATTGATTATGAGATCTTGAAGCACTGTGAACCCAAAATTGTCTAAATGACTAGAATCAAGAGGCATACTTATTATAAGTACATCTCAAAACTAAAAAAACATAAACTAGAATGCAACATACCGATGTTGCAGCGTGCGGAACTGTCCTCCTCAATATTGATTCAATCATAGCCTTTTGAACATTTTTAATCCCAACATAACCAACAAGAATATTTTCGGGGACCTTTTTTCCAGGACGAAATCCAGGTACCTGTTTATGTAAAATAAAGTTAAATTAGCTCATATAACATATAAAAATCTGAAGATTGTAAAATTTAGTAACTTCAAATTTTGTATGGAAGAAGCATAAACCAGTAACACCTTTGCGTGCTTCGTAAACTCAACTAGGATCCTTTCGTAACAGTCCTTGCATACAAGTGGTGGCACCTCCACATGCAATCTAACCTGCAAGATAAGCAGAAATATACATATTCAATGATCTGAATACTTGATATTGTCTTGTTTTAATGGTTTCATTTGCAGTTTAATAATGATACTTCCACAAGGTTACATTACATCTATACATTTCCCTGGAAGTCATTGAATAACCTTAACAATATGGATTGTTTAGTTTGTTATATGATGCATTTTCATAAATAATCATAAGAAAATATCAAAATGCATAACTGAAAAAATTAAGACTGATTTTTTGTGTGGCTTATTTTAGTATCTATCTATTCAAAGAAAATTCTTCAGTTGCTAACACGTGATGAAATTTCATATCTCTATTTTCTGTAATTTTGTTTTTACTAAATGGCTAAATTATAGTATTTTACTACTATCTTACTTCTTACCATATGAAAATATTTTTTGATACGTAGACGAAATGTCAAAACTATTGAAAACTCAGACACACAAAGTTGAGGACCGGGATTGGACCCTAGTCATGAAAGTCCGGTTTAGTAATTTTGGCATTTTTGCCGGTTGAGCTACTAACGAGAATTTTACTATAGATAGATTTTACAATCATAACTAATTACCGTTCATTGTAAATAAGTCATGTATCAAATGAAAAATTCAAATTTACATTTTAACCAATCCAAAAAACCAAATTCAACAATGCAGCATAAAACTTAGATAATGTAAAATGCAAATATATATAAGTAACATACTCTGGAATTGGATTCCTCTGTTTCGGTGACCTTCAATTCAGCTGGAAGACGGTCTTCTTCTGATTCAACTTCCACTGAAGAAGAAGCAGCAGCTGAGATAGTGAAGGGAGAAGAAGTGTGATGATGAATGAAAGATGAAAGGTTGAAGGAGGTGAATTTGAAGGGTTTAAGAGTAGTAGTGTTGAAACGAAGAAGATGAGAATTAGAAGAAGGAAGAGAGAAAGAAGAGTTGAAAAAGAGAGAATTTGTGAAAGTTCGAGTAGTACAGAGTTCCATGGCAATCAACCTCAGCAAAGACAGAGGTTTGGTCTGGTCGGATAATAAACATAATCCATAGATTTGTTTCTCTCATGATTTTTAGTACAGTAATTTTTTTTTGACTGAGATAGCAAAACCACTAATAAACTCACACACACAAGTGGAGTAATTCGGGTTCGAACTCATGGATGTCTGGTCTAACAATTTCGGCATTTTCTGACAGTTGAGTTAGGACTTCTGGACAATATAGTAATATTTTTTATTTGGTAAATTCTATGGTACAATAGTTAAATTTTAATGTACTGGTATTATAAGTTATAAATTTAATGAAAAATAGTATATTTTTCATCAAAAATTGTCAAAAAAATAATATATGATTTTTTTATTGTTTGTTAATTTTTATTATTCATAATAATGAATATTAAATTTTTTATGAAAAAATATAAAAAATGAAATTGCGATTTTTTTTAATGAAATTATATTCTCAAAAATATAATAGTAAAAAAATAACTTTTTAATTTATAAAAATAATTCTTTATTTATCATTTTTAAAATCAAATGTACTAATACATTAAAATTTACTTTTGTACCGTAGAAGTCTCCTTTTTATTTACCAATAAAATTATTTTACCCTTTTTTACCAACAAAATTAATATAGACAATGTCTCCATCTAATATATATTTCATTCATCTCAAAATATAAAAAAATTGGTCAAATTTTTTGATATATTTAATTAAAAATTCAGATTAAATATATCAATTTTGTTTGATTAATTTAAAGTACTCTTGATCATTAGGATAATAGAGGAAGGGATTTGTGAAATCCAACACTTAAATATTAGTACTATTAAACTTCCACTTATAAAATGTGATCTTTTACAATTTGTTATATGTAAAATTTTGATATGGTATTAAAAAGTCTAAGTTTTTGTTGGTTGCTCGATATATATATATATATATATATATATATATATATATATATATATATAGGCCTTTAATTATTAGTTATTGTTACTTGATCAAGGCATAATAAAGCTCAAATCTGTCATTTACAAAGACACCAGAAAATGGTGGGTATATATGCTATTTACACCTCCCCCATATGTGCCACACATTTTTTCATTTCATTCATTAAAAATTATTTCAAGATTAAATATGTTTGTAATTTTTTAGAAATAATAGTTTCTACCAGCTCCTTAGTAGAATCTTTTATACTTGGTTATTACAAAAATGTGTTTTTAATTAAGATCATACAAAAACTAACAAACAATTTTGTTAAATGTGAAAACTAAAAGACTAATAGATTTAAATAAAACAAAATTAAAACATTGCAGTGTAAGGAATTGGTAAATTTTACAATTATTTTACTTAAAATAATATAAGACTGGAAAATTGAAAACAAAAATGTAAAGAAATAGAATAGAAGCTAGCTTACTTGAGTTGCTTGGTGTTGGAGGATTTTTTTTTTTGGTAACATGTGTTGGAGGAATTCTATATCTACAAGTAGTGAATACATAAATGATTTTTCTTATGTTGATTGTGTAACCATCAATTTCTTGGAGTATATTATATGGTTAATGCTAAACGGTGCATCTGTGACACTGTTTAAGAAATAATAGATTTTAATGGGAGCTGGTTATTTTACATGATGTAAGAGAAAGATAAGATCAACAATTAAAACATAAAAGGATTAAGAAAAAAAGTTAAATTAGACCACAGAGTAACTTATTTGAATTCATATCATTGAGATCATACATAATTTATTTCAACAAGAAGATCATACATAAATTAACAAGTATTTAAAAAGACGCATATTATATTTTATTTTATTCATATAAAAGTTGCATGCGCCCAACCCAAATTGTCATCAAACCTATGGAGCAGCAGGAGGAGGAATGGTATAACCTGAAAGAGTCACATTTATACTTGACACTATTAGCATTTATACATTTGTTATGGGAAATGTTGTAGTGTGTGGTTCAAATCCGCACACTACTAAAAAACGTCGTTAATTAAAAGACTAAAAATTTAGTTACTACATTATAAAATTGGTTATTATACAATAAGCCAATTGAATTAAGGTCAAATATTTCAGTGATAAACCACTAGTCGTTAATAGTAGTGACTGATTTAGCGAATATCAACTTAACACGACGGATTGATAAAAAAACTTTTACTTACTTCCACACTGGCCTGGGCCTTCAGGAATGTATTGGACATTACAGTAGTGAGCTACATAAAATGCTTTAGGTATGCTGATTGCACGCTCAAGTTTAGGAGTGACATATTGACAATAACATGATGCATCAACACCTTCCAATACTTTACAACATAAATCTGATGGATCCTTTTGTGGTCCATCTATTTCAACAAAAGGTTTACAATATTCTACAATTCCAGCAAAAAAACCACCACATTCAAATTGAGCTGAAATTCCTAACATTAAGATGCTTTAAGTAAGCACTAATGTTGCAAAGACTAAGCAATGTTTGGTTGTCATGGTGATCAAAATCTTAGCTAGTGTTTTCTCAAAATTTAATTAATTTGGTAACTACTAAGGAATGTTATAATTAACTAATGACAACTACTACACTAGAGAGAATAGTTTATATAAGAATGAATGATGACGTGAACAAGTGTATAACTTTTTATAAATATAAAATAATTAGAATTGAGATATGATAAAAATAAATAATGTGAGTGTAAAGATAAAAATAATTTAGAAATTAAGTTTGATAATTTTTTTAACAGAAAAAAAAAGGAATTAGATAACTTAAGCTAAATATAGCCAGAGCCGCCCCTGACATTTTGGAGGCCTTGTTCGAATATGAAAAATAGGCCCTTCATAAAAAGTAATTTTTTGTTTTTAAAAAAACATCCTATATTTAAATTACATATGTCGCGCCGCGAAAATCGCCCGAGCGTTTAGGACACTCGGAATGACACAGAGTCGCCACCAAATTTTATTTTAATAGGAAAATATTGATAAAACCTAAAAATAATGGAAGGATGGTCATCGCAACCATTTCCAAGTTCGGGAGTTGGTTATGCAAGGGGAAGGTATTAGCACCCCTCACATCCGTTGTACTCAACGGGAACCTCCTAATTAGTTCTAGGGTATTAAATGTTTTTTGAGAGTTTATTTACATGTTTTTATATTTTTAGAATTTTATTTTATTAAGAAATATTTACAAGAAAGAGGAAAAATTAAGTTTTTTATTATTATGCTTGACAAGATGACTCTTGCTCCTACGTATCCTCCGGTGCGATGAGGAAATCAAAGCTACGTAGTTCTGGGTATGGTGTTGGTTTGTGTTTTTTACGAAAAAAGGTCTTGCTTTTACCTCTTAAAATGACTTTTAAGAATGACCCGAAGGCGAAAAAAATTTGATTTGATTTGTTGATGTTTTTTAATATTCTTTTTATGGGTTTGAGTGGAAGACGACTAAAAGTCGGACAAAGTGTGCACTAAGCCCCCAATTAGTCGAGAAGCGAACGGATGTGCATCCGCCTCCTCTTTTTTAATCCCCCTTGTTTGAAACAATTTTAATTAATATGGTATAAAACTACACTATTATTTTTAAGTATTATATTATTTGACATTTATGCTATATTTAAAGTGACGTAAATTATTTGCATTATTGAAACTAAATTACCACTATACAAATAAGTAAAATAGAATATACAATAAACACAGGGGGTATGAATAATACAAACGGGTTTAGAGCCTCAAATTAGCAACCAGCTTAGTTAACTAACATAAAAAAAACAAAAGTAAACAAATAAGTAACTAATAAATTAAACAAAAACCTGGTTCCAATTGAAGCAAGCACAGAATGAAAGCAAAGAAATAGAATCTCTTCCTTCTTCTTCGATTTATTTCCTCCCCCAATATAAAGGTTTGCGGCGGCAACGAAGGCTAGTGACGTTTGTATGGCCGGTAGCTTGTGATAGATGAAGGCTAATGGCTATTAACAATGGTGGAGAGTTTGTTGTGTAGAGAATTTTTGTTGTTTGTGAAGGATTTCTTGTGGGAAGGAGAAATTGGTTGTATGGAGAGGAATTGGTTTTCTCTGATTTTTTGTGTGTAGAGAATTTTTCTTGTGTGAATGAAGAATTGGTGTGTGAATTATTGTGTAGAAAGGACCCCTATTTATAGTTTTGAATTAGGCTTTTTAAAACTTGAATGAATCTTGAGAGATTTGGTTTGTAAATTAATTTGAGAGATTTTGTTTGTTTTTAATGATTGATTTGCTCTCATTTTATATTTTAGTGTTAATTCTCTTGCTTGTTCTTCAAGACCAAAGATTTGGTTTTATTTTGTTTAATTTACTTCTTTTTTATATTTTTGTGTCTTTTCTTATTTTCTTTCTATATAAGTTTATATATTTTCCTTCTTTTTATATATATGCTTTATTTTTATAATTCTGGACAAACAAAAAAAGTGATAAAATATTTTTAATACAAAAAGTTTCTCGCCAGAAAAATAAGTAAAATTGACTAAAATAAATATGTACTAAAATTTGGAGGGTAAAATTTGGGGTATGACAGCTGCCCCTATTTAAATATCTTTAAATGCCTTTGAAAGATAGTTAAATATAAGAAATACCCATAATTTTGCCTTATGAAGGTGAAAGATCGACAATCGCCTTGACGATGTTTAGGTTTTTAAGGATAGTCCCCGCCCCGAAGGGTGCTTAAACCGAAAATAGGCATTGTCCCGTAGGGTGCCTAATTTTTTGAAAGATAACTGTTTCCCCGTAGGGTGATCAGCTAAGAATAAGTCATTGCCCTAGAGGGTACTCTGACTAAAAGCAGGCATGGTCCCGAATGACGCCTAACTTTGAAAGATAACCATTCCCCGTAGGGTAACTAAACCAAGAAGAAGTCATCGCCCCGTAGGGTACTTCAACTAAAAGTAGGCATTGTCTCGAATGATGCCTAACCTTGAAAGATAACCATTCGTCACCTTGAAAGGTGCATCTATCCATTTGTCACCTTGAAAGGTGCATCTATCCAAAATGTCACCTTTGAAAAGGTGCATCTATCCAATTTTCATTTGTCACCATGAAAATGTGCATCTATCCAATTTGTCACCTTTGTCACCTTGAAAAGGTGCATCTATCCAATTTTCCATTTGTCACCTTTGAAAAGGTGCATCTATCCAATTTGCCACCTTGAAAGGTGCATCTATCCAATTTGTCACCTTGAAAGGTGCATCTATCCAATTTTCCATTTGTCACCTTGAAAAGGTGCATCTATCCAATTTTCTATTTGTCACCTTGAAAGGTGCATCTATCCAATTTGTCACCTTGAAAGGTGCATCTATCCAATTTTCCACCTTGAAAGGTGCATCTATCCAATTTGTCACCTTGAAAGGTGCATCTATCCAATTTTCCATTTTTCCATTTGTCACCTTGAAAAGGTGCATCTATCCAATTTTCCATTTGTCACCTTTGAAAAGGTGCATCTATCCAATTTGTCACCTTGAAAGGTGCATCTATCCAATTTTCCATTTGTCACCTTGAAAAGGTGCATCTATCCAATTTTCCATTTGTCACCTTTGAAAAGGTGCATCTATCCAATTTGTCACCTTGAAAGGTGCATCTATCCAATTTTCCATTTGTCACCTTGAAAAGGTGCATCTATCCAATTTTCCATTTGTCACCTTGAAAGGTGCATCTATCCAATTTGTCACCTTGAAAGGTGCATCTATCCAATTTTCCATTTTTCCATTTGTCACCTTGAAAGGGTGCATCTATCCAATTTGTCACCTTGAAAGGTGCATCTATCCAATTTTCCATTTGTCACCTTGAAAAGGTGCATCTATCCAATTTTCCATTTGTCACCTTTGAAAAGGTGCATCTATCCAATTTGTCACCTTGAAAGGTGCATCTATCCAATTTTCCATTTGTCACCTTGAAAGGTGCATCTATCCAATTTGTCACCTTGAAAGGTGCATCTATCCAATTTGTCACCTTGAAAGGTGCATCTATCCAATTTTCCATTTGTCACCTTGAAAGGTGCGTCTATCCAATTTGTCACCTTGAAAGGTGCATCTATCCAATTTGTCATTTTTCCATTTGTCACCTTGAAAGGTGCATCTATCCAATTTTCCATTTTTCCATTTGTCACCTTTGAAAGGTGCATCTATCCAAAAGGCGTTGCCCCAGAGGGTGCCTGTATACCAATGATATGAAATCATTACCCCTCGGGGTGAGTAAGAAGAGTTAGGTCATTTCTCCTTAGGGATCTAGATCCTAGGAATGAGCATGATTGCCGCAGGCCCGTGGCCGGACAAGAGTTGAAAGATAAGTTGTCGCAGGCTTTGTTGGGCCGGACATAAATTGATTAAATTGTCGCAGGCTTTATGGGCCGGACAAGGATAAGCTGTCGCAGGCTTATGGGTCGGGCAGAGATTGATGAATCAATTGCCGCAGGCTGGTGTGCCGGACAGAGACAAATTGTCGCAGACTTTTGAGTCGGACAAAGATTGATTCAATTGTCGCATGCTTTATGGGCCGGACAAGGACAAATTGTCGCAGGCTTGACTGCTGGACAATGATATTGAATGAATTGTCGCAGGCTGGTGTGCCGGACAAAGCCAAATTGTCGCAGACTTTTGAGTCGGACAAAGATTGATTAAATTGTCGCAGGCTTTATGGGCCGGACAAAGACAAATTGTCGCAGGCTTGACTGTCGGACAATGATATTGGATGAAATGTCGCAGGCTGGTATGCCGGACAAAAATTGTCGCAGACTTTTGAGTCGGACAAAGATAAATTGATCTAATGGGGATGAGGTCATCCTACTTAACCGTTTTATGCTAAAGGATGATCCCTAAAGATGATCTTTTGACAGAAGTACGTGCTTGAGGGGTACCATTTCTTGGTATGCATGACTTATGCTCACGAATTATATGTCATGGCCTATGCTGTGAGGAATGCATGATGTATGCATGAAATGAAATGCTGGCGGAGACTGAGCTTTGAGTGCATTGTGATGCAGATGCATTTGTGATTACGCATAGTATATGTTACGCATGAAATGAAATGCATTATTGATGCATGCCAATGATAATTGGGCTTCAACATGAATGTGTTATGCGAATCTTTTTCTTTTGATGGGAAAGGCCAAGTAGACTTTTGAAATGCCAGTGAGGATTGACCTTTGGGGACCAAGAAGAATCGATGTTTTTTGGATAATCGATTGAGGTTGAATGAAGATTGCGTTTTGGGGTTGCCAAAGGATTTTGGTGAATTGATTTGAGTTTTTGAGTGGTAATGCAAATTAATCACAGGGATGCCAATGCATGCTTTGATGCTAGATGGATGCGAACATGAATAATGCATGAATATGATTTGAAGGTGTATGAAAGTTCCCTTGTGGTGGACAATTGAATGGTTTAAGGCTTGAAGATATGTTTTGCATCAAAGTTTCTTTATTCAAAGGTTACATGAGTTTTGTTAGCATGGTCTCCCGACACTCATTCTGAACTCAACGGTTGCTGATGCTTGACATGGTTCACTTGAACAACTTGAAAGTACGGAGAGGGATGGCCCCTAGAGTAATTTGTCTTGCCCCCCCCTTTTTTTTTTTTTTTTTTTTTTTGGGCATAATATCCTTGACTGCATTGGAGTTCTATGAGCAGAGGTTATTTTCCTTCCATGGTGGCGATAATCAAGGATTCTCCACAGGGTGACCCTTCGATGGGAAGTACTACTCTTAATGTTGAGTGCTGGTGCAAAGGAAATTGCTTGAAAAGGAATTTGGATCCATCCAGGTCTAATATGACCTTGCTGCGAACTGCCCCATCATTTAAATTCTCGAGGGGTATGCCCACCAACTAACTGGCGTTTAGGGATAGTGCCTCTTGAACACTTTTGACCTCGATTAGCGGGAACTTGGATGTCCTGCCCCTTGATCGTGGGGAATTTGCCACTGATTGGTAGGCCCCTTAGATGCCTTGCCCCTAATTAGGAGCGTCTTGATTCAGTTCTTCTTTGATCGAACCGTTTGCTGTATTAACCAGATGCCGAGTATTGATTTGCAAGTAAAATTGTTTCTTTTGCCAAGTATTTTTAACACAATGCACATGCGGGTTTTCAAGTATTGATTTGCAAGTAAAATTGTTTCTTTTGCCAAGTATTTTTAACACAATGCACATGCGGGTTTTTGAAATTGAATATTTTTTGGAAGCACATATGGTATGTACAAAAGATAATCATTGATTACATAACAAACAGGATGAGTCAGCTTAACAATAAATTTGCCGAATATGCTTTCCTGGTAAACCTGCCTTCAATTAGGTCTTTTGAGAATTATTCATATAAATTAAATTCATGTAAACCAAGCCAGAAATGATATAAATTTGTGTTATCAGATTCCCCCATACTTGAACCTTTGTTTGCCCTCAAGCATAAAAATAGTATCTCTTTTTAGCACATGTTTGAAACAGGACACGATGACTGTAATCGTACGTGGTTGCCGGCTAGATAGGAAAATCAAGTAATAGACATCAAATACTAAGAGTACCGTAGTAACACAAAATCACTCATTGTGGTCAAAGATTCCCATCATATGAAGACAAATCTGAAGTGTTTTATTATGACTCTAACTTTTGCTTAAATTTTATTTACCCTTTTCATTCAAGTGCAATCACATTAAGCCCGTTATCTTGTACACGCCCATGGTAGGAAAATCTGTTAGTGATTATGATCATGTATCGAGGGGTGCTGATAACGAAAGTTTGGCAAACCCCTTTTTTTCTCCCAAATGCAGCTGTGGGGGATCGGATCGTAACCCGCCCTACCAAGTTCAGAATCAGACACCTCTGAACAACTACTAAAAGGGTTTATTTACCATGGTTTTACTTTGTATGTTCAATGATTGTTGAATTACACAACCGAGTGATGGTCATCTAACTCAACAAATGCATTCCCACTTTTAAAATCAACCAATGTATGTAAACTTTTATTTCTGGATCATTCACTTATGTTCATTGATTTCCCACTTAGTTTGTGCTTAAGATGGTGCCGACTGCTAAGATAAACCACTAAGGGTTATTTTAAAATTTAAGTTCAAGTCTTTGTCAAGATTAGTACCCAAATTAACCTTACATATTTCTGGGCGTCTAAGGTGTTAAGACGGTACCGATTTTATTGAATTATTACTAAACCTTCATAATGTAGCCAAAAGTACCAAAACAACCTATGTACTCTTAAAGTGTCATGTCGAGTATCAAACCAAAATTGCTTGCTTTTCTTAAAAATTTGATATATCTCAAGAAACTAGGAGAATCAGATAACAACGAAAACATATCCAAGATTGACTCAACTTAGCATGAACTAACTAATTTTGATATATATTTTTTATTTTGAAAACGCCTTACATCATCAACCAGAGTTTTTTTTTTTTTTTTACCATTGAAAGCATATATCAGCAATAATCAATTATTTATTTTCATCATCCTCGCTCCAAGTTTGCAAGTAATAAAACAAGAAAAGAGTGGACATGAATGGATTAATTCCAAAGACATGCATGTTTATTATATTAGGAATATTAGTCAAAAGTTACAACTTTAAAAGCAAAAGAATTAAATTGAGACTGGAAGTTCAAAGTCGAATGATCCTTGGAAGGGAGCTTTCTTGATGATTGGCCAACCATGAGTTAGTTGCTTGTTGTCAATCAGATCTTGCACCATTTCTTTGAAGGTATAGCAGTCTTCAATTGAGTGCCCCACTACTCCGTCATGAAATTCACATTGGGCGTTCGGGTTGTACCAAGGAGGAAACGGAGACTTCATGGATCTGGTCTTTCTGGGAGTGATTGAAGAAACTCCGACTAGATGAGTCCACAATTGACTGTATGTTAAGAGGATTGGGTCGAACTGGCGAGCCCCTCCTTTCAGATCACTTGGATGCCTCCGTTGATCCTGAGTTTGATGCCGATGGTTCAGATTTCGAGCTTGCTGATTCTGATGAAGCAAGGGAACCAAACATGGTTGTGGTCCCTGAGGTGCTGGATTGCCCCAGGGTTGATTCAGTTGAGGATCCATGGAGGACTGCCGAGGGCACGCTTGTTGCGGCAAATGTTGTTGAGGCGAAGGAATCACCCATGGCTTTGGTGTCCGAGGTGCTGGATGGCCCTGTGATGGTAATGCGTTATCCTTTTTCTCCAACAAGATTTGAATGATCAGTTGAATCTGAGTCTTCAACTGGGCAACCTCTACCTTCAATAACTCATGTTCTTTCTTGAGCTCTTCCACACTTTGTTGAGACATTCTTCCAAATCCATTCATGGGTATCGGGATACCTGCTTGCGGTATTATAGTTTGAGGACGGTGAGGAAAGAAAAGATATGACTATTTATTTTGACGATGCAAGTGCATGAGAATGTATGATATGCATGATAGATGCAAGATGGTGAAGGTTGGATGACCTAATAGGTAGGCTTCCCTACATATGATGGTTCTATGTTTCAATTACCCAACCCCTCACAAGGACGGCTCCTACGGGATTTTGATTTTTATTTTTATTTTTTGAAGGCTCCATTTAAGGTGGTAGATTCCTTTGATTCTTCCACATGATACATGGTGAAATTTCAAAGGATCTCCCTTAAATGGAGTCTTTGGGTTCTAAAGGGGGTCCTAGAGTCGCTGACCGAATCCAAAGTTTTGCCAAGCGGAGGGGCTAGCCCATTCCTGACAAATCCTTTTGAACCAGTCTACTCTAGGCGGAGTCTTCGTACATCACCCATTGGGATGTTCATCCCATAGGTCCATACTACCAACTCCTAACTTAACTTAGGGTTTTTCTCAAATTTTATTCAAAAATAAACCCACCCACAATACATAAAAAGAAATATAATAATGCAGGAAAATAAAAAATAAAATAAAACAAGAAAAAAAACAAAGTAAACAAACAAAACAAATAACCCTAAAACTAGAGGATAGGCTTAACTCTCTAATTTTTAAATCATCCCCAGCAGAGTCGCCAGCTGTCGCGCCGCGAAAATCGCCCGAGCGTTTAGGACACTCGGAATGACACAGAGTCGCCACCAAATTTTATTTTAATAGGAAAATATTGATAAAACCTAAAAATAATGGAAGGATGGTCATCGCAACCATTTCCAAGTTCGGGAGTTGGTTATGCAAGGGGAAGGTATTAGCACCCCTCACATCCGTTGTACTCAACGGGAACCTCCTAATTAGTTCTAGGGTATTAAATGTTTTTTGAGAGTTTATTTACATGTTTTTATATTTTTAGAATTTTATTTTATTAAGAAATATTTACAAGAAAGAGGAAAAATTAAGTTTTTTATTATTATGCTTGACAAGATGACTCTTGCTCCTACGTATCCTCCGGTGCGATGAGGAAATCAAAGCTACGTAGTTCTGGGTATGGTGTTGGTTTGTGTTTTTTACGAAAAAAGGTCTTGCTTTTACCTCTTAAAATGACTTTTAAGAATGACCCGAAGGCGAAAAAAATTTGATTTGATTTGTTGATGTTTTTTAATATTCTTTTTATGGGTTTGAGTGGAAGACGACTAAAAGTCGGACAAAGTGTGCACTAAGCCCCCAATTAGTCGAGAAGCGAACGGATGTGCATCCGCCTCCTCTTTTTTAATCCCCCTTGTTTGAAACAATTTTAATTAATATGGTATAAAACTACACTATTATTTTTAAGTATTATATTATTTGACATTTATGCTATATTTAAAGTGACGTAAATTATTTGCATTATTGAAACTAAATTACCACTATACAAATAAGTAAAATAGAATATACAATAAACACAGGGGGTATGAATAATACAAACGGGTTTAGAGCCTCAAATTAGCAACCAGCTTAGTTAACTAACATAAAAAAAACAAAAGTAAACAAATAAGTAACTAATAAATTAAACAAAAACCTGGTTCCAATTGAAGCAAGCACAGAATGAAAGCAAAGAAATAGAATCTCTTCCTTCTTCTTCGATTTATTTCCTCCCCCAATATAAAGGTTTGCGGCGGCAACGAAGGCTAGTGACGTTTGTATGGCCGGTAGCTTGTGATAGATGAAGGCTAATGGCTATTAACAATGGTGGAGAGTTTGTTGTGTAGAGAATTTTTGTTGTTTGTGAAGGATTTCTTGTGGGAAGGAGAAATTGGTTGTATGGAGAGGAATTGGTTTTCTCTGATTTTTTGTGTGTAGAGAATTTTTCTTGTGTGAATGAAGAATTGGTGTGTGAATTATTGTGTAGAAAGGACCTCTATTTATAGTTTTGAATTAGGCTTTTTAAAACTTGAATGAATCTTGAGAGATTTGGTTTGTAAATTAATTTGAGAGATTTTGTTTGTTTTTAATGATTGATTTGCTCTCATTTTATATTTTAGTGTTAATTCTCCTGCTTGTTCTTCAAGACCAAAGATTTGGTTTTATTTTGTTTAATTTACTTCTTTTTTATATTTTTGTGTCTTTTCTTATTTTCTTTCTATATAAGTTTATATATTTTCCTTCTTTTTATATATATGCTTTATTTTTATAATTCTGGACAAACAAAAAAAGTGATAAAATATTTTTAATACAAAAAGTTTCTCGCCAGAAAAATAAGTAAAATTGTCTAAAATAAATATGTACTAAAATTTGGAGGGTAAAATTTGGGGTATGACAACATATACATGAAAAAATATACAATACATAAAATATAATTATCATTGTAAATAATGACAAAAATAATATATCCTAAAAATGATTAAATAGTTTATAAAATTATGCATAAAAAATAGTTAAAGTTGAGATTTGAACCTTTGACTTTGCCCTTAGATCATGTACATTGGTGCACTTTTAGCCATGTTGAATCACTGTAGCTGCAGAAAAAGCATTCAACCAACCGGTTCAGAGTTGAGCAGAACCAACTCTTGTGAATCTGACCAGCCAGAACACGCGGCACCTCGCGATTGGTTCACGTCAGGCGCGAGCAGAACACGCGGCGACAGCGCGCGTGTGGGTCAGGGGGAGGCGGAGAGAGATGAAAAAGAGGATAAATGCAGACACGTGGCGGTTATTTATTGGCTGAACAGATTTTAATTGTTTCTTTATCTTTAAACTCAATTATTTCACTGCAAATTAATTTTTTATTTTTTCACCAAAATTCGTAAAAAAAATTTCTCTATAAATAGAGACTTGTTTCATTTTATTTGGACACAGAAAAAAAAATTCGAATTTTTTACTCTCTTAATCATATTATTAGTGTTAATTTTGAAGTTTAAGTGTTCTTTTTTAGTAAAATGAATCCTAATAATTATTTCTACACCCAAAAAAAATATTTAAATTTTTTTGTTAAGTGTTCGTTTATTTTAATTTAATGTTAATCGATAATTGTAATTTTATTTAATCATAAAAATAAAATTTGAAATTTAAATAAGAATGTAAAATAAAAAGTGGTGGGGTAGAGAAAGTGGCGGAGTAGAGAAAGTGGTGGGGTAGGGTGTTGAATGAAAAAACTATTGAAGAGAATAAAATTGAATGTGTGTTGAATGATAATATGGAGTGTAAAAAGTGATAAAGTGAGTGTTGAATGGTTAAAACCATTGCACATGGTCTTACAACCAACATAATTAATCACTAGTCTATTGATATGTATATGATATTACATGAACATTAAAAATATATAACTATTATTGAAAGATTTTAGAATTTTAAGGCCTAAAAATTTATCAAAATTTCGAGATCTTGTTCGGTCACTCACCCCGCACATGCTGTGGGGCCGGCCTTGAATATAGCAGAAACATATTGTACTTATATGTATATAGTAAAATCCTTACAAAGTGTTTATCAAATCTTCATCAGCTAATATGAAAGGCCAGTGATAATCTGAGCCTGTATGTATATGTAATATGTATACACAATGAGTTAGTATAAAAAGCATAATGTATGGCTATATGTACATAAATTGACAAATTCTTTTGCTTTAGAAGGTATAAACATTCTTTTAAAAATTAGCTATTGTCATTATTTATGTATGTTCAACTTATAAAACATTTTTACGTAATCTTAATACAATTATTTTCTATACAAAAACCATTTTCTATACATGCATGTGTCCTTTTGTGATAATTTTTTTCAAATTGAAATGGGCAAAAGTAAAAAAAATTGAATTGTTTAGTAAAAAAATTGAACATTTTCTATACATTAATTAAATGAAGCTTAAAATTAAAAGGAATTTTAAAGTGAGCCTTTTTGTTTAAAAGTAATAATAATATTTTATTAAAAATATTTTATTTTAAAATTTAAAAATTTTGAGATGTAAAATTATTTATTAAATTATCATAATCAATTTCATTTAATATTTATTTTCAATTGATAATAAAGTCAATTCATTTAGTCATTGCTAAAATATTGCTGATCGAAGATAAAATTTTATTAATTTTAGTTGCATTATGCAAATGTTCAAAGATTATAGTTGCTTACATGCTTAATTGAAAGGTTGAAAAGAAATAAAATTTCTAATTAATGCTTTATAATATTGTGGACTAATGAACTTAATACTTATGAAATATATTTTTTGCTTGATAAAATTTGTTCTTTTTTGAAGGCCTAAAATCTTTATTTAATGCGGATTCTGGTGAGGAATTATATTATATTCGCAGAAAAAATGTTTTTTGATCGAGGAATTAGTCTCCACAAAAAATTAAATACAAAATTCATGGGAAAAGTGAATTTAAATCATTTGTCTTCTCAATTTTTTTTCACAAAATAAATTTTAAGAATCTACGGTGAAATCTAGGTGTCGCACCGAGAACCCCTAAGTCATAACTGATGACCTCAACAACACCCCATATTATCGTCTTCCTTGACGGTCCTCTAATGACAATTCAAATTGTCAAGCCTCGTCGTCATCTTTGAGAAGAATATCTTCCTTCGATTATTCTCTAGAGATACCTCAATCCTCAAGTCGTTTGTGTTATATACAAAATTGATTTTTTATCTAGCTACAACCTTTTATGTAGAAGATCCACCATGGATTTCAAGTAGAAGAAATATGTAGAATTGTACAATTCTATGATTTCAAATCTATATTTCGAGTTAACTCGTAAATAATAAAGTCGAATATGAGTAAACTCGTGAATAAAATAGAGTTCACACACACGTTAATTAAGATCAAAATTTATAGTTATGATCATGTTATGATCATAAGTTAACTTTAATTTGCTTGCATGGAACTCACAAAAATTTGAACTAAATCAAGGTATTGGTATTTCGAACCGAGATTGATTGAAGTGGTTAAATTTACACACACATACACACTCATGTATTCATGATTGTTGGATCAAAATTGAAGTTTTAAAGTTGATTGCGTGCTCATAAAAAAAAACTAGCATTTCCACATGCAATATTATTGAATGAGGACATTTTCCAATCCAATTTAATAATATTCCCAAGTACCCTCATATCCAATTGAGACATATTCCTTTGGCATACGGTTCTTCTATTTATAGTTAATTAATTTTCAACTGTTTTTCTCACAACTCTCCGATGTTGGATTTAAGTTTTATTATAAGGATATTATTCTTATTTGTTTTTTTAGTACATCGAAAATATATTAATTTATGGACGTCCTCCTACCCAACTCATGTATTTCTTAGAAGATCTTATTCTTATTTGACATGTAAATATAAATCAAAGAAAGAGAGAAAACATAAATAATTGAAAAAACGCATTTCATAATGTTTTTTTATTATTCATATAAATAATATAATTGGATACCAAGCTAATACAAGTTGCATGCACCCAGCCCAATAATGTTGTCATCAAGCCTTTGGAAGACCAGGATGAGGAATAATATAACCTGAAAAAGTCACACATACTTGACAAAATTAGAATTTGCTCATAGTAATTAATTAATCCATTTTTTCCAAAATAAAAAATGAAATCAATCTTTTCTTTGATTAAAAAAACATGAAATTAACTTACTTCCACACTTGTCTGTAGGAATATTTTGGCATTGGCAAGTTTTACCTACAAACAAAGCTTTTTCTATGCTAATCATAGCCTCAATACTTGGAGTTACATATTTGCAATAACAAGAGGCATTAGCACCTTTCAATGCTTCACAACATGGTTTTGATGGTGGAATTTGTGGCCCATTCTTTTCAACAAATCTTCTACATTGAGTTATAATCCCAGGCAAGTTACCACCACATTCAACTTGAGCTGAAATTTCAAATACTAAGATGCTTGCAGTGAGCACTAATGTAACAAAAGCTAAGCATCTAGTTGCCATGGTGATTGAAATCTTTAGTGTTTTTTCTCAAATTCAAAATCAACTCTTAATTTGTGACAATTGCAGGACTAAAGATAAGTTTATATAGAATATGATGACGTTAAAAAGTTTATAACTTTTTATAAAGATGATTTACTTTTTGACTAGAATAATGATAATTTAGAATCCAACACAAAAAATAATAATATATTATCATAGCTAAGTCCAAGTTAAATATTAAAATATTTTTTAATCAATATTTTGTTTTCTTTCAATATACGAAATGACGATCACTACAGAAAAAACTCATGAAAACATCTATTTCAATTAACGTAAATGAGTTGTTTTAAATTTTAATGCTTATTTCCAATGCACTTTTAGATTTACAAAGTTGAACTCATATACAAACATCTATTTCAATCAAGATAAATGAGTTGTTTTAAATTTAATGCTCATTTTCCATGCACTTTTAGAATTCTAAAGTTTAACTATTTTAGATCTATATCTATTTTGCGTCTAGATGGATAAACGATATTGGGGAACAAAAAATCTTCATTTTTAATTCGATATATCTGGTCCATATTACAAGTCAGATACATCAGTAGTCAAATATATCAAAAAAGTTAAATTTACGTATAATAATATTCAGAGGAATATTAGTTTCTCACAGTTATCTACTTAATAATAACTTTGAAATCACTAATCTCTAGATACATCTTCCTATCTAATTGAATTTATGATTAGTTTTAAATTTTTTAAATAATTTGGTTATATATGATTGCATGTTTGTATTACTTTTTTACATTAACACTTAAACTCAATTTTTATTCCTTTTAGTTAAACTAAAATAATCATTTATAATTATAAACTTTAAAATAGTGAAGTTTTTTTTTTTTCTTTCATAAGAGCAATAATAGTGAAGTAATCTAAATTTGAATTGCATGTAGTCAAATCTGCACGCCATTTTGTAGTTAGAATAAATTTGATTATTCAATCAAAATCATATGATCTAGATATAAAACAATTCACAAACAAGGGTGAATCAAATTTACATCAATCATGAATTGAAATTCATGTGTCAAGCATTGCAACTAAAGTTGTATAGATATTGTGTTACTTGTCCCACACCTCACAGAACTTCAAGAGTGAGTGGCTTGCCTGCATCTTAAAGGAGGCTAACTGCTCTGAGAGAATTTGCCTTTGTCCATTTAAAAACTGCGTTGATATGCGGTGTGATTACGCGGCAAGATCGATTATGACCCTGCAATGAATGGTGATCCTAGCCTAGTCTCACAATTGTGATCTTGGAAAAACAAAAAAATTTACTAAAGGAAAATCTGATGAAACAAAACTCATCTTATTGTATCATGTTACTCCAAACATGAGATTGGTAAAAAGAATAGTATGCTACATGCTGGAAAATAGAACTAGTCACTAGTGTCAAGGAGGGAAGATCATAATGCTTCGATTACATTTTGAAGAAAACATCACATGATATCCAATATGCAATAAGAAGCAAATATCTTTTCCACGAGTCCTCATCAGCTATACTATCTTTTCCATCATTCTGTTGGATTGTCGTCTTCTTTTGCTTGGGTTACACCAACTTCCGCTGGCCGAATTACACGATCATGAAGCAAATATCCTGCCTGCAAACATAACAGTTGGATAGTTTTTTATTCATGTTTTCAATCTCCTAAATAAACCTATAGAACAAAATCAATGAATAAGGCCAAGTTTGCCTTATTCAAACAATTATCTAAATTACCTTCAGCACAGCTGCAACAGTTCCTGGAGGCTTGGAACCATCGGGGACTTGGAAGACCGCATTATGCCTATGTGGATCAAAGGGCTCATTTGTAGGGTCAAATTTTTCAACACCAAACTTTTTAAGTACCTGTAAGTAAAAGCGGTACTTTCAAATAAATAGCCCGGAGCACTAGACTCTCCAGAGAGTTACATTTTTCAAGCACATGATGATGATTTTAGATATATGGGATAAAAAATTTCATGAAAAATTTCATGACGGCACATGAAGATGCCAAGGCCCTTACCCGAATTCCCCACAAAACCCATTGTTTAACCAATCAAAATTCAAAGGTAAGTAAAACATCATATTTACAACCTTTCCACAGCAATTCAGAACAAAACAAATCCAACTAAAATTCATAACAAAGGAAGAGTGTTAAAAAAATCAGAATAGGATCATATCCACATGTGTCAAGTTATAAAATGAAACTGGCTTTTGAAAAGAAACCAATATAGGGTGCGTTTGTTTAAGCTTTTTTTTCAAAAAAATCTATTTTTTTCATAAAAAATCTATTTTATTTTAATCTCAAACAAACGCACCCATAATCCACTAGTGATCTCGCAGCGCCTAACCAAACATGAACTTGAGCTTCAAAACTCTCACCCAGTCCCTCCCCGATAACCCTTATCCCCACAATCACGCAATGAATCTTTAATCCCTCACCCATAAATGAGAAGCATAGCAGCAATAGTAGAAAACAGAATGTGAAATAAAACCTTAATTGCATAATGCCTAAAATAAAGATTAGATGCTAGATTTGGTATGATGATTGCAATTACTACAGTCATACAGATAGAACACGCTACCTCAGAAAGTTGTTTCTCGGTCATTTCAACACCTTCCAGAAGTGTCTTCAGGAGTTTTACCGCTTCAGCAGAGTCACTTGATGTATCGATTTTGGAAAAAATTTCCTTTACAACTGATGAAGCTCTTCCCAAATTATCCGCAACATCAAGTAAACTCTTCGCAAAATTCTGTAGCACATTTAAATAACTCAGCACAAAGTCAAAGAGAAGGTTATTTAAGACAAAAAGGTTCAAACTTAAACCTGTATAGCAAATTTCTTTGAATTCTCTGCTTCACGTTTAGTCCTATTCATGACATTCTCTATCTCGGCATAACTACGCAGAAATTTATCCTGTATATTCTCAATCTCTTTTTGCTTCAATTTCAAAAGTTCTTCCTTCTCGGCTACAAGCTGAATCAAATCATCCCTGGATAGATCTGATTCACTTTCTGAATCTGAATCAGAAAATGCAGTTCTTTTAAAACCCCTCTTTCTTTTGACAGTTTGAGACTGAGAATCTGAAACAGATCCCGATTCTTCTGTTTGATCTGCAGGCTTGGCTTGTCCAGGCTGGTCAATTTCCTTTTCCTCTTCACTTGTTTTCGCAGGGTCGTCATTTGTGGCATCGCCATTATGCACATTATTCCCTTCTTTCCCTTCTCTTTCAGTTGGGGCTGATGAAGAAAATCGAAATTTTGGTGTTGAGGAATATATAGATGGGCATAATAAATTGTCTTGAACCGGAATGAACTGCATTATTAAAAAGCGTACGTAGAATCATTAGAAATTTAGAATTCTAAACCTTAAAATGGCATTCAGATATTTTTCTATACCTTCTAAACATTAAAATTCAAAAGAAATCATTAAAGCAGATTAAAAACCCAAAAAAAGGTGCTAAAACAACAATTAGGCTACTAATCTAGAATACAACATGTCCCGTGAACTTAACTTAATTGGTAGGGACACTGCATAATACATGGAGGGACCGATATTCGACCCCTAAATACCCACTAATTTATCATAACCCTAAATTTTAAAACTTAATAAAGTAAAAAGAAACACAAATTTATTAGCAATGGCATCATAGTTCAAACTTTCAAATTAAAAATAAATGAATTATAAACACAATTCACCATGAAAGAAAAATAATACTATTGAATTAACATTGAAACTAATGAGTTATCTATCAAATTCTGAGCAAAAGCCTGCAGCATGAAAATAGGAAGGAAAAAAAAATGAAAATTGAACCTTGTTGGTAGATTTAGGAATGAGGAAGGAATGGAATTGATTGGAGAAGGTGTTGAATTGTTGTTGGGGGCTTCGTGAAGCAGAGAGAAGCGTGGTTCGTGAAATGGTTCGTGACAAAAGCTTATAGAAAAACATTGTTGAATGCGGAAGGAAGAAGGGTTTATGAGGAACTCTGTTCTTAGAAAAACAGAGTAAAGGAAATTGGGAAGGGTTTAGAGTGACACTGATCTGAATGAACAAGAAGAAACTAGAAGAATACGTCATTTATTTTACTATATTACCCTTCATTTATTTATTTCTTTCTCTTAATCTATTAAGCTAGAATTTCAATTATTTTGAACTCAAGTCGTGTGAGTTGGAGACATATGAGTTCGGTCTGGAATAATTTTTGGAGGAGTAATTTATTTTTATGATGTGATAAATTATTATTTTTTTTCAATTTCTCTACTAAGTAAATTATGATTATTAGGACTATTGACCTTCAAGTTAGCTCACGATAAAAATAAAACTTAAATTAAGCCTATTTTTATATGTAGACAAAATATTGTTAAGCTATTGAAATCTCGCACACATAATAGATGAATTAGTGTTTGAACTCTGGTCATGGACATCAAACTTAGATGTCGTTTGTTATAGCTTTACTTTTTTTAAAAGTCGCTTATTTTTTAAAAAATAATCACTTTTGAGAAAATAGCATCTGTTTGGTATAGCTTTTAAAAATAATCAGAATCTAAAAATTATCTAAAACGACTTAAAATGAAAAACTGATATTAGTGTCTTATTCTTTATAAATTTCTTTTAAAAGAAAGAAAAAACAAGTGTCAAAATTTCAAATAAAAATATCATAAATTTATTCTAATTTTTCAATAATACATTTGTTGCCCTATATTTAAGCAATTTTTACAGAGGTAAACAAATATAAAATAACTTCTGCATATTTGTAAAATCTCTATAAAATAATCTATAAATTATTAAGTTCAAAATTAGTTATTTTTAATCTGTAAGAAACAAGCACTTAGTAATTTTAGTATTTTTTGTTTGCCAGTTTGTATTCTCAACTGCAAGTCACATTACTATTGTGCAATGAACTACGAAAATATATAATTGGCTCATCAAAGAATTAAGCCTAGGCATCTTACAAAAACATTAAGCCTAGTGGTTGTAAAACAAGAGAGATGGAGTAATTTTAAAATTTTTTAAACAAGTAGCTAGTACTTCTTTCACAAGCTCAAACATTACTTTATATTCAACATTAATCACTATGTAACAACATATAAAACAAAACCATCAGAAAGATAAATGTTTTTTTATCTAAATTTTGGAGAACACATACATTCTTCACTTTCTTCACAAAATTGTGCACATTGAGAGTGAATTAGACTTTGTTGCGGTGTTCGACGAAGAATAAATTGTAGTTTCAACCAAATTTGCTGAAGTTGAAACATGATCCGTTAAATCTTTACTTGTCGACTTCAATTCACAATCACTCGCATCTTTTAACCAAAGTGAGTTTGGATCTACTGATATTTCTGATATTCGCACAATAGATTCAGCGCGTTTTGCTTTCGAGAATTTGAAGGTGCTACAATTAACAAAATCAAACTTTTTATCCCAATTGAATCCAGATCCTCTTTTATTAATGTAACCTGGATAATCTTCCATTTTGAAAGGCACCTGCTTAACCAATACCAAACCAGCTTTCTCTGCCAATTTCACTACTTCCCATTTATTAAAAGGAAATGTACAATTTAGTGTCACATGAACTTCACCATCACAGCTTAGCATCTTCCTTGCATTCTGTAGAAAACCCAACACCAACTTTTGGTGATTCCTGTACCAAACAGTGGTCAGTAGATCACCGTGATTCTGACATAAGATGAATTTGAAGAGAAGAAAATAACTTACTGAATTTTTTCAAAAGCAAATCCTACATCCTGAGGAAAATTAAAGACTATGCGATCGAATCTTTTCCCAATCAACAAGGGGTGTTGGTCCATGGTAAGGGCATTTACTTCATGCAAAATGGTGCAACCAAACATGTCTAGATATAGCAGATTTTTCCAAGCTACGGGGTACTTCACCGTCAATGACTCTAATAAAAACATTTACAACTATTAAAATATATGGTCAAAATTATTGAATCAATACACTGCACATGCATACAATATGATTAAAATTGAACTTAATACTATAATAAATCATATGTAATCTTGTGTGTGTCTAAATAATTGTGATCACCCAACTATTTTATCATAAAAGACTAAAACAATGACAATACTATATTATTGGGACATAATCTAAAAAAAATAATTCAAATTACTACATTTAGAAAGTGACCATAGTATAAGGACCAAAGTCGTAAATTATCCTAAAAACAATTTTTTTAAAAAGATGTACCTTTAGAATCAAGAGAAGTTGCAACTATGTTGGAAGCAGAACCAAATGCATTAGCCAAACAAAGTGCAAAAGAGAAATCTCCCTCTCCAACCAGCAATATCTTTTGGTAGTTACTATAATGTTTTATCAATTTTCCTTCCATTTTAGATGCCAACATAATTTTTTTACTCGCATAATTTTTCAAATGTACTGACTCCGAATTTTCTAACACAACAGATATCCCCAAAGAAATTGGTTTCATATATTTTGGTTTAGAAAATTTGAAGGTACCTGAATCACCTATAGGAAAAGTTCCATCACAATTTTGTCCTGATCCTCTCTTATTTACATAACCTGGATAATCACTTATTTTAAATGGAACCTTCTCAATAAATACCAAACCAATGCTATCTGCTAATTTTACTATTTCCCATTTAGAAAAAGGATCGTTATTTTTGTGTGTAATGTGAACTTCACCATCCTTAGTAAGCATCTTTTTTGCACTCTTTAGAAACCCACACACTACTTTTTGATGAAGCCTGAAAAATAACAATATGGCGAATGTCATATTAGTCCCAAACAAAAACCATATTCAATGTATCAAGCGAATTGGTATATGTGTCTTCCAAATCTATAAATGTGGTTTTTAAGCGAATTGAGTTTGCAATCCGTTTTAAAATAAATGTTGTTTGAATTACGTGCGCACTATTCATATAACACACCTTAACCATATATTTTGATTAATATATAAAAATAAATATTAACATATATAATGTTCAATTTGTCTAGATAAATATTTTCAAAATATAAAAAATTTAGAATTTTTTATAATACATAATTAAAAATATTTGTGATCAAAGATGTGCATGGGCATATGTAAACTGGTTGGTCAATTGTGACGCTTATTTTAAAGTGAAGAGTATAGTAACAAAATTAGTTCAGTACTGGTATAACTTAAAATATGCAAGTTTTATCTAGTTGAAATATGATGAGAATAGTTGCATATTTCATCTAGTCTAGTTCAAATGTGATGACATTAAAACTTAGCTTCATTATGCATTGGAAACAAACAAAGATAAGCCATGATGACATGACAAACTAAGCTACAACGTCACTTCTATACTGCAAAAGCTATCACCATTCATCACAAGCTATCACAGAAAAAAAAATATGGCAGCCTTATTTCTACTCAATGCACTATTTTTTGAGATATTTTTAGATGGTTAATATGATCAAAAAAATTACTACAATTGATTACACTCATAAAAATGTTACTGGTACTATATTAAATACAATTTCTTAATTTAAAAAATATGTTAATATTTAACAATTTTTTTAGAGTGTGACTAAATATACCATTTTTTTGTATTCTTTTCAATAATTTTCTTTTTCTTTCGACAACCCTATTCTTCTATTGGATTAAAATATGTAAATTTTCTTATTTTGCATTTTAATTTTAATATTTTGCTTTCATTTTAATTTATAGCTATTTTCATCATTTTCTATAATTTTAAGACCAAATACACTATTTTTAAAAATAAAACTTACCCGATTTGATACTAATTATTCTCCCCACCGAAACCAAATCCAGCATGTAACATTGCATGCTCTACGAGCATCAACTTCATGTACAATGCTACAACCAAGCGTCTCTAGTTCTTCCAAGATTACTGAAGCTCTTGAGTATTTCATTATTAATGACCCTAATTAACAAAACATTCAAAAGAAGAAAAAATTAAGAGAAAAATGAGAAAGGAATTGACCAAAAAAAAAATGAGAAAGTGTACCTTTGGAATCACGAGAAGTAGCTACCATGTTGGAAGCAGAACCAAATGCATTAGCCAAAGATAGTGCAAAAGAAAAATCACCTTCTCCCACAAGTAGTATCTTGTGTTGACTATTGTAATGCTTTATCCATTTTTCTTCCATTTTGGTGTCCATTATAATCTCCAAATTGATTGTGTTATCTTTGCGGTTCAAAAGAACTTAAAGAAGTGGTATTGCAAAAGACATTTTAATGTCACTTTAATAATAAAAAAATTACTTTAAAATAAATGTTACATTTTCTTTTCAGAAGCTATTAATTTTTTAATCTCATTAAAAAATTATGCTTAATATTGTGTCTTTATATTTTTGATCCGTGTAGGTTAGACCGTTAAAAAATTATGCATAATATTGTCTTTATATATTAATTTTTTATTTTGAATTGGTTGATATAAAATTTTTGTTATACTTCTAATATTGATTTGAACTATTAAACTTATTTTCATTAATTATTTTAACAAGACTATTAAAGTTTTTATTAAATATTATTTGTGTTCATTTTCTGGATTTGAGGATTGTTACCAATCATGTAATATATAAATAAATATAATGGATTAGGCCTTAATTCTCTAGAGAGATAAGTTCCTCCTTCCCTCTAGGTTTTTCCCTTCTTTCATTCAAAAAAAAGGTGGTTTTTGGTCTTATCTTGACCCAAAATCACCTCTATTTCATCACTTTTTTCTCCTTTAATTTCACATAAGTGGTTTTCCACAAAGTTTAAGTTTTTTTTTCTTTTCGTGATTTTGTCGTCTCAGTACGACGTTTGTTTGTTTTACTGTCTCTGTGCGGTATTTGCTTTCCCGTCTCTGTGTAGTGTTTTGTTTGTCTCCGTCTTGTTGCGGTGTTCGTTTGCCTCAGATTGACAGATCAACTTTAATCAACTACTCTTTCAACCAGTGACCAAATTCGTCAACGATGCAGATCCGGAAGCATAAATATTCCGGTTACTTTGATTATATCACATTAGTTGTAGGCATGAGTATGCCGTTGTATGCTATTAACTCAGATGCTGTGAGTTTGTTCGCAGATTCATCTTTTACGTTTTTAACAATGTTGAATTTGTACTTGAATCTGATGTACTCTACCAATTTAAATTAATGAATAATTTTTGTTTTTGTCAAACAAAAAATAAATATAATGGATTAATGTGTAGTAGTAATTTTTTTTCTTTCATTTTCCCTTCTCTAATATTTTTTTTACAAAACTCCTCTAATAATTATTGTGTAGAATATTTTTTTTTTTTTTTGTTTTTAGAAAAAAGTTAACATGTACTTTAATGACACATGTTTAAATACTCAATAGTAAATTGTCTTTAAAGTTGTTCACTAAACTTTTTTAAAGCCAAAATTTCATATTTTTTTAAATAAAACATGTTAACACGATATTTTGATTTTTATAAAGTTGAATATACAATTTTGAGACAAATATTTCGCTTAATCAATGTTAACAATATATCCCCTTGTTAACTCAAAATAGACAAAAACACTAACAAGATGGTTTTGGTTGTTAAAACTAGAGAAGCAGTAATTTTTAAATTTTGGAAACAAGTCGCTTCTTTCACAAGTTCAAAACATAACTTTATATTCAACATTGATCACTATGTAACAACATATAAACAAAACCATCAAAAAGACAAATGTTTTTTTTTTAATCTAAATTTTGGAGTATGCACTCTTCACTTTCTTCATAAAATTGTGCACATTGATATTGAATTAGACTCTGTTGTTGCATTGTTTAACAAAGAACAAATCGTGGTTTCGGCCAAATTTGCTGAAGTTGAAACATGAACTGTGTGATCTTCAGTCGACGACTTCAACTCACAATCACTTGCATCTTTTAACCGAAGTGAATTTGGATCTACCGGCATTTCTGATATCGACATAATAGATTCAACATCTTTTGGTTTTGAGAATTTGAAGGTTTTACACCTACCAACATGAAACTTTTCATCCCAATCGAATCCGGACACTCGTTTATTAGCGTAACAAGGATATTCTCTCATTTTGAAGGGCACCTTCTCAACTAAGACCAAACCAGCTTTCTCTGCTAATGTGACTACTTCCCATTTTTTAAAAGGATAAGTACACTTTAGTGTCACATGAATTTCACCATCACTACTTAGCATCTTTCTTGCACTATGTAGAAAACCTAACACCAACTTCTGGTGATTCCTGCACATCAAAATTTTGATGAGAAAATATCATCTCTCCTAATTAAACTCTCCATTTTAAACTCACAAAGCAGTACGACAAGTTAAATGTTATTTTAATGCTTTTGTAACGGAGTTTAAAAGGATAACAGTGTAATAAATTAGAAATTTAAATGATTATTTGTTATTTAGATATAACATAAAAGACTTATTTGTTACATAAAAAACTTAGCATTTAGTTTAAAATTAAAGTCTTTAGTCCTTAGAAGAAGAAAAATAACTTACCGAATTCTGTACGGTGTACATTCTGGAAAAGGAAATCTTGCATCCTGAGGAAAATTAAAGACTATGCGATCGAAAGATTTGTGAAGCAACAATGGGTGTTGGTACATGCTAAGTGCATCCACTTCATGCAAAATGGTGCAACGAAACATCTTTAGATCCAACACATTATTCCAAGCTCGGGAGTAATTCACCAATAATGATTCTAAAAAACATTCACCACATGATCAAAATGTAATATGAGAATTGACAAAAAATTTGATCCTTCACGATCCAATTCAATCTCCGACAAAAATAAACGTGATATTAATCTCAGACATATTAGTCGTTTAATTATAATAAATAAGGGATTAATTTGTTTTCAATTTATAAATGTTATGGACTAATTTAAGTTTTATTTTTGCCAAGGACTAAATTGGACCATGATAAAATTGTGAGGGACCAAATTAGATAGCATTAAATTACAAGGACAAAGTCTTTAAAAAATATATCCAAATGACTAAAACTATAAAGTTCATAGTCATAGCACAATTTTTTGAAGATGTACCTTTGGAATCAAGAGAAGTTGCAACAATATTGGAAGAAGATAGTAATACCCTTGCCAAAGAGAGTGCAAAAGAGAAATCTCCCTCTCCAACTAGCAATATTTTGTGGGAGCTACTATAATGTTTTATCCAAATTTCTTGCATTTTGGAATCAATCTTAGGACCCTTCTGATTTTGAGATACCAACATATTTTTACTAACATAATTTTTCAAATGTGCTGAATCTGAATCTTGTAACACAACTTGTAGTCCCAAAGAAATTGATTTCACATATTTTGGTTTTGAAAATTTGAAGGTACTTGAATCACCTACAGGAAAAGTTCCATCACAATTTTGTCCTGATCCTCTCTTATTTACATAACCTGGATAATCACTTATGTTAAATGGAACCTTCTCAATAAATACCAAACCAATTTTCTCTCCTAATTTTACTATTTCCCATTTAGAAAAAGGATTGCTATTCTTGTGTGTAATGTGAACTTCACCATCCTTAGTTAGCATCTTTTTTGCACTTTTTAGAAACCCCCACACCACTTCTTGATGAAGCCTGAAAAATAACAACACAAACAAAAGTCTAAATTAATTTCAAGTTTGGATATGTACATTGTGTTTAGATATTTCAAGTTTAAATTCATTTCATGAGCAAATCTTTAAAATTGTCTCTAACATTACAAGTGAATGGCGTGTGAGTCCCAAACAAAAGTCATACTCAGACTAAGTGTTCAGAGAGAAATTGCGGACTTGAAATCGCGCCCCAACATATCAAATATAATTATAGTCTTTTACCACAATACAAAGTTATCTTTTACTAAAACTTATTACTATGTTGTCCCTGTTGGGTAGCTTCAGTGGTCTGAGGTGAGAGACGTTGAGTAGGAGAAGTCCGTGAATCAATTTCCGACGGAAACAATTAATCTTTCTGATGTACATTTTTTTTTACTATGCTTTGTTATAAAAGAAATGTAAAAAAACTAAAGACGTGTTATAATTGTCCCATATTTCAAGGACTATACTACTTGTGCCCTATAATTTTAAAGACAAAATAGTAAAATGTACTAATTTTTTTCAATAGATAAACTTACTCTATTTGGTTTGTATTGTTCTCCGCCAAACCAAAGCCAGCATGAGGGAAATTGTAGACTATACGATCGAAAGTTTTATATTGTAACGTTGGGTGATTGTGGATGCTAAGGGCATCGACTTCATGAACAATGCTGCAACCAAGTGCCTCTAGTTCTTCTAAAGTTGTTGAAGCTCTTGAGTATTTCATTATTAATGATCCTAATAAAACATTTAACTGATTTAACACATTCACGAGAAGAAGAAAGTTAAAAGAAAATTTTTAAGAGAAAAAAAAGATTGACATAGTGTGTGTACCTTTGGAATCACGAGAAGTTGCAACCATGTTGGAAGCAGAACCAAATGCATTAGCCAAAGATAGTGCAAAAGAAAAATCACCTTCTCCCACAAGTAGTATCTTGTGTTGACTACTGTAGTGCTTTATCCATTTTTCTTCCATTTTGGTATCTATTTTCCAATTTGATCGATTGTGTGTGTGTTAATCTTTGAAGTTCAAAAGTAGTGGTAGTATGGTAAATGACATTGAGAAAGGGTGTTAGCCTTTACTCATGCACATTAGCTAAAGGAAGACCGATAGTTATCCTTTAAGTTTAAAGTTTAAGCCAATTATATGAGATGTCTTAATATTATTAAGAACCGAAGAGTCTCAAATTGAGCTTTCCAATGACCAATTACATTGAATTTCACTAACCAATTAAGTCACACCATTCAGTATTTTTTTTATACATCGACGATATAAATTACTCACACCATTCAACACTAATCTTAAGTGTCTTAATAGTTTTTTGTTTTTCAAATTATTTGTCCCTTTAAAATCACTTACTTGTTTTTTTAATAAATTATCATTATTTTTTATATTATATAAAGAGTAGTAATCTACCTCAAAAAAAAAAAAGAGTAGTAATCAATCCGATTACCCAAACATTATTAAAGTTACCATCTAGCTCTAAAATTGGAGCTACATTACCGCATTTATATTTAAGGTTCGTTTGGTTGGAATGAAAGAATGTGCAAAAGAAGAAAAATACGAAATATGATAAATGAATTTAGACTAAATCTTAGTTTAAATTCATTTACCGATTTTATGTTTTCTTTCTTTTGTTTCTTTTCTTCCAACCAAGACCATGAAAGTTTACTCATTAGAAGCTCGCAACTGCATTTGAGAGGAGACTGACAAGATGAACCTCAACCGCTCAACCTCACCCTTTGAGTTATTTGTCGATGTAAATTAAATTTACATTATAGAGGTGATTGACATTTGACTTAATAGGAAAGATTACAGTTTGATCCCGCAACTGCGTTTGTAAAGAGATTAGAATCATTTAATCCGATAACTCGTCCCATAACTATGTAAAATTGTTTTACATTATCTGAACATATTATTTTATGTTATTTTTACGTATTTGATGTATAAATAATTTACAATTATTTTTCTATTTTATTTGGTATCATATTTTGTGAAGGAAATAAATCAAATTTATTTACCTATGAGCCATGAATGTTAGTTAAAAGAGCAATATTTGGTGTCATATTTTTACTAATGTTCTTAATATCCTGGTAAATAATAAATAAAATGTTCACAATAAAGTGGAGACACAACTCACAAGTTCCATTAACGTTAAGTTAGGAATTTGACATGATAAAAAGTAAAGTAAAGACGTGAGTAAGCAAACTGCAAAATAAATAAAAATAAAAAACTTTCCGCTTAATTCCGCTAAACTTAAAAAATTAAGTTAAACAAAATTTAAACCAGAATTCCATTCTTGTTTGTCTGTGCCACCTCTCTTATAACTTTCCAACGCTAATCAAATTCGTCGTATTCGTATATCGCACTCATTTTCTGTTCACTCCAAAAAACCACGAAACGACGTCACATAATTCGCGTTTTGGAATCGTGAAAAAACGTAACACACTCTTCTTCTTCTTCTAGCAATGGAGTTCGATCCGATCCCAATCGGTTCGTGCTCCAAAGACCACCAAAACGTTTACCAGCAATGGTTCAATTACGCTGATTCAGGTACTATTCTACTTTCGTTAATTTCGTGCTAATTTCATTTATGATTCTGTTAAACGATATTCGATTTAACGATGAAATTCAACACTGTGAGTGATCACTTTGATTTTTCAGATAGCGATGGACGAATAACGGGGAATGATGCCACCAAGTTTTTCTCCATGTCTAATTTGTCTCGTCAAGATCTTAAACAGGTTTTGTTATTTTTTTATTCTTTTGTTGCTTGTATAATTTGTGAATAATCTAAAATATGATTGGTTGGTTGGTTTGAGAGAGAGGAGAAAAGTGATTAAGTTGATTGCTTTTAGGAATTCAGAAATTTGAGCTAATATGCAATGAGATCAAAACTTCAGATGATAATTTAATTTTTGCAAATTTGACATGTCACACGCTTTGTATGGTTTATTTTTAAACTGATAAATGCGACGTGGAAAAGTAGTGACTTCTCATTGGATATCAGTGTAAAATTATTTTACACCGACGATGTATAATTATTATATTACTACTACTACTATATATATATATATAGTAATTGTAATGTAGTATTTGTATTCATATCAAACAATATGTAGCATGATCTTGTTGATTTTAAATTTTCATAATTATTTATCTACCTATGCTGTCAAGCTGAAGCTGTGAAGCATGCATTGGTCTAATTTGAAATTTCTCTGTACTTTATTATACTAAACTATCTATTTTCACTTTGCTAAATCGTATACAGTGATTGCTCTTGAATTGGTTTGAACTTTGATTTGTGGAAATGCATCATAGCGGCACTATAGCGCTATTGCATAATGGAATTTGAACAAATTGCCATCGTTCGGTGATACACTACTTAGTACAAAATATTGTAAAATAGCGACTATTGCGCCGCGCTATAGCACTGTTGTGTAGCGGAATTTGAACAAATTGTTATTTTCTGCGATTAATAACACTGACGTTCTTTTTACCTTGTGAACTAAAATTGTTTCTTTCTTTGCTCCTTACCATAAGGTGTGGGCTATTGCAGATTCAAAGCGGCAAGGTTATCTAGGTTTCCAAGAGTTTATCATCGCTATGCAGGTAAAAATATGTTACGCTTTGCAGAAGTTTAATGCTGATCGATTTCCAGAATCTAACTCATTTGAAATGTAGCTAGTTTCTTTGGCACAATCTGGGCACCCAATAACACATGATCTGCTGAATAGTGATGGTAAGTTATGTGTGTTTAGATTTTTGTTCTATTGTTTTGCTTGAATAACTTTTTGTAATTGTATTGGTCAAATATTAAAATGTGCATAGTAGGAACTGTTTGCACATGTTTATTGTGAATTTCTATCCTATAATTTTTTCACCTAATAGAGCTTATCATTTATTGCAGTTGATTTTAAAAATCTGAAACCTCCCATAATGGAGGGTTTGGATGTATTACTAGCTGTAAGTATTTATTTTTACGACTTACCACTTGTTTATGGTATTAACTTTTTCATGTTTATTTATTAAAAGTACTTACTGCTTGGCTTTGTATATGCAGAAAAAAAAGCATAAACAAAAAGACGCTGATGTAAACGGTAATATATTTCCCATTTATTGAATATGGGCACTCGTATTGATTTAGGTTTTCTCATTTGTTCTTTTCTCTTTACACTCCCAGTTAAGTAATTAGCGATGATGCAGGTAGTCCTCAATTACAGGCTTCATTATCGAGCAGTTGGTTTTCTTCGAAGTCCACAAAAAAGGCAAGCATTCTGCTACTTTGTGTGACTTTGACTTTGATTTTCTCTCTTTCTTTGTGCATTATCCTTATCTGCTGCTAGAGAGAACATCCTGCATATTCATGTCAAGTTTTCAATTAATAACAGTAACAAGCTTGATTGGCATTCTTTACCAGCTTTATTATGCTCTAGGTTCATTTTGTGTCATCATAATGTTGAAGAATGAAAAGTATCCCCAGGAATGGTTGATTTGGTTATTGTCTGACTAGGATGTTATAAGGGGACTGAAACTAACAGTATCTATCAGCTTTTATGCAAGTGCCTAAGTGATGAAGCCGATACCAATAATTTGTTTGATAATATTATAAGGGGCCTGAAACTAACATTATATCTTGGCTTTTATGCAAGTGCTGAAGTGATGAAGCCAATACTAATAGGTGAATAATATTAATGTGCTAGTTTCAAGTTATTACTATCAAGGCTAACCAAATTTTCATTTTGCCTTCTATCCATTTAATATAGTTTCTGATAGGGCATAAATCAATTCGGCAGTACCATTAGGCCATCCTGTAGATATGTTCTGTAGGCCCTTTAATCTGTGTTTTTACTTTTTTGCTATTGCCAACACTTAGAAATTATCATTATATGTTCTTATAGGGTTTTCACTTGTATTTTGGTGCTTATTTCCACAGATTCCACTTTCCTCTGTGACATCAATAATTGATGGCTTGAAGAGACTCTACATCCAAAAGTTGAAGCCTTTAGAAGTTACTTACCGCTTTAATGATTTTGTCTCCCCATTATTGGTCAGTAAGTTACTATCTTTAGAAATGACTTGCTATTATAGATTTAGTATCACATTTCTTTACTTGATTACATTGTTGCTATGTTTTAAACACACAATTGACATCTTTATTGATTGCCACTCTTTACTTACTGTAGACAAATAGTGATTTTGATGCCAAACCTATGGTTATGCTTTTGGGTCAATACTCAACTGGTAAAACAACATTTATCAAACACCTGCTTAAATGTGGTTATCCAGGCAAGTAATTTTGCTTTCTCTATATCCATATCTGTGTCTAAGTGTGGCACTTCCCATATACTGTTTTGTAGACAAAGTTATTGAAGTTTATCTTGTTTTCCATAACTCTCAATAGGTGCACATATTGGACCTGAGCCTACAACTGATAGGTTTGTTGTTGTCATGGTATGTGCCAGAAAACCAGAGTCCCTCCCAATACACTCTAATACGTTGATATTTTCTTAGTTTTCTAATTATTTTTGCATCAGTGCCTAGTTTTGACAATTTGAATTATAAGGAGTTCTAGCAACACACTTTCCAACACTATCATTTATTGGTTAAAATTCATATTGGTTCCACCAAATCATGTGGGTCGCATATAACTTTAGTGGGACCCATATGAATTTTAACCAATAAAAGAGCGATTGTTAAATAGTGTGTTAAAGTTTGTGCTACTAGCATTATTCTTTGAATTATTGTAATATATTTTCAAGTCATCTTATTAAATGAATTATTGCATTAGTTTTAACTGGCAAATGATCTTGGTGTACAGTCTGGACCTGATGAGAGAAGCATTCCTGGAAATACCATTGCTGTCCAAGCAGACATGCCATTTAGTGGACTTACAACTTTTGGCACAGCTTTTTTGTCAAAATTTGAGTGTTCACAAATGCCTCATCCTGTAAGTTGCTTCAGCTCCATTGAATAAGTTTATATAGACTTTCCTTGTGTGCATATGGACATAACAAGTTTTTATTGTCCAAAGCTACTGGAGCACATTACATTTGTGGACAGTCCTGGAGTTCTATCTGGAGAAAAGCAACGGACACAGCGGGCATATGATTTTACGGGTGTAACATCTTGGTTTGCTGCTAAGTGTGATTTGATACTCCTCTTGTTTGATCCTCACAAACTTGATATTAGTGATGAGTTCAATCGTGTGATATCATCTTTGTGGGGACATGATGACAAAATTCGAGTAGTTTTGAACAAGGCAGATCAAGTTGATACTCAGCAAGTAAGTGTTTGTGTAGTTAAACTTCTATTTGTCCATATAATAATGAATCTTTTATTGCATGATTAGGGAATTCCGACCTCTAATTCACCCTATTTTGCAGCTGATGAGGGTTTATGGAGCCTTAATGTGGTCACTCGGGAAGGTGCTGAACACACCTGAAGTCATTCGTGTGTATATTGGGTATGTCACTTCATATATGTATATATACTTCAATGTCGATGTAAAACTGCTCTCTTTGACAAAGAGTTGGAAATATACCATTGTGTTTCTACAATCACTAGTTATTTTAAGTTTCTCTATCATGAAGTTGCATCAGTGTTTTATTTTACCTGTCTTTTGCAGCTCCTTTAACGACAAGCCTGTAAATGATGCTGTCAGTGGTCCAATTGGAAAGGAACTGTTTGAAAAAGAACAGGAAGACCTTCTTTCAGATTTGAAAGATATACCAAAGGCGGCATGTGATCGAAGAGTGAGTTTATTTTTTGTTTATTGAAGAGTGATTTTATTTGATTTTCTACTAACAATAGTTAGCAAATAAATTATGAAGATTGACATGATTAAAATTACCAGGAAGTAAGCTTTGTGATTTGATTTATTCTTTCTTTTGGGGGTTATATCTTTTAGAAATATTTAATTTTGTGAACCTTCTTGGGTCACTTTCTCGATGGAGAAATTTAACATGTAATTATGTGTACTTGCTAAATATTTTCATAATCCAGCTATTGTTTATATGTTAATATTGAAGTTGCCGGTTTACATAATTTTATTTTATGTATTCAATTCATTGACTATTGTAGATCAATGAATTTGTTAAACGAGCCCGAGCAGCCAAGATACATGCTTACATTATCAGCCATCTTAAAAAGGAGATGCCTGCAATGATGGGCAAATCTAAAGCTCAGCAGAAACTCATTGATAACTTGGCAGGTGAATTTGGAAAGGTATGAATCAGATTCTACTTCTGCTCTGCTCACCTACATGTCTCTTCGATCTCACTTAAATAGTTAAATTCAAAACAGGTACAAAGGGAGTTTCATTTACCTCCTGGCGACTTTCCAAATGTTGAGCATTTCAGAGAGAGCTTGCGTGGTTATAATATCGACAAGTTTGAGAAATTGAAGCCAAAAATGGTGCAGGTAGTTGATGACATGCTTGCCTATGACATTCCTAACCTCTTGAAGAATTTTAAGAATCCATATGATTAAATTTTAGCACTTGATCCAGTGATGAGTTGATTTAGTTGGAGTGACATTTGTAGCATACTAATATTACGTGCTATATTCGGTAAAAAATAGTAATATTACAGGTTATTGATGTAATTAATGTAAGTTCGTATTGGATCTATATGTAATACACCCTGGTCCTTGATCCCATTCTTCCGCAGTAGAGTTTTAATGTTCAGATATGAACTTTGTATTGTATTCTTTATCACTGTCATCATCAGCAACTAAGTTTCAAAACAATAAATAAAGTGAAACCACAATTATTTGATTGGTTAAACATGGTGGTACCCCCTCAGGTATATTACTCCCTTCTGTTCTTTTTATAGAAGACATTTCACATTTATAGAAAGGTCAAATGTCTCTTATAAAAAGGACCAGAGGGATTACTTGTTAATAAACATTGTTATATTTGATAATTATCATTTTGGATTTGCTTTGAAGAAGTGGTAATTAGCAATATCACACAATCGAATGTTTCAAAATCAAAAGCTTGCAGCTATGTTTTGTGTCTAATTTGCATAGTATTAAACAATTTGGATATTATTATATATTTTACAATGTATTTCTTGAAGAAATAAATCAATGGGTATATCCAAAGCAAATAAATTAAGTATTGAAATTTAACAATGTTATAGTTGTAAATAAATCAATGGGGGTATATCCAATGTATTTCTCGAGTCTTTTGTTATTGAAATTTACAAAATTTTAAAATGATCTAAAACTAAAAATATCCACTTTTCACCTTTTTCGTATTTTTTTTATTACTTGTCTTATTTATATGAACATTTTTAATGTCTTTCACATCACATTCTATTAAAATATGTCACAATTAAGTTCATATATTAGAAATTTCAATATAGATGAGATTCAATTAAGTCTTTCTCTCACAATCACCTAATTAATTAAGTAGTTCTTTAGAACGAGCTTTCCAATTGAGCTTAATTATATATTTGTAGGACCATGACAATAACTTCCAATGGTTAGAAATACAAGCATAGTATATAAAGTGCAAGCATGCAGTGGAAACAAATTTAGGAGGCGCAATCCCATATCACAATAAATAATAAAGGAAAATTATACAAATTAGTAATGCAGACCCAACCCTTTTACCAGTAAGTTCTGTTCAGCCACCAACTGTTCAAGAATAACCTTTCAAGGAGGACCTAGCTAGTAGTTGTTGACTGTGATAATTAATTAATTAATTGTGATAGTGATATTAGTACGTAAAAGAGATTTTGGATTATTAGAGGTTTTGCTTCATTGAATGTTGCAAGTTGGAACAAACTTTGTCTTATTGATCATGATTTTGTTCATGAACATATGAATTAAAAAGCTATCCAAATACTAAATAACATGACTGCATCTGCATCAGTGTTTTAATTAACATGGCTTGTTCAATACAATACAAATTAGCAATACAATTAATACAATACAATGAAATTAGCATGGCTTGTTCAATACAATACCATGCAAATTAGCAATACAATTAATACAATACAATGAAATTAGCAAGGCTTGTTGAAATGAAAAAGGACTAATACTCTCTAAGATTTCATAAACCTTTTCCAATATGCATGCATGTTTCTCAAATAATGTTGGAATCTCCTTTCTTGGTTTCCGGAAGAAAGAAATATACCAAAATAGTCATTATAAAAATGAAGCCACCAAATACGAAGAAGATTCCGTATTGGAGGTGGCAAAGGGAAAAAAGAAAGAACTGTGCCAGCATACCAGTCCAGAGCATGTTGACTGCGACATCAACGATACTCTGGGCTGTGGATTTGATTTCCATCGTAAAGAGCTCACTGGGAACCAACCATCCCAAAGGTCCCCATGACCATCCAAAGGCAAGCACATAAACAAAAATGGCTCCAATTAGAATTATGCCTGTGCCTTCAGATAGGTCCTTTCCATGACCGAAGTTAACTGCCAGAAGCACCCCAGTAATAATCATGGAGCATACCATTTCCAAGCCAGCTTCTATGAGTTGCTTCCGATTAGCTGTTGGAGCATAAAATAATGAAGCAACAAAGTACATACCAAGAAAACATTTTGGAACTTCAAGCTCAACGTCAACATGAGTCAATACGTACAAATTTTATTTCTAATTCCATTCAAATGGAATTAGAGTTTCCATATACACCACTAGTAAATTTGTTTTGAAGGAAAGTAAGCATTAAGCAATTAACTAGCTTAGAATACACCAAATTTGGGTTTGAAGAACTAAGCAATTAATTATATATATATAGTAGAATGAGAAGATGAATGGGTGAGTGAGAATGAGAGGGAGGAGAGGAGGTGATGATTAAATAGATTTAGAATGAGAAGATGAATGGGTGGGTGAATGAGAATGAGACAGAAGGGAGGTTAATAATGTTCACTTATAATAAACTAGAGGGGGTGTTTTTGCTGTTTAAGTAAATCTTAGGGGAGGTTAGTGTAATTATAAGGTGATTAATTGCATAACTAATCTATTTAACTTTTTTTTATAGCATACTCCCTTCCGTTTTGTTTTGACTTTTTTTACGAGATGTTACCTCCCCAACTATTTCTCCATTAGGTAGAATTTTTTTTTGCCCAAGCACTTATTTGTTCAGGAGAAACTGATCCAATTCGAAGGTGTTGATGTTTATACTGATCAATCATAGAATAAAATTTCTGATTCAGTCCAATTAAACTTCCTTCCTTTGAATCTGGAAGTCTTTCTCAGATACAAGGAAATGGTTCAGTTCCAGAGCCAAAGATCGTAGTTCTCGAACGAGCAATCGAAAAGATTCTGGAGCATCCACAGGTTTAGGTATTGTTCCTTCGAGAATTGTAGTTCGGAGTACTTCTTGACGAGCTTTAATATGATCGGATTTATAAGTCAGCATCTCTTGTAAAATATGAGCAACACCGAATCCCTCGAGGGCCCAAACCTCCATCTCGCCTACCCGTTGTCTTCCTTGTTTGGCCCTTCCTTTAAGGGGTTGTTGTACCCAAAAAAAAGATCTTTAGAATTTATTTTCCATTTTTTTATTGGCAAAGATCACAATATAATTGAAGTTGATCTCGCAACAACCACATTTGAAATGAGCTGAAATTATTTAATGTCAGATCTTGCTTCGAATTTTAAATTATTAGGATTACATTTGACATTCGACTATAAACTAGAGTGTGAAAACAAAAAGGTTTGATTGAAGTTGGAACCATTGCATTATGGAAAACATCATTATTATAATGTAATCTTTCGCAATGATACATAATGTCTGTTTGATCTGACTTTGTTTTAACTTTACTTCTCCTTTAAGTTATAAATAGAGTCAAACACATATTTTACGAAACTCTTATTAAAAAAAAGACTTAATATTAATGAAGAAATTAAAATATAGAGAGTTGTCTCGACAAAAAAAATTAAAATACATTATGTAACGAAAATATAAGTATAAAGAACAAACTATATCAAAATCTTTTAGTTTAAAATAAAAAAATTAAGTACTTTTAAATACAAACTAAGGAAAATTCAATGTATATTTACATCCAAACTATTTTAAGTAATTTATTTCTGAAAGATAAATACAAACTAAAGAAATCCAAACTATTTTACAAAATTTATTAATGTATTTACATCCAAACTATTTTTATTTATTTCTGAAAGATAAATATGTGAAATGGAATAGGGAAAATTCAAATTATTATAAAAAAAATATTTTCATTAAAAGTAAAAGATGTTTTTTATTTTATTTTTTCTGGTCAAGAAAATGTTTTTTATTTTATTTGCATAAAGAAAAAAAAAACAGTGCTTCTACCAAAAAAATATATAAATAAAAAATATAATTAAATTATTGTATTATTTTATTTTCCCCGAATTATTGTGTATTAGGTTAGGTTTTTGCCTTGTGTAGTTTGAGCCTTGAGGTCTCTCTGGGTAAAGTTGTCAAGAGTGAATTAACACCTGAGTGGCTGAGTCCTTGGCCACATGTGTCAAACCCGTTGACATCAAGATTAAGTGTATGTTTACATTAATAGTAAATTTGTAAAAATTAAACTGTGTAACATTTACGAAATTATGAGTACAAAATTACAGTGATTTGACAACCTCACCTATGATTCCAAACGATAACTAAATCATCCATAAACATTATTGTCCCATATATAAATGATCAAGTTGAAAGTGAGTCACCAAATGACGACATTTTCTATATTTTTTTGTCAAAAAAAAAAAGTTGAAAGTGAGTTGTACCAAAAAGAAAGTTGAAAGTCCCGTCTATAATTTTTTTTTTTTGAATCAAGTCCCATAAATAAATGATTAAGTTGAAAGTGAGTAGAGTTGGTCAAAAAAAAAAAGTTGAAAGTGAGTTGTAACAAAAAAAAAACAGTTGAAACTTGAAAGTGAGTTACAGTGGGTCAAATTGCATTTAACATGCATTTGAATGCCATTAATATGCTTCTATGCAAGATCAATTGTTGGAGGGAAAAATTCTCAACCACACCACATCAATGTATTGATGCGGATGATAATTAATTACTCTCTCTGTCCAAAAACAAATGTTGCTGACCAGTTCACGTTTGTTAACGCACAACTTTAATCGTTAATATTTTTAATTATATATCTTTAAAAATTATAAAAATTATAGAGCATCTCCATCAGTGAACTTAATCAATAGTATTTTATGAGTCCTACTAAAATCACATCATCTTAAAATAACTCACTTATTTTTTACTCCAACAGTGCAACTCTAAAGAACTCATATTAGGTCCCACAACTTTACATCATATATGATTATTTTATTCATATTTAATTTATTAAAATTAAAAATATTATAATGGGCCCACAAAATTTTAGTTTTACACTTGGCGGACTCAATTGAAATGCACACCGGTAAAGATGCTCTTAAAAGTATTCATCGAAATAAATCAAACAACATCTTAATTGCTAATATTTATATTTATATATTAGTAAAAAAATATGGTCAAAGTAGATTATGTGAATAGTGCAAAATGGTCAATTGCGACAATTATTTTGGGACGGAGGAAGTAATAATTATCTTACTTGCTTAAGTACAATGCACAAATTTAAATTAGATGCATAGTAGTACTCTACTGCATTTTTTTTTTCTTTTGACTCTTGATCACTGTGGTCAAAGGCTAGTTTGATTTTTGACTTTTTGGGATTTATTTCTTACCAGTTAGTTAAATTAAATGCATAGTAATACTCTAATCTTAAAGACACAATTTTATTGTAAAAAAATAGTATCGTAGAGGGATAACATCTAAAAAAATTTATTTCTAAAGATAAATATGTGGAATGGAATAGGGAAAAGTCAAATTATTATAAAAAATGTATTTTCTTTAAAAGTAAAAATATTTTTTACTTTATTTATATAAAGAAAAAAATAGTGTTTCTACCAAAAAAAATATAAATAAACAATTATTGTATTAAATTCAGTCAAATTTTTTTTTAAATTTCTATTGGTGACCCAAAATGTTTGACCTTAATTAAATTCCTGTCTTATAGATTTCCCTTAATCATTGATTGACCTGTATTCTGACTGACTAAGTGTTAATTAAGGTGATTAATTGCATATATAATCATGAGTACTGCCAAGAAGTAATAATAATTTTATGATTGAGCACTCATCCATTCATTCTTAGATCATCTCCTCTTTTCATTCATCATTAATTTCTCATCTAATATATATAGTAAGCCTAATTTCTAGTGATTGCAATATTCTACTAGATAATCTCCAACATCATAAATAGACAAGATATCTAGTACTGAACTATGATCCATCATCATATCATAGCAAGATCGATTGTGAAAATGATGAATATGTTCTTTGTTCTGTTTGTGGTGACTAGCAATTTTGGTCACATAGTTCATGGTGTGCATACTACGTCAAAAGAAGATTTACAGTTGGAGAGACAACTAAACCACGTTAACAAATCTCCTATCAAGAGTATTCATGTACGTATTAATTTTTATTTTTTTTTGACTAAACATACTAATTGTTGATAGTTTAATTTTATCTTCATTTAATACTTTTATTTATTAATTTTGGTGTTTTCTACAGACAAAATTTGGACATATAGTTGATTGTGTTGATATTGATAAACAACCTGCTTTCGATCATCCTTTACTAAAGAATCATAAATTGCAGGTAAAGTATTTTAATATAATTAATTATCAAAAAGCTTATTATTACTCATTTCTCTTTCAATATAATGTTCATTTTGTCTTATCTTTTGTGTGGTAGACAAAACCAAGTTTCCAAATAGATTCTCAAATTACATCTATTGATGCACTTGAGAGAGTTAGCTGTCCAAAAGGAACTGTCCCTATTCAAAGAACAACAAATGATGATATCAAACAAGACGAATCTTTATTCAATGCTCATAACCTAACTCAAAATGGTTTTCGCAGATTTGTAAGTTATCTCATATACAATTGAAATAAAAATTTCTTAGTTTATTTCTATAATAGAATATAATTATTCAATATTTGATTAATATGTGAATGCATTGATTTTGTAGGAAGCTAAAGTGTTTGTTTTATCTTATCTTGGTCCATTCTATGGAGTCGGCGGAACTACAAGTGTTTATCATCCAAAAGTAATTTTGGGCCAAGATAGCTCAAGTCATTTGTATGTTCAAAATGGTGCTAATAAAATCGTTGTTGGATGGCATGTGAGTTTTTTTATCCTAAAAACATGCATATATTAATATATCTTTATAATTTAAATAAATTTCACTCTATATAAAACACTGACTAATCAATTCCATAAATGATCACAGGTATCTCCACAATTATACAAAAATGATAATACACATCTATACTCGTTTTGGCAGGTAAGAAAAGGTTTATTTTTTAATCTTTACTAACGAATATTAACATTGTACTAATAAATATTTCATATGTTCATAAAATTTGTTCTTACTAAAATCACTAACTTCGTCATTGTTTCTAATTTTTCTATTAATCTTAATTTACATTTGATGTAAGTTGAAAAAAAAATTATTTCTTTAAAATATAACGGTGTCAAAATACTACAGTCAAATAATTTAAAGACGGAATGCTTCAATACACGTTGTCCGGGATTTATTCAGACCAGTCATGCATATTACATTGGTGGAAGCATACTAAAAACATCAACCGTTGGTAAACAATTGGTTGATTTGGAAATGACTTTAACTCAGGTAATTTATTTACGAGTAAATTTTTACTAAAAAATATTTCATTTATTTACGGTAAAAAAATATTCTTAATAACATATATACCCTTCCCTTTCAACTACAATTATAAACAAATATTTACTTTTTAAATACATCTATTATTCAATTATGCGAATGTATGTAGGATCCAACAAGTCATAATTGGTGGTTGAGTGTGGCAAACGTGCCGATTGGATATTTTCCGGCACGTTTATTCCAAAACTTAGGCCAAGCTGTTGAAGTGGGATGGGGTGGATCAACAGTAACATCAAGTGCTACTGCTCCTCCAATGGGATCAGGCTATTTTCCACAAGACTACGATCATACTTGTTACTTCAAACACATTTCATATCAAACTGCTTCTAGAAAAAATATTGGACCTACAATACCTCACACCCGAACAGTCACTGATGCCCCAAAATGCTATCGGATTGAATACAATGGAAATCAAGGGGGACCAGTGGGATATGTTCTTCAATTTGGAGGACCTGGTGGTAATTGTTGATTGTGATCATTAATTGTAGTTACCAGTGATAGAACAAGTTTTGGTTATTCTACATGTTATCAATGATAATAAATAAATGAATGTTACAAAACCCTTGTTGAGAATAGTATATAACTACTTTTCTAATGATCTATGCATGATTTTTATTTATTTATTGTGATTTTGATAATGTTGTTAAAAAAATTAAAGTAATTTTCTTATGGTTAAATATAATAATGTAAGAACTATTAAGACTGAAAAATTAAAAAGAAAAACCAAACAAACATATTTTTTGTCCTGTGAAAAGCGTTTAATCAAAATATTACTCGACCCCTTTAATCAAATTAAATGAAGGTGGTTGTCAATTGTCACACTAGTAGTGAATCAATTTTTAAGTTTAGTTTGATACAAATTCATTCTTTAGAGTTTAGATTATAAGTCTCAACAAAAATGATATGTTATATTCCGTGCAAGCTAAGTGTTGGAAAACTATTTGTGTGGTTTACAACATCATCTAAATAACACACAATAGAGGATATTATTTCACATCTAAAATAGCACTCTCAACAAAACTTTTTCAAATATTTTTTTTTCTTTGAACGTACATTTTTCTTTTTCTTCGTACAATTAAGCTATGAAGGCTTAACTAATTTATAAATTTGCATTAATTACCAAAGAAGCTAGATGCCAAATCTAAAGTACTGATCTTATCTATGCATGTGATGCAAATCACTAATTCGATCCATGTACGTGGTGTACAATTTATTCAGAAAAAAAAAGAGATATGTGCAATTAATAATGCATGTAGACCTAAGGAAAATATAATAGTCTATTTTCTTTCAAAGATGAAAATGTGATCTTTCAATTTTACTATCAAATTTCGAACCCTTTAACTGATTAATGAATTGACTGATTTCCTTTCTTATTTTTGGCAAATACTCTTTACTCATATGCACACCTAATAATGAGTTAATTTTTTAATGAAAATAATGTTAAATATATTTTTAGTCCCTACAAAATTATAAGTTTTTAAATTTAGTCACTCAAAAATATTTATTACTAATATTTAATCTCTATTTACAATTTATTATTGGAACTATTGGGAGATTAAAAATATCTATTTTTTAAAATTACTATTACAATTTAATAAGGACTAAACTTGAAAAAAAAATTATAGGGACTAAAAGCTCAAAAAAAAAAACTATCTTCACTTCTTTCTATCTGGGTGATTTTTTTCAACCATGTAAGTAGCTAGCTTTAAAATTTTGTCAAAATTGCTTGTTAGTGTAGTGATGGTGAAAGATATCTTTAAAACTAAGAGAATGAGAAAACATGATATCCATATAGGCAAGCAAATAATCCATTCACGCGAGCTTTAAATTTTATTTTTTTTCCAACTATGCCGCATTAATCCTTACCCAAAATCCACTTGTTGTGGTAATACTTGGCTATTTTAAGAAAGAGTGCAAATAATTATTGATTGGAACGGTGTACTTGATTATAAAATTAGAAAATAAAAAAATATATATTCAGATTGATAACACCAAACTAACATTACTAAAAGTCTAAGCTAACTTAAATATTCAAAATATCTACTAAAATAAACTCACACAAGATGAATAATTATTGGTTGGTTCTCTTTTCTAATATTTAGCTGATCAAAAAAATAATTTGTTCCCATCAAAAATTGATCGTTGAACCTCTTCATATCTAACCCAATTTTTACCATTTAAGCTATCATATTGAGATTGTCTTAAAATTATTTATTTGCTCATTACATTTTTTATACATAATATTAATATGAACAGGCAAAATCATGCATCGTCTTGCATCATACATAAGTGTATTTTATCATTAGATCAATAAATCATATCATATCATATGTCATTTGATTCAATGATATGAAGAATGAACACTCCGATAACGCAAAGTGTAATGTTGTTGTCATACTTGTGAGTGTATAAATTAAAATAAATTAAATCTTAAATAACCATATCGATCAAATCAAACTAAACATCGTGATATGGCCATATATATGGGTGGTACCAAAGAATTTATATATATCATAAGGGTGGTTTACATTATGTGGTAAAGAGTTATTAAATTTAGCTAGCCATCTTAGAAATTTTAGTAGTATTACGTGTTATTATTAAATAGAAATTCTTGTTGTAATTCATTTCTTGTTGGAATTGGATAGTTATGCATGTGACTTAGGGATAATAAATTGAAAATAGGGGGAAATGCTAGCTGGGTACGATGATTTGGTTATGAATTTTGTACATATGCATGTGTATTGTATATGTATTTTAAAATCTTTAGAACCTGACCAATATTGAATTAGGAGGTTCAAAATAATAAAATAAAAAAAAAGAGACAAATCATCCAACTAGACAGGTTCCATATATATTCGCCTAAACCAAACTAATATGGCTTCTAATTTTATTTTTCTTTCTTATTTGGGTTGCCCTCATTCAAACACTCAATTAATTATTAATTATTGTGATGTACAATTATGCTATTGTTCACTGGGAAATTTGGTGAACAAAAGACTAGTTTGAAAAGCAAGTGAGATCAACTAGTAGAATCTCGAACATGTTTGTGCGTATTTTGTAAAGTTATTTCCCAAAGTTTTTTGTTTAACGAAAGTGTTGCAATTTGTTGACAATATGAAGAACACAAGGTTCAATTCACCAATGTTAACAAATAAACAAGTTGTAACGAGTTTGAAAGTTGACAGAAATGTTTAGACTTGTAGAAAAGACAATAAATTGCATTAAAATTGATAAAGTTTTGCAAGAACAGTAAAAATGGTGGAAAAATGGCATACATTGATCCTTTGTGATTCCGTTTCTCAAGCGTTAGGTACTTTGGAATTATGCAGAATTTTTGTACGACTAATTCTCCACACCTAAAACCTGATTACAAGCTTTCTATTTATAATACTCTAACCCTAGCAGTTACAGATTTGATACAAATGACATTGCAACACGTGTCCCACGTCTTTGCTCCCACCACTTGTTAACCGCTTCCTGCAGCATTTGATTCTCCGTTGCGACATTTTTACTTGCGACTTCCACAAAACCTCCATGATCTTTGCTAGTTGCAGCGACAATTTTACTTCTCCATAAAAATACTCGAATTTTACTAAGTTACCTCAACCTTGTTGCAACGACAACCTGCTTCTTTGTAGACATACACAACTTCTAGCCTCATGACTTAGCAACTTCCATATCAACACTCTCCAACTGGTCGTGACTACATTTCCGCGTACCACGTCTCGACGTTGCTTGCCGTTTTAGTCGCGGATGCTCTAATTTCATCGCCACAGCTCCAGTTAAGTCGCAACAGTTTTAGTCAAAAATATCGACTAACAAATTGCCCCCTCAAAAGCGTTAGTTGCGACAAGTATCTGGAGGAACTGACGGTTTTGAAACGCTTTTTCCGTCACGTGCTTTCCTGCCATGACGTCATCGTCATCATGACCTTTCCATCAACCGTCACCTCGATTCTGAAAACGCAATGATGGCAGGCGAAATTTCGGAGTGAGTGGGACACGTGGCAGTTGATGAACTCCCTAACGCAGAAGTTAGAGGGATTTTCTTCAGATTTGATTTTGATTGATTTTGTTTTTTAAATTAATTAAATCAACTCAGACCTGGTTATAAATACTCTTCTCCCCCTTCATTGCACCTTTTCTGTTTTCGTTCACTCTCATTCTCTGTCTTTTGAGCACCACTTTCGTCCCTCTCTCAGAAAAAACCAATCTTTCTTCTCAACCTTCATACCTTCATCACTTTCCTTCTATGGCTTCTCCCAGTTCCTCTGTTCCTCCAACTACCCCTATCGCCGTCAATATGGACGGGCCATTACTGGGAAACGACGATCGTGCCTTTGTTTCGGAACCCAAACGCACCGTCGAAGAAGCCAAAATCTGGAAATCCCAGGTACTGATCCCTTTTACTCTGTTTGGAACCATGCATGCCTTTGTGGGGCCATTGCCTAAAAAACGTGACCTGCACCAGGACTTCACCACCTTCTTTCCCACTTACTTCCCTTGTGCTTCTAGAAATATGACTAAGACGGCTGCTATTAGGATGGAGTTTCTGAACCAGAGAATTTTTAGGGCTGCACCATATTATAACAATGATCTTTACATCAGCTGGTTGAATAGAGTCCAAGCCTCAAAAAGTGTTTTTTTGGAAAGAATATGGAATTTTTGACTTGATTCAACTATCCAGAGTTGGCCCTAGATACGACCCTGAACTACTGGTCGCAGCCATGCACTTCTGGGAGGGCTCGACTAACACTTTCCAGCTACCCTGTGGGATGTTAACTCCCACCCTATTTGATATTGCTACCATTACTGGTATTTCTCCCTTAGGCGACACCTACAACCCCGACTGTAAACCCAAGTGGTCTTTCGACTCTAAATTTGCCAGCTTCACCAAATTCATTCATGAATATGCTGGCGTGACAGAAGATGTGTCGGATGAGGAACATATTGCTTTCCTAACTTTGTGGTTATCTGATTATGTCTTCTGTTCAAGCTCCCTAAAAATAGCCAAACAGTTTGTGGCCATGGCGACTCAAATTCATAATGGCGTGCGCTTCAGTCTTGGAAAACTGTTGCTCGCTTCTCTCTACGATACTTTAACGGAGAGCAACGTGGATTTGGTGTTTATGCACCCTACCAAACCCCTAACAGTCGCTGGTCCCATGTGGATCTTGCAGCTCTGGCTCGTTGCTACCTTCGAGCGCCAGTTAAGCATGCACATTGCTCCTGACTTGTCTCATTTTGCTAGTAACAACGCCATTGCGGGTTATCGTCTTGCTTCTATGTCCTTTGTCGAGACCAATAGGACTGTAAAAGATGTTTTCTTTGCTATGATGACCATTTTCCTTGACTGTGTTGATTTCACCCCCTCACTAGCTCCGTTTGTCAATCGCACTGTTGGTCCTGATTGGTTTCGTCAAGAATTCCCGACCCTTGATGGCGAACACCAAAGGGATAACTCTCAAATTTGGAATGCTTTCTTGACTCCGACCCTTCTGTCGAGCCGTGTCATGTCCGGCACGAAAACTTACACCCTGGTAGGGTATCAACCCAACTTGGTTGCTAGACAAATGGGCTTCAGCCAACTTCGCCCTAGTTCTCTCTTTAAGTCCCCTGATGACATATGTGGGGCGATGAACAAATTTACTGCGGCTGAGTGCACTGCCAAGCTTGCCGCGATCACCGCTTTCGCTTATGAGTTCCGACCATTTAGCTATCAACCCAGCTTCTTTTGCACCGACACTTTTCATGATTGGTGGATTGCTCATTATACTGCTACTGCTATTGCCAAAGATGAATTCTTGCAGCGACTAACAGACGCCTTTCTACTATGCAGAATAAAATTTCCAAAACCAAAGGTACGCATCTTAAAGAAGTGAAAGCTTTCCAATCGTTTTTTGAGGTAGTATATAATCCTAAGAACCTTAGATATACTGTTTATGAAGCTGGTCGATCTCTGCGTTTGAAGTACAAAGAAAAACTTCATACATTGAAAATCCCTCCATACATCCGGGAGCGTTATGAATACGCTCTTAGGCATGATTTAATCAAATTCCCTCCACTCCCGACTTCAGAGTTGGGGCTGGCTTTTTCATTAAAACCGCACCCTTGGTTTTGGGATGGTGATTATAATTCTTTAAAGAAAGAGACTCGACCAGTTTCGCAAAGAGTCACTGTCGCTAAGGGTTCGCAGGATGACTATCCTTTGTGGACACGTCATTTTCGACCCGCAGTGTCGACTGTGAAACCTATTCCGGAAGGTGACGCCTTACCCTTTTTATTTTGCATCAAGTCGGACTGACACCAACAACTTTGTCGCATATGCATATTTGCTCACGACTCGATGTTTTCTGCTTGCGACAGCTATCGATTTGACTCCTGCTCCTGCGAAGCCTACTGTGTCCCGACAGGACAGTGGAGCCTCTATGGCGACAACAGTTCCTTCTGTGCCACCTCCAACTCAAGGCGAAGGCACTTCGTCTAAAGTAATGCTACCTTCTTATTTATTCTTTATTTGTTTTGAACGCTGCTATGTTACCTTGGTTGATATGAGACTAACTTCAAACTATGTATTAGCAGGTCGACAAAAACAAAAAGAAATCCTCCACACTGGCTCATGGTACAAAGCCAAAGAGGTCAAAGAAGAGTGCTCCACCTCTACCTGAGAATGAGCATGACGAGAGCTCCTCGACGGAGAAAGAGGACGAAGAAGAGGATGTAAGTGTAACGCATTGGTTCCCTATTTTTCCTTTATTCAACTCACTTTTGACTCATTTATCTTCTTTTTGCAGTCTGACAGTGTTCCGATCAGTCTTCACATCACCAAGAAGGGTGCCCCTTCGACAAGACCACCAACTGCTCCTGCGCCAAAATCCAAAGTTCCTTCTTCTCCGCCGGAGATTGAAATTATTGACGATTCTTCTGAAGGTCATTCGTCATCACCAATTGACGGCTCGACAGGAACCCCTCTTGTTGAGAAGAAGAAAAGAAAACGATCACTTTCTTCCTCTTCTATTGACCTTGATGTTGAACCCCTTTCTCCGGTGCAAGAAGAACCTGTCGTACTTGACACATCTGCTGTAGAGAAAAAGAAGAAGAAGAAGAAAAAGAAGAAAACAAAACATCACTCCCACCAATTTCTTCACAAAGAAAGCACTAATTCCTGTGCTGCGACCGGCAAGGTGACTTGTTCGACTTCAAAGGCTCGAATACTTGTATATTTTCCATTTCATTCTTCGCTTATTGTATCTCTTTGTCTTTGCAGGCTGCTACTGTCCCAGAGGACTCCAGTATCAAATACACTACTCCGGAGCCTTTGTCGCAGCATGGCTCGGCTAGTCTGCCCTCCATTGAACAACCCATCACTGCAACGGTCCACGACCAGACTCCAGTCGACAAACCAGCTACTGAAACTACTCCAAGCGCGCCACCATTTTTGGCCCAAGACCAACTTATTGCTGACATGGTCGCAGAAATGACCACCCACATTGCCATGGAGGTCAACGATCCGACTCCAACGACTGCTGGAGGAGGTGAGGCTCCCCACCTAGTCGAACAAAGGCAGCCATCGGCTCCACACTTGGAACATATTGATGAGACTCTTGCTGATGACCTTGCCCAAGATTCTACTCCCTCCATCAATCTCAATGTTGCAACCATTGATGAGCAACCTGAAAATGTCGGGAACCAACCTGCTACAGACTCATCCCCAGCTTTTAGCCTAGTTACTCTAGGCCGTCAACCCGGCACTCACCAACCAGAGAACGTCAACGTAATGACTTCTCCTGAACCGAGTAGAGAGCCCAACTATACTTGGGACAGAATGGATGAAACTGATTTCATGGCATTGAAAGAGAAAGACCCAGTAAAAGCTCTTGAGCTCCTGACTCAACACGATGAACTGCCACCTTCTCCCGACGTAACTGGTCCCATTTCACTCAATGCTGATCATCCGCGTCTGCTGCAACAGCTCAAAGAAAAAGCCTTTGATATTGACTTGGTCGCCACACTCACAGCTTTTCCAAACGTGGCCTCTGAGTTGAAGTCTCTCATTCGGCCACTGTTGGACCCTCATGCCGCGTATGACACCGCTCGCAGTGTGCGCACATTTGAGCTCCTATTGGAACAAACCCTTCGCGACTTGGCGGAGATTCGCACCATTGAAGCCCGTGTTATACAACAGGAAAACGCGGCTAAACAAGAGTGGGAATTGACCATGTCGACCAAAACAGAAGTCAAGGAGCTCGAGCGACAAATTGCCTGCAGTGATTATCAGTCTGAAGAATTGGCAGCTTGCGACCAACAAATCTCCGACTACAAAATGGAAATTTATACTCTTCAAAAGAAGCTGGAGGCGGAGAAGAAAAGGAGGACTCAGCTCCTCAATGCTGCCTGCGTTGAATTGAGCCAACAAGTGGATGCCAAGGCTGCTGTTGCTGTGGAGCATGGGATAAGGAGTCAGAAACTACGACGGGAAATTAGTACTTTGGAGACGACGAAGGAAAAACTCAAGCTTGGTCTGGAGATGATGAGGGAGCATTTCAATCAAATCAAAGCAGAGCTGAATTTTTAGTTTTTTTTTTTTTTTTTTTTTTTTACTTAGCACAATTTTTTTCATAATGGCATGTGTCGCCGAGACAGTATTATCTTCTCATTTGTAACCTGATAGCGCCACTTCTGATGGCAAATTTTGTTTGTTGCATTTCATTTGCCATTTTGACTATTTGCTCGTTTATTCTTCGCCTATTATTATTTCTCGCAACGCTGGTTTATATTTCTTTAAATACTTACCATTTATGCGCAACACTCTGCAGTCACCTCCTATCTCTTCGATTTTATATGCACCATTCGAAAATACTTGGATAACCTTAAATGGGCCCTCCCAATTTGGGGACCATTTACCTAAAATTCTGTCGTGTCGATCCATAGGCAATATCACTTTCCAAATCAAGTCACCCAAAGCAAACCTTTTTAACTTAACTTTTTTATTGTAAACTCTGGCAACTTTCTCTTTTTGTCGCATCAAATGATTCAGCGCGACAATTCTTTCTTCATTTACTTTTGTCAAATCATCGAACATCATTGCCCAATAATGGTCAACAGGAATTTCATGTTGTCTTTGAATTCTGACTGATTGTAAATGTATTTCGACTGGCAACACCGCGTCATGCCCAAACGTGAGTCGAAACAGGGTAGCATTAGTCGCTTCCCTCGGGGAATTTCTACATGCCCACAATGCTTGATCTAAAGTTTTGTGCCAATTTCTAGGTTTTTTGTCAACGTGTTTTTTAACTAAACCAATGATAATTTTGTTGGCACCCTCTACTTGACCATTTGCTTGTGCATAATATGGAGTTGAGGTTAATAATTTAAAACCCATTTCCCCAGCAAATTCCACCATTTTGCGGCCTGTGAAGACTGTCCCTTGATCAGTCGTGATAGTTTCTGGTACCCCATATCTGTAAATTATATAATTTTGGATGAAACTAATCACTGTGTCTTGGTCTACATTGGTGAGTGGAATTGCTTCGACCCATTTGGTAAAATAGTCTATCCCGACTAAAATATACCTGTGCCCCTTTGAAGAGGTAGGCTTGATTTCACCAATTAAATCCAACGCCCAACCCCTGAACGGCCATGGCTTGATAATGGCATGGAGCTCATGTGCAGGGACATGTTGTACCCCTGCATGTTTCTGGCATTCTTGGCACCCCTTTGCAAAATCCATGCAATCCTTCAACATAGAGGGCCAATACACACCCTGTCGGAACAGCAACCATTTCATTTTTTGGCCTGCTTGATGGGCACCACAAGCACCACTATGAGTGCCAGAAATTGCTAAATATGCTTCACTTTCGCTAAGACATTTTAACAAAATTCCTTGAGGCGTTTTCCTAAACAAGTCATTACTTATAATAACATAACTTAGCGCTTTATATTTCAATTTGCGACTAACTCCGTTTGTGGGATTTTGCAAATAATCCACAATTTCTTTACGCCAGTCGTTATCAGTCAGATTGTCAATGGCCAAAATTTGGAAACATTCCAGCTGTTTTGAAAAAATTTGCCGCTGTGACGTATTTTCATTATTTTCCTTCTCTGGAGGAATATCTGATCCTGCCCCCACAAGTTTTGGCATTGGCAATATCTCATGATTTGAGCTCGCAGGAGTTTCTAGCGAAATTAATTTTTCTTTAATTTCGATTAACTCTTGCAAAAATTTGTTGGGTACTTTGTACCCTGATGCTAGTTGGGCTAAGTCATTTGCTATCTGGTTTGCCGGCCTGGGTATATGTTCTAGTCGCACCAAATCAAAACGACTTAACAGAGTCCTTGCAACTGCGAAATATTTAATCAAGTTTGGACTTATGCATTTGTATTCTTTGGTTAGTTGTTTAATTACTAACTCAGAGTCGCCTTTGATTACGACTGATTTTGCCCCCAGGCTCAACAGAATTTCCAAACCTGTGATTAAGGCTTCGTATTCCGCTTCATTGTTAGAGCATTGCAAGTCCATGGCATATTTAAACTGAGTAGGAATTTGGGAGGGTGAAATAATTAACATTCCAATCCCAGTACCTAACTTGTGACTAGAGCCATCAAAATATAATTTCTAGGGCTCCGTGTCGACAAAGAGTTCTGTCGTTTTGACCACAGAATGGTCAGCAATGAAATCGGCGACGATTTGGCCCTTGACTGATTTTAAAGGTTTATAGAACAATGAATACTCAGTAAGAGCCAGAGCCCACTTGCCAACGCGACTATGTAAAATAGGTTTCGACAACATATGCTTAATAACATCAAAGGGCGAACAAACATAAATGTCAACTGGCTTTATATAATGCTTCAATTTAGTACATGAGAAATACAAACAAAGACATAATTTTTCTGTCGCACTATATCTAGTTTCTGCATCATTAAGTACACGACTAAGGTAATAAATAGGCCTTTCGACCCTATCATCATCCTCTTGAGCTAACATACTGCCTATGGTTTTGTCAGATGCAGAGATATACAACTTCATATATTTGGTACGACTAGGTTGTAATAACAACGGAGGTTTCGTCAAGTATTCCTTGATCTTATCGAACGCTTGTTGATGTTCCTGCCCCCAAGTAAAAACTTCTTCCTTCTTTAGTCGTAGCAACGTGCAGAACGGTTGGGATTTTCCGCTATGGTTAGAAATAAATCTTCTCAAAAAGTTTATTTTCCCTAGCAGCGACTAAAGTTCTTTCTTTGTCGTCGGAGGCTTTGTCGCAAGAATAGCCTTCGTTTTGTTTGCGTTGATCTCTATGCCTTTTTTATGCACTACAAAGCCAAGAAAATCACCTGCACGCACACAAAATGCACACTTTAGTGGATTCATTTTTAATCCATATTTTCGCATTCTTTCAAATGACTGTCGCAGATGGTCTAAGTGACTCATTTTTGACTCAGATTTTACAACTATGTCATCAATATACACTTGCATAAAATTTTCAATAAAATCATGGAACATTAAATTCATAGCTCTTTGATAAGTCGCACCGGCATTTTTTAAACCAAACGACATTACTACCCATTCATAAGTGCCTAACGCCCCTGGGCATCTGAATGCTGTCTTTGCGACATCTTCCTCAGCGACAAAAATTTGATTATATCCAGAGTATCCGTCGAGCATACTCAAGTAATCAAATCCCGCTGCCGAATCGACTAACATTTCAGCTACAGGCATAGGGTATGCATCTTTTAAAGTTGCTCTGTTTAGATCTCTAAAATCAATGCACACTCTAAGTTTGCCATTTTTCTTTATAACAGGAACAATGTTAGCTAACCAATCTACATACCTTGCCGTTCTGATGAACTTGCATCGGAGGAGTCTTTCGATTTCCTCCTTGATTTTCGACATTACTTCTGGTGCGAATCGGCGAGGCAGTTGCTTCACTGGTTTCTTGTCTAGTCGAATAGGCAGTTCCAACTCGACCACATTCCTGCTAAGCCCCGGCATTTCATCGTAATCCCAAGCAAAACAGTCTTTGAACTCTCGTAAAAGTTTGATAACCTACGTTTTCAAGTCGACATCAATCTTCGCACTGATGTACGTTGGTCGTTCGATTTGACCATCTCCCAAATCAACTTCTTCTAATTCATCTTGAGCCTTCATCTTTTTCCCAGTGTCGTTAGGATCTTTCTCAAAACCCAACGGCTCCTCGTCATAAATACAATCCAGTCGCTGCGACTCTTTAGACTGTATCATTGTATTTGTTTTAGTGGCCTCGATAGCCATTTGTTGTTGAATGGCAGCCTCCAAGGCCGCTTTTTGTTGATTTTCGGCTAGATAAGCCGACATTTGGTTTTCGGCCATATAAGCCGAAATTCGGGCCCATGCATTGGGCTTAGTCATCGCAACCATTATCATCATCCCAACCAGATGCTGGGATTGTTCCTTCCTCTGGTGGGAGACCATCCATCACCTCCCTTTCCCATATGAACCCATGAGTTGGGTCCAACTTGATTGAACACATCACATTGTCTTGGTGTTCAAATCCAGAATCAGCAGGAAGTATTGGCGCAATGTTCGCCAAATTTTTCTCAAAAGTTTTCTTCGACACTTGGCCCACTTCGGCCAAAAAGTAACTCTGGTCAGGCTCTATATATTCGACCAAACCATCATCCCTCCATAGGATAAGTCGCTGGTGTGCAGTTGAAGGCACTGCCCCCACCCCATGGATCCACTCTCTTCCTAGTAACAGATTATAATTTCCTCTTGACGGCACCACTAGAAAAAGTGTTGGTCTTACGACACTTCCTACAGCCAACTCTACTTGAATAGCACCATAGGAACGACCAATTTTCCCTTCATAATCAGCCAACAATACATTATGGGGAGACAGATCTGTTTCATATTTTCCTATTTTCCCCAGCAAAGAATGGGGCATCAAATTGACCGCAGCTCCCCCATCAACTAGCACTTTGTTGACTCCAACACCATCTACCTTTGCTTGAATGAACAATGGCTTCAAGTGGCTTCTCATTCCCAAATGAGGCCTTTCCAGGACAGCTTGTTGTTCTTCCACACAGCCATTATTCATCACATAATAGCACAGAGGTTTGTGCTTCGACATATCTTCCAAGTCGCTTCCCTCCTCTTCAGGTTCATCCACTTCTGTCGGGATGTCATACTCCCTTGGTAGGATCGACACCACGTTCACCAGCACATCAAAATCAGGCTCTGAGTCAGATCCCCAGACCCATTTCTTGATCTTCATTCTCCTTCTCCAGAATTGGGGGAAGTGGAGGGAAAATTCGCTCTTTGGCTGGCCTTCGACTTCGCTCAGCTTGTCGAATGATAACAGGCTGCGCATTTTGTCGAATCACCACAGCAGGATTCGAACTCTGTTGGGTTCCAAGATTAGGATTCATCCTAGCAGCCTTTTCTTGTCGCTGGTGGCGACGCTATTGCGACCTAGTCATTGGGTTTTTACCCTTGTAGTTGTTGATGTAGCCAAACTTGTTTGGGCCATTTGGCGCCTTGAGTTTAGTGAACTTCTTCTCATCCTTAAGTGGCCTATGGCCATATCCGGCATACTGCCCCCCAGCATGCACCCACTCTCCCACCGGTGCGAGCACATTTGGAACATAAGTTTTCTGTTTCTGCCAGTGGCTTGTTGGGCAACCACGAGGACTTGCCCCCCTCTTGACAGCTTGGTTAGGCTTGGTTTCAGCCCAAGTTCCCTTCCTATAGGGCCTGTATCGTTGGAGGCTCTTTGTAGCTTCTTTGTCGAATACAGCACTGCACCTAGGGCACAACATAACTTCGGAATTTCCCAGCTTGCAGCGATTTAGGAAGTCAACCAATTCCTCTTCAGCAGTTGGGAATACCTCTTGCATCTTCTCTGAGTATTCAACTTCTGAAATTTCTTTCATCCTCTCTGAACTCTCAGCAGATTCGACCACACCTTTGGCCTTCGCTAGCTCACCTGTTTCGACCATAGCCTCTGTCTTAGAGCTGTCGACGACCTCTACCATATTGATATTCAGCATCTGCATGGCTCCGACCGTTTCCGCCTCGACCATATTAACCATCACTGGTTCAGCATACATGGCCTCCTCGACTTGCAGTGGGTTAGCATCCACTTGCATAGGAGGCTTCGTTTTTTCAGCAAACTTCAGCCGTCCTTCATTCAAAGCTTTCTGAACTTGATCCCTGAAAACCACACATTGAGAAGTTTTATGACCTAAGTAATGATGAAATTTGCAAAAACCTTTTTTCTTTCTTTGTTCTATCGGTGGAGTTTTTAACCCCTTTGGCACTATTATTTGGCCATCAGCCACCAACAAATCAAAGATCTCATCACATTTAGACACATCAAACGTATAAGTTTTAGCAATAAATCTATCATTTTTAGGCTCGACAGGATTCTTGCCATTTGAAGGTTTTAATAATTTGCAAACATACGGTGGCCCAGGTTTAATTTCAGTCTCTTCGACAAAATCGCTTGTGTTGTCGTATTCATGATCACTGTCATTCGTTTCGACATATGCGATTTTCTCTTTTTTGTGAAACTTAGTGTTTCTAGATTTCTCAGTTTTTAGTCGCTCGACTTGGCGCACTCTATCCGCAAGCTGCGCCATGTCGCGCAAATATTGCGTGTCGAGTTTCTTCCCAATTGAGTAATCTAAGCCTCCAGCGGCCATCTCAACTAACTCGTGCTAAGGCACTTGGGTAAAACATCTAGCCTTAAGCAACCTAAACCTATTTAGGTAATCGTCAATGGATTCCAACATTTTACGTTTCACCCTAGCTAACTCTTTGAGACTAATCTTCGACTGACCCATATAAAATTGTTCATGAAACAAACGCTCTAGTTGGACCCAATTGAACACTGAATTTGGGGCCAAAGTCGTATACCAGGTGAAAGCATTTTTAGTTAATGAATTTGGGAAAAATTTCATTCTTAAATTTTCATTATTCGCTATGTCACCCGCCTCTGTGAGGTACCTGGCTATGTGCTCGACTGTGGATTCAGTCGTATCCCCCGCAAACTTAGTGAATTTTGGGGTTTTCCAGCCCCTTGGCATTTCATTTTGCAATACATACTCAGATAATGGAGAGACAAAGTTCGGCCTCCGTGGTCCAACATTGAGGCCATTCTGAGCAAGTATCGTTTCGACTAAAGCTGCTAAGTTATTCTGACCAAAGTTTTCTTGTTGGGCGTTTCGCAACACCTCGTCAGCGTTTTGATTCCTCCCAACTAACACGACTTCAGGCTCGACCTCCTGCTGTATGTGTCGCTCCAACATGCGAGGCACAATGTTTTGCCTCTGACGCGGGTTTACTCCATTTTCGGCGACTTGCTCAGCCATTTGCCTATTCAGCGGCACTTGGGGAATTGGCTGAACTGGTACTTGAGGCCCGCCAAAAAAGTCAGCAATGCGACCCATCTGTGTCGCTAAGGCCTGATAACTTTGGTTAGTATTTTGGATCATGGGATTGAGTACGGTCCCCATTTGTGTGGTGAGTAAGTTAACCATTTCATGGTTGCTCTCATCCATTTGTTGTCGCATTGACATCAACGCATCTGTGGTTAAAGTTGGGGGGTCGACTCGACTTTGAGCATTTGGAGCACTAACCGTCGCGACACTAGAATATGTCGCAGGGTGTGAAAAATAGCCAGACATCATGGATGTTGGCATTCCATAGGGGTAAATTCCGTTTGGGTTAAAAAACGGTCGCTGATAACCAGCGAAGTCAAACGCGCTTTGACTGTGTTGCACGTTTACCCCGCTCGCTTCCAATGCAAGTTGAGAAACGGTTGCAAAACTCTCAACCGTTGAAGTAACCATTGTTGAACTGGATGATGGGATCGTGGATCCTATTATCGTGGGGATAGCGATGGGGCGCGTGACCCCGGTCATCTCAGAAATTTCTGGTTCCCCCCTTTCAGGGCTACTCTCAACACTTGGATTATTATTGTTGTTATTATTGTTGTTATTACTAGGTGGCCTTCCTCTCGCCATTTAAACGGTTTTGACAACTTTGAAATTTTTTAGAAACAAAACAGTTTAAACAAAACAGAGAACATGACAGAAATATAACAACAAAACTACAACAGATTCTGGATTTAAAAAGAAAGCACAAACACGTCCCACTGGGCGTGCCAATTTGTTCACTGGGAAATTTGGTGAACAAAAGACTAGTTTGAAAAGCAAGTGAGATCAACTAGTAGAATCTCGAACATGTTTGTGCGTATTTTGTAAAGTTATTTCCCAAAGTTTTTTGTTTAACGAAAGTGTTGCAATTTGTTGACAATATGAAGAACACAAGGTTCAATTCACCAATGTTAACAAATAAACAAGTTGTAACGAGTTTGAAAGTTGACAGAAATGTTTAGACTTGTAGAAAAGACAATAAATTGCATTAAAATTGATAAAGTTTTACAAGAACAGTAAAAATGGTGGGAAAATGGCATACATTGATCCTTTGTGATTCCGTTTCTCAAGCGTTAGGTACTTTGGAATTATGCAGAATTTTTGTACGACTAATTCTCCACACCTAAAACCTGATTACAAGCTTTCTATTTATAATACTCTAACCCTAGCAGTTACAGATTTGATACAAATGACATTGCAACACGTGTCCCACGTCTTTGCTCCCACCACTTGTTAACCGCTTCCTGCAGCATTTGATTCTCCGTTGCGACATTTTTACTTGCGACTTCCACAAAACCTCCATGATCTTTGCTAGTTGCAGCGACAGTTTTACTTCTCCATAAAAATACTCGAATTTTACTAAGTTACCTCAACCTTGTTGCAACGACAACCTGCTTCTTTGTAGACATACACAACTTCTAGCCTCATGACTTAGCAACTTCCATATCAACACTCTCCAACTGGTCGTGACTACATTTCCGCGTACCACGTCTCGACGTTGCTTGCCATTTTAGTCGCGGCTGCTCTAATTTCATCGCCACAGCTCCAGTTAAGTCGCAACAGTTTTAGTCAAAATATCGACTAACAGCTATAAAGGTTGAACATTAATTAATCATGCATGTGATACACAATTGAGCTAGGGAGAGATAATAGTCTAATTTTGTGTTAAAGCCTTAAAGGTACTATCAGTACTATCTTGCCTATGAAATAGCCTTCCATTATATCCACTTTAGTAATATGTCTAGACTCTAGTAATTTTGTTATGTGGATTGCTTCGTAATTCATGCAATAGGGTTAAAAATCAAAATTATACATTAATATTGAGGAAAAAGACGGTTGACAAAGGACATGCAATACAACACCTACTTTTTTTTTTTTTGGGTACTAGCAACACCTACATTATTATCAAGAAAAAAGAAAGATTCTCATGAAAATGTATATTTAATTATGACAAATTAAAGGACAATTTTGATTTTGAATTAGAGTTTAGTTATCTAGTACAGTTACGTTACACTAGAATACTAGATCTTGTAATGAATAAATATGTAAGGTAAGTACTATACGTACTCTAAAGTCTCAATTATTATTACTATTATGTATAACATTTTTTCCCAAAAATAAAACGTAAGAACAAAATCATGTTTTTTTTTTTTTGATAAGCAAGAACAAAATCATGTGAATTCCTTGTTAATTTACTTTCAAAAAAACAAAATCATGTGAATTCCATCAGACATGCACGCGTCAATCCTCCAGTTAATCATGACTGTGAGGTGAGATAGGTGTATTTTTGGTTACAGATTCATAAGTCTCTCTTTAATTATAGTCAACTAACTTTATTTTTGATAAATCAAGGTGTATTTTTTTTGGATATTTTGTATGAAGATCAACAATAATCTCATAAGAGTGCGTTAGGCCAAATTTCGACAAATTCTTTAATGTATTTGGTAGATTTGATTGGACATGAGTTTTCGATCTCTTCCATTTTGATAGTAATTCCTCCGTTGATTAAACTTGAAGAAACTTGTGGCAAATCAAATTTTAATTTGCTCGAGAGGCTCATCGATACCGTGTTAGAATTTCAAAGTTCACATAGTTAAAATTGATTAATTTCATTACAATTGTGTTAGCTATTTAATTACAATATGAGAACAAGCTATATATATTTCACCTAACTCAAACTTAATGAATCGGCAATTTAATCTAACTAACAAATGCCACCAACATTCCTCTAACTAACTGTCCACAACATCAGGAATTCTAACTGGTCCAATTAGCTGATCAGCTTCTATGTGCATCAAACCAACATTTACTACATCCTTTCTTGCATTTTTGGAGCTATTGGAGGTTCCTTATTTGGTTACGACCTTGGAGACCGACAACTATTGTAAGTATGATGATCAAGGTCTGATATTGTTTACCAACAGTCATTGATGGAGGGCAAACCGCCGGTGAATGTATTACCAACAGTCAATGATTTGGACGGTTATATCCGGCCTTACAGCCACCAAACAAATCCTTGGCTGTCTATTGTACTTTTCGCCTTCATTGCTGTGATTGCTTTTACCGTATTTATCATCTGTATATACCTTCCAACCTTCTTAAAATGGTTGCATTCACCTCCTCGGAGTGTGGTGGCACCTCTGCCTGTCATTGAAATGCAGAACGCAGAGCCTGCGCCTCCTTTTCCTCCGCTAGATTGAGTCCTATATATATTAAGACATAATTCAGGTGGTAACAAACAATTTGTACATTAATCTTAAAACAATTACGGTAAATAAATATTTTTAAGGAAATATAAGAAACGGCCTTACTTGAAGAGTATATGTTCTATAGATTGTATTGCTACTATATATGTGTCCATGATTTATAAAGGAGACATATGAACATAAAAATATTAAATTTGAGGAGAAAATGAGTTTTGAAATCAATTAAGACACAAAATTGATCATGATGCTGAGAAATTTAAATTCATGTGAGAAGGAAGTCTAAAGCATTTTAAAGAAAAAATGTTGATAACAATAATTTTAAGTAATCAAAACAGGTAACTTTTGTATAGAAAATTATGTATTTGTGACTTTGACAAGTGCTGAAGTGCCTATAGCTAGCATATATTTTCAAGACAAAATTTACTTTTATATATATGGAGTTCTTTTCCAATATATATCATTAGGACACTCGATAGCACATTGACTCTTATTTTTACTCGATAATCTATAAGTTAATTAACATGAATACAAATTTATAATTATCACTTTATATGTAATTTGTAACTATCACTATATATTAATTTGAGGTTGTTCGAACACTAGTTTTTGTTCCCAGTTGAATTGATTAAACCGGTCCGGTAAGTTCAATTTTTTAGCAACAAACTAATATAAGATTAAAAAATTGTAACCTCACCTGATACATGATTAATCATGGAAATCACAGTCGAAAATTTCTTCTTTTTCTTCTCTTCTCTATATTCACTGTAAGAATCACTAACAGGAAGACCAAATATATAGTGAACTTGTCATAAGTATTTAGTATATATAGAGGTGGGTGATCACGGTATGCACGTGACTACCTAAACTACTACCTCACTCACACATTTTAACTATCTTCATGTTTATATAAGGATTGAGAGTAAAGTGGTTTCTACTTTCTACTATGCACATACAAATGCTACATGCATGTAGTCTATGGACTACGGTACACAACTTTTAAAATTATATATCCGCACTAGATACTATAGATAGTATACTAGATTATAAATAAACCAAACAAGAGAAAATAATTTTGAGTTAGTATCTTGACTTGTACCACATGCAATTCTGCGAATGTTAGGTATAACTCAATTCATTTGAGAGGTCCATTTCATCATGAAGTAAGTAAATATTTATTCGATTTAAGAAAATAATTGGATATAGAGACGCAATGGGCAATGGCATCACCATCTGTCCATCACCATTATTATTGAGATTATTATTTTAATCTGAATGGTATATTTATTGTACTATATATTTCATCTATCTCAAAATATAAGAGAAAATTGATATTCAATTTTATTTGATTGCAACTTTCTTTTATATTTTGAAATGTACTAATATATCTATCATTTTTGGGTAATTTTTTAACGACATATATACACACTTGATATTCAAATAGAATTTAATGAAGAGTGTAGGATTGAGGTTTTTCTCTGTTTTCTCTGCGTCGAATTGAAGTTTCTCTGGTGGTTTGGAAGCTGAAGAGTGTCTCTCTAAGAAATGAGATTAGAAGTAATTTTTTATAAATAATATAGATTTAGTATTTTTGTTGGCGTTCTGTTTATATACGGTCATTTTATTTTATAACTTCTCTTTTACCGATCTCTGCTTGTTTTGTGCAGAGATATGGTGTTATTAGTAATATACTATTTGCCTTTAAAAAATAAAAATAGACTTCAATGAACATATGTATGTAGGAGTAGGACATGTGCTAGCTGGTAAGTAGGCATTGTAGTTTGGTTCTTTAATTGAAGTTTTGTATTTTCATATATTGCTGATCTTAATATTAATTATAACACTAATTTTGTAACATTCCTATGAATTCAAAGATTTATATTTCTGTTACAACTTGTAAAGAAATAAATCTCTAATACAATGAGTTTATATATATCAAGTTAGTAGTTTGTTTTCATTTATATCAAACAAAAAATAATTTGCTTTCAAGTTAAAGTAATGAATTGTGAAAACATGCTTCATAGTGATGAGAAGTTACAAATCACAATTTTCAGACATTTTAATTAAAATTATAATTTGTTTTATTGTATTGCACAAAATATTGAACTATTTTTTTTACACTTTTAAAATATTCAACTACATTAATTATTTCTTTTTCAACATATTATTACTTATTTATCTTTTAAAAGATAAATTTGTTCAAACAATATCAACTTTAAACAAATTTTTGATATTTAAAACTTTCATAAAACAAAATAGATTAGTTATAATAGTCATAAAAAAATAGATTTGTTAATATCAAATATGACATCAACTTTAATTTTGGGTGGGGTAACTCAATTCACACAAAATTACAGTGCTACTTGTTTTCTTTTTTCTTCTTCTTATTATATTTTTCTCTATACGTTATTGACTTCTTTCAATTTGTAATAATTGGATTGCCAAATTATATTTGAGTATTTATTTATTGCAAAATTATAAATTTTTCTTTATATTATATGTAAAATATTATAAGTATTTTTATGGGCTTGTTGCATTATGTTTTGTTATTGGGCTTATGACCACTTAGGCCCAGTCTTGTATTGTGTTCATGTGCCTCTATATAAGGCAATGAGAGTGTATCAATAAAGTAGTTGTACCATTTACAATAACAGATTTGAGAATTCCACCAAAAGGTTTTAACTAAGGTAGATGTTAAGGACACATGTTAATAAATTTAATAAAGAAATATTTTTTAAAAAATTGTGTATTTAACTTTTTAATGGTCAAACAATTGTATTTTTTAATATAAAAATTTTATTTTTAATTTTCTTAAGATATGCTCTTAGAGCACACATTAACAAGACCCTAAAAACTCTTCTTCTTCAAAATAAATACAAAGCTAGCTAGAGAGATCAATGGCTGCAGTAAATGTAAATATGTTTTATGTCATGGTGGTCATTCTCCTCTTCACCACCGTGACAACTTCTTCCACCTATGTCCCTTTGGACCCTTTCGACTCAGTTCCTCAAGAAGCTCAGTTCTCGGCCACCACCTTCTCCAACGCCAGTATTACAAATCAAGCCCTCCTCGGGCTCTAATTTTCATGTCATTAGCAATAGCAATCATGTTCATTGCCGCTATAGGAATCTTCGTGTCTTATTGTTTATCAACCGAGAACCAGGTGGTTAGAATACCAGCAGTACCCAGACAATACCAGCGGCACCCACCTGTGCACATCCATGACAAATACAATGGAGCTTGAAGCTGAAGTTGGCCATGGGAATCACTATATATATATATAATTCCTTCAATACAATGTGTAATACTGGTGAAAATTGACCTTTTGGGGGAACTGATTCAACATGGTATGGAGGAGGGACAAAGGTGGAAGTCGTCATGGCGGTGAAGAGAAGGAGGACCAGCGAGAATTTTACAATAGTAGTTTGTTTTTCTCCAATGTTTTTCTTTTTTGTTAGGAACTAATTAAAAAGAATTTGTCAAAATAAATGTACTACAAAATCAACTAAAGATCATATATGAGGCTAATAAAACACCACCACATATTATATTTATAAGTTTTCTTATTATTATGTACATCTAAACTGATTTTTTATTTATTTATTTAACAATATTTGATAATAACGTCTTAACTGAATTTTGGTGTTTGCCCTTTTTTTTTTTACTTTTGTTGTATCTTAATCTATCATCTTCGTTTATTTTATTATAGGTTTCAGGTCAAAATCCATGTTACCGATGGCATTGAAGATCTATGTTTGTGCTTTTTGATGATGATGTTTGTGGCTTAACATGTCCTGATTGTGGTATATTGGTGATATCCTCAAAGGTTGTGGTTCTTCATTACTGTGAATAACATAATTTACTTATATTTTTGGCTATTTGTTTGATTATGTTGTTTACTTTAGATTGTAGTTTTCAATTGGATTTATTCTGCACGCTTTGAATGGAATGAGTCCTCCTTCTGAGTTGATTAAAATGGAAGTTTTAAGCTGTTGTTAAAAATTGTCTAAGTTTCTTCTCTGAATCCTATTTACATGAATCCTATTTACACAAGTTGCTTCAAGGTGTCTAGAGTTTGTTACAATGTTGATATTGTCCATGCATTTTTCACTTTTGGATCTAATTATACTCATGCCAAGGTTTTTTATAATTGTGATTTTTTTATTTAATTTGTATGTTTAATATAATTACAGTGCTATCTTTTACCATTAGTGAATGTATATTATTTATGCATACTCAGTCCATTTATAAGGCAAGCACAAGAGATAATGTAGCTCCAGTCATTGTGCAAAACAAATTGATTGTCGACCGTGGATACAATTTGAAGATAAATTTGGGTGTTTTGTTTGATGATGAATTTGATTACAAAGCAAAGGCAAAAGATTGTAACAAGCGCTCCAGGACTGTTTGAGATGATAATTGAATCCATTGCAGCAATTAATAATTTGGTTTCTTTTGTAATTGCATGTTTTTGATCCTATGAGTGGAAGAAGTTTATCGTATAAGTAGTGTTTTTGTTTTTATGTTTGCATCGTGAGTATTATATTTATTTATATGTATCTTAGATGTTTCTCTTATATGTTGAGTAATTTATATATTATTTGGTTCATCCTGATATTAAGTTTTTGGTATTTCTTTAGAGTTAATCTTAGTCTATTTGCAAATCATATGTTAACTTTTTGTCTGAATCTTATAAAGTATGACTATTACATAATAAATAAATTGATTTGTATTAGTTTTTTTTTTTTTTGAAGCAGTTGATTTGCATTAGCTATCTAGGTTTGTTTCTTTGAAAAGAGTTGAAAATGAAAGTGAATTTGTGTAAGTCATGATAATTATAATTCTAATTGGTTGTTTAATATATATATGGAAGAGGATGTGAAGTTAAGTATTATATTAAGAGCTGATGAATATAAGATCTTTTTTTTTCTCATTAGAACAAATTTTGGAGTTTCTAAAAAAAGGCTATGTCAATAAAAATTTGTCTTTAAAAATAAAATTTATCATTGTGCTGAAATATTACATAATTACAACTTAATTGAACTTAAAAAATTTAGTACTTTGTCAAAAAAAAGTTAGTATTTGTTGTAAATTTGAATAAATAAGGGAAGGGTTAGGTAATTTCTTTTTGCTTCATCTGCAATTGCATTATTTTTTTATAAACGTCGATAAGCCGTGCGTCCGCACGGTCACACACTAGTTTATTACAAATGAAGCTCTTCTTATTGCCATTGTCATCTCAATGTTTTATATAATACAAAAGCTAGAGAATAGTTGTAGTACGTGTACCTATATTTATCTCATGGTGGCGGTCATCTTGCTATTCAGTCTTCACCACCATGACAACTTCCACCTTTTCCCCTCCTTTATACCCTTTTGAATCAGTTCCCCAGAAAGTCAATTTTCGGCCACAACCTTCTCCATCTTAGTATTCACAAGTCAAGCTTTCCATGACTTTAATTTTTGTGTCATTAACAAAAAAATATGGGCTATAAGATGAACTAACCATATATATATATCCAACTTTTAAGGATACAAAAATAAAGCCCATGATGGAGGGCTTGACCTGTGAATATTAGGATGGGGAAGGTTGTGGCTGAACTAATTCAAAAGGGTTCGGAGGAGGGACAAAGGTGGAAGTCGTCATGGTGGTAAAGAGGAGGAGGACCACTGTGAGATAAATATGTACTGCAACCATTCTCTTTCGTATCTTGTGAACAATAACAGAGCTAGACTTATATTTTTGGGAGGGCGGCAGCAAAATTTATATATTACTAAAATATTACATTAGAGTAATTTGATCGAAACCATAAGAATACAACATTAATTTTTTTTTTAATTTATCCGACTTAAAGGATTTGTCTTTGCAATTCGCTCAAAGGAACCGGTTCAAATAAAAAAAAACAAGTTCAAATTAGTTAATTACTTTGAAATTTGAATTGCTTTTCGAGTTATTTTGGTTCGGTTTAGCTTATTTGTTTTGTATTTTTCCCAAACAGACCCGGTCCGACCACCCGGTCCAATCTAGCTTTTCTGATTCGGTTCGTTTCCGTTTACTCAATTAAACCGATTCGTTGTGTGTACAACTGTATGAAATGAAATCTCTCTCGCCATAGAATTTCTCTCCGATCCGATGGCTTCCACTTACCGTGACCGTACGTCGGAGTTCCGATCACTGACGGAGACTCTAAGGAAGATCGGCGCCGGAGGAGGAGGAGGTGGAACCACAGCACCGCCGTATCAACAACCGTCTACCTCTCAAACTTCCTATTCAAGATCTGAATTCAATCGAAAAGCATCACAAATTGGATTAGGAATCCATGAAACCTCGCAGAAAATCGCGCGGCTTGCGAAGCGTAAGCAATTTCATGAAAATTAAATAAAAAGAATTATTCATATTGAATTGAATTTTGATGAATTGTTATTGGTTGTTGTAGTGGCGAAGAAATCATCGATGTTTAATGATCCAATTATGGAAATTCAAGAACTAACTGCATTGATTAAGACTGATATAACGACGTTGAATTCAGCTGTTATAGATTTGCAAAATATTCAGAAAATTGATTTGGCTGATGAGAATTACTCAGAGGATAGAGTTGGACATTACAATGCTGTTTGTGATGACTTGAAAAATAGGCTCATGGGAGCCACAAAGCATCTTCAAGATGTTTTGACTACTAGGACGGAGGTATATATTGTTAATCACAAACTTTAAACGATTTTATATATGTCGAACAATGTTGCCAAATAGCGTATATTGTAGCGCCATAGGATAGGGGAATTTTAATGATTTGATGTTGTTCTTTGATATGTGGTTTAATACAAATTGTTGTCAAATAGCGGCTATAGCATAACAGAATTTGAACAAACCGCTATTTTCTATGATGCTTGATTGACTATACGGATGTCAAATGATTTTAATCATTTGATGATCAAAAAAATGTTTACATTGATGGTGTATATGAATTAAGTTTGTATTTGTATGTTTATCAATCAGTGATTTTTTTTTATGCGTGTCACACAATTTTTCTCCTTTAATGTAATTTATATTGTGAATGTATGTTATGTATGTACCCTAGAATATCAAGGCTCATGAGAATAGGAAGCAAATATTTTCCAAGAACCCTTTACAGCATCCGCCAAAGGCAACTACTGAGCCGCCACCTTGGTCTAATTCAACAAATGTATTTGAAACTGAGAGTTTGCAACAATCATCAGGGTAAGTAATTTTATTATCATGTTAAAGGTTGGCTTTGTTATTATTCCTTGGCGTCGTGAAATTTCCTTCCCAACTTCGTTTTCATTGTGTAAAACTACGGAAGGTAGCATACCAGAGCTTTACTTCTTGTACAAGAAAGACAAAAACTACACTTTCAACTTTGATACTTTACTTAACTATACAAGTAATAGTCTTGGTGATAGTCATCTAAGAGAAGCAGAACATTTATATTTGATGTGTTGATAGGTGATCCTTGTTTGTGTTGCCAAAAAATTTAAATGTCAGACGTGGCAAATGACTCCCAAACAATGCAAGGCTAGGCCTACACTCTGTATAGAAAATTTATGTTTACTTTTCTGAATTTAGTATGAACATGCAACTAAATTATTTAATCCCGAAGTTTAGAATTGCACTTTAAACTATTTGAAGGGATTCACCCACCCTCAGTATCATTTTACTGAATGCGCTGTCAGATATTTACTTCTTGTAAGCCGCTTCAATAAATATCAGTGAATCATTGTGAGACATTGTTAAAATCTTGTAGTCTTAACTACTTATCTTCTATTTCGTCAGTTCTTTTCTACTGCTAACAAATATCTGACATCTTTGGAATGCGACAAACACAAGTTTTGGAATTGTACCTGTGTCTGTTATGTCGCTTAAGTCGAAACCTGCAATTAACTATGACATATTGACATAGCTAATTACAGATTCTATTTAACAAAAGATAATTTAATACTTATAAATTATAATGTAATTGTTTGGATTTACAATTTTGTAACTTAAAATAATCATCTTTTGTAAAAATTTAGTCCTGAAGATCCTTTCACTATGTGTTCATAAATAATAAGAATAAGACTAATAATAATGGATTTACACGTCTTATTTTGTTTATCATGAAAATGATAGTCTCTGAAGTTTAATTCCTGAAAAATTATTGTCTTATGCAGACCACCATCAAATGGAATTCCAGTTGGCAATCAGCTGAGGTTTGTTTACATTTTCCTTGCTAGAATTCCCCTTCCATTTTTCCTACAAATTTAGCTTTGAACATTTTGATATTTACATCCTTTCTGATTATATTACTTGCATTAATTGAGTAGGCAATTACTAGAATATCACACTAGATAGTTGTTTAATGTGGTTCTTCAATTTGGAGAATGCTCTCATAAAAGTTAATCCTTAGGTTCTTGATACTTATTAAATTTTGGGTATGAATTGCTTAAATTTTTTATTTATGCTTAGGATGTGTATATTTTCTAACTTAAATGGCCATATGTGGTAAATTTGCTGTCATCGTGATAAAGGCGAAGGTTAGCTGTGGATAACACTCCATCCCAGCAAATGGAGATGTCTTTGGTACAACAGGTTGTTCCTAGGCACGAAGACTATGCTCAAAGTCGGGCAAGTGCTCTTCACAATGTGGAATCTACTATTACTGAACTTAGTGGAATCTTCTCGCATTTGGCTACAATGGTTGCCCATCAAGGAGAGCTAGCTATCAGGTTTTTTTCACTTTTTTCTTAAATATTTGACAATTCAGATTGTTGTGATGCACTACTTTTTTCTCCTCTTATGTTAAAAAAATGGTATCAAAGATTATTGTTTGTGAAGCTATATGTTAGGATAATACTATATCTGTTCACATATTCCAGCAATTAGAATTAAACATGTAAATTGAAATTGATTTGAGCAGGATTGATGACAATATGGATGAGTCATTGTCAAATGTTGAAGGAGCTCACAGTTCTTTATTGAGGCATCTCAACCGAATATCATCAAATAGGTGGCTTATGATAAAAATATTTGCCATTTTGATATTTTTTCTGATGATCTTCATATTCTTTGTGGCCTAATGTATTGATCATGGAAGCTTTTCTTCACGACTTATTTGGATTTGTTTTCATCCTTCTGTGGAAGCAAAAATTCCAAAGCAACTAAGTGAAGAGGCATACATATGACATGTATTCTATTTGCATGTAAATGGGGTTCCATGATCTGTAAACTTTTTGGTTCATGTAATCTGTTGTTTCGCAATGACTATAGGTGTTATTAAAAACGTCGCGGCATGTAAGCCCCAATACCTTTTAGGAGTTTGAATGGCAGATCAGCAAGTTAGAAATATCAGTTTGCATATAGAATCATCACAATACCGATCACCGATGGAGGTGTAGGAGGATCTAAGATGCAAAAAGAGAGAAAACTATGGACAACATTTATAATTATTGTGGTGCATTTATTTCCACATTCTTTGCAAGTTACCGATTGATGGTAACATATACTAGTAAGTAGTCCTTTGTTTAGTTGTGTGTATAATATAAGAAGATTGCGGATATTGTAATATCAAAATTTGATTTCTTTTTCTGAAAGTATTGATGTATAACACTTTTTTTTGTCTAAATTTTAGATTAAATATATATGATCTTGTTGGGTGTCTTTCTCTTATATTTTACAGTAACATTTGTATTAATATTGCCAGAACAATAAATTTGACCATTTTAAAAAATTGAATAAATGTGCACTTGTTAATAAATTTGAGATGTAATTTGAGTGGTTTTCTTTTATTTTTCACGAGTGTTCGACCCATATTAATAACTTCTTAGTAGCTAATATTTTTAGAGTTAGGACTCCTCATTTACTCTTGCTTTATTTCTTTCCTTGGGGCTTTAGGCTCTCTCTGTTACCAAAAATAACATTATTAGTCAGAAGAATACCTATAACCATTAAATTTAATGATGTTTGATAGTATGTAATATTTTTATTTTTTTTGGTATGGATAGTATGTAATATTTAATATAATACGATATTTCAATTGTAAAATATTGATTATTGAATTTAAGTGCTATCCACTAACTATGTAAATTTTATTTACACATGTATCTAATCAAATTACACTATAATATAAATTTTATATGTACCAATTTTTTTTTATAAATATGTTTTTAAAAATATAATATCATAGTAAAAAACAATTAGGAATGAAAATGGAATTTTTTTTATTAACATTTGAATATGGTTGTCATATAAACAAATTAACATTCGTATATCATTTAATATAAATATTGCTATTTGCCAATACATTGAATAATGAACGGTCTAAAGTTTTCAATATTTTTAATTTAGTAATTTCTTAGCCAATTTTTTTTTCTTTTTTTGATAATAAAGTATCAACAACAGTTATAAATATGGTGTGGTTGTGTCTGGAAAAAAAAAATGCTCGATCGGCCTCAAATATTTTGATTGATTGTTCAATCTCTAGAAAATGCATATACAATTTTTTTTTTTGTGAGCGTTTAATGCTTTGAGCTCTAAATTTTTTCTACTTTTTATATTTTGGTTTATAACTCTCTATAGTTCTTATGAGAAGAAGATTGTAGTAGTTCTAAGTTCAGTCACGAGATAAATAAAGTAAGGCAAAAAATTATTCCACTTAGAAATCGAACGTGAATCCACTCGAAAGCCTTCCTTTAAAATTTATTAATCAGTTGAGTCAAATATTTTAATTTAAATGTTTGAATCTTCGGCATTTCAAATGATAATAGATATTTCTTTTAGCATTTCATTTTTTTTAAAAGAACATTTTATGAAATTCTCTTATTTTTTACCCTTTAATTTAAATAAGACTTTCTATTAAATGTTTTGGAAAAATGACGTGATTCATTGACTACATTAATTTAGATCAACTAATCAAGACTCATCTGTAATTTTTATGATAAATATTTATATATATTTTGAGAGAGAAAAAAAAAAAAATATATATATATATATATATATATAGAGAGAGAGAGAGAGAGAGGAGAGAGATTTAGCTAGTGAGGGAGAAATGAAGGCAAGCAAAGTTGAGAAGAATTTCACATGGTCTTTGACACTATGCCATGTCTTACTTTCTCTCATCACAATCTCCCTTACCTTTTGTGAATCCTTCAACTATGATCAAGCCTTGTCACAAAGCCTCCTCTACTTTGAGTCACAACGTTCAGGTCACTTACCTTACAATCAAAGGGTCAATTGGCGTCACCATTCTGGTCTCACTGATGGCCTAGAAGAAGAGGTACATTCATTACAAATATATTATGCTTATGATATTTTTGAATATATAACTAATTTGAATATATACCCAATTTGATCCTTGACTTTTTAGATTTAGTCAAACAAAAAAATTATGAAATTTTCGGATCGTATCAACCTAGTATCCAACAACATTGTTAGTGTGTTAGAATTGTAAAATGTATTTACGTTCATCTCTAATTCTCTGAATTTGTTTTTTTTTTTTGGACAAAATTCTCTGAATTTGTTATCAAATACATTACTGACATTGTTGATTTAATTTCAAATGTATCTCTCATATTATCAACTGAATTATAGTTTTGTTTTTTAAATTTTTTTATGTCATTATATAGTTCTATCATTATAGTCTATGTAGATATCAATGGATGCATATGAATTTGATTAACATTTATAATAATAATTTTGCAATATTGTTAATGTAAAGAACTACTACCTCGCTCTGATCTTTTTTATAAGAAACAGATTATTTTTTGATTCACTGGAAAATTGATGTATGTAGTCTATATTATAGACTAAATACATTGGTTATTTAATAAATCTAAACACTGAACTGTTTGTTATAAAATTGAACAAAGAGGTAGTATGCTGATAGAGTTTTACAACATCACGAGGAGTATTTTTTATGTCTTTACTTCAATATTTTTTTGAATCAAATGTTTACTTCAATATTAATTTCAACAATATGATTTTTGTTTTTGGGCACACATAGGTGGACTTGGTGGGAGGCTACTATGATGCAGGGGACAATGTAAAATTTGGACTGCCAATGGCATTTACCATAACTCTCCTTTCTTGGGCTGCTATAGAGTACGGCGAACAAATCGCCGGCGCCGGCGAGTATGGCCATGCGATGGAGGCTATAAAGTGGGGGACCGACTATTTCATCAAGGCTCACACACAACCAAATGTTCTATGGGTAGAGGTATTTCAATTAACTTCATTCAATTTTAGAGTGATTGTTTATTTAATTTCATTTTTAAAAGATTATTAATCCATGCGCCATGATTGGTGTGTAGCGTCAATTGTGGCTTGACCAAAAATTTAATTTGCCTAGCATTTGTTAATGGAATTTTTCAGGTGGGTGATGGAAAGACTGATCATTATTGTTGGCAGCGACCACAAGACATGACAACGCCACGAAGAGCTTATAAGGTTGATGAAAACAACCCCGGCTCTGATGTTGCCGGTGAGACAGCCGCAGCTCTGGCCGCGGCATCCATCTTGTTTAGAAAAATAGATTCACATTATTCTCGACTACTCTTGCATCATGCACAACAGGTACATATGTGAATTAGTTAATCCATTTATTTACATTCCATAACATAGTCGGGTTATTTGATTTAATTGAAATTAAATTTTAATTTGATTGACATAACTGATTGTGATGAGATTATTCTAATGTTGTAGTTGTTTGAGTTTGGTGACAAATTTAAGGGCAAGTATGATGAGAGTGTTAGAGTGGCTAAAGGGTACTATACTTCAGTTAGTGGTTACATGGATGAGTTACTATGGGCTGCAATTTGGTTATATAAGGCCACAGAAAAACAAGAATATTTAAATTATGTTTTGGACAATGCTTATGATTTTGGTGGCACCACTTGGGCTATGACAGAATTTAGTTGGGATGTTAAGTATTCAGGTGTTCAAGCCATTGCTTCAATGGTAAGTTCTAGTTTTATTTCTTAGTTGTAATCTTTAGAAGATTATTGTTCAATCTCTTAAAGTTTTAAAATGTCATAATTGATAGTGTTTGACATTTTAGTTTTTCAAAGAGACCATGTGCATGTTTGAAATTACACCTGATTTATTAAACTCACAGTGACACTGCAATTTTATCAAACTCATTGTAAATTCAAACATAAATTAAACTGATTATATAAGATTAATTCTATTTAAAATCAATTTTTGTTAAACTCTCACCTAACTAACTATGCACTTAATCTAAAAATATAAGACAGGCTCCTATATCCTAATAGAGATATTTGAATTTCATGTGGTCTATGCTTAGACAAATAAAAATTGATTATCTATATCTCATTTATTTTATTTATTGATGTATACTAACATTTTCTTTTATCAGCTCCTTATGGAAGAAAAACACAAGAAACATGAAGCCATATTGAAACAATATCGTTCAAAAGCAGAACATTATTTTTGTTCATGTCTTAATCTCAACAACGAGAGTAAGGCTAACATGGATAGGACCCCGGGAGGGTTACTATATGTCCGTCAATGGAACAATATGCAATATGCTGCAAATGCAGCGTTTCTTCTCACTGTTTACTCCGATCATCTCTTATCTGTAAATCAGACATTGCATTGCCAAAAAGGTGAGGTAGGTCCTAGTGAACTCTTTGCCTTTGCAAAATCACAAGTTGATTACATCTTAGGTTCTAATCCAATGGGTATGAGCTATTTGGTTGGATATGGTCCCAAATTCCCACAAAGGGTGCACCATAGAGGAGCATCCATTGAATCATATAAAGGGAACAAGGGTTTTATAGGGTGCACTCAAGGCTTTGATAATTGGTATGAAAGTCCTAAACCCAACCCAAATATACTCATTGGAGCTCTTGTTGGTGGACCTGATAATAAGGACCAATTTAGTGATGAAAGAAGAAATTATGAGCAGTTGGAGGCTTGTACCTACAATACTGCTGCACTTGTAGGGGTTTTTGCTAGATTAATGTATAACTCAGAGTAAGCTTCAATTATTATTGGTGACATTAGAAAGTACTTACTTAGATAATATAATTGCATTTTCAGTATATAATGAATTAAATATAAACAATATACTATTACTTTACTATTAAAAATTTACTATCGATGTCTACTATCTAGAAACATTACTTGCATAACAAATTGTACTCTTATATACTTAGTGTACCAATTGGAAATAAGAAAATTGTGTGTGGTCGGTCACATGGAGAAAATGTAGAAGACTATAATTAATTAACTAATATCTAATTTTTTGTCTCCAGATAATTTTTATTTGGGGTTATTATTAGAGGTGGCAAAATCAATGTATTGGATGAAATTGAATTTGAATGCTAAAGAAGGAAGTGAACAAAAGAGAGTGAACAAAAGTAAACAATTTGTCAAAGAAGAAATTATTTATGAAATTTTCTATTGTTTAGGGATTATACCGTCTATTTTCTATTATTGTTATTAAAACTTAATTGTCATAATTAAAAAGGTATAATTCCGCTGGTAATATCAATATTGTAAAGTTAATTTATTTGGATTTAAACTCAGAATTTCATAATAATGTATGTGAATTTTAAGTAATGTTAACATTTTGTCTAAAAAAAATAATTATCCCACTAATTTTATGATGGTTGTATTGTATAAAAAGACTAAACTGTCTCTTTTGTTTCATTCTTTCTCAAAAACTTATAAATTATTTCTTTTTTTTTTTTTGTTAGAACTAACAATTATTTCTATATTTTTGAAATATCAAATTGGAGCCATAGTTTTGGTACATCAGAAATATAATTGCTTCTGCCAAAAATTGAATATTAGACTTCTTTCTACTTAACTTATATGTCTCACAACTTTTACCATTTAAATTATTTTATGAAAACAACTGAATCCATAGTTTTATTTTTTGACATAACTGGATCCATAGTTTATTCAACCCTAAATCAAGTTTTCACCTTTAAAAATAATAAAAGGATGTAATAAAAGAGATGATTGCAGTAAGAAATGGAAGATTGAATTATTTATGGCTTGCGTTATAATTATGAAAGAGATGATTTTGAAAGAAAATAATTGAAACACAAATAACCCACTATTTTTTCTTTTTGGTAAATTAAAGATATGTTCCATGCGCAACGTAACTGGAGAAATTAATTCCATTAAAATAATTGAAATTCATTCAAGAGGTCAAAAGAAAGAAAATGATGTAATGTAATCAAATAAAAAATGTATAAATATTATTTTTGTCTCTTTATATACGCGAAATTTTGGTTTTAGTCTTTGTATCGATTTTTATTCTAAACAAATTCTTAAATCAACGAATTGTTTTACTTTTAATCTCTAAAGCTAAAATCCATAGAAAAATTTGCAAATTTCCTGCAAATTTCTTTTTATGAATTTTCCTAAGAATTTTAGTTTTAGGGATAAAAAACATAATATTTTGTTGATTCAGAAATTTTTTTAAAACAAAAATCAATACAAAAACTAGAATCAAAATTTTACATAAACGAAAATGATATTTAAGCAAATAAAAAATGTCACTCCTTTGATCTTTCCCTCACAAGAAACAGTAAGATTTAGATTAGAATAGAAAACCCTGATTTTGTTGCATAAAACAAAGTCAACATTAACACTATTCGTTTGTTTATGTTTTTTCAACTTCAACTCAAACACAACACAATCCAAAAACCGAATCAATGTCGGCTTCATCGATTCTTCAAGAACTTGAATCACTGAAGAACGAAAAAACCAAAATCGAACACAAAATTTCACTTCTTGAAGCTCAATTGAAAGATACTATTAATCTTCAAAAACCCGTTTCTGCATTCAATGGTTCTTCACCTTACCCTACAAATGGATTAGAACCTCACATGATTCATAGATATAGTCGCCACCTTGTTCTTCCTTCCTTTGGTGTTCAAGGTACGTTACACATTCATATATTACACTGTCAGTGTCAAATATTAAAGGGGTAATTTTTTGTTTTTGTTTTTAGTTGAAAATTTTCATATTAAGCTATATAAGTGTTTATGTGTAAGCTATTTCTATAACAAAAAGGTTAATAAACTCAAATTGTTTTCATATTAGTTATTTTTATATGTTATACTACTGGGGAGCTTATGAAAATAAGCTGAAAATAACTTATGTGAGTAGATGAATTCAAATTAGCCAATCCAAACAGACCCTTAGAATATAGTAATTGGTTTTGTGTTGCAATTGCTTTATAGAAATTAGAAACCTTTAAGTCTTAACAAGTTACTGTATCAAATATAAAAGGGTAAAGTTTTATATTGAAAAGTTGCTTATATTTTATTGACTTAAATGGCACTCATTAGCAATACTTAAGTTCTATTTGGATAAACAACTGAATTAAGTGTTTGTAGCATTAAAGCTTATCATGTAAGTGCTTATGTATAAGCTATTTATATAACAGAAGATTAAATGAAGTCAAATTGTTTTCATACAAGCTATAAGTTGTTTTCATAAGTTATCCTAGAGTGTTTATGAAAATAAGCTGAAAACATAAGGTGTTTCTATAAGCTCTCACAAACAGGCTCACAAGTGTTTATGCCAGTAAATAAGGTGTTTATGTCTTAGAATATAGTAGTTGGTTTTGGGTTGCAATTGCTTTATTGAAATTATAAGTCTTTAACTTATACTTATTCATAAGTTTTGAAGATTGTTTTATCTGCTTTATTATGCCACTTCAGCAGAGATACAATTTTGAATTACTATTTTGTTTATTCTCATGGTGTGCAGGGCAAGCAAATCTGTTGAAGTCATCAATATTAGTTGTGGGAGCTGGAGGATTGGGTGCTCCTGCGTTGTTGTATTTTGCAGCTTCGGGTGTTGGTAAAATATGAAACTTCTTCTAAAGATTGTTGTCTTAAATTCTAACTCTTATTAAAGCTTACATTTTGAAAATTGTTCTCAGGTAAATTGGGTATCGTTGATCATGACAAGGTTGAGCTGAATAATATGCATAGACAGGTATAATATTTTTTCTGAACTTGTGGCATAGCCACTGCAACAAGTACCTCGTGTATTGTATTGTCTGTGTGTGTTGTGTGGCGGTGTTTGCAGTTTTGTGTGTATAAGTTGTTGTTAACATTGTGGCTTTGATCTTATTCACTTCAACTCATTCGTGCTGTGTTTCAGATTATACACACCGAAGCATATATTGGTCAGCCAAAAGTGAAATCTGCCGCTGCTGCTTGTCGCTCGTATGTTGCTCTCTTTAATCTTTCCTACAATTCATCATGCCAATTTTGGATCAAATGTTTGTATCACTGGTTTTTTAACTAAGTTTTTGTGAATATTTAGGGTCAACTCATCTATTGAAATCGTGGAACATGAAGAAGCTTTGCGTACTTCCAATGCTTTGGAAATTTTCAGCAAGTATGTTTCCTTTCTATAATAAGACCAGTTTTCTTTTTTCTTGAAGCCTGTTTTCTTCTTTGCTTACTTTTTTCATTTTCCCTTTGAATATTACTGCTAAACCTGATCTCTTTTTTGTCTTGTGAATTCGCTAGATACGATATAATAGTAGATGCAACTGATAATGCTCCCACCCGGTATATGATCAATGACTGCTGCGTGGTGCTAGGAAAGGTAAATCTTAATGTTTCAATATACGAACAAATTGGGACCATTTGAATTAATGTGCATGGGGCTTTTCCCTTGTTACTATATCTTTTATGTTCATTCACAAATGCACTCTGTAAGTTGGTATTATTATTTGTGTTTGGTTCGTTCATGTGCATGATATGTAACATTAATTCAGTAAAGGAACCTACGTGGGTTATAACATAAAAAATGGTAATTTTCACGTCTATTATGAGACAGACGAAGATTGATTTCCACAAACAATATTTATATTTACGAGGGAAGGCCCTTATTAATTTCAATAGTTTTCAAAATGTATTGCTATGAGTAGTTTCGCCTAAAATCCTCGTGCAATTTCTCCCACTAGACGTCAAATCAATTTTTTGAATTCGTTGTAAATTTGAAAAATTACAAATTTATGCCTTTCTCATATATTTATCTTATTTTGTGTGCATATGTAGACACGATTTATTTGAAAACCTAAGTTACTTCTATTGCAACTTTTTTTATTAATTGCTTTCACTGTACACATGCAGCCACTCGTGTCAGGTGCTGCTGTGGGATTGGAAGGGCAGGTATTTGTCTTACTACTTTTCTTCCATCATTTATGTTGAACCATGCTTCACAGAGCAACTAGTGCTTTTAGATACTTTATTTTATCACATAAATTTGAGGCATACTTATGAAAAACGTATGGTGCAGCTCACTGTCTACAATCACAACGGTGGTCCTTGCTACCGATGCCTCTTTCCAACTCCACCACCTCGAACAGCATGCCAAAGTTGCGCTGACAGTGGAGTGCTAGGAGTAGGTATGCTCTCTTCTTTATTAATATTAAAATTTTCTCTGGTAGTCGGATCTCATAAATGTATGTAATACTATGTTAAAGCAAATTTAGAAGGAAGAATTAAAGGGACAAGAGGTTGAGTAATAATGACAAGTGATCACAACATAAGGCGTATTGCAGTTTCAAATTGTTTATTGGAGATTGAACTCATTCGTAGGACTTAATGGTGAAAGACAATTAGTGTGGAATGTTTAAGTTCTTTCATTGGTAACTCGTTTAACCAAGCTCTGATTACGAGAGGCACGGCTTCTTATCATCCGTTTCCTTTCATTTTAAATATTTATAATTCAATGTGCATTGTTTTTAGAGAAAGTATTAACATAACAACTAATATACTTACATTCTCTTATGAAAGAAGAAACTTGCTGCATTGCTTCTAATTCAGACCTTCTTTTCCCTGCTTTTACAATTTGTTCTGAATTTCTGATATTTGGTCTGTTCATTTCAGTTCCTGGTATAATTGGCTGTCTCCAAGCTCTCGAGGCAATTAAGATAGCAGCTTCTGTTGGTGAACCACTCTCCGGAAGGATGCTTCTCTTGGATGCATTGTCTGCACGGATCCGTGTTGTATGTTAATAACTTCACAACTTTGCTTATTTATTGTATCTATGGTCATTATTTCATGCATTGCCCAACCTTGACGGATATATTCTTATTGCACAGGTTAAAATCAGAGGAAGATCAATGCAATGTGAAACTTGTGGAGAAAATCCAACATTTAATCAGCAGTACTTCCGAGAATTTAATTATGAGAACTTCACTCAGACTCCCTTGTGGGTGGTATGACTTCTTTTACTCTTGCCTTGAACTTGGATCATGTTGTTGGTGATAAAATTCTTCTCAAAATACTACAAAAGGAGCCATGTCTCCTTATCTAGTTTTGAAAAGTATTAATAATATTCGACAAAAGGAGACATGCACTATCGCATAAATTAGTTTTACATTGACGTCTAATACAAATTCAATATTTTGCAGTTATTTTGAAAATACATTTACAAAATAGACATATATAGCAATATGATGAATTCTCGTTAGACGTCGGTGTAATACTAATTTACACCAATGGTTCATAACTTCATATCTATTAAACTTGTAATATTTTTCATATCATGAATGCATTTTAATTCCATGCAAATGCAGCCTCCTTTGAAGTTAAATCTACTTCCTAGTGAATCAAGAATCAGCAGTAAGGAGTACCACGAAATAATTCTCAACAACGAACCACATGTTTTGGTTGATGTTAGACCAGCTCACCATTTCAAGATTGTGTCACTTCCAAATTCCTTGAACATTCCATTCTCAACTTTAGAGTCTAGGTTGCCGGAAATATCGTCAATTTTGAAGAAAGATGAAGAGGAAAAAGGCGCGGTTTCTGAATCAAATGCACAATTATATGTAGTATGCCGAAGAGGAAATGATTCTCAAAGGGCTGTTCAATACCTTCACAAAATGGGTTTTAATTCTGCTAAGGATATTGTTGGGGGTTTGGAGTCTTGGTCTCAAAATGTTGATTCTAACTTCCCCACTTATTAGATGTGACTGTGTAGTTAAATTTTCATGAAGTTGTATACTTCTAAGTCTTAACTTGAAATTGTTCTTTTAATATTTTATTAAGGATGTTATTCCTTTTCTCTATATTTTACCTTAAATGTTATAGAATCCTATATCTTAGGATACATGTCTTCAATGTTAGTTACTCCTATTTGAATCATGAAATAGGAATTTGAAGTTGGTGATAAATGAAACTCTTCACTTATGTTTAACCTCTAAAAATCGCCAAATTGGATACTTAATAACAAGAATAAAATATTTGCAAGCACTAAACTTCGTGAGAGAATATTTTATATGGACTAAAAATATTTAACTTTGAATATTTATTAACACAACATTGGAGAATCAAAAGGGGTGTAAGAAAGAAGTTCTCTGTATTGTTCAGAAGCAAGTTCTTTGCAAAATAGTACATTGTGATTTTAGATTAGCAATTTCATGAAATATAGTGATAATCATGGTAACATGGTTAAATGTCCATGAATCATAACAATGCACAATGTAGCAGTACATCACTGGTTAATAAGGTAAGAGATAAATAAATAAAATGAGCCAACTTATGTACTTTGGTCATGCACTTTGGTAAATAAACAAAACTTGCATATCAAAAGTTAGTACTAATGTCTAAAAATTATTCTTCCTCTTCTTTCTCACTGTATTATGCGAGACTCTCAAGCCAACATAGGCGACAAAAACAAGTAAACTAAGATAACAACTGAAACAATGTATCATCTTGATCGCTTGGAAAGTGAATGCATCTTTTACCAACCAAGAAGCAAAACCTTCAATAAAGCCATCCGAATATATAGACCGTTTTTCGCCTGCCTAAAGTAAGCTGCTCTTGGATCACTATCGACTTCCACTTCGATCTGCATCAAATTAAAGCAACCAATTAAGTTATTATTTCATCTTAATGCTTATGTTCGTTATTGACAATTCGGATTTCCTGTAATCGGAGATTCTCGTCATTCACACAGTCAGACATCAATTCAATCAAGATTGTTCGATCAAGATTCAAGCTCAGTACTTTGAAATTTGAATTATAAAATAAAAATCTGCATTTTCTTTTACTGTTTGGACTTGATGGAATGACCACTGATGTCCTGACTGCATGAATGTGTGATCTGCCGACTAAAGGAATTCAAATTCCATAATGACACTATGAAATTAGTCAAGTACATATATCTCATGACATGGTCAAATGTACTTACTTCGTCGAGTCTTGGAAGAGGGTGCATTACTACAGCATGATTTTGCATCACCTTTAGAACATCTTTATTAACAATATACTTGCCTCTTGCTTCTTCGTACAGGTTAATTTTCTCTCCAAATCTTTCCTTCTGAATACGAGTTTGATAAACCACGTCGCATTTAGAAGCCACTTCTAACAAATCAGAACTCTCTTCCCACTCCACTCCTTTGGATGTCAGATACTCTTTTATGTCTTCCTATAAGAGAAAAAAATCCATAGCTCATCATGATTCATGTTCTGTAGTGTCACCAACAACTTATATCATCTTCATGAGATCATAAGTATTTGTTACAATTACCTTCATTTTAACCACATTAGGAGATACAAAATATAATTTCACATCACGGTACTTGGCAAGTAAGTATGCAAGTGAGCGAACTGTCCTCCCATTAGCAAGGTCTCCGACAAGCCCAACTTTAATTCCATCCAGTTTTCCTATCTCCCTTTCAATGGTATAAACATCCAACAACGCCTGAGAAGTTTGAAAACGCAAAAGTTTGAGCACACTAGGACCATCCATTTGCTTTATAAGAGGTAGAAATGACAGTAAAGTATATGGTAGAATGCATGTACCATCCATGTCAGATTCATTTGCCATTCAAATAATTATAAATGTAGAAGCATGTACAAACAATTGATGAAGATTGAAAAAGCAATTCCCACAATTTGCATTCTCTTGCTTTAGAAGAGAAAAAACTTAAATCATTAACAAACTTGAAATCATCTTCTTCTCAGGTGTAAATAACAGACCAAGAGAAATCATGATAAAATTCAAGTGCTACTGAGATAAACTTATATGGGTAATCGACACATGATTAGTGAGAAAAATGTATCTTTCTATGCTCCTATCTGATTGATGTGCTCTGTGAAGCGTTAGATTTTGCAGCACCAAACTATATAATAGAAAATCTGTTCATACCTGGCTGGGATGCTGTCCTGGGCCATCCCCTGCATTGATTACTGGAATGCCCGCAGTTGCTGCAGCTCTTCTCGCTGCGCCACTTTCAAAGTGCCGCAACACAATTATATCAGAGTAACCTTCAACCGTTCTTATAGTATCTACAATAAGTAAAATTTACTTGACTAAAAATTCAATTTCATATAGAAAATAAATGAAATGAATCAAAGTATGAACTTTGTTATTGTCAAATAAAAGGGTGTGCGCACCTTCGAGTGTCTCTCCTTTAGCCGCAGATGAAAACTCCCTAGCATTTTCGGTTGTGAGAACATCACCACCTAATCTTTTCATAGCAGACTCAAATGAAAGCCTAGTTCTAGTGGAAGGCTCATAAAACAAAGTAGCCATGAGGTAACCCTTTAGCATTTGGCTCCCCGACGAGTTGTTGCTAATATTTTCCATACTCCTTGCAACTTCAAATATAGCATTGAGAGTTTCTCTATCAAATTGTTGAGCCTCAATCACATCATCAAATTGAAACTTTTGCCCAACAGAAAATGAAGGTGCACTTTCAACTTGAAGAGCACTTGACCGGCACAAAAGTTTCGATTTTTCTGAAACTCCAAACAGCCCACATGATGAAATTGATTTTGAATGACCCGTTGGCCGATTTAACAAACAACATGTGGAGGTTTTTGAAGCCATCTTCGGATTGGAAACTCCCACATGCATAGAGCATGAGAAAAACATAGAAGCAGCAGTCATTGTGTTGTGTTTTATACAATTAGCTACAAAAACACAACACAAAGTCACGGTTGCGTATTCAGGACCCTGAGTCAGGGGGTGCAAACAATTTAACAATAGGTATTAAAAAATGTCACCCTAGCACAAGTAATACAAGTATAGAAAACGTACAAGATAAAGTTCAAAGTTAAAGATAAAGGCTTATAAATAACAAAGCCAAATTTCAACATGAACCAATCAAAGGACCACACGATATTAGACAAAGAAAAATGATTCCAACCAATAAATACTTTTTCCCACTGCACAACCAAGATACATCCTTAGCCTACAATTATGTAGAAAATAAAACTCACTCCACTGCCTGGAAGATACCGAACTGAAATTACCCTCCTCGGTCAAAAAGATTCACCACAGGCTGTGCATAAACCAAACCTCCAAAAACCCAAACACACATGAAAAATGAATCAAAACAGCTCCCTACTTTCCCATACCAATCCTCGGCAGCAGTAACAATAAAAACACAGGAAAATCACGTGTAATCACCAAATAATAGTCTTCAAGTTAAAAATGTAACGACCAAATGCCTTTGAAACTCAAGTTTGCTATGAACTACTCCCTCCATTTCAAAATGAATGTCATTTACACTTTTCAATGTAAGTTTCTTTCTTTATTTATTTTCCAATTTTGCCGTCTAATGATTAATGAGTACACTAATGTAATTCCAAAGCATTATTTTCCACTTTAACCAATACTTAATTAGCTTAGTTAAAATATCATATATTATTTACAATACAATTGTATTCCTTAGCCTATCCCAAAACCTGACACAGACACCGGACACTGACACGGACACCATACACTGACATTGACACGTCGACACTGATAACTTTTTTAAACAGTGATATGATTCAATGTAATTGCAAGTGTCAGTGTCGTGTCATCTAAGGAGTGACGAAGTTTCATAGCCCAAAACCTTAACCAACTAACCCTCATTTTGAGTCGGAACAAGTACAAAGATCCAACGGGAAATAAATTACTTCAAAGCATACCTAAAACATTGAACTTAATATTCAAAAGCAAAAAGGGCATGCGAATAACACGATAATATGCTTTCAAAAACAACAAAAAGGTAAAATAAATAAATAAAACAAGAGTGGAATCATTTTCTCATATGTCAAAAAACAAAATATGAATATATGTTTACAAAACCCAATTAAAAAAGACGGCAACATGAGTAGAAAAAACAAAGGTGAGTTTGATCTATAAAACAAAACAGAGATATTTGATGAAAAATAAGAATAAAAGTTTTGAGAATGAAATAGTACCTACCGCAAAGGTGACAAGACAAAGCAACGGCTTCCCAAATGAAAACAAAGATTTCTTTCACTCTGTTTGTTTGTTTGTCTGTGTAAATATAGAATAGAATAGAGATGTTGTTTGTAGTAAGAGAAGATAGCTTAATTTGAGACTAAACCTTTGTTTTTACTTAAATGGGTAGCCCAATTTGTATGTCACATTTTATTTAGGGCCCATTTTTTTTTAAAGTATGCTCCATGAATGACATTTGTGGTAAAAAAAAATTATTGATTTTAAGGTGAACAAATCAATATTAGAAATAGATTATACACAATTAATATAGTATTAGTTGGCGACGGTTCGATAAAAAACGAAAAGCGAATCATAGTTGTTTATTCATTTTTCTTAAAAAATAAGTCTCCGAACCAAAGAGTTATATTTGAAGGTTCAAAGTATATGAGAGATATTCTTGTATATGTTTACGTGATCAAAAAAATCCTTTTGATCACATTAAGAAGAAAGGGAATTGAATTTTGAAAAAATAATTTAATAATATACTTTTTAAATTATTGAATGATATAATACATTTTGTGAGTGTGACCAAATAAAAATTTCTTTGATCATATGACCATACAAGAAATTTCTTGCTCTCTCTCCCTAACAAAGTGACTATTAATATTTGCCTATATATAAAAAACTACATGCCACCATTTATCATAGATACATTTAGAAAGGACAATGAATTTTCTTTCTTTCTTTTATATTAACTCTTCAAGTTGAACAAAAATGGGTTCAAGCAATTACCTTTAGCACATTTCTATTGTTAATATGTAAATAAATTTAAATGGGTACTTCAAACAATACTCAATCTACTTGGTGTTAATTGGAGTTCGTAATATAATTCATAAAAATAAAAAAGAATTTTTAATAACAATTAGTAACAAAATGATATGATTGATACACAAAATTCATCAGCTCGCTGCTTGAATATTTTCATTTTGCTATGTTAGGTAAGGTCAAACAAGGGGCTAGATAACTGCTACGTACAAACCAATAAATAATCAAAACCAAATGATTTGTGCCTGATGAAACAGTGGAATTACGATTTAACATGGATTAACAATACATTATAAACCCAATTTATCTTTTACAAATTTTCCATCAACATAGCTCTAATTTTGGCTCTAAGCTCATCAGAAACATTAGTTACTTCAGGTGATTGAGATGGTACCCTTGTGGACTTCAATAACTCGGCAGAAGCCTCTCTGCTAGCCCGGCCAACCTCGCTTAGTTGTGACTTGTCCGATCTTACTATCTCACCCTCCTCCAACTCTGCTTCTCTTTCAGCATGAGACCTGCTTTTATGCTTTGTCTTTCTGCTTCGGTGCCTATGCTCATCATCGGATGAACTATAATGTCTACGTGAATGTCTATGCTCATCATCAGATGAACTATAGTGTCTACGCGAATGTCTATGCTCTTGGTCTGACAACCTACTCCCTCCACGATGTCGTTGAGAAGAGCGGCGCTTTTCATCAGAGGAGCTATCATATTTCCGATGATGCCTAAGGTGCTTATGCTCATCATTGGAGGAGCTATCATGCTTACTCTCTCTATAAGAATACTTGTCTTTGGAAGAGGTATCTCTTCTCTTATGCTTCCGTCTATTTCTGTCCATATCTCTGTCTTCATCCCTGTGGCTTCTGTGTGAAGATCGATGTGATCGATGCTTTTTTCTTGATCGTTTGTGACCTTTTATATCTTTGTTTTTTTCTTCCTCTTCCTCTTCCTCTTCCTCCTCCTCCTCCTCCTCCTCCACATCATCCTCCTCATGTCTACTGGACCTTGAACGGTACTTTCTTTTTGATCGCCTTTCATTATTATCAAGAGCAAATTTCTCCTCAGACTTGCGACTTCTATCTGAATTATTATCAGAAAGCTTTTCCTCAGACTTGGGACTTTTATCTGAGTTATCAGCGTTGAATGGAACAGAACTTCCTTCCCTTTCTTTACCCGCAAGATTTCCAATCTCAGCATCTGAACCTGAAAGTCCAGAGCCTGGTGGCTCAAGAGATAAAGCTCGTGACGGTTCACTTTTAAATGCTCCAACTCCACTTTTTATCATGGCTGCAAACATCTTTGCTCGTTTCAATCTCTCTGCTTTAAGCTTTTGCTCTTTAGTCATATGTGCTTCAGAGGAGTCCGCCTCACCTGCTGCTGCAATGGCCACTTTTTCTGCAATAGCCTTTGCAACTGGAACAGAAGCAGAAGTCTCTGCATTCAGATTGCGATGTGGAACAAAACTCTGCAGTTGAGATGACGGCAAACTCCCAGAGCTGGACAAATTCCCACCATCACTTCCAAAGCCTTGACCATTATTACCACTTGACGTCTTGCTATAAATTTCTAAATTGGGCCTTTTAATACCCCTAGTAGCTGCCTGAAGAATAGCTGCGGCTGCTGCTGCATGGATGCTAACTGTAGTTTGAGATTGACTGTCTTTGGGAGTTGGATCTTGACCATCCTTCTTTAAATTGCCAATAATCATCTTCAATTTCTCTTTCTGGTCCATGTCATTTGGCAGGTTAGAAAGATTGTCAATTTCTTTGTGTACAGCAGTGATATTATCCCCTGCATGACCTGCTGGATTGTGCTTCTGGTAGCCCTTGCCTGGTAACTTATTAGACTGTAAGCAATTGAAAAGAGAGTATTAGATCAAAATCAAATTTAATAAACCTTAAAATTAATCAAATGAAAGTCTACCCAAAATTCTAAGATGCACTAATTGCACAAAAAGCCTCCTTAACCCAAATAAAATAATTACTAATTTTGAATTTAGCCACAAGGAACATTTTATAAAGCAAAGATAAATTGCTTTGACTATTCATAATTAGTCACAAATATGTACTACGTACCTAAACAAAATATTTTATATACTGTGATTTTTGAAGTATTTTATATACTGTGATTTTTGAAGTATTGAATGAATTATTGGAAGCATGGATTTCATCAGCAGATTAACATAGAATCTGAACATAAAACACTGACAGATGAGAATAACCACATAATAAGAGGGAAGGGGTAACATGCGATGCCATTCAATCATAGTGACCTTGGATCATATTCTATATGATAGTGAAGTGGCAACTAATCTCTCACTTCTCGGGGCATGATTCAAGTTACAGAAACAGATGAATTGCAAGTGGAAAATTTAATGATTATGAGAAACACACCTCTTCAGCAATTTGAAGAACTTTCAGATAGTAAGTATGATATCGATTAGAAGGCAGAAGAAAGGGGAATCTTCCATGAGCACGATCCTGTTCAGCAAGAACAGCCTCAAATTGCCTGCCATTCTTTAAGATGAACTCAACTATCTTCTCAATAACTATCTTTAAGTCAGATGGAGGTTCAACAACAGGTAGTTCAATCTTAGGTGTACTGGGCATAGAAGTCTGTGATTTATTTGTACCATTAGATCCTGAATCCGGGGTATCTCCTGTTTTTGCCTTAGCTGAAGTCACTGTCTTAACATTACTGATAGACTGATTCCGCTTTATAACGGGAACTTTTTCTTTCAAAGACAATGGGTTTTTGGAAATGCTTCCATCTGTCTTGGCTGCATCTGAAGATGATTCTGCTTGTTCCATACCTGGAGATGCATAAGTAGTGGCAGCATCAACAGCTCCTACATGTGTGCTTTTCTCAAGGTCACTAGTATTTTCAGTTGTACCATCCTCATCCTCTTCATATCCATAGACAGATCCAAGCAAAGACAACGCACCACCTGTTTGACCCATCCCCCGACTTCTATTTTTGTCTAATGCTGAATCTACATTAACTTTGTCAACTTTCAAAAGTTCTTGATGATCAACAAGAAACCTAAAATACGGATGAAGATGATGATCAGGCATCAGGAACCCAAATGTTGGATTATCTCCTTGTTTCACCCTCAGAATAATTTCTGATTGGCTTCCATTTTTGCTGACAAACATTGCAGTCCTTGAAATAATCTGATGTAGCTTCTCAGTTGGAGGCTGGAAAACAAAAACAAAAATGACTTTTGTCAATAAATGTGAATTTCAAATTAGCATACTCTAATTTTAAGGGTCTTGCCAGGCAGTACATAAAGATTTTATTAAACAAACACAAGACAACCTCATATATACTTGAATAATCATAAAGATCAAGAAATATAGCTTTATGAAGATGTGTTTCATCCCATTTTTTCTCAAGAGGTAAAGAATCAACATTTTTCTACCATCCTAATCCCACCTGCACGGCCCCTTTTCATGATATCAAAAGGAAAAAAGGTGCCTGTGAATGGCTACCTTGAGTCACAAGAACTTCGTTTATGCTCCAAGCATCTGAAACTTAGACATCATAAGCCTTAGAATAACATATGTACCCTAGACAATTATCACCTAGTCACATTGGTTAAACAATGAGAGGGTCAATTAAAACATATGAAAATCACATTTACAGACTATATTTTAAGACAGATGTTACTCACCAGATTATGAAGTAAGCTTTCTGGTACTGGAAAGTTGGGACGAAAACCAGCCTCAGTATCATTATCCTTTGTCTCAGTGGACACACTAGAATTTTCATATGAAAATGCAACAGCACGATAGCCAGAAGAATTCACCGCGCCTGAATCATTATCTAAACAAACACAGAAAGGCAACATCTTCATCAGAATCACATATAATTCTCAACAGCAATTATTATCATACACCTAAAACATTAATAACACTGACACCAAAGAAACCAAACAAAAATGGAAGCCAGTGGAAAACATCCTTACTTGAAGTCTGACACAGGAACCGTAGCATATTAGATTGCATCCTGCAAATGTAGAGATTGTTGTTGTACAAAAAAAAAAACTCAATGTAGTCTTAGGTGGAAGTTGTCCTAACATCCACCGAAAAAAACATCTGACTTAACAGCCAACATCGCATCATCACTGTTACCTCAAGCCCTCAACTAAATGACACATTTAAAGCAAATATATTGATTTGTCCAAATAATGAAAACCAATTGAAAAGACTTGCTCATGCTCGTTTGTTTTGGAAAAAAAATATATACTACTCCCTCTCTAGTCCTATATATAAGGAAAAAATTTCTTTTTAGATACATTAAAAGTTTGATGTATCTAAAAAGTAAACTTTTTCTTATATTTAGGACCGGAGGTAGTATAACTCAATGATTCATTAACATTTAACACTATTATACAAGTATAACTATAAAGAGGATAAATCCAATGTTGTCAACTGCAGATCACATAAAATAGCAGTTTGCTGAAATTCCTCTATGCAACAATGCTGTAGCACTACTATTTCACAATATTTTGTATTAAATAGCGTATCACAGAACAATAACGATATGTTCAAATTCCACCATGCAATATCGCTATCGCCACTATTTATTTACCAATATCGGATAAATCTAAGACCAGAATATGTTCATGCAAATGCAATCCTTTCATCCAATAACAATAATGAAAGCATTCAACCGACTGCTATCGAAAAACAAAAATTTCAGTAAAACAGTTTAATAGTTTTTCCTAAATTATTCGTTTAACTTCATCGTCTAACTTCATCCACCGTTATACTATATCACATTTATAATCCAATAATATAAACAACTGAAACTAAAAATAAAATAAAAGCTAATAAACTAAATATTGCTATAAAAGAATTGAATAAGAAGCTAGAAGAAGAAAAATTAGGTTACCTTGTTGTTGTGGTTGTTGTTCATGAGGAGGAGAAGATGAAGGAAGATCGAGATAACGATGATGATCAATATCAGCTTCGATTGAAGAAGGTGGAGGAGGGCGGCGCTTGAGGCGAGGAGGAATTGGACCGGAGAGGAGATGTCGAACATCGTAACGATCAATTGAGAGAGAATTCCAATCAACAAGAGCTTCCGGTGAGTTGACGAACGCCGCCATGCCGTCGTCGTCGAAGAACATCGCGTGCCGACCAACCACCTCTAGATCCATTGAATATTGACCGTTTGATTAGTTGATGATGATGATGATGATGATGAAAAATTCAATTTGATGAATAAAGTTTGAGAAAGTAAAATTGAAATTATGATGATGATAGAATGAATATAGGATTTGTACTTTTCGGTTTTCGATATGAATGTGCAAAAAATGAAAGAGAGAAAAATTGATGAATCTATCACTGTCATTTGTTGTGTACCCTACAATGTAAGGGCTGGGCTTATGTTTCTATGGAAGTTTTGGGCCTTTGGCCCATTCCCTTGAAAATTGTTTTATCCACCCCCTGAATTATTCCCACGCCCCCCAAAGTACCTAAAATACTCTTCGGAAGATATCTTCCGAAACATGGTAAGACCAAAAAAATTCGGAAGATATAATACGAAAATTCATAATTTTTGGTAGATACGATTGGAAACAAAAATTTTGGTAGTTACGATCTGAAATATCATATTTTTCGGAAGTTACAAACCGAAAATATCAAATTATGAGAATTTTCTCCCAGTTTGGTAGTTACGATCTGAAATGTATATAATTTTGGTAGATAAAATCCGAAAAAAAAGGAGAAAACATAATCAGTCGAAATAGGTAATCTTTTAGGTTTTTCACGTTTTCAAGCTATAAATCATCATTTATTCGCTCATTTGGAGCATCACACACTCATTTGAAAGTGATTAGTTTTTTATTTTTGTTAAGAAATTCTGTATACATAAAATTTGGAAGATAACTTCCGAAACCAGATTGGTAGATATCTTCCGAATTTTCTCCCAGTTTGGTAGTTACGATCCGAAATGTATATTATTTTGGTAGATAAAATCCGAAAAAATGCATTTTACAAATTATACAATCTGAAAATTTTATTTCCCTAAATTGAGGGTATTTTCGGGTTTTTGGGGGGCCTGGGAGCCTTTTGAGGGGCCTAAAAAGCAATTTTCCATTCCCTTAACTGATCCAATCATATCAAAAGTGACTATCCCCAAATAAAAAATACAATCAATTTGATCTTTTTGGTCGTGACTAGGGTATCCACCGCCGAATGCAGCGACTATTTATCTCTTTAATTTGAGGTACTTAAATGGTGGGATAGCTGACCCAGAAATTTAATTTGATTTAATTTAATTCAATTTGATTGTTTGTTTAGTTTTTTTTGTCAGGTCATTAGAATTTCACCAAATCTTAGCTCGTGCGATAGTTTTTTTTTCCTTGAAGATAGAAGAAATAAAAATATCTATATGTGTTTTTATGAATTTTTGTATTTTTTCGATTGAATTAGGATTTATGAATTTTTTATACGGTAATATGTGTTTTTCGTCCCACTAATAATATGAACGAATTTGAGATTTAGTCCCTAAAAAACCTTTCGTTTAAGCCTTGTTGTAATATCAAATTTCTTTCATTAGTTCCTCGTTTTAACATGTCACTCAAAAATGTTTATATGACCAAAATTTACTAAATTGATAAAGACTAAGTATACATAAGGGGAAACATAAAACTTGAAATGAGTTAAAATTTGAGATCTTTAATTTATATGTATGAACTTTGTTCACCATCAACTTAATCTAATTTAAAAGTTAGTTTTGATATCAAGTGATTCAAATCCACTCACTATTGATATTTATATGTATTAATTTTCACGTCGTGTTTGTCACTTGAAAAAACCGATTGAACATTCAACGAAACATTATTGGTGACAGCTGCCTCATAAAGTAAGGAATACTATGAATGAGAGCTAAAGCTAACATGTAGCAACAACTTGACTTTTTAGGGACTCTCTCTAAACTCTCAAGCATAAAGGTGAAAGTGATTTCTTGCATCTCACGTAAGCGATTCTATATATCTTTCCAAAAGCAATTAAACACTAGATGCTGCATGATACACGACCTCTCATCAAAACTTGGTTTCTACACTACGTGCCAGTTTAGACAACTTGTAAAGAAATACTTCTAGATAACAGTACAGAGCAAATTCATAATAAAAGGTGCTAAGTAAATTTGTAACAACATTTTTAGTAAATGTTATTGTGAAGCTTCTAAAATTCTTACCCTCACAAACAAGTATTATCAAATTTCTGAAAAAGAGCACATAAAAAAAGCAACATAACTTAACATGACTAGCTTTAATGTACTGAAACAAACCCTTTAGTATTCATTACCATAAATAACCAAAACAAAAAAATAAATAACTTGAAGAGCCATAGAATCATGCCATCTTCAACCACCTTAATAACCATAATGCTATTGTTCTTTTTCTTGGCAAATATCGATGCCAAAGCTGTATTCTGCACCGATAGATTCATGAAACTCATCGATCGTAGAAACATGACACATTGCAAAACGTTACGGCCTCTAGAAGCCGAATTCGGTTGGAGCTACGACAACAGCGAAAACTCAAGCACAACACTTGAAATCTTATTTGGTGCTGTGTTAGATCCAAGACAAGGGTGGATGGCATGGGGTGTGAATCCAGGAAAAAGAGCTGAAATGATTGGAACAAAAGCAATTATAGGGATTAGATTCCATGATTATGTTACTGCTACTACAACATTGAAAGTTGATACTTATGATATTACTAAAGAAACCAAAGCTGGTTGTAGTCTTTTCCCAAAAAAAGATATTGGTATTAATGTGTCACATAAGTTGATTCAAGATGAAGGGTCAAATTTTTATACTATATATGCTAAATTGGTTCTGCCTTTTGATGAATATAACATAACAAGGTTGAATCATGTTTGGCAAATTGGGAATGATGTTAGTGATGATGGAAGACCATTGAAGCATCCAACAACTCTTCACAATGTTGATAGCACTGAGACTATAGACTTGACTTCACCCCATGGGAGAAGCATGGGACAGGACCGGGGTTTTCTTCGAACGGTAACATGTCTTTTTTTTCTTTTCTGCTATTACGTCAATAACTCAATCACGATTTTGAATTGTAGGAGTAAAATTTGAAAAAAAATAATATATATATATATATATTGCGGTCATAATTGCAGTTGCAGACCACATTTTATAACTATGAATTCAATAGACAAGTGTTTTCTAGTAAAAGTGTTTTTCGGAGCCATGGCTATTAGATTTTGTTGAATCATAATTTTGAATAGGCGTGAAGTCACTTGCATAAATTTTTATAACAAAATGAAAAGAATCATGTATAATTGTGTTGTGTTTAGAGCAATAGTTTCTAGTATAAGTTAAATTTAATCTGTTCTATTTTTTCACTAAGTTTTTTGGTTTAACTTCTCCAGGTTTATTAACTAAGTCGTACTTTTTTTACTATTTGATAATAATGCTAGTTGTGACATTGCATTGTAGTGAAGCAATAGAGTAAAAAATGTTAAATAGTTAAGAACTTTGTACTAGTTTACATTCTGTTTTTTTTTTTCCAAAACAAAAAACAAAGTTTACATTCTATTTCACTTTTTAGTTCAATTTCTGTTTTCTGTCACATCTTGCATCTTTATAATTTATTATGTTTATATTATATGAACGTTAATTTATGTAAATATTTTTTACACTGTCAATCAAATATAATCGTCAAATTATAAAAAAATCATTTGAGTTTTATTATAACTTTTTAATTGGTACTGCTGGTTGGGTTATTGGTTTGCCAATTAACTGGTTTTCTAATTGGTACTGCTGGTTGGGTTATTGGTTTGGTTATTGGACATTCTTCTAAATACTACATCTTCCACACTCATAGAGACTTTGGCATTCTCATTTTCACTTTTAGTACAATCCAGGTATTATTTTAATGTTCCTCTTTTTTCTCTTTATAAATCATTACCTATGAACAACTTTAATGCTTAAAGCCTTGAAAACAAAAAACATCAGGGTAAATTGCACTTTTAATACTTTAACTTTCACAAACTTGTAATTTTGTCCCTTTAACTTTCACAATACCACTTTTGACCTCCTAACCTTAGTTCATTCTGCAAAAGGTTGATCCCCTACAAATTTTAACTAAATCAACGCATACGTAGAAAGTGACTCGCATGACATATGTGAGGAAGTCATAAGGCAGACGTGGAAAGAGACTCACGTGACATGCTGGCACGACATATATGAGTCATTGTCCACGTGTGTGTCGACTTGGTCATAATCAGAGGGGATTAGACTTTTACAAAATGGGCAAAAGTTAGCGAGCCAAAAATGCTATTATGAACAATATAATGCTAAAAATGAATTGCCTGCACTATATCATATCATGTAACGACTCATCCTATCATATTTTACTTAAACAACTCAATGTATCATCTTAAATTGGAATTTGCTATTTTTTCAGATGTTGGCTTTCAGGTTAAAGCCAAAACCAACAGATGATTACAGGAAATATTGGAACATGTATCATCATTTTCTTGGATATGGACTATTAACTATCATATTCATAAACATATTTAAAGGAATTAGCATTTTGCATGGAGGTGAAAGTTGGAAGTGGAGTTACATTGGAATTCTTATATGTTTGGGTGCCATTGCATTTGCTTTGGAGATTTTCACATGGATTAAATTTATCATGAGCAAATGGAGAAACAATCATCACAATCATCATCATGATAAAAAGACAAACCAGCCAAATGTTAGTGTTCAAAATCAAAAGGAGTAAACACAATGCCCATGCCTGTGAGGATCACTATATGCTGGCTTGAATAAAATGTGTTCTTTTGTTTTTAGCATATAATACAATTTTTTTTCTATATAATTAGTGATAGTTTAATAGTGAAATAATGAAGTGCCATGAAAACTTTTGTTTGTATACTTATCCATTAATATTAGATTTTATATTGAGTCTAAGGGTCTGTTTGGATTGATGGAATGTGGTGGGGATGGGATGAGATGGAATGGAATGTATTTATGCTCCGTTGTTTGGTTTTGCAAATAATGAATGGGATGGGATGGGATGGGATGGTATGTGATGGAACTCATTCCATCCAATACCACTCATTCATTCAATTTTCCATTCCGCCCAATTTGGGGTGTGTGCAATGGAATGGAATAAATTAATAACATAAATACAATTTTATCCCTATTTGTTTTATTATTTTTTTGTTTGAAAAGGCAAATACAATAAAATAAAAAAATTTGTTATGAAATTTTTCTTTCTTCCCTCTCTCTCGTCTTCTCTTCTTCTGTAACCAATTTTATTTTATTTGGTACAAACCAATTTTATATTAGTATATCTTCCCTACCTAATCTTCTCTTCTTCTGCAACCAATTTTTTTGTGTACAAATCAATTTTATTATTCTTGTTATTATATTAGTGTATGAAAAAAAAATCACATCAAATATAATCTTCGTCTCTTCTTCTTCTCTTCGTTTTTTATTAAATTAGTACTGCTATTTGGTTTGACATACTACAATAGTATTATTTTAATATATGATAATATATATTTTTATCAATAAGATAGTGTTTTATTTTTGTAGAATAAGATAGTGGCTTTGGTTATTTATCGATCATTTTTCTCTATTAATTTGGTAGTTTATGTTCAATTAAGAGTGTTATTATAGTTTGGACAATGAATTAGTAATGAAATATGTGAAATTTATTGGTTGAATTGTGTATAAAATGTATGATATTAAGATTTTATAAATAAAGGGTATAATTGGAATAAAAAATTTATAACTCATTCCATTCCGTTCACTTTCCAAACAATGGAGTGGGAAATTTGTTCCGCTCCATCATAAAATATCCAAACAATGGAATGGAATCTATGTTCCATTCCGTTCCATTCCATTCCGTTCCATTCTATTCCATTCCGCTCCGCTCCATTCTATTCCATCAATCCAAACAGACCCTAAGAAAAAGTAATTCACAGTTTAAATTTGCTTACATGGCTAATGTTATGGTGCACAAGTGCATTGCACCATGTACAATTAATTCATTTCACTCTAATTAATACAAATTTTATAATTTTATAAAATTAACTGTTGAATTGAAAATTTATATTATATAGATTATTTATATAAAAAATTGAAAATAATTTTATATGTTATTGATATCCGTAAAAGTTACTCCTTCCGTCTCAAAATAAGTGTTACAGTTAATTATTTTTCACTATTTATATAATTAATTTTGACTGTATTTTTTTACTAATATATAAATGTAAATATTAATATGTAAGATGTTGTTTGATTTGTCTCGGTGAGTATTTTTAAGGTATTCGATTGTTATAATGTTTAAAGATAGATAATTAAAGATAATAATGATTAAAATTGTGCGTTTACAAACGTGAACTAATCAACTGTGACACCTATTTTGAGACGAAAGGAGTATTCAATAAAAATTAATAAATCATTAATCTTAACTTAGTGGTATTAGTAGTGTGTTTTTATCTTGAAGTCTCAACTTCGATTATCTCCGGTGCTAATTTAAATCTAAAAAATGTTACAAAAATTTACACAAAAAAATGTGTATTTATATCTTTAGGGTTCGTTTGGTTGGAAGGAAAGAAAGTAGGAAGGAAGAATACAGATTTTGAGGGATATATTTGAATTATAAAATAGTCCAAATAATTTTTGTATTTTCCTTCCTTCCTACTTTCTTTCCTTCAAACCAAACGGAGCATGAGTGAGTTCCCTCCTAAAAAGACAAAACCATATAAAACAAAAGTGTACGAATTTGGCGTTGTCACACAACACCCAGAGAGAGATGATGATGATGATGGAAGCTTCTGTTACTTCCGTAGAGAAAATAATCGGTTACACATTCAGAAACAAGAAGCTTCTAGAACAAGCCTTAACCCACACTTCTTACTCCCAATCCATTTCTTACGAACGTCTCGAATTCGTCGGCGACGCCGTTTTAGGTCTCGCTATAACCAACCATCTCTTCCTCGTTTACACCTCCGTTGACCCAGGTCAACTCTCTCTCCTCCGTGCCGCTAATGTCAGCACCGAGAAACTCGCTCGCGCCGCCGTTCGTCATGGTCTTCACCTTTACGTTCGTCACAGTACGGTTTCTATTGATGATCAGATTCGAGATTTTGTTGATGCGGTTGGCAGAGAGAATGATGATCGTGGTGTTGTTTTGTATGGTGGTTCGGTTAAAGCTCCGAAGATTCTTGCTGATGTTATGGAGTCTGTTGCTGGTGCTGTTTATGTTGATGTTGATTTTGATCTCAAGAAATTATGGGTGGTAATATGGTTATTTTGTTTTCTAACATGTTTATTGATTAATTTATTCAATTGTTGTGTTGCTTTTAATCATGCTGAAATGGTTATTTTTATAAGCAATTTCTATTGTTTATTGATTAATTTACTTAAGTGTTGCTAAACTGGATTGTGTTGTGTCTATGCGCGCGTGTTTTTTCGAAGTAGCAGGAGTAGCCGATTATACAAATATTTCGGTCCTTTTTATAAGAAACAATTGACTTTTTAGGTTCAGTTGGATAATTAATGTATCTTTTTTTTTTTGAACGACTAATGTATCTGGTTTATATTATAGAACAAATACATCAATTATATATATGTGCATGATAATGCAAAGAATCAGTGACATTTTTCAATTTATGTGAAATTTCAGCGACATTTTTTTCCGATTTGAGTAATGGTATTGTAGATATAGAAAAATTGCGATCAAGGTTACATTCAAAGGAACATTAATTACGGGACCATATTTACTCCATTGGAAGAAGAAGAAGAAGAGACCGCAAATTCATGAAACTAAGCTACAATTAGACTTAGTTAACTTATTATGATGATTAGATTTGCAAATGATTGTTATAGGCTGTGCATGGGTTTGGTTGGATTGTGTTATTACTCATTTTTTGACCCAACTTTTAGTTTGTAGACCACCAAATATATGATGATTGATGGATCAGATGCAACAAGCAACAAACAACAAACCATATTGTGGCTTCCTAAAAAATGTTGCTTGATAAATGTTTGTAATTTTTGTTGGCAGATAATAAGAGGTCTTTTGGAGCCAATAGTGACACTGGATGATCTGGAACAAAAACCACAACCGGTGACAATGCTCCACGAGATCTGCCAAAAGAATGGGAAAAAGGTTGACATAAGACAATGGAGGAATGGTACCAAAAGCACTGCGAGTATTTATGTTGACGGAGAGTTGGTTGCATCCGCTTCTTCTGATCAGAAGGACATTGCAAAGCTTGACGCTGCCAAGATTGCTTTGCATAAACTAGAACATGTACTGCCTGTTGCCATGGTGTCTGACTATTGTGCCGGCCTTGATGATGCCTTTGAGATCGAAGCGGCCAAGCAGAAGTTATATGCAATTTGTGGGATGAAAAAGTGGCATAAACCAGTATACAGGTAAACACTGCTAGCCTGCAACTATAATTTGCATTGGCATGTTGAAAGAAAAACATTCATTTATAGTCCTGATTTGTGCATATAAAAGTGCATCTTTTTGTTTTCTAGTTTCCTCTGGTAGAATAATTTGGAAATATATGTAAGGTTTGAGAAAACAAAAAATGATGAGGATGGATGAGAGTATTATTTGTTATTATTTTGTTGAGCATAACATTTTCACTGACTGCAAAAGTTTTAAGTTATAGCTTGCATTTGTTAAGTTCCTTCATACTTAGCTAATTGATCTTCCGTTTTACTTAAATTTGCACTTTTAGTTGATTTGCATGTCATACTTTTGATCCTCCTTGTAAACTGATTTATTACTTCTGTGTATTACTTGACAGCACCGAGAAAGACGAAGGTACTCCTCAGGACAAGGTATTTGTCAGCTCTGTTCAGATAGCCACTCCAGGTGGTATACTCCAAATGTCAGGGGATGAAAAGTCTCGGCTGAAGGATGCACAGAACTCTGCAGCTTCCTTGATGATTCGGGCCTTACAACAAGGCAAGTATGTGTGACCATTATTGTATTTGTTTTTTAATGGTGTTGTGATGTACGTAGATGATATTCCATTTTTATAAATAAGTGAACATTATTTTGATTACTTTAATAGTCATATTGTTATGAATAAAAATTGTCCTATTATCAGGACAACACTGCAACTTGGTGTAACCAATCATAAGTCCAATTTTAGTGTATGTTAATCATTGTTAATTAGATGGAATAATATATTTTTATTTATTATGAATTTGCATTAGCTGGTATTTGAGTCTTAGAAACTTTGATAGTGTGATTGAATAATTCTCTATTTTCTTAGCTACGGTTATGCCACACTTTGTGACTCTATGAGGCAGAATGTTAGAAAGGAAAGATAAACAATGAAAGTAAGAATGCGATAGTTAATACGATTGAATGAAGAGATAGTAGCCATAAAATGTGATACAATATATGAGAAGAAATGCACATTTCTGGATTTATCAAAACAAGTCACAGTTACACATCTTATTCTTTTCTTTTCATGAGAAAAATAGTAAAATGAAAGGTAAAAATAATAATAATTTAAAGATCACGCCTTTAACGTGTCCCGCCCGTATCTGCTAAGTGTAGTCATATCTCACGCATGTTTAAGCTGTGTTGAACACGTATCGGGCATTTTTTATTAAAAAAATAAAATTTTGGAGTATCGTGGCTTCCCAAGTGTTCCTTCATTTTCCCTTCAAGTTCACCATTCTTATTCTCTATTCCGTGTTCGGCTTCTATCATTGCTGCTCTATTTCTGTGCAAAGGTTTGTTTTCTCCTTCCTTTTTGTTTCTATGTTTCGTGTTCCTTCTCCATCCTTTTTGAGTTCATTAGAACTTGATGAATGTTATTTTGATTATAAATTACATCGTAGAACTTAATTTAATCGGAAATGACAAAGTTGATTATAGTTATTATCTTTAATTGTCCTTTTAATTTTGTGTATTTTTCTATTTGTTAGTATTTATGTATGTTGTTGGGATTTATTTTTACTTTGCATGTGGATTTTTAGTCTTCACAATAGCAGTCATCCCACTATCCACTGTAACGCAATAGCATTTTTGGGGGGTCGGCGCTACACGCCGCTATTTGAGATTAACAACATGAATATTAGTAGATAATAGAAAGGAAACACAAATTACCATGGTGTTGAAAGAGTTTTTTCGGTTTGATGAAATGAAACTTCAATGATATTTTTCAAGTTAGATTACTATAACCATGTGATCCGTGAAAAATTGAAATCTAGGTTTGCATTGATAGAAACATTATTTATGGTACTAGATTACTTAATTGGAAAAAGAAGGGACTACAAATTCCTGAAACTAAGTTATTACAGTTAGACCTAATTTATTATAATGATTACATTTACAATTGGCTATCATTGGTTGTTCATAAGTTTGGTTGGATCGGTGTGGTGTGTCAAAAAAAAAGTTAGGTTGGATTGGTTCAGCCAGTTTTGTTAAATTGTAGCACAATGGCATTATAGTGTAGTGAAATTTGAACAAATTGCTATTGTTTCATGATACACTATTTAGTACAAAATGTTGTCAAATAGAATCTAGAGCGACAGAACAGCACTATTGCATAACAGAATTTTAAAAAACTGCTATTTTCCGCGATTCGCTATTGACAAAATGGGTTCAGGGCTTCAGGCACTAAACCTTGAAAATCACCGATGTGTTTTTACCTGACTTTCAGTTTGTAGACCACCAAAATATAAGGCGTTGCTTCCCACAAATCATGGCTTTTGGAGTTCCTGCTGTGGGATTTGAAAGTGTGCAGGAACACACTCTGTCTTTGTTGTTAGGACGGAGTAGTCAAGTAAACCTCTGTTAGTCTATTGTCGGTGGAAAATTAAGAATTATGTTAGTTATCCTTATCAGTTAGTCGTTGTTGCTGTTAGGATGCTAGTTATTTTTTGCTGTTTCACGATCCTTAGGCTTTATGTGCAAGTCATTGTATAAGACTACCCTTTTTATATTTAGAGGCATCTTTGATTATTTGTAGAACTGACTGAGAAATTTCCAGTTAGGGGAGTATAATCCTCTGGATTATTTTTTCCTCAAATGATAAACCGTAGGGACAAATAATTCCCTCTCCATCCTCTCTGTCTGTGTTCTAATCAAAAGAACTGTAAAAGTCTTTGGATGGTTGATTCACGGCATGGTGGTATCATGGCCAATGTAACCATGTCTTCTAGGAAAAGTTTGGCAAATAGGTTAGAATGGGACAGTTGGGGATGTTTTGTTCAGTGTGCGTTCGAAATGAAACGTGCAGTTGCTTAGACCCAACAACTTTGTCACTGCGTAATAAATGCTTGTTTTTGTTGGCAGATAATAGGAGGTCTTTTGGAGCTGATAATCTGGAACAAAAACCACAACCAGTGACAATGCTCTTTGAGATGTGCTAAAAGAACGGGAAAAGATTGACATAAAACAATAGAGGAATTGTACCAAATGCATTGTCGGGTATCGGTGTCTATGTTGATGGAGAGTTTGTTGTCTCCGCTTCCTCTGATATAAACGATGTTGCAATTACCGTCATTGATGGTGCCTTAGATTGAAGCAGCCAAGCAATAGTTATATGCAATTTGTGGGATGAAAAAGAGGCCTAAACTAGTATACAGGTATGCACTGCTAACTGCCACTATAATTTGCAATGGAAAAAAAAGCATCTTCTTGTCTGCTGGTTTCCTCTGGTAGAATAATTTGAAAATATATGGCAAGTACGAGACCAAAAAAATGATGACGATGGATGAGAGTATTATTTGTTATTATTTTGTTAAGCATAACATTTTTCGTTGATGGGAACAAAGTTTAAGTTATGGCTTTGCATTTGTTAATTGGGAGGTATGAGACAAAAAAAGAAAGAAAACAAATGATCTGTCCATGACAGTCTGAGAAAATTAAAATAATCAATTTGGGATGATAACTGATATCTTCGAGTGAATGATTTACACCCATTTATATAGTCGGTCTAAATTAGAAGAAAATGCAGACTGATACTATTTCATCTAATCAACAGGAGACAAGGCCACGAAAGCGGCACTCCATCTTTAGTGGAGACACAATCTGGTTGCTTCTCGAGCGTGTTTGGATGGCACCACCATCACAGACAAGCATTTACTGTGAATAAAGTAGAGAATGATGCATTGAGAAAGATGAAGGTGTTCCTCAGGACAAGAAATGTGTCACCTCTTTTCATATAGGTACTGCATGCGGTATACTCCAAAAGTAAGGATAAAAAGTCTCGGGCAAAGGATGCACAGAAATCTACAGCTTCCTTGATGATTTGGGTCTTACACCAATGTAAGTATGTATGACAATTATTGTAATTATTCCTTGATCAAGCCATAGAGCTTAATTCAGTGCTCTGTTTATTAACATATTATCTTTATTTTAGAAAATTTATATTCTTTTGTACCTTATCTACCGACATTAAGCATAATAATATATATAGACATCTTGTATTTTCTTACAATGATATTTAATTATAATTATATCCCATTTGATAAATAAGCCACAAGTGAACATTATTTTAATTACTTTAGTTGTCCTATTTGCTATGCATAAAATCTGTCCTATTATCAGTACAGAACATCAACTAGGTATATGAAATAAAATCACAGATCCTGTTTAATTATTAAAGTTAGTTTGTTCATAATATCAGGGATTGCTCGGCTTAGGACAAGTTATAGTAGTACTTGCATTAACTTTTTATATAAGAAGTTTAATTAAATGCTTATCAACAAAAAAAAGAAGTTTAATTAGATTGCTGATGTTTGAACTTCCTTCTTGGATATTTCTATTTTGTTGTAAGTTGTAACTCACTCATATATAATTACACATTAGGTAGCTGTATGATGTACCCCTTTTGCTAAATTAAAACGCACTAACCACAAAAGATTGAATACATACATTTGAAAGCATTCACTTAGGTTGAGTGTGTACTTATACCATTGATTTTTCTATTATCTTCAAATTTTAAAATATTATTCCCCTTGGATAAAAGGTTAATCTATAAGTGTATTTTGGAAAATAATTTTGCTTTCACTATAAAATAGTAGTTTCTTGACTCTAAGAATGACACTAATAATGGAATTTTGGTTGTGTTTGCAAATTCATGAAGCTGAAGAATAATGATGGATGGGGAATATAAACATTAAAAAGTAAGATAAAGATATTGACAAGAAGGCTTTGCATATATGGATATATGGACCCTGTCTGTCTCCTCATTTAATTTCTCACGTATGGCCACTCCCACATAGTATATCAAAAAACCATAAATGGATATTTCTAGCACTATAGAAAGAATCTTCAGTGTTCTGATTGATGGCCCCATCTGCCCCACCCATTGATCATGGTCTTTAGAAAGGAATTCGGATTCCCTCCTATACCTTCAGCAGTTTCAATCTCAACCATTAGTTTATTGATTAGACGGTCTGTATTAGTTACTGCGTTACCACAGTAACTAGAGCTGGCAAAACGAGTAGCCCGCGACGGGCCGGCCCTTCACGGGCTCGGGCTTTATCGGGCTCAGACTAAAAGACCCGGATTTTAAACGGGCTCAAATATATATGTCCAAGCCTGGTCATTTACGGGCTACGGGCTTTTCGGGCCGACCCGATTAATATAAACTTTTATTTAAAAAAAATATTTAAATAAATTAGAAACTTCAAATATTTTAAAAAGTACAATAATAAACCTCATTGTTACAAATTAACCGTAAATTAAGAACAAAATGATCACATCTAATTCAAAATACAAATTAAGCACAATAATCAAATTTAATTAGGTCATCTTTCTTCTCTTGGATGAACTAGGTAAAGTTTGTGCGTGCAAAAAAAAAAGAAATGATAGACTCCCTTAGTCACTTAGATCAATTAGGGATGAGTGGAATGGACTTTACTTTAATTTGGTGGTTTCTTTTAGGCCTATTTGTTACTAACTAGTATTTATGTATAAATGTTGGAGATTTTGTTTTATATATTTTAAAATTTTATAAATAAACGGGCTATCCGCAGCCCGGACGGGCTAGCCCAAATAGAACTCGGGCTTTATCGGGCTTGGGCTAAAAAGACCCGAATTTTAAACGGACTCAATTTTTTATGTTCAAGCCCGCTTTTATTTCGGGCTTTTCGGCCCGGCCCATTTTGCCAGCTCTAACAGTAACCATAGGAAAATTGTTATCTCAAGTTTAAAGTTAGTATTTGATTTTGCAGGCATATAATTTCTCATATAGTCACAAATCATATTTTGTTATAATGCAGAAATGATTTTTGCACACAAATTAACATTGGACACCATATTTTATATAGGTCTAGTAATACTTTTTTGTACGTTAACAATTTTATTTTAGATGTGAGAAAACTTGAACATAAATTTATAAGTAAAGATAATATTCTTTTTACAAGTCAATTTTGTATGACAGAGTTAAACACTTAAACCTAAGTTATAAGACTTTTGTCTTTTTTAAATTATTTTCTCTCATACTTTAGAGTTTAGGCTACATGCACACATTGTCTTGCTTGCATTGACACCTATATGTTAGCATGCTACATCTAATATTCTTCTATATGAAATAATCAGAAGTCTATAAACACTGTTTTTCTCTGATTGAGCAAATCAATGGATAGTTTGTGAAACTTATAAAGGGACAAAAGATGGTATCCCATCAGATTAAGACATTGTTCCCTTTCTTACTAGTTTGAGCACAGGGATTAAAATGAAGTATCATAATGTCAAATTATATCATACATTTGTGCTAACAGTACTATATTTTGATGCACATTTGATAAGATGGATGTGACAAAACTAGCACAGGTGTGATGATGTAGTATGATATTAACATAGGGTGTTGTTTATGTGAAATTCAATACTTCTCATCTTTCTTTTCTTCATGATCATGGAAATAACATTAATAGAGTTACTATTAATAGAGCAATTGTTGTTGTTGACTGTTTGATCAGAAAAACTGAAATCGAAATTTTGTGAATCTGTATTAGATAAGTCATAGCCGTTTGATCATTTTTCTATGGTCGAGATTGTCTATTGTATGAAACCGCATGAAGCAATTATACGTAGACAATCTCGGTCCGTCATGATAATGCAGCCGATTCTATTAATAATTACATGACATTTTTATGGTTTGGTTCGAAGCAACACTTTGGATTTCAAATTGTGAGTAATTTCACGCATTCACGCAATCAAAATGTCGATACATATTAGATCAAAATTGGATGATCTAAATTTTGTTGTCTATTTCAATTGTTTATATAAAAAAGACTTCAATATCAAAATTCAATTCAAACACTTGTTTTTGATCCAACAGTCACCGATGTAATGATTTAGTAGATAGTTGAAATCTCAAGACTTTCAAGTATTCAATAACTGCTTCATAGTTTTAAATAAAATTCATTCAATTTGCATAAAAAAGAATTCCAACATGATTTTAGTAATGCACAGTTGCACACAAGTTGGTCATTGCATATGTCATGACTTAAAGGAAATCCAGAAAGCAACTAGTATTAATTCTTGGTATTTTTAATAGTTTGCTCTCTGATCTACAAAAAGTGACATCAATAAGTCTTTTTGATCATAACTTAAATCATTTTTAATGTTGATTCTGTAGTGAGTAAAATGGTTTATCCATAAGTCATCAATGAAAATGATGTTGAAAATTGAGAGGCAAAGTTGAATCAAAGTTTGATTAATTATACATAAATTTGGTTAGAACTACACGATGCATGAATATCATACATATTTTTTAATTTACTTATACCTTTATAAAATATTAGGATATTTGAACAAAAAAATATGCACAAACTCTAGTCAAATAATAGTCATGCTGCCTGCTGGCCACACCAACTCAGTTACTTTATAAATACTTATTGAAAAATGATTTATTTGATGTCTTATAAAAGTAGGACAGCTGTACAGTACACAAAATAATATTTTTAAAATGAAAAATATCTGCATAGTTAGTATTTTATTTTATTTTTAGAATTAAACATTTTCCTTCCTTATCATTCTAATCCAACAACTAATTAAGTATGTGTTTGATTTCACATCAACTAATCCATTCTCGCGTCCGAAAACGAAAATTGTTGTGATTCAGTGAGAAAATGCAAATTTCCGTGACAACTAAACGCACATATCTGATGTGAATTTTAGTCTTTCAAACATATACTAAATCAAATTTTTAACTTCTCATAGTGAAACTAATAAAGATTATGAGTTTCACCTAATTAAATAAATAAGAAAGTTTATTTAAAAAATTGAAGGATATAATTTAAACATATATTTAAAAGAAAGTGAGTCAAATTTTTCAATATTCTTTTAACATAAACTTTATTTGATGATAACGAAAATTGAATATTGGCAAACAAGACTAACATATATAGCCTCTAAACTGTACAATGGATCCTCACATCACTACTAATGTTCCTAATTTAACAACATAGAGAATTATTTATTCTTAAGAAAAAGCTAATTAGTGCTAAATATACTTTCTAAGCATATAACTCTTCTCTCTGCATCTTCAATTGCTTGTAGAAATTTCCAATAAAAGCTTCAGCTTTTGCAAAAAGTTCTTGTCCATTAACACCACAAATCTCATCTTCTACTTCAATTTCCTCATCCTTACTCATCACTTCTAAATCATCTTCTCCATCATCTATATAAAAAATACTTGGCATTGAAGGACATTTTTTCACCTTATCAACTTTACTAACACCAACAAATACAATCTTCTTTTCAAATGTAGATTTTTCAACAACCTTAGACTTTTTTTCATTTTGTTCTTCTGAGACAGAACTTACATTGTTTGTTATGTCACATGTTTCCTTCTCTTGTTCTAGCATTGCATGTCTCGGTGTCTGTTTTTGTGTCATCGATACAGAAACATGTTTTTTGTCTTCCGAAGGCTCAGAGAACGCTGACAGAAGTCCGGCTTCGGCACCAAGTGCAATGATAAGGATGTTGAAGATTAAGTAAAGGTAACTAGACCTTAGAAAGGAAGGTAAAAAGGGTGTGATCACAAGGAGAAAAGCTAGGAATGAGAGAACTATAACTTGAGATTTATCAACTTTGTTCATGGCTTTGATGATTGAGAGGAAAAGAGTGAAAGAAATTGTGAATGATGAAAAAGATGAAGGAGAATAAAACTTAGTGGTATGAAAAAGTTGTAGGAATAATAAGCATGAGAATGAGTGTGGGATTATAGACATATATATAGAGGATATAAAGGTGAAAATAGTGGAAATTGTTGCTTGCATCATTGTTGGTTTGATTATAAGAGTTATTTTATTTATTGCTTGTGTCAGTCTAAGAAAGTACAAAAATATTGGTGATTGAGTGCTGAAAATTTCTAAGAAAAAAACAACAAATATCAAATTGGTTTTTGAAATAATGGGAGTGTATTAATCTAGTCCCTCACATTATTATTAATATTCTAAAATTGCAAAATTTTAATCAAATTTATCGGAGATGAGTTTAAAACTAATTGAATAGTGATGTTATGGATACATCCCTACAATTTTGAGTACCAACTTAGATATTTTCTAAGAAAAATTACACATTATAAATGTAAGTGGCAATAAAAGAAAATCATGGTTAAAACAAGATAGTTAAAAGTAGTGTATTCATGTGGAATTGTAAACAATACTATTTGAATTGAGCTCAATTATTTTATGAGGTACCTGCCTGATGAGCAGGTAGATATAGCTAGCCTGTTGATTGATAGAAATAGTTCTACATATATATATTATTTACCAAATTGATGATAATGATATCACAAACTTTAAGCAAATTTGGATCAGAATTGCTACTTGCAAACCAACTTGTGTTAATTTATTTTATGAAGAATATCAAACACATTATCAATAATGTCAGCAAAATCAATAACATTACAGATATTTGTTTAAACAATTGAATTAACCATTTTCTTCTTCTACACTTCTTCTCATGATCATTATTTTGTAATATTGATTTGAAGCTTATTTAGTATTTAATTAAGCTGATTAGTTGAGTTTTTGTACAAATATTAGGACCATATATGACATTATAACATTTACAAGTTGAAATTAAACTTCGTAGAATTAGAATATGATTAGATGAGATAAGTAGAAAAGGATAAGAGAATATATACAAAAAGGAAATTAGTTTGAGTGTTATTGGACATTTGGATGGTTGTTTGATAAGGCCGGTGAAAGAATATATATTCCTCCACCTTTTCACTTTTTTTGATAGTGCAAATGAAGTAGGAAGGAATATAATGTAAATTTATTTTGATTGAACTCTTTTAAAATTTCTTTTGTCAAATTGTGAATAAAATTTCATCTTTTAAATAAATAAATGGAGTGTCTGAAATTCAAACTCCGAATTCTACATATAAAATGTGATATTCCTATCAATTCATCTATGCTCACATAAATATCATTTATGAAATTACTATTGCCTCTTCTTTTGGGTCTTGGCCCTCATTAACTTTCACAAAGAACATTTAGATTACTTAATGTTAGTTTAAGTTTTTTATGTGTTGAACTATTAATATTTGAATTTAAAATTAGTTTTTAAGTTTTGAATTTTTAAATTTATGAAATTTACTGCTATAAAAAAATTTATGAAATTTACTCTAAATGTTAGAATTTTTATAGTATGAATGTCATTTAATTTTATTTATTTTTTATTTTTAAAATATTTTGAAGGATGCTCTTCGCCCCCTCCCCTCTTCCCCTATGTGTTGATCACACTTATATTTTCAGGTAAAATTTGTACTATTAAAATATGTCTCTCAATAAATGAGGAAATAATGAGTTTTGATCTATTTACGAAACATTGGGCTATTTTACTCTTGTGAAGCCCAATATTTCCAACCCAACTAGCCCTTTCCCTTGCATTTCTCTAACTTTTTGGCCTTTATTTTTGTTGTTTGCTAATTGAGTAATTACTTAGGCTCCTGAGAGGTGTGTCAAGTACAAAGTGTTGGAATTAAGTTAATATTAATCACATAAACATGCTCAATACAAAGATTATAATCATATTTTAGTGTGATAAAGAAATATGAACATGTATATAAACTTGTATCTACGGCATGTTGATTTACCAAGGATATTAACAATTAGGTTGTAGGAATTAATACGTACTTGGATGAAATTTTGATTGAAGCTCTCTCGAAAACGGCATTAAAGAGATGAGATAATCTGAAACAAACATCCACACAGTTAACGACGGCTGATTTAGTTATTTCTCAACCATACATTTATTTAGTTTGTATATTTAATTTTTTTCTTAAATTGCTCAGTTCACAATATAATTCAGTTTCCCAATTATTCATGTTTAGTTCACAGTATATTCTCTTTGAATTGGTCTCAACATTGACTCAAGTACTTGCCAACCTTTGGCTTTTGGTAATTTGAGCTCTCTAATTTATGGAATGACTAATTTTATTTGCCTTCAAGAAGGTTATGATACATTTTGTTGCTCATCTCTTATTTTATTTTTATTAGTTTGGTGCAGAATTTTTTCTATTATTATATTCAGAAATTAAGTGTTCCATTTGCTCTAGGATTATGAAAACGAAGTTCTCTTAAAAGAAGTATGTACAATTCTGTGATGATGATGGATTATTCATTCATCAATCATCAAGCCAGTGTTTCACTGTTTGCCAACAGCCTGAAAGATTTTGCTATTAATTGGTTGTTTGTTGCTGAGTTAGCTATACAATCTGCTAGGTTTAAGAAATCATATCCGAAGTTGATACCGATAATGTAAGCCTATTCGTATTTTACCTTGTTTTGTATTAGCTAAAAAACGGTACAATCAGTATGATGATAAATGTACCAAAGTCGTCAGATGAAGATCAAATTACTCATATTCTCTAACCTCGCAAAATATGAATTTGAAATATGATCTTTCATCTATTGGCTTAGATTGCTAGCTGCTACAAGTTTTTATTGACTTGCTATACAAGTTACTATTCTGGTTCTATAATTAAAACTCAATGTTGTGATTTCTCAGAATGGTATAATTCACTATGAAGAATTTTGTACAATGAAGAGGATTGGAGTACAAGTGTCCAACAACAAGCCAATCTTTTCTAAATATATAAATCACACAATTATGAATTTTATCACTAGATTGATTCTCCTAAATCCAAGACCAACAAGTGAAAGGGATTAAACTTGTTTAGTTTGTGAGAAAAGGGTTTTCAAAAGTTTTACACATCATATTATAGGCATGCAATGTAAAGATCCCTATATATTTCAAATGATTCTACTTCAATTTCCTTACTCACAAATGGGCACAGATGGAAATAAAGATTGTAACAAGTAACAACTAACAAGTGGTGGTGGATAAAGTTCATATCGGTGGAGAGAAATAGAGAGCTCAGACATAAAATTATACACTGTAAAAACTAAGAAGAAGTTCACAATGGTCTATCATAATCTAACAGATAATACTAAATAAATATTGCATGTCTAACAAACAAAGATACTGCTAATAATAACTAATTAAGACTTTGAGTCTTTGTTGAACAGGTCCAAAAGTAAATTAACCCTGTGTAGAATTTTGTCGATGAATGTTCTAATGGGGCCAGGAGGTGGCGAGGTTCTTGGGCCGAATAAAAGCATTGCTTCCTCTACCTCGTGAGCAGAATATACCATCATACTTGAAGCCAACAGTGGCAATACAATCAAACGAATACTCTGCTTATGTAGAGCATCATCACTGCATGACTCTACACGTAGTAGACTGGGAAGCCATGATGATGATCCTTTGTTTCCGATGCGGTGATGATGATGATGATGCATGACTCTACTTGCTCTATAAGAAGAAGCAGAAGAATTCTGGAGTATTGACGAGAGACCTAGACGACGATTTGCAGATTTCAAAAGATGAGATAGAGACATTGTTTTGTTTGTAATCAAACAAACCCTAATTCCAAAAACAAACAGTGCAGCATTAGATTTTGGAATATAAACAAACCCTAATATATATCAAACGAAAAATTCACAAACTAAGTGTTTAACAATAAATAAATCAACTGAAAAATAAAAATTGGAGAAGTGGATTACTTACGCGTTTTCGAGTTAGCTGCTTCTCTACGGTACTAACCAACGATTTGGTAATGAGAGAGAGAGAGAGAGAGAGAATCGTCGTGTTTTTAAGAGGAAAAGTTAGGTTGGGGTGTCTTCTTGTACAAGTAAAGGCTAATAGTAACCTATTAAAATATATTTGATATTATATGAACATTAAAAATATATAATTATTATTACTACCTCTATTCTTTATTATAAAAGATAAATGTAATTTTTAGATTTGTTAAAATATTGATGTATTTGGTCTATTAACGAATCTATATCTATATATATATATATATATATATATATATATATAATGAATCAAGAAAATGTGTTTGTTCTTCTAATAAAAAACAGAGGTAGTATTATAAAATTTAAAGCTCTATTTGATTCAACCGAGGGAAGATAAGAGGAGGGGGTTTAACTAGGGGTCATGATGTAAAACACAATTTATTATGTTTATACCCTCACTTTTTTATTAAAATCATAATTATTCTTGTATAAGTTTTATTCACAAGTAATAACAGGTACAATAATATTTAACTGCAAGAAAAATTCTATTGAAAGGATCCTTAACATCAAAGTTCAAGTTTAATTTGGTGGTGATTTAAAGTACATAAAAAAAAGATTATGGGGTGTCGGGTGAAGTTTTTTTGTTGTGTTAAATTTTATATAAACTCTCTATTTTAGGTAGGGAAGTGCTACGGTACTATAGGCTAAAAGCATTGTATTGGTACTATAGAGATTTTAACTAATAAAATTACAAATTTTGTCCAAATCAGCAAATTGGTCAAACATAATAGTTCCAACATGTCAAATTTTATGACACATGTTAAATGGCTATTGGACAACACATTTAATGTATTGGTACATGACTATTTTACCATTGTACCATAGAATTCACCTTTTAGGTACACCTTGTGCTTAATTTCTTTTAATATAATTATTTGGCTTCTTAAAAAAAGAAGAAGATAATATTTAACATGAACAAAATACTATAACTACTAAAAATTTGGAAAAAGGGAATATACACAATACACCCACTTTATTAATATAATTATTAGTTTTTTTGACAATATACCAAGTATATTTTATTGTTATGCCATGAATATTTTATTTGTATAGTAATATAAATATAACAATTTAATTTAACAACATATGCAACGACAAGTTTTGTCATGGAGGCATTTTGAATGTGAGGTAAGGGATGCACATTCAGCTATGCAACCTACTTTGCAAGCTACTATGCCGATGAAACCCTTATGACATTCGTCGGGAAAGTCACGATAACATTGTTTTGCCTCTAGCATTTGCACCTCATTTCCTGTATAATAAAACCACAAATTTTGTCTATCATAAACATGCTTAATTAATTAATTAAAGAAACACAAACTCATCAAATTTCAAACAAAATGAATTCAAGTTCATAACTCATACCAAAATCAATTGAGAAAATAAGCAAAAGAATGAAGAGAGTTTTCATAACTTTGATTTTGAGAAAAAATATTCAACTTCTTCCAAGGGTGATAACTTCCTAAGTGGACTTCTTTATATATTGTGAGTTATATACTTGTTTCATCCTAAAATAAGTTAATAGTACTCAATGAGGGTCATTAAGATATTAATTGACTTACAAATTATAGTAAATAAATGGTAAAATTTTAACTACCCACTAAAGAAGTTAATCAAAGTGAGGGTGTCATTAATTAGTAGGATGGTCTATGTGTATCTCATTAAGAAGAGTTCATGTTTGTTTTTTAAAATAAGAGTTTATGTTTTCAAAGAACCTTCCTCTCTCCTACTACGTTACTATCTTTTTGTAGAACATTGATCCCTAGCTATGCACTATAAATCTTTCATTATATCATAAAACCATTTTAAGTATATTTGGTACAACGGAGTATACGAAAGTATTTAATCATTATTAGTATTACTAATCCTTGTACCGGTGTGATGCAGAGAGTAATTTATATTACATGAACTAATGTTTGTTACACTTCAAATGTTAGTGGCAATTGATTAGGTGAATTAGTTAGAAGAATTTACTAGATTGAAGGAAATAAGTGTTTTTATTTTATAAAAAATATAAAATAAAATAAAATTGATTGAGGAGTTTACTGGATTGAAGAAAATAATATGTTTTAATATATTATGGATATTTTATTTTTATTTTCTTTGTTGTTGTCGGTAAACTAAAAGTGATAAATATCATTACAGTTCACAAATAATTGTAAAGTCTTCGAATTTAAACACAAATAAAAATGTTCAATCTAACAATATTGTTAAAGTGTAATTCAAAGGTATTGAATTAATTTTGTACTTAGTTTACAACAGGTTAGTTAAGCTTGTTATGTTACCTTTTATTTTTACGGTAAGCTTGTTATGTTACCTGTTGAGCAATTAACACAACTATTATGATTATGACGACAATTAGGTCTTAGTTTCTTTCTTAATCCATAAGCTCACTTTGAGATGTATGAATGACTATGCTCATGACCATTCTTCTAAAACAATTTTTCCTCTGTAATCTTTTCCCTATATATCCTCTCAAATTCATGTGTACATTCTTTCAAGTTCTAACATTTCACATAGCTTTCACAAGCCCACTACTTAGGTAAACAAATCTACTATTGACTCTCTTATCTTAAGAGTGTTTAGAGTTAGAACTTCGACTCTTGTATATAAAAATATTTCTACCTAGTGACTTACGCTCACAAACGAATAATTAAAATTTTTTTATCATTAGTTAGAGTTAGAACTACTGATTATTAGTTGTATTAAAGTTTAACTACTTAGTTTTTTAATTTGAAGTCGTTTATATAATTTAATTTGTCTCATAAGTTATAGTTCAACTGATAAAAATATGTCAAACTTACTAGACTAAACGTCATGACCGGGGTTCGAACCCCGACTCTCTCACTTGTTGGTGAGTTTATTATAATTACTTTACCGCTTCGTCTATGTACCCAAAAAATGTAATTTTTAATTTTAGTTTTTTCTTTATTAGTTGTTTTAATTTGAGATTTTCAGTTTATTGTCAGCCATTTTTTTTACTTTGACAATTATAAGGTAAATGCATCTAAGAATAAGATATAAACTCACTGTAATATTCTATTTCATCCTCTCATATGATATGATCTAATTGTTTTAGTTTATTTCCAAACTATGCAGAACATGTACACCAAATGCTAGCTCTAATAAATTACACTCCCATAAATTAAAATGATTGTTTGCCCATATTTATATCCATTCGAAAGTGAAGTTAAATATTATAATACCGTGATAGTTGCTTCATATTTTAAATATTATGTCTCCAAATAAATAGTTTAACTTAATTGAAAAGTGAATTTTATATATTCAAATTTTAAAATCTGAATGTGTAAAACATCATGAAAAACACATTTAGTTCAACATTCATATTTACATCCTGACTAGTCTGACTTTGTGGGCTTTTTAGTGCTGTTTGCTCTATGTGTGGGTGTGCAATTTGGTGAAAAGTCCCAGACTAACAATGCAATAAAAATATGTGCATTGTCTAGCATCTTTATTTTTTTAAATCAATAAATGAACATTTTTTTTTGTAAATCCGAAATATAAATTGCTATCCCACTATGATTTGATCCATGAATTTTCTCTACCCAACTTATATATCTCTTAAGTGATATACTACCTGAACTATTCTACGGAGACGAATATATTAAAATTTAAACTTTGATATTTGTATATTGTATAAAATATCTCAATCAATTAAGTTAAATTTACAATGCAAGATTTCTAATATGAAAATAATATTTAAATTATTAAAAAATGTCTACAATTAAAAAACTAAGAAAAAACTATCTACAATCAAAAAAATGTATCCAAATATAAAAAGTATGGTATGGGTAATTAGGATAAGTGTAGGGTCTCCATTAAGCATCCAATTAGTAGAGGTGAAGTTAGAATAAGTCTTTGTCTATGCCCCAATCACACTAGCACATGAGACAAGCATGAGGGTTTCTTACCCTTAAACTTATTAGCCTCTTAGGAATGATCCCTTCTTAGATTCGGAATCTTGCACGTCATTTCTCTTACTTTTGTTCTTTCTCATTAAGTACCCTTTCACATTCACCATTCAAAATCAAATCCCAAACTAGTATAGTTTTGATTTTCAAAATATAGCTTCACGATATTATCACGACAAATTTAATTCTTTTTGTATCTTGACAACCAATTTCAATTTAATAACAGATTAGCCTAAATTTGATGTAAAAAAAAAAAAACATACTGAACTAATAATAGCGTTAAAACTCTTAGGACAATTTACCGTCCATTTAAATTTCACAAAATTTAAAGAATGCCTTTATAGTAAAGGATATCAATTTATGCAACATAAAAAAAAACACATTAAATACTTTTTTGGTAAACTTATCCTGAAATTTGAAATATCATAAAATAATTGTTTTTTTTTTGTTGACAATTTCACAAAATTTAAAGGATGCCTTTATAGTAAAGGATATCAATTTATGCAACATAAAAAAAAAACATTAAATACTTTTTTGGTAAACTTATCATGAAATTTGAAATATCATAGAATAATTGTTTTATTATTAACATAATTCTTTTTTTTCCATCTTTACCTTAAAAAGAAAAACATAACACTTTATAGAGGGTGTGGGCAATCAACAAGATATTGAAATTTGAAAGAGTTTGAGACATTAATATATTGTAAGAAACGAATTAAATTCGATTTCTAAAATCTTCTATTTAGAATGTAGCTCAGCCCTAATAAAAAAAAATCAAATATTTCATTGCAGATCTACTAAGTATTAGTCTTATAACCGGTCTAAATAATTTTAGTTGTAGGATTGTTTTAGACGATTTTAATTATGATGAATTTGATATAAAAAAAATGATCCGTAAATTTATAAATTAACTCAATTAATAGAAACATTAAACATAATGTATAACGTTAATACGTCTAATTATTCATTTTAAAGAATTTTAGACACTAAACTAAAGAAAAAATGTAATGGGTAGGGGCCAATGTGGGAGATTCCAACTTTGTGCTTTTATTTTCAACAATGCAATACATCACATGCAATTGTGGACCAAATTGACTATATTTGTGGGTTAAGAAGGACCCATCTCTAGAGACTAATATTTTGTTGGCCATTCATATTTCTTGAGGAAGTTTCATGGACTAAACTTATCTAGAGATAGAGAAAGTGCATAGCTTTCTTCTTCCATGTGTTTTTGCTTTTTAGGTTGCCACTCATTTCTCATCAAAATCCTAAGGAGAAATGGACAAAGTACTTTTACGCAACGAGATTTTAGTCCACAAAAATTTCATATATTTTCTTTTTTTGGTATTAAACTTCCTATAATTTTAACAAGAAACAAAATATATAGTGCTTTGCAAGAATGGATTTACGTGTATTTATTTTAACGCATCATTTATTTCTTCCTGTGCAAGTTTAACGTATAGCTGGGATTAGCAAAGCGTCTTAGAGTAAAAAATCAAATTCAAGTGATTAATAAGTTCTTTTAAGAATGAATCTTTCACAATAATGCGAATAAATAATTTTATATAATCTTTTCGGTCATATAATTTAATGACTAGAATTTTATTCATTAAAGATGAATAAATAAAAGTGTTGAAGAAATTTCAATCTCTACACATTGCGTAAATATTCTACCAACTGACTTAGACTCACATGACAATTTTATAGCATCTTTATATCATTAAAGTGATGTGTAAATTGTAATGGAGTATTTTCTTATTTGAGAAGTTACTAGTATTTTCCATGAAAAGTGGGGAATGAAGTACGTACGGGGCCCATTTCAATTTTTCTCTTATCTCGTGTTAAATACATATACTACTATTACCAAAGGAATAAATAAAGAAAATAATTATGACCAGAAGGAAAAAATGATGAAAATTGTGTTGCTTAACTGGCTATAAATTTTTGGATTCACATGTTCTGGTCATAATTTTCTTTAGAAGTAAACAAAAACAGTTCTAGCACAAATATCACATTTATTTTCTAGCACAATTATTTTCAAAATCATTTCATTAAATCAAGTATCTCTCTCAGCAAAAAAAATTATAAAAAATCAAGCATTGTTGATTAAAAAATGAAACTTGCTCTTTTTTTTTTCTAATGAGAAATGAAGATTGATACTCTAAAGTGCATTAGAGAATATGTTTTTTTTACATTAGAAATATTAGTTGTCCCCTCTAGAAATTGATCATTGAACCTCTCCTATCAAATTCATATGTCCTTTAACTCTTATCACTTAATCTATTTTACTGGGATTATTAAAGATATATGTAAAATATGATAAAGTATTCTTCTTAATTATAATCATAATTTAAACTTGGTACTCTCAAATGATTACTTAAAGTTTAATATTTAACCACTAAGACTTAAGGTTTGGAGATCGATTCTCTCTAGTGTTAATTTTAATGGGTTAGTCTATATAGAGTAAAAACTCTAACTTTAAATGGGGTCCCGCAAATGAACAATAGAATTGATCCTTCGCATTAGTCAATTTTTGAACAGAATATTAAATTTTCAACAAAAAAAAAAACCACTTAAAACTTAAGCAATTGTCATTTTTGATAAACCATGGTCCTACTATGGTGCATAACATTTTTAACTAACCCATGATCAAAATAAAATGTTTAAAAATTGACATCTTTTAACACATTTTTTCTTATGCATGCATCTATCGGAAATCAAATCTTAATCTAAGTAGTTAAATTATTCAAACATCTGCCATTTGTTGTATCACATTATGTTTGTCTTAAAGTATTGATTAAAACACGGTTAGTCAAAAAACATGATTCAAAGGAAGAATTATTTATCAATCATTACTAGTAAAAAAATTAAAAAAAAGTGTCGTTTCCATGAGTAATTGAATATTTGAGAGAGAGCAATAACCCGTCAAAGTGATACCAACTACCAATATAAATTATATAATCCCATAAAAGATAAACAATTGAATTTCTTAATAATTCGATCAAAACATTTGTCGATAAATATAAAAAAATATTTGTTAAAAAAGATCAAATACTTTAATGAATTTCAAATTCTCATTGATGGTTTCAGATGTACGAAAAAAAATTCTCATTGATGAAAATGGATTCTTTCAACTTTTGAGTGTAAATAAAATATAATATTTCACCATTAAAATGAATTCTTTCTCCTATTAAATTAAATGGTAAGAAATCACATTTTATTTATACCAAAAAAATAATGCATTCTCTTTGATTATATTTCTAAAAATTAATCTTTATAATTGTACACACATACTTTCCCTTACCAAAAACCCACCAAAGTGGTCCATCAATGAAAGGCATCAGCAGCGGCCACCAACCAATACAGTCAAATCTTAAAAAAATTATGGAAGAGAAGAAGAAATAGACACACCCCCCCCCCCTCTTGCCTCTTTTTCCTCTCTCTTTCAACCATTTGTCTCTTTCTTTCTTTTCTTATGAATGAATGACATTTGGATTTTGTGTATGTGACCGCATGCAATCAGCAAATATAAACCGTTTGATCAAGATCAACTGACTCAGATTTTAAAATAAAACTCAATTTTAAAATTTAAATCGTTTAATCTTAATCAGACGATCTGAATGTGATCGACTATCATGCACTTAGTATATGTTGACTCAAATGAATCCAAATCCGAATATACATGTTGTTGAATGTTGATGTTGTTTCACACTATATTATTAATAGGTCATTACTTAAACCATTGAATTAACAAACACTTGTTCAAAACAAAACAAAACAAAACAAAACAAAAAGAACAGAACAGCCTCCTCGTGCTTCATCATAGTACAAGTATACCAAATTGATTCACAGCCACATTTTCTTCATCTCTCTTATCTATATAACAATTTACAATTTCAATCACTTTTTCTTCATCAAAGCTTCAATCTTTCTTCTTTTTCACCAACTGGGTCATCATCATCAAAATCAGAATCATAATTCATAATCACAGAAACAGAGAGTGTGAAAAATCTGAATGTTTGGGTTGATTCCCTGTGTTGACGCGTTGTAGACATCACGGCTTTTCTTAGAGTTTATCGATCTCTTTCTAATGCCCGAAGAACTGTACGACGTAAGGGTTCTTCTTTAACTCCGACTAACCCTTCGCCGCACGGTGGGCGTGGTGCTCTGCCTTCTGAAGGTGGTAGCCCCTCCGATCTTCTCTTTCTTGCTGGTGGTGGTGGTGCTTTTCTTCTTCTTTTCTTTCCTTCTTCTTCTTTCTAATTTCTCTCTTTAGTTTAACTTTCTTTCTCTCTCTCTGTTACTTAGATTCTTAGACTTTGTAAGTAAGATTTAGTTGAAGGTGCTGTTTTTTCTTGTTCTTGTTGTTATTGTTGAAACTTCAAAAAAAATACAAAAAAAAAGAGAGTTTTTTTGTGTTTGGTTTGGTGAAAATGATGCTGAAAATCAAAAGGGTTCCTACGGTTGTTTCCAATTATCAAAAAGAGGAGGTTGGTGATGCTCCTCGTACTGTCGGAGGTTGTGGTCGGAATTGTCTCAAAGCTTGTTGTATTCAAGGTACTAGTATTTGTTTTTTGACTAATGATTTTGTGTTTTTTAGTTTTTGTTAGTGATTTAGTATACATGTATAATTATTTAGTTTAGTTATGGTTTATGGTTAAGGTTATGGTTTAGGGTTATTGTTTTCTTAAAGTTTAATTTTTGTGATTTTGGTTGTTTTGTTTTGTTAATAGATGCAAAGCTACCTTTGTATGCTTTTAAGAAGATTAGCAAAGCTAATGGAAAGGACATGGCCATTGATGTGTGTCATCAAGAGGAGCTTCCTTTGGCCTTTTTGGACTCTCTTGTTCTTGGAGAGGTGATTATTGATTTTTGATTATGGAGAATGATTCAGAAGTTTTTAATCTTTTTTGTTTTAATGGTCTTTTACCCTTTTTATTTCAGTGGGAAGATCGTATGCAAAGAGGACTTTTTCGTTATGATGTTACCGCCTGTGAAACCAAGGTTTGATACTTTGATTCTTTCCTTTGTTTCTTATTTGGATTCTGTGTCTATTTGTTTTGTGCTTTTTAAGGATGCATGAATATACTTTGATTATTTGTTTCTTATTTGGATTCTGTGTCTAGTTGTATTGTGCTTTTTAAGGATGCACGAATATACTATGATTCTTTGTTCTTTGAATTGGGCTTTTTGGATATGCATGGATGTATGTAGATGTACTTTGATTCTGTGATGTTTGTATCGTGCTTTTTTAGCGATGCATATATAGATGTACTTTGAAGTTGAACCTTTGTTCTTTGTATTGTGATTTTTGAGGATGCATGGATATGTTTTATGAACTTAGTTTTGATGTGTTTTTGTGGTAAATTGGTAATTTTGGTATAGGTGATTCCGGGTGAGTGTGGTTTCGTTGCTCAGCTTAACGAGGGCCGTCACCTCAAGAAGAGACCAACTGAGTTCAGAGTCGATAAGGTCCTTCAGCCCTTTGATGAAACCAAATTCAACTTCACTAAAGTTGGACAAGAAGAGGTTCTTTTTCAATTCGAAGCTAGCGAAGATGGTGAAGTCCAGTTCTTTCCAAATGCTCCAATCGATGTTGACAATTCTCCGAGTTTTGTTGCCATCAATGTACGAATCTTATTTTCTGTTCAGATTTTATCATTATCGGTTCATTAAGGCTTAAGTAGATGTTTTATACGATGTTTGTTTGTTTGATAACAGGTCAGCCCTATTGAGTATGGGCATGTTTTGCTGATTCCGCGCATTTTCGAGTGTTTGCCTCAAAGGATTGATCATGAGAGCCTCTTGCTTGCACTTCACATGGCAGCCGAAGCTGCTAATCCATATTTTCGATTGGGTTACAACAGCCTTGGTGCTTTTGCAACTATTAACCATCTTCACTTCCAGGTACTGGAAATTTATAGCTTATCCTATCCTTTCTATATTACCTTGGTCACCAAACGGATCCTAAATATATTCCGATTACTACTACTACTACCTTAATGGTCGTTGTTGATAATTTTGTTGCTTATGTAGGCTTATTATTTGGCTATGCCTTTTCCTATTGAGAAGGCTCCAACTAAGAAAATTGCAACCTTAAATGGTGGAGTGAAGGTATCTAAATTGTTGAAGTATCCGGTTAGAGGCCTTGTCTTTGAAGGCGGCGACACGCTTGAAGATTTATCAAAAATCGTTTCAGATGCTTGTATCTCCCTACAAAACAACAACATACCTTACAATGTTCTTATTTCTGACCGTGGAACACAAGTGTTTCTGTTACCACAGGTATAAAAATTTCTCAAACTAAGTTTCTGTTTGGACTTTGGATAAACAACTTACTTAAGTGCTTATAGCATAATAATTGCTATTTTATAAAGATGTTGTTTTCATATAAGCTAATAAGCTATTCTGAAGAGCTTATGGAAACAAGCTGAAAACAACTTATGGACATGATATAAGTTGTTTTCATAAGCTCTCTCAAACAGTTACACAAGTGTTTATGTTGTCAGTAGATAAACCCAAATAAGTAAATTCAAACAGCATTTAATTCAGTTTCATAGCTTCCTTTATCTACTTTCGTCAGTTTTTTAGGTACTTAACGAATAGTTGAAACAGTGTTATGCAGAGAAACAAGCTCTTGGAGAAGTGGATGCTGAGCTTCTCGACACACAAGTAAATCCTGCGGTGTGGGAGATTAGTGGACACATGGTTTTGAAGAGGAGAAAGGATTTCGACGAGGCGTCTGAAGCCAATGCTTGGAGACTTCTTGCAGAGGTTTCACTCTCTGAAGAAAGGTTTGAAGAAGTCAATGCTCTTATCTTCGAAGCGATTGCCTTAACCGAAGAATTGGATGACAATCTTCAATGTCTTCCCAAAGACGATGCCGTCGACTCGAGCACTTACCCTACTGTGGTGACTGGTTCACAAGAATGTGTTGTTCTGCAGTAACAACAAGAAGACTATATGAACAAATTCAGTGATTGTGCAGTGTTTATAAAAAATCTGCTGAGTTATGTGTCTGTGTTTGAAATAAGTACCTTCAATGGTAACATTTGCTTAAGTTGTTTTAGAATTATGTTTATGTCTTGTATAACTGTATTGCACTTTATGTCATGTGCATGGCTTTCACATTGCCTCAAATAACAACTTCATGTATTTGTTTCCTAAGCTAAATCAGATTGCACCTTGTTTGTTATATTAAGGATGATGTATTTTTACATGTATTTTTGGTTCCACATTTATAATAAATAAACGTGGTATTTTTTATATTTGTAAATGCCATTATGCAAAACTTGCTACACCTATTCAAGCACAGTTTGGATAAGGATTTTATCTAGATTTAAGTTTGTGAATTGTTAGAAAATGGTACACTTGCTCTCATCTACCAATATTTCTACTAAATATGATGAAAAGGGATAGATACATACCCACTCATATTTTAGGCACATGCTATGTTAGGTTTAATATTAAAAAAGCCAAAGGTACAATTGTCTCATCTCATAGATTTTTTTGGGGTCAATAGTTTTCTTGATGGAATTTGGGGTCCATATTAAACTAAACATATGTGATACTTCGTATCCACATATATTTCAATTCATACGTTCATGATAGAAGTTAAAGTATTTAGCATTTACTATGTCATAACTCATAAGGCTACTCTTTAATTTAATTAGTCCGCTCTGCATTGCTCGCACTAAATATTACCAAAAAGAGAAATTAAGAAATGTAATCATCGTTATATTGAAAAAAGAAATTATGAGTTAAATTACAAAATTGTTTTTTATTAATGGTATGGAAAAGATAAATTGAAGAAGTAAAAAAAGAGAGAGTAATAAATAGTTAAGGGTATAATAAGAAAAATAACATTAAATATTTTATTGGGAATGTAAATTGACTTATATTTTAGTACAATTTTTTTCTCAAAGTGACTTATATTTTGATACGGAGGAGTATCTTTCAATAAAATTTACAGTATTAGATACTCCCTCCGTCCCAAAATAAGTGTCACACTTGCCAAAATTGTTTGTCCCAAAATAAGTGTCACATGCTATTTATAATATTGATTTTTCCTATTTTATCCTTTAAAACAATCATTAGCTAAAAGAAAAAGTACACTCAAAAATCTACTTTTTAGTATTCCAATGTCTACTACCAATAAAAAACGAGGGTATTTTAGTAAAAATCATATTCTCTCTCTTTCTTTTACACACTTTTCTTAAAGTGTGTGATTTGGTCAACTGTGACACTTAAAATGGGACGGAGGGAGTAATATTTTTTAATAGATGAAGAAAACATTGTGTCAAAAAAATGAAGAAAACATGGAGAGATTATGATCAATTTAAACTTTATAGGGACTAAAAGCAATTATCTTCATGTTAAACAGAGTACTTCACCCTGCCGGCCCAATCCAACACATTTATAGGCCCAAAATAAACTTTTTTAAATATGTCTGTTTTTTTTTACTATTTTTTTTTAAATAAGTCTTATTTAAATGAGTGTTATACAATTTATGGGTGTTATTTTTTTTGTCTTTTTTTGCCGTCAAATCTCAAGTCACAACCACGGACATGTCGTGAAAACTACCAAGCTAGAGTACGGTAAGTAGAGGAATTTGCGGTGGTCGGTGGTGATTTTTAGACCTAAATGAAGGACTTTAGCCGCTTTATGTTTAGGTGGATCCGGTCACAATTCAGTTGATGAGTTAATAGACGTATATGCAATGTTAACTAATTATATTTAGTAAAAAAAAAAGCAATGTTAACTAATAAAAATTAACTTGTAAATACAGAAAACATTTATGGAATTAAGGTACTTTTCCCCTAATTTTTTAACTTTTGTCTCAAGTTGAATCTTTTTTTGTGTTTTTGCTTAGAAAAAAAACGTGTATCAACATTCAGCTTAATTAACAAGATACAATGAATATATGAAGTATGAACCAACAATCATGTTGCGTAAACAAAATGGCAAATACCTTGAGTTCATAATAGCTTAACTAAGAATTTCCATGAATAGTTTATCTTTATAAAAAGACATTGCACTTTTCATGTGAATTAGTTTTCTTCAAACGTGATTAAAGATTCAAAAAGAACATGATTTGTGGTAGGCTACCTTATTTTGTGGTTTGATAATCACTTTAATATTAAGCTTTTAAACAAACTCACCATGCAAACATTCCACATAGGCACATACTAATGTCTATATTTGTGTTTTTTTTAAGTTTTAACATAACAAACTTACCATGTCACGTTTTAGCAAACACTCTAGTTTTTTGTTGTGACTCTAAATTGTGTTTTTGTGTTTTCAACATTGCGTGTTTTATAATCCGAAAATAATTTCTGCATGCAATGATAAAATTTTGATTGCAAATAATGTGGCTAAAGTTAAAACAACACACATAAATTAAGTTCACACCGTCCATACATCACAAAATGAAGGTTCTCATGTCATACATGATAAAAAAACATGTTCTAGAAACTTATTACAAAAGCTATCTTCAATTCACATAAGTATATATATAGGTTTCATAATCATATATTTCTCACAACTTTTCACAATGAGTCCTCTAGCCACTCAATTTGTAACAATTGTGACATTGTTTCTTGTGATGCTAATCAAAATTGATGGATATTCAGTTTCATCAATTCCAAATGATGAAGTGAACAAAAATTCCACCACCAATATTGTGGATGAGCAAGTTGGTGTGGATCAACTTGGACCACTTGATTGCACTAATCAACCATGGATATGTAGCACTGGAGAATTTCCACCAAAAAGTGTTTGTTGTAGAAACCGTTGTGTGGATCTTACAAGTGATATAAACAATTGTGGATTTTGTGGGTTTAATTGTCCAAGATTAGGTAATTGGCGTTGTTGTAACCGTTTATGTATAAACACAAATTTTAGCCCTTTGAATTGTGGTGGATGTGGTAATGCATGTCCTATTGGAAGATTATGCATACTTGGTTCATGTGCTTTTACAACGCCACCACCAGTGCCGGCGGTGCCAACACTTCCAGCGCAACCACCTCTTCTTCCTCCAGGGTTGCCAGAGCAAAATTCGCCAAAGATTCTTAATAATTAATGTTTGTTATGTACTTATGTATGATGTTTATGTTGGATTAATGGATTAAATAAATGATTTCTATATTAGTAGAATAGTATGAATATGTTAATGATATTTATGTTATATTATTATTTTGTTTATTATTAAAAATTATATTAATTAGTCAAAAAAAATTATATTAAGTTTAACTAAGAAAGAATAAAGTTCACGTTTGACCATAAAAAAATAAGAGCAATGTCATCTATAATTTTTCTTTTTCACTTTATAGATAAAAAAAGATATTTTTTTTCTATACAATGTTTTAATTTTGGTGCCTAAAATAATTGTCACATAAATTAAAATAACTCTTTAAAAATTAATTAATATGAATTAATCAAGTCTTGCTAACTTACACAAGTCCAAAATGCAAAAATATAACTAAAGTATGCAATTTAATTAACAATGTTGATAATAACATATTATACTTAATTGTTACTAGAGCTTAATATATTCAATTTTTCTAGTACTCCAAAGTAGAGTTATAAATTGTTGTCGTTTGTTATAAAAAAAAAATCAGTGTTTCACTTTTTAATCGAATTTAAAAGATTTTTGCTTGCAAATTTAGTTGTTTTAGTTTCACACTTTTTGAAGCATATGTCTTTCTAAAGTTTAAGAATGAGATTCAACATAGAAGAAAGACATTACGGAAAATATATTTGATTTCCTCTCACTAAATTTAATGATAATTTCTTTGTTTGTGTTCGGAAATTCTATTTGTTGGTTGCTTTTGAATCATCAACTTCACCTCACTACCCTTAATTTCTTCCAATAAGATGATAGAGATAAATTTGAAAGAAAAAATGATAGGTTATAAGCTTTAAACTATAAGTGAGTAATTGAATTAGTTAGTTTAAATAAGTAATATGTTCATAAGAATGAATGGTTACAAAATACTCCATTTGTACCAAAATATAAGTCTTTTGACCATATCACACAAATTAAGAAATATAATCATTGTTGTATGGAAAAGAGAAATTATGAGTTAGTTTATAAAATTGTCCTTCATTAATTTTATGGAAAACATAAATTGAAGAAGTAAAAGAATAGAGAGTAATAAATAGTTAAGAGTATAATAAGAAAAATAGCATTAAATATTTCATTGGTATTGTAAAGTGACTTATATTTTGGTACAATTTTTTTCCTCAAAACGACTTATATTTTGGTACGGAAGGAGTAGGTCTGTTTTCTTTGAAATAAACTTATAAGTTACACGTTATAAGCTCAAAATTTGTTATTGTTAAACATAACCTTAATTAATCATTCAACGAGATTAAAGTTTCACTAAAAATACCACGCACACATCAACTAGTACACTATCACACCTAATTTACGCTAGTACGCTATCTTATTTTTAGATTTGATAATCACTTCAATATTAAGCTATTAAACAAACTTATCATGCAACATCAACATGTAATAGTGTCTTTGGCTTGTGTGTTTTTTAAGTTTTAACACAAGACACATGACATTTCATGTTTTACGCAAAAGCTCTAACTTTTTTTTGATACAAAAAAGCTCTAACTTCTAATTGAGTCTAAATTGTGTTTTCGTGTTCAACATTATATGTTTTGGTTATACATCAACAAAAAAATGTTTTCAATAAATTAATTTTAGATAAAATGACTTGAATGTAAAGTTATTTATATTTAAATGAATTTATATAAAAATGGATTGAATAATATAATTTGAGTTTTTTTTTCGTCCTTAATTTTTAATTTGAGATTAAAAATCAATTGTAGTGATAAAAATTTAAATTTAAACTTTGAGTTAATATACTTGGGTCCTGATTGTTTGGAATTAAAAATAAAGTGATTATGAATTTTGATATTTGATGTTTGATAATTTGGAGATTAAATTTTGGATTTTTTAAAAAATAACAAAAATTATTGTGTTTATTTACTATCAATATTTTATTTTAAAAAATCATTCGTAAAATATGCAAATCAATTTTAATTAGATTCTTAATTTTATAAAATATGTAATAAACTGATGCAAACTTCAAAATTTGTTATTTTGTCCAAAAGAAAAGACTTTTCCTCAAAAAAATTGTAATCATATCAAAATTAACTATACATGGTTAAAATCAATCTCATTCTCTTAAAAAGTAGCTAAAAATATGATAAAAGTTAAAATAAACAAACAAATTAAGTTTATTGTCAATATCACGTCATACATGTAAGAAAAGCATGCCCTTTAAGCTTGTTACGAAAGTTATGTACAATTCACATCATTATCAATATAACAATATATCTATATATAGGTATCAAAATTCTAAGTTTTTCACTACTTTTCACAATGAATACTCTAGCAACACTAACATTTGTGACATTGCTTCTTGTGTTTCTAATCAAAATTGATGGTGATTCACTCTCATCAATTCCAAATGATGAAGTGAACAAAAATTTCACCGTAAACAATATTGTTACTAAGAAAGTTGGTGTCGATCAAGTGCAATCACCTGATTGTAGTAATAAACCATGGATATGTACCACCGGAGAAATTCCACCAAGAAGTGTTTGTTGTAGAGACCGTTGTGTGGATCTTACAAGTGATGTATACAATTGTGGATTTTGTGGGGTTAATTGTCTATCGAATAATTTACAGTGTTGTAATAGTCTGTGCATAAACACAAACTTTAGCCCTTTAAATTGTGGTCGATGTGGTAATATATGTTCTCTTGGAAGTATATGCGTACTTGGTAAATGTGCTTAAGTTTTACAGTTTCGACGTAGACACCATTTCTTCCTTTGGGGTGTCAGAGTCCAATAAAATCAAGGGAGTAATTTATATTTATAATTTTATATTATATGATTGTTATTGATATTTGTTATGTACTTATGAACGATGTTATGTTGTATGTTGGATTAATGAATTAATTAAGTGCTTTCTATGTTAACAGAAGAGCATGAATATGTTATATTATGTTGTTGTTATATTATTAAGAATGTGTTGATGATGTTATTGTTATATTATCATTAGTATGTTTATTATTATTATTATTATTATTATTATTATTATTAGTATATTATTGTTATTATAAGTAAATTATATTATATTTATTTGTCAAAGAACAATATATGTGGTTTTTCTTTTTACTCTTTAGTTACAAAAATTCTTTTGTTCTGCATTATGTTTTAATTTCTGAAACTAAAATAATTGCCACATAAATTAAAATAAATTTTCAAATGTTGATTAATATAAATATGTCTTATAACTTACACAAATTTAAAATGTAAAGGTTAAACTAAACTATGAAATTTAATTAATTAACAACATTCACAATACCATATTATCCTTAATTGTTGCTAGAGCTTGATTAATACATTCAGTTTCCCTAGTAGTCCAAAGTAGAGCTAATTGTGTGGTTTCTGAAAGATCGGAGTTGCACTTATTGATCGGATTTGGAAGATTTCCGCTTGTAAGTCTGTTCAATCCACGTGTGATATGGTATACTCCTTCCGTTTTAAATTAATTATTTTTTTATAACATTTTTTTCCGTCTTAAAATAATTGTCACTTTATAATATTAATGTAGCATTATTCCTTTTTTTCCATTGTTATACTCTTTATTTATTAAACTTATCTAACTTAACTACTCCATTAACTAGGATTAGCAAGGATACGTTAGTAAATAATATTAATTTTACCATTAAAATCAACACAATTAATCATTTTCTTAAAAATCGTACATATATCTTAAAAGACTATTATTTTGAAATAGAGTGAGTATTTTAGTTTCGCACTTTTAAAGAACATGTCATAATAAAGTTTAACAATGAGATCCAACACAAAAGAAAGACATAACTTAAAAATCTATTTTGATTTTCTTCACGCAAATGTAATGGTGTCTAAAATTTTAATTTGTCATTGCTTTTAAATCATCAAACTAAAATACAATACAACATCAATTGGACTATTATATACATGTATCAAATAATTAGAGCTACACATCATAAGCTTGAGGTATTTCATTGATAGTGACAATGTGCAACATTTTTTTTTTCTTTCACATTCCACTTAATTAATTAATCTTTTTGTTTTCTGTTTCTTCTATGTCTCTTCTCTTTGGTGGTTCATGATTGTGGCTTAGTTTCTTTGCTTTTTCCATATTCTTCCTCAGTGAAGTGATCTCTTTAATATAGTAGTGTTGCCTATCAATCATCAATCCAAAGAATAGAGAAAATCCTGCCCAATAATCCCATTTCATAAAATCACTGAATATTAAAATTATTTTTTAATAACTTATGTAACAAAAAATAGCACACAATAATTTGTACAACTATTTGAAAAAAAAAAGGCAAAATTAAAGAGTAAGGGCACTGAAAAGTGAAGCATTCAACATTTTGAAATTTCTTTTTGACTTTAAAATTTTGTATTTCTAATGTAAAAGTTTTATTTTTGCTTTTTTAAATATGATCTTTTAAAAATTATCTATCGAATATCAAAATCATTTTTTTATAATATGTACTGCAACAAACAATTCTAAATGGAAAATCTATCATTTTGATCTTTAGAAATGTAATTTTTTTTGGTAATATTTGTCTCTAAATATATCAAAATATATCAAAATTGCAAATACATCAACTTGTGTCTATTTTATTAGTTTGTCAATATATCTTCGAACTGATTAAAAGTAGTCATTTTAATCTTCAAATGTAATTCGTTTGTCAATAATATAGTCTTTAAAATTACCAACTAGAGATGATGTCAAAAAAAAATTACAAACTAGAGATGTATTTTCAATTGTGTGAACATAATTGTAGAGACATTGCATTATGTATACATAACATGAGTCGGGGTCAAACCTCGGACACTCTATTTATCTACCATAAAAGGTGAAATTTCTAGTTACCAAACTACTTAACCAAAAAAAGAGATGTATTTTCAATTTGCGTATATGAAATGACCAATAACAGAGAGTTATATTAATGCAAATATTGAAATTGAAAAAAGGAAATATTTTTTAATTTTAGAGTAATTACCCATAAGAGATGCTTCTAAGAGATGATGTGCCATTAGAACTTCTTCTGTTGGATTAACCATGCCAGCATCCATTGAACGTTTATGAATCTTGATTATAGTGTATATGGTGGAACCAAACACCACAAAAACAGTGGTTGCTACAGTTTTTGTGATTAATGGACCTCTTCCACGTTTCAATAAGTCTAACACTTTCACCATTAATTTTCTTATTGGATTTGCAAAAGATAGTGTTAGAATTACATTCAATTCTAGTGACAAAAGTCCAAATAAAAGTTGTAACATTTTTGTAGGTGCTTTGAATCTTGATTTCTATGGTGAAAATATAACAAGTTAGAATCCAAAACAAACTCTTATTTTGTCTGTTTTTTTGTACCTTGTGTTCTTAGTTACAAGATGCTTGTAGAAACTTAAAAGGTTAGGTAAAGAATTATGTTGTGCTTTCCTTACTAACATCTAAGGAGGTATGGAATAACTTTAATCAATAGCAACCTTTCCAAATAAGTGTGTGATTAAATATTTGAATAAACTTTTACTGAAATTGATTTTTAATAAATTTGATTCGGTAAAGTGCATGTTCAATTTGTTTGTGTGCTTGCGTCACTCGCTAAGCTTCATGATATTGTAGAGTCATACCGTTGGAAAACATGAGCCGTTGAAAACATTAATTTCCAAACACACCAAGTGTCTGTTTGAAAATCATTGTTTCCACGGTTGCATAACATCCACGGTCATGCTATATAGGAACGTGAGAAAAGAAAAGACAACGTTGAACCAAACATAGTATAAAATTTTATGTGACATTTCCAAACACACCTAAAAGCTATTTTTATCACTACTTGGCAGAGGTTTTTTTGCAACAAAATGAATTCTGATACAAAGCAATCAAATCTAACAAAATTGGAATATGATCGTAGGAAAATCATATTTACATTCTGGATCATTCATTGCATAACAAACAAGTCCTAAATGAGAGGTATAAAGAAGGAACAAACTTTTTATTCATATTTGTTTGCTTAAATCAGATACAAATTTGGGAGAAATACTACACATTGTTAAATGTATTTCTGTTATGAACAAGAATTAGTTATTCACTAATGGTGGAAAATATTCTAAAAGAGAGTAAAAATTACACTAACAACTCTAAAAACTAACTTCATTCATTTGCTTCCCTTAATTGCATTTTTTATGCCGTTATTTATAGAATTAATATCCTAACAAACTAATGATGAGTCATCAAATAAAATCAATCTAATTTCTTCTAGAAAGCATGATCGTCATCTTAATCTTAATCTTAATCTTAATCTTAATCTTAATCTTATCTTAATCTTAATCTTATCTTAATCTTATCTTAATCTTATCTTAATCTTAATCTTATCTTAATCTTAATCTTAATCTTAATCTTAATCTTAATCTTAATCTTAATCTTAATCTTAATCTTAATCTTAATCTTAATCTTAATCTTAATCTTATCTTAATCTTAATCTTAATCTTATCTTAATCTTATCTTAATCTTATCTTAATCTTAATCTTAATCTTAATCTTAATCTTAATCTTATCTTAATCTTATCTTATCTTATCTTAATCTTAATCTTAATCTTAATCTTAATCTTAATCTTAATCTTAATCTTAATCTTATCTTAATCTTAATCTTAATCTTATCTTAATCTTATCTTAATCTTATCTTAATCTTAATCTTATCTTAATCTTAATCTTAATCTTAATCTTAATCTTATCTTAATCTTATCTTATCTTATCTTAATCTTAATCTTAATCTTAATCTTAATCTTAATCTTAATCTTAATCTTATCTTAATCTTATCTTAATCTTAATCTTATCTTAATCTTATCTTAATCTTATCTTAATCTTATCTTAATAATATACAAATGCAAACCAAGCTTAAGAAAACTTTTCATACATGTCATCTCTTAACCACCATCTTGCCAAATCATCAAACAAAATTCAAAATCTTTAGCCAAATTTTTAAATTTTTTAAATTACTATTCAATTTTTAACCTCACTAAAAAACAAGAACATGTCATTATTATTCAATTTTTTAAATTACTTGACAATGAAGTTTTTTCAAATATTTGAATTTTCCCTCTTTTTTTGTTCAAAATAAGGTAAGATTAGCAAAAGGACAAAATAATTGCTTAAGTCAAGCCCATAAACATGAGCCCATGTTCTCCTTTGCTGTAAAAAGCCTATTATTTAGGAAGAAAAAAAAAATTAAAAAACCTAACCCACCCTTTTCTTTGTGACATCGCTTTCTGGTTATGAATGGTAGAAGACAAACAACTGGCTTTCTTCATACTCCTCAACCAAATACTCCATCTTTCAAATTTCCTAATTTCAAAAATCTATCTCTCTCTCTCTTTCTCTCCCTCTGCGTTTTCTTCTCTTCTCTCCCTCAAAACCAAGTCGATCCTTCCTCTATGTTCTACATCATTAATCACTTCTTCAGGTAAAAATTAAATGTCAAATTATTAGGTTTAGTTTTTTGTTTCTTTTGTTGTTTTTGCAATTTGTTAATCACATGTGTTTGTTTTGTTGACTAATTGTAGAATTAGTTCAATTTCATGGGTTTCTGCAAATATAACAATCAAAACTTGAAATAGGTATGAATTTTGAGTGTCAAGGTAAATTGGTTATATGTATGCAGTTGTTGACCATTCAAACGTATATTATGGAAGAGCAGTGAATTAGCTTTTAGTTGTTTAATGGAGGTAATTTAAGTCTATTAGCTTTTAGCGTTTTGTTATTATAACTTCTTTTTTACTTGATTTCAAATTAGCAGGTAATTTAAAATATCCCATCAATTGGTTGTAACAAATTAGCAGGTAACAAATTTCATGGCCAAGGGTGGATTTGATAATTTTTTGCCATTGTATATTTTTTCCCTCAATTTTCAGATTCTGACATGAATTATTAGGTTTAAAAGTAGATTGTTATATGCATATCTAATAAGTTTCTGGCTAATATTAATAGATTACTTATGTTTATCTTTCTTTTCCTTGCTTCTTTTAAGTTAACTTGTGTTCTTGGATTGGTTATCTTTTCCTTGCAGGTGAGTTAGTTGGCATGCTAATTGCAAAGATGTTCACGCACTAAGCTATAAAAGTAAGAGTAGTTTTAATTAAATATCTTTCTCATTGCAATGATGTTGTGTTCATAGCACTGTTTGCTCATTGCAATTTTTTTTACATGCATGTATAGTTCATGCACTCAATTACAAATCCTATTTTATGTGAGTGATATATAGATCAATTCTTCATGATTATATGATTGCTGATATGGTTTATGTTTTACCAACCTCGCTTATGTTGTTTGCCTCAAACAATTTGTAATGCATGAATCAATGCTCAACAACACAAAAGATTAATAAAGATTTTGAAAACCAGGAAATCATTCATATGCTAGCTTATGTTGTTTACTTGGATCTTTACATTGGTTGTGGAATTAATAGCAGGCCAAAACATCTTGAAGACTATCTTTTGAGCTTTGAGAAATAGTGTAGAGGAAATTCATTAATAGAAAATACTATATTCATAAGATATAAGATAATTTTAAACTTTGATTTTGTCTTATCATAAAGTTCTTATAAGATAGCATTGTAAATGTTTTTGGACTTTCTTTAACAAGTTAAAGGATCACGAAACTGTTTAAATGTTCTGTTTTAATGTTCTATTTTTATGTATGGTTTGTTTACTAATGTTAAAGTGCTCTTATGTATTGTTTGATTTAATTATAATCAATTTAGTTGTCGATGGATCATTTTTTTGTCCAGATTTGGGAACACAAATTAGTTGTTGTCGATGACTAAGTTTGATGTTGCAGTTAATACTGGAACCAATGCTCAACAGAATGATGGCAGCCATATTTCCACACTAAATCAAAACAAGACTCCAGCTAAAAGAACTTCTCGAAGTGACACTTGGTTCTCTTTAAATTTATATATTTATTATTTAAGATTTTGTATGTTGAAAGTTTTTATATGAACACTTTGTAAGATTGCAATTGGACAAGTTTCAAGATTCTATTTACAAGCAAATTATCCGCTCCTTCAAAACATGGGAGGCTCGCCAAAAGCATGTTTGCGATAGTTTATTTTGATATATATTGTAAAATAGTGAGTTAGACAGCAAATACTATGACAAAGTTTTATTTGTTTCTTTATTTTTCTATTAGCGTATTGATAATTAATTTTTTTCCTATAATATTAATAATTAATATTTGTATTCACAAAGAAGTTGTTCATATTAATATAAAACAAAAATATTTTAAAAAATGTTTTCACCCCGTGCATTGCACGGGTAGTCTAACTAGTAAACTCATAGTCATTAAATTAGTAAGCATATTCTATTCTTATAGGCCTATATTGATTCGTTACAATTTCACCAGTAGAAATATTACTATAGTTTACTAATATAATAAAGTAAAACATAGTTTAAATTAGGCAGCAAACTAAGCATAAGTTGTAAGACATGAACTCCTTTGAGTTATCAAAATAGAACATAATTTCATGTACATAGAAGTGCACCATGTTTACATACAAAAAAAGCACTAGTACATAGATATCGAAGAATAAAAACTTGTTAGGACCATTCAAAAAAGTAGTCACAAATCTTACCCCCATGTTCCAATCCTTCTCCAATCATGCATTTAGTTTTTGTCTTGTCCAAAAAACACAAAAGATAAGCTTCTACATGTAATAGTAATTATCAAATACTTATAGGGTTAGAAGAAGTCCCCAAAATGGTGCATCTATAATCTTCAACATCCAAAGGGTCATAATAACTTCCTACACCAAGTTTTTGTTTCCCTTTTCCATTCATGAGCATTACTTCACAATCTCCAACATCATTGTTGAATCCACAATTCAAAGATTCTTCATTCTTCTTCAATCTTTTACCCTCTTCAACAACTAAATCTTCACCTACAAATGCAATACTACTATTACTTTCCACTTCATTATTATCCTTGCTAATTTCTTCATTGCTTGATGATTTTCTCTTTGAATTTGAACCACTTTCAATAAAAGCAATAGATGCATGATTTTCATCTTCACAATATTGCTGTGCAATCATCACTACATCTCCCAAATCAAAATCATCCACATTTTTTCCTTGAATCACCTTTGATTTCTTCCACCAATTGTGATATTCCAATGACACACTAGGCTTGTAACATCTTGAAGGAACATAAAAGCTAAAGTTTTCATTGTAACATGGACTAATAACAGTGAACTCATTAGGTGGAACATCTTGATCCATTCCAAATTGCATTGCTACCCTATAAGGTGTTAGTTTTCGGTTTACAAAATCGAAATCTGAAAAAAGAATCAACTGAGGAGATTATTGGCGGAGTCGCGGATCAGTACGCTTTCTTTAAGACGTTTCACGGCACTACCCAAATTGTGCAAGGTAGACAATCAACCGTGAAGTCCCCAGGATAAAACTGCCAATTCAAATCAATACCGTAAGCTACTGCACTGTAGTTTACGGGCAGAATAACACATTCGATGGTTTCAACAAAAACCAGTCAATATCGATAAGTGATTATCGATTCTCTGAAACAATATATATCGATAAGTGATTATCGATTCTCTAAAACAATCAAAAAGGCAAAAACCAGATTTTAGGGTGAAAAGGATTTCAACGGCGAGCAAGAAGAAGAGAAATTCTTATTTTACTCTTTTTCAGAAACAGTGTATTTGTAGAAGCAAAGAAGACAAAGCAATAAGTGGTAATCAAGTGATAGACAAAGAATTAATCACAATTAAGTGACATTATCACTTGTCCGTTACAAAATTAGTGGGAGAATGTGGTTAGAGTTGAGTCAGCATGAATCCAATGCAGACCCCGAAAATGACACAAAACAACATAACTTCCACCAGAGCAAGTTGCTTGTAAATTCGTAGCAGTATCAATTTACACTAAACTTCCACTGGTGTGAGTTGCCTTAAAAACTGTTCATTTTTCTTTCTAATGTGGGACTCAATCCCACTTTTTTCAATTCACACTACAATGTGATCTTTTCATTTCTAACCATTATGAACATCACATTGTTCATTTTCTCAACATAAGGCATATACTTCTCAGCACAATCCAAACCAACAATCTCATCAGCACACAAACACACTCCAAAACACTTCAATTCCTCTACTAAATCACAATTTGAAGTTGAACCATCAACTACAAATTGTTCATTTTCTTTGTAATGTGACACAAAGCACCAATTTTTCAAATCAACAACATAAGGACGCCAACGAAAATTTTCTTCTGATTCCAACTTAGACATAATGAATTCAAAACTAGCATGCTCAGATTCAGAGTTTAATTTATGCCACCTTGCATTTAAAATAAGTGTTTCAGATATAACGTTTGAACGTTTCTATAAAGATTGTGCATAAGCAAAGGTGACGCATGCTTGAACCTTAGCATAGCGAGTAAGAGCCTGATTTAACAAGAGTGACGCTTGCTTGAACTCTATCTCAGATTTTTCTCAAACCCGCACACAACCTTTTCCTAAGGTGTTTTCTACAGCCCGTGCTTTAATGGCCCTGCACGTCAATCCCGGTTTCATGAATGCTCTAGCAGTCCGCCTCAAGACTCCATAGGAACCGGCCTCAGTTCCACATTCATATAGGTGAGTCTATCTAGAGTACCTCTGAAGCCCGGTACTCTTCTGACATAGAGAATAGATCTCATTAAGAGTTTCTATTACCTCAACCTATTCACTTCAGGTTCATGCATCTTGTGATTGCATGTTCATTCCCTATTACTTACGACTTGTTGTTTACCCATTGAAACCTAATTCTTGGGATCTCCAGTCTTTTAGGTTGGGTTACCATCATAAGTAATTCTATGTAGGCATTAGTCCCATCTTAACAGATGTATTGTAGACTTTCTCTCTAGCTAGTCCTTTCGTCAAAGGATCGGCTATATTATGTTCTGAGCGTACATGATCCACTCTAACAGCACCTTTTGTGAGCAAGTCTCTCACAGTGTTGTGCTTCCTTCTTATTTGACGTCTTTTACCGTTGTAGTAACGATTCTCAATTTTAGCGATAGCCGCGGTACTATCGCAGTGGATCAATACAGCTGGCATTGGTTTTTCCCATAAAGGAATCTCAGATAGCAAGCATCTCAGCCAACTTGCTTCTTCACTAGCTGTTGCTAGTGCTATCATCTCAGACTCCGGCTATATTAAATATATAGCCACTAGTTGCTTTGGAATCATCTGATAATGTATTCCAATCAGCATCACTGTACCCTTCAAGTACTGCAGAAAATTTCTGATAATGTATTCCAAGGTTCATGGTCTTTTTAAGATATCCCATGACTCTATTTATAGCCTGCCAGTGCTCATTACCAGGTCTGCTGGTAAACCGACACAACTGTCCCACAGCATATGCGATGTCGGGTCTTGTGCAGTCAGTGACATATCTAAGACTGCCTATGATGCTCGCATACTCAGACTGTCTAACACTGTCACTAGTGTTCTTAAATAATTTTACACTTGCATCACACGGAGTGTGTGAAGTTCTACAGTCAGAGTATTCATATTTCTTTAGGATCTTTTCCACATAGTGGGATTGGTCTAAGGATATTCCTTTCTCAGACCGAGTGATTTTGATTCCCAGAATCACACTCGCTTCTCCAAGGTCTTTCATATCAAAGTTGTTGCACAACAATGATTTCACATCATTTACTGCGTCGATGTTTGATCCAAAGATGAGCATGTCGTCTACATATAGACATATTATAGTGCAAATGTTATTATCTAACTTGTAATAAATGCATTTGTCACTTTCATTCAACTTGTATCCGTTTGATATCATTAAGTTATCAAACTTCTCATGCCATTGCTTTGGAGCTTGTTTAAGACCATAAAGTGATTTTTCTAACTTACAGACCTTAGTTTCTTGCCCATGTACCACAAACCCTTCAGGTTGTTCCATATAGATTTCTTCTTCTAAGTCACCATTTAAAAAAGCAGTTTTAACATCCATTTGGTGTACTACCAAGTTATAAATTGCAGCTATTGAAATAAGTACTCGAATGGATGTTATTCTAGTGACGGGAAAAAAAGTGTCGAAGAAATCTATATTTTCTCTTTGCCTGAAACCTTTGGCTACAAGGCGAGCCTTGTATTTATCAACAGTACCATCAGGTTTTAGTTTCTTTTTCAAAATCCATTTACAACCAATTGGTTTGCAGCCAGGCGGCAAGTCTACTAAGTGCCATGTTTTGTTAGATTCTAGAGAATCCATCTCATCATTAATAGCCTCTTGCCAAAGATCTGCATCCATCGATGACAAGGCTTCTTGAAGATTCGCAGGATCTTCATCTAATATAAAGGCAGCAAACTCTGGCCCAAAGTCTTTAGCAACTCTTACTCGTTTACTCCTTCGGAGTTCTGGTTCTACTTGATCATTGCTATTCGTATTTGGTATCACAGGAATGTGACTCTGTTCAGAAGTATTACTTGTTCCAGCGCCCCCACTATTTCTCAATTTAAAAGGAAATTTATTTTCATGAAAATCTGCATCAACAGATTCTATGATCACTTTCGCATTTAGGTCGTAAAACCGATATGCCTTACTGTTTGCTGCATACCCAATGAATACACATTCATAGGCTCTACTAGCGAGTTTAACTCGCTTCGGGTCCGGTATACGAACATAAGCTAGACATCCCCAAGTTCTTAAATAAGACAAGTTTGGTTGCCTTTTCTTTAATGTCTCATACGGAGAGATCATTTCTTTGGATTTGGGAACTCTATTCAAAACAAAGCAAACAGTCAAAATAATTTCCCCCCACCAATGGGTAGCAGCGCCAGAGTTCAACATAATAGCAACGACAAGTTCAGTAAGAGTTCTATTCTTTCTTTCTGCCTTACCATTCATTTCAGGAGAATATGGAGCAGTCGTTTCATGTATAATTCCATGTTGTTTATAAAAATCATTAAATAAACTAGAATTATACTCTGTTCCTCTATCACTACGAAATCTCTTGATTTTCTTATTGAATTGATTTTCAATTTTAGCAACAAAGACTTTAAATATATCAAAAGCATCACTTTTACTTTTCAATAGATATACAAAAGTATAGTCAGAACAATCGTCAATAAAAGTGATAAAATATCGTTTGTTATTTCTTGTCAATGTTCCATCTAGTTCACATATATCAGAATGTATAAGGTCCATTGGTTCTGATTCCCTTATTACTGATTTATGTGAACTTTTCTTTATCTTTGCTTGACTACAAAATTCACATTTTTCTACTTCATTAAAATTCAGTTTAGGAATTAATCCTAAGTTACTCAAATGGGAAATGGAACGAGTACTAACATGACAAAGTCTAGAATGCCAAATATTAAAATCACACAACGAGTAAACAGAAGTAGAAATATTATTCAAATTGAAATTGACATCAACATTAAGCTTAAACATGCCATCAGTGGCGTACCCCTTCCCAATAAAAATACCATTCTTAGTGATGGTGTACAAATCAGCCCCAATAGCTTGACTAAACCCAGCCTTATTCAAAAGGATATCAGAAACAAGATTCTTTTTCATCTCAGGAACATGCAAGACCTCTTTCAGAGTAAGAGTCTTTCCGGAGGTGAAATTCAGCACAACTTCTCCAACACCAGCAACATCAGAAGTGTGGGCATTGCCCATCTGCACTTTCTTATTCTCAGCATTTGTGTATGTTTTAAACATAGCACGATCATAACAGACATGGCGAGTGGCGCCAGTGTCTATCCACCATCCCTCAGTAACACGGACCATGTTAATTTCGGTGATCATAGCGGCATAGCCTTCATCAGTAACATTCACCTGAGCATTCAAATGAGCAGGTTTAGGCCTTTTTACGCCTCTACATCTTTTTGCCATATGACCCGGTTTCCAGCAATTGAAACAAAGGAATTCACCGGTATCATTTCTAGGAGGAGGTGGAGGCTGTTGTTGCCTTGCAGCAGGGGCCCTAGAAGGGTTCCCAGTCATAATTCGGTTTTGATTACGGTTCTGATTCTGATTTTTGAAAGGTTTGCCCGTAGGCTTCAGACCCGCACCGAATTTCTTATTTTTGTTGTTGGAGACAACCATAACCTTCTCGGTTTCTTTCTGATCCTGTTTCCGTGATTCCTCTTCTATACGAAGACGGGTAATCAAGCTCTCTATGGAAAACTCTTTAGTTTTATGTTGCAGCCTGGTTTTAAAATCTTTCCATAGAGGGGGCAGCTTGTCTATCATCACAGCAATCATAAATTGTTCAGGTAAAGGCGTACCTTCAGTAATTATCTCATGAGCAATTTTCTGGAGTTCATGAGATTGCACCTCCACTGATTTTTCATCAACCATTTTGTAGTTCTGATAGCGACTCACCGCATACTTTTTCACACCAGCCTCTTCAGTATCATATTTCTTTGACAAAGCTTCCCAGACATCACGAGCAGTACTGTATGTTCTGTAGTAATCATACAGGTCATCTTGGAGTCCATTAATGATATAGTTTTTGCAAACATAATCATTATGAATCCAATTCTGTTGATCGATTTGAATTTGCAGATTTCTGGTTTTAATCTGTTCTGCTGTCTCTTTTTCTTTAGCCTGATCAGCAGTAACAGATTTCTCAGTAGCATCATTAGTAACCGATTCCTTTGTTCCTGAGGCCGAAGCAGAGTCATCAGCGGCAGGAACAACAGGCATAGGATCATTCAAAACGAAGGCACATTTTTTCAAAGTCAGGAAGAAAAACATTTTCTGTTGCCAACGTTTAAAATGAGATCCTTCAAATTTGAACGGTTTCTCAGTCGCACCAACAGCGGAAGTACCAATAGCCTCTTCATTTGTCATGTTTGAAACGTCTTAAAATTGTTAGTTTTCGGTTTACAAAATCGAAATCTGAAAAAAGAATCAACTGAGGAGATTATTGGCGGAGTCGCGGATCAGTACACTTTCTTTAAGACGTTTCACGACACTACCCAAATTGTGCAAGGTAGACAATCAACCGTGAAGTCCCCAGGATAAAACTGCCAATTCAAATCAATACTGTAAGCTACTGCACTGTAGTTTACGGGCAGAATAACACCTTCGATGGTTTCAACAAAAACCAGTCAATATCGATAAGTGATTATCGATTCTCTGAAACAATCAAAAAGGCAAAAACTAGATTTTAAGGTGAAAAGGATTTCGACGGCGAGCAAGAAGAAGAGAAATTCTTATTTTACTCTTTTTCAGAAACAGTGTATTTGTAGAAGCAAAGAAGACAAAGCAATAAGTGGTAATCAAGTGATAGACAAAGAATTAATCACAATTAAGTGACATTATTACTTGTCCGTTACAAAATTAGTGGGAGAATGTGGTTAGAGTTGAGTCAGCATGAATCCAATGCAGACCCCGAAAATGACACAAAACAACATAACTTCCACCAGAGCAAGTTGCTTGTAAATTCGTAGCAGTATCAATTTACACTAAACTTCCACTGGTGTGAGTTGCCTTAAAAACTGTTCATTTTTCTTTCCAATGTGGGACTCAATCCCACTTTTTTCAATTCACACTACAATGTGATCTTTTCATTTCTAACCATTATGAACATCACATTGTTCATTTTCTCAACATAAGGCATATACTTCTCAGCACAATCCAAACCAACAATCTCATCAGCACACAAACACACTCCAAAACACTTCAATTCCTCTACTAAATCACAATTTGAAGTTGAACCATCAACTACAAATTGTTCATTTTCTTTGTAATGTGACACAAAGCACCAATTTTTCAAATCAACAACATAAGGACGCCAACGAAAATTTTCTTCTGATTCCAACTTAGACATAATGAATTCAAAACTAGCATGCTCAGATTCAGAGTTTAATTTATGCCACCTTGCACCTCTAGGTTCACCATTTTTCAGTTCATTAGGGTATTTTGGTCCAAGAATTGGAAACCTTTCAAATAACCATTGTTGCACAAGTTGAAATAAACCATTAACTTTCAAATCCAAATCCTTCACAGAAGAAGAAACTATTTTTTCTTTAAGCAAACTCAAATTATGATAAATGCTAGCAAGAACAGACGGCGCAAGCGCCATTCTTTTACCTTGTGACAAATGAATAGCAATCGGAAAAACACGTGGATCGATAACATAATCAGAACATGAAGGAAAAACAAACCTTGATAACCATAAACAAAGAAAACCCACATGGTCAAAATCAAAAAGTTCACATTTTTCTTCTTCTAAACCCTCTTTGAAAAACTTTAACCAACTATTATGATCTGCTTTTTTCGATTTCCCTTTCGAAACTCTCCTTCAAATTTCGATCAATTTAGCTTCTATTAAAAGCAAATCAGAAGAAAGAGGAAGCTTTACCGATTCTCCAAGAACTGAAAATCCACCAAGAATCATGACATCTTCGAGTGTAATAGTAGCTTCACCCCAAGGAAAAACAAAAGTATTGGTTTTTGGAGACCAATGTTGTACTAAAGCAAGAATCAAAGATGGGTTGCGAGGAAAATGATAAAGAGAACATAAAAGAGCATCACATATACCTGTTTGGTTCCATTTGAAAGCTTGTTCTGCTGTTAATGTTTCAACCCAATCACCCCATTTAGTTTGAGGATTTTTCCACCCTTTGAAGTGAATCTTAGGATGATGGTGTTTGATTTGAGACACTGTTTGAGAATGATACAATGATGTTGGAGTGTTTTTGGAACATGGTTTGAGGAAGTTAGCTTGTGTTGAAACTAGTTTCTCTGAGTTTGGAGAAATCAATGTTGCAATACGAGAATCGTATATGAAGAAACTGTTTGGTTTTTTTGTTGACATTTTTGGTCGGATGAATGAAGGAAAAGAGAGAAACGGTCACGTCGCAAATACAGAGAACGTGTGTGTGTGTGAAATAGGCGGGAGATATGAAATGAAAAGTGTTTACTTTATTCACCACACGTGTGCAATGACATGGTACAAAAGAGGCTTAACAATTAAGCATTGTGAGAGTGGATTATCAATTGCGTCATTTGTCGTTGATCAAATTGTATCGTTCTTATCGTTGTTCTTTAATAAAGTGTGAGAACGATATGTTGGTCAACAAGAGACTATTGGGCCATGATGATATTAAAAAGGACATGATTGGTCAAACAAAATCTCGTGAGTCCGAGTTGCTTTAAAAATGACAAAACAAATGGAGCTTTTCTAATCGTTATAAGTTCCAAAATTGACTTTATACCAGTAAATATTTCTATTGTTATTATATTTTTGTATATTGAGAACTTTCCAAAAATGCAGTTGAGTTAGATTGCATTCTCCGGTCCTCCAACAAAGAAGGGTTCCATGCACATCCTTATCCCCTATCTAAATATGCAGCTGAATTGACAATTGGATGGATAATATATCCATAAAATCCAGTCAGAAGTGGAGCTTAATTACCCTTAATAACAGAACTAAAATGTCACGTTTGATCAAGAACAAACAGGGAGTCAATGAAGATTGGAAAATGAGCATGCACACAGAATTTAAATAAATTTAATAGCAGAATAGGGTCGTAAATTTGGTTCCATGTCTTAGACTTGTGTTACAATAACCTCTTAAGTCCTATCCGATTATGGGAGTGTTTTTTTTGGAAATTTTTGTTGTGAAAAAATATTGTAGTAAAAAGTACAATGAAATTAATTCGCATTATTACTTCACGGAAAATCCCATGATATGCTTCGTAGTACTTCATACAATTTATGAGCCAAAAACTGTGAGCCTCTAGTTTGAGAGGGATAAGTGAAAAGGGAAGTACAAGCATGCTGAGTGTATGTCAAATAAATTGAGATTTGATCCTAAAAAGCTTGCTCAATAAATATTGTAAACCACGCCGCAAATTCAAGACCCAAACAAAGGGGCATCCATTATGGTATTAGAATTCTAAGAGGTTTAATTTACTTCATTGATTTTGAGATTCACTTTATATGTCCAGCAGAAGCCTGCGAGGGTCCTCCACAATATCTTTGATGCGTCTCAAAAAGTGTACTGCCTCTCTTCCATCAATGATTCTATGGTCATATGTTAGAGCAACATACATCAATGGCCTTGGAACAACAACTCCTCCAACAACCGCTGGACGGGTCACTATGGAATGCATACCCAAGATAGCCGACTGTCAAAAACAAGAGCTGCATGAGATTTCTTTCACACAAAATTGCGAAAAAATTGCTAACAATTATTTGGCATTATTAAAAAGAAAAGGAAAGCAATGCAATTTTCGAAATCTTACTATTGACAGGTAAAAGAGCAGAACATTGGTTAGGCCAATGACATATCACATATAATCAGTGATTAAGTATTACCATAATTCCAAAAATGTTTTATAAAATAAACGAAAAACTATAATCAGTGCTGTCTTAGCAGAACTTGCAAACCTGAGGGGGGTTGATAATAGGTGTACTCAAAAGACTGCCATAAACACCACCATTTGATATTGTAAGAGTGCCTCCAGCCATCTCATCAATTGATAAAGTTCCAGCATTAGCCTTCTTTGCAAAAGTGTTGATCTGTTTTTCAATATCCGCGAAGTTCATTGTATCAGCATTGCGGATAACAGGCACAACAAGTCCCTGGGAATGCAAGCAAAAAATGGAAATCAGCAAACATATACTTAACTAGCTTCTTTAATCCAACCATTTAAATTTTGTGTATAATATCACATATGGTTAGGTTTCATCAAAAGTACTAAACACTAATATAAGACAACAGTAAATAAGGGCAGGTTGAGGTGATTGAAGAAAACCTTTGGAGTTCCAACAGCTATGCTGATATCGATGTAATCTCTGTGTATAATATCATTCCCATCAATGACTGCATTTACAATCGGATGATATTGAAGAGCACTTACAGAAGCCTAACATTGAGACCAAAGTAAGTAAGTAGAGGGAAAAAATGATAAAGCGAAAGAAATATCATTTACTACATTCATAATTTGAAAGCATACTTTGATAAACCCAGACATAAGTCCCAATTTGACTCCATGCTTTTCAACAAAAGCATCCTTATAATCAGCACGAAGCTTCATCAAATTAGTCCTATTATAAATTGCAGAGGAATCAGAATGATGATGGTTAATCAATATATAAGGCAAATGCGTCAAGTATTGCACCAATAAATGATAATAAACAAATGGAGTCACCCCTTTTCTATCATGCTAATCTACATAAGAAATGGATATCAATATATAGTGTAGTATGTACGACAACGAATATGTCCACAGTTTCCAGTATTCTAATTCAAAGTAAGCATCACCAAATAATGAATAATAGAGAATATATACACAACACATGAAAATCCTTAAATCTCAAAGGCAATATTCAAAGTTATGCCACAATTTGACAATCAATGAAAACTTACATGTCAATTTCATTGATGGTAGTCAGCATAGCATATGTGTTTTGGGAATCCTTCAACCGTTGAGCAATCCGTATCCGAAGCCTTGTCATAGGAACCTTGAAAATGAAGGAATATATTAGAATAAAAATTTGGTAAACATAATTCACTAAGCTATAACAATCACAAAATCACAATGACTCACCCGTCTTTCTCTGTCCTTAGGAGGAAGTTGTGGCTCAGATGGAGAGCTTGGTGGAGCAGGTGCTTTAGGCTTCTCTTTCGTAGTAGTTTCAACTTTAGGAGTTTCAACTTTAGGAGTTTTCTTCTCCTCTGGCTCACTAGCCTTTGGGGTTGGCTTAGGAGCAGGTTTCTCAGGTGCAGACTCAGATGGCGCAACATGAGTTGCATCAGCAGACCTAGAAATGATTGCTATCTTGTTACCTGGCTCAACAGTATCACCTTCATTGGCCAGAAGCTGCACATCATTAAATATATCATATGAACAAAATTTAATTATATAAAAAAAAAAAGAGTAATAATTTTAGGATTCATGGGTTGACTTGTGCGAGTCAAAATGTTCTGAACCTATTAAACAGTACCTTTAGAATCACTCCTGACTCGGGACTTGTAACATCAATTGTCACCTAATACAGCAACAAGGAAAACAATGTTAATGGTTATAAGTTATAATCATCCAAATCTTTCACACAACATTTGAAGTTTGTTTCAACAAAACACCTTATCTGTTTCAATTTGAGCAATTGGTTCATCAACAGTAACCCTGTCACCAGGCCCTGCTCTCATACATCAAAATAAAATAAAAATGGCAGTCAACCATCAATAACAACTAAAAATATCAAGTAATTGTACTGAGTAGGTCAACATACTCTTGAGAAATTTTGCCAGTGTCCCATCCTCGATGGATTCAGCCAATGTAGGGACCACAACATCAACAGTATCTCCTTTATCACAAATAGAAGTGAAATTTGAAAAGATCAGCAAGCAACAGAAAGAAAAAAAACAGAACAAGTAAATTGAACATGATTACCAGAAAAAAGTTACACTAAAAAGATATTAGCATTCATGATAATTTGGTCCTGCGCCCTAGACTCTAGACTATAACTAAAAAAAGAAAAGTACATTTTAGAAACGAAAAAATGCGCAGAGAATAGAGCATAATTTCACAAGTGTAATATGTGTAGTTAAGCAGATTGTTGATATAAATTCATGATCAGATCAATTACAAAACTCCCAAGGTTGATATTCTTCTATACCACACTGGATAGAAATACACTGTATTTTCAAAAAAAAAATACATTCTAAATTCTATTACAATAAAATCAGTTATACAATAACTAAATTTCAGAAATACAATCGTGCAATACTTTATCGTCATAACCATGGATTTAGTGAAAAATTTCTCGTTCAGAAAAGCTAAAATCCATACAATAACCATAATGCGTGTTATCTTTCATGAACAAGACATAGGTAACTTAAATGACAGAAAACTGAGAGTCTTGTTAATATCTCACCACTATCCGAAGAAAATGAACGCTTCCATGTTTGAATCGAAGCCTCTTGATGAAAAATGTCCCTGCACAGCAATAAGGTTATCAGATTCAGAGCACTACCACTGAACGAGAAACAGCAACTACTCTCCATTTTAAATAACATAATATATCATAACTTTTTTCTAACTCTAGATTAAGAGAGCATATTTTTTTAAATTAAATATCTGAAAGCAGTACTTAATTAAAGCCCGTGCCTAATAAGGGGACTACTAACCTTATTGGTTGTGAATTAATCCAGCGTCCTGAAACAGAAAATAGATGGTTACATAAATTGCAAAACTGCATAAATCTTTTAAATTTGTACCAGCTAACGAGTTTTAAATAAAAAAATGCACAAAATTACCAGGTGTTATATGACAGAAATTCCGGATATTACCGCATCCTCCTGAGTTTATTGCAATCTGTTAAACATAATAAAAAATAGTTGTAAGAACCCTCCAAGGAAATGACTAATAAGTTAAACATGTAAAACAATGAAAACACTGACAATGAAAATAAAATGACATAAACCCTCAAGGTAAAAAGCAAAGATAGAGCAACATTAGCAGGTACGCTAACCTTTCGAATAAATATCATGCCAATAAATTGTAGTGTGTAGTCTACACTATAAGCAGTGTGTGATACGAAAATGTTGGCAGTTCATATAAAAACCTTAATATCAATTGCCAAATAGCATGCTTTACTACTTCAATTAAGAAGAAAAAAAAAAAGAAAAAAAAAGGGGAGATCCTAACCCTACCACATTGAAGTTGAACAATTATATACACAAACATCTCACACAAGAGAACTCAAATAAAATTCAAACAACACCAGAGAGAACCAGTTACAAACATAATAAATTTTAATCAATTTCTTTTCAATCCAAAGAAAAACCTAGAAACACAAACAAAGACATTATTTTCAAAATAAGTAATAAAATTAAAATAACTAGATGAAGACTGGCCGGGAGTATTCCATGACCAAAAGTTAATTTATTTATTTTTTGCTAATACAAACTTTAGGTGAGTTGGGTCCTGGGACTCTCCGGGGTCAGGGAAAGCATCAAAGCTCAACGCCCTTGTGGGTATGAGCCAACTCCTTACCAACTAGACCGACCTACGTTAACAAGTTAATATTTTTATATTATCAAATACAATCATTTAAGTTTAGCATGATTAGTGAGTTGCAACTTTAAACACACATTCCAAAAATAACACTCAGGTAATCCAAGATTCTGAACCCTGACTTCTGCATATAAAATGTGATGTCCCTACCAACTGAGTCATGGACATCGTATGCATCATATATTATTACGAACAAAACCAACATCAAAACATTAGGGTATTAAAAAAATACCTCTTTTTCCAGAATAGAAGAAACTCTGGCAGGTCCAGACCTAATTTTCAGCCCTGACTGACCAAGCAACTGAAGTATGTATATGCAACAAAGGTATCAGCTTTCAATAAAAAAACATTCAAAATAGAATTTTCATCGTAAGAAATTAAATAAATAGTGAGAATGAATTCATTCTCACCGAAGATGTGCCTCCAGATGCAACCCTTCGTCTTACAACACCAAACATGATTACTAACTCTAAAATTCAAACCTAATTTGACAGAAAAAGAAAATCATCAACAACAACATTATAAATCAATAATAAATCGATCGATTTCGTTTCAAAACAAAAGCAATAATAATGAATATAAATAAATAAGATTATTGTGATGTGTTGCGGTGGTAAGATTAGAAGAAAAAGAATGAAGAGGTTGATTCACCTGAGATCGAAAGAAAGATAGGGTTTGTTGAATTAGGGGAAGAGGAGATCGCCGTCGATTAGAGAATAATGTTTTGCTTACTTTTCTGTGTAAATGTAATGCGAAGATTGGTATTTGATTTGTCTATTTTTCCTTTCTTTTCGTAATTACAGTATTGGTTTTTTATTTTTGTCGAGATTAGGGTTTCACCGCGTCGAATGTAATTATTATTTTTGATTGAAGGCAGCTATGAGGCAGTCTATTGATGGGACAATTATATTTTTTCTACTTATTTTTTTTACTTATTTTTTATTATTATTTTTAAAAAAATATTTATAAGTTATCCTTCTCAAAAATATACATTATAGTTTGTGGTATTATCTTATGTTAAAATCTTAGTTTTAGTTCTACAATATTCTCTGTCCCAAAATATAAGATCAGTTGACCTTTGCACGTTTGCCAATACATGATTTTAATTGCAAGTATCTTTAATTGTGTATTAATAAAAATTATAGAAATTTGATATTTTGAAAATATGTATCGAAACAAATAAAATAAGATCTTATATGATAATATTTACATTTATATACTCTTAGAAAAATACAGTCAAAACAAAATATATAAATAGTACATTTTGTCAAATTGGGTCTTATAAAATGGGAGGTAATATATTACTACACTAAGTAGTAGTACTAAAACTACTAAGTACTAACATCTTAGTTAACAGAATAATGGTAGTTTGAATTGAATCGGTTTTCAGTTATTTATTTTTTTAGCCGATGATATTTATATCGGTGTGGTTTTAAATATATTTTAGAAATTGAACTAAACTAAATTAGTTGATTTGATTGACCGATTAATGTGAAAGTATACCATATTTGCCCTTTACTAAAATATCCTCCTCCCAAACATTATCCTAGCAAACTATGTGAGCACTTTGAACACAGTGACCCAAAACTATCTTTTTGAAGAGAAGTTTTCCACACTGAACTACTTCAGCTAAGCTTCACCATGACTTGCATCCACCTCCACTCTTCATTGTTTCTCACTCATGCAAAACTCAAACTGCAGCAACATCATATAGGGATGGAGCACACCACAAAACTTCTTTGGGGTGAATCAAGCAAGAATGTTCCACATAGCAAGCACTGTTCTTCAGCAAGTTCATTAAGGACCAAGGCAATTCCACATTTCATTGTTGTTGCTGCTACTTCACCACCCAAACCCGGTGACCCATCTACCTTTCTCCCAGTAAGGTCTGGTTTTTTCTTTCCCTTGTTCGTTATGTCACAGTTCATGAACCATGGTCATAATTTTTATGCTAGGAGATATAACAAGCTGCAAAATTAAGCAAAGTTGTTTTCTGCTCATACTTTTGTTTATATGTTGCAGTGCTCTGCTTTTATCGATATATTTCATAGCAAACTTCGTCGTGCCAGATTTTCTGACCAAGTATTTTGGATTTGACAAGCTAAACGAAGACCAGAAGGTTGATGATGCAGAAGATAAATAGACAAGAACCCTCCTGATATGAAGAAAAAAATTATTGCTAATATGTGAGAATGGTGTTGAGGATGCTATAGAACGATGATTGTGTAGTTGCGTGAACTTGTTTTTGTATCTTTAGTTTACATTAAGATGATGAAAGTCATTTGCGTTGTTTTAAACTTGGTAGCAGTTACAATCTTGTGAAACCAAATTGTTATTGTGTCATTGCTTCCGAGAGGTTGTCTTTGATGGACATAGATTCGAAAGGATAACATCGTAATCAGTGCGCCAACTTAAAATATCAGACAAGTTTATAAAAAATAAAAAAAGAACACAAATAAAATATCACTTAAAAACGATAAATATTCATTTCCTTCAGATTTAAACAAAGAAAAAACACAACATTCTGCTACATAATTTAACAACCAAGTATTGTGAAAAAGAATAAAGAAACTATACAGTTATATGCTTAAAGGGGGAGAGCAGGTATAAACAGGGAGAAGATGAAATTTGTTAAACAAGTGTCCAACCGGTTTCGATAGTAGGTTTCTCCGAAGGAGACGGGCTTCCAGACCTGGGAGGCTTCTTTGAAAATAAAGATGACTTGTTTTCAAAGAAACTTGAGAAAGATTGTCGTGTTGACTTTTCTTCATCGTTTAGTTGATCTTTTGACACAGGCCTTTTCAATACTTTATCTTTGCCGCTGAAGATGAGGCTGAGCCTCTTAAACCGGCCCATTGGTTCATCAGTAACTGTCATTGATTCTTCTGTTTGTTTCATCATCTTCAATGCTTCTTCAGGATTCAGTAACATTGTCTCCACTGTTTCATATACCTAGGCAGGAATGTGAGTTGTGTCCATTAAATTTTAAATTGAATGATTTTACTATTAAATAGTTGTATATTAAAATCAACAACACCCAGTTTCACTATCAATTTACATTGTTCTTATAAACAAAGTCTAATCAGAGGAATAATTTCATGCTATGTAACTTCATATATTAGCCATAGTAAAAAAATACCCACCTGGACAAGTTCATCAACTTTCTCACTCCATTTGGTGCTTTGGCATGTAGCAACTGTGTACTCCTTGCAGTCACAGAACACCTTTGAGAAGTCCTTGTTACTAGACAGCAGAGGTTCAGCAATTGCAAATCCTAACCCAAGCTATACAATCAAGACAAAAGTTTATAATTAGAAAAAGTATAAAAATGGTATAACTGTGGGTGTGTGTAGGATACAATCAATTCACATTAGCTGTCAGATTTTCACGCTTGTGCCGCCTAATAAAAGGTTAAGTCATCCACTCCGATCAATAAATCATGTGATATTGTCTTAGTGATTACATATTTATAATTTCAAATAATTTGAACATCAGTTGGACTTCGGACAGTTATCTAGTCTAATAGTGAATAATTCCATATAAATGATACACTGTTAAAGTAAGGCAGTACTACAGTTTTTCATTTGGCCTGGTGGTGTAGGTTAGGACCTCGGAGTGTGCTTCTCTCTAGGTCTCAAGTTTGAATCCGCCCGATGGCAATTTCTGAGTTGGGTCTGTCTATATAGAGTTTTGCTCTAGCTTCAATTGAACTCCTCGTTAATGGACTGTGTGATTGGTCCTCCGGATTAGCCGGTCCTTAGGCCGGATACCGTGTTTTTTTTTTAAAAACACAGTTTTGATTTGTATGAAATTTTATACTTTGACATAAAGCTATTAAGTGGTGCATATGTAAAAAATGGACACTTGGAAGCACACACATATGTGTCTATGAATGGACGTATCTAGTGATGGGCCATTTTTAATTTAGTGAGAAAAGCTTGGTTATATAACCATGTATGAATATGAAATATATGATTGCTTACAAAAAAAAGTCATGTGACTTAATGTTTTAATCTTAATCGTTCACGGTCGTTCATGGGATTAATGAAGGAAGCAATGCATTGTCAAATAAAATATAATCTTAACAAAAATGAAATTACTGTCAAGAAAGAAACAAACATGAAATTAAGAGTTGAAAGAAATTATAATGAACAATAAATGGATGAAATAAAAGATCTGCCAAGTAACTGTAAAAAAAGAAAAAACTTACTAAAGAGAAAAACAACTGCCCAAAAAGCTCAAAAGGATGGATGTCCTCAAATCCATTGAGGATGCCCTCTCTACAAACGAATGTAAAATGAGATTCAATGGATGGCATTAAGGGAGAATATAAATACAAAACTTGATTATTTACTTACACTGCCAAATCCTCATCGAAGAGAGGTGCCTGCTTAACAGCAGGTACTGGTTTAGATGTTTCCCACAATTCACGCCACAAATTACCTATCATCAACATCTAATGAAACTCAGAACTTTTTCTGATATGAAATCAAAACAACTTAAGTGCTAAACAGTGCCATGTTTCTTACATATTGTCCTATAATAAAACTAAGCAACACCCTAAATTGCCTTATCTGCATATGCTTTACCATCCATGTCATATGATATTCAATTTAGGCATATCTTACATAGATGCCATAAAGATATAGACACATAAGATACAAAGACTGTCAACCCTAGTTTGCCCAAGGCAGTTGTTAATACGAAACTTGAAGATCTAACCCAATATCAATAACTGTCAATGACAATAACTTAGTGCTATAAACTCCTGCTGTAGCAGAGTTCGGGAAAGAGTCGAATCCATTGTTAGTCTATTGTAGGTAACCCTACCTTATATGTGTAAGAGGCTGATTCTACAACCCAATTCAAACTTGTGACCTGCTAGTCACATGACCATAAGCCAACTATTACACCAAGTATCCCCTTTTCAATTATTATTAATTTTATTAATTATAAATTCAATATAAAAAATTACTCAAGTTCTATTGTCAGACATTCTTAACCTAAATCTGAACAGTTTACTGCTAGAGTTCTTCCATCAGCCTGAACTAAAGCATTCCTTCCATATATATTGTAGACTCCAAGATACCTTCCTCACAACTCACCTAACTACGACATCATCGTAGATCAAAGTCTCAATAATCTAAATGATGGTAAAATTTAGTAGAGCAAAAGTTTCTCAAAATTGGTGACCAGAAACACTGAATAAGCTATATTTGCTTCAATCAGAGAAAATCCACAATTGTATCGGATGCTGATGACCCATTAACATTAACATAAAACAACACACACACATGACATTGTGTAGCAGCAGATTTTAAACATCAATATGGGATGAAAAAGATAATTAGCAGACCTTCTTTTTGCATACGCCGACTTAGTTGGCCTCTGGTTGACAATGACTCGCCGCTGTCAAAAACATCACTGTCCTCAATACTAGCTTCATTGTCTGTCCAATCAGGAGGTGAGTGCCATCTTACAAAATCCTCCAAAATACATCCAGGATTCGCAGCCTAAAATATGATGAAAAACAAAACTAACTCAAGACAGAACATTAGGCATATTAAAAATAGTTAGACCTTAGCAGCATTAATAATGGCAAGAAAAGTTCACTTCAAGGAAGAAGAGCCTGACCTTGAAAGCCTGCATATCTGAGAGCAGTTGCGAGCAGCCAGCGCCAACACTGAACAAAAGGTAAGTCAGTAAACAAGAAATGCCTAGTTGATGCTAAACATAAGGTATTACATAATGGATGCACATCCACAGTCAAATGATCCCAGCATTTGCAATATTAGTCATGTGAGAAACAGACACATGATCATCCATGAATTAGAAAACAACATCATGAAAATTTATATAAATTATTTAAAAAATGATCTAAGTAGAGAATGATCATATATTTAAATTCCCAGACATTGGTCCTGGGAGTAATGGATGTAACTTGTAAGTCAACAGGTGGGTTTAGATATTGCCAAACAATTCAAAAGGCGTAATTAATCAAAAACAAGATGAGGTTGATTACTTAGTCGGAAGGTTTGTGACATCGAACAGTGAATGGGGATTGGTATAATGAAAACAGAAAATGGATTTAGAATGTAAGGTAACAAACTGGGTCAAAGATGAATCTCAGTTGGTGTACAGACCTCCCAGTCCGCAGCACAAACTCCTCTGTTTCTCTGATTAAATCTTCTGTAAGCAAAGGTCCTTCCTACATGAAATGGTCACAGATATCTCAAGTATAATAACAGTTGAAATAGAAATTATAGAGAACAATAAATGAATATATCAAACCTGGGTGACAGGAGAGTACACAGGCTCGCCAGTTTCCAACAATGTCAAATCACCAGATGGGCAATTAGCACCAAGTCGAAGAATACGCTCTCCGGAATTTAATCTAGCATATAAAACAGGGCTTGCAGGAGCTCCGTCACCATCATTGGTTGATTCTTTAATGCTTGAACTAGCTTGCATCATCATAGAGTCTAGAGATTCAGTTGCAATGAAACGGAGCCTCTTCCGAGAAATACAACAATTAATTACTTGTAAATGTTGATACAAAAGACATGATTTCAAATCTGGAATCTCATTCTGAGGGACTCCAGGTAAATATCGTTCTTCAGACCAAAATGTTCTCAGCTGCATCAGTAAATACATAAATATATAAATAAATAAAGCATTCTTCTTCAGCCTGTACTAAAGAAGGAAAATTAAGGCGAAGCATTACTGATCAACGTAATGTTCAAGTTACAAATTCTAGACATGAGTAAGAATAGTATTTTCTTTCAAGGACAAGCAGATTTGAAGGAGAAAGAAGTAAGGCAAACAACTTCACAGGATCAAGACTCATAGGATCATGTGATCTAAGATAATGATATTAATTGTCCAAATCATGTGATCTAAGATGACTATATTAATATCATAATGACGGTGCACTCTATTACTATGATCGAAAGTCCTTAAACAAAGAGTTACTTAATAAATATAAAAGAAAGTGCAATCAAAAGCATAAATCAAAACAAGAATCCTAGATTAACAATGTAGTGTCTGTATGATATTGTAACTAAAAGTTATTTTCGAGTTAAACATACTTCAGCAACAATGCTGCACCAGAACAGAGCCATTTTTCGGACGTGCTTGTAGTTTCCAATAGTTTCAGCCAACTTTACAACAAGACTTTCGAGAGGAGCACCATGAATATCTCTTGGCAAAGATGTTATATCATTTTCCTCTGGATCGGAATCAATCTTCCTTCTAAGGAAATCTCCCTCTGCGAATATCTTGCAAATATTACAATGAAAGTGAAAGATCATCACAGGATAATATGTCTGAGGAAAAAGTATAACCATAAAAAAGGTTGTTTGGCGCAAAATTACATCATCACCAAGCCTCCTAAAATGCACATACCTGGATCAAAAAGAGCATTGATCAAAAGCACAACTCTCTCGTCCCTACTAAACTCAGAGGTAAGTTTATCCTCCTTTTCTCGCAACACTAAAGCCTTAACTGCAGAGAGACTTAAGCCTACCCTCTCTCTGGCAGGTGAAGGAATCCCTGATGAAGCTATAAAATCTTTCATGGACTTTGCCTTACTTCCAGCCCTAGTCAAAAAGGTCCAAATATTTTAAGGAAGAGGATAAGATAATTGTATCATTAAGCTGAAAATCATCCAGAACAATATAAACAAGATTCTAATGTTGTTTGATTATACCGATTTGCATTTAATAATTAAGTGGCTAATAGAATAGGAGAATTTCACAACCAGAGAAGTAGAATGTGACAACATAGATTATAAACTTTGAGTGAGTAGTTCATGGTAAGTTGCAGGAAAAAGAATTGCAAACAATTACAACTTACTCAACAGCTATAGCCAATTGCTTCAGCACGGAGGATGCGGGAATGGGATCTTTAGTTGCAGCATTTATGCCTTCTACAGATGGAATTACTTCCGCGGCCTGAATCAAATTTTCACACACGAATCATAAAAGTAACCCATTTGTATAAGCAAACATCAACTGTATCTTTAATTAAGTTATTGGAAAGATGAAATTAACCATTAGATGAGATTATAAACAAGCATACATTACAAATTCACCACAGGGATACCATGCATTCATATCATACATATTAATTTACTCATGGAAGTTGATGACATGACACAAATTGACAGAGACTGTTTCGAAAACAAAAAATGTTCAAAGCCCACATTATCAAACTTAGCTAAAATCATAAAATGCCAGCCTAGTTTAGAGACTTCAATTATAAGCTTAATTCTTGAGTTAAAATGTTTCATATTTTCTTACCTTAGCCTCAAGATCATTCTTCACATTCAAGATATACAAATTTTCATCATAAAATGGAATTGCCATGTTTGCATCCCCAGTTTTATCTGTATCTTCAGCTTCTTTTCTCCCTATCCGAATATTCTTAATCTTATCTTGCCAATCCTGCTTTATCCCGATATGCTTCGGTCTCCACTTTATCTGATACTTCGGTTCACTTCGAAGCTGCAACAAAAAACCCCATTACAAATATCAAATCAAATTTATAAGCAATTAGTATAATCTAAATTTAAATTTCCCTTCTTTTATTAACCTTGAATCAAAACCTAACAAAACAAATTAATACACTTTCATTTCATAATCCAAATCCAAACGCATACATTCACCGCGCTCAATGCGACAATTTGAAATACGAAAATACAAAAAAAAAACAAAATCAAATTACCTTGGATTCGTTCTCGCTGCTTGGAGATTCAATTTCAGAATGTTTCGTCAAGCTATTAGGAGATTGTTTATCTTGATCTTTTTCAACAATTAACAAATTAAGTCAATGCTAATTCCAAAAACGAATATATATCAAAAAAAAAGCACATCCGTTGAAAAGGAAATTGAAAAGAGAGAAAAAATCTATGATGTGGAAAGAAGAGAACGAACCTCGATCTGATTTGAAGTCGAGAAGAACGCGTTCCGCTTTAGCAGCAGCGGAATGAAAGGCTGACCTTGCTTTCGAAACGAAAGTAGGTGATTCCATTTCCTCTGTTTTTTCTTTCAATTTCTCTTTCACTATCTATGAATATGAAGAAGAGCTTAAAACACGGTGAGTAAGTGATTATTTTAACGTGTATGGATAATTCAATTATAGCTTATGATAACTTAATATTTGTAGGGTTGGATAAATTAGATAAGATGAAGAAGAAGGAGTTGACGCTGATGCTGATTATGCTTTCTGCACGGTAGTGGAAGATCACAATTTCAGTGGTCTGTGCGTAAAATATTCCAAAAACGGGAACAAAAATTAACATTATTTAATTAACGATTATAGAAATTAGATTAGGTAGTTAGTTTAGTGGTGATTGATCGCGCTTGACTTAGTAATAACGACTAGGGGTGATCGCGGTGCGGTTTGGTTCGGTTTTGATCAAAAAAGCCAGCCGAACCGCGAGATAAAAATACATGCGGTTCGGTTTGGTTCGGTTGAATTTTAAAAGGTCATCCAAACCAAACCAAACCAAACCAATGCGGTTTGGTGCGGTTCGGTCGCCGCGGTTTATCGAGATATAAAAAACACGAGAATATTATCAACTTATAACAAAATAAACGTAAAAATATTAGTATTTTATTGTTTACTTTTACATTAAATAATATGTATATACAAAAATTGCATATATCCTAAAACTTTTGTATATCTTATAAAAAGAGTTTATTTTTAATAACAATATTATAGTTCTTAATCGTGTAAAATGACATATTTTAACAACCTACTATTTTATAGACTCAATTTTGATTGAGTTTATTAAGTTGAATTGTGTAATAGGTTGATTGTTTATAGTTGATATAGTTAAGTTAAGTATTGCGGTTTGGTTCGGTTTGGTTCGGTTTTATGAAATGAAAACCGCGAACCAAACCAAACCGTGCGGTTTAGTAGAAAAATGATCCGTGCGGTTTTAACTAAATGCGGTTTTTTGCGGTTTCGGTTTGGATTGGTTTAGTTTGCGGTTTTACTTTTGGATTGGTTCGGATATGATCACCCCTAATAACGACTATACTTTAATTCTTTTGCAATTGTGTCTAAGAGAAAAATGAAACTATTTGATAGTAGTACTCGTTTGAAACTAAACTAGTATTCTCTCCGTCCCTTAATATAAGACCTCTTTTGACTAAATTTTACTATTCATCTATCATGTTTTGACTGTATTTTTCTAATAATATATAGATGTAAATATTAACTTTTATGATTTTGTTTGAGTTGTTTAAATGAGTATTTTCAAAATATCAAATTTTTATAATTTTTACTGCTAGATAATTAAAGATATTAGCGATCAAAATTGTACATTAGTGTACGTGCTGTGATTAAAATGAGTCTTATAATTAGGGACGGAAGGAGTATTAAACTGGTGTAAACAAAAAAAAAGTTATTTTACTTAATTTTGTTTGCCAAGTGTATAAAGTCGAAGTGGCCGACCATTTTTATGTTTGTTTCTCTAAATTTACGTTGGACTTTCATTTTTTCACTGAATCCAAAACGGTACAGTATATAGTTGAAAAGAGGAAAAACAAATTTAGAATTTTGGCTCATTATAAATTCACACACAAAATAAAATGACTGGAGATTGAATTTCAGTCATAGACGTTATTCATTATTTTCTCATTATCTTGTCAATTCATATGATATTCTTATGTTTGAGGCCACTACATAAGAATATCATGTGAATTGACAAGGTAAAGAGAATAAGAAGAAAAAAATCAATAACACTTTTATTAGAGTTAGAGATGTCATTTTACAAGTTTAATCTGGGATAATTTTTATGGTTAATGAAATTGTGTATCTATAACTATTTAAAATAATTTTAAATTTTAATTTTTCACAACTTTTGTATGTTTAAACTAAAGAATTTGTTTGTCAAAAAAAAAACTAAAGAATTTGTTTTGGATTCAAATGCACATTGTTTGTTCATAGTTTGTTTTAGTGTGTTATACCTATTTTAAGTGCTTCACCGTAAACAATTGAATTCTTGCAAACATACAAGATTGCAACAAAAATGACTAATATACATGTAAAAAAAAAAGCTTACCCTGCAAGGCGTTTAGTTGTTTCTTCGCCTCTTTTATCTAAGGGGTGATAGAATGGATGAATTTGTATTTGGACGTTAATTGATGGATCAAAATCATCCATTAAAATTCATTGATTTTTTCTTTCTAAATATCTAATCCAATACATCCATAAAATATATGATACATTCAATCCATCCATTATGATATCTTAAATGGATGGATATTCATCTGATCCATCTATTAAACTATAATAATTTTTTAAAAACATTTTTATAAATTGATTAATTAATTTTTAACAAGTATATTTATTAATTTATTATTAAAACAAATTTATTGAACTGTGATTCTCCCTACTAAATTCAGCAACAATCACTACTGAATCAATTAACAATTGGTACAAAAATTATTTTTATTTTGACAAAAGAAATTGATTTTAAATGAAGTGATTTATTAATAAGCTATGATTGGACCTATACAACATGAGTCCATGCTTTTTCGAACTGCAAACGACGCCGTATCGCAGCAGTTAGTTCAGATTTTCCATCGCTTTCAAGTTTCCACCCCAATATAAATACAGAGCTTCTTCATTTCGATTTTTCCCCGCTCAAATTCCGTTACTTTCTCTCTCGCATTTTCATTTCACATTTTCTCGCTCGTTTACTCTCTACCTCAGAAAGAAACAAGATCGCCGAAAATGGAAGACATGGATGATGAAATCGACGACGTTCCTCAGGTCCGTTCCTCACGCATCTTTTTCTTCCAAATTTTCATTTATGTAGAAAATCAGAGAAAAATCCACAAACTAATTAACTCCTTTTTATCATTTATGCTAAATCGTCAAATTTTTCTCAACAATCACACTGCGGATCAACTAGGTTTAAGCTTAAATTTGGCGGAATTGATCACTTCGCTTAATGTGATTAGTGCGTTTTTATACAGAATCTGAAAAAATAAATCGTTAATTTGTAGATAATAACGCTCTTTAATCGTTTAAATTGATGAACCGAAGTTGAAATTGGAATCGATGGTGTTAAAACTTGCTATTACTGATTATGCTTAAATATGAAGCTCCAACACTCCTTTGATTAAGCCTGTCCGGGTGTCGGATATGTGTCCGACACGACACTTACAATTACATCGAATTATTTCACTTTTTCAAAAAATTATCCATTTGTATGTGTTAGTGTAGTGTCCGTGCTTCACAGTCATTAATTCTATCTCCAACTACGTTGCTACACTGACTTTCATAATAATATATTTCAAGTTCAGTGTATGATAAGCAATAATAAGTGACAGTTATTAGTTATCTATGGCGGTAGGTGTGGCCTTATCTTGTGCTTCTGTATTAACAGCTTCTGGAATGTTCAAATTAACGTAAGAACAAATTTGAAATTCATGACGTGATTTCTTTTGTGCGTGAAATTTCTTAACATGTTTATATAAGCTGATAAGTATTCTTAAGGTCTCTGTGAATACAGACTAAACTAATGAGTACAAAATTAAATTGGATTGACGATGAATATTTTATTAACCATCCGTTCTCATGTATAATTTCTTAGAGTTTACGATTAAATAACTCACCAGCTTCCATAATTCTTGTAATCTTTTTACTTAAATTGATAGATTTACTCCACTGCAATCTCATTTCTTAATTGGATTTATTTTTTGTATTATGTAGGTTTACATGGCCTGCATACAAAATGGTCATAGGTAAGCTTCTTTTGATAGCTAAAATATCTGTTGCTAGAAATTGCCAACCAATCTAGAATTAAATTGTTTGTCACTAAAACCAAATCATAGTTTCTTTACATTGGTTGATGAGTTCTCAAATCTTCTTTACAGAATAGGAGTTTCTTATTATGATTCCAGCCTTCGACAACTTAATGTACTTGAAGCTTGGGATGATGGGGACAAAGGTTTTTCAGTTATTGATCTCGGTATTCTTTTCCCTCCTTATTGTTGGTTGATTTGAGTTCAGTTTTAGTTTCTATATTCCTCCTTGGTTCCGTATTCCATCATAGTTGGAGCTTCAATTTAAGAGCATTTACGTGTTGTCATTTCAACTGATTTCATTATTGTGCTTCAAATGCCCCTAATGACTTGCACTTAAATGCTTTTTTTAATTAGTTATGGGTTGTAATGTATGAATGTCTTTTGGCTTAAATGACTAGTGCAGTGAAATATCAAGCAAACCCTCTGGTCATATACACAAGCACTAAATGTGAAGAATCTTTTTTGGCTTCTCTGCAACGAAGTGGTATGGCGCACATCATGTTGTTGAGTTACAAAAGTCTAGCTCTTGGGGGTCAATTTACCAATTGAATTTATGCAGATGAAGTGGCTGAGGCTCCTACAGTGAAGCTTGTGAAAAGTTCAATATTCAGTTATGAGCAAGCGTGGCACAGGTATTGAAACAGATAAAATCTTAAAAGAATATTTTATTCAAGTGTTTGCAGTGCGCTTGTCAATGATATATTGAACTCTTGAATCTTGATAAACATTGTTTTTGTATAGATCTTTCAGGTTCTTTGTTAAAATTTTGTATTGTAATGTGGCATGGTGGTGTGTCTAATCTATATAACATTTAACATATGAATGATTGAAGTTTATCATGCACAAAGACTCACCCACATGCAAAAGTAACTGTTATTTAGGAACTTACCTTCCATCTGAGTCTGCAATTAGTGTTTTTGCTAGTCTTTTCATCTCTCTCTCTCTCTCTGCACATAGTCTACACAAGTGTATAGACTAATCCCTCAAGCCGAGTAGGACCACAATAGGCGGAAAAACTCTCCTTCAAGAGATACAATTTGTCATCTTTTGTACTTGTTCTAATTAACATGCAAAAAAAACTATTTTGATTTGGAATGCGGCTATTGTGTGACATTTTATTTGGTAAGTTTTCAATCTAATCATTCCAATAAAAGGAAAAACAAAAATGATGTGCTGAAATCTTAGCATTCATTTGCTTCTTATTTCTCCTCCTGTCTCTCCTTCTTTTACAGATTAATTTACCTTCGGGTGGCGGGAATGGATGATGGATTAGACGTCAAGGAGAGGATTTACTTTGTGAGTCCGGATCTACCACTACTGCAATATATCATCTTAGTTTCAATATATCATATTAGTAGATTTTCCAAGCATCTTAAGATTGTTACTTATAAATGCAGCTTAGATTAATAATGGAAATATTTGTTCTACGGCTATTTTTTGTGTATTAAGTCTGGTGTGCGAATCATTGTTCCTGTCCTTCCATATTCCAGTGCAATACTCCAACAGATTTAAATACTTTTCTCCTCTTTACTCCATGTTACTATTGCAGTTGAGTTCCATGATGGACATGGGAAGTGAAGTACAAGTTCGTGCTAGTGGTGGCCTTCTTGCAATATTAGAGAACGAAAGGATTGTAGATACTCTTGAGCAAAAAGAATCTGGAAATACATCAATTACAATAGATTCTTTAGCTGAAATTTCACTGTATCCTTACACTTATTTTACTCGGCCCTTAAATGCAATTTATATTTTATTCTTCACTTTGTGCTATTTGAAAGGAAATAATGTAGAGTTCGACCCGTGTCTTTCTTAAAGTGGAGATACAGAAATAACTTTATCAAACTTGATGCCGCAGCTCATGAAGCATTACAAATATTCCAGATAGACAAGCACCCAAGTCACATGGGAATTGGTAGATCAAAAGAAGGGTAATTGCTGAGTCAATCTAATATATTATGCTTTAAAAACAGTAACTATTCTGAGATAATATGTCTTAATTGCAGATTTTCTGTATTTGGAATGATGAATAAGGTTTGTTGGAGTTGTTTAATTAAATTTAGTGAGTGCCAGTTTCATGCAACACATGAATAACTATTTGTCCGGAATGCAGTGTGTCACTCCAATGGGCAGACGTCTTTTGAGGTGAGAAGTAACAACTATTGAACCTGTGAGATTGAATACATATACATCTTAAACATTAAAACTTATAATAATTTTTTATCTTATTCCCATTTCAGACAGTGGTTTTTGAGGCCCATACTTGATCTTGAAGTTCTAAACTACCGTTTAAATTCTGTATCCTTTTATAGTTTACCACATATGGCTTATATTTCTTTACAACTCTTTCAGAATCAAAAGTTTCAGGTTGGAAGAAACGTTTACTTTATTGTACATTTATAGGTGAACTAGCTATTTAGTAAAAAAGAACTGATTTTCTTTGATGGGAAATAGATATCTTTCTTTCGATGCTCAGAAGAACTTGTTGCTTCTTTACGTGAAACCCTGAAATCTGTGAAAGACATTCCCCACTTGCTGAAGGTATAAATTTTTTTCCTGATCCCCCCTCCCCTCAATTTTTTCAAATATGTCGTTGTCCTTCTAGTAGCTCTCTTTTATAGATCCTGTTTTTTAGGTGTCAACTGATTATTCAATAGCAGTATGATGTATCCCCTTAATTTTTATGGTAATTATTGGATATTTAAAAAACCAGTATCACATAAATTGTGTATTATCAATATCTTGTTGAAATGTTTCAAAAAATTAATAAATCAATATCTTGTTGAAACTGATGTTTTAACTATTACATGTTGCTGTATTGATAAATTTTATCCTATGAGCATAGAGTTTCGTTATGTGAAGATAGGCTAGTCCATTTTAGTGTAATTAAGAATATGATGTTTCTCTATTCAGCATAAGTTTATTTCTCTGTATACTTATATGTCCAAATATTTAATTTTCAATCGATCAAGAAATTTGACTCTCCAAGCTCCATATGCACTAGCAATGATTGGGCAGCACTACTGAAGGTAATGTTGTCTTTAAGGCCTATATTTGATTTCCAATTATTGTTTTGTTCTGTTGTTTTGTAAAATGTTCCTTGAGTTAATAAGTTGTGACCCCAATGCCCAATTCCATTAACAGAAAGGCATAAACTTGTAAGCACCTTTGTATCTGGTTGCTGGAACCAAACGTTTGTAGTAATTCCCCCTATCATATTGTTCCTAGTTTCTAATCTGTCTTAGCTTGTAAATTGCAAATAATGATTGAAAAATAACGAAGTCTTGCTGTTGGAAAAATGACACGACACAAGTGTTGCAATCATGAGGTGGTAAATTTGAGCACAGGCATAACCACTGAGAAATGGGGAATGAGTTGAACCAATTATATGATTTGATTGTGATTTTTTGAAGAAAAAAAATGGAAGGAATATCTTTTTCATAGTTTTCCTGGATTATCTGTTATTTTTGTCATGATACGAGTATATTGGGCATTGGTGTTGTTCTTGTATGTAGCAATATAAGTGCGATGCTTCATTAATGAATCCATTTTGACACACAAGTTTGGTATATATGAGAGGATGCTTTTACTCTTAGGATAAACATTATATAATCTCCTGTGAAGTTCAAACACATGAATTTGCCAGTGAATATCACATTTTGGTGCCACAACACTGTTTTCATATTCTTTTTTTTTTAATCTTTTAAGAGCATCAGTGCACTATTGCATGTAAACAAGATATTTGAAGTTGGAATTTCCGAAGGTCTTCATGAAGAATTGAAGTACTTGAACTTGGATATTGTTGAGATGGTATACATCCGTTCTCTTCAAGTGCACTTGTATAGGTTCTAGCTTAAAAAAAAAAATTAATGTGCAATACTACTGCAGGCAAGTTCTTGCATAACAACGGAGCTTGCTTATGTCTATGAGCTGGTATGTTTTATTTGCTTAACTCCTTACCAGAATGAGATGCAAATCTAAATTGTGGTACAATGGTGCTTTAATGATTTGAGGCATCTGATTTTTTTATTTTTTTTACAAAAGCATCTTTAATGTCAACACAATCTAGAGAGTAGAAACTTATTTGATATTTTTTGGGTATGAGTGACATTTGTTGGTTATCCTTCAATTGGATTCCTGTTATAACTAATCATCTTTTACAGATAATTGGGGTTATTGATGTAAATAGAAGTAAAGAGAAGGGTTATACGACAGTGGTGAAAGAAGGTTTCTGTGATGAGGTTAAGCTCCGGTTCCTCATTCTTTTCTTTACCTTTGGATTTCATTATAATGAATTTATGTGAGATGCTTATGCATTTCAAATTGAAAAATTATGTATTATTCAAATTGTTTCGCCAAGCATTTGAGTAGTTGTTCAATTGAGGAATTAGTCCATAGCTGTTGGAGTTTTAATCTAATAAAATTTTCTTCCTTCACTAGGTAAAATTTGTTTTTACTGTGGCTGATATTTTATTTTTGTATTTCTGATAATTTGATTATTCCTAGTTGGATGAGCTAAGGCAAATATACGAGGAACTGCCAGAATTCCTAGAAGAGGTGGCCTTTGATGAAAATTCTAAATTCTAATTCAGTAAAACAAATATGCTGTGCGTGTATTCATCTGTGAAACATTTTTTTGCAGGTTTCATCATTGGAACTTGCACAACTCCCTGATCTATGCAAGGACAAGCTTGTTCCATGTATCGTTTATATACAGCAAATAGGTAGTTCAGACTCTGAATAATTTTTGTATCCAGAAAATTTGTAACGACTGGTTTAACTGCTCTTGCTGAATTATATTTGCTAATAAGCATATATTATTCTTATTTTTGAATGCATTATTTCTTAGGAGACTACTAACTATATTAATGTGTTTTCCTTGCATATCGTTTTTGTTTTCTGTAGGATATTTGATGTGCATTTTTGAAGAAAAACTTGAAGAAGCCACTCTGGAGAAACTAATAGAATGGGAATATACTGTATGTTGGTGTTTTCACTCTGTTTAAGTAATTTATTCTAATCAATGTACTCTATTTTGATGGTAGTCATTTCAAATACAGTTTTGTGATGAAGATGGAGAGACGAAAAGATACTTTTATCGTACGCCAAAGACACGAGAATTAGACAATCTTCTGGGAGATATCTATCATAAAATTCTAGGTGTTTACTTATTTATTTAATATTCCTCTGATGTCTTTTCAGATTTTGCTAGATTTATTGACAGAAATTCAAAAAAACAAGGTGCACCCAGCCAGTCTTTCGTGCTGCAGCTTTAGAAAGTGACCCTAGAAGCTATTTCTTGCTAACAACCTCCACATTGTTTAACAGAAAATTGGGAATTGCATGTGGTCCACTTTGCAACTGCTTAATGGAACTTCCTAGCTTTTAATTAGAGAAATTATTTTTGAATAAAATTTGGACAACTTTTGCAACAATTTTTTAAGTGGTCAACCCAATTGATGTGTGTTTAATAATGATTAGTAGGTTATCAATAGATGCACCAGGTGTTGAAAATCATTAACCATGAATCTAACTCATTAGCTACAATTTTTTCGGATGTGGTTAACCATAATTTTTACGTGTTCAACTACATGTAGATTTTTTTTTGAACAACAACTACATGTAAATTTGAAAACTTGAAAATTATGGTTAATCGAATTCAAATTTGTTGTTATTGAAGTTACATTGATGGTCAATGAGTAGGCTCATTCTGCATGACTATAGTAGGAAAGGTCAAAATGGTAGGGAAGATGTGCAGAGGAGCTCCTCCTTTTTTATTTTGCGGATGTTAGAGTTCTTTTATTATATTATATTATATTATATGCTTTGTTTTCATCTTGTAAGGAGCCTGTTCCATTTATCTTACTCATTTCCCTGTTCTGCAAGTTCTTCTGTTGGTCAGTAACAGTGGAATTACCCTCTCTGGTTGTAAGGAGTTAGCTCCAAACCTTTACTTGGTCTCTGGTGCAAATCTTTACTAATTATTTCTGAATTCTGTCATTTAAGATATGGAGAGGGCGATCACCAGAGACTTATTTTCACATGTATTATTATTCTCATCCCATTTGATGAAGGTTTCAACTTTTGCTGCTGAACTGGATTGGTAAGATCAATTTTTGTCGTTATAATAACACGTGCTTGCCCAGACATTTCATCATTGATGATTTTTTCTCCAGCTTTTTGTCAATGGCGTTGGTTGCTCGACAGAACAATTATGTCAGACCTTTATTGACCGAAGAAAACTTGCTCGATATAAAAAATGGAAGGTTCAAACCATCTGGTTCATAAGAAACCTCTTGATAATGGATAACTATTGAAATCACTAATGATAGAAATTGGTTTTGTTTGTAGGCATGTTTTACAGGAAATGACTGTAGACACATTTATTCCTAACGATTCTAAGATTTTTCATGATGGTAAATAGATGTAGATATAAGTAAATGACAATAGCTAAATTATGTCCAAGAAATCCTTTTTGATAAATTTTACTGTTTAATTCCTGTTCAATTACTCTTTTTATCAGGGAGAGTTAATATCATTACTGGCCCTAACTTTTCTGGGAAGAGTATCTATATAAAACAGGTTGGTCAGTTATTAGTTCTTTATATTCCTAGAATATGTATTCTCTAGGGAATTTATATTTTTTGTTTCAAATAGAAGTGATGTTGAAGAGGCAGGCCATCTTATGTTTAACCTCTATTTCTAATGTTCAAATGTGTTTCAGAAGTGAACTATTGTTATTATTCATCTTATCTGTCAACTCTAAAAGCTACAATGAAGTTTCTGAATATTGAAACAGAAAAGTTCATTGCAGAATGAAGTTACAGACTGTATATAAGTTACAGACAATGATAGATAATAGAATCACAGAAGATTTACTGGTTCCTATATAACAATTTACAAGCCATAAACAAATGAAATAATTTGTTACTGTTTTGCAGGACCACACATCTCTCTGTTGTATCATCAGTGTTATGTATTTTTGTCTATGATATTACACTGATTGGACGCAGTCCTTCAGTTCATTTGGTGGATGTTAGTTGGATGTGTCTATTGGGCATGTCATAGAAGTTTCAGGAGTAAAGATGGCAATTTTCTTTGGACAATTACAATTTATTTTTTTAATTTACAAAACTAAAACATTTTTATTTACTTGAAGTCTTTATGGTGCTTAAATATTGGGTACTTGAAAAGGGGTTTAATTCTAATTATGGATAGGCAGGGATCGGCAAGCTTGTCTGTTTTGCTTATGGATATTGTTTTTTTTCCTGAATTCCTTTAACAAGACATTCAATTCTCTGTTTATGTACATCACTTTAACAAGTTTTTATCTGTCTTGTAGTTGAACATAAAATATATTATGCATTTACTTTTTCGGATAGTTGATCCTTACTACATGATGCTATGGTAAAAAAAATAACCAAGCGTTTTCCAGGTGGCTGTAATTGTTTTCCTGTCCCACATCGGTAGTTTTGTGCCAGCTGATGCAGCAACTGTTGGGCTGACAGATAGGTATGACTTTCTTGAATTCCATGTCTTGTAGTATGAGACAGGAGTTCACCTTTCTATGTTTAATAATTACAATCTTAATCTTTTAAAAAGAAGTTATTACAATCTTAATGTTGACAGTTTTTTGGGGGGATCAAAACTGCAGAATATTTTGTGCAATGGGAAGCAGGCTAATGACTGCAGAACAATCAACATTTATGATTGATCTACATCAAATAGGAATGATGCTGAGGTATGTCAAAAAAAGGCCGATAAAGATAACTCTAATGCATTGAACTAATAGCGATCATGGGCTAATTCTGTATATTCATCTAGTATTTGAACTGCACGGGATGAACTTTTCTTATGCATTACTCTTTTATAACTGTATAATATAGGATGAGGAAAACAAGTATAATAAAGTTGGTAAAGTTTTCATTGTAAATAAAAAGATACAGTGTCTTATATGATTTAGAGGATAATCTAATAGTCAGGGATAAAGAGAAACAAAAAAAATTCAAATCCGTAAAAGGGATTTGGAGGTTATATGTCAAGTTAGTACATGATAGAATTGTAGTGATAGTAAAAGATTTGATTGTTGTTATTGCGGTGAAAACCTATAGGCATGCTAACAAAAAAAGTCAAATCATTAAAGAGATTTAGAGGTCATATGGGAACTTAAGTTATGATAAAAATGTAGTTCTAGTAAATGATTTCGTTATGGTTGTTGCGGTGAAAACCTGCACCTGCAGGCATGCTACTTCACGGTCTCTGTGTCTGGTGGATGAATTTGGTAAAGGTACTCTCACAGAAGGTCAGTTTCTTTAATGTTTATGAAATGTCTACATCATTAATAAGTGTAATATATGTCTTTATTGAAGAAACTAATTCATAGCATACATGTTTTGAGCTGCTTTCAGATGGAATTGGTCTGCTTGCAGGGGCCATAAATCACTTTATCACATGTGATGAACCTCCCAAGGTTTAACACTTATATTCCTGAAATATCTGTTAGCTTTTCTTTCAAATTTGAATATTGATGTATCTTAGAAAGTGCTTCCTCCAAAGGTTTAACACTTACATTCATTTGTTTCACTTTTTGTAAACGAAGAAGCACTTTCTCACGAGAGATTGTAATTGTCGTTTGTTGTATGAATTTTGTAGGTTTTAGTGTGCACTCATCTCATGGATTTATTGCATGGGTGTTCTTTGACCAAGGTTTTGTACTTATTCATTATGGTGGAGTTGGATGTTATAAAACTGTCAATTGAGTGATAAATGATAATTAATATGGTTTCCTTGGACTATTTCAGTCTGAGCAGATTAAGTTCTACACAATGAGTATACTGAGGCCTGAAGACAACTCAACTCATATGGACGAGACTGTATTTTTATATAGGTATCTTTTTGTTGATTCTGCAATGTGGTATGCTATGAATTATATTTACCTTATAAAGGCATCTGATGCCAGTGATTTAATAGAAGGCTATTGGCCTAGTGTACTTTACTTTGATCAGGTAAATTTACGCGCCACCATGTCCCATATAACCTAATAAAATGCAAACTTTTTTTATAGAAGACGGGAAACTGAAAATCAAAATTTATATATTTGAGCATACATTTGTCTCAACATTCCAATCCTATATAGTAATATGTGCACGAGTGATTGTATTCAATTCATTCAATGGCGTCGTCGTGTTTTCTAGATTATTTAAATTAGTATGGAACTAAAATTGTTCTGCATCTGAGAAGATTTCAGCTTTGTTATTAACTTATTTTCATATTGCTGCAGACTTGTACCGGGGCATGTGCATCATAGCTATGGTATGCTTTTGCTTTACTACTACTAGTATTTTATATCAATTGAAATATGGATGGAAATGACATGTGTTGTTTCGGAAATCCTGCAGGGCTGCACTGTGCACTGCTTGCAGGTAATTTACAAGACTATTACTACTGTTTAAAAATGATATCATTGTAAAAAGTCTATACTAAGGTTTTAAGTTTTATTATAACACAACGAGGGGATACGCGGACAGGTTTGTGGAAGTGGAGTCTTTGGTTTTAAGTTTTAAAATTGAGCATGAGATATATTGGTAAAGTCTTTGGTTTTTCTACATATAAGTAATTCCGTTCTGATTCTGAGGATGAGGAATCACTAAATTTATTTAGAAATCTATTGCTAAAGAATGCTTTTATGGGATAAAATATGAGATTTTTTTAACTCTTTTAAATCACAAGAAAAGTTAAAGGCATTTGAAATGCCTTGTCCTATTGTCTTTGTGAGAGATAATGAATGTCAGAAACACTCTCAGTCTTATGCCTGGTTTAATTTGCGGATCACCTTCACGAAGATGCCATTAACAAAGAGGAAAGGAAAGCATTGCTTGATTTTTCAATCACTTGTACGATGTAGTCAGTTTCATTGTGTTTGCGCTAATCGTAATGAAATCAGGCCATTCTATGATTCACTGATAAATATACATGGTTTAAGGGTGCCTTTAGTTTCTGTAGGTGTGGTTACCTGTTGTTTGTTTAAGAATTAATATTTAACCAAGCTGCATTGTACATGCAGGTGTGCCAGATGAAATTATAAAAAGAGCAGCAGTTGTGTTGGATGCTGTTTCAGAAAACAATTGTGTTGAGAGGTTATGCAATGAAAATATCTCTGCCCAAGATGATGAATACAAGGTATCATTTCAGTTTCAAAAGTCAAGTTAAAGATATTGTTACATTTTGGACATCATTTACTCACATAGACATGTTTAATGCAGGATGCTGTGGAGAAATTGTTGAAATTTGATATTGACAATGGCGACTTAAACCTTTTTTTCGAGGAGATATTCTCTAGTTCCTAATGCATCATGACTAAATATTTTGGTTGTAGTTTTCAACAAGGATCTTTATCATATTAATATTAAGCATCACTGTCAGATGAATGCAGATAATAAAAGCCCTTCATATATATCCTGATTGATAATGATATGATTTAACCAATGTGGAACAATGTCCTCCATGTATTACATTTTTTTTCAACGATACCTTTCTTACTGACCATCCTCTTTTAAACTAATACCCTCTCCATGTTGTCTACATTTTTTGTTTGATGTCGCCCAAAAAAAAAAATCATTTTAATCGCTAACTCCTAACTTCATGCTGCTACTAGCTGTCTCATATTAATTGGAGAAGTGTAAGTTGAAGAACCATCGAAAATTCTTTCAACAAAGATACGTGAAGCTGCCTCTGTAGGATGGAATTGGTCCCAGAAAATGTGGTCTTGTCTGTTGGGACAAAGATTTGACACAGGCAGGCAAGGAGCCCTGGCATTTAACTCTCCTAGTCCACAACAAGCACCTTTTACATCCGTAAATCCTGAAATGGATTCATAAACGCATTTTTGTATCAAATTTTCCAAATAGTTATTATTATATAAAACTAATATGTGCGATACTGCGATCAATTTTGGTTTGAAAAAAGTGGCACAATGAAGTGCAACACAAGAGTTCTCAGAAGATCAGTCGTTCTAATACTACTATCGCACAAACACGTTTAACTGTACGGTTATGATATTAGTGTCATACCATACGAAGCTGGACTTTGAATGAGGCTGCTCATGGCAGCATAAGTGTCAAAGTAGGAGTAGATTATGCCTTGATTCTCCGATTGTAATTCTTTCAACATGGATTGAAGGCCTTTGTTGTATTGAACTGACCAGTAATTGGTTTCTAGAACACAGTCTGTTTTGTTCTTGAGCCTAAATACGGGACAGCATCCAAGTGCCCCAACTCCCGCAATCTCAAATTTACGGCCACCATTATCATATAATCTCTGCCAAAATCAAAAATATAAATAGTGTGCTTCCCTGTAAGCATCGATAACTGAATATAATAATGGCATTGTTAATATGGTTCAACTATATATATGTACACCATCTATAAAAGTGCTGATGAAATGGAATAACATTAAAGTTATACTAGCCTATTTCTTACTTGAAATTTCATATTTGATGATAATGAATTCAATAAAGATAATATAATAAGGATTGACTTATATATTTCATATGGTAAATATTGGATGAAGATATACTAGTATATTATATTCATTGTTTGAAATATGTTGTCTAAAAGACCACATTAGCTGATTCAAAGTTGGACTATTTTTGTGTTTTCACAAAACCACATTGAGATTTTCATGTTAAGGTAGAACTTCCATTTTGTAGCTTTTCGTAATCACAGCAAGATTGTCTCGGTAAACCAGTAGACGAGTGTCTCTTGCCATGAAAGGTGCAACCAAACACACATATTTTTGAATGAGAAACACAAACATCGAACACAACGGTAATATTGACATGTTAAGTAACTTAACACCGATTAAATTTTAAAAATGAAACAAATTTGAATATAATTTCATGAACCGGTATCATGTCATTGTTCCTATATCAAACATATGTCTCAAACATCAGACACATTTAATTTGAAGTGACGGTGCTAACAACACAAGTAAAAGCTATGTAACATAATGTTGAGTTAGTATGTGTTACCTGTAGTTGCAGTTTTAGTGAAAAAATCATGGAATCAACATACTGCTGAGGGGTGCTTTTCTTACGAAGTTCAGATGACTCAAAATATCCAAAGAGATCATTGCTTCCAATGACCACAGCAAAAATTGATTTTGATAAATGCTTCTGTAGAGCACTTGCTCCCACTCCTCGTGTAAGTTCCTCATACACAGTTGAGTAATAGTCCACTTGTTTTGTAAGTGGTAACGATTGTCGCTGCAAATATAAACATTAATAACGTAAGTATATCATCAAGCGGGGATAGCTCAGTTGGGAGAGCGTCAGACTGAAGATCTGAAGGTCGGGTGTTCGATCCACGCTCACCGCAAAATGGTTTTTGTTTTCCTTCTTTTTTCTACCATTTTTTGTCAAATACAAACGGGTCACTATCGTCTATCCTACTATATAGGCCCACGTATTCTTGGATTTCATGCAAGCCCCATTTCTGGGTTTAACTCTATTGGTACTATAGAGTTAAATAAAATTGCAATTTTATTAGTTAAAATCTCTACTAAGCATTATTAAACACATCAATTGGGTTGACCACTTAAAAAACTAATCTACATTTGTTTAATAATTTTTTAAGTGGTCAACCTAATTGATGTGTTTAACCATTTCTGGGTTTAACTCTATTGGTACTATAGAGATTTTAACCAATAAAATTGCAAATTTTGTCCAAGTCAGCAAATTGATCAAACATAATAGTTCCAACATGTCAAATTTTATGACACATGTTAAATGATTATTGGACAACACATTTAATGTATTGGTACATGACTATTTTACCATTGTACTATAGAATTCACCATATTGATATGTTATATATAAAGTATTAATTTTTTTAAAGTTAGTACATAAATCTACTCCACTACACGGATTTGTTTTTTTATTTTTTTATTTTGACTACCTAAATTGAATGTTTTGAATAAAATGAAAAGAGTATATTATTAGAAATAAAGTATTACTCCATAAGTTTTAAATCAACTGACAGAAAATACCGAAATTGTTAAACCAAATTTATATGACTAGGATTCGATCTCGGCCCCTTTACTCAGGACCGGCCCAGAGGCTAGGCAAGCTAGACCTCAGCCTTGGGCCTCAATATTTTGGGGGCCTCATTAATTTTTTTTTGAGGCCTGTCAATAAAAAACGAGTTAATTAAGTTAAGGAAGAACAAATTTCAAGAGATATTGTTTGGTTCAAGTGTCATCGCTATATTTAGGTAATGTGGAGCGCGAGTTCGATCCTCTGTGGGGGATTATTGGAGTAATTTTTTTTATGATTTTTTGTTATTTTTATCCCTTTGAGTATTTGTAATTCTTTTTATTTTATATTTTATTATGAAACATTAAAGAAATAACTGTGAATGGGAATTAAACCCACTACAATATAGTGACAAATAATGATGGTTGATTTATTTAGAGAAACATAAACTATTTAAAATTATTTCACTTTAATAGTATATAACTTTACTACCTTATTCTTAAAAAAATTACATTTTATTGTTTCTTTAAAAATAAATAATTAAATTTTATTGTACTAGAATAAGTTAAAATTAAGTTGGAATTTGTTATGAAACTATTCTAAACAATAACAAGAATATAGATAGAGAGAAAGAGTAGAGAAGAATGTATTATTCTCTTAGATGTGTATATTACATAGTAACATGAGTCCTATTTATAGGACAATACATTGGGTCATGGATATGGGCCTATGACTAATAGGCATCCATATAATTATTCACAACACTCCCCCTTGTTATTGTACATCTAAGAGAATAATACATTTTTCTCTACTCTTTCTCTCTTCTCTTTTTCTCTCTATCTATATTCTTGTTATTGTTTAGAATAGTTTCATAACACGTTATCAGCACGCTCTAATCAACTGAGCTACAAATTCTTCTTTAATTTGTTTTCTTTTTATTCTTGCTTGTTTATTTACAATAAAATTCATGATTATGCATTCTAGAAGAATTGCACAAGAGAATAGTTGTATAGTTCCTGAAGAACTAACAAATAATAATTTTATTCTCTACGAATTCCTGAAGAATTCTTTATAGTTCCCGAAGAACTAACAAATAATAATTTTATTCTCTACGAATTCCTGAAGAATTCATTATATAGTTCATGATGAAATTTCTAACGAATTCCTGAAGAATTCACGAATTCTTGAAAAAATCCATTATAGTTTTTTTTAACGAATTCCTGAAGAATTCATTATATAGTTCATGAAGAATTGTTTAACGAATCCCTGAAGAATTCATTATAGTTTCTGAAGAACTTAAAAACTCAATTTTTTTTATTTTCATAATTTAGTATATTGCATCCCTGAAAGATTGCACTAAATAATCATATTTACATTATAAAAATGTCATATAAGTTGTTCCTGAAGAACTCTAAAATTCAATATATTTCGTATGAATTCCTGAAGAATTCAACATACATATATCCCTGAAGGATAATATATCAATTTTATTTGTTTAATTGTTTCGATAATTCATAATATTTATTGGATTTATTTTTTTTAGCAAAGCTTTATTTATTTATTTACTGTTATATTATAAAAGGAATAAAAAATAAATAAATAAAATAAATATATAAGCAACCGTACTACATTTTTTTTGACAACGTACTACGATTTTTTTTGAATTGGTCTTACATGAGTTACAAAATCAATTCCATATTAATGTTAGTCTCAATAGCTACTAAAGAACATATAAGTCATTCATACGTTTTTTTATTTTGCATTGAAGGACAATTACATGTATGTTCTAATCTCTTAAAGTTATATATTTAAGTAAAATAAATAAATAAAGATCAATTAAGTTATATTCTCTTATATTATTTTACACGAAGAAAAATATCACATGTATTTAGAATACATTATATTGAAGTATCATCGAAGGATTGCTCAAAATATTGATCTTTGATTTTATTTATAAAGATCAATTGTGATATAGTTCCCGAAGAACTAAGATGAAAAACAAAATCTTATATTGAACATCCTTGAAGGATTGGCAAAGAGTGAATTACTCTTGATCACTATGCAGATCAATTGAGACATATATAGTTTCAGAAGAACTAAAGGAGAAGGAAAACATAAAAACAAAAGCATTCCTGAAGTATTGCTTAAAGAATGAAGTTTCATATCATTGTTTTGAAGATTTGACACAAAGTTTGGAGAACTAAAAACGCAATACTAAAGCATTAATGAATAATTAGTGATTTAGTTCGTGAAGAACTAATAATATAAAATTATCAAGCATCCTTACGTAGGATTACTACAAGTGAATTTTGTTGCTCATTGTTTATGAACATTTGTGATTGAATTCATGAATAACTAAAAAAAAAAAATTTAGAGCATGATTGAAGTATATAACGCTAAAATGCATATGCTCCCGAAGTAGCAAAATTGAGAAAATATATTGACATCAAATATCCTTGAAGGATTTGGACATTGAAATTTACTTTAGTCAATAACAATATAGATTTGTGGTTGAGTTCTCGAAGAACTATAAATTTAAAGTATGATTGAAGTTTATAAGATCTATTTGATCTTAGTATATTTTGAACTTACTTGTGTCTCTTGATTATGCTCCTGAAGTAGCAAAATTGAAGAAAAGAATTCGAATACTTTTAAGGAATAAGTCACATATGTGATTGAACAAGAGATATATACCGTATACTCAATGTGAAAATTTTCTTATGATATTAGTTTATAAGATATATTTTGTTAACTAATTCTATATGAATTGGTCAGATGTGCTACACCTATATTAGTGTGTCGAAGCACATATTATTGTAAACCAGAAGTTTACAAAACATAAAAGGTTGTTGTTGCAAGACGGGTTGGGTCATCCCGAATCTATAATGATGCAAAAAAAAATATATGTTTACGTATTGAAGAGCCAGAAGTTTCTTCGATCCAATAGCTTTCATGCATTACTAGTTCCCAAAGAAAGATGATAATTTGAGGAAATGAGCCTCTCATATTTTCAAAATATATAAGGTGATATTTGTGAATCAAGACAATGTTGACCAATTAGATATTTATGATTTTAATTTATACATCACCAAAATGGTCAAATATTTGTTTATTGTCATCTCACAACCCGAAGTTTGTGAGATAGTTTTCTCAACTATTTTTAAAAGCTCATTTTCTAGAAAGTATTTGCTAAGTATCGTATGCTAATTGAAATTGATATGAAACATCTCGCATGTTCATACAAGGAAAAACAAATAATGGACTGGAAGATCCATTCTTTAGACGTCTAAAGTTATTTACAAGGCCGATACTTATGAGATTATAATTTCTAATTTATCTTTTGGGAAGATTCAAACATGTAAGTTGAGATATTGGTTCGCATTATGCCAACAATTTAATACTCGTAAATCCTCTCCTGATTTCCAATTTGAATTTTGGCTTATAAACATTTTTGGATGTGTTGAGTATGTTCAAATGCTCAAATATAATGCTTTATGACGAATTATTGAAGAATATTAGAAAAATATATTTGATATGAATCTCCATGTATTATAAAGTATTTTGAGCAAAAAAATTGGAGACATAACTACAGCCCTGAAGGCTAATTGTCATGTGATGAATTAGTTTTTCCAATATTAGGGGGAGAGGATAAGCAGCTGAAAATGTGAACCAGAAGTTCAAATGAATCACTTGAAATAAATTATTATTAGTATCTCATCTTGATCCTCGTATACAATAGTTTGAACGAAAAGTTCAAAAGATAAATCATTTGCAAAGTTTATGAAATCAAAAATCAGCTGCTAATGCTCCAATAAAAATAGATGTTCCTGTTGAACAATTCTATATTGCAAATGAGTTTAACCACACTTGAAGTATGGTGGGAAAATTGGTTCCAATGATAAAAATCCTCAAATAAGAAAAGGAGTTAAAATGAAAGATGACCAAGTGAGGATATGAAAACTCCAAAAGAGTATTGACATAATTGATTTTAAGTTCCAGAAGAACTTATCAGGTATCTGAAATTTATGAAATAAAGAGATCTCGGAAAATTATGTCATAAATGGAATACGATGGAACCAAAAGGAAGTCAACGTCGACGATAATTTTATATATAATATAGCGCTATATAAGAGATGATGAGGATCATGAACCAAAGTTTATTGAGAATTATAGACAACATAATGATTGTCTAAATGAAAATATGCAATTGCTACATAATTTAAATCACTTTGCAAAGTGAAAGATTTTTGGACCAACAGTCCGTACATCTGAAGATGTGAAAATGATGAGATACGAATCAATTTTTATGCATATAGAAAATGTTGATATGCAAAAATATCAATAAAAGTTTGTCATTGATTGTGAAGAGAAATATTCACCTGAAGTGAAATCAAAATATTTTTCTTACTTGATTAAGTTTAGTAACACATGAAAGGTTCAATTTATTGAAAGTGTTACAATATATTTCTATCACTCACTTGTTAGTGATCATTATATGAAACTCCCTGAGGGATTTCATTTCATGAGACATACTATTCAAACTATTGAATAGATGACTTAATAAAATGATAAGTCTCTTTGTGTACTCATACATCCAAGGTGTATGTCGCGTATAATAATTTTAGTGAATATTTTCAAATGAGAAATATGATAATGACATCCTTTGTCAATTTTGAAGAAAAGATTTGAAAACAAATTTTATGACATGAATATTATAAGAACTCTTGAAGAGTTTCTGAAAGTTGATTTCTTCTATTGAGATGAAATATGAAATTGTTATCAGTAGTGTGCTCTAGTTGTTGTAAGGCCACTCGTTATGAACAAGCATCTCATTAGAGTTTGAGAAAATGATGATTCATTAGGTGGTCCTGAAGTATCACATCAAACACTATAATATTATCATAACTCTTGAAGAGCTTATGAAATCTGTTGAGTACAGAAAAAATTGAAATGAAATATATCCGATGATCAAAGTTTGTTTGAAATTACAAACTTAGTACTTCAACGAGGTTTTGTGCATGAAGAAAATTATATATATCAAAGGTACTAAACAAATTGATCTGGAAAGATATAATTGGTTGTGTATGATGTCACTTGACGTGAACAAATATTATATTATTCCACATATCAAGAAAATGATGAGTTACTGGAATTGGTCTTGAAGTACCATATTTTAATTAGTTCAATTGAGGACACTATTGCATTTTGTAAATTTGCATGCAGTGGTATTTTATCTTTGTCAATATCAATAAACTTGAAGATAGTGAAACAAAGTCGAGCATATAATTTATATCTTAAAGATACGGCAATATGATCCAAATAAGTGGAAGTTTTAGCACTACATCAAGAAAGTTGAGAATATGATTTTATTGAGGTTTGCGATTCTACACATACAAGAAATTTGAAGAAGATAATATTTCATCAGCTGATTTAGGGAAGAGTATATAAAAGGAGATAAATCAGATCTTTCTACAAAGTCTTCATCAAGTAAAGCTTTTGATCAACTATATACGAGATTAATCGGTCTTATTCGTCTCATATATAATTGTCTTCATGAGGGGGAGATATAATTGCGTTCTGCACTCTTTTTCCCTTAATCATGGTTTTATCCCATTGAGTTTTCCTGGTAAGGTTTTTAACGAGGCAGATTTATATACAGGATGTTGTACTCTTTTTTCCTTCACTAAAATCTTTTTCCCATTGGGTTTTATTTTAGTAAGGTTTTAATGAGACATATCCTTAATGGACATCCAAGGGGGAGTGTTGTGAATAATTATATGGATGCCCATTAGTCATAGGCCCATATCCATGACCCAATGTATTGTCCTATAAATAGGACTCATGTTACTATGTAATATACACATCTAAGAGAATAATACATTCTTCTCTACTCTTTCTCTCTTCTCTTTTTCTCTCTATCTATATTCTTGTTATTGTTTAAAATAGTTTCATAACAGAATTGTTTTAAATCTTTACTTGACAATAAATTCAGTATTAAAGACTTAGGCATTCTCAAATATTTTCTGGGTTTTGAAGTGGCTCGTTCCAAAGATAGTATATCTTTGTGTCAAAGAAAATACACTCTTGATTTGCTTCAAGATGCTGGTTTGCTTGCAACCAAACCTTGTCCTACACCTATGCAGCCTCAATTGCAATTGTCTAAGTCATCAGGTACTCCACTAACTGATCCTACCACCTATAGAAGATTGATTGGAAGATTGTTGTATCTTACACACACTAGACCAGAAATAGCTTATGCAGTAAGTAAGCTTAGCCAATTCCTTGATGCTCCAACTACAGAACATATGATGGCTGGAATTCATGTGCTTAAGTTCCTTAAAAATAATCCTGGTCAAGGCTTGTTTTTTAGCTCTGATTCTTCATTAACTCTCAAAGGTTTTTCGGATTCTAATTGGGGTGCATGCCCTGACACTAGAAGATCAACCACTGGGTTATGTTTCTTCCTTGGCAAATCATTAATCAGCTGGAAAAGCAAGAAGCAGTTGGTTGTGTCCAGATCATCGTCTGAAGCTGAGTATAGGGCTCTTGCTCAACCACAAAAGCTAGCTTGAGAGTTGAGGTTTGCACCCATTTATAAAGGCTATCTATGCCATATCTCTAGCCAATGTGGGACTTCTAACATTCACATAATTTTTTTTATTTACTCTTTTGTTCTGTTTCTTAATTCAGTATCAATTCAATTCAAAACCTCCAATTTTGAAGTATGCATGCAAGGTTTGGGATACGGTGTCCTTCACTTTTACCATAATTAATGTGTAACTTTATTAGTAACGGTAGTAAATCATTGAGTCCTGAAGTCAACTGTGAAATTTATCCTTTAACCATATTTTGAGGAAAATAAACTTGTGATTAAATTAGTTAAGAAATAAGTTTTTTTTTCTTTCTCTCTTTCTACTTTATTTCATCTTTGTCCTTCACAGATCAATAACTTGTTAGCTAAGCTAATCCTTTGGGGTTAGTTAGTGTCAATGGATCGACAAACATATAGATAATATACCAAAAAAGTTTCCCGTAGAAAGAGAGCAACATATGTACTAAATCAATTTTATTAAGAAATGCTTAAGTCAAATGAAGAAATAATTAAAACTTGAATTTCATTTTTATCAACACAACTTTCCTTTAATACGCACCATATCAGAAAATTAATAAAAGCTGCATATTTTATTTTATTTCCTTACATGTAAATGATGCAGTTAAGTACGGTTATTTATGTTGACCAAAATTAAATATGACTGCGATTATGAGGGAGCTGAAATCACTTGATACCATAACTGAGTTTTGAGCAAGATTAAATCGGTGGTTAAAACAAAAAGTAAATAAATACATAACAGTTACACCCTAATTTTTTGTTGTCCCCATGTGTTTAACTCCGTTGGGAGGGACATTGCGTGTAATATATAGGATGAGAGTTCGAATTATGGTACGTCAGTTTATTCACTTTTAAAATGATAAGTAGAAATCTAGTAGTTAGAATATTTGACAAACAAAAACATATGATTATGTACACGCCACACGTATTCTATGTTTAAGAAAACTATGTTTATGCGCCACATGTGTACACCGGTGAAAATAACGTGTTGTGTGAAGAAAATTAAAAATGACGGAATGTACAGGCAACAAGCAAAGGAACATATGCAAGGGACAATGTACGAGAAACAAGCAAAAGAACACGAAAAAGAGTTTCGGGTAACGGGCAGCACAAAATGCCGTCATTATCATTTAGTGATGCCGTTTCACGCCAACATACACAATTTAAAATTACTATCATGAAAAAAATGGAAAATGAATTTTTTTAAAAGAAAATATGAAACATAATAATGAGTTCTTTTGTAGAGCATTAACTAAGGACTTAGTTATTGAATTGTACAATATTATTATTTTGAATAATTGTGAAATTGTATTTGGGAGGGGTTGAAACCACTTCGTAGCATGACTGACTCTTGAATTAGATTAAACTGACGGTTAAAATAGAAAATAAATGGATTTTGCATAAGGAGTGCTTAATAAAGTTACTTTACTCCTTAAACATATTAGTCAGTTTTATTCTGAACAAATGAATGAAGTACCTATGTAACACCACAATTTAAACTCTCTATTGTAAAATGGTTCAATACTATATCGGTCTCAAATTATATGTCTTTTTAAAATATAAATGCATTATTAATTTTTATTGTTCTACAATATCATTTATTATTCATTACTTTATTTTTAAAAATTCTTATAATTTATATTTTTCATATCATTAATAAATTTTTTTTTCTTTTTTTTGTAAATTTCTGTAATCACTAAATTTCTCTTTCAATACACACCATATTAATTATATTTTTTGTCTTACATTAATTACATTTTTTTTACCAAACTTCAATTGCAATTCTTAATTTGTACCCACACATGTCACTATTATAAATAAATTTAATTTTTGGTACATAATAAACAATTTACTATTTTGTCAAAAAAAGCAATTTACTTTGAGTAAGAGTCATATTAAAAGGTGAATGCACAGATGTAAATTTATTTCATAATAAAATTTAAGCAAAATTAGTAAGGGACAAATCACTTTGTGTATCCCATAAATTTTCAGATAGTGAATAATAATCATAAAAATGGTAAAATTTTTGTACCTATATCATATTAAAAAAATATATAAAAATAAAATTAACTTTTGCATTAATTGAATAATTAATAGTATTTTGTTTTGTTTTGACTAATTGAATAATTAATACATTTAATATATTAAATACATCAAATAATTAATAAACTTTTCTTTTATATATTTTCTTTTTTTACTAAAGTAGTATGAGTGAGACTGTGAGAGTCACACATAACATAAAAACTCAACCTGATCCGAACCTAAGGTCCGTGTCTACAAACAGAGAGAGGCTCACACCAAAAAATAATTGAACTCAAACCAAACCAAAGCAAGAGAGAGAAACCCAAACAGGGTTTTAGAGAGAGAGAGATAGAAACAAAAGATTTCATTTCATTTCTAGAGAGAGAGAGAGAAACACAAAATGGGTCAGATCGTGAGGAGGAAGAAGAAAGGAAGACCTTCTAAGGCAGATCTAGCTCGTAGCACCGCTCAATCTCCGCCCACTTCACAATCCGACTTACGACGGAGCCGTCGTCGGAGAAATGTCAGGTATACCATCATAGACTACGATGATTATCTCGACGAAGAAGACGAATTTGATGAAGAAGAAGATGATGAAGATGAGAGAAGACGTGAGAAGAAGAAGTTGAAGCTTGTTGAGAAGCTTAACCAAGGTGCTGATGAAGATGATGAAGATGAAGATGATTTGAACTTGAAGCACAGTCGCGGTGGTAGGTCGCGTGGTTCTCACGCGCCTGTGTTAGATAAAAGAAAAATTGGAAGAAAAAATGGAGATAGAGTTGTTGGTGATGAAGAAGAAGATGAAAATGAAGAAGAAAGAGAAGAGGTAGAAGAAGAAGAAGTTGAAGAAGAAAGAAATGAAAATGCTGAGGAAAATGAAGATGAAGATGAACGTGAAGAAGCTGATAGGGGTGAGGTATGAAAATTGAAAAATAAAATGAAAAAATGAAACCAAATGTTAGCCGGTCCAACGATTGACGCTGGACTTGGTAGGGAGACCACCATGATTCGATCTCCCGCAACTGTATTTGGGGGCTGAAACCACTTGATGTCATGTCAGAGTTGACTCAAACCTGATTAAACCGGTGGTGTAAACAGAAAAAATAATGAAAAAATGAAAATGCATTTGAATTTTGATTTTGAATTGTATGATGATTGTGTGGAGAGGGAAGAAAGAATGTGTTTGTGTTTGTGTTGTGTCCAGCTCAGCTGAAAAATCACTGAGATTTTGTTGTTGTTGTTGTGAGAAGAATGATAGTAATTGGTCCATTATTCAATTTATATCTTGTTTCTCTCTCTAGGTTTTTCTCTCTCTTTCACTCTCTCTGTCTATGTCGGGGTTTTGGGAGAGATAAGATAACTAACAAGTCAACTGTCAAAAACTAACATTCACTCACACATGTTGAGTTTCTTTGATTACGGTTTCATTTTTCTCTCTCTATAACCTTAAACCACGCATTGTTGTTGTGTCCCTGTCTTAATCGTATCACACTCTTTGTTATAGTTTTTGCCTTTTTAACGGTTTCAGATTATTATTACTACATTATTAATTGTGTGTGTTTTTCTTGGTGTGTGTGGTTTTTTGTTGTGATAGGTAAAGGGAATAAAAGTGGATGATTCAAGAGGGCTCCACTCTGTTACAGGTTTGTGTTTGTGATTTGTTGTTTCGGTTGTAATTCTTAAATTTCTCACTTTTTCTTACTTGTGAGTTTTGATGAAACGTGTTGGATTTTGAAGGGTAGTTAGTGGGGGGTGTTAAGCAGTGTTTTTTTTTGTTACTGCATTGTACTCTGTTAGTTTCTTATCTTGGTTATTTGTTTTCGCTGTTAGGAACCCCTTTGAAGGTTCTGTCTGCGATTCCGTTGCCCGATAAGAGGACCCTTGAATTGATACTCGACAAGCTTCAGAAGTAAGGGGTGTTTTCTTTTGTTTATAGTGTTTATGATTTCATCTGTGGCTATGCCGTGTTTTTACGATGTTTTTCTTGACTTGGATGATGGCAGGAAGGACACATATGGTGTGTATGCAGAGCCAGTTGATCCGGAAGAAGTGTGTGGATTTTTCTTCCTGTAAATTGTTAGTCTTGTTATTGGAATGCAATCTAGGTTGGAAATTCACTTTTTTTTCTCTCTTTGCAGCTTCCTGATTATCACGATGTTATTGATAATCCCATGGATTTTGCCACCGTGAGGAAGAAGTTGGCTGATGGGTCTTACCCTACATTGGAACAATTTGAGGTGTGTTAGAATGTATTGACCGTTCACATAGATTTTGATTGTTTTTGCAACATGATTATACTGGAATTCTATATTGACTATGATTCTTGCACTGCTGTTACTAGTAGTATATGTGGGTTGTGGGCAAGAGGCTGGTTGGCTCATGCGGTTAGCAATTAGCATAAGATAAGACGGAGTCATTCAGGATGTTGACAAGAGCATGCTACCGGCAGTAATTATTTGTGTGTTTTTGAGAGATACTTGCTGCAAAATCTGTAGAATATAATATTAATAGGGATCATAAATCATACTAATGTTAGTCTTCTTAACTTGGTGGTATTATTGCAGTTTACTAGTTTAGCTCTCGGGGTTGTAGAGCCCTAAAATTTCATCATCATGGTATGATCTTGCTTAAACACTAGGAAAAACAGGATTCAACATAAAATCATTATAGAGGAAATTAGGGTAGCCCCCATATAAGAGATGGTAGAATCATGTCTTAGGTGGTTTGGGCATGATGGAGAAAATATGTAGAAACACGGCAAAGAGTGTGGGTCCAATGATAGATAGTCCAATAATTAAAAGAGGTAGAGGGAGATCAAGAACTAGAGACCAAATCATTAAGACAAATTTAGAGATAAACTGTCCAAAAATGGTTTTGCTGTTCTTACTTGTTAACTTGTATGATCTTGCTTTAATTAAGTTACAAGCAGACCAGATATTTGCATACAAAAAAAATGATGTTTAATATCACCCACCTTCTATTTATCATCTTCTTTGTGTCGTTGTGGATTGTAGGTTTAATGGTCTTCTTTGTTTCTGGCTTTCCTCCTCTATGCTTTGTGAATCTTAGTGTTATTCTGGTTGTTGCATGTAATGCATGAACAGATGTGCTTGATTTAGTCGATTTTAGTTTGCAAATCTTGATTTACTAGGAAAGCAAAAGCAATGCCTATATGATGCATGACCTGCCATCAAATTTTCACTCTCAAATCTACAAAAAACAATTTTATGCCCAGAAGGCCACATAGGACTATAATTTCTAGAAGTTGGCCGTTAACAGACATTAGGGATATATTGGACCCCCTTTTAGATGTAAAGAGATGCAGGAGAAAACAATTATATTATATTATATCTGTTAATGTTATTTGTTTTTCTTTGTAGACAACTAGTTATCATTATCACAATATTCAAGAATTTCGAGAAGCAAAAATGTTATGTTACTAAGGGTCCCTTTATTTCATTAAAATCCAGAGCTTTGTTTGCCTTATCATCTGAATTAATTTTAAACTGCACATAGATGGCGCCTTCCTGATTGAGCGGTGTATTAAAAATGTTATTTTACTGACCTTTGAATGTAATTGTTATGCAGAGTGATATATTTTTGATTTGCTCAAATGCAATGCAGTACAATTCATCAGATACTATATACCACAAACAGGTAAGAAGATGATTAATTTCCGTTGCTTTGCTTGAAAAATATGGCAGCTAACCATTTGGTTGTGCTTGCTAAATGATCCCTGTATTTGTTGCAGGCACGTTCAATACAAGAACTGGCTAGAAAGAAGTTTGAAAAGTTAAGGATCAACTTAGAACGCTCTCAGAGTGAGATGAAATCTGAACAAAAAACAAGATCCAATTCCTTAGGTAAGAAGCCAGCAAAAAGGCCACTTGGTTATGCTTCACAGGAACCTGTTGGCTCTGATTTCTGCTCTGGTGCAACTCTTGCTACTACTGGAGATGTACTGCCAATATCCCATTCAATTCAAGGTATCTTCGGTGAAAGGCCTGGCAACATTGATGGCCTTGTGGAGGGGAGTGCTTTTTTTATCGACGCAAATCAAGAGAAAACAGAAGAATTTATTTCAGGTATCCAGAAGAGATAAATCTCTCCATCTAATCTGTTACATTGTGACATCACTGTTTACTTTTTTGCCTACTCCCAAAGTAGGATCTTAATATAACATCTGACTATTTTCATTTGATTTTGTTTTTTCAGGGAAAGGCCTTCTCCCCAAGATGGGAAGGAAATCTTCCGTGCAAGATTATGAACGCCGTGCTACTTATAATATGTCTAATCTACCAGTTACTAGATCTGATTCAATATTTACGACGTTTGAGAGTGAAGTTAAGCAGTTAGTTACTGTATGTATCATAAGGAGTGCAGTTTAATCCTTGAATATTTTAGCTTTCTTTTCTGGTTCAAAGCATTCAATAATGTATTATTTTGGCAACAGGTTGGACTTCAAGCAGAATATTCCTATGCCAGGAGTTTGGCTCGTTTTGCTGCAACTCTAGGACCTACTGCTTGGAGAATAGCTTCCCAAAGGATTCAACAGGCACTGCCATCTGGCTGTAAATTTGGTCGTGGTTGGGTTGGAGAGTATGAACCACTTCCAACCCCAGTATTAATGCTTGATAACCGTGTCCAGAAACAACCTAGTCTGGCAACGAAGTTGCAGTCTACTACTAAATTACCAATCATCGGCAAAAATGGTAATCATGTAGAATCCACCTTGACACATCGTGTAAATGAACCTGTGTTTGAGGGGAAACAGCCTTCAGTACGCCCTGGTTGTGGACTCACATCAGAAGGAAAACCATCATTGTTTGGTTCTGCTGGAGTAAGACCGAATGCTTCTATCAATCTTACTCATCAGCAACCAAATGTCCAAACCAAAAATGTTGGCAGGTCCGAGAATAAGAGTTTGAAACAAGTGGAGTTGAACTCTTTACCCTCAAGCAATCAGAACAATGCCAGTCTAGTTGCAAAGCTTACAAGTAATGCTCCTGCACCTGTTTCTAAACCTAGAGAGATGGTACCAAGTAACATGAACATGTTAACATCTATGCCTTTCAAGCAGCCAGATGCTAACGCAGTTGTAAGTGGAGAGTTACCAAATGGAAAAATCAGGAATAATAGTTTCAATAGACGGATGACTTCTCCACCATCTGAAAGTACATCAACTCAAACAGTCAGATCACCTCCCTTTGTTACCCATGGACAAGAGCAGAACCTTAGCGACCCAGTTCAGATGATGAGAATGTTAGCCGAGAAGGCTCAAAAGCAGCAGGCTCCTAGTTCATCTCATCAATCCCCTGGAGAAACTCCACCGGTGACTGCATCAGTTCCACCTGGACGTAGAGAAGACTTGAGCAATGCCTCGGCAGCAGCTGCCCGTGCATGGATGTCTGTAGGAGCTGCAGGGTTTAAACAAGGACCTGAAAAATCTAGTTCACCTAAAAGTCAGATATCTGCAGAGTCATTGTACAATCCAACTCGAGAGTTCCAGCAGCATCTTTCACGAATTAGGGGCGAGTATCCTCCTGGTGGAATGCCTTTCCAGTCCGAGAAGAATAATTTTCCATTTCAGGCACTTGTACCTCAACACATGCACCCAGTTGGTGTTTCACAATTTTCAAACAGACCTATGGTTTTCCCTCAACAAGTCGCAGCTTCCGACCTATCAAGATTTCAAATGCAGCCACCTTGGCAAGCTGTCCGGCCTCAAAGTCAACCAAGACAGAAACAAGAAACACTTCCTCCTGACTTGAATATTGATTTCCAATCACCTGGGTCCCCCCCTGCGAAACAATCTTCTGGTGTGCTGGTTGACTCGCAACAACCAGACCTGGCTTTGCAGCTATGACACAGCAATTCAATTCTGGCATGTATGTTTCTGCAAGTATTTGACTGATTGAATTTTGTCTCCTGTAATTGGATGTTGAGTTTGATTCATAAAGCTGAGGAAGAAGGTACGAATCGGATACCATATGATGGAGAAGATTGTTATCCCTTGGATGCTTATGTTGGGGATCTTATGGTTTTGTTATGTAGGATTCGACACAAGGTGAATTAAAATGATTTTCCTTATGTTCAAAGACTTGGGGGTAGATTTGGGAGAAATAGCTCTAAAACCATTCCATCTTTTCCTGGTGATAATTATCGAGATGCCGCAGCATATATTTGTACTATCATGGGGTTGAAAACCCATAGAAAAAAAAGAGTCAATTGATTATGAAGTGTTGCTTAGATTTTTCATTAGATAGCAAAATATCCTCTTGATGCCTTGTACATGGGTTTACTTATGTGGATGAAATTGAGTTGCCTAGATTTTCATTTCATTAGAAGATAACTTGTTTATCTGAATTGGTGGAGAAGGCACCACATTTTAGTCCTTAATGCTGTTATTATTCTGTACATGAAATGTTTACATGTCACTACTGCAAGAGCACATTTGCTTATTCTTGTTTTACATTTACCCTATTGAGCTGCTACACCAAATATTCATGTTAAATACCATCCACCCTATGAAATTGAAATTATGCACCTTGTCTTATGTTTCTTGTGATTTGTTATTTTCTAGGTAGACACCCTAAAAATATTGAAATTATTTGTGATACTTGATTCCTGTTCAATTTTAATGTTTGTATTAAAGTTTAAGGAAGATTTGGGGAGAGCTGAAAGGATTAGAGAATACAAATAGAGAAAAGAGACAAATGATCATAAACTTAAAAATTCATATATAGCACTGCCAAATTAGTGCCAAGTGAGTGAGTGATCATGGGAGCTGAAGCACATAATTGGAGTACAAAATTAGTTTGCCATTTAGGGACATTGAACAAGGTTACACGAAATGATGAAATCAAACATCAAATATATGGTGGTTGTAACCAAAAAAATATATGGTGGTTCCCACTTCCAACTTATATATTTGCAAGGCTTCAAGGCACATAACTAATGGCAGCTACACTCCACCAATTGATGTAGACACACCCAATATTAACCATATAAAGCATAAACTAGGTAAGGCATTTTTTCCCTCATAAACAAGGCAAGGCATTTAGATTTACACATGTTTTTCAATTTTGAGATTCGGACCATTTTACGACTGTTTTTAAGATTTGAACTCGGCACTTTATAACTGAGTTAACACCTTAAGTGTAAATTTAAACAAGTTTATTTGAACTTTTTAAGTTTTTTTTCTTTCAAATAGTTTTATTTAAAGAATTGATTTTACATAAGATAAGAAAATAACCTGTGATAGAAAAACTAAAGCAATGCTGATATAACTATTAAATCAACAACCAAATATCTGAGAAGATTCATAGGGACGGCAGAAAGTATTTGAGAAGGACAGAGCCATGAAAGTTTCCTTGTGGTCCAAGGTTAAGCCGTTAAGGTAACAAACTAGGTCCACACCTTCATTAAATTAGTAGAAACTTGCCTCTTGAAATATTTTATCACCATCAATATTAGAGGACAATGTCATATGACAAAATTGAAAAGTCTAACATGGTTTGGTAGTTGGGGTCAGCACCTTGTACTTTCATTCATCACCTATTCATCGTACATTTATGTTTGTCTCCATATTTTTGTATTTTTTCATATTAACGGAATTTTGTTGACAATCTAAATGACTCTAGGATTAGCCATATATCTTTCTTGAGGCTAATTAAACGGCATATTTTTTTATTTATTAAATAAAAGATTAAATAAGTTTTTAGTCCTTACAAAATTGCCCTCTTCTAAATTGGTTTTTGTTTGATATGTTAAAACCTTATAAGCTAATTTATAAGTTATTAGCTTTAATAATGATTAAGCTAATTAATAGATTGAACTAGCAGTTGAATTAACTTTAAATATGAAATGAAATAAAACGAGTTTTTTTTTCTTTCATATGAGTTTATAAAACTCAAATTATTTGTCAAAAAAAAAAAAAAAACTCAAATTATGAACTTGCTAAACAAAACATATAATCTCAAATCACAAGGTAAAGATATATTAATTGTTGAGAAGAAAAATAATTAAGATGCCACTATTTGTAGCCTCCAACATGGTCCAATTTCATCTTTAACGATCATCACATCACAATCCTACCTATATATGCATATATATACTCTAATAATAGCAAAAAAAATTATAACTAAATAAATAGAACAAATTCTACAACACAAATTAATCAAATTCTACAAGAAGAATCTTAGCTATTCAGAAGCATGATTCCTTGATCTGATCGAAAATCGAGAAAATGAAATCCTAAGACTTTGCTTTTGCTTATTATTGATTGTAGATGCTTTCTTGTCAACGTTTTCCTTTGATTTTCTCAGAACACAAACATCACCGTTGCATGTGTATCTCTTAGATTGTGGTGAGGATTCAGAGAAGCACCCAAATATGTTTGACAAATACAAAGCCATGTTGGAATGAAAATGAGAAGTGTATGTATACAACAATTAATATATGAGAGTCTCACACACAAGATATTTGTATTTATATGTATACACAATTATGGTTGTTGAAATTAAGGTGTATGTGTGTTGTAGGGTCAAATTTGGTTGGCTGCTTGATCATAAACTATATATAGTAACTTTTTGGTTCAATAATTGAGTAAATTTAACATGACCAAACCTTTTTTTTGAACAAAATGATGAATACAACTGAAACTTATACACCGCAACATTTCAAGTTCAAACTAAATAACAGCTTCTAGTGTTAGTATGAGTCGTGTTAATAGGTTTTTGAGGCAAAATAACTAAAAAATATAAATTTTATATTAAAAATAACATTTTATATATTCTTCTTGTCAAAAAAAGGAAAAAACTATATACTCTTAAAAGTTTAATTAACTATACAAACTAAAAGATAACTTTGCTATATTTAATTCTTTTATCTAGCGTCTCTTCTCCCGTCAAAAAAATCCAGTGTCTTTTCTTTTGGAATGTCCAAAAATCTTAATCTATAGTGTCTTAAAAACTTCATTCTTAAATAATTGTCACAATTAACCATTGCACAATATTGTATGTATATTAACGATTAATATATTTAATTATGTATTATAAAAAATATTAAAATATATATTTAAAAATTTGTCAAAAAGTATGTATATTTGAAAAATATTCATCGAGATAAATTGAATAACATCTTATATTTTATCACAAGACTAAAGTCAAATATTTAGAAATTGAGGGAGGGAGTAATTAACAAGACTAAAGTCAAAGACTAATTGATAAAACAATTTTTCTTTATAACACAGTCAAATAGTTTATCACTGCAAAACGTGTTGGCTAACTTATTTTTCTCTGTTGACACCTTCCCGTTTTGCTTTTCCAGAACTACTTTTCAATTAATTAATACTGTTCTTATATATAACTGGATTATTATTATTATTATTATATTTTTAGCATATGACGACACAATATTTTAACAAATTAACGTGAATAAAATGTTTTCATCATATCGTTTGAAAATTTTAGTTTAATTAATAGAAAATATTTAAATTATTAAAATTATTTTGAAGAATTTAAAGAATAAAGATGCTACAAAAATTCAGTATATGATATATATTGATGAGGAATAGAAAGTAACAACTATTAAATATTTATAGAATTGTTCTACCGCAACTGAAGAGTAGTTTACAAAAGTTATCTTTAAGACAAAGAAAAAAATATGCAGTAGGAAGTTCGGTTTCATAATACTCGTTTAAAAATGAGTTAGACTTATGTTCCCAATTCTTTGTTATTTTTTATCTATCTTTTTTTTTTCCTTAATAAATTCCTTTTTAGCCTTTAAACAAAAAATGTAAACAGTTCAATTAAATTCATAACTTATTAAGAGTAAAAAATATGGTGTGAACGCATGTATTTATGTACTTGCCTTTCTACTAGTAATTTCTTATACCGAATTCATGCTCATTGCCTTGATCAATGCTCCTATGAATTTCACACTCTTAATACACAAAACTTTCCTTCTTAGATATTGCAATATAGCCGTTAGCATTTCCTAAATAAACTTATATCTACAATACAAATACTCTTCAATCCCTTAGCAAATAATCATCAAATTTTGTGTAAGATTTCTTTCTTCTTTACATTTAGAAAAGAAAATCTTTCTTTAGTGTCAAATTTTGTATTTGGATTTTTTTTTCTCTTTATACAAAGGATTTGGAAATCATGATTTATGGTAGGTGTGCAGCTTGCAAGAGTCAAAGAAGAAAGTGTCCTTCTGATTGCATTTTCTCTCCTTATTTCCCTGCCAATGATCCTCAAAGATTTCTTTCTGTTCATCGAATCTATGGTGGTAGCAATGTTGGAAAAATGCTTCAGGTACTTTTAATAATATATCTTCACATTTTTTTTGGGTACATGATATCTTCATATTTAATATCTAGTATGTATATTAGTAAGATTTTATTTCTTCATATCTGAGATGTTAGTAAGATTTTTAGTTTTTAAATTGAAAATAATATACAAGATGTTTTTCTTGTGAACTTATTTTTAGCATTGACATGTTGACACAATTTTGACACCGCATAAAATGCATCCATTTTCAAAGAGTTTGGTATGAGAAAAGAGATTGAATTAATATAAGATTGAAAATCGTATAGATTGTGTTTGAAATATGGTGTCTGATGTCAAATTCTAATATATGAAAAACATTTGTTCTTTTTATGAACTACGGTGGCATTATAGTTGAAAAAAAGATGTTATTATAATTAAATAAAATTTTGCATCTTTTAATATAATCTATCTCATTATGGAATTTTAATGTTGCAGCAATTGCCTCATTATGTACGAGAACAAGCTGTAAATACTTTGTATTTAGAAGCACAATGTAGGATTCAAAATCCTATTTATGGATGTGTTGGGATTATCTCTAAATTGTATCAACAAATTCATGATACTGAAGTTGAGCTGGCAAAAATCCAAACTCAAATTGCTTATCATAAGCTCCAAAATCAACAATTTGAAGAAGATGAATCAAACTTCAATGTATTGTCAACAATTGATGCTGAATCAAATTTGAACTTTTTGCCACCACAAAGTAACAACATGGAGCAGTTTCAGTGGCCTAATCATGTTCCTAATTGGTTCAATTAAGACCTGTTTTCCAATAGATACAAAGGAATAGCTTGATGTTATTTTGGGATAGTTTATATTCAAAATTTCAATTGATTTGGAGATTTTTTGTTGTTGCTATATTTGGCAATTGTTGAGTAATGTTTGAATTTGTTTAATGATTGGTAATTTTAGTAATGAAAATGTGATGATCAATTTGTTCATTGGTTACTTGTGGAACAGCTTAATAGCAAGAAAAATAAATTGTGAATAGTAAATTGTGGAAGAGAACAAATTTAGGTAGATGAGTCCAAATTTCATCATAAAGTGCTCAATTATATTTAGGTAGTTGAGTCTTAAAAATCTGTGTGATTCACTGTCCCTTGTTTCCTTATCTTTATTGTTACTCGACATTTGTTTTTGAAAAGTTTTTAGAAAACGACTTTAAAGTAATCAACACAATTCAAACCCCCATTTTCATATATTTTAATGATAGTCATACAAATGTTCCACTTGTTCTAAAGTTACCACGACATTAATAGTATGAGAAAATAAATTGAAGAATTGAAAATAATAATAGTAGTAATAATAATAATAATAATAAATAATTAAGGGTATAATAAAAAAAATAACAATAAATATATCATTGGTGATACTCCCTCCACTCCTAAATAAATGACATTTTAGCAACAAAAAAGTGTTTTTGTAAGTGTCATTTGATAAATTAAGGCTATAAGTTGTCAAAAATAATTTTTTTTCATTAACTCAAATTTTAATTTCTATGAAATTAAAATTTATTATTAGAGTGACTTAAATAAAGTTAGAAATGAAAAAACAACAGACAAACTCCACTACTTGGTAGAAGAGCTTTTTGCTAGAAATCTTATTTAGGAACTGAGGGAGTATAAAAGGACATATAATTTGATGCAATTATTTTTTTCTTCAAAACAACTTATAATTTGGTACGAGATAATATTATTTGTTGAGTCTGAGAAATGGGAGAAATGTAATATCGAAACCCCACCATGTCCTTCATTCTGTCCCATCCAAACACCGACTAGAGTTTTTTTTTTTTGGTAGAAGATTATACAAGAAGTAAGTCTAGTTAGTTTGGTATACTATTCTTCATGAAAAAGTTTCTTATACTATTTGATAACTGGTTAATAATAGTAATAATAGTATATTAACACATTTGAGAAATATAAATAATGTCAACTATTACATTCAGTGCTTCAAAACAAAATTCACCTTAAATTTTATAATGCAAGGTCTTCATAGCAATAACACATCTCAAGTAGTTAAACTGATAGAATTCACCTCTGACAGAGTTTACTAATAAAAACACTTACAAATACCCCTAATTGTCAACTATGAAACTTTAGGTATTATTAAAAGAATATATTTTAAAACAAAAAGATAAATCAAAATTCAAGAAGTTTTGAATACATAACTTGCTCACTGTTGGATCCTATAGGCAAGATACATGCCCTTTGAGAGAGGATTAAGCACCTGTAGCTGGCTTCTTTCCATCGATGAACAAGCCCGTCGTTTTGAACCAACGCATTAAATTTCGTTGTTCCTTCACATATAGCCATGCTTGAAGAAATTTAAAGAGACTGTCATTTATGCCTCGCTCCTCTATGTAACTGTGAAATGCATCTCTCATATTTTCATCTAGTTCACTGTCAATTTAAACACAGGTCAGTCAAAAAGTGCCCATAAACTTCCTAGTTTACTAACAGAAATCAGATGCCATATGGTTTAAGATAACATATGTAAACCAGAAACAGAATGGATGATCTTATTTTTCAACAACATAAAAACTACTTGTTTCATGCCAAACAAAATTCGGAAGTTTTCCTAGGTTAACACTCCCTAGTCCCTATCCTATGTCAGCCACAAAAGAGCATATAAAATATAAATGAAGCATTATCATCGACAGTAATTAAGCACCAACATTTAGTTCCAGTTGAAAAAAAATTGAAGAACGCAAATATTTTCTGATAAAAGTTGGCATTGTTAGTTTGGGATTATTTGTGAGAAATGCAATGGTGAGGGGTAAGGGTCATAGGCACAGGACAGTTAGAGAGAATACTCTAAAGGTAGCATGTTGAATTGATTAAAAGATGTAGAAAATGAATACAAGATATTTATATAGAGCTTATGGAGGATTAACAAACTCTAACTATCTTTACACTTCTAATACTATTGAAGGACAATCTGTAAAACTATAACTATGAAAGGATGCATGAAAGGATCAAATCCATTTTGAATCTATCGTGGGCACTATAATATCATGTGTGGTACATCACCCTGTTTTTTTCATTATGTTGGTTGTTAAGAACACAAATTCAAGAGGAATATAAATTGCATTTTTGAATTTAAAAACCTATTACAGAGACTAAAATCCCTATAACCTAGAGCTAAGCTCCTCAGAGAAGAGACAATTCTCTCTCTGCCCAATCCATTACGGTTCCTAACTGAATAATTCCCAATGCTCCTCTCTCTTTCTATCCTTTATATAACTATCATCCCCTCCTAACAAACTAGCCACATCAACAATTATAACCAACTTCTGTATTCAACAAAATTCATTGTACTTAGGCCCAAACCAAGTACCTAACATTGGTGCAATAGAACACTATTACGGTGAAGGGGAAATTGCAATCATCTCCCCTGAAAAATGCTTAAATCACACACGCATCGAGGGTGTGTGTAAATGAAGGGACCTCATTGTCTTCTGCAAAATAGACGGGTATCATTTCCAAAGTCCTAAACTCTAAAGTCTAAACAATTTCAATTACCCTAAACTCTAACGTTTAAAGTCTAAACATATCAGCTTAAACTCTAAAGTCTAAACAATTTCAATTTCACCTTATATTGCTACACAGTACACAAGTAACTAACTAAATTAACCTAAACTCTAAATTTTAAACATAGCAAAACCCTAGTTTATCATCAATGTAATATCGAATAAGAGATCGAATAATCATACGGAAAAACAGGACCGGGATATTGAGTAGGAACAAGAACGTAGCCACTAGAATCTTGAAGCTTAGGTCTCATAGAAACAGAGTGAATTCCAAGCGCATCTTCGTATAAACCACAAAGAAAATTCAACGATTCCTTCTGCTGAGGTTTCGATACATCGACATGAATGAACAATTGATCCAAATCACCGTTTTGTTCGTCGTCGGAGTGAGCCAATCGAACAACGTAGATGCTAATTTCTTCATCACCGTAGTTTCGCTTCAAAGCAGGACCTTCTGAATCCAATGCTCCTTTCACGATTGTGAATGGTGATGGAGGACTCACTTTCTGCCATTAAAATGTGACGTCAGAATAGAAAAAGGTTAAACCCTAAACCCTAAGAGAGAGAGAGAGAGAGAGAGAGAGAAGAAAGTACTGGAGGCATGTTCATTTTCGCGACTTCCATGTAGTGATCTTTGAGGGAACGGAGAATGAAGGAGTTTACGGTGGCTGGTGAAATGGTGGCGGCGCCGCGAACTCCAGACGGAGTTGAGTGGCGGAGTGCGCCGACGGCGGTGATGAAACCTCTTTTCCACATTCCAATAGTTTAGCACTTGTTTGTTTGTTAGTGTTGCATTTGCATTTGCGTAAATCTCTAAAAAAAAATATCTATATTATTATAAGAAAAAAAACATTTTTTTAAGTTTAAATAAATGCAACCTTATATCTAAAAAACATATGTTTTCGAGACAAAGTTCCTTATCTAATGTCTTCGGAGTACTTGATAGTTTTAGTAGGATCTATTTAAATATGAGTCATACTAAATACAATTTTTCTTTGTCTTGTTTGTTTTGACATATTTTTTAAGAATATATAAATGTAAATATTACTATCATATAGTAAGATTTTGTTTGATTTTTTTCGATAAATATTTTTAAAATATTGAATTTTTTATTAATACACAATTAAATATATTCGTAATCAAAATCATGTATTGACATACATGCAGCAGTGACCAATGAGTTCTTATATTTTTTGATGTAGGTAGTATAACTTTACCATATTTAATTCTTTATATATCTTAATGTCTCTAAAGGTTTGTTTGATTTGAAAAATAAAATTACTACAAAAAAATATGACAACACATAACAAATATTTAAGGTATTGAACAAATTTTGTCTTGTACGATATTTGGTGGAGAAAATATTATTATTTCTATGATTTAGGTAAGTTGTTCTAAGAATAAAAAGTTGTCTCGTAGTTCAATGAAGAACAAAAATATTTATTTTTGTCCAATCCCTTAACCCCTCCGATTTATTCATTCCCAATAACAATTTTTAAATAAAACATTGTATAATTAAAGTTGTTATGTCAAATCTCCTATTCTTTCATAGATCTAACACACCTAAGACCCTAATTATTATTTTCCTTTCAAAAGAAAGACTACAGTCAAAGACAAAATGTTGGAAAGACTAATGTAAGGTCATGTTTGAAATAGATTGTTTTTAGTTTTTAAAATGTGTTTTATAAATATATTTTAGAAAATTATTTTTAAAAAGAGAAAAGTAGAATTGCTTAAACTTAATTTACTTTTTTAATTTTAAAATATGATATATTCAAAATAATTTTTAAAAATACTTTTGTAAAATTAGATTTATCAACCAAAATTTTTAATTTTTAAAAAGTAAAATACTATTTTTTGAAAAGTGATTCAAATATACCTTTTTTCTTTTGACGCAGATTCAAATATACCCTTGTTTCTCCTTTTCTTTTTTCACGTAGTCAAATGGTTTTTCTTTATAACACAGTCAAATAATTTATATCACTACAAAACGAAACGTGTTGGCTAACTTATTTTTATGTGTTGACATCTTCCCGTTTAGCTCTCAAGAATTAAAGAGTAATTTTTTATTTTTTTTTCATATTCGTGAATGAGTTATTATTAAATATTTGGCGTATGATATATGACACGATATTTTAATATGATATTTTTATTTTTATTTTTTATCATCAATTTAATCTGATTAGATGTCGTTTATAATATTAAGTGGTTCTAATTTTCTCCCAACATAATACTTTACTGTTGCAACTATTGCTTTGTTGCAACTATTGCCTCACTATGTACAAGAACAAGCTAGAAGCACAATGTAGGATTCAAAATCTTATTTATGGATGTGTTGTGATTATCTCTAAGTTGTATCAACAAATTCATGATACTGAAGTTGAGCTGGCAAAAATCCAAACTCAAATTGCTTATCATAAGCTCCAAAATCAACAATTTGAAGAAGCTGAATCAAACTTCTATGTTTTGTCAACAATTGATGGTGAATCAAATTTGAACTTTTTGCCACCACAAAGTAACAATGAGTAGTTTCAGTGGCCTAATCATGTTCCTAATTGGTTTAATTAAGACTTGTTTTCCAATAGATACAAAGGAATAGCTTGATGTTATTTTTGGATAGTTGATATTCAAAATTTCAATTGATTTGGAGATTTTATGTTTTGTTACAATATTTGGCAATTGTTTAGGAATGTTCGAATTTGTTTAATGATTGGTAATTTTAGTAATGAGAATGTGATGATAGTACAATACAATTTGATAATATTTCATTGATAACATAAAATGACCTTTAAATGACCTATAATTTAATATAATTATTTTAAAGTGACTTATAATTGATACAAGTGAGTATTATTTTGTCGAGTCCGAGAAATAGAAAAGGAGAAAGAAGAAAATAAACCCGTATGATCTCATAGAGAGTTTTTTTGTTGAGTCTTATAAATTTGTGTGGTTCACTCTTCCTTGTTTTCTTACCTTTTTAGTTACTCAACATTTGTTTTTGAGATGTTTTTAGAAAACGACTTTAAACCCAACATAATTCAAACCCCCACTTTCTTATATATTTTGACGATAGTCATACAAATTTTCCACTTGTTCTGAAGTTACATCAATAATATAATAAAACAAATTGAATAATTGAAAATAGAAATAATTAATAAATAGTTAAAAGTATAATTAAAAAAATAACATCAAATGCATCGTTAATAACGTAAAATGATTTATAATTTGATACGTACACTTTCCCCCTCAAATTGCTTATCATAAGCTCCAAAATCAACAATTTGAAGAAGCTGAATCAAACTTCAATGTTTTGTCAACAATTGATGCTGAATCAAATTTGAACTTTTTGTCACTACAAAGTAACACCATAACCAATTGAATATAGTGACGGGCAAAGCTGTCACTGAATGTCTAAAATATGCAAAAATAGCTCGTTTTGATAAGTACTAGAAATCATTTTCAAAATATTTTGGTTTGAATCGTTTTTGCCGAAAAATGTATTCTAAAATTATGGTATATCACTTAATTGCGAAGAAATTTGATTTATAGTGACAGATAAAACTGACACTAAATGTATAAAATTATTTTATAGAATAATTCTCTTATAATTTTATCAATGTTGGTATTTTTTCATCATTGACTAATATATTACATCGTTTAAAATATATCACATAGTCAATTTATAGTTAAAAAATAAAATGAAGATCAAAACTTTTATTTTAAAATAGAGAGACTAAAGTGACAAAATGGTGAAAATAAGAGGACCAAAAGTGCAATTAAACTATTTTTTTTACTTGATTACTTTGTAGTGCATTAAAATCAAATATCAAAATTTAGTTTGACACCTAACTTCATCCATTTTTTTTATTTAACTCAATAGCTAATATTTATTAATTTAGTATTCAATTTATTATAAAACAAATCATCTAATACCTGAAAATTTATCTTTTTTCTTACAAAAGAAAAAAAAATCTTCATCTTCACTCCAAATTTATTGGTATTTAACAGATGATTACACTTGAATAATTGGTATAATAAATGCTACAATTAATTTTTAGAAGTTTAAAATTTTACACTTGCTAATGTTTTTTAAAAGTTTTAATAGCTAAAAATTATATTACTCATGAATTATGAATACAACTTCATGAAAAAAATTAATTGCAGCATTTAAGAAAATATAATTTGAAATTTAAAATTGAATATCAATTGACGTGTAAAATAAAATTTAATTGTTTGGAATTGAATTTGAATATGAATAAAATTGGCAATTGTAACATAAAATAAAAATAAAGTTCAGCAATTTATTTTATTCATTCTCTAAAAGATATATTACAATAATATTCAAGATTATATCTTAATCCTCGTCTTTAGTAAAACTATAAAAAATAATAATAATACCAGTATAAACTATTACAGGAAGAACAACTAACACCGGAATATTTGTAACAATGACAAGATACTTATTATCTAGCTTGATTTTTAGCATCTCACTAAAGGCATAAAATATACTAGTGAAACCCAAAATAGTAGACATGCAAGCAACATATATGGATACATGAAGGTGACGACTGCGAGAAATAGCAATCGTACAATATCCCAAAATTGCTTTGATGGTCAAAGCAAGGATGTTGGAGACGATAAAACAAACAAATGCAGCCCATGCAGAGATGAGAATATGCATGTTTGTTAGGTTTGTTTGAGTCCACACAGCACCAATAAACGTAAGAAATGAAAATAGAGCATTTAGTGCGATCAAACAGTCTAGAACTATAGTTCGTCTAGATTGACGAGTATCTAACATTGTGATTAAGAAATGTGAGGGAGTAGAAGAATGAGAGAAGGGCGACAAATGAGAAGGTCAGAAGGAAATACCTATAATTTATCTTTCTATTTCTGTAGAACAAGCTCTTGAAAACAAAATTTCATACACTTGATAATCTATTTAAAACTTTCATACACCTTATGCAATGTTTCTATTTGTAAGTAACTACCCTTGGTGGCTTACCCCAACTTGTTGGAAACGTGGAAAAGTTTTAAGGAGAAAGATAGATATCTTAATTAGTGATAGGCGGCAGAGACTAAAAGCTTAGCACCAATTTATATAGGAATCATGGGAAATCGATTACGTGTAAATTTTAATCAAGTGTAACTTTTCATCAATATCTTTATTAATCATGTTTTGATCCTACATGCATTCTTAATGACTAAGCCGGTATTTTCATTGACTTATTATGCAAGCTACTACTAATTAGGACTAGGAGTACATATACATATTAATAGAATTTTTCTCGGTAGTTGTTGGTTCAGGAGCTACTAATAGAATTACTACGCGTAGTAATTAAGAATATTGATTAAAATTACACGTAGTAAATTAGCCAAGAGTAGATAATAATCAATTTACGCGGAATTTTCATTGACTACCGAGAATTATTCTTAATCATGTTTTGATCCTACATTATTAATCATGTACTGCTAATCAAATTATCATTAATTCACATTTGTCCAACCCCAACGATTTTAATTTCATTCCTACAATATTGTTTAAGTTTTAAAAATAATTAAAAATAAATTCTTGAAAATGATTTTGTCCTTTAAAAACTAAAATAATATTGTCAAAAAAAAAAAAAAACTAAAATAATGAAACAACATTTATATGTTTTTATTTTTAGTTTTGTTTTTCAAATCTTCAAACCTAAAAAGAGGTATGAATGAAAACACGGGAACGAGTATCTTTTTATCAATGATAATGTGTAATTAATTTTCTGTTTCTTAGCTTTCTTCAATTATATGCTCTGCTACATTTTTGTTAACGGGTGTAATGTAGTAAGGAATTGTGTGTGTGAAATGAAAATGTGAATAAGTAGCTACTAGCTAGTATTGCATTAATATTTGCATGCATGTCAACTGGGTATGGCGTACAAATTTTATCATAAATGCTACCATTAGTAGCTTTGCATAGAAAAACACGGCAGACGGAACAAAAATCATTATTTGCCTATCCCAAAATGCTTAACTTTTGAAACCAATTTTTTTGTTTTTCTTGTATGATAAACCATTCTTATTGGGGTCTTGCTAACTAGTGCCCTAAAGGCATTAGTTAAGTTTATCAAATAAAGTAATATTTACATTGAAAATTATGTTTTATTATTATAGAAAAATACATTGTACAAATTTCAAGAGTGTTTTTTCTATTTTGGTTTCCTTAACCATTGTGGACAATGTTTATCATACCCAAACCTTTAAATGGGAAATGCTACTTCAAGCGAAAAATTTATCACGATCATCTCACAAATGTGCTGGCACCCACTTACATTATACGCTTACTTTAATTTATCTTTAGTAAAGAGCTAAAACTTCTCACTTTAAATTTGTACCATCAAAAATAAAAAAAACTCAGTTCCTCACTTCTCTTCTCTCATATCCTTTCATCTACAACCACCCTAACAATAACACTCCTTCTCCACTTCATTTGAAAATTTACAAATGATTATATATAACCGTTGTGCATACATCAGTTTCTCATCATAATTTTATACAATAAAGATGGTACTCTACAAATTGAGAAGCCGCTGCTACTAAAAATTACCCAAAAAGAAGAAAGAAGTAACTGATACGAGTACAATCATTGTTGAGGGGCTGTTTTTTTGTTTGGTGAGGCACTATATATATATATTACATATTGATTTTGATACACCATGAACAGAATTGATCATACCTTTCACATTATTCCTTTTTACTTTTCTGTTCATATTTGTTTTGTTTACCGTAGTTTTTGTTTGGCTTATTGTTTACTAAGTTTATTTGTTACCACTTCCGTTCTTAAATACATCTACTCAAATTGAAGGAAAGGAACGAAATATTTAAGAACAATATTAAATTTGATAATAATTCATGTTATTATTACAAATTCAACATTTTCTTCTTTTATATATGCGTTTGTTTTCCTTCATGTATGTGTTTGTTTTGTGTCTGCAAATGTTTTATTTTTGTTAGTGTGTGTATTTGGTGGTCTTTTGTTTTTCTATTTTGGAATTTCATGATGGCAGCATAAGCAAGTAGTTCATGTTTGACGGAATGTGCGTCGATCACATAATTAGAAAGATTGCTCTAAACACTTCTTTTTAATTCTTATTTTCCCTTACTAAATTTATTTTTATGGCAACATCGTCAACATGCATGATGAGAACACAATGCATGAATCAACTACTATCATCACTTTTGCCAATTCAAAACTCAGGTTTGTTTTTTGTATTCAAACATCTATATTAGAGAACTAATGGTTTTTTTTTTTACAATCTTTATTAGGCAATAGAAATGTTAGTGAATTTATCTATTAGGCAATAAATATATGTGAGAACAAATAAGCCATAAGACAATTAAAAGAGTCACCATTCATTCAATTTTTTTCTTCTCCTTTTACGTCAATTTTTATTTCTATTTTCTACTTACGTTTTTTAATTTTCATTTTTTTTCTTTGATTTTGTGTTTCATTTATCCTCGAAACATGGTTTTATCCCTTCTAAACGAAATGTAACCGCAAAAGTTAATTTTTTCTAACAAAGTAAATGTATTTTTGTTTTGCTAAATGTCCACCTAACACTGATTAAACAGTGAGAGGGATGGGAACAAAATAAGAGACATAAAAGCAAAGTCATTAAAAAGAAGACAATGAAAATGGTAGAGAAAATGCAAATGACACAGACGGACACGTCGGCCCGCTAGGTGTTCTTTAGCAGTGTTCATATACATCATATATTGACCATTATGTAGAGTTTAAAATTAGTCTCAATGTCTCAATCTTTTATCTATTTATATGTCTTTTATATTAATCTTAATCCTGTTTCATTTGTGTCTATAATAATATAGCTTATATTTTTTTTACCAAAATCTGATGGGGATATTTAGAGATTGTACTTAGAAAACATGATTATCCTTCAATAGTTTTTCAACGTTATTAACGAGATTGATATTTACTCTATTTTATCATTTTTGTACGATTCTATGTTTGTTACCTTGCATATTTGCTTATTACTTATTAGTCCACAAATTTTATAGTGGAAATCCATGTTCATAGTTGCTTTCTGTTAGTTTCTTTTTATTAATACTCACAATTATTGTGTAACAGTTTACATTTTCTTAATAAGAGTTAGTGTATCATTCATTCTTTTATTTGGTACATTGGCAAAACTAGGAAAAGAAAAAAAAAACCTAAAAGGAGTTAGTGTATCATTCATTCAATTTTATATATGGTTCAATTTTTTTCTTCTTATTTTATGTCAATTTTTATTTCTATTTTCTATTTATGTTTTTTAATTTTCATTTTTTTTATTTGATTTTGTGTTTCTTTATCCTTGAAACATGGTTTTATCCTTCCAAACGAAATGTAACGGCAAAAGTTAGCGAGAGGGATGAGAACAAAATAAGAGAGACATAGAAGCAAAGTCATTAAAAAGAAGACAATTAAAATGGTAGAGAAAATGCAAATGACACAGACGGGCACGTAACGTGGCCATAACGTGGCCGTCTGACCCGCTAATATTAATAATAAGAATTTATCTTTCTGTTTATTACCCTTTGAAATAGCTTGTATTAAAAGTTATTTACGATTCAATAAAAAGTTATTTATATTTCTTATTTTTAATTCAACACAATTTTTTCCCATGCAGAATAGGTATATACAGTAGTTGAAAAATTGTTTTAGTATGGTTTCATTGAAGAATTTTTTTCTAATCCTCGGCAGTGTTACAGCCGTGCACAGGTTTGACTATCATTCCTTTTCTTTTATAATAGTATGACTTCACTATATTATTTCACTCAAGAATTTTTTTTATTAATAATTTAGTTTATGGTGAAGTCTAAGGTGAGGGAGCTATCAAGTCCCTCACCGGTGAGGGACTAAAATATTACCGTTAGATGTGATCAATAGCCTAGATCTTTCAAAATTAAAAAAGAGAACATTTATAATTGTCCACACACAATAGGTTCACCCCTCTTCTTTTCACTACTCAAACAATAACATACGCATAAAGAAAACAGTTTGATGTTTTTTCCATGACTGTAGAATCATGAATCAACCCCGAAGCTTCAAAATCTGGAACAAAACCCTTAAAGATTGAATCTTGAAACCAACCCATCATGCAAAATTTTTGAAAAAACTCAAAACCGGAACGGATCTAGACCCTTCCGACTTCCGGCGACGACGAAGCTTCATAAAATCTCCATCAAAGCTTCCAAGAAGAGAGAAGAGATAAATTACCCAATTCACCATGTGATTTTGTCTTTGATTCTTAAAAAACTTCAAAACTAATTTAAGATTCTTAAGCAATTGAAGAAAGATTCAACGATGGTGGCGGTTGGTGGTGGGGTAGTCGGCGTCGGCGATTCACTGAAGTTTGCGTAGGTGAAGGAGTTTCAAGCCAATTGAAATGCTGTGATGAAGAAGAGATGTGGGTTTTATTTTATTTTTTTTAGGAAAGAAGAGATGTGGTTGTGAGTGGACATTGAACACGTTCTCTTTTTAAATTTTGATAGATCTAGGCCATTAATTTGAAGCATCACATCTAACGGTAATATTTTAGTCCCTCACTGATGAGGGACTTAATAGCTCCCTCACCTTAAATTTCACCTTAGTTTATAATGTCTTTTTTTTTCGTACAAGTTTATAATGTCTTTATATTTGGCCTAAGTGGCAAAACACAATTAAAATATTTTTTTATAAAATATTTTTATTTTTAAAAAGAGTAATATTTTATTTAAAATATAAATAACATTAATAATAGAAAAAAATTATAGCAATTAATTAATTATACTTTTAAGTTAATATCATTAGTGTTTATTAATAAAAGCTTTCAAATGAAGGAGTTGAACTCTCACCCATTCACATTAAATTAAAGACTCTCAACAACCACACCGAAGCAAAATTCCTTGTTTTCTATATTCAGTGATATTATATAATGCATTTTATTGATGAGAGGTTTGGTTTGATAGTTACATTATTGTATTTGACAGTTTATTATGTGATTGTTTATGCAGTATGGTAGTTTTAGAAACTAATTTTTCTCAGGCTGTCAACAAAATTCCTCATGTCATAATGCCTCAAAATGACAGTAAAAAATACAACAAAGAAGAGAATTTTCAAGTTCACCATGGTATCGATGATTGGATATGGATATTATACATACCCTTCATCTCGATCACCATCACAGCCTTGTTGGTGATAACGGTCCAACCGGATATTGTTTTCAAAAGGTGGCTCCCAAGGTTGATTCCATCTCGACCATTAGATACAGAGGCTGCGATGGCGCCAACTTCAACGGTAGAGGCAACACCGGCACCAGTGCCAGCAGTGGAGGCCGCCATCACCAGATCAAGATCAAGTGGCTCAAGTGGATGGTGATATAGTGGAAGAAGTGGAGGGACAATAAATCAGTAATTTAAGTAAAAAAATAGTATAGTAAATAGTTTTAAACGTGTGTAATTATGATTAATTATTATTTGTGTTAATTTTTTTTTACGTGATACTTTATAAGAATATATAAATATACAAAAAGTATACTATTTAAGAATAAACTTTTATTATTTGTGTTTATTTTTTTTTACCATGAGAAAGAACATTATCTATTTATCTATCTATCTATTTAGTATTAGTAATTTAAACAACAAAACTATTGGTAATTTAGTTTTGTGATTTACGAAAATACACATATCAAATTAAAACCCAACTTGGACATTTACTCAAAAAAAAATACCCAAATTGGACTATGCAATTTTGCTTAAAATTGCCCAAACAACATTGAATTTTGAGTATAATTTTTACGATGATGTGTACAAATTAGCAATTAAATAAAAATAACGAAAATATCGTATTAACTACCAAATGTGTTTGCTACGGTTGGTTGTTGATGTTAAATTGCTAGGGGGGGTGAGGGTGAGTTAAGTAGGTCTCCCATCGTGAGTGAGCTATGTGAACCGTCAGATGAAAAATGTTAATTTCTTTTTTCTCTGTTTTCATCGTCTCTTCATGTTTATTCAATAATTTTTTTGAAGACATTAATAAAAATCGTTAATTAATTAAATTTTTGCTATAAAAAAACCTCATTTTCCCCTGTTATCAATAACCTAGTTTCAGTTTTGGCTCATTTTCCCAAATTTGGTTTTGAATTATATCCATCATATTTATTATTTGATTTGTGCAGAATTTCTATAATGAATATTGGAGAAATTGTTATCCTTAGTAGTCCATCCTTAATTGATCATCAATAATTTTTATAATAAAATGGTATTTTCAATATCTATTTTTGATATTTTGCGGTCTCCTTTTGAGAACATTAAAATGAAGCTGCTTTAGCTTAATTAGAAAATTGGAAATAAATTACTCTCTCCGTCCCATTATATAAGCACCCTTTTAACAAAAATTTAGTCCCATTATATAAGCACCTTTTCAAATGTCTATACAAATTTAAGATTGTTTTCCAAATATACCCCTAAGTATAACAACAAAAAAGAAATTAAAATAAAAAAAATCTTAAGCAATTAAAATAAAAATTATGGATAACAACAAAAATAAAAATTATGCAACTAAATTATGCTAAAAAATATATCTAAAAAAAATAAAAAAAATAAAAAATCTGCTTACGTGGCATTCAATTAGAGCTTCTTGAAGATTTTTTTTAAAAAAAATCTACTTACGTGGCATTCAAAAAAGGACAATTTAGTAATCTTTATACATAAAATACACACTTTAATTACACTCCTAATATTTCTTAATAAGCGTGATTTTGGTCAGAGGGGCTTATATAATGGGACGGAGGGAGTATTAGTTTGTCTTTTCACAGAAGATTCGGACATATGCGAATAAATTAGTGAAGTAACATAAATTATCTAACTTATCCTCAAGTTGTTACATCTACTATGCTCATATATAGACTTGTAATCACTATGGAGTTCCAAGTGTGTAATGAAAGTTTCTGTTGTCTGGGTGTGGGTTCAACTAGTATTTGTGATCTTGTGCTGCAAGTTGATAATTTCTATCTCTTTATCATAATGGTTTTGTTAGATATACAAATTCTAGAACATGCCATCAGTGCATGAAAAAGGTTAGGTTCTAATACTTTATTAGTGAATAACTACATCCTTTCAACTTGAGTACGTTGATCTTATAATTGTTCACTCATTATGAAAAAATGAAATTCTTTTCATTTGTTATTAAATTTCTCAAAAGCTATAATTCATATGTTGTAATCTCTTAATGGGTTGAACTAACAATTAAAACTTGAATTTGTTGGTACTATATATATAGATCCATATTTATCTGTTGTAAAGATGTGCTGATCTTTCCGTTGATATTTATTTATCCTTAGAATAGCCGGATAACTATATTGTATAGTATGGAAAAATTCAGGAACAAAGTTTCAACTGTGGTTAAGGCTTCATCTCGAGTTTGCAAGTTTTCAAAAAGCGATATCATTGTTTCTCCATCTATACTTTCCGCTAACTTTGCAAAATTGGGAGAACGAATTGAACAAGTTATATAATATGCTTTATCATGTTTGCTAATTGGTTGTGAACTTTATTTTCTTCTTATTTTAAGTCATATAGTTTGTTTTATGATTGCAGATAAAGATAATCCTATCAAGTTATAACTAGCTGGTGATGGGTTAGTTTGAACGTGTGCCTGACTTCCAAAACAAGATTTCATGTGCCAACATTTTGGGATTTGCAACTCAGGACATCATAGAAACAGGGACGGATCCATGACTGTACTCCCTCTGTCCCAAAATATAAAAGAAAAAAATTCAATTTTTTTGTCTCAAAATGTAAGAGAAAAAGTTCAAATATTTATCTTCTCAATAAAAGTTTACTCTCTCTCTTACTTTTTCTATAACCAACAACCAATAAAAATTGTTTTTACATCTTTCCATACAACTTTTTTCAAAAAAACATACTTCCAATAATTATATTTTACTTTTTCTTAATAAGTGTGATTTTTGTTTTTTCTCTTACATTTTGGGACGGAGGGAGTATACGGGTGTGGCTAAAAAAAAGTATGTTCACAAATCTTTAAAAATCTTTATATTCTCATGAGCTTAGCTCAATTGGTTGGACATATTGCATGAAAGTGCAAGGATCTGAGTTCGAATCTGGATCCGGATACATCCACTTATTCCCCTTTTAAGGGATGAATTTCTAGTCACTAAACTACTTTACCAATATATATATATATATATATATATATATATATATATATATATATAATTAATATTAGTTGAAGAGTATCTTTGTCATCAGAACAAAAAAACCCGGAAAAAATAACAAAGAACAATGCGAGAAAAGAAAGTAAAAGAATCAAACAAGCATTGAGATCGATTAAAATTACATGTGTTCAATAAAAATGTATAGACCTTTAATATTAATGAGTTTCAATAACATATTAAATAATTTTAAATTTCTATATTATACAAATTATAAATTTAATGATAAATTTTGTTAATTTTTATACTCGTTAAAATATCACCGGTACAATTTAATTTCTTTAATATGTGTACATATATTAATTAATATATATTGACCAAATCCTTTAAAAAGAAATTGACCACATTCTTAATTTCTTGTGGTGTAGTGACTTTTTACATAACAATTTATTTGTAAAAAAAATAATTAAAAGCAAAAATTGTTATGGCCAGGAGTTGAACTTAGAACGGCTAACTCGTTAGGCCACGGATATTAAGTTAGAAACCACTATATCAGATTCATTTTTATGATAATAATCTTCCATTAGCCATATATATACACAATCATAAATAAAAATATGTATATATACCTTCCGAATATTGAAAATTTTGGTGTGGCTATAGCCACACTATGCCTCTACTTAAATCCGTCCATGCATAGAAATGGTGAATAATTAAACAAGAAAAATAGTTATATATATATATTTTGACAATAATAGTTATATTTTCTTGAAACTTTATTTATATGTAATCTGGTTGTAAAAATAGTTTACACTTTAGTAGTTTTTGTACAATTTATGTTTGGGAAATATATAAACTTTGAATGGTTGTACTCTATAAAAATTACTTTGTTTTATTCTAAATTAATTTTTTTTTTATATGAATTATTTATTAATGAGGTAAAATATATTTAATTTTACAATTTTCTACACATTTCCTACAGATTTCTTCACATTTTCGGTAGGATTCCGCATGAAAGTTTTTTGAGGATTCCAAAAAACGTAGAAAATCTGCAGGAAAACAACATATATTCTATTTCTAGTGGTGAGTTTATATGATTTATATAAATATTTATTCACACTTGTCAAAACCTCTTTTGATTGCTAGTTTCGGAATTCAATTCATTATAGTATACTGCAAGAAAAAGCCACTACTAGAAAAAGTCTAAATACCGACAGAATTTAGAGACGAAATTTATTTCATCTCTATTAGAGACGGAATTAGAGACAAAAAAAAGTGTTTAGAGACAAAATTTAAAATATATGTACCAGTGACGGACTTTAGAGACAGAAAAATCTGTCTCAAAAATATTTCGTCTCTAAATCTGTCTATAGTTAATTATATTTTTAATTTATAAATAAAAAAGTAATTTGAGACAGATGTTAGAGACGGATTTTTATCGTGTCTAATAATTTTTGTCTCTATATTCGTCTCTAAAAATTCAACTTGTTATTAAAGTAGATAATCATCTATCAGAGACGGAATTTATTCGTCTCTCAATTAATCTGTCTCCAAAATCCGTCTCTAAATGAAATAACATCGAAGATTCATCTCGCCAACAAATTTCCCTCCAAATTTTTTATTGTCCGCCAAAAAATTTCCCGCCAAATATTTTTTTGTCCGTACAAAATTTTAAATAAAATAATATTTTTTATTTTTATAAGAATATTTTTTAATGTTATTAAAAAACACATTTTCCTTAAATCATACTCATATTGTTCTTCTCTGATTTCGTCATCTCATTACACATCTCATTTAATTTACCTTACGTATTCAATCGACATTGAATTTCTTTACTTTAACTATGAATTAACCAAAAAATATATATTGCGATCTTTTATTTTTTGCCGTTCCAATTGTTTAGGTCACTTTGTCCCATTTTATTCCAAATTCATATTAGCTTCAAAATATTGCTTCTGCAAATTGTATTTCAATGTTGACTTATAAATAAATAATTAAATAAAAGAATACTGCAAACTAATTAAATAAAATAATTAAAATTGGATAAGAAGAAGAAGATGGAAATCGTTGGCCCAATGGACATTAATTCATAACAAGTACAAAAATGATTAAAAGCTAATAGATTCTAGTCAGAATCTATTTCATCATCTTCATAAATTTTTTCTTCATCATCATCATCATCATCATCTTCATCTTCATCTTCAACACTCTCTTCTACTTCAATTTCAATATCTTTATCCCATTCAAAGCTAGTCTCATCCAAGAAAGGAGCATATCCTTCATCAACTTCTCCAACTAAATCAACAAGACTTTCTTCAAGATTGTCATTTGCAATTGTGGCATGTGAATGTGTGATTGATTCATCTTGGTATGGAATATCTTTCTCAAGCTTACTAGCCCCTAAAGTTTGAATTGTGCTTCGTGCCTTGGTCTTAATCTTAACTAACCAATCCTTTTGTCCTTCAGGGTATTGTGTGAAGTATACTTGCTTTGCTTGTTGTGCAAATATAAATGGGTCATAATTTTTATATTTTCTGGATGCTTTGACTTCAACAGTTCCATAGTTATCTACCTTTGTCCCTTGATTCAAAGTAGGATCGAACCAATCACATTTGAACAAAACCAACATCTTTTTTGGCCATCCTGTATAGGAAACTTCAACAATGTCGGTTAAGACTCCATAGTAATCATTGTTAATTGTCTCATTCTCACCACCTTGAACAAATACACCACAATTTGTTGTGCTCATCCCATTGCCATAGTCTTTTGTATTAAACTTGTATCCATTTACGTAATACGTTGACCATTTGTGGACTTTTTTCTTTGGCCCCCAGGCCAAACTCCTCAAAAAGTCATCTTCAATATGGTTCTTTGATACCTATTTCGAAAATGATCAAATTAATAGTGTAACAAGTAAAACCAATAAGATTATGAAACTAGGGGGATTCAATTCACCATACATATTCTTGAAACCAATTAGGAAATGATGAGGAGATTTCTTTGTCAACTTCTGAGTCAGTTACGCCAAGTTCTTGAAGTATATTCGTATATATGCTACATTAGATTCGCACGTTAAGCCACTTTATTATTTTTCAAATATATTGGTAAATAAAATAATCATGTGTACTTAGTCAATAATAATAATAATAATAATAATAATAATAATAATAATAATAATGTGTACACTTACGACAAAAATGGCTCAACTTCTGGACAGTTTAGAAGAACATAGAGATGCGCAACTTTCATTTCTCTTTCTTGTAAGAAGCATGATGTGATTTTTCCAGAAGGACGGCCGGGATAATTAAAGATGGATAAAGGTGGTCTGATTGAACAATTTTCACCTCCATCGTCATTTCGCGGTACTCTTGTCCTTCTACAAGGAACATCAGGTGGATAATAGTAAGACGCAAATGTAGAGGTCTCCTCCACTAAGTACGCTTCACAAATAGATCCCTCAATTGCAGCTGTGTTTGTGACCTTGTCTTTTAAGGTACGAATAAACCTATAAATCATTTCAAGACATTAATACAATTAAAACTCACATGGTGACTATTAAAAAAAAAGGGATAGATGGTCAAACCTTTCAAAAGGATACATCCATCGATATTGCACGGGACCACCAACCCTAGCTTCATAGGGCAAATGAATTGGAAGATGCTCCATTGAATCAAAGAAATTAGGTGGGAATATTTGTTCTAACTTACACAAAATGATTGGAATACTTTGCTCCATTAAACACAAATTCTCCAGTTTTAGAATGGGTGAAGTTAGCTCTCGGAAGAATTGACTAAACTCTGTAAGGGTGTTCCAAATAGGTTTTGGCAAAGCTTTGAATGCAATTGGGAGCAAGCGTTGCATGAACACATGGCAATCATGACTTTTCATTCCAAATAACTTTGCTTCTCGCATGTCAACACATCTAGATAAGGATGAGGCATACCCATCTGGTAGCTTTAATTTTTTGACCCATTGACACACAAATAACCTTTGTTGTTTTGTTAATGAGTACTTTGCTTTCGGCTTTTTTAGCTTTCCCCCTCCATTATCATGTAGCTCTAAATCTTTCCTTTTGCAAATATCTGCCAAGTCCAATCTACCATTAAAAGTGTCCTTCGTCTTGCCCTTGGTGTCCATAATTGTATACAAGATATTGAGGAACACATTTCTCTCAACATGCATGACATCTAGATTATGCGGCAGAAGATTTGTTTTCCAATATGGCAACTCCCAAAAGATGGTTTGTTTGGTCCAATTGTGGAGATTTCCGTAACCCGGAAAATTATCATATGGAGGTCCAATTATGCTTGGTAAATCCTTGACCCTTTCCCACATTTCTTCACCAGACAACCTTTTTGGGGGCAACGATGTCTCATCACGCGTCTTCCTAAAAGCATTTTTATTCCTTCTATAGCAATGATCAGGTGATAAGAATTGCCGATGACAGTCAAAAAATGTTGTCTTGTGACTATGTTGAAGAGTGAATGCTTTTGTAGACTCCATGCAAATTGGACATGCAAGTTTTCCCATTGTCATCCAACCTGACAACATTCCATATGCTGGAAAGTCATTAATTGTCCACAATAAACAAGCTTTCATGACAAAATTTTGCTGAAGAGAGACATCATAAGTCACCACACCAGAATTCCACAAAAGTTTAAGGTCATCTATAAGTGGCTGCATGTACACATCAATTCTACCTTTTGGACTAGAAGGGCCGGGAATTATAATGGTTAAAAATAAGAACTCTCTTCTCATGCACATCCAAGGTGGAAGATTATAAGGAGTAAGAATTACTGGCCAACATGAATATGTTCTGCCTGATATATCAAATGGAGCAAATCCATCAGCACACAACCCTAGCCTCACATTTCGAGGGTCCTTTGCAAATTCAGGATATCTTTTATCAAAATGCTTCCAAGCTTCTCCATCGGATGGATGAGATAAATAATTAGTATCTCTTACATAATCCTTATGCCATCTCATTTGGCTTGCAGTTTGCACTGAGGAATAAAGTCTTTGAAGCCTTGGGATAAGAGGGAAATACCACATCTTCTTTAGAGGAACTTCTCTAACCTTACCACTTCTTATGAGGCTTTTGTAACGATCTTCGCCGCATATTTTACAATTACGAAGATTCTTATCTTCAGGAGAGTAATAAATCATACATCCATTTGGGCAACAATGAATCTTTATGCAACCCAATCCAAGCTTTTCCACTGATTTCTTTGCACGGTAGAAGTTTTTAGGCATTCGGTTGTCATTTGGCAAAGCCTTTGCCATAAAATCTACCCATTGATTAAAGCAAGTCTGAGAGATGTTGAAGTCAGACTTGATACTTAATGCTTGTATTGCAGCTGACAGTTCAGAATAACTTTCACAACCATTATACAAGGGAGTTTGCGCAGCTTTCAACATATCATAAATTTTTTTTGCTTCAGGATTAGGATCTTCTGTCATTTGTTCTTCACAACCAAATTCTTCATGCTCCAGATAAGTACCAAGAGACGGTCCAGCTGCATCCATTACCATTTGCTCAAAGTCATTCAAGTCTTCCCGAACCTCACTACTTCCATAATAGGAGTTTTTTGAAACCACCGGTGGAATTGGAGGTCTTTTCTCACCGTGGCTAGTCCAATAATAATAACCCTCCTTAAATCCCTTAAAACAAAGGTGCCCGATGACATCTCCAACTACGTGAGACTTCTTACACTTGCATACTTTACATGGGCATCTCAATTTACTTACTGTTTTGAAATTTTCTTGTGCACAAGCTAACTCAATAAACTCGTGCACCCCAGCGATAAACTCATTTGTAACTCTGCTGTTATCGGGACTCATCCTATTATCCATCCACTTGCGATGTTCAGGAATTTCCATTTTCGAAAGTCCCACCTGGAAAATAAAGAGTAGTATTGAAAAATTAAGAAGAATTCCGTAAATTTCAAAATTCTCCAAGTGTTAGGGAAGAAGGGGAAAGTTGATAATATTCAAAGGTATGCAAGTTGTAACACATGCACATTTGGTGCCTTTGGGATCTTCCTTGGCACTTGCTACTTCAAACAAAATTGAAGTTTGTAACCATGTTTAGAGAATACATTTACTAGCTTTGTTCATAAAATAAAAACATTTACTAGCTTTGTTCTTCTTTGTTGTCTTTGTTTTACTGATTTTATTATAGTGTGTTTTGATAGATTTTCGCGGAACCATTCGCATTTTTAAAGTAAATATTTTTGTATTGTCACATTTGAAAAGATTTATCAACTTGGTTTCTTGGTGTGTTTATGCAGTTTTGATTTGAAGAATTGAGTTCGCAAAGGTTGTAAGAGTAAAGAGGTAGAATTTGAGGACATACCTTATGAGCAAACTTCTACAAGTTGTTCTCTCACTTAGCTTTCTGCAATATAAAAAATAAGTGAGCATCACATAACAAAAGTCTATTAAAGCTAGATCGAATTTCATTTCTTATTACAAACTTAAAATAAACTTGTGGTAATATATGCTATGAACTTAACAAGAATACTATATTTTTTAGCAAATGCTCTTAAAAGTTGAAGAAAGATAATCTACCAACACATTAAACACGATAAGTGTTGACAAGAGGAACAAAAGAAAGAATTGAACTCATTCTCATTCAATGTGTGAAAAGAATATCTCAAGTTTATTACAAGTGGGCTAGACCTTATTTACTGACATGTACAAGTTAAATAAACTTCTAACTATCCAACAAAGCTGTATCTAAACTATGTACTATAAAATAACTAATCAAGATATAAACTAATCTAAGTGTCATAAAGCTGATAATAAGAGAACTTAAACTCACATCATTCAATTCAAATCAACAACAAATTTAAAAGTTGGGGTTTAAAAATTACATACATATGAATGAGTAGCGCCTTCCAGAAAGTTAGGGTTTCAAATTTGCAGTGAGAGGTTTGATTTTCGGCAGTGAATTGAAGAGAAAGATTCGAGGGGTTTCACAATGAAACGTGACTGGAGGATTTCAAGATTTCTGTGAAAGATTGCGGCGATAGAACGATTTCCAGTGAATGTTGCAGCGAAAGAACGGTTTGTTGTGAGAGAGGGTTTACAATGATAGAGCAGTTTGCAGTGATCGAACGAAATTTGTGGGTACTGAGTTTGTCGTGAAGATTGAAGAAGCTTTGCTATATATTGAAGAATAGTTTATCAGAGAGGAGAGAAGAGAAGAGAAGAATTGTTTCCTTTTTTTTTTTTGGTAAGAACTGTTTCCTATTTCCGTTAATTATTTATTTTACTTTTAGAAAAAATTATTTTGTGAAGTTTAGATGCATATATCTACTTTCCGTACCAAAAAAAAAAAAAGATGCATAATCTACTTTTTTACTCTTTTTTTTTTTTAAGGAACTTTTCAATTGCATAATCAACAATATACTTATAAAAATGTTCTTTTTACTTATAAAATTGTTTTTTTACTTTTTATATAAGTATATTTTTTCTTACTTGACATAAATTAATTAGCATCCACTCATTCAATTGCTTAAAAAATAGATATATTTTCCTTGAATATATCAACTTTTATTTTTACTTTTGTCCTCTAAATCTTATGTTTTCAATTTTATTTTATTTTTAAAAATTTCATGTCATATACTCTAAATAATTTTTTTTTATGACATGTCATTAATAAAATTTTAAATTGTCATTAGTTTAAAACAGATCGGATCTTTAGTTTTTGCATTGAAAACAATTCCAATTTCACTATTTAGGCTAATCAAATTAGAGTTATATTGTGTCGTTCAAATGCCATAATACCACAGTTTACAGAAGAAAGCAAAATATGTAATTCATATAAACTAACGAAATTCTAGACATAATTGTTAATTAAAAGTTGCAATCATTGATTTAAAGTTGTTCTTTACGATAAATCAAAAAAAAAAGTAACAAGATTATCACAAAAAAAAAATCAATAAAAGTTAGGAAGATAGATATGTAACGTCTCTTTAATCACTTGTTGAATTTCAATGTGTTGGGAAGTTTCTTCTCCTTCTTCATTGTCATCTTGTTTTTGTTCTTGTATATCATCAAATGAATCTTCAACTCTTTCTTCCTTTAGAATATTAACGGTTACTCTTGATGAAACTTCTTCTTCTTCAGCGCCATATTGTTGTTGTATTTTGTCAAACGAGTCTTCGACTATTTCTCTCATCAACAATTCCAACGAATCTTCCACTCTTTCTTTCTTTTGAATATTAATGAATATTCTTGATGAAACTTCTTCATCTTCAATGCCATATTGTTGTTGTATTTTTTCAAACGAATCTTCAACTATTTCTTTCATCAATAGTTCTAATGAGTCTTCCACTCTTTCTTCCATTTGAATATTCATGAGTCTTTTAATTTTTTTTCCTCTCAGATCTATTATTTTACTCTACACTTAAAAATTTAAACAAATTCTCCTCATCTTATTTATAGAATTTTAACTCTTCATAGAACCATTATTATTAATTTTTTTACTCAAAAACCAATATCTTATTTTTGTTAGATAAAGACTAAAGAATCAATATATGTAACTAAATATTGATTAAATTTGGATATAACAAATAACGTTGTTATCAACACAAACTTTAGTTTTGAAAAAAAAGAAAAAAAAATAAACTTTTTCAAATATATATATCACTTCCATGTATTTTTTATTTATATTTAAGTTTTTTTTAACACATACTAATATTTAAGTTTTTTTTTTATAAGATATTTATATTTAAGTTTATAATTGTATTTAAAGGTTAAAAACTTATTTAATATAAAATATTAAGTTATTCGAGTAAAATTACATAGACATATTGTTCTCATAGGATAGCTCAAGTGGTAAGAGCTGAGGACATATGAGTTGGATAGAAGGAGGTTCAGGGTTTGATAGTGGTCATTGTGAAAGATGAGAGAGTGATAATTAATGCCCGTTTGGCCCGGCTTAACTTCTACTTTTCTATTTTTTTCAAACGAAATAGAGAAGTATAAAATTGTATTTAGCCATATTTCTCCTTAAAGTATAAGAGAAATAAAGTAAAGAAGTAAAAAATAAAGACAAATTGAGTCAAACATAATTTTTTCCTTCTTTACTATTTTTAAGGAGAAGAAAAAAGAGGAAAATAAGCCGGGCCAAACGTAAGATATAAAAATTCCTAACAAAAAATATAAAAAATAAAAAATTCACTTAATAGATAAAAAGATTTATTTCACTTCATCATATATATATATATATATATATATATAAGAGTTGTTTCAAAACATACCTCTCACAGTCCTTATCCTTAATTTTATCTATAATAGAACCTAAATACGGGTTTTTAAACTTGTTATCAGCAATCGATACCTCCCCGTTCGATACACAATCTAGCTCTATCAAAGGTCTCTTCTTGAGGTATGTCAATTGTTTCAAAAATCTTCTTATTCCTGCTGAACCATATGCCATAAGTTAGAGTAGCTATGTAAGCCATAATAGCTTTATCAACCTTGGTTGGTTAGCATATAAGTTATCCACTCTGCCCCCCTTCTGTAACTTATATAGTTAAGATTAATTTGACAATTCAATTTTGTATGTTATGGTTTTTTTTTTGTTGATTTAATTTTTCTCATTTTATTTTGAATTTGTGGTCTAATTTCATTCTTGTTTATGATCAACTTCAATTAGTGATATTATTATAGGTTATAGATTCTTAGATTTGGATTTTTAAATATAACCTCCAATCAATTGTCTTAACTCTTAACAAATTACCATGTTCATGTCTTTTTCCATTAAAATAGTTGTCCATTCTACTAAGCATGAAGAACTAATAGCAGACCTTTTATCATATATGATATATAAAACATGTTAAGTTGCCATATGGATAGATAGACTTAAGTAGAATGAGATGTTAACATACAAAATAGGGCAAATATATAGACAATGAAGCATTACATAAGAACAAGTGCTTATTGTGTGCTTTATTTGGTATGATTTCATGACTATAATTTACTTATTTTTTTGTTTTTATAGTTTTTTCTTATTCTAATTGTTTTTCTAAATGTAGTGAAAAAAATGACTTTAACACCATATGAGGAAGCAAGAAACAAAAGAAAAGAAGAGATTGCTAAAAGGATGGAGTCTCTCAATCTGCCCCATCTCTCTCAATCCCTTTACAAATCCTCTCCTAGTCAAGTGACAACTGCCACATATACGTTCTAAATTCTTCAATGTCCTCATACAGATAATTGATTAATGTTTGACAAACTTCTAATTTCATCAATTTAATTTATTTTTTTAATGTTTACAGATGTCAGGTAGTGGAAGAGGCAAAAGAATTGTTCCCAATCAGGCAGCCCCATTTCTTCGTCCCCGAACTAGGCCAAAACCATTAACATCTCAATCCTCACAAGAAACCCCTACATTTGTCTCAGTTCCTCATTCCCAAACTATGCCACAACCATTAAAGAAAACTACCATGCCTGTCCCTTCTCGTCAACAAACTATGCCGCAACCTGTCATGTCTAAACCACTACAGAAAACCACCATACCTGGCCCATCTTCCCTTCCCCCCACTAGACAGGCTCCAACCTTATCTCAACCTTTGCAAAATACCTCTATATCTGCCCCATCTCATTCCCAGGCTGCACCTGCTTCTTCTCATCCCCAAACTATCCCTCCACAAGCCTTATCTCCTGATTTCCAAAGTGGTACATCTGTGGATTTGCCACAAGACTCTTCCCTTGATAATGGATCGCAATCAAATCCATCTGTTGAAATATCTTCTGTAGAACCGGAGAACATCGTGTGGGGGTCAAAAGATCCATCAGATGGACGAATTTGGATAAGATCCGCACCTGGAAATAAGTAGTTTAACTTCTCTAATATAATTACATAGAGTTATATCTATGTATGTTTAAAATTGAATCTTATTGTAATTTTTCATATACTTTCAGCTTTGAACCAGAATCTTCAGTGAGGGGTGCTATTACTGAAATCTTCAAAGATAATTTTCTAGGTGCATGGTCATGTTGGAGTGTTGTTGATTCAAAGATGCGAAAATTTTGGTTTGATGACTTTAAGGTATTGTGCGACATTCTCTACGATTATTTAGTGTTACTCTGTTATTTTGTTTATTTAGTATTAAATATTTAGTGTTTCCTTATGGGATGACAATATAAAATTGTTATGTTGTTAATTTTTTTCTGTGATAATCTTGTCAAGTAGATCCTTTAAATTGATTAGTTAGTTATAGTTTATATTATTTTTATTGTTATATTAGTTGGTTTTTAATTGGTTGTGCAAAATGAAAATCTACTTATTCTAGAATTAATTATTCACATGTTAATGATTTTATTTTATCGTCCTTTCTATTGGAGTGTAGATTTGTATATATTTATGCTATTGAATTTGTATTACAAGCATAAATATTTACATGTTGTGTTTTTTAACTTGTACACTATTATTTGTATTGTTTGTTTGTAGGCCAAATACAAATGGTTTGAAGAGGATGAAGCTAGCATTAGAAAGAGCTTTGAAAGTAGGGGAACTTCTGCCCTGAGAAATGCTTTGTTCAAGGTTCGTAGTGGTAAGGATAAAGGTGAATGGATTGATGAAGATAAGTTAAAAAAATTAAGGGAGCAATGGAAAGGTGAAAAGTGGCAAAACATTTCTATGATTAATACACAAAACAGAAAGTCTAAAGTTGGACATAATGTGCATAGTGGAGGATCCATATCTGCCAGAGAACATGTCAAAAAAATGGTTAGTAAATCTTGTATTTATTTTCCAAATCGTTTTGTAATTTTTGTTTTTCTCTAGGAAATTAAATTCCATAAGTTTCTCTGCTAGTTAGGCATTTATTTTCCACCAGGATGAACCTGTAGTGTCCTGAGTGATTTCGGAATAACAATTTGAACATATTTATTCTAATTTATGGTGGCTATTGTTTTAGAGGGTGGAATTGAATAGAGAACCAACATGTTTTGAGGTATACCGGAGAATCCATAAACCAAAGGACAAATCAAATGAGTGGTTTAACGAAGAACAAGCTCTAATAGCTGTATGTATACCATTGTTTATGTTTATTGTTTATGTTTAAGTTATAACTTTAGCAATGTGAATAATATACTAATAGTTACACTTTTTCAGGAAAATTACCAAACTAAACTATCTGAGAAAAATTCTCAAATAGGTGAGGGTAGTAGTCAACAATCTGATGATAGTATATATATGGAAGTTGTTGGAGGCATGAATAAGAAGGGACACATATTTGGATTAGGATCTCAAGCCGTTCCTATTAAAAATTCTTTGAAATTTTCACCTTCAATTTCTACTGATGTGGTACGGCCGGATAAAGTTTATGCTATGGAGGCTAAGATCGAAGAATTAACAGCCGAACTTAAGCAAAAGAATCTTGAACAAGAAACATTAAAACAAAAAATGGAGCATTGGGAGCAATTTTTTGGAAGGTTTATGCCTAATATTAATCAAAATTCTCCGGTTCAACTTGAAAGAGAATGTGACGATGAAAATGATGAGATGGATGATGAAGTTTAGCTTTAGTTACTTTCTTTTATGAATTTTTGTTAAATCATTTCAATTTATTTGTGTATTGGATAACTTTAAGTTTGATATCGATACTTAGTGAGAATGATATACATTTTTATGTTAATGTTTCAAATTTAGTGTCAATAGATATTTAATTTTCTCATATCGTAGAATTATATGAATTATATTTAATAAATAAAAATTAATATTTAAAAAATTGTTTAATTATTTAATTGCTAAATAGACAAAATAATGACTTATTAGAGACTGAAAATGTGTTTTGTCTTGAGAAGGGATTTTATGCTTAGAGACAGAATTTTAGAGACAAAATTATTTAAATTCAGAGACGGATAATTCTGTCTACAATAGAGACGAAATTTTACGCTTAGAGACAAAAAAATTAGAGACAAAATTGTTTGAATTCAGAGACGGATAGACGAAAAATTAGAGACAAAATTATTTAAATTCAGAGACGGATAATTTTGTCTCCATTAGAGACAAAATTTTATGCTTAGAGACAGAAAATTAGAGACAAAATTATTCGAATTTAGAGACGGATAATTTTGTCTCTGATAGAGACAAACTTTTATGCTTAGAGACGGAATTTCAGAGACAAAAATATTTGAATTTAGAGACAGATAGTTCTGTCTCCAACAGAGACGAATTATTTTGCTTAGAGACGGAATTTTAGAGACAGAATTATTTGAATTCAGAGACGGATAATTCTGTCTCCAACAGAGACGAATTATTTTGTTTAGAGACAGAATTTTAGAGACAGAATTATTTGAATTCAGAGACGGATAATTCTGTCTCTAATAGAGACGAATTTATTGTATCTTGAATTCAACATTTAGAGACAGATATAGAAAATCCGTCTCTGAATCAGAGACGGATAAATTCTGTCTCCAATCAGAGACGGAATATAAAATTCTGTCTCTAATGGCTTAGAGACGAGGAAATTACCGACCACATCAAATCTGTCTCTAATTCTGTCTCTAACGTGCTTAGTGACGGAATATTTGCCTTTTAAAGACAAATTTTGGCCGTCGGTATTTAAGATTTTTCTAGTAGTGAGCCTCGATAAATTTAGCTTTTAGATTAGATTGAAAGTAAACAATATATTTTGTGAAAAAAAGTAAACAGTTGTAGCACTACTTTCAAAGATGGTCTGAAACATGAATGGACGACATAGCACATTATGTCTTACAGTATATACTTACATTGACTTTAGATAGTAAAATTAGGGTTCTCGTTAATTAGTTAATTTAAGATTAATTAAAAGGATTTTTCTTTTTTCTTGTTTTTTTTAATCCAATTAAAAGAATTTTTTTAACCTATACAAGTTTGCGTAATTAATGTATAATTTTTTTCAAATCAAATGAGGTAGCATTAATCTTTTCTATTTTTTTTTCTCTTTCTCCTATTCTCTCTCTCTTCTCTGCTAATTAATCATAATTAAAATTAAAATTAGAAAATTGGCTTAAACATCTTTTTTTGTTTTGCTTTCATTTCTCCTTATATATGCAGCATGATCGTGATATTTTAGAAAAGCTAGTAATTTATAAAGCTCTGATACTCCAAAATTGATTAAGTATTGTGTCAAACACCGTATGTGATACTGATATGTATCAGATACTTTCCGATACTTTTTTATACGTATCGGAGAAGTATCAAATGATTAGATTTTATTTTTTAAATAAAAAAAATCCGACACTTATGTGATACTTGTCAGATACTTCACGATACGTATAAGAGAAGTATTCAGTGTTTAAATTTTATCCATTCTTTGAAAAGAATAAAATGGATCCAAAAGGACTAATGATTTGGTTAATGTGCATACAAATTTTTAATTTTTGTCAAAAAAATATGAAGAATATATGAAATGAACGAAAAAATTATAAGATATTAGTGAAGATGCGTATGACACGCTTTTTGGATAGTATTAAAGAGTGTTATTTTTGAATTTATTGAACAAATTAAATATAGTATCGGGGTAGCGGCGCAACTTGTTGCCCGATTACCTTCGATTCATATGTAATTAAATTATAAATATATCTAAGCTAGATACATAAAGTGTTTGTCAAGGATGGTAGAGACTTATTGTTATTAGCTTTTCAAGTTTCCGGGTGTCTAGTTTTTCAAGTTTCAAATATAGTGTTTGTCAAGCGTGACATTAATGTTGTTGCTTATAGTTTAGTTAATTCAGGTCGGTCCCCACACATATGCGGAGCAGGCGATCAAACAAGATTTTAAAATATCGGTAAAATTTTAGGGTCTTAAAATAGTAAAGTTCTATAATAATAATTATATACTTTCAATGTTAATAAAATAATCATATGTGTATTAATAGGTTAGTGGTTAATTATGTTGTTTGTTGGTGTAACGTACCAGGTTCAAATCCTAGATTTTACATTTTTTATGCATAATTATAATTCTTTTAATTTAATTCTTATCAGAATATGTTTCTTTTTGGCATTATTCACAATGATAATTATTTTTTATGTTATTTATAATTTTAATATAGAATCTTTTATTTATTTTTTTAAAAAATATTTTTATGAAGGACCCATTTATAATATTCGAACAAAACTTCTAAAATATTGGGGACAACTCTGAGTTTATATTTGGTGCAAACCGCCGTAATTTTACAGAAGCTACAACTTATAGATTATGTAAAATTAGGGCGATTTGCCGTGATTCTGGCATACTTACCATAATACCAAACATGTACTGAGTTAACTTATAAAAATGATCGATTGTAGAACTTGGTTGGACTCTGTCCCAACATAAACAAACCTTGCATCTGATGGTTTTGATGGTTTTGTTTCTTAATTAATTTGTTGTTCAGTAAAAAAACAGGCAAGAGAAAGTACTAACATTTTTTTTTGACAGGGTACTGTTAATGGGGTGGTTAGGTGGTTTGATAGTTTTTTGTCGCGGCGGGTTGCGGATGGGGAAACAACTTCTTTTTGGCATGATCCCTGGTTGGGAGAGGGGATTGTGTTGTGTCAGTTGTTTCCGCGGCTAGCAGGGCTTTGTACTGATGATCAGGTGACGGTGGGTGACTTGTGTAGGAGGGGCTGGGCGGTGGGGGGAGGGGGTTGGTCGTGGAGACGCCGTTTGTTTGCATGGGAGGAAGACTTGTTGACAGGGTGTTGTGATGTTGTTCATAATGTTATTTTGCAGCCTCTCATACCTGACAGGTGGCGCTGGCATGGTTCTACTTCAGATGTTTACACTATTAAGGAGGCTTATAAGGCTTTACTTAGCTCTACTGCTGTGATTGCTGCGCCGGATAGTGGTGTTTCTTTACCGTGGCATAACTTAGTTCCTTTGAAGGTGTCTGTGTTCGCGTGGAGGCTCTTGCAAAACCGTATTCCGACTCGCGTTAATTTGTTTCGTCGTGGAATTCTTCAGCAGGATTCTCAGTTTTGTCATTTTGGATGTTCATCATTGGAAACTGTATCGCACTTGTTTTTTTCTTGTTCAGCTTCACATTTGGTTTGGAGTGGTGTGTTACAGTGGCTGGGATTAGATTGTGTGTTGCCGGTGGAAGCTGTTCCTCATGCTGTCCAGTTTATTGGTCTTCAACGTCAGCAGCTAAATCCAAAGAATTTTTTCCAGTTTAGTGGTTAAAGGCAAAGTTACCTACTTTAGTTATTGATTTTAATTTGTGGTACTCACAACCTTTAAATTGTTTAGGGTGGAGGGGAATTTGATATGCTTGTAAGGGATTTATTTTTGCGGCCAGATTTATGCCGTTTGGATTGTGTATCTCAGTTGTTGATTTTGCTCTAGACTAAGCACAACTTGTGCTAGTCTAGTCTTTTATTAATAAATTCATTTAGTTGCTTCAAAAAAAAAAAAATTTTTTTTGACAATAGAAGTACTAACATAATTCAAGCTAAAAAAGGTAGAGTTTAATCGGTGCATGTGTAATTTAATTCCACCGTGAGCCGGTCCAGACAATTTTGACGGCTTTTTTTGAATTTTAGAAACAAAACTTTATAAAAAGAAACAGAACTTTATAAAAAAGTGATTCTTTTTACAAAACAATCTAATGTTTAAATTATAAATAATATAAAAAACACATAAAAATAATTATCATTGTAACGTCAATATATAATGGTTGAGTCTAAATTTTTTCTTGATTTAAATTTAATTTAAAATAATTAAAGTTATAATGTATTAAAAAAAATGTAAAAATTAAGATTTGAATCTAAGACCTTATCCTCACAAACATCACAAAAATTCACTAGTCTATTGATGCATGTAAGATATTTTAACATTAAAAATATTTAATTATAAAAATTTATAATTTTTTGTGTCAAAAAAAAATTATAATTTTTTGAGACCATAAATATTTTCCAAAATTTAAAAATCTTGTACATGTCATCTACCCCACACATAGGCCGAGGTCGGCTCTATCGACCATAAATGCAAACAAATAGTACTTCTTGAGTACATAATATAAACAAACAAACATGTTTGGCCTCAAACAAACATCATGTTTGGCCTCAAACTGATCAAAAACAGAAAGTGTGATATCTTGCCTTTTCAACCTTGGCCACAACTTTTAAAGCGAATATTTCCATTTTTAATTCATTAACATGTGCCACAACATTTGTCATAAATAAAAATCACTCCAAACATTTTTTCATAAAGTATATAAATTCTCATTGTCAAAAAAATACAATAAAAACCAAACCTGATCTTTCATTTTATTTATTTATTTATAGATTGACATGAAATCTTATTTTATTGTGAGACTCGAATCAAACTTAATAAAAACGTAAATTGTTTCAACTTTCAACATACACCGCCAGGTCCTCCAATGTGAACATTATACCCAAATAATTCTATTCTACGGGTGTCATAATTATCAACTCCATAACATTTAGGGGCATCAGTAAATGTTTCTATCACATCTGCAGTCGGTATAGTAGTACTTAAAGATTTATCACGATATGAAATTTGCCTAAAATAACAAGCGTGATCAAAGGTATCATCAGGAGTGTATCCAGAACCCATTGGAGGACTAGGAGTACCCGCAGGGGTCAATGTTCTCCCTCCCCATCCGACTTGTGCAGCTGAATCTAAGTTATTGAATAAAGCTGCAGGAAAATATCCAATAGTTTGATCTTCTATATTTACCAACCAATTTTTGGTTTGCCGATCCTACACACCCATAAACTTTTGTGAATATATATCAAATATAATAATTATTTAATAAAACTAAAAAATAAAAACTTTTTTATATTAAGGATTAGAGGGAATCAAAAGAACTATCATATTGTGTTGATTTATCAAGATATTTTTTTTGTTAAGAAATTATACAGGTAGTGTATATACAAATATACAATATAGACTTAATTATATATTTGGTCTCAAATGTTTATTTTAGGTTTTAGTTTGGTCATAAATGTTTTAAAAGTTTCAAATAAGTTATAAATATTTATTTTACGTTTCAAATTGGTCCCAACATTTTAAAAATTTTAAATAAATTTCAAATATTTATAACGTTTGTATTCCATCAAAAAATTTAAATATAAGCATACAAATTTCATATATGGGCCTAAAAATGAGCCATGAATATCAACTGTCGGAGGAGGAATTCAGCAAAGTTTGCTGTTTTCAAAAGTCAAAATTCAATTTGCTTAGATTTTCATATCATTTATCTATCCACTGTAATATGCATATGAAAAGGGCATCAATCACAGATTATGAGCAACATTCAACTCTATCTAATAAAGAGGAAAACTGTAATATGGTTGATCCCTCAACACAGATCTATTCATTGATATGCAATCTAATTAAATGTTATAAACGTTTGATATATTTATTTGAAATTTTTAAAACGTTTGAGACCAATTTAAAACATAAAATAAATATTTTGAATTTATTTAAAACTTTTAAAATGTTTGGGACTAAATTAAAAATTAATTACTAATTTTATTTTTAAAAATAAATATGTCGAAACCATGTTTTAAAAAATTTAATAGTTAGTGAATTACCTTCAGAATATCAACTTTGATTTCATACATTTCTCCACCATATACAGATGTTTCCTCCACTCTGACTCCAATTATATATGCCCTATTGGTTTGAACAAATCCTTGACATAATGTGTTGTAGCATCCGGTGCTTTTGGAATTATCTGACTGTGCGTGTTTAAATATCAAATTATTTTTGGATCGAATAAATAAAATTATTATTATCTTTCAGTCAACCTTAAAATAATAATAATAATAATAATAACAAAATAATTATTAATAATAATAAATTGCCGTTAAAGAAAAATATTAATATGTGAATAAAAGTTTCAATAAATCAATAATGTTTTACATTGTGCGAAGAGAAAAAAAAATTAATAAACCTTTTCGTACCGTCCAATATGAGTATAGATATGTTGCGGTATTGCCATATAATGGAAGAGATACCTAAAATCAACAATGTATGACAAGTTTGTTACTAGTTTATAAGATAGAAGTCACATTTTAAATTTATATTAGTCGATATATAAATTTGATTTATATTATTATAAAATAGACATATCAATTATTTAATAAATTTGAAAAATGTTGTCTCATATAAAACAAATTAAATGGAGATAATTAATAATATTTATAATTTTATAGAGTAGATTGCATTTAATAATTAGTCGTGCATATTCATATTTTAGGATTAAAAATGTTTTTAAATTGAGTTTAAGGCTAATGTACTCTCAGGGTAAATTAATTTTACATTAATATAATATTCAATAAAAATGATGTATATATATTCATATTAAAAAAGTGAAGTGGAATTACGTACATAATACATGGTTGATTGATATTGATGATTGACAATTAATTTTTAACATTATATTATTGTTGATATTTAATATTCTTTTTTCTCTTTTAAATTACGATAAATCAAAACTTACATGCCATCCAATGGAAATTTTGTTAGCAACACCAGTACCCTCTCCATTTTGAACCATAAAATAAGATGAGCTTGTTTGAGAATTAGAAACTCTTGGATTCCAAACGCTATTAGTTCCACTAACTCCATAATATGGACTACCAGGAATGTTTTTCAGAGAAGCTTGAGCAACCTTCAAATTCAAAGGTATATAAAACTAGTTAAGATTTAAATTTGAATTCCATCAAATAATTCCTTTTTTTTTTTTGGAATTCAAATAATTCTACTTTAATTTGTTTAAGGGTGCCTTTGTTTTGGCTTTAAAAAAGTGATTTTTTTTTTCTTTGTACATAAGTCTGTCTAAAGAGTTATTTTGACATTCAAATAACTTAAATATTCATGTTAGAGAAGTTAACTTATTATAAAATACAATTTTTTTAAAAAAGAAATTTCTAAAAAATAATTGATATGTACAAAATAATGAATTACTTAAAATGACATTTTAATACAAACTATTTAAACAAAATTTTCATTTGAAACTTTTATAAAAAAGTTATTTGTTAGAAAAAATTTAACATAAAATCAATACACTATAAAATTCATTTTTCTTTGACTAAAAGAAAAATATTCATTCATTTCAATAATTAATATGTACACTATAAAAATCATTTTTAAAAAAGTTAAAATAAACGCACCCTTATTCTCATTGCGAACGGAATAAAACCTCTTGATTTATCAATCTTTGTTTATAAGTAATATTAATTTTTAGTATATTATAATGTTGATTTTCTCCTATGTCAATTGAGCTACCCATCCTCCAATGATTTATCAAATGTGATTTATATAACATACTTACGTGACCAACAAGATTATCTTGAATTAATGTATGATTGTATTGTAATGATTTTGCTCGAATGAGATCATCTTTTGTTGTCCTCCGAATAGGAACAGTTCCTATTGGACACATGAATTTCTGAATCCCAGGTATGAGTTTGTTTGAGAAATTCTTTATGCTTGAGTTTTCAAACTTTCTTTGGAAGCTTGGTTTCATCTACAACAAATGAAAGAAACCATCAACTATGAAAGAAGTATAATTTAATAAAGAAAATGGCTAAAAATCAATTTATAGAAAATTGTTTGACCATGCATGTACCATAAAGAAATTGTTTCACCTGTAACTTATGATTCTTCAATAAAGGATGATCAAAAGCCGGTTGCTTGTAAATATCAATACAATCTACTATATCACCAAATTTTGTCTGCAAAACCATCAAATAAAAAATACAAATTAACCAAATAATGACATCATATATTGGTATAAGTTAAACAATCAAAGACTATATATTAGCACATGGATACTCTTCACAGGAGGCTTGTTAAGTTGTTTAAGTTGTCTCTCCAACTCTAAATCTTCGTTTATCGTACTTTGCATACAATTAACTTTGTGGTTTCTAATCGCCAAACATAGGATAAAGAACAATAAGTTTATCATTTTCACAATTCACTTGTTGAACAAATTAAAATGATTTGAGGATGAATCTTAATTTGTTTTATTAGAATATATTGCCTATTTATAGCATCGACAATTTTTTTTTTGTTACCTTATTTAAAGATACCGAAAAAAAACTTGTTTAAACTGAAATCTTATTTATTAAATAACACCGAGAAAATCTGATTTTTTTTTTGACAAGAAAAATTCTGATTTTTTTTTACAAGAAAATATATTTTTTCCAAATATTCACATGGACTTTTTTTTCTTCTTTTCATTTCTGTACAATATTAACATTTTTCCAAGTAAGCCATAAAAAGCACACATGACATACTATTTTTCGAACTTATTATGCATGAGTGACAAAAGGTATAAAAGTAACAGAACACAATCAGAGTATATGATATGTATGTTTATGGGAATGGATTTCCTGCGTTGACATTACACTGTGGTGGAATCCCAGCCACACAAAAAAGTAGAAAAAATTTAAATATGAGAGAAGAAAATTTGACAGTCCATTCCCGTATGTTTTTTTTTATGAAAAGTAAAGAAGAGAAAGGGATAGAGTTACGGGAGTTCAAATTTAATCTAATCTAACAAATTAATGAAAATTGAAAACTGAAAAAAAAAATCAATTTTTTTGGATGTATTTAGACCGCTTTATAACAAAATCGATTGATTTAGATTGAATTTCAGACAACTTCATGAGAACCGAATCAATCCAAACCGAATTGAAGTATGTGTCAAAACTCTAACAATTTCTTTTTTTTTATCATAAAAAACTATTTGTCTATTTATAAGATGCTAAATTAGAAACTCTTTTTCCATGACCGTGACAACACAAGAAACGTTTAGATTCTCTCTTTTATTACATCTCCTTCGAATCATCGTCTCAATCAATCATTGCCTCCGTCAAATCGTCGTCGTCTCACTACGTTCTCTATTTAATTTCATCTAACAATATGTTTTTAAATCTAACAATATAATTATTAGTTGCTTGCACGATTATTTTTTAACATTTAAAAAATATTTTTAATGTTACAAGTATTTAAATTTATGTATTGTTTATTTAAAAACCGAAAAAATTGAACAAACTGAACCGATATAAACCGCATAAAAGTTGATCGGATTTTTTTTTACTCATTCAAAAACTGAACCAAATCGTATGTTCATTTTTCTTTGGTCGGATGACTTTTTGTCGCATAACTGATCCAAATTGAACCGCAAATACCCTAGATAGAATACTGAGACACAAGAATTATACTTGTTCAATCAATGTGGATCTATACTATTATTATTTAGAACCCCTTTTCAAAAGAATTTGTCCACATAGCATCCTCACATGCATTTTTCTCCCATATCAATTTACCGATAAATACTATTTCTTCAAACAAAAAAATCGTGACAATTAATTGTAACTTTTTTTTTTGTAGAACCTATTTAATGATCGTGACCAGAAAAAAAATTTAATCTTTATCTTTATCTTTATCTTTATCTTTATCTTTATATATAATAAGCCAGAACTTTTTTCAAATCTCTCTCCTCACCAGAATTGTCTTCTCATGCATTCTCTCTTGTGGTGCATTTGACAATTAATACTATGACTCTTTTTTCTCATACAAACTTTAATGCATTCTCTTTTTCTTAATGACCAATTTAAAGAAACAAATAAAGAAACAAACAAACCAAATAATATAAAATCATAGCTTTTTAAGGCATTTAATGTAGTCTCATATTTTTGGAACTAAGAAACAAATTCTGCCACTGAATTATTTTTAAGACATTTAATTTAATGCAATTTTTTTTTGGGGGCGTAACCCAAAAAGATACTATAAAATATATACTGTCATTTTTCTTTTGCCAGCCAAATTTGCTAAATGAACTAAGAAGGCATATTTTTGAAGCTGTATTACTTTTTTTTCTTCATAGGAACTAAAAACATTATGTACAATCCCACTGTGGCCTTGGCCACACTTGGTCTATACATAGATCCGTCCCTGGGGTAGGGGAAGAGGCTGCGAGACTTGAAATGGAGAAGGTGAAGAGAGAGGGAAAAATTCAATGTTGTGTGGTGCATGATAAGATATATGAGTACATCTAATCCAATGGTTGTTAAAAGTGAACCATTATATATTATCGATCTCATACATACATAAAATAATACTTAATATATATATATATATATATATATATATATATATATATATATATATATATATATATATATATTTCTTTCAGTACTCCCTCTCATTCATCGATCTAAGTTCGAATTCACGGTGAAAAAAAAAAACACTTTCATGCATGGAGTCCAATATACTTTTTTTGGCACTTCTCTTTGGTTGCACTTCATTGATTTTCATCTCAAACTTGGCTTCAGCTGCTACACCAAAGCTTGATACTCAAGAGGGTAACTAAAACTCATATTCTTCCACTTATATATCTCTTACTTTCACATACTTGCAACGTTTTAAACCACGGTTGCCCTCGCAGATGTAACTAACTTTTACATATAATTAATGCAGCTCGTGTTGTGATATAGATTCTTTGCTTTGTGATATTAATTAATTCATTAGAATTTCTTGTTTTTGTGATTGCAGTGAAGGCATTGAAGGAGATAAGGAACAAGATTGGGAAAAAAGATAGGTAAGATTGTATTAAGAAAGTGTGAAAAGAGAGAATGATGTGATGATAAATAAGAATTATATATGAATAAATAATTACATGTGAATAAAATTTAGATAATTAAAATATTATTTGGTGCTCCTATAAAAGAAAGAGAAGAGTGAAATGTTCATTATTCATAAAAGTACAAGAATAACCTTGAATAAAAATCTTATTCCAAAAATCTTATTATATGTTATTGTTTTTGCAGAATGCCAGCTTCGAAAACTAAGACCACGCACTAACAAAGCTTCTCATATCATAATGCCTCGAAACGAAACTGATAAATTTAAAAATTAAGAGAAGGAAATTCACCACGATGATAAGTGGGTATGGATATTATACGTACCATTTATCTTTATCACCTTCACGGCCATGTTGGTGAAAATTCAGAGCGGATTTTGCGGGTGATGGTTGAGATATCACGGGCTGTGGGCTCAGGAGGGGTGATAGAGGCGCAATATGGGAAAGTTTTGGGGAGTGGATCAGACGGTGAAGATATGTGCCCCGTGAAAGAGATCAGGCAGGTGATGGAGAAATATGAAGGTGGGTTGCATGCATGTGGGGCTGTGTGCGGATGTGTGTTGGGAGGGAGATGTGAAGAGGAAATTGAGAGATTGAGAAATTTTGGGTTTTATGTTGGGATTATTCAAGGAATGATAAAAAGGGGATTTAAGGAAGATAAAGAAGTGGACGGAGCAAGAAATTTGGCACTCCAAGAATTGCAGTTTTTTACAGATAAAAAGGTTGATGCAATTAAAACTTTTTTGAATATTTAAAATTCTAAATTACTCCCTGAGTTCTTATTTACTCCCTCAGTCTTATTATATAAGTTCTTTTGACTATTATCACGATTATTAAAAAATGTTAGTAGTGTAATCATTGTGTCTAATTTTTATGTAAATTTTACTAAATTATTTTTTGTTTGTATATGTATTTAATTTGACTTTTTACATTTAAATGCAAGTTAGTGTAATAATTATGTGTATGTGTAATGTGTAAGAAAAAAAGTAATGATTGCACATAGTAATTTGTGAAGGGGCTTACATTTAGGGACCATAGGATTAGTTTGACATAAAAATTAAACACAATAATTACACTAAAAAAGTGCTTATACAATGGGACAGAAGGAGTATAAGATTAGTTTGACAAAATGTTTGTCCCTTTATATATGATTAGTTTAATAAAATATTTGTCTTTTTATAAATAGGGACAGAGAGAATATTAATAAATAAATAAAAATTTAAAGATGTGTAGTAATATTTAATGTTTAATATCTATCCTTTTACTACGTTAATGGCTTTTGACACGTTAATGGCTTTCGGTTCCGATGACGGTGCTTCTTGTGACTCTGATCTTCATTTCTACTTCGATCCAGAATGGGAATCTGAAGATGAAAGAAAACTGGTTGCATTGGTAGGTGAGACGATGCACTTGGATGCAGCCACAAGGTTCCAAACTATTCAGGTCACTTTCTAGAAAGAGAAGAGTTTAAGGTTCGTCGAGAACTAGAAATAGCTTTGTTGCTACATTCACCTGTTGTTCACCCACTCGATGATTTTGGTTTTGATTATGATTCTAATTTTCAGGTTGATTATGATCTTTTCTCTGAGTTTCCATCTAACAACGAACACGAGAAAGTTGTTCTCCCAATGAACGAAGAACCACCCCCGGAACCCACTCCCCTTCAACACATTGCTAATGTTGAGATGGATTTTGATAGTTGGTTTACTGAACAACATGGTGTTGAGGCACCCGCTCACCCACCTATTGTTGTTGTCGTCGACAATTTTGAGCCTCCCTCGCTTGCACTCGAAGAATTTGATGGGTTTGTTGAGTGGGTTCCTCTTGGTGTTGAACTGTTTGTTGGTGTTGTTGTTCAACCGTCTGCTGGTGTTGTTGATCAGTTAGCTAAAAATGATCAACAAGGTATGTCGTATCCGGTTACAATTTATATCTTTAAAATGATGATGACGATGATGTTGATGTTTGTAAGATTATTTGTCGCACACTTGATTCTTTTAGGTTTTTCTGTTAGTGTTGAACCGTCTGCTTTTATGGTGTTCTGATGATGTAATTAAAACTTTTTTGAATATTTAAATTTCTAGATTACTGTAGGAGTATTAATACATAATTATAATTAATAACAAAATTTTACCATTATCCTATAAAAAAACAAAATTTTACATTTAACTTACTGTATCTATTTATTCTCTCTGTCTTTATTTATAGGAGCGACAAAATGTTTATCTTTTTACATAAAACACATTTGCAATTTTCAATAACATTAAGTCATTTTGTCAAAAAAAATAACATTAAGTCATTAATTATATTTTTACAAAATTATCTTTATTTATTGGCAAATATTGAAATGTGCCCATAATGCACATGATAAGTAACTTAAATATGAATATTCTTCTTAAAAGTTGTGCATTCAACTTTTTAATAATCAAAATAATATACTTTCAATGTAATAATTCTATTTTGAGTTTCCTTAACATATGCCCTTAGAGCACTCATTAAAGAGACTCTTATTTATTTTACATATTTTCTTAATAGTATTAAACTCTTTTTTGGAATATTATTTTAGCATCTCACTTATTCTCTTTCCAACAACTCTCTTTTCCCTCATTATTAAGGGTAAACATGAAAAATCAATATAATTTGTCAACCAATTTAGTAATATTTAAATCAACTTTTTATTCAAAAAAAATAAATAAATAAAATTTCTTAGTTTTGTCAAATTGACTTTTATATATAGGGATGAAGTATAATATAATATAATATAATATAATATAGATCAAATATATCAATTTCTATTAATAAATAAATTTAAAAAGTTGTTCTGAAGTCTTAGTTCAAATGACAGATGATGTCAAAATTGTTAGGCAGGACATCAATTACTCGGGTTCAATCCGGCACAGGTTATGGTGCACAAGTCATATGTTTATGCACCGTACATAAATTTCTAGATTGTTTAGCACACCCCTAAATTTCTAGCGCACCCTCCAAATTTCTAGTGTACCCCCTAATTGCTTAGCCATCCCTCAAATTTTTAGAGGGTGCATTAGAAATTTGGAGGGTGCGCTAAGCAATCTGAGAAGTGTGTTAAACAATCTATTGTGTATTAAACAATTTTCATTATTTATGCATGGAGCATAAGAAAAAAACTTATGCACCATAACCACACCCATTCAATCCCTCCACTTTGTGTGTGTGAATTTATCACTTTGTCATTTCATCTATGAAGAATTGATTATGGGTTATGTAATTTTCAGCATGTTATGTGCATATCAACAGATGGAGTGAAGGACAAGCGCATAGATAAACTTAAAGTGTGTGTCTAATCTAAACATTAATCCACCTATTCATAAAAATGATGTTTATTGATTTAAGGCTTAAACATCCTTTTGGTCCCTGTATGTATACCAAATTTTGCTTTTAGCACTACTAGAAATATGTCCATTTCCTGCGGAAATAGACCAAAAATCCGCAGGAAACACGTTTCCTGCGGATTTTCCTAAGGATATTGGTTCCCAGCTAATACCTTCGTGGGTAATTATTTCCTGCGGTTTCTACAAGTAAATGGATCATCCCTCCGCTAATCCACTTCCTCCACAATCTCATCGTGAACTTGCACCTCTTGATATGGTGCTGGCATTGCCTCCTTTACTGACGATGCTGGTGCTAGTGTTGCTTCCACGGTCGGTGCTGGTGCTGCCACCCCCTCTAGATCCAGTGGTCACACGGAATCAACTTTGGGAGCCAATTTTTGAAAATAATCGCAGGTTGGACCATGATCACCAAGATGGCTGTAATGGTGATCAAGATAAAGGGTGTGTGAAGAAACCTTATCCAATGGCCAAGACCTTGAACCTCAGAACCCGCATTAGTACTGTTGTAATTTAGAGTATTGTTTGGAAACATTTCTACATAAGGAATTGTTTTGGCGGCCTGAGAAAAAATGGTGTTCGAAATTGCCATTCTGCATAAACAATTAGTCTCCATGAGTATAAAAAAATGCACACTAAAACAATACTCATTAGTCTGTCGTTAAAGCAAAAGGTATTATAATGTTATTGTGCACTAGCTTATGATTTTAGTAAGAATATCTCTTATTTTTAAATGTTGTTAGGTTAGCTACAACTTACCCTAATTTTTTCCCTCCTAAACAACATTAATTGCTCCTAAATGTTAATAATGGACTCCACCTCATTATTAATCAAATGTTTTTTTGAAATTATTAGTCCATAATATTTATTTTTCTCTTGCTTCAACTAAATCTTTTCTTATTCCAAAGATTATTAATTCCAAATTTTCTTTCTTTAAATTATTGAAGTTGATTATCTTATATTTATGGCAATGTTATTGTTTTTTCATCAAAATTTTAAAACATTTTTTTCTAAACAAATCTTTTAAACATGGAAGTTTTTTTTGAAGTAACATTGAAATTGATTATCTTATATTTCTCATAACCTTTTTATAAAAAATCTGCCACCCCCTCTGGATCCAGTGGTCGAGACGGAATCAACTTTGGGACCCAATTTTTGAAAATAATCGCAAGTTGGACCATGATCACCAAGATGGTTGTAATGATGATCAAGATAAAGGGTGTGTACAGAAACCATATCCAATGGCCAAGACCTTGAACCTCAGAACCCTCATTAGTACTGTTGTAATTTAGAGTATTGTTTGGAGACATTTCTACATAAAGAATTGTTTTGGCGGCCTGAGAAAAAATGGTGTTCGAAATTGCCATTCTGCATAAATAATTAGTCTCCATGAGTATAAAAAAATGCACACTAAAACAATACTCATTAGTCTGTCGTTAAAGCAAGAGGTATTATATTGTTACTATGCACTAGCTTATGATTTTAGTAAGAATATGACTTTGTATTTTCAAGCGATATTGCTCAATATTATTATTTTTACCATTTAAAATAAAATAGTACAAAGCAAAGTCAGCCTAATATTTGAATATAAAACAAAGTCATAAGCTGGAAAAAAATGAATATTATGTTATAGATAAAAAATAGGTGGAAAAAAATAGGTGGAGTTTAACATGGAAAAGTGTAAAACTTTCCCACCATGGGTTCAGTTGATTTTGACCGTTTGATTAAAATTGGTAACAATGCTAAGCTAGCAACTTTTAAATTGGTATACAATTGTGTTATAGCTCTGTTTTATCATTTATTCATTCATAATTCAATACGATGAATCACTAGTCTGCACGCACGCACACACGCACGCCTGTACACATGTGTGTATTTTATAATGATGATCCATTGTAATTTTAAAAAAATCATGGTGAATCCCTTTTATTAGTCTCAAATCAACAAATTTACTTAAATGGAAGAACATTTTAAAAGGATAGTATGCATCTACACATTAAGGCGTGAAGACTTAGGTTGCGTTTGGCCTGACTTTTTTTTTACCTTTAAGTTGATTTTAGCTTAAAGTTAAAAAATTAAACTTTAAAGATAAAGTTAAAGTTGTTTGGCATTTATTATTTTTTTCAACTTAATTAATATTTTTAAGTTAAAATTTGTTTGGTAAAGTATTTTGATATTTTAATACAAATTTATCATAAATAACATGAAATTCATATTTTTTTTATGAAAAAGATTATATTATGTAAAGACGTGATTTTTTTATAGTGCGAATAAAAATTTATAAATTATTATGTAAAATATTATCATAATATTCAATTCACAGAGTTTATAAAATAATTCATAATTAAAAATTTATCATAAATAATTCAAAGAGTTTATTAGTTCACTTGATTTATCAAAATTTGATCTAAACTAGTTCAATTACATAGATCTGCTCAAATAAATGAGTAGTATAAAGAAAACAAAGATCTTAACTAAAACAAAGATTAAAGTACAAAAGAAAAAAAAAATAACAAAAGTAGATAGCAATATGCACTGTATATTTTTTTCGTTGAAGCAACAACAAGCATTGAGTATAGCAACCAGGCACTGTGCATAAGAAAATATAGCAGTGACTATTATGTAAGAAAAGTGGATTGTGAAAATAAAAAAATGAAAAAAAATAAAATGACAGAGGTGGGGATCGAAGAGAGGACCTATGCAGACATGCTCCGTTTAAGTTGGTTTAAAGTTCATTTTATCATCTTATTTTCAAAGTCACTTATATTTGATTTTCTTCATGATAAAAAAGACACTTTTTATTTTAAGGACTTTATTAAAATTATGTTTGGCCCTACTTCTACTTAGAAAAGGGAGAAAAGTAAAAAATAAGTGAGGCCAAACACTACCTTAATATGTTCCACAACCTCAAGAAAACTTACTGTGTGTTTGGTTGGAAAAAGTAAGAAGAAAGAGATAGGTAAGATTGTATTAAGAAAGTGTGAAAAGAGAGAAAGATGTGATAAATAAGAATTATATATGGATAAATAATTACATGTGAATAAAATGTAGATAATTAAAATATTATTTGCTGCTCCTATAAAAGAAAGAAAAGAGAGAAATGTTCATTATTCATAAAAGTACAAGAATGTCCTTGAATAAAAATCTTATTCCAAAAATCTTATTATATGTGATTGTTTTTGCAGAATGCCAACTTCGAAAACTAAGGCCACTAACAAAGCTCCTCATATCATAATGCCTCGAAACGAAAATGAGAAATTTAAAAATAAAAAGAAGGAAATTCACCATGATGATAAGTGGGTATGGATATTATACGTACCCTTCATCTTTATCACCTTCACGGCCATGTTGGTGATCACAATACAACCAGACATTATTTTCAAAAAATGGCTCCCAAGATTGATTCCTTCTCGACCACTAGACGATCCAGAGTCGGCGGCAGCACCAACATTGGTAGTGGAGGCACCACAAGTGGTGGAGGCAGTGCCAACACCAGATCGAGTGGTGCAAGGTCATAGTGGTGATATAGTGGAGGAAGTGGAGGGATGATAGTCTCTATTCAAGAATTCGTAATACGTTGTTTAAGGATATTTTACACATTTATAAAATTGTTTAATTTGGTTTGCAAAAATTGAAGTAATCCTACAGCTCAAACGTGATTCTGGGTGAAGCTAAAACTTGCACGACATTTACAATCACTGATCAATTTTAGTAAAGTTAATAATATTACTGCAAATGAATTACTATATGATCAGCTATTATAGGATTAAGTGGTGCAGAACTCGTATACGTAATTTTAAGCCCTGTTTGGTTCAACCGAGGGGATGAAAGGGAGAGGGAAGGGGAGAGATTTTTAAGGAGGGGAGGGGAGGTAAAACATAATTAATTATGTTTGACAAAATTATCCACATTTTTTTATTAAAATTCTAAATTATCCTTGTTGAAATAGTTAAAAGTTAGATATTTGTTTTTTTGTCAACAAAAAAATTAGGTTTTATACTCATTATATATATTTTTTGGTTATATATATTCATTAAATGTTTTTGACGAAATATATCAATTATAGTTTAATCTTTATTTTAAATTTATAAGATTAAGGATAAGAAAGTAAATTACTTATTCCATCCCCTCCCCTCGTTAAAATAATGAACCAAACATAAAATTAAAAAATCTCCTCTCCCCTCTGAAAACCTCGAACCAACCAAACAGGGTCTTAATGTGGACCGCTTCAATAATGGGTGTGTTTATTATAGTTAAAGAGTTTCCAAACAAAAAACAAAAATCAAATAGATTTTTTTTTTGTACATCAAAAAAATTAAGCAGTTTTTTTTTTTGACGCAACTCTACCACTGTAAGCAGTTTTATTATACCAAGGAAAAATTAAAAGGTTTTATTAAAGGTATGACTATATTTAAATATTTAATACCGTTGTCTTTTAATATAAAAATTTTCACAAAAAAATTACGGATTCTAAGTTATTAGAATAGTTTTTATCAAAAAAAATAAAGTTATTAGAATAGTAAGAAAAAATTCATTCGTAAGTATAGATTTATATTTTAAGAAAAATGCTAGTAATTTCTCAAAAAAAATGCAAGAATGACTTCATTTGTTTTTTATTTTATTATTTTACCTCCTTTCCATTGTTACTCTTTTTTTTTTGTCTGTCTTCTATCATTCTATGCCAAGTGTCAGATTTATAAAACAAATTCAGAAATAATATAATTTTTTTATTTTTTTATTTTAGTCTCTACAAAAATATTCAGCAAGTTTTAGTTTCAAATTTTTGTATGACTATCGATCTCTGTTTTAAATCAACTCAAATGTTCTATTTACATTTTTTAATTTGTCTTTGCATTTATTTTTATAATATTATTAAAAATCTTTCATATAAAAACTTCAATTATTTTGATAAAATAAATTACTTGAGTTTTTAAATGCCAAAAATATAAAAAATTATTACAAATAAATAATACTGAAAAATAAAACACGTTTATTTCAGTATTCTTTTTTAATATATGTAAAATAAATAATCATAAAACATAATAGTCATTGTGAATTTGTGATATTGGAGAATAAATAATATTTCTTTTTGTAAAAAAAGAAAAGAAAAGAAGAAGACAACTATGTGAAAGATTCAGCGTTGGAAGAGGAGCATTTCAACTTTCAATTGTTCTTGTATTTTGTGTTATCCCATCTTCGTAACATATAGCATACATGCCTGTATACTATTTTGAAAAATAAATTTTAATATTAATATTAAAATTAGACATGATAATTTTAATAAAAATAATTTTAAGAGCATATTCATAAAATTATAAATCTATTTAAGAGTATCCTACATAATCAAGAACGAATTTAATACTATATTCTCTTTTTATTTTGAAACAAAATAATATACTACTCTCTTTTATACTCACTTATGGTGCATACTGCATAATACATGGTCGTTTCAGAATTCTGACACTACAAGTTTCGACTGTGAAGAGACTTGCTTACTTGCGATGCTAAGACCGTTGCCTTGGCTCTTGTGCTCATTAATAACAAGTCCCGCGTTGCTCGACGTTGATGTTGCCGAGCATTTTTAGCTCGCTTCGGAGCTAACCGATTGTCCCTTTCCTCAAAGGCAAGTCTGAATTTTTCAGCTACTGATAATTCAATAGAGCTTGAAGAAAGTGAAGACGTGGGGTTTTTTGCAATACCATGCATTGTCCATGTCTTGGGATCAATATCTTTGACAACTGCATCATCTAATATGATATTCTGAAATGCTTCAAAAGGAACCTGAGTTCCCATAAACCCAAAGGGAGAAGATGGCTTCGGATTTACTACGATACGTGGACACTCGGTGGATAAGTCCTCTAGAGAATTATTATCAATGCTCGGCTGCAAAAACAAAACATTTTAAGGTTCAAACATCATTAGAATATGCAAGTTACCATAATCCAGAAAGAGAGATTTAAACTTCATACCCATACTAGCCACCTGAGTGATTGTGCACCACTAGAAATCTCTTTAGTATCAAACTCTTCCCATGAATCCTCTTCCACATACTCTAGCCTTGGTTTAAAAATATATAAGCATCTCCGTGCTGAGTTGTCACTCCTTGGACACCCTCTGCAATATTAATTATGGTTCATTTCCTGTTATGATATTTGTAATCCTAAGTTAAAACAACTTTTCAGATGGTGTGGTTATGGTGACTGAAAAGAAAAACACTATACCATATAGTAGGAAACTAACTTTGTAACAGGAGGGGAAACTTGAGTTTCAAACTTTATATTGCACAATTTTTCACCTTGTTAATTTATTTGTTTAACTATAGAGAAAGTAAAGTATATGAATATAGAAAGAGAATAATATCCCGAGTTTCAGATTACATTTCAACTGCTAGAAAAAACCAAATGCTAAAGCCAAATTTGGCATAATAAACAATTAGCAAATAGATATATCTTGGTCATACTTATAGATGACCTTAATTCATATATCCTATCTACAAAAGAATGACAGATGCAACTATATCATGAAGTCGTGAACACAGTACTAAAATGATGCATTGAAGCAAAAATTTTATTTTCCATTCCAAATTAAGTATTAAATGGCAACAAAATACACTTCAAAAGCAAGCTAATAGGTAAACTTTATTAACATAGAATTATAACTTGTAAAGGTAAAAGAAATATACGTACCCGCATCTCAATGTCTCCAAAGAATGGCAGTGCTTTACAAGTTCAGATATACCAGTAGCAGTAATTTTGGTGCACCGGCTGCAAATAGTCTCAATATATCAAGTGACTCTGAAAGAAAGAAACATAATATAAAAAAACACTAAAAGGAAACTAGGGATATGTTTTCTAGAATGCTAGACACGAATCACAATATGCTAACCCCATGTGAAGTTGTTGACAGGCCAGAATCAGAATGAAGAAAACTAATAATCGTCGCATCTGATAGAAGTAAAACTATGAAATATAATGGAAGACCTAATCAAAAACTTAAATTGGTGTTGACCACCTACGCTCAATAAACTCATGACAGCAAAATATTACCAAGAAATGCCTGCCAACTGGTCTATTGCATGACGGGGCATATCATGTTCTTGTAACATCACATAAACTTAAGACAAAAACTATAGCTTATTGTAATAAATATTTATGAAATTTGAATATTCATGAAAACACTCTAGTTCTATACCTTATATCCAGAGCTTTAATGAATCTACATACTTCAGCTGCTTTTACCAAGCCAAAATCCGAAACATCTGACCCAGAGACATCAAGGATTTCCCAAGCAGCATCAGCTAATGCGATCAAGACACCATCATTCAGCAACTTTCTTCGTCTAGCAATAGCTGCCACCGCTAACTGTCAATAAAGGTTACTTCTTCAACCGTCGTGTCATTAAAGATTCTCTTTTTAGACAAGTATACACATTGGGATATAATGACCTATTAAAATATTTGATGAGCAATAAAATCATTCACTACCAATCTACCTTAATATCTGCCGGCAAGCCAATAGCAATCTCATCCAAATCTTCAACAATATCCTCCAAATGTCTTCCAATAACTCCAATGCAGAGGTTGACTAGACTTCGAGGCTCTGTCCTCTTAGGTAGTAATCCTGCACAGCAATTTCTCAAAAAATTAGTTAACACCATCTTTTGTAGCATATGCTGAGGAGAAAAAGCATCGGAACACGGTTACTACCACCATGGCCCAATTGGATTCCCTAATTTAAGCATCTATTAGCATAAGCTCTTGAGTTGATACATTGTTTGGGAAAGCTGCTTATTTCCATAAGCTCTCCAAGATAGCTTGTAAAAACAGCTTATACATTATTTGAAACTAATTTGACTTTATTTTATCAGTTAGAAAATTAGCTTATACATAGACTTATATATTAAGTGCTTATAGCATAAGCACTTAATTAAGTTGTTTAAACCAATGACCTAATGTAATAAACCACAAAATACCCCTCAGAAACTAGCTTATACAACTAGTGACTCATTCAAAACAAAAAAACAATCTTTAATCATCCAATTCAGGTTCCAAACTCAAATCAATCTTCCCCAATAAAATTCATCAGCTTGTCATAAAAACAAACACATAATAATAATATAAGGTCAAAACACACAAATAAAAACATACCGGGAAATTGAGAATAGGTGATTGTTGAAATGGATTTGGGATTCAAATTGAGGTTTTGCAAAGAGGTAGATAATAATGATTTGATACCTTTATCTTTATTATCCATCAAAAAAAAAAAAAAAATATAGTTTCAGGAAAGTGCGGATACGAGAAAGACAGTGACCCAGGAAACAATTGAGAGGAACCAAAAATAGATGAGAGAGAGTACCAAGCCGACATTACTTACATTTTATTTTTATGCTTCATTTTTTAATGTTGATTTTTAGTTGTAAAAAGAAAATTAACTGTTGGTCTGTGTGATCTTTTAAATACTGTTAATTTTTTTTTTATCTTAATAACATATTAAATAATTTTGAATATATTTGAAATTTTACACTAATAATTTATATAATATAAATTTTTAATAAGACTGTGTATTTTATAAAAATTTATATCGATTAAATTTTGTTTGAGTAGTTGGGTGTAAATATCCACAAATACAAGTAGTCACCCTTCACCTAAAAAAAATAAGTGAATGAATAAGATACCTTCAATTGTACTAGTTTGATTTTAAAAATTAGTTTTTGTGGGATTGGATAAATTGAGAGTTAATGAGGCAAAAACAATTTTTTTTGTGTCTGCTGAATTACAAAATAATTTTTTGTTCTTCATAATAGTTGGTTAAAATATTAAAATAACATTTTTTTCACAAATATTGTATAAGATAAAATTGATTCAATATATTAAAATATTTATCTTGTGTTATTATATTTTGTCTCATACTAACTTATTCAATATTTATATTTTAGATTAAATGAACTTTTAGGTATATTATTTTACATAATACTCAATCCAAGGGGTGTGGTTGAGCGACATGGGGCTCATCCTTCCTTAATCAAAGATCGAGGGTTCGATCCTCACCTTGGATATGGAGCAACTTTAAATCTTTGGATCAGCTATCACACCCTTCGAGGTGTCTCAAATCTAGCGAGTGATTAGTCACTGTGTTCGGCGGTGGATACCCGGGTCTCTAAAAAAAAAATTTACATAATACTCATGAAGAATATTCCTAGAGTAAAAAATAATTAAAAAAAACAGTACTACAAAAAACATACCGTCTAAATTCATGATTAACACTCTATAATTGATTAATTTTTTTCTAATAAATGAGTAATAATTGACCATGACCATGCAAAGTTGCCAGACTTTCATTAGTTGAACATAAACATTATGGGCGAAATAAAGCTACACAAATTAGAATGAATGATCCATCAATATCACACCACTTTTGTTTGACTTGTTAAATTCTTCTCTCGTGTTATTTTCTCTTACACAATTTTAATAGTGGATTGAATTGATTATCTAAACAATTATATTAAATTCGTCACATTTATAAAGTTGGTTTTCTTTAGTTGCATGAGACGAAAAAATGCTACATCTTAATAAAAAATTACTCGCATCTGTTAACTTCGTTGATGAGAAAATTTTAACTTAGCAAAAATATTTGCACACGAGTTTTTTTCTTGAAACGAGTTAAATGACATGAATTCAAAATCTGATAAAAGAGAAAATGTATTATTGCAACTTTGTCCTCCAATTGCTTTTCCATCTCTCTCACATCTATTATTCATTCATTCTCATTCTTTTACACGAGTTTCTCACCTAACATGACAGAAATTTTGTAAAGTGACCAAACAAAATTAGCCGCCAAAATTGTATTTGTTGTAATGTCAACATCATGCAACAAATAAGTTAGTATACAAATTAGAATTAAAATTCCATCCATCACTCAGTACCACCTTATTCATTCTTCTCCTTTCTTTCTCTTCTTTAAGTTTAAGCTCATTATTTTTATTTTTATTTTTATTTTTATTTTCAATGGTTATTGGAACTTCCCACCTCACCAATGTCAAATCCACCGTTCATTTTTCATGCATATCAAATCAACACCGTTCCCTCTTAACCACAAAGCCCAAGCCCACCACAGTCAGAATGAGTATGACTAAAACTCAAAGCCCACATCCTTATTGGGCTTCTTTGCATGCCGACATCGAAACCCATCTCAAGCACTCAATTATCGTTAAAGAACCCCTCGTGGTTTTCGAGCCCATGCATCATTTCATTTTCAACACCCCAAAAACCACCGTGCCGGCTTTATGCCTCGCCGCGTGTGAGCTCGTTGGCGGTCAACGGCACCAAGCCATATCCGCTGCTTCAGCATTGTTACTAATGGAATCAGCTACTTATACACACGAGCATCTTCTACTCACAGACAGGCCCAAGCCCAAGCCCGGATCAAAGCCCAGACCATTAATTAATCATGTTTATGGGCCTAACGTGGAGCTTTTGACAAGTGATGGAATTGTACCATTTGGATTTGAATTGTTAGCTAGATCCGACGGTGGAGAAAATTCGGAGCGGATTTTGCGGGTGATGGTTGAGATTTCACGGGCTGTGGGCTCAGGAGGGGTGATAGAGGCACAATACGGGAAAGTTTTGGGGAGTGGATCTGACGGTGAAGATATGTGCCACGTGGAAGAGATCAGACAGCTGATGGAGAAATATGAAGGTGGGTTACATGCATGTGGGGCTGTGTGTGGATGTGTGTTGGGAGGGGGATGTGAAGAGGAAATTGAGAGATTGAGAAATTTTGGGTTTTATGTTGGGATTATTCAAGGAATGATAAAAAGGGGATTTAAGGAAGATAAAGAAGTGGATGGAGCAAGAAATTTGGCACTCCAAGAATTGCAGTTTATTAAAGATAAAAAGGTTGATGCAATTAAAACTTTTTTGAATATTTAAAATTCTAAATTACTCCCAAAGTTCTTATTTACTCCCTCCGTCTTATTATATAAGTTCATTTGACCATTATCACAATTATTAAGAAATGTTAGTAGTGTAATTATTGTGTCTAAATTTTATGTAAATTTTACTAAATTATCCTTTGTTTGTATATGTATTTAATTTGATTTTTTACATTTCAATGCAAGTTAGTGTAATAATTAGGGGTATGTGTAATGTGTCGGGAAAAAAGTAATGGTTGCACATAGTAATTTGTAAAGAGACTTACATTTAAGGACCATAGTAATTTGTAAATTTTACTAAATTATCTTTAGTTTGTATATGTATTTAATTTGACTTGCATCATTTCGGGACGAATCTCACGAAGTGCAGGCGCACCTTTGAGGGGTGTCTGATGCGTGTTCTGATGCACAAGGTCTATGGTTTGGGACGTGCGTACCGAAACTGATTTCGGGATCTAGATCCCGAATTACACAAATTTTCCTAAATTCAAAGGTATTTTGAGATTCTTGGAGGGTTAGAGAGAAATGAGGGGGGCAAAAGATAAATTTTCCTAAAATAGCTATTACTATGTTTGAGCTAAAGCAAAAGTTCCAAATTTATCCCTAGTACAAATTTCAATTTTATTACTCCCTCCGTCTAAGAACCTTTTTGACCACAGCACGTACGCCAATGTACAATTTTGATCGCAAATATCTTTAATTATCTAGCAGTAAAAATTATAAAAATTTGAGATTTTGAAAATACTCATCAAAACAAATCAAACAAGATCCTATAAGCTAATATTTACATCTATATATTATTAGAAAAATACGGTCAAAACATGATAGATGAAAATTCGTATACTAAATTGCTATTAATTCTCTTTTCCTAATTTATATATTATATCTTATGTTATACAGTTTGATGAGTGTAAACCTTCCTATTCCACATTATTTGTTAGATTCATACATCATTTGTTAGATGAAAATAAATATCTAAAAAATAACAGCAAAAAAAAATATACAAACTTATTATGTTTGTATCAAATTTACATCAATCAATCAGTGAAACAACTTCATTAATATATATAAACACTTTCCTCTATGAATTTGTTACCAAAATGTATGCTATATAATAGAGTGGTAATCATTAAGTTTGTAACAAAATCATTAAGTTTACAATTGCTTGAGTTACAAGTTATCTTGGACTGTTTGCTTTAGCCTCAAGCATGTAGATAACTAGATAAGAGATGCAACCAACAAACGCAGTGGCTCGTTGACCCTTAACGATCCACACTTCAACGCATGAACTAAACACGAAAGCAAATCGAAGGGAAACAAAAGTTTCCTCATATATAAAGCGTTCCAACTAGGTTCCGAGACACCGCCTTTTGATATAACATACCTTCTCATATTATCATTACTTGTAGTGAAATTCTACAAACACTCAGCTGCATACTCTTTAAAACTTTCCACAGTTAAAGAGATTGATCATAAGTCTTAACCATCACAATACATATTAATTATAAGTTAATTTGTATAACTAAACTCTTTATTTATTGCATTTCTTTTGTGTTTTACAAATTATTTTGACTTGATATTCCATATAGAATTTACAGGTCGCGAGCGATACACAGCTAATCTTTAAGGAAAATTTGATTAGAACTCTATAGATATATATACTTTGAAATATACTTAGATTCCATTTTAGATTCATAATAAATGGGCTTATCTATGTATATGATAGGTGATACTCAGGCACTCATTAACATGGATGGATAATTCAATTCACTAACATTTACTATATGATATTTTTAAAATGATTAATAGATTATATATGCAAAAGCACACGCATCGATCATTGATTAATCGATCGTTTGCTAGAGCCTGACAAGTGCAAACCAGAGGTTATGTTGACATCTAAAAGACCAGAGTTGCACCTTTTGGTCTTGTTCCAAATGGTTTTTTGCTGCAAGTTTGTTCCATTTACCCATGATATTGTAGGTCTCAGATGTTCTCATTTTCCACTTCTTGAAGCACATGTTACTGTAGACTGTAAGACTAGGATCCAACATAGACACAAGCATACCATTACGCTTCTCACGATTCCCTTGACGCACATAATCCAAAGACGATTTCTCTGTTTGATTTAGAAAATTCTCGTTAATTATTCGATTTTTTGGAATGGACAAGCGACCGTTGTTTGGTTTCATGTCAGTTTCTTTTGGATCACCATCATCACATCATTACCTCCCATTTGTTCAATCTTTTGTTTAAACGCCAATGGAAGTTCGGGTCGCTCTTCTTGTACTTGGTCGTTAACATTGTCATCATCATTGTTGTTGCGTATCTTCGATTGTTTGTTTGATATTTCAATCTTCGCTTCTCTTTTCGTGATTTTCTTCTTAGGACCCTCGTTGGATAAAGAAGTCTCATCAACATATGTATTTGATCTTCTTTTATTTGATGTTAATTTCTCAAAATCTTCATTGCATCCACTAACAACAACATCTTCATGATTCTTTGATCTAAAGATCCCAGATTTAAGAATGCTGCCAAAATCTCCTCTCTTTGATTGCTTGCTTCTTTTTTTCTTTAAATCATCGTTGCATTCTGAAACAGCAGCATGGTACTCACGATTATTTGAATGAAAAACATGAGAAGCATCAACTTTTAATTGATCACCTAAAAACACAAATCAGAAACTTAGTAAATTTTCAGCCATCAAACAAGTCTCCAAATTCAAATAGTCAACAGAAAGATTAATGAAAAACTTAGTGTATATTCTTTTTTCTCTTATTTTATTGTAGAAACATGGCGTGCACATGTGTGTGTATATATATATATATATCAAAAAGAAAATATTAACATATGTAAAGTTCAATAAATAAACTTAAACTAGTAACTAGTTGTCTCAGGAGCATCAAGTTGAGATGAAAATTTAATACGATACTCAGTTGGCAGGAAGACGTTGAATCCCAAAATTAAATTTGTATGCTCTTTAAAGAGCTCCATCGCTCTTGCCGCAACACTTCTTAAATCAATTATTTGATTCTTCCAATCCTTCATAATTTTTAAAAAAACTTCATAATTTTCTCTCTCATCTTTAAACGCATCTTTTACCGCCTTAAGAAACGCCAATTTATCTTTAATCTTTGGTGGAAGTGTGATTTGATGTCCCTTTGGGAGAAAGATGTTGAATCCCAAAATTAAATTGATATGATCTTTAAACAACTCCTTCGCTCTTTCTCTGACACCTCCTGCGTCAATCTTTCGATCTTTGAAATCTACTAGCAATTTTATAAACTCATTATACTTGATCCTATTATATTGAAACGTAACTTCTACTTCCTTAAGATATTCCAATGCATCTTCCAGTTGTTTTTTGGAGTATTCCATTTTTATTCAGAGAATTATGATTAGGGTTTAGGGTACTAACTCAGTTTAAGTACTAATTCAGTTTAAGTACTAACTCAGTTTGTTTGTTGTGTGATGCACTCAAAGTCACTAACTCCATTGGTTTTTTTTTATTCAAATAGAAGATTTTTGGTGAATTTAGTACTACTATTTGATTTGAACTATAACAAATATTTGTTTTGTTTAATAATACATGGATATGTTCAATCTCATCATTTATCCAATAAGAAAATACGAACAGTACGGTATATAGTATATTATTACTATGTAGGTGTAACTATGTATTTGAACAATAACCTAGATTTTTGGCTAGTATTACTGTAGTTAGTTACGTGTACGGCACAAAAGTTAAATTATATTATTTTCTTTCTACTTTTTTTTGATAAAAAATTATATATTACATCATTTTTATTATTATATTATTACTATTATTATTTTGTCAAAATTATCCTTCTGCCTAAAGTTATAGCTATCATTTAAAAAAAAAGTTATAGCTATTCCAATTTTTTGTAGGCAAATACACTCTCACAGTCACCCATCTTATTTTCCTCTATTTTTCTTCAATTTATTACTATTCACTCATAAAAAATGCTAAATTATCAAAAGTAAGAAAGATAAAACTAGAATCATTTTCTCTAATCCAAAGAGATTGAGTTAAGGGAGACTGGCCTCTTTTAGTCCTAACAATTACGAGTATTTTTCTATACGTATATAAGATTAAAATACTTAATTATTTATAAATTGTGGTACACTATGTTGATTATATTATATCATCTTATTTCTAATATACAAAATAACAATAATCTTTTATTATAAAAAAAAATAACAATAATTTTTATGAATGCATATATATACATAAATAGAACAGCCTTAGTCGGAGCCACGGTCATAGTATTTGATTTACAATTTCAACATTTTTATCTGTTAGAAATCGAATTATGAACATATATTATTTTACTAATTATCACTAATAGAAATCTGCCATTTTCTCGCGGATTTGGACCATAAATCCGCAAGAAATCCGTTTCCTGCGGATTTAGGTTCCTAGCAAATATCTTGTGAGTAATTATTTCCTGCGGATTTAGATCCTCAGGAAATAATCCTGAGAAATTTGCTGCCAAAAATGGAAATTTAATCCGCAAGAAAAGTTCTTGCGAATAAGTCACAGCTAATTCATCTGTAAAAGCATTTTTTTAGGAATTTTTTTCTTTTATTTAATACCAAAAAGCATATTAATTTTTTTATTTATTTGTAAAAGTACATTTACTTTAACAAAATAATTAATTGAGCTGCGTAGCAAATCATATCAAAACAGAAAAGAGGAATTACATAATCTTGTTATTATTACATTTCATGAACTACACAATAATGAAAACAGAAGAGAAATATATACACATCAGTTACTTTTCATGAAAAAAATACATAATATTCTTCGTAAATGAATCCATTTTTTTGCCCTAAAGACTAGACCTTGTTGAACACTAAAATTGGGTTACTATCAATTTAATTTCAATGACAAATTAACTGGAGCTAAATTGAAGTCAAAGTTACTCTATATTAACTGATGCAATACAAAGCTTTTTCAAGTAAGAAATACAAATCTTTGTTGGTTGTTTTATCTATATCTTTGTCATTCAAAAAAAAAAGTAAGATAAATAAGTAAATAAATATCATTGAGCCAATATGAGCTCTTATTTATTTGTATTTATTTTATAAGTTATAACTAAATTGCAATATTGTATTCCTCACAGCACTAAAGTGTTGTGCTATTTTGGGATTTGTTTGCAATATTAGATGTGAGATAAGTGAAATATTATTTTTCATGAATTATCAATGAATAATAAGATAAAAATACATTTTATATTTTATTTTTTTTGACGAACATTTAATATATTTTTCATCATGTATACAATACAATTTTCATTTTGACAAAAGTAGACAATTTATGCAATAATAACATAAAATAGTATTTAAAAATTACATTACACTTTGTATGTAATCTAAACAATATTTTTGTTGCAGCTACTGCTATTGTTGTTGTCACTACTATGTTTGTTCGATGACTTGTTTGATATTCCGTTCTTCACTTCTTTTTTCGCGATTTTCTTCTTAAAACCCTGGTTGGATGAAGCTGTATCATCAACATCAAAGCCAACTCTATGTGATGTATTTGATTTTTTCCTTTTTTTTGATATTGATTTCTCAAAACCTTCATTGCATCTACTAACCGCAACATCCTCATAATTCTTGGATTCAAGCATCCTAGATTTAAGAATGTTGCTAAAATCTTGTCTCTTTGAACACTCACTACTTTTTATCGTAAAATTATCGTCGCATTCTGAAACATCATCATAGTACTCGCGGTTATTTGAATGAAGAATGTGATCACCTAAAGATGTACATATCAAAAACTAATTAGTAAATTTTCAACCATCAAATTAGTCTCCAAATTAAAATAGTCAACAAAGATTGAACAATTTAAATATGTTATTATATCATGACATAATAATATATGTTAATTCAAGTGCAATCAATAATCACAAACTACTAATTACCAGTCGTCTCATGAGCATCAAGTTGAAACGGAAATTTAATTTGATATTCAGTTGATAAGAAGTCGTTGAATCCCAAAATTAAATTTGTACGCCCTTTAAACAGTTCCATCACTCTTACCACCACACTTCTCATATCAATTCTTTCATACTTTAAATCCATCATTATTTGTAGAAACTCAACATAAATTTCCCTCTTATCTAGAAATACATCTTCTACCGCCGTAAGAAACACAAATCCATCTTTAATTTCTAATGGATGTGTGATTTGATATTCCTTGGGCATGAAGGTATTGAATGACAAAATTAATTCGGTATGATCTTTAAACAACTCCTTCACTCTTTCTTTAACATCTTCTCTATCAAATTTTCCATCCTTGAAATCTATTAGCAATTTTCTAAACTCATTATACTTTATTATATCATGTTGAAACGCAACTTCTACTTCCTTAAGATACTCCAATGCATCATTGTGTTTTTTGGTATTGTTCATCTTTATTAAGAAAATTATGATTCAGTTTATCTACTAATTCAGTTTGTTATGTTAATTTGGTGATATATACACTCAGTTATATACTTATATATAAGCCTAGTGGGTGGGCTGGACTCATCACTATTTGAACTCTAACAATGCAAATCTTGCGGTTACTAAGAACAAATCTTTTTTTATAGATTAAGATTTTTTTTGTCAAAATTATAAATCCGTAAAAAGTGTATTTAATCAAATCTAATTTAGTTTATTTTGTTGGGTGATGCACATCGTTTCAAACACTTGGCCGTTGTTTATTTCAAATCTTTTCTTTGTTAAATTTAATTAATCCGTAAAAACTGGATTGGTTCAAATCTTAATTATATTATCCTATAAGAAAAAAAATCTTATTGCATAAAAAAATCTTTAATATCATCTATTCTATTCTATACCTATATAAAGAGGATACACTTATTTGGTATGACCTATTTTTATTCCTATTTTACCCTTAATTTCAAATTATTCTCATAATAACCAAATTTTAAAAAATCATCAAAAAAAAAATCAAATTTAAATAAAAAATCATAAAAAATATGTATCACGCGAACGGACACGGAAGTCCGCTAGTATCCTATAAGAAAATACGGAATTGTACGGAGTAGTATGTATTTATGAACTAGAACAACCTATTATTTAGGTTATGTTTACTCTAGAAGTAGACTCCCTTTTGAGGAAAAGCTTTAACCATCTTTATAATCTTATCCAGTTCGAAAGATTATCCTCTGCAGTTGCGCGTCAAAGATATCTGGTTCAAACTAAGAAATTTCAAAAACAATCTCTAAAAAAAACTATATTAAATAGCTTTTCATAAAAAATATTTTTTATTAGAGATAACTTTTTAATAATAAAACAGATTTTTTTAATAAAATAAAAAACAGATTTTTATTAAGTTAACATCTCTAATATTAATATTTAAGTTATTGAATATCAAAATTACTATTTAAATTTTTAACTTATAAAAATATGAACTTGAAACAATGTTACTATTTTTTGTCAAGTTATCATAATTTTTTTTGAACATACAAGAAAAAAAAAAATTTAAAGTCAAAATATGTGAGATTGTATAAATGATTTTTATAGTGTACTCCCTTTGCATCAAAATATAAGTTATTTTGAGAAAAAAAAATTGCAGTAAAATATAAATCACTTTCCAATGTAAATGAATCATTTAATGTTAATTTTTTTTTTGGAAACTTTAACTAGTGCCCAAGGACACTAGTTAACAAGACCATTTCTTATTATACCCTTAACTACTTACTCTCTCTTTTTCTACTTTTTCAATTAATATTTTCTATATTATTAATGAAGAACAATTTTGTAAACTAATAATTCATAATTTCTCTTTTCCATACAACATTAATTACGTTTTTTAATTTGTCTGATATGGTTAAAGTGACTTATATTTTAGTACAAAGATAGTATTATTTTTTCATTAAATTTTGTTAACAAAGATTTTTTTTTTTTTGGACTAAAACACAAAGATTATTTTTATTAAAGTTTCAAATGAATAATTGGTTTAAATAGTTTAATTTAAAATTTGTTTTAAATATTTCATTATTTTTTTATAGATTTTTTTTGGATCGTACAATATTTTAACAAAATCTCTAAAAAAAGTAAAAATTATATTGTAAAGATATATTTTTTGAGAGATTGCAATTTTTATTAAGTGAAAATCTATGTCAAAATTATATTTTAATTTTTTTTTGAGAAAATATTTTAAATTTATATATAAATAATTGGTAGAGAAGATTAGGTAGACGAAAGAAAATAGATAATATCTCTTTTCCTTTGAATTCGAAATTCACAAATCCTGATCGCGTTCTGCTTCTATCGATTCTTATGTGAGTTCATTATTTCTGTTTTGTTTCACCAATTTCTTCTTGTTTTTGAATTTCACATTCATGATTTGTGTGTTTTTCGTTTTACCATAACTCAATTTTGAATTTTAACCTAAACTAAGCTTAAAAATACCAACATTTTTTACTGGAGTCCGTGCAAGTGCATGCCGGGCTCAAGAACCGCCATTGTCGTGTTATAGAAGAAAAGCTAAAATATTGTCACACCATATGCTTGAAAATATTTAGGTATTTGGATCATAGTATGTGATTTGTATTCTTCATGCATCAATTTGGTGTGGTTTCTAACTGTTTTAGACGTAGAAAAAATAATCCTGAAATTAGCCGAAAACCAAATGCATATGTTGATGGATGGCACTATTTAACTTCATATGCTTCTTTTATGTTAATATCTGAACTTGCAGTTGGTTCTGGTTTAGAAAGACTATGGACTTATCCACAGTGCAGCAGTTGAGTAATCTACAAGTCACAGTCACTGATCAGCCTAGAACCCTAATCAATACCGGGATACCTGTGGTGCCATATGACCTCATGTTCCCTTTCTTGATTCCTGAAATTCACCCAGACAAAGCCTCTGAACTTGTAGATTTATTTGACAAATATAAGGTCTGTTATCTCAAACCGGTTACGGTTACTTACTCTATCGTTTCTTTTTCCCTCTTTCTTGTGGTGCAAGGATTTGCCATATTACTAACTTTTTTGTGTCATTTATTCTAGAGAGATGAAATATCCAGGCATACCATTTTCCGGCATATGAAAGACATCGTGGGGGAGGAGTTGCTTATGTTAGCATCAGCAAAAGTGACAGAACAGGTAGGCAGAGTACATGGTGTATGCAGCGTTGCTGATATTTTTTCTAAAACGGCAGTTAAATATTGATTTCAAGGTTATATTAAGAACTATTTTTTTCCTTTGTAGAAACGCAATCTACAGGTGACTGATCAATCTGGAATCCAAATCAATTCTACTAAACTAGAGGTGCCATTCGACCAGCTGTTCAGCTTCTTGGTTCCCCAAATTGACCAAGACAGAGCCATTGAACTTCAAATTTTAGCTGACAAATCTGAGGTCTGTTACCCCAAACCAGTTTCACTATCATCTTCTGTCTATTTAAGTTTGTGGTGCAAGGCTTTGCCATATTACTACTAACTTTTTTGTGTCATTTGTTCTAGAGAGGTCTAATATCCATGTATAATTTTGAACCAATTATGAAAGGCATTTTGGGGGAGCAGATGGTTCGATCAGCAGCAGCAAAAGTGCTAGAACAGGTTGGTAGATTAGATGTTTTATGTTAAGATCAGATTGCTAAGAACTACTCTTTTTAAGGTTATGTTAAGAACTATTTTTTTTTCCCTTGTAGAAAAGTAATATACAAGTCACAGTCAATGAACAAACTGGAACCCAAATCAATTCTAGTAATCTAGTGGTGCCATTTGACCAGCTGTACCATTTCTTGATGCCCCAAATTGAGCAACACAAAGCTATTGAACTTCATACTTTAGCTGACAAATACGAGGTATGTTCCCCTAACCAGTTTCAATATAACTTTTTCCCCTCTCTTTTGTACTAAAAGATATTTAAGTTTGTGGTGCAAGTCATCGCCATATTACTAACATTTTTGTGTCATTTGTTCTAGAGAGGTGAAATACCCAAGCATACTTTTGTAACGCTCATGGAAGGCATTGTGGGGGAGCAAGTGCTTAGATCAGCTGTAACAAAAGTGCAAAAAAAGGTAGGTAGAGTAGATGGTTTATGCAGATTATGGGTTGCCGATGAATTTTCTATACGTTTATTGAATGTTGATTTCAAGGTTATGTTAAGAACTATTTTTCCCTTGTAGAAAAGTATTTTACTAGTTGAAGTCAATGAACAACCTAGAACCCAAATTAATTCTCGTAAACGGGTGTTGCGAGTAGACAAGCTGTATCGTTTCTTGATTCCCCTAATTGACCAAAGCAAAGCCATTGAACTTCATACTTTAGCTAACAAATATGAGGTCTGTTACCCCAAACCAGTTTCAATATCTCTTTTCTATGCTAAAAACTATTTCAGTTTGTGGTGCATCACTTTTGCCGTATTACTAACATTTTTGTGTCATTTGTTCTAGAGAGGTGAAATACCGAGGCATACTTTTGTATCGCTCTTGACAGATATTGTGGGGGAGCAGGTGCTTAGAACAACAGTTGCAAAAATGAAAGAACATGTTAGTAGAGTAGATGGTTTATGTTAAGAATAGGTTGATGATGAATTTTCTATAAAGTCAATTGAATATTGATTTCAAGTTTATGCTAAGAACTACTATTTTTTTTCCTTGTAGTTAAGAAGCAAAATAGGTTCTTCCAGCACATCTCTCTAGAAGTATGAATGCTGCTACATACCATTCTCATAATATCTTGTGTTTGGGTAGGGTTCGTAAGAGTAATTTATTCCACATTGATATGGACCTTGTAAAAGTGATGTTGGTGGGTGTGTGATATTTATATAGCAAGTTGTGAGTTGACAATTGTTTTATCCCAAAGGTCATTAAATGTTTATGGAATTTTGTTAACTTCATTTTGGAACAGTATTGTTCTTTCCTCCTGCTTGTTATGTGAAAACAAGGTTTACTAATGCAATTTATTAGAATGGATTTTGTGAGTTGACAATTGTTTTTTTTTTGTCAATGTTTTGATGGGTTTTAAATTTTAATAACACATTAAATAATTTTGAAGTTTTTTTAAAAATTTGTATGAATGATCTATATAATATAAATAACTTTAATCCAACTATGAGTTTTTTAAATTCATATTTGTTATAGTGTTATTCACATGTGACGCATCGTGTACCACTTAATTCACTCTTTCATATTAGCGTCGATCCTTAATTAAATAAACTTGTTTTGCGCATCAATCACATTATTCCAAAATTCATTATTTCTTTGTTTCCAAAATGCTCCACAAAATGCAATCAAATGAGTGATTATATATGTTAAGTTTACATATCAATCAAGTTAGTTACTTCCGTCAAAAAAAAAAAAAACAAGTTAGTTACTTGTGGCATAAGGTAACTAGTTAGTTAAGTGGTTGATAGTTAATTAATGATGCAGTTACTTGTGTAACGAGTAAACACTCTTTGTGTATTCTAATTGAGACTAAAAGCTGTATAAGGCTTTGTCTATGATTGTTGTATCTATGAGAATGAACTTTGCCTAGAGGAGCTTATAAATTAAAGCCTATGAAGCACATACTCTAGAAACGATACTTACTGACGCAATAATAATTTTATATAATGAAAGTGATTGAATATAACTATATGTGTCGGTGTCACATCCTTAACATATCTTCAATCTAGAGTGTCGCCATTACATATATTAAAATATGTTTAGTAATTAGTGTGTTAGATGGTGTATTCCTAACATTAATCTATAATCCATTTATTTAGATGGTGTGTTTAATCAACAAATTGTGGAAGTTTTTATTTGACATGAGTAAGGAATCCATTTAGAAACCATAATAATGTTTCTATATTTTTTTGTTTTTCTTTTCATGTGTCTTACCACCAAGAAATATTACGTGTCTTACACCCATAATAATGTTTCTATATTATTTGACCCGCATGTTGAACAAGAACTAAGAGTCTTACCACCAAGAAATATAAGAAGACTTCATTGTAGAACCGAATTTCATCATTAAATATTTTTGCACTTAATAAAATTTAAGTTCATTGGTTCTTTGAAAATTTTCTTAAGTTATTTTTTAATTTCCTATTCTAAATTAAAAGTAAATCGAAAGCCAAAGTCTCCAACGGGAGTAATGACCTACAACTTAAAAAAAAATGAAAGTCATCAATGACAGTGATGACTTTGATCTTAACCAAATTTTTTTCTATAAGTCACAAGCTAATTAAGTCGTCGATAGCAATGACAACTTATACCTATTTTGTAAAAAATTTAAGAACTACGCCACTTTAATACTAAACTCATAAAACTACACCATTTAGATAAAAAAATCATTTGAGGTTGATGAATTTCTTGGTAATAAGAGGTAGCTTAAAATTTATTTTCTCTCTAATTTTTCTTCTTAATCCATCAATCAATCAATTATGAATGATTTTGGGTATTTTTTTAACTCAAAATCAACATCTCCTCATTGTTTTTCCTTATCATTTAGTGTTATTCACGTGCTCGTCACAAATACAAGCAAAAATGACTTTTTTAGTTTATTTGGTTGTTAATGTATCTGATCCATATTATGAGTCAGATACATCAAAAGTTAAATGATTAAAAAAAAGTCAGTTTTACTTATATTTGTGAACAGAGAGAATATATTTGAGTTATTATTATTTTTCTTCTTCTATTTTTGTTGCCTAAGTGCAACATTGTTGGTTTTTCGTCGTCTTTTGCGAATTAATTGTCTTTTCTTAGTGAGATAGAGTATTTTTTTTGTTCTGAAAAATATACTAGCTTTGAAGACTAAAAAAAAAAAGACTAGCTTTAACTCACTATAGAGACTAATTTTGAATATTAAAAGACTCTGAAATCTGAATTATGTCCAAATTTTGAATTGGCTAGGATTATTACTCTACACTCTGAACTGAACAGGCTTTTCGCTTCGCTACTGTTACTTCTCTCTCTCTCTCTCCGCGAAGACGACAATGTCTTCGTCTCCTGCTCCGTCTCCGTCTACGTCCGACGAGGACGACGAAATAAGAATGCTGTCAACCGTTTCGGGAAACCTACATCTGAAAGAACCGGAACGGTTTAAGGCTGTACGGTCGCAATTTCAAGACAGAGATGAACAACGAGTTCGTCGGGAATACGAATTTGCTCTTCATGTTCATCCACCGGCGGTGGTTAACCCAAACGTCGACAATGTTGATGATAATGAAGAAGCGGAACTCACTCCCATTCAAGAAATCCTTCAAGAAATCCATAATGTTGACTCTGATTTCGATCTCTGGTTCCGCCGTGAACACGGTGGTGGCGGTGTTGATGATGCGGCACCACCGGTTGCTGAATATGGTGGCCTTGGCGGCGATCTTGATCTTGAAGAAACTGCTGAATGGGTTCGTTGCCTCTGTGAGGAACTCCAGCCACGTGAGGACGACGTTGTTGAACCATCTGGTGTTGTTGTTGGTGATCAAGCAACTACGTACCGCTGATGAAAACGATCAAATATAGCTGAGTTAGTATGTTCATATATTCATTGAATAGTGCCATGTTTTCATGTTAAAATTGTGTTCATATGTTTCATTTTATTTCTTATAGGCTGGTGAAAAGGATCAAATATATAGTTTGAGTATATATAGATGTTCATATATTGATTGAATATATAGTGCCAATGTTCATAATTGATCATATATTGGGATTGACTAGTGCATGACAATGTTCATATATTCATTGAAATATAATAGTGCCAATGTTCATAATTCATATATATATATATTGATTGAATAGTGCCAATTAATGTTCATATATTGATTGAATATAATAATAATAGTAGTGCCAAAAGTATTCCATTATAGGTGTGTGTGCTACACTGCTAAGTGTCAACGTCATTTGAATTTTTGGCACTTTAATTTTGCTTAAGAAAAAAGTTTAGTTTTCCATGTTGAAATTGTGTCCATGTTTCATTTGAAAGAGTTCTTTCTATTCTTGCACATGATATCTTTTAGAGTTTTATCCAAAGCTTCAAAACAAAATTTATGTGGCATAGGCATCTCGTCCCAGATGATCCACTTTGTCACTTGTAACAATTGTGCAAGTTCACTTGTAACATGTTGAGTGTTCAAAGTATTAAGTACACTGCAGAGGAAATATGAGCTGTCTAATCTTTCATCTATTGGGTTGGATTGCTAACTGCACTGTTTTTTAACTACATCAAAAATCCAAGATCAATTTTTATTGACTTGCTATACAAGTTATTATTCTAGTTCCATAATTAAAACTCAATGTGGATTCATGGTAGAATTAACTGTGAATAATTTTGTACAAGATGAGGAGTGGAGTCCAATGTTATGCATATAGTGCGCCTGTTGACTTCATAGATTAGGATGACTTAACTATTTGGTATTTGAGAAATTTGTTATGAGATTTTCTTCCTAAAATGTTGCTTTCATCATAGTATGCTGAATTTTTATTACACTATCAATCAATAAGTGAAACATATTGTAAGCAAATAAAATAAGAATCTATATATGTATTGGCTGATATATTGTAGTGTTAAATTTTCCAAAGAGATTGCTTTACCATATCTGTAGTCCTACCTAATTTGAAGAATTAATCTTTATAGTTATGCGCAGAATATACTTAATTCAAACAAAAAAATACAACTGGTGAGTTAGAAATCTCTAAAAACATACTAGGTTGCTAATAAACGATACAGATAGTATCAATAAAATTTGAATTTTGATTAAATATATGAAGAAAAAAAAATTACGAGAAAAGTTAAAAATTGATTGTGAACTATATATGAATTAGGGTGTGTTTGCTTTGAGTTTTTTAAAAATGATTTTATGTTAAACAAGTTTAAGTAAAGATTATTTTTTATTTTTATATAAGTTACAAATGAAAAATCTGTTTAAATAACTTATCTTAAAATATCGTTTTAAGTATTTCATTATTTTGTTACAAATTTTTTTGGATCATAAAATTTTAAAAACAATAGCCAAGAGCACTTGGATGAGATGATTAGGGATCTTTTCCGGCTTAACCAACAGTCATGGATCAAAATCAGTCCTAAGAATGCAGTAGTATTAAATTCTCTTGAGGGTAAGCTTTAACCATACTTTGTAGTCTATCCGACTCGAGAAATTAGTCTTTGCAGTTGCATGCAAATGATATCTTGTTCAAACCAAAGGAAATTTAGAAAACAATCTTTTTAAAACAGCTATTTCAAATAGTTTTTTTTATAAAAAAATATTGTTTAGAGATAACTTTAAAAAAATAAAGTTTTTATTAAGTTAACATCTCTAATATTAATATTTAAATTATTGAATATCAAAATCACTCTTTTAACTTATAAAAATATGAATTTGCAATGACTTTTACTAATTTTAGTCAAGTTATCATATTTTTTTTTGAAAATACAAAGAAATATAACGAATTATTTTTACGTTAAATTTTGTTAACAAAGATTATTTTTTATAAAAATTTCAAATGAATAATTGGTTTAAATAACTTAATTTAAAATTTCGTTTTAAATATTTTTTTTTGGTATTCAAATATTTTATAAATTTTGTTATAGATTTTTTTGGATCACAACATTTTAACAAAATCTCTAAAAAAAATAAAAATCATATTTTAAAGATGTATTTTTTGAGAGATTGTAATCTATACTATATATAAAGGGAAAACTTTTTAAACTTTTTTGGTGTAGCCTTTTTTCATATTTCCTAAAATGTCTTTGATTGTGTTTTTGAAATTATAACTTCTATTTTTAACTTCTATAATTTCTATACATTTTTGTTTTCATCAAACTAAAAATTTATAATCATCTTCAAAACAAACGGGCACGTGCCCGTTTGGCCCGCTAGTCTTTATTAAGTGAAAGTATATGTCAAAATTATATTTTAAATTTTAAACTTATATATAAAGTAATTGGCAGAGGAGAAGATTGCGTAGACGAAAGAAAATAGATAAAATCCCTTTTCCTCTGAATTTGAAATTCACATATCCTGATCGCGTTCTACTTCTATCGATTCGATTCTTATGTGAGTTCATTATTTCTGTTTTGTTTCTTCTTGTTTTTGAATTTCACATTCATGATTTGTGTGTTTTTCGTTTTACCATAAGCCTATACTAGCGGAGCCAGAAAATTTATAAATTCCGGACAAAATTTGTAAACAAAAATTTCAGTTTTGCACCGAAAAATCTTAGTTTTAAACGAAAAATCTCAATTTTGTTCAAAATTAACTCTTAAATTTGTTTATTTTAACCTAAACTAAGCTTAAAAATACCAACATTTTTGACCGGAGTCCGGGCAAGTGCCAGGGCATGCCAGGCTCAAGAACCGCCATTGTGATGTTATGGAAGAAAAGCTAAAAATATTGTCAGACCATATGCTTGAAAATATTTAGGTATTGTGATTATAGTATGTGATTTGTAGTCTTCATGCATTAATGCATGTCATCATGGTTTATAGATTAACCAATGGTTTGTTCATAAAGCAGCCTTCTTCACCATCCTAATATGATTTATGGTTTGCTATGAAATAATTTGAATTCTACTAATCATCCGGCGTGGTTCTAAATGTTTTATGATTTATAGCACCATTTAACTTCACATGCTTCTTTGATGTGAATATCTGAACTGCAGTTTGTTCTGGTTTTGAAGACTATGGATGTATCCTGCAGCAGATGAGTAATCTACAAGTCACAGTTACTGATCGGCCTAGAACCCTAATCAATACCAGGATGCCTCTGTCGCAATTTGACCTCATGTTCCCTTTCTTGATTCCCGAAATTCACCCAGACAAAGCCTCTGAACTTCTAGATCTATTTGACAAATATAAGGTCTGTTATCTCAAACCGGTTACTCTATCATTTCTTTTTCCCTCTCTTTCTTGTGGTGCAAGGATTTGCCATATTACTTACTTTTTTGTGTCATTTGTTCTAGAGCGATGAAATACCCGTGCATTCCTTTTTCCCGCTTATGAAAGACATTGTGGGGATGGAGTTGATAAAGTCAGCATTACCAAAATTTATAGAACAGGTAGGTAGAGTACATGGTTTATGTAGTGTTGCTGATATTTTTCTATAAGGCAGTTAAATATTGATTTCAAGGTTATATTAAGAACTATTTTTTCCCCTTGTAGCAACGCAATCTACTGGTGTATGATCCAATACCAACCCCAATCAATTCTAATAAACTGGAGGTGCCATTCGAACAACTGTTCAATTTCTTGATTCCCCAACTTGACCTAGACAAAGTCATTGAACTTCAAACTCTAGCTGACAAATGTGAGGTCTGTTACCCAAAACCAGTTTCACTATCATTTCTTTTCCCCTCTCTTCTGTCTATTTAAGTCTGTCGTGCAAGGCTTCGCCGTATTACTAACTTTTTTGTGTCATTTGTTCTAGAGAGGTGAAATACACAAGTATACTTTTGAACCGGTTATGAAAGCCATTTTGGGGGAGCAGATGCTTAGATCAGCAGTAGCAAAAGTGCAAGAACAGGTTGGTAGATTAGATGGTTTATGTTAAGATCAGATTGCTGATATTGTTTTTATTAGGCAGTTGAATATTGATTTTAAGGTTATGTTAAGAACTATTTTTTCTCCCCTTGTAGAAAAGTAATCTACAGGTCACAGTCAATGAGCAACCTGGAACCCAAATCAATTCTCGTAAACTGGTGGTGCGACTTGACCAGCTGTACTGTTTCTTGATTCCCCAAATTGACCAACAGAAAGCCATTGAACTTCATGCTTTAGCTGACAAATATGAGGTCTGTTACCCAATTTTCCCCGTCTCTTCTGTGCTAAAAATTATTTAAGTTTGTGGTGCAAGGCTTTGCCACGTTACTAACATTTTTGTGTCATTTGTTCTAGAGAGGTGAAATACCCAAGCATACTTTTGTACTGCTCATGACAGATATTGTAGGGAAGCAGGTGCTTAGATCTGCACTTGCAAAATTACAAGAACATGTAAGTAGAGTAGATGGTTTGTGTTAAGAATAGGTCGATGATGAATTTTCTATAATTCAATTGAATATTGATTTCAAGGTTATGTTAAGAACTATTTTTTCCCTTATAGAAAAGCAACCCACAAGTCACAGTCAATGAACAACCTAGAACTCAAATTGATTCTAGTAAAGTGGTGATGATATGTCACCAGCTGTACCGTTTTTTGATTCCTAGTATTGACCGAGATAAAGCCATTGAACTTCATACTTTAGCTGTCAAATATGAGGTTTGTTGCCCAAAACCAGATTCACTATCATATTTTTTTTCCTCTTTCTTATGTGCTAAAAACTATTTAGTTTATGGTGCAAAGTTTTGCCATATTACTAACGTTTTTGTGTCATTTATTCTAGAGAGGTGAGATATCCAGTGATAACTTCGTATCGCTTATGAAAGGCGTTGTGGGGGAGCAGATTTATAGATCAGCAGCAACAAAATTGATAGAACAGGTAGGTAGAGTAGATGGTATATTTCAAGAACCGGTTGCTGATTAATTTTCTACGTATAAGGCAGTTGAATATAGGTTTCAAGGTTATGCTAAGAACTACTATTTTTTCCCTTGCAGTATAGAAGCAGAAAATTTTCTTCTGGCACATCTCTCTAGAAGTATGAATGCTGCTACTAGATGTGTTTGGGCAGGGTGCACAAGAGTAATTTATTCCACATTGATGGACCTTGTTAAAGTGGTGTTGATAGGTGTGTGATATTTATATAGCAAGTTGTGAGTTGACAATTGTTTTAACTTTTATCCCAAAGGTAGTAGAGCTTTTTGCTAGAATGACATTTATTTAAGAACGAAGGGAGTACTCATTTAGAAGTTTAAATCTCAATTTACAAGTCTAGCTGACTGCTGACATATAGCGATCATGATACCACATAGTACTATCAATATATTGGAAATTTAATGCATTTTGGAATCTGTATTGATGCGCTATCAACTCTCTTCTTAATTGATCGAAATGTCTGTAAAGATCTTATGGTAGATTGCTATTAATTCTCTTTTCTTAACTTGTATAGATCTTATGTTACGCTTTGACGAGTGAAAACCTTCCTATTGCGCATTATATCTTCTCTTCTTAATAACAAACATGGCCAAAAGTGGTTTGTAAAACTGATAAAATGCACATCCGATTTTACTGTGACATTTCTTAATAAACCTTAGATTCATACATCATTTGTTAGATGAAAATAAATATCTAAAAAATAAAAGCAAAAAAAAAAAATACACAAACTTATTATATATGACTCTTTCTCCTAGAAGCCACTGGATTAATACCAAAATATAAAATAGACAAACTATTGTGTCTTCACTAAACCTCTTTGATAATTGAATTTGGAAGGCACCTCTAGGTTAACCCGGGGCAGTAGAGGAGAAACTGATATGGTTGGATCCTTATAGATAGTCTGCACATAGTAAAACTGTTAAAGCATGTAACTGTGATCCGAGAACAACATCTAGTCCATTTGGAGTGCCAGCGTGCATCCTCTAATAGACGTGTCTTGCGGTGATCATTGTAGCGGTTGAACTATATGTCGTCTACCGATAAATGCTCAAGATGCTCCTGATATAGATCTACCACAGACATACCCATAGTGGCATAAAACATATTATCATGCAGTAGTGACTCATTGTACCTCCCTTCAAGTTTCAAATTTGAGATGCCTCAAAATTGTTAGATGATCCATGTATGTATCAAATTTACATCAATCAGTGAAACAACTTCATTTATATAATATCTATATATATAAACACTTTCCTCTATGAATTTGTTACAAAAATGTATGCTATATAATAGAATGGTAATCATTAAGTTTCCAACAAAATTACAAAATCATTAAGTTTACAATTGCTTGAGTTGCAAGTTATCCCGCATTGTCTGCTTTAGCCTCAAGGATGTAGATAGATCAGGGATGCAACAAACCGACACAGCGGCTCGTTAGCCCTTAATGATCCACACTTCAACACATGAACAAAACACGAAAGCAAATCCGAGGGAAACCAAAGTTTCCTCATAAACCGTTCCAACTAGTTTCCGGGATACCTTCTCATATTCTCATTACTTGTAGTGAAATTCTACAAACACTCAACTGCATACTCTTTAAAACTTAACAAAATTCCACAGTTAAAGAGATTGATCATAAATCATAACCATCATAATACATATATATTAATTTCAAGTTAATTTGTATAACTAAATACAGTAGTACTGAACTCTTTATTTATTGCATTTTTGTGTTTTACAAATTATTTTGACTTGGTAATCCATATAGGATGCGATGCGAAAACATACATTGGTTAGAGTTTTAAGAAAATTCATTGCAATAATATTGTTGTGATCGAGCTCATTCCTCTGCTTCAAGCCAGGTGATGATGCAGAAACACTAGAATTGATAGGTCGTGATACACAGCTATTCTTTAAGGAAAATTTGATTTGAACTCTATAGCTATACTTTAAAATATACTTAAACTCCATTTTAGATTCATTATAAATAGGCTTATCTATGTATATGATAGGTGATACTCAGGCTGAGGCACAGGCACAGTCACTCATTAACATGGATAATTCAATTCACTAACATTTACTATATGATATGTTTAAAATGATTAATAGATTATATATGCAAAAGCGCACGCATCGATCATTGATTAATCGATCTTTTGCTAGAGCCTGACAAGTGCAAACCAGAGGTTATGTTGACATCTAAAAGACCAGAGTTGCACCTTTTGGTCTTGTTCCAAATGGTTTTTTGCTGCAAGTTTGTTCCATTTACCCATGATATTGTAGGTCTCAGATGTTCTCATTTTCCACTTCTTGAAGCACATGTTACTGTAGACTGTAAGACTAGGATCCAACATAGACACAAGCATACCATTACGCTTCTCGCGATTCCCTTGACACACATAATCCAAAGACGATTTCTCCGTTAATTATTCGATTTTTTGGAATGGACAAGCGACCGTTGTTTGGTTTCATGTCAGTCATGGTCAGTTTCTTTTGGATCACCATCATCACATCATTACCTCCCATTTGTTCAATCTTTTGTTTAAACGCCAATGGAAGTTCGGGTCGCTCTTCTTGTACTTGGTCATTAACATCGTCATCATCATTGTTGTTGCGTATCTTCGATTGTTTGTTTGATATTTCATTATTCGCTGCTCTTTTTGTGATTTTCTTCTTAGGACCCTTGTTGGATAAAGAAGTCTCGTCAGCATATGTATTTGAGCTTCTTTTATTTGATATTAATTTCCCAAAACCTTCACTGCATCCACTAACAACAACATCTTCATGGTTCTTTGATCTAAAGATCCCAGATTTAAGAATGCTGCTAAAATCTCCTCTCTTTGATCGCTTGCTTCTTTTTTTCTTAAAATCATCGTTGCATTCTAAAACAGCAGCATAATACTTACGATTATTTGAACAAAAAGCATGAGAAGCATCAACTTTTAATTGATCACCTAAAGACACAAATTGGATAAATAAACATAAACAATTCGTCAAAAAAAAAAGTAAAAAAGAAGAAGAAAGAAACATAAACTAATAACCAGTCGTCTTAGGAGCATCAGGTTGAAACGGAAATTTGATTTGATACTCGGTTGATAGGAAGATGTTGAATCCCAAAATCAAATTTTCATGCGCTTTAAACAACTCCCTCACTCTTGCCGCAACACTTCTTAAATCAATTCTTTGATTCTTCCAATCCTTCATAATTGTAAAAAACTCATCATATTTTTCGTTCTCATCTTTAAACGCATCTTTTACCGCCTTAAGAAACACCAATGCATCTTTAATCTCTGGTGGAAGTGTGATATGATGTTCCTTTGGTAGAAAGATGTTGAATCCAAAAATTAAATTGGTGTGATCTTTAAACAACTCCTTCGCTCCTTCTATGACACCTCCTACATCAATTTTTCGATCCTTGAAATCTACTAACAATTTTATAAACTCATTATACTTGATCCTATTATATTGAAACGTAACTTCTACTTCCTTAAGATATTCCAATGCATCTTCATACTGTTTTTTGGAGTATTTCATTTTTATTCAAAGAATTATGATCAGGATACAATTTAAGTGTTTATTTTTGGTGAGTTTAATTAGTATTTTTTTTTAAGCAAGTTTAGTATTTGATTTGAACTCTAACAAATTTAGTTTTCTCTGATACTTAGCCGCAAAAACATGGATATGTTAAGAAAATACGGATCAGTACGGTATAGTTTGTAACTATGTATTTGAACAAAAGCCTAGATTTTATGCTATGGTTGTTAGTTACGTCAAAACAGCACAAAAGTTTAAATTTATTTTTTTATTATATTTTTAGTCCTTATAAAATTTAAGGATTAAATATTAAATTTAGTCTTTAATTAATTTTTATAAAGACAAAAAATATAACAAAAAATAATTTTAATTCTTACTTAATTTTTATTATGTTTTTACTCTTTTATAAAATACATGTTAAAATAAAGGTAGGGACTAAAATTGAGTGCATGATAATTTTCTAAGGACTAAAAAATTAAATAAAAAGTCACTATTTTGTAGGGATTTAAAACATATTTAATCATTTAATCATAAAAGACAGTGCAAAAGTTAAAATATATTATTTTCTTTCTATTTTTTTTTTGATAAAAAATATATTATTTTCATTTTTATTATTATATTATTACTATTATTATTGTGTCAAGATTATCCTTCTGACAAAAGTTATAGCTATTTCCATACATGAAATTAAATTCTATGGTACTTTTGTCAAATCCATTGTACTGAATAGCTAGCTACTTCAAATGATATTATTATGTTGATGTTTGTCTTTTTATAATTTCTTCTCTTAGTTTATACATATATATAAAAACTATGGTTCAGTTTACAATATGGAAAATTATTTATTCAAATTTTAAATGGAAATTTTGATCCAGCCCAATTTGGTTTTTTTTTTCAAAAAACTGGGTAACAATTTACCAAAATAATTGGGGAAAAAATAAAATTAGACCATTTTTTAACAAAGCCATACCCGACCTAACCCAACCCGCGACCCGCCCAACTCGCAGACCCGAAAACCGACCAAACCGAGTCTGTTTGTGGTCGAAATTGGGCCTTGATTTGGGCTGTTCGGTTTCATGTATATCTGAGATTTTGGGCCCGAACCCGCCCGAACCTGCCCATTGCACAGCCCTAGTACTGATACTTAACCAATAAAAATATACACTTTATCCAAATTATCATTGATATTTTATATATTAATAATATAATATGACAAATGTCAAATAATTATTGGTCAACATATCGCTCAAAAAAAATGCTAAAATAATCAAAAGTAAGAAAGATATATATAAGCAGAGAATATTTTCTCTAATCCAAGAGATTGAGTTAAGGGGGACTTGCCTCTCTTTTAAGTCCCAACAATTGTTTTTCTATACTTTTTGAGACAACTTAACCACAAGTTTAAAATACTCAATTATCAGTAAATTGTGGCACACTACGTTGATTATATTATATTATTTCTACATATACGAAATAACAATAATCTTTAGAAACCTTACTATCAAAAAATAATCTTTAGAAACCCATACATTAATAGAAGAGCCGTAGTTCAAGCTTCAAATCATAGTCATATATAGTATTTGATTTACTATTTCAACATTTTTATTCTTTTAAATAGAATTATAGACATATTTTATTTTATTTTACTAATCATCTGATCTTATTTAGATTTAAACACTAAAATTAGGTTACTATCGGTTTCAATGACAAATTAATTTAGAAAACCAATTTCAGTGGCTATAAACTAGAGCTAAATTGAAGTCAAAGTTACTCCATATTAACTGATGCGATAGCAATACAAAGCTTTTCCAAGTGTTGTCTGCAATATTAGATGTGAGATAAGTGTAATATTACGAGCGTGATCATGAATTATCAATGAATAAGATAAAAATACATTTCATATTTTTTAACATGTATACAATACAATTTTCATTTTGACAAAAGTACACAATTTATGCAATAATAACATAAAATAGTATTTAAAAATTACATTACACATTGTATGTAAGCTAAACAATATTATTGTTGCCGCTACTGCTGTTGCTGTTGTCGCTACTGTGTTTGTTCGATGATTTGTTTGATATTTCGTTCTTCACTTCTCTTTTCGCGATTTTCTTCTTAGAACCTCCGTTGGATGAAGTAGTATCATCAATATCAAAGTCAACTCTATGTGATGTATTTGATTTTTTCCTTTTTTTTGATATTGATTTCTCAAAACCTTCATTGCATCTACTAATAGCAACATCCTCATAATTCTTTAATTCAAGCATCCTAGATATAAGAATGCTGCTAAAATCTTGTCTCTTTGAACGCTCACTACTTTTTATCGTAAAGTTATCGTCGCATTCTGAAACATCATCATAGTACTCGATATTATTTGAATGAAGAATGTGAGAAGCATCAACTTTGAATTGATCACCTAAAGATACATATTAAAAACTTTGTAAATTTTCAATCATCAAATTATCATCAAATTAGTCTCCAAATTAAAATAGTCAACAAAGATTGAACAATTTAAAAATATGTTATTATATGGCATAATAATATATGTTAATTTAAGTGCAATCAACAATCACAAACTACTAATTACCAGTCGTCTCATGAGCATCAAATTGAAACGGAAATCTGATTTGATATTCAGTTGGCAGGAAGTCGTTGAATCCCAAAATTAAATTTGTATGCCCTTTAAACAGCTCCATCACTCTTACCACCACACTTCTCATATCAATTCTTTCATACTTTAAATCCATCATAATTTGTAAAAACTTAACATAAGTTTCTCTCTCATCTTGAAACACATCTTCTACCGCCGTAAGAAACGCAAATCCTTCTTTAATTTCTGACGGATGTGTGATTTGATATTCCTTTGGCATGAAGGTATTGAATCCCAAAATTAATTCGGTATGGTCTTTAAACAACTCCTTCACTCTTTCTTTAACATCTTCTCTTTCAAATTTTCCATCCTTGAAATCTATTAGTAATTTTCTAAACTCATTATACTTTATGATATCATGTTGAAACGCAACTTCTACTTCCTTAAGATACTCCAATGCATCATTGTGTTTTTTGGTATTGTTCATCATTATTAAGAAAATTATGATTCAGTTTATCTACTAATTCAGTTTGTTTTGTTAATTGGTGAAAAGTGAAAGCACACTCCCTTATATATAAGCCTAGTGGGTGGGCTGGACTTATCACTATTTGAACTTTAACAAATCTTGCGGTTATTAAGTAAAAATCTTTTTTATAAGATAAGATTTTTTTTGTCAAAATTATAAATCCGCAAAAAGTGGATTTAATTAAATCTTATTCAAAACTCTAACAATTCTTGGCCGTTGTTTGTTTCAAATCTTTTCTTTGTCTTGATCCGTAACAACTGGGGTTTGGTTCGAATCTTATAATTATCCTATAAAGAAAAAAAAATGTCATTATAAAAAAAAAACTTAAATATCATATCCTATAAGGAAATACGGAATCGTACGAAGTAGTACCAGTTGAGCTAAGTGTTAAGGAGCTACTGGAGGTCTATGGTTTGAAAAGGAGAAAAAAATTGACAATATACTAACAACTAACATTTGCTTATAAAAAAAATCTAGAACAAACAAACGATTATTTAGGTTATGTATTTACTTTTTTTTTTTACGCGTGTTATGTATTTACTTAAAAACAGAAAAAAATTTAAAATATTTATCACTATTATTTATTAGGTAAATTATTTGGTACTTGAAACCAAAAGTTAGCATTAAATTTTTTTGAGAGAGAGTTTTAACCATTTTTTGTGGTCATACCCGGCTCGTGAGATTAATCTTTGCAGTTGCGTGCAGAGGATAACTAGTTCAAAAAAAAATTAACATTAATATTTATCATTATTATTATTATATTATTTATCACTATTATTTATTAATTAAAATATGTTGTGGTGCAATTATAAAAAAATGTTAACTAAGGTGCAAAGTGAAAAGTCATGGAGCTCAATAACATTCAAATTAATATTTTTTTAGTACAAAAGAGAATAAAAGCCCAAAAGAAAAACTAAACAACTAAATGAACATTTCTAGGCATGCAAGTCCCAGACAAATTATCAAATAATAGACTCTTAAGTTCATTAGGAAGGGTCTCCGAAACAACAAAATTCCAAGAGTCCATCGTTAGACTATAATTAGCAAGCCAATCACTTTTGTTGTCTTCGCGCCAATTATGGTAAACCTCAACTCGCCAATTACAGTCCAAGAGATTTCTGATCCACCAAATCAATATAGGGGTTGTCCTCAAATTAATATTATTGGCGCAAAATATTAAGATTCATGAGATGCTGCTGCACCCCGTCCCATATATGTAGCATCTTCATTTTATATATACATTGCTTGAGACAACTGATGACCACAAGCTTAAAAATAGTAAATTTGTGCACACTATCTCGATTATATTACTTTATTTTTACATAGACAAAATGACAATAGTTATTGAAAAATTCAAACATATAATGGACAAGATCAAACTTTCTTCTTAGAAGTGATTTTCTAAGTAAAAATCCTAGCATCGCCAGTCTTTTATGAGTGGGGTTTGTACCTCATTTTGTGCTAGAACCGTTAGAGTTTGTTGGGATATGGTGGGTCTCGGCGACTTTGGTATGCAAATGACCTCTGGATATATGCCCTTCTTTTGGGATAGATCTCCTCTTCTCATCTCGGGAGTCGAGTATTTTCATGATCGTGGTTTTAAGGTGTTCTTATTTTTTTGGAGTTGGGGTGCTTGCTTTTTTATTTTCGGCGTTGTTTGTTTTTTATTTTTCTATGGCGTTTGATTTTTATTTATGGGTAACTCTCACACTCATTTGTATTTTGGATTCTTGTCCATTTTTTGCATTTTAAATATATTATATTTGTCATTCAAAAATAAAATAAAATGAAAGAGTCGTTAGTTGTACACATTTCTCATTTTATAATAGATTTTTGCATTTAATTTTTTCTCTCCAAGTAACCAACTTAAATGTAAGCAACTATGATAAATAAATAAATAAATAAATAAATAACATTGAGCCGATCTGAGCTCTCTTATTTTGTTTTTTTATTTGAAGTTACACTGAATTGCAATATTGCATTGGTCAGTACAGCACCAAAGTGCTGTGCTACTAATGATGAATTATTGGAATTATATTGTGTACTTATAACTTATCTCCAATTTTGCGACAAAATCATTAAATTTACAATTGCTTGAGTTGCAAGTTATCTTGCACTGTCTGATTTAGCCAATTAGCCTTAAGCATGCTGAAATGTAGACGGACGCAACCAACAAACGCGGAGGTTTGTTGATTATCTGCGGATTGTGACACAGAATTGCCAATCTGACAAAGCTCAATTAACGGACGAACCCCTCCATATCCGATGATCACACGAGTTGTGTCCTCCGACATTGACTAATTTTGAAGAGAAGCAGTAGCCATCTCTTTAATTTACCAACAGAACTTTTAGATTCAACAAACTAGTGTGCAATATCTGATTCTGCTATATATAGAACCAGAAACAGTGAATGGCACAGTAGTTTCACTAAGCACACTAGTTATTGTTAACAGGCCACAGTCCTTTAAATTCAAACCAAATTTTCTTATTAATCGGACGCGAGTTTGTATAACTATATAGTTTACAAACACTTTTAATTTGGTATTCCATATAGGGGGTGAAAACAGTCATTGGTCAGAGCGCATTGAGAAAATTCATCGCAGTGATCTTGTTCGGATTGAGATCATTAATTCCTCTGCTTCAAGCCGAGCAATGATGCAGAAACACTACAATTTCATAAAGGTTTATCTATGTATTATATGTGATACTGATTATTGAGACTCACAAATGGATTAGTACTCTAGATATGGAAAATTGATTCAATGAAGATTTTTTTCATTTTGAAATTTGTTCTGATGTGCTAGATTCCTATTAAAGTTCTTCATAATACATAGCATAGAAGAAATAAAATGAAACAAAGAAAGGAAATAAAACCTAAGATCTAGTCCATAAATTATTCTACTATTTAAAATAAATGAATATATGTAACAAATTGTAATGCAAGTCAATGAAGAAAAAAAAGACTAGATACTGAAAAAATTAAGATTATATATAAAATTACGCGCAACATTGATTAATAGATCTTCGCTAGAGCTTGACGAGTGCAAAGTTGAGTTGACCGTGGCTTCTAAAAGACCAGAGTTGTACCTTTTCATTTACTTCGAAATGGTTTTTTGCTACAAGATCGTTCCATTGTTTTGTGATATTGTAGACTTCACTATTCTTTTCCATTTTCCACTTCTTGAAGCACATGCCATCGTAGCGTATAAGATTGGGATCCAATACGGACACAATCATACCAGCAATCTTCTTTTGGTCTTTTTTCGTTTGACGCGCATAATCCAAAGATGATTCCTCTGTTGGCCTCAAAAATTTACTCTCTTTAATAATCTTCTTTACTGGTATGGAGAAGCGGCCGTTGCCTTTTTCCAAGTCACTCTTGTTTAGTTTCTTCTGGATCACCAACATCACCTCACTACCTTCCATTTGTTCAATCTTTTGTTTAAACGCCAATGGAAGCTCCAGTTTCTCTTCTTCTATCTGCTCATTAGTGTTAGCATTATTGTTATTTTTGTTCTTGTGTTTCATTGAGGGTTTGATTGATCTTTCATCCGTGGCTTTTCTTTTCTTGATCTCCTCCTTGGAACCCTCATTGAACAATGTTTCCTCGGAAGCCGCTTCATTGGACGAAGTTTCCTTGGCAGCTGCCTCACTGGAAGAAATTTCTTTCGCAACCGCCTCATTTAACGAAGTTTCCTTGGCAGCCGCCTCATTGGAAGAATTTTCCTTGCCAACGGCCTCATTGAACGGAATTTCCTTGGTAGCCGCTTCATCGGAAGAAGTTTCCTTGGCAGCCACCTCATGATTTTTCGTATCAAGATTTCTAAAATCAATTCTCACCGATCGATCACTTTTTCTTATCTTGACAATCATTTTCCGAACAACCTCATTGCGTGTGCACACAACAGCCTTGTAATTCTTTGACTGAACCTTATCAAATTTAGCACTGCCGAAATCTCCCTTCTTAGAAGAATCATTTTTGCAACAATCGTCATTGGATTGCAGATTATTCGAACGAAGAACACGAGAAACGTCAACTTTGAATTGATTAGCTAACGACTCGGATCGCAAATTTAGTAATTTTTCAACCATCAAATAGTCATCACCACTAAGTTCCTGTTATAGGAAATAAGTATTAAGATTAGTTTATTTTAAATAAATAGTTTATTATATGTCATTTTACTCTTTTAGCCTTTATGGTGTATTTAAGAAGCTTTTGTGCTTCATTTGAAAAAAAATCAAACATTAATCAAATATTTCTTCTCTCAAAAACTCTCAATCAAAACTATGTTCATATTATCTCATTTGTACCGAATTCTATTCTAGTTCATTAGAATTCCTACTTTGAGACTTGATTCTACCGGTTCGTCCCTAGAATCTATTTTCCTGTCTCAATTGGTATCTAGAGCCTTCAATTCCATGGCTGCAAAATTTAAACCAGTGAAAATTTTGAGTGCTTTGGAAGTTGGAGAAAAGATGGAATTGGGTCTATGTTTCATGTGTGATGAGCCTCTTACTGATGATCATGCATTGAAGCATAAGAGAATCCGATTCAAAGTGATAGAGATTGATGAGGAAATTGATAAGGATTTTTCTCATAAACCATCGACCCCAAATTGCAATATGTTGTCTAACCACATGTGCTTACCTAGAAAGGGTTGTTCATCTGTGAACACCATTGAAGCACCACATCCAGCAGAGCATGAAGAAAAACATGAAAAAGTTCAAGGAATTGATGAAGATTACCAGCGGTCTTCCATTATTCAGTTACAAACCCCAAGCTTAATCTCCTCCACGTTGAACCAGGAGATTTCCATTGATTCAACTCCTCTTATCATCAATCCAGCCAACACAGAGATGGAGAATCTTGACAACTACTCTTCTTTCTTAACTGATTGTAAGGTTGTTCCAATGTCGTCACTCTCTCTGTCGGTTACCACGAAGGAAGATTTCATAACAACTCGATATCAAAGTATTGCTTCTTCTAGGTTGCTACAACATACCTTCCAAGTGTTTGATCAAATGCCCACAAAACATTTGAAACACACACAGTTGGAATGCAAGTTAACTATGGCATCATTTGTGCCATGTACTATGCAACTCACTTCATCATACCTAAGCTTTACAAATCTCAAATGTTTTGATCCTGGTGGAATGACTTCTCTCCTGTTTCCAGTTTCTACTTCAGTTCAATTTCCTTCAAGAGTGTCATTTCCAATTTCCACTACCCATAATTCTATGCTTGAGTTCCAGGTAACCATATATCCTACCAACTGTTTGACAAATTGCTTAAATGAATTGAAAAACACAACACAAATGTTTGCAAAATTATTTAAACCCACTTGTTTGGAATGTGTTGCTGACCTATCCAAAGCACATGAGACTTTAAACTCCACATTGAGCTTATGCAAACCAGTCAAAGACATACCCACTAGGAAGTATGAGTCATTAATAGAGCTGAAAGCCTTATCTAATCACTGGATTAGTTCACCGCCACCGGAACCACCTGATGCCGTTGCAACTCTGTTACTCAATCTGTCCCTGTTGCTTGCTGGAACAGGGAGTTTTATAGCAGCCCAATACCACAATATTGTTGCCTATAAGTTGTTTCCCTCTACCCACCAAGTGTTTGCTCAAATAGCTAAGTGTATTTTGAGTGATTCGAATACCACCACCACTGCCGAGTGCACTAACAATGGGCTTGAAAATGTTGATTTTAATTTGTGCAAAGGCACGAATAGGATGCATAATGTGCTAGGTGATGTTCACAAGGCATTTGTAGATTTCTTGCGCTCAAATTGGTGGTTACAATGTTATTTACAAGAGCTAGCTGCTATAAGTGAAAGAAATGGTAGTGTTGATTCTTTTAATGGATTTAATACTCTTCTGCAACATTCCCTAGAGTTGGCACATGAATTACAACTTGTTCACTGTTGGAGCTACTTGAATGATCTTTTTCATGATGCTTCTAATTATGTTTTGGCAAATATTCACTGTTTTTTTGAAGATAATGCAGGGGTTAGAAAATTTGATTTTGTTTCTAAAGTTGGAGGAATTAAACATATCATTGGAGAGTTATTGTATGAGCACTTGATTTTTCAAAGGTCTAAAGCAAGAGATGTCAAATTTTATGCTACATACTTTTTATTATTCCTTCTTGTTGTTATGAGGAATGTAAATCTCTATATCTAATGGCCCTTGGTTCAAGTGTTGGGACACATGAGCTAGTGAAGATCAATGATGGAAAGAATAAGGAAGCATCAAATATTTATATACCAATGAATATTTATTGTGGGGTTTTGGCATCAAGCTTCTTCCAGGTTCCAAAGCTTTATGCTTCTCATCTTAATGGTTGTTTTGACAAAGTAAAAGGTGATAATAGAGTGTACATTGCAAATTATGCCCTCTTAGTGTCTTTTACTAATCTTGCATACTTCAAACAACATATGATTTTGGAGTCCTTAAAGTATGGAAAGGAGACCAGTATTTGTGAAAACTTAGTTGATGCGATGGTACTTGCAAGGCAAAATTGGTCTAGAAAGTATCCTTTAACTGAAGAAATAGTCGACATATTGGGGAAACAAATGGTTATTTTGCACAGGAAGATGATCTTTAATGGTAGTTTTTATGCTCCTCAAGTTTTAACCAAGTTGAAGGATTGGCTTCCAATGCATGGATTTTTGAAGTTTGCTTTTAATGGTGATCTTGTTGCGGCTATTCTACATAGGAAAATGATTGCAAGAGGAAGTGTCTTATGTGTTCCTTTAATTTTGCTCAAATGGAAGACTTTACCTCCTAAGCATGGTACTTGTGATTATTCATCCTTGAGGACAAGGATGTTTGAAGGGGAGGGTATTGTTATAGGAAATAAGTATTAAGATTAGTTTATTTTAAATAAATAGTTTATTATATGTCATTTTACTCTTTTAGCCTATATGGTGTATTTAAGAAGCTTTTGTGCTTCATTTGAAAAAAAATCAAACATTAATCAAATATTTCTTCTCTCAAAAACTCTCAATCAAAACTATGTTCATATTATCTCATTTGTACCGAATTCTATTCTAGTTCATTAGAATTCCTACTTTGAGACTTGATTCTACCGGTTCGTCCCTAGAATCTATTTTCCTGTCTCAGTTCCTCTAATATTTTAGAAACAAAAACACTTTCCTCCATTTTCTTGGTTGAAGGCAGAAACAAATGTAGAAGCTGCTGTAACTTTCTAGTCCTTATTATCTTGCCGTCTCGTGTTGAGTGAGTAGGGTTTATTTATTTTTTTTGTTTTTGTTTTTGAAAGCGTGCGATGCAAGTAAGTTTTTTTTTTGGTAACAATTTGATTTGATTTGATTTGAAATCTAATTAATATTGGCGGGTTTTTTAATTACTATTATCAATTTTTCTTTTTTGAATAAAGGTTATTCCTTAAAAAATAAAAAAATAAAAAATATGTGGTCGTCCTGTCACTTAATTAGCGAGAAACTTTATAAACTTAATTATAAGTTCTATGCTTTCTCTCTTTTAAATAAAATTAGATTTTTTTTGTCGACACAAGCATAGAAAGCTCTCTTTTAAATTCTATACTTTCTCTTAAATAATGAGATAGTTGGTTCAGAGAATTTAAAGTTGTTCGGCGAAGATTAAACGCACGACTATTGATTAATGGATGATGAGTCTCAACCGCTCAACAACACTCCTGGATTTAAATGAAGTTAGATTGTAAATGCATCATATGAAAAAAAAAACATTAATTTTTATCAAAAAAAAACATCTTAACTATGTTATGTTGACACTTCAAAATTATCAGTTTTCAACATCTATCATGTACTTCAATTAAAAATCTTATGAGTCATGATAAGATGTGTCATAATTAAAGGCATATGAGGTACTTAAAAATAAAAATTCGCATTAATAATACAAAAAAATTTAATGTCTAAAAATGTTAAATGCACAAATTTTAAAAAGATAATTCTACTTTATCTCTTTAACATGTGTTTTTATGGCATATGCTAGCATTCTCCGAATCTTATACTATCACATCTCAATATGGGATTGATAAAACCATAGGATAAAAATACCTCATAAGAATACGAGTACATTAATTTACCAAAACTCACAAACAACAAAGTATAAAATTGACCCTTGTATTGAAGCAAAGAGTGCAAAAATATAGAGCGATAATGATGACATCTCAACTAAAATTGACACCTTGTAATTACTACTTATTAAATGCAAGCACTCCAAAATTATATTGATAAAAGAAAAGAAAAAATGTACAAATTTAGGGGAACAAGACTAATACCCAATACAACACACAAGGATGTATAAAAATCTTGGTCACATTAAAAACTTTATCAAAACAACTTTAATAAAGAGAAAAAGAGTACATAGTTTATATGATAAGATTTCAACATACATCAAAAACCATAATCATTCAACATAATTATCAAACTCGGCCTTTCAAACAACCTTCTCTAGTAATATGTGAAAGAACATCTAACAAGTTTGTGAAAATCATACATGGACTCCATGTTTTCATTAAAATGAGTATGTTTTGAATTTGCTCAAGTTTGAATCGAGCAATCTTTCTTTCATGTTGAATCTTCATTTGTTGTAGTCGAGCCAATTCTTCTTCCCTTTCACGTTGTATAAGCTTATGAAAATCATACATAGACTCAATGTTTTCACTAAAATGAGCAGTGTTTTGAATTTGCTCAAGTTTGAGTCGAGCAGCCTCTCTTTCATGTTGTATCTTCATTTGTCGTAGTTGAGCCGATTCTCCTTCACTTTCATATTGTATCTTTATTTGTTTTGAATTCGCCAAAGTTTTTTTTATCTCATGATCATTGATAAAAGTACTAGCTAACTTCTTGTTATGAGTTTGCTCTAATGGAGTACTTTTATCATTATCTCTTTCTTCTTCCGGCTTTGTAATCTTTGTCGCAAGCACATTAATTGAAACCACTTTTCTCCTCTTAATACATTTTCCTTTGAATGAAAATCGTTTAGCCTTGAATGCTCCTGGAAACTGTTTTTGCCGTAGTAATTCCATTCTATAAGCTAGAGGTAATTGATAGTTGTTATTGATTATATTTCTATAGATATCATCAATCATCTTTTATATCTTCATCTAAACTATATTCCTCATGGGGTATATATATGTAACCTTTCTTTTATGACAAGTTTTAGTGTAACTAGTTTTTTCACATGGATCAAAGGATCAAATAAACTTATACCGTTGATTAATTTCTGAAAAATTTAAGGGTTTGTATTTATTAGTAATATAGATAAAAGAGGAAAATTGAATGAGATGGTAAATTGATATCTCTATCTAAATTTTTGGTTGATAGTTATAAAAAAATATCTTTAGCTAGATTGTGTTCCCTAAATTTCAGATAGTATCTTTTTTTCTTTTCTTTTTTTTAATTTCTGTTATTAATACCCTTTTTTTTTTACTAATTCTGTTATTAATATATATTATCCTCTAACAGATAATTTAGGTGGTTATTAATTATTATAGGTTTAAATAACATTTTCGTCCCTTTAAATACGCACATTTTTTATTTAAGTCTATGTATATTTTTTTATTAAAAATTCATCGCTATATGTTAAAATTATTTTGATTTTAGTCTATAAACTCTAAAGGTAAAATTCGTAGAAAAATTTAAAGGAAAAACCTGCGGATTTTAAATCCGCAGAAAAATTCAAAGAAAAAACTTGCAGATTTTCCTACGAGTTTTAGCACTAGAACTAAAACCAAAAAATTTAACATATATGGATGAATTCTTAAGAAAAACAGATACAGAGATTAAAATAAAAAATACGCGTACGTACATGCCTTTACATAAGTTACCTCTAAACTAACTTTTTTTTAATTAAAATTACATAATTACTCCTAATATATATAATTCTAGACTCAAAATTAATTAAAGTAAATTAAAATATGATTCGAACATTATATTGACAGGAAATAACTGGTGATTAATATTTTAAATTTCTCACAAATAGTGAGTCATCAGATAGTCATATTCAATAATTATTTTTTGACGATAATTATCAATATTCAGTATACTATATAAATTTTGCAAACTAATGAAACTAATGAATGCTTAGTTACTATTTTCAATTTTTCAATGCACTCGGTTGTTTGTTAGAGTGGGTATTTATTGTTGTACTATCTTCTTTTTTTGTTACCATCAATTTGTAATTTAATTAGGGTTTTTTTTTTTTGGAAAACTTAGGATATTATATACACTAGACTTTTACCCGTGCTCGCACGGGTCTTATAAGCTGATAATTGTAATAATAAATTATTTAATGATAAATGTATAATATTAATGTCTAGAAATCTTAGTTCAATTGACAATAAATGTCGAAATTGTTAAATCAGATGTCTATGACTGAGGTTTGATTCCTAGTTGATCCACTTTGTATGTATAAATTTATGGTGGCTTTGTTATCTCATCTATGTATAAAAAAAATGTATAACATTAAAAAGTTATTTATTGATTGTTATATTTAAGAAAACATAATACTATTTTTTTTTTCATAAAAATATGCAATATTCCTTATCATGAATAATAAAAATTCAAAAACAATAAAAAAGATCAATATAATCAATGTATTCTTTTTACAAAAATGAAAAGATCTATTTAGTTTAATAAGTGACCGATGCTTTAGGTCCATTATGGGTTTTGCTTTTTTTTTCTCCATCAAATAGCATTAGATATAATCTATGAAAAGTTCATTGGAATGTGCTTAATTAATTAATAAGAATAAGAGATTGGAGGAAAAACTTAAAAGAATAGTATTAGATTTAATTATCATTAAAAAAATATTTTATGATAGCCTCATTTAATGCTGTTTTGGAGGGAAAAATTTAGGTTAAATTATTGCTAACCTAACGACATTTAGAAATAAGAGAAGAGATAGAAGATAATTACATTTAAATGAAAGACAGACGAGCAATAAATTGCACCGCTACCATTTTTTAATGACAAATTCAATTCTTTTAAAAACTACATCTTTTTTTTGACAGTATTAAAAACTACATCTTAAGACCTAAGACAAAAATTAATATAATTTGAGCATTTGTCTTGTCAAATGTTAGGTGTATATAAACAACAAATGCCTCATTAAAAATCTTAATTATGGTTATGCTAATTGGTGTTGGAAGAACATATGATCATGTATCTAAATATAGAAAACTTGCATTTAATTATATAAAATAATTTTAATGTGTAAAAAGTTAAATGCACAAATTTCAAGAAAATAATTTTACATTTATCTTCTTAGCATTTTCCCTTAAGACATTTTTTCACATTCTACAAATATTATATATCATATCTCAATATTGGATTGATAAAACTATAATAAAAGAAAAAAAAAGTGCATCGCAAGAACAAAAGTACATTAATTTACAAAAATCATGAATAACAAATTAGTCTAAATTCGGCCCTATAATTAAAGCAACGAGTGCAAAATATCAAGCGATAATCATGACATCCCAACTAGGTTGGCACCCCACAATTATCACTTATCAAATGCAGTCACTCTAAGAATTCATTCATAAAAGAAAAGACAAATTAAAAGGTACAAACTTGGGGGGACTAGACCAATACTCAAGGCAACAGGTAAGGTGTATAAAAATCTCTAGCCTCATTAAAAACTATATCAAGAAAATCCAATATGAATAAAGCTTTGCTAAAGAGAAAAAAGTACCGAGTTTGTACAGATTTCAACACCAATCAACATAATCAATTCAATCTAATTATCAAACAGAGCCTTTGAAACAACCTTCTCTAATAATATGTGAAAGAACATCTAATAAGCTTGTGAAAATCATACATAGACTCAATGTTTTCACTAAAATGAGCAGTGTTTTGAATTTGCTCAAGTTTGAGTCGAGCAGCCTCTCTTTCATGTTGTATCTTCATTTGTCGTAGTTGATCCGATTCTCCTTCACTTTCACGTTGTATCTTTATTTGTTTCCAATTCGCCAAAGTTTTTTTTACATCAAGATCATTGATAAAAGTACTAGCTAACTTCTTGTTATGAGTTTGCTCTAATGGAGTATTTTCAGCATTAACTCTTTCTTCTTCTTCTTCTGAATTCGTAATCGTTGTCGCAAGCACACTGAATGAAACCACTTTTCTCCTCTTAATACATTTTCCTTTGAATGAAAATCGTTTGGGCTTGAATGCTCCTGGAACCTTTTTTTGTCGTAGTAATTCCATTTAAGAGTGGTAATGGATATATTTTGATCAAAAAATAAGAGTAATGGATTTTTTTGACGATAGAAAGTGGTTTATTGATTATATTTCTAGGGATATAATTTTATCTAAGCTATACTCCTCATGCATGGTTTATACTTTATATACATATGTAACCTTTCTTTATTGATAAGTTATACAACTATATAGTTAGATACGTTTTTTCACATGGATCAAGGGATCACTCAACTAAAACCGTTGATTAATTTCTCATAAATTAAATTGATGGTTTGGATTTTTTTTTGTAATTATATATCTCAACAAATTTATTTCAATCTTTTAAAAAGATTTACTTTTTAGATTTGATTTATCATAAATATCTTAGTTTCTCAAAAATTTAGTCAAAAAAATATCAACAATTTTTTTTTGGCTTTTAAATATCAACAATTTATTTTCTATCTTTAAAATTATTTTAGTTATTTTTGAGAAACTTAAATATTTACGATAAACTATATTCGTATTTTTTTTATGATAATATTTAATAAACACTTTTTATGATAATTATCACCTATGTGCTCCTTTAGAAGACAAATTTGGTTTGATTTAACCCAGCACATCTTCTTTACCTCAAGACTACTATTCCATAAAAAGTTCCTTTGAATCTTCACTAATGTTATGAATTTACATACACAAATGAAAGGATTGAGTTATAAAATTCAGACATAACATTAATATATTAAACAAATATTTGTGTCACTTGAATTAGAATATGTGAACAATTTTTTATCATTATTAATAACTATATTTTAATATTAAAAAAATATGGAACCCACTAAAAAGAGTGTTTGTTTAATTTAAACTATAACTATCGTGTCTAATTTTTTCCATATGTAATAGAAGTATCAAGTATGAGTATCTATTAAGTACTTAACTTATGAAGCTAATCCACAGTCCCGTTTGTGGATTGTCTCAGCCATCTCAATTATCAATATTTATTTTTTTGACGGTAATTATCAATATTTATCACTAATATATAAATTTGCAAACTGATCAATGCTTAGTTACTATTTTCAATTTTTTAATGCACTCAGTTGTTTGTTAGAGTTGTACTGTCTTCTTTTTTTGTTACCATCAATTTGTAATTTAAAAAGATTTTTTTTTTCCGGAAAACTTGTGATATCATATACATAGAAGATAATTATACTTGAACGAAAGGCAAACGAGTAACAAATTGCACCGTTACCCTTTTTTGAATAACAAATTATGTTCTTTTAATAAAAACTACATCTTGAGACATAAGAGACAAATTAATATAATTTGAGCATTTGTCTTGTCAAATATTAGGTGTATAAACAACAAATGCCTCATTAAAAATCTTAATTATGGTTATGCTAACATGTGTTGGAAGAACATATGATCATGTATCCAAATATAGAAAACTTGCATTTAATTATATAAAATAAATTTAATGTGTAAAAAGTTAAATACACAAATATCAAGAAAATAATTTTACATTTATCTTCTAAGCATTTGCCCTTAGGGCATTTGTTCGCATTCTCCAAATCTTATATATCATATCTCAATATTGGATTGATATAAAACTATAATAAATGAAAAATAAAAGTGCATTGCAAGAACAAAAGTATATTAATTTACCAAAATCATGAACAACAAATTAGTCTAAATTCAGCCTTTTAAACATCAAGCGATAATCATGTCATTCCAATTAGGTTGGCACCCCATAATTATCATTTATCAAATGCAATCACTCTAAGAATTCATTCATAAAAGAACAGACAAAAGGTACAAACTTGAGGGGACTAGACCAATACCCAAGGCAACACGTAAGGTGTATAAAAATCTTTAGCCTCATTAAAAACTATATCAAGATAATCTAATATGAATAAAAGTTTTGATAAAGAGAAAAAAGTACCGAGTTTGTATAGATTTCAACATCAATCAACATAATCAATTCAACCTAATTATCAAACAGAGCGTTTGAAACAACCTTCTCTAGGAATATGTGAAAGAACATCTAATAAGCTTGTGAAAATCATACATAGAATCGATGTTTTCACTAAAATAAGTAGTGTTTTGAATTTGCTCAAGTTTGAGTCGAGCAACCTCCCTTTCATGTTGTATCTTCATTTGTTGTAGTTGAGCCGATTCTCCTTCACTTTCATGTTGGATCTTTATTTGTTTCCAATTTGCCAAAGTTTTTTTTATCTCATGATCATTGATAAAAGTACTAGCTAACTTCTTGTTATGAGTTTGCTCTAATGGAGTATTTTCAGCATTAACTCTTTCTTCTTCATCTTCTGACTTTGTAATCGTTGTCGCAAGCACACTGAATGAAACCACTTTTCTCCTCTTAATACATTTTCCTTTGAATGAAAATCGTTTGGGCTTGGATGCTCCTGGAAACTGTTTTTGCCGTAGTAATTCCATTTGAGAGTGATGGATATATATTTTGATCAAAAAATAAGAGTAATGGACTTTTTTGACGATAGATAGTGGTTTATTGATTATATTTCTAGGGATATAATTTTATCTAAGCTATACTCCTCATGCATGGTTTATACTTTATATACATATGTAACCTTTCTTTATTGATAAGTTATACAACTATATAGTTAGATACGTTTTTTCACACGGATCAAGGGATCAATCAACTAAAACCGTTGATTAATTTCTCAAAAAATAAATGGATGATTTGGATTTTTTTGAATTATATATCTCAACAAATTTATTTCAATCTTTTAAAAAGATTTACTTTTTAGATTTGATTTATCATAAATATCGTAGTTTCTCAAAAATTTAGTCAAAAAAATATCAACAAATTTTTTTTGGCTTTAAAACATCAACAATTTATTTTCTATCTTTAAAATTATTTTAGTTGTTTTTGAGAAACTTAAATATTTACGATAAACTAAATTAGTATTTTTTTTTACGATAATATTTAATAAGCACTTTATAACTCCGTCGCAACACATGTGAAATTTTTATTAAATTGGTCACACCAATAATTGTTTTTTTTTTATAAACAAAACGGTAAACATTATGAATTTAGTAGAGGTGGGTAGCGGCACTGGGTGGACGGGGACTGAGTTTTGAACTATTTTATCAAACAAATATTTGTGTCGGTTGAAGTAAATTTTGTGAACAATTTTTATCATTATTAATAAATATATTTTAATATTAAAAATCATATGGAACCCATGAAAAGGATTTTTGTTGGAACCATAACTATACCGTGTCTTTTTTTTTCCTCTGTAGTAGACGTATCTATTAAGAGCATCTTCAATCGTAAAGTTTTAAGATACTTGTATTTTGATTTTAAATGAGCTCATGTGTGCCAACTCAATATTATGATACTCATGTATTTTTTATTCCAATGGGTGATATCAATTTTAATTTGTTTAACTCACAAAATCATTTATCTCTCTCTTCCATAATTCATAATTTGTCTCATTTTTACATTTTTAAATGCATGAAATTAATACATTAATGCTATAATACTCCCTTGTAAGATATCTCAAATAAGCAATTTTCACAAAATGTATAATACTCAAAATCTTATGTGGAATGCCAAGTTAACATTTTATTGTTAAGAAACCTCTAAGATACTTCTATTAAAAATGCTCAAAATACTTGTTAAATTAAAATGAAAATTAAAATAATTTAAGCATTTGTCTTGTCAAATGTTAACTGTATAAACAACAAATGCCTCATTAAAAATCTTAATTATGATATGCCTCATTAAAAATCTTAATTATGATTATGCTAACATGTATTGGAAGAACATATAATCGTGTATCTTAATATTGAAAACTTGCATTTAATTATATAAAGAAATTTTAATGTGTAAAAAGTTAAATGCATAAATTTCAAGAAAATAACTCTACATTTATCTCCTTATCATTTGTTCTTAGGTCATTTATTCACATTCTTTAAATCTTATATATCTTATCTATGGGATTGATAAAACTAAAAAAAGAAAGAAAAAAGAGTGCATGGCAAAAACACAAGTGCATTAATTTACCAAAATCATGAACAACAAATTAGTCTAAAGTCGGCCCTTTTGTTGAAGCAAAGAGTGCAAAGTATCAAGCGATAATCATGACATACCAACTAGGTTGACACCCCATAATTATAATTTATCAAATGTAAACACTCTAACAATTCATTCATAAAAGAAAAGACAAAAGGTACGAACTTGGGGGACTAGACCAATACCCAAAGCAACATATAAGGTGTAAAAAAATCTCTACCCCTCATTAAAAACTTTATCAAGAAAATTCAATATTAGAATAAAACTTTGATAAAGAGAAAAAAGTACAGAGTTTGTAATGATTTCAACATTAATCAACATAATCGATTCAACCTAATTATCAAACAGAGCCTTTTAAACAACCTTCTCTAGTAATATGTGAAAGAACATCTAATTAGTTTGTGAAAATCATATATAGACTCAATGTTTTCATTAAAATGAGCAGTATTTTGAATTTGCTCAAGTTTGAGTCGAGCAATCTTCCTTTCATGTTGTATCTTCGTTTGTTGTAGTTGAGCCAATTCTTCTTCTCTTTCACGTTGTATAAGCTTGTGAAAATCATACATAGACTCAATGTTTTCACTAAAATGAGCAGTGTTTTGAATTTGCTCAAGTTTGAGTCGAGCAGCCTCTCTTTCATGTTGTATCTTTATTTGTCGTAGTTGATCCGATTCTCCTTCACTTTCATGTTGTATCTTTATTTGTTTCCAATTCACCAAAGTTCTTTTTATCTCATGATCATTGATAAAAGTACTAGCTAACTTCTTGTTATGAGTTTGCTCTAATGGAGTATTTTCAGCATTAACTCTTTCTTCTTCTTCCGACTTTGCAATCGTTGTTGCAAGCACATTGAATGAAACCACTTTTCTCCTTTTAATACATTTGCCTTTCAATGAAAATCGTTTAGCTTTGAATGCTCCTGGAAACTGTTTTTGCGGTAATAATTCCATTCTATAAGCTAGAGGTAATTGATAGTTGCTATTGATTATATTTCTATAGATATCAGAAATTATCTTTTATATCTTCATCTATACTATATTCCTCATGGGGTATATATATGTAACCTTTCTTTTATGACAAGTTTTAGTGTAACTAGTTTTATCACATGGATCAAAGGATCAAATAAACTTATACCGTTGATTAATTTCTGAAAAAATTAAATGGATGGTTTGGATTTATTAGTAATATAGATAAAAGAGGAAAATTGAATGAGATGGTAAATTGATATCTCTATCTAAATTTTTGGTCGATAGTTATAAAAAAATATCTTTAGCTAGATTGTGTTCCCTAAATTTCGGATAGTTTCTTTTTTTCTTTTTCTTTTTTTTAATTTCTGTTATTAATACATATTATCCTCTAACAGATATATAATTTAGGCGGTTATTAATTATTATAGGTTTAAATAATATTTTCGTCCTTTTACGTATGCACATTTAATTTTTTATTTAAGTCTATGTATATATTTTTTAGGAATTCATCGTTGTATGTTAAAAAAAATTTGATTTTAGTCACTAAAGCTAAAATTCGTAGGAAAATTTAAAGGAAAAACTTGCAAATTTTAAATCCGCAGAAAAATTCAAAGAAAAAACTTGCAGTTGGCTAACATGTATTGGAAGAACATATGATTGTGTATCTTAATATTTAAAACTTTTATTTAATTATATAAAGCAATTTTAATGTGTAAAAAGTTCAATGCATAAATTTCAAGAAAATAATTCTACATTTATATCTTTAACATTTGCCCTTAAGTCATTTGTTCATATTCTCCAAATCTTATATATCATATCTTAATATGGGATTGATAAAACTATAATAAAAAAAAAAAAGAGTGCATTGCAAAAACACAAGTATATTAATTCACCAAAATCAAGAACAACAAATTAGTCTAAACAGCCCTTTAATTGAAGCAAATAGTGCAAAAGATCGATCGATAATCATGACATCCCATCTAAGGTGACACCCTATAATTATCACTTATCAAATGCAATTGCTCTAAGAATTCATTCATAAAAGAAAAGATAAAAGTTACAAACTTGGGGGGACTAGACCAATACCCAAGGCAACACGTATAAGGTGTATAAATATCTCTAGCCTCATTAAAAACTATATCGAGAAAATCCAATATGAATAAAAGCTTTGATAAAGAGAAAACAATACCGAATTTGTAAAGATTTCAGCATCAATCAACATAATCAATTCAACCTAATTATCAAACAGAGTGTTTGAAACAACCTTTTCTAGAAATATGTGAAAGAACATCTAATAAGCTTGTGAAAATCATACATAGAATCGATGTTTTCACTAAAATAAGTAGTGTTTTGAATTTGCTCAAGTTTGAGTCGAGCAGCCTCTCTTTCATGTTGTATCTTTTTTTGTTGTAGTTGAGCCGATTCTCCTTCACTTTCACATTGTATCTTTATTTGTTTCCAATTCGCCAAAGTTTTTTTTACCTCATGATCATTGATAAAAGTACTAGCTATTTTCTTGTTATGAGTTTGCTCTAATGGATTATTTTCAGCATTAACTCTTTCTTCTTCTTCTTCCGACTTTGTAATCGTTGTCGCAAGCACACTGAATGAAACCACTTTTCTCCTCTTAATACATTTTCCTTTGAATGAAAATCGTTTGGGCTTGGATGCTCCCGGAACCTTTTTTTGTCGTAGTAATTCCATTTGAGAGTAATAATGGATAGATAGTGGTTTATTGATTATATTTCTAGGGATATAATTTTATCTAAGCTATACTCCTCATGCATGGTTTATATACGTGAGCTTTCTTTTATGGCACGTTTTACAACTATATAGTTAGATACGTTTTTCACATGGATCAAGGGATCAATCAACTAAAACCGTTGATTAATTTCTCAAAAATATAATGGATGGTTTGGATTGTTTTTGTAATTATATATCTCAACAAATTTATTTCAATCTTTTAAAAAGATTTACTTTTTAGATTTGATTTATCTTAAATATCTCAATAATTTAGTAAAAAAAAACTCAAAAATTTAGTTTCTATCTTTAAAATTAGTTTAGTTATTTTTGAGAATTTAAATTGTTGAGATATTTAAGATAAGCTAAATTAGTTGGGTTATGATATTTATGAGAAACTAAATTGTTGAGATATATTTATTATAAACTAGCCATTTTTTTATGGTAATTTTTTTTTGACGCATTTTAATAAGCACTCTATCATTTTTTTTTTTTACTAAAGCACTTATCACTTCATCTCAATACATGTGGAAATTTTATAAAATTAGTTACACTAATAAATTTTTTTATTTGATAAATGGTAAATAATTATGATTTTATCCCGCAAAAAAATTATCAATATGAATTTGGTTTTTGGTAAACAATCATTATGAATTTACATACACAAAATAAGGGGACTCATTTAATAATTTTAATATTTTTGTCAATAGTTAAGGTAGAAATATATGTTAACAATTTTCTTTTCTTTTTTTGTAAATCAAAAGTATTCTCTCGAGGTAACTGAGATTCATTTAACGGGTTGACTTCTCACAATAAATGTTTCTCCATACACATCTGTCAGGGATCGAACTCGTGACGTATAAGTTAAGGGTCCTAAATATCTACCACTTGTATCGCTCTATGTTGGTTTTGTGAACAATTTTTTTTGGGTACAAATAAGAGTCGAAGCCAAACAAGAAAACTAAGAAATTAAACGATATTTCTCAGCATACCAACACCAAAAATATCCTCAAACATAAGTTTATAGACCTCATTATTAGGGTTAATAGAGTTATACCCCCTTGTAAAATACACCAGTTTTGTAACACCCCCTTATAAATTTTTTTTTTAGATTCCCCCCTTGTAAAATGAGATTCCTTGCAATACCCCCTAATTTCAAATTAAATTGTATGATTGGACAGAATCGGACACGTGGCAGTTTTTGTTTTTTTAAAATTGTCAAGTCAGAACTCAAATAAATAAGTAATAATAATAAATATTTTTTTTATTTTTATTAATTAAAGAGAAATTAAAAAACAAAAATAGAATGAAAAAGGGTTAAAATGCACTATTATGCTTCTCTTCTTCTCACTTCATCCATCAATCCCTTCTCTGTGTTTTTTTTTTGTTCCTCCATCCATCAAAACTAATTCACTTCATTCTCTATATATCCTAAGTCCATCGATCCCTTCTTTTATCTTTTTTGTTTTTCATTGATTGATTTTGATTTAGGGTTTGAGAATTTGAAAGAATGAATGGAAGTAATTTTTCATCAATTGGCAACTCAAGTGGCGGCTCTAGTTCACCCAGATGTGGGATGATAAACTTCATCTTTGTCTCCAGTTTCAACTACTTCATCTTCGCCGCGGGTTTCGTCGCCGGTTTCTGCTTCATCTTCTTACCGGTTTTGTCGTCTTCTGCGTCATCGGAAACGCAATCGATCAATCGCTCTCTACTTCTCTCAAATGGAAACGATGGAAACGCAATTTAGGACAATGAAAACGTTAAAACGTAAACGTAATGGAAACTCTGCTTTTCAATTATCCCTTTTTCATTCTATTTTTTGTTTTTTAATTTCTCTTTAATTAATAAAAACATAAATACTTGACCAACAAAAAATAAAAAATATTTATTATTATGTATTTGAGTTTCTAACTTGGCAATTAAAAAAAATTAAAAAAAAAATCCACAAGGCATGCCACGTGTCCAATTATGTCCATTTATATAGTTTTATTTAAAATTAGGGGGGTATTGCAAGAAATCTCATTTTACAAAAGGGAGAAATCTCAAAAAAAAAAAATTTACAAAGGGTATTACAAAACAGGTGTATTTTACAGGGGTATAACCCCATTAACCCTCATTATTATTAGGAGAAGTTTTCATTCTGGTACACACAAAAGAATTTACAGAGAGGCTAAGGTTAGCAATCTAATAAACACAGCGATTGCCCTCCCTCCAAAAATATGACAAAGTTGAATACGCTAATCCAAAATTAGAAAGATCCAAATTTGCTACACCAAAGTAGGAATCATCCTGCTAAACTTGTAATTTTTTGTATTCATATAATTTAGAATTTTAGAACCAATTATAATATTAAAATAAGTGTCAAACGCACTCAAAAAGTGTTTATTCGATCTATAAATATCATGTCTATTTATTTTATTTTTCCCTCTAAAATAGAAGTATCTATTGCACCGAAAAAATAAAATAGATGAATCTATTAAGTACTTGGGTTATATGAAGCTAAGCCACAACCCTATTATGGGTCTTAGGGTTTGTTTGGGAAAAATAAATTACAGTTTATAGTTTATAGTTGATGGCTGATAGCTGGTGGTTTATGGCTGATAACTGATAATCTAATTGAAGTATCTGGTAAAATTAGCGTTGAACTAGCTGATAAATGTAAAATGACATAAAATGATATTTGTAATACATAATTAAATCTCCCATAACAAATTTTAATAAAATCTATATAAAATTAATATTTAAAGTATTTGGAATTTAATGATTTAAATTTATTAGTTTAAAATATAATATTTTTTTCATTACAGCTTTTTATATTTATGAAAAAAATTTAAACATAATAATATGAAAAGAAAAACTTGTAGCAAAAAAAAATTAAAATAATAACTCATACTATAATAAAATAGAATAGAATGGGTTTGTCAAAAATAAAATAGAATGCGATGGTATTATATAAGTAAGTAACGTACTTACCAAAAAAAAAAAGGTAAGTGGCATATTATTTTCACAAAGTAAGTAACGTTAATCTCGCAAAAAAAATTGTATGTACTGTAAAAAAAATTGTATGTACAACATTTGAAAAAAATATTCATAATGGATTGTACAGCTTTAATAAAAAAAACGTAAAAAAAAATAGAGAGAAAAGAGATGATATTTGGTATTGTTTAGCATTTAATACATTGCTTTGTTTGCGAGTTTGGAGAGGAAGGGAGGGGAGGGCTTTGGAGGGAGGGAAATAGAGAGAAAAATAGAGAAATTTTTTACAATTTTTGAGAAAGTGTTTTTTATAGAGAATGACAAATAAACACTTATGATTAATATATTATAAAGTTAAGAATATTATAACAACATAAATTAAATTTGAAGAATTCATATAAACCCTCCAAACCCCCATCCAATACAATTTTTGAGTTCCACCAAATTGGGGGGTTTTTGTGTTATGAAGAAAAAATAACCCTCCAAGCTCCTCCCCTCTCAAACTCCTCTATTCCTTCCACTTGTTTCTTCCTTTTTTCAAAACTATTCCCTCTCCTCCCCTCCAAACTCGCAAACAAAGCCTAAGGGTAGAAGTGGGTTTTAATTAAAATAACAAGGGTAAAAGTGGAAGAAAAGATGATAAGTTATAAGCTAAAACTCTATGGTCTGTATAGTAACACAAAAAATAAGCTTATAGCTTATAAGTTCATTATGAAAAATAAGTCTTGTTTGGTAATCTTTTTCCACATGAACTTATAGCTTATTTTGATAAGCTAATTCAAGTAGTTTATTAGTTTATAAGTTATAACTTTTAGCTTATTATTTTTTCTTCCAACTATACCTCTATCATCTTACTTAAAAATAATTAAATATTAATTTTATATATATTTTTTATGTCATTTCATATAAATAAGTCACTTCAACCACTAATTTTACTAAATTCTACCAGCTAGCTTATCAGCTATAAACTATCAGCTATAAGCTCATTTTATACTTTTTTCTTCTCCTTAAAAATAGTAAAGAAGGAAAAAATTGTGTTTGACTTAATTTCTCTTTATCTTTTGCTTCTTTGCTTTATTTCTCTAATACTTCTAAGGAGAAATATGACTAAATTTAATTATATACTTCTTTATTTCGTTTAAAAAAATAAAAAAATAGAAAATAAATCGGGCTAAACAGAGCCGAAGCGTCTGAAAAATAAGATAAAAGTCAGTAAAATAAGTTATAAGCTAAAAGATGTTATTAAATAAGACTTTTTATGTCAAATGAACTTATAAACTATAAACTATAAACTATAAATTCAAAAAAGAAGCATACCAAACAAACCCTTAGACTCTTACTTAGCCCTGTCAATTATCATTTATCAATATTTATCACTACTGTATAAATTTGCAAACTCAATGCTTAGATAGTATTTTCAATTTTTTATTTCACATACATTTAGTTGTTAATTGTTAGAGTGGGTATTATTTGTTGTGCTATATTCTTTTTTTCCTTTTTTTTATAAATAAAATAATTTGAGTATTGGTCATTTTTTTTGACAAATTTGAGTATTTGTCTTGTCAAATGTTATTTGTAACAAAGGATATTATTTGTTACTATTATATATAGAGTATTTTCTTTTCTTTTATATATAAAAGTTGGTTAATATTTTATTTTGTTTCAAATCCTCATTAGTCATATAAATGTGCAAACTTTTATTTAGGTTCACACTAATATAGATATCGATCATGTCAACCTAACAGTTTATAGAGATGTTGTAAAATATGAGGTCAGAATGTGAATATGAGATTATTTAATTTATTTTATTTTAAAAAGTAAATTTTTGAAAAATAGACTACGTACCTAATAAATAAATATTACTCTCTCTGTCCTGAAATGTAAAAGAAAAAATAAAAATCACACTTATTAAGAAAAAGTAAAATATAATGATTGAGACTTGAGAGTATGTTTTTTTGAAAAAAGTTGTATAAAAAGATGTAAAAACAATTTTTATTGGTTGTTGGTTATAGAAAAAGTAAGAGAGAGAGTAAATTTTTCTTGAAAAGGTAAAGTTTAACCATTTTTCTTACTTTTTAGGCAAAAAAATTGAGTTTTTTTCTTTTATATTTTAAGATGGAGGGAGTATTTGATATTTAAATGTCACGTGATATATGTTTCAAAAAAAAAAGTCCAGTGATACACAATATTTTAGGTAAGTTTATAAAAACAACTTATGTAAATATGTATTATTTTATAAAAATAACTTATATAAACTTATACTATATAATTGCTTATTATGATAAACCCTCATGATAAAAGTTGCATATAAGGTGTACCCAAAAAATAAAAATTGCATATAAGCTGATTATTCAAACATGCTCATAATTTATTATCTTAGTTATTGTTCAAATCCAGCCAAGACAAATGGAAAGACTAAAATTTGAGTTTATGACTTATAATTTATATAGTGTATTTTTGGAGTAACATTTTTTTTCATGAACTTATAACTTATTTTTACTATCTTATAATTTATCAAATTTTCTCGCAATTTGACCATTATCACCATACTTGAAAAACATTAAATATTAGTCAAATTTATTATTTTTATGTTATTTTATATCTATAAACTAATTTAACTACTAATTTCATCAAACAATACAAATTTAATCAGATAGTTTATCCACTATAAACTAACTTATAATATATAAGTTTATACAATATTTTTTTTTTGGTATAGATAAGTTTATACAATATGAACTAATGGGTTAAATAAATTTTTGGGCCTTATAAATATCTCGAATTTTGTTTTTAGTCCCAATAAAAATTTTCATCAACTTTTAATCCATCAAATATTTTCTGTAACAACTTTTGGTGCCTACTTTTAAATCAACTCTTGTATACTTTCACATTTTTGAATGATTTTTTATATCTATGTTTATAATATTACGAGAACCTCTCTCACAAAAATTTAGAATTTTTTTTAACATAAGATAAATTATTTATGAATTTTTAAGCATAAAAAATTAAAAAAAAAATCATATTTAATTAATCTATTGGTAAAAAAATTCAAATTTTGCAATAGAGATCATTATAATACACTAGTCAGTGAAAAAGAGAGATAAAAAATCATAATAAAAAATATTTGAAGGACTAAAATCCATTAAAAAAATTTATAAAGACTAAAAATGAAATTTAGTTTTTTTTTTTTACAATAATTTAATATATTTATAGGAACTAAAAACAAAAATGCATTTTTATCTCTATATCAGAAATTTCCTATTTTTTTTTGTCAAATAGAGCCTTAAAACCATTTCTTTCCATTCACTTTCTCCCACACCAAACAACAACAAAAACTCCTCTCACTTTCTACTCTATTTCTATAACCATAGTGTTTCTTCTTCTTCTTCTTCTTCTATTTCTTCCCCAATTTCTCTTCTTTACCAATTTCCAATTCCAAAGATAAAATGCCCTCAGCTCAAGATCCATTCTACGTTGTCAAAGAAGATATTCAAGATTCTGTAAGTTTTTCTTTTTCATCTTCATGAACAATTCTTTCAATCCAATTTTTCAACATGATTTATGATTTCAGTTGATCCAATCTGATTGCATATTGAAATTCCTTAATTAAGATGATTACTTTGTTAATTGATCCAATTATGCTAATTTGTTGAAAATTCAGTTCCTAATTTCAATTTGTGTTAATGTAAAATTGTAAAGTTTTGATTTTGAAGAAACCCATTTATGATCTGTAATTATGAATTATTTGGGTATGATTGAAATTTATTTTAATTTTATTTCAGTTCCTAATTATTTGTGTTATTTTTTTTTTTTTTTGTGGCTAGATTGATAGGTTGCAATCAAATTTTCAACAATGGGAAAACACTTCTGATACTGGGGAAAATTTGAACCTTTCAAAGGAAGTTCTTGCTGCTTGTGGAAGTATTGAATGGCAGGTTTGTCTCTATTGCATTTGTCGGGTTTTCGGCAAATGAATTTTTGTTATAAATTAGTTATCATCATTTGTATTGTATGAACTGGGTGGGATGTGTTAGTTATTAAACACATTTGTAAGGTATGTCGGGTTTGAAGTTTGTTTAATCTAGATCGGTGAGAGGAAGTGAATATAATAAGTAGTCTCTAAAATATATGAAATCTGTCAGTTTAGTTTCTAAAGTATATGAAACTTCATTAGTTTAGTCGCTAAGATCTCAATATCAAGGATGAAGGGTTTCATATACTTTTAGGATTACTTATTGTACTTGTACTTATATATAGTATAGAGACTAAATTGAAAAGAAAGTGATTGTTTATGGGTTAAATTGATGGTTTATTCAAAATAAGGAAGGTGGTTAAAATGGAGTCTTTATCACGCATGTTAAGCAATGCTAATATTTGGGGTGGATCCTTATTCTTGCTTATGGTTTTTCCTGCTGCTGCTGTACAACTTATTCAAACTGCTGAAATATTTTAATTTTCTGATAGAAAGGTGGATGAATTGGACAAAGCAATTTCTGTAGCATCTAGAGATCCTTCTTGGTATGGCATTGATGAAGTGGAGATTGAAAACCGGAGGAGGTGGACCAGCAATGCTCGCACCCAGGTATCCACCATTACCTATGCCAAACTTTAACAGAAGTGAGGGATACAAATATATCACATATTCCTTGCCTTGTTTTTAGTCTGCTTGATACACATGAATGAATGTTGTTCATTAATAGGTGCGAACAGTTAAGAAAGCAGTGGAATCTGGAAAGGGATCAAATACAACCAATCATGTTGGGATGCGCAGGGAATTAATGAGGCTTCCTGATTCTCATCAAAGCACGTCCAAGTCCAACCAATATGCCGCTGGGGATAATGATGATTTCATAGAATCAGAATCAGATAGGCAAATGCTTCTTATAAAGTAATTTTTCTTCCCTTTCTTCATCTCTCTTGCATGTGGCTTTGCATTATTTCTCTCTTTTTTTGCTCCTTAAATTGACTTGTGCATATCAAACTCCAATTATGGATACTTTTCTGCATGAGATGGAAAATACTGTCTTGGTTGTTAGTTTGACCTCTTAAGCAGAATACATTACACTTTACTTTCTGACCAGAAGTGAGATCCTTTGTACTTGCATTAAATTTTGAAAATATGCACATATGTTTCTTGTGCTACTCCACTAGTAAATTCTGCTAATTAATGTTGTTCTTCCTTGTTATCCTTGCTAATTGTTTTAATGTTGTTAGAATCTACTATTACTGTTAGATAAACAAACTGAAACGGTGGATTCGGTTTTTAATTCCTATATAAGAAAAAGAAAATCGGTTAAAAATAGTATAGATAGTGGCAAGTAACTTTAACATACATATAGGCACAAAATACAGTGCTCAAGTATTTGGGTGCCTTTGGGGTTGATCATGAGTTTCTGGTTTTATGTTTTAAAAGTTAAATTTTGAAACAAAACATGTTGGGATAAAATACGGCTGAAATGGTGTTTTAATCAATTTTGAAGCAGTTTTAAGGGAAAATCAAAAACCACATACATATGTTTTGTGATTGTTGTTTTAATTTTTAACACCGAAAATGTTCTCCTTGTATCCATCTTGCGTATTCTCTTATGGCACTTTGTTGTCTTATGAATGCATATCCTTTCTAGGAAACCACTAGTTGTCATTTTTTAATGTAATATTTACTGGTGCTGATAGGAAGCAGGATGAGGAGTTAGATGAGCTTAGTTTAAGTGTACAAAGAATCGGAGGTGTTGGACTTACGATACATGAAGAGCTCCTCGGCCAGGTAGGTTTGAGATACTTATGTCCTATATTTTTTCCCTCTGTACATTTGTCTGAAAAGCATTAGACTAGGCACCAATTATTTAGTTATGTTTTTCCCTCAAGTGTCTCTTCAATAGAAGTTGTGCTCTCATGCATCGTTTTGTTGCTGAGAGAATAATCTTTCTAAATTGTCAAAACTTTGATGCTTCAGGAAAAAATTCTAGATGAACTTGGCAATGAGATGGACAGTACATCCAATCGTCTAGATTTTGTCCAAGTAAGTTTCTTCTTATAGTTTTTGCTATCTGATTTTAATGTTGCTGGTAATAAAAAATATGAATGGAAAAGCTTTGAATGTTGACACGTGTAAGTTGAAATGTGCCTCTTTGTTTATGATTTCAGAAAAGAGTGGCAATGGTGATGAAGAAGGCCAGTGCAAAGGGCCAGATCATGATGATATGTGGTTTGCTGGCCCTGTTCATATTCCTTTTTATCTTGGTATTCTTTACCTAGTCATGATTTCTGAATGCCTGCTTTGTTTGTACATGCAAAAGGGTTACCAGTTTGAGAAGATAAAAGATTAATAGAATATGCTATATGTCTATTGGTCAAATGGAAGCCTCTTTGATGGTAGTAGAGAATTTTGATTGTGATGAAAAGGGTAGCAATATACTTGAAAGTATCAAAAGATTAAATTGGATCACAAATATGATTTGAATTAGTACTGCTATTCATATATAAAATGATTTTCTTCTCTTGCATGTTAATGTAATGGAATACCTGCTATTCGTATGATTTTGAATTTCTTCACTCTCTGTCCCTATCTTACAGCTTAATTTTACCAAATAGAGTCTTAATGTGTGTGGTTTTTGCCGCTGAGTTATTCGACCCAATGAAAACACCCTTGTGAACAGTAGAGAATTTAACAGATGCAAGAAAATATATGAAGACAGAAAAAGAAATATCTTTGTATTAATATTGAACTTCAAACAAGTACCAATTATGATATCATATTCATGTTCTGAAACTAAAATGAAGAAAATGCAGGAAACATAAAAAAACAGAAGCAAATGGCCTAGGCAATTACAAAGTGTCTTTCAATTGAAAAACAACATTGACATGCCTCTTGAATAAAAAAACATGAAAAATAATTAAATATTCATTCATTCGATCGAATGAATGAAGACTTTTCTTGTAAACTTTAACCTGACTACGAAATCCTTTGCCTTTTCCTTTAAGACCGAGCTCCTTGATCGTCTTGGTAGTTGAATCAAAGCAAACTATTTCATTATTTTCATTTTCAAAGAATATAAATCCCTTAATATCCACTCCTATAGGAAAACCAACACAAGGATGCTCAACAGCCAAGAGTTTGATCCACGATTTTTCCACACCGATTTCACCCAAAATTGATATATGAATCATTTTCGTCTTTTGAGGTAAAGAGATCAAGGCTATGGATCCTCTTAACACCGTTAGTTGTGTCCACTGCACTGTAGGGTTTGAGGGTACATGTGTGATAGTGAATGTCTCCTTGTTCAAGTCAAATGATACCGCACTTTTTATGAAAGATTGCCTTCTTTCACGATATTCACACACCCAATGACACAATCCATCCATGTACAATCGGAGATGGCCATGAGAAGTAGCCACCAGATCAGTATCAGAATTAGGCATATCAACATCAAGTGTTCTCCACGAGTTACTTCTTAGACTATAAATCTCCCAAAATGGTTTATAAGATGTATGTTCCAGTTCCACCAATAATGAACGTTGCCGTGCCTCATTGTGGAGATCAGGAAAGAATGGCAGCGTCGCCACATGACAAATCAGCTTATAATCATCGGCAATATGGTCATAACCAAATCCATGAAGATTAACCTGAGTACCATAATCAACCAGAGGCTCAAAAGCATGTGCAATAGGCATGGCAGCCGGAGAAATAATGACCTTGAATTTCTCGATAGTTGGATTCCACAAAACAAATCTTTGATCACGAAAGCAATCGAGACAAAGTATACCATTAACACTGCCAAAACCACAAATATCAAAATTGGTCGTTTCCAGTGAAAATGGATTTGGCCAATTTAACTCGACTCTATTTTCAAAGTTATCACCGGATAGAGAATACAACGACTCATAATTTAGATCTATGAGGAGAGATGTATCACTGTCGTAAGAACGAGGGTTGGTTAAGAAACTTTTGCGAAACATGTCAATGAATTGAGAGTCTTCACATAAGTGAGACCATGATTTACGTACGCATTCAAATCGCTTTAAAGATTTAAACGGCAGTTTTGATAGAATGGAGAGGGCAACATCATCATTAATATAGTTAGTGACACTTTCATTTGTAGCAACCAAAGATGTGTGAGTGGTAGGGGAAGCAGAATTGGATGCCATTGAAGACAGGGTTTGCTTTGTTTCGTTGCAGGTGCGGCTATATAGGGTTTTATGTTTTTGACAAACGGTGCTTTATTATAGGTTAAATGTCCAAACATTTTTTAATATTAAAAATTTGGTTTTTATGTATATATAATCCGAGCCAAATGGTAATGTTGCTAGTAGGGGGTGAGAATAGGTCTGATGGAGTTACAAAAGTCTACTGTCTAATATAGTAAGAGTGTACTAATTGACTTGGTTTTGACAAATTTTTGGTCAAAAAGTGTGTGAGGCGATAAAATTTGCATAGATTTAGTTAGGTTTTGACTTTGAGTGTTTTTTTAAAATAAATTTTAAGTGTTATTTTTGTTTTTGTATGTACGTGAAATTTTGGTTTAGTTTTTTTTATCGATTTTTGTTCTAAATAAGCTCCTGAATCAATCATTTTTTTCTGTTTTTAAAATAAAAATTTATAAAAAATTTGTAGAAAAATCTGCAAGAAACTTGCGAATTTTCCTACAAATTTTAACTTTAGAGACCAAAAGCAAAAAGTTTGGTTTATTCAAGGACTTATTTCGAACAAAAATTGATACAGAGAAACTAAAATTTCGCATATATACAAGGACAAAAATAATACTTAAGCCTTTTTAAAAATGAAATTGAACCAGCCTAACTGATTTTTATTTGATTTTATTTGTCATTTTAATCACGTATTTTTTATTCGCTTACACCTCTAACTAGTCTAACCTACTCATACTCGCATCTTGACTATTTATTTTAAATAGAGCAAGACTAACTTAGTGGTGTTGACTTGGGTCTTTTAAGTATGCTTCTCACAAGGTCTCAGGTTCGGTGCTAATTTCAGTGGGTTAATCCATACAGAGTAAAAACTCTAACTTAAATGGAGCGCCCACAAATGGATGGTGATATCGGTCCTCTCGAATTAATCAGTCTTTAGACCAGATACCAAACTTTCAAATAAATAAAAGGCTTAAACGTCATTTTAGTCCCTGTATGCACACGAAATTTTGGTTTTAGTCCCTGTATGTAATTTTACTCCAAAACAGTCCTTGTATCGACCAAATTTTTTGTTTCTGGTCCCCTAAAGCAAAAATCTGCAGGAAAATTCGCAGGAAAATCTGCAGGAAACTTGAGAATTTTCCTGCAGATTTTTGCTTTAGGGACCAAAAGCAAAAAATTTGGTCGATACAGGGACTGTTTTGGAGTAAAATCACATACAGGGACTAAAACCAAAATTTCGCATACATACAAAAATTAAAATGATGTTTAAACCTAAATAAAAATAGAGCAAAGACTTTTTAGAAGCTATTTAACTTAAAAGAACCATAATAGTTATTTAGAATAGTTTGGTACATCACAATTCTCTCTTCTTTAATTTTGGATAAAAAGTCATTTCAAATCAGATCATAAAAGTGTAATTCGTTATCACATTAATTTTTTTAATGTATCAAAATTGTAAATACATCTCTAATATTTCTTTTATTAGTACATATATATGAACTAAATTGTTCAACAAAAAATACATTCGGGGACTAAATTGACTACTTCTTAAACATAGATTTTATGACCAAAATTACTAATAAAAGAGATACTGCTTATCAAAAAAAAAACTAATAAAAGAGATACGTGTGAATTGTCTTGCAATTTCATTATATTTTGAGATGTGACTTGAGTCACACTTTCAGAAATCAAATGATAGTTTATCGTTTTATATAATCTTCTACTATTTTGACAATATATTAATTTTTTTAATGTAATTATATTTTCTTTATCTATATAAAATAGTTAAATGTGATTATAAATATGACATAAACATAGGACATAAATAGTAATATACAAATGAAAAATAAATAAATACTAATTAGGAAAAGAATTTTTTTGCATAGGATAAGACCATATAAGGAATAGAATATGCAAATCAATTTTGAGTCTAGATTCTCTTTGCCCTCATTCTCTTCCACTAGTGCCTCACAAATTATCTTGTGTTTGGTCCTTGGTACCCTACCACTAGTTGTCATCAAGAATAAGATACTCCATTCATCCAAAAGCACTTTATATTATGCACACGTCAACTCCTCAATTAAGCATCACCCATTGCAATTGTTGAAAAATTCTTAGAATAAAAACTTTCATTTTTATTCATGTAAATTATTTCATATTGATAGAATTATGCATGTAAATTCATAGTCAAAAAAAAATTCTGTTAGTATACATGAGTAAGGCAAAGGAAGTTTGTCCGCATCAATATTCTTTACGGAGTTTGTAGACGAAACGACAATCACGACTTAAAATTCATAAAACGACTAAATTATGAGTTTAAACTTAAATGTTTAATCTAACAATAACAACATTGATATTTGTCAAAAAAAAAAAACATTGACATAGAATCACACACACCCTATACCTCACAAGCTATATATATACGTACCTCCACATTCCCAATCTCCTCAACTCTCTTCTCTTTGTTTTAGCCTTCCTATCTCTGCAGACTTAGAGGTATGTCTTTCTTTTTTTCTTTTCCTATACTTTGTCTTTAAAACTGAAATATTTTCCTAAGTTTGATATGGCAGATCAAGAAAAAAGTCTTTCCTTTTTTTCTTTAGTTTAATATATATGATTAATCATATCCATTTAATAATGATAAGAAATCTACCTTAGACAATAAAAAAAAATATTTTAACAACTATTATTTAAAAAATATATATTATTTTAACAACTATATGTCTATAATGTATTTGATCACAATCTCATCAATAGTTTATTTTTAATCAATTTATCATCTAAAGTGCACATCTTATTTTACATATTCATGAATATAATCCATGAATGAATTATAGTAACCTTGATTCCCAAGCACAGGAGAAGCACATAGTCACACAATTATAAAAATATCACTTGTTAGATGAAGATCAAACGATTTGTATTCTATCGATTTTAAAATATAACTATGATCGTCTCATGAACGTTAAGAATCCAATTTTATTGCAGTTGTGTAAGAGAGTCCGACACAAAGCAAGTGTACATATGGTTGATATTCAAATCCCAAGCACATTCGATCCATTTGCGGAGGCTAAAGAATCAGATGCACCGGGTGCAAAGGAGTACGTCCATATTCGGATACAACAAAGGAATGGAAAGAAGAGCCTAACGACGGTGCAAGGGCTTAAGAAGGACTTCAGCTATGAGAAGATCCTAAAAGATCTCAAGAAAGAGTTTTGTTGCAATGGAAATGTTGTGAATTGTAAGGATCTTGGCAAGATTATCCAACTCCAAGGTGATCAACGCAAGAATGTTTCTCACTTCCTTGTTCATGCTAATCTTGTCAGAAAGGACAACATCAAGATTCATGGTTTCTGATCAAGTTCATGCATGTTTGTGCTTTCTATATGCATGCTTGTATTAATAGTATTAATCAAAGTTTCTAAAGTTTGATTTAAGATGAGTGTTTATTTATTAAATAAGACACACATTGGAATATTATTGTTATTATTTTGATAGATTGGATTGTAATATTTGATGATTATGGTTATGCTTATGTATATATATCACAAATCTATATAAAAATCTTTATATGTCTATAATATGAATATGATGTGTAAAACTTTTGAAAACCCTTTCTCACAAAATAAAGAAGTTTAATCCCTTTCACAGTTCACTTGTTGGTCTTGCTATATAAGAATATATGAAGTCAATAGCGCGCTATACATAAGCATATCACATAATCATCATTGCATATCACAAAAAAATGTGGATTAGTATGAAACAAATTGAAATAAAAAGGTGAGAGAATGATGAAAAATATATTTTAATTCACACTATATTCTAGAAATGTCACTGAATGTGAGTTTTTTTTTAATAAAAAAATTTGGGAGTTTTTTTTATATGCAAGTTTGTTTATTTATTTGTTTTTTTTTTGTTATTATCGAAATTTACATGTAGATTACTACGAAATAAATTGCAACAAGATGAAAGAATGTAACATCATTGTCTTGTTCTTAAAGTTTACATGTAGATACTACATAACAAGTTGAAAAAGACCAAATTAAGGTGTATTTTCGCAGCTTATCTTTCAATTATACCATCTTTTTTCTTTTGAAATATATATCCTAATTTTAATCCACCAATAAATTCATATTTTTTGCACACACACTTTCTCTTTTCGAAAAATAAAAACCCCACCAAAAAAATTGTAACAAACTTTATTTAAAAAAAAACAAACTTTGTTACAAAAAATTAGGAAGGAGAATATAATAGACAAAATATAACTCAAATTGTCAAAACGACAAATAAAAAGGAAGAAATATTTTTTTATAAAATGACAAATAAAAAGAAAACGGAGGGAGCATTAGTTTACATTGTATTTTAAAAAAATATAGTTTGATGAGATTTAGTTGAATAAATTTACAATAAAAGTAAGAAGATCATTGAATATGAGATTTATTTTTTTCTAAAAAATGTGTGAGTATTGTAATATACTACTCCCTCCGTACCACAATATAAGTCGTTTTGGGAAAAAAAATTGTGCCAAAATATAAGTCGTTTTACAATACCAATACAACATTTAATGCTAATTTTCTTATTATACTCTTAACTATTTATTACTCTATCTTCTTTTACTTCTACAATTTATCTTTTCTATACCATTAATGAAGAATAATTTTGTAAATTACCTCATAATTTCTCTTTTTCATACAACAATGATTACATTTCTTAATTTGTGTGATATGGTCAAAACGACTTATATTTTGGTACGGAGAGAGTATTACTTCCGTACTAAAATATATGTTGTTTTGACCATATTACACAAATTAAGAAATGTAATCATTGTTGTATGGAAAAGATAAATTATAGGTTAGTTTACAAAATTATCCTTCATTAATGATATGTGAGAGATAAATTATAGAATTGAAAGAAGAAAGAGAGAAATAATTAATTAAGAGTATAAGATGTAAAAATGCATTAATAATGTAAAACAACATATATGGTAATACACTACGTATATTTTAGCAGGGAGTGAATGAAAAGGCTGAACCATATGCGCACTGTTGTCTTTCCAACCGTTGCTGCCTACTACCTCTCTATCTCTCTCTTCCCCTAAATCAAAACAAAACAAAACAATACAATACAGAAAACCAACCATGTTTTTGCTCAAACTAAAATCTTTCTTTTTAGATGGATCTCATTATCAATGTTTTTCCTCCTTCTTTCTGTGTTTAGATTTACTACTGTTTTTCATCTTCCTTAGTCATTGTGTAATGGATCATATACTTATAGCTAAGCTAATCATCGAAGGAAGGAAGGGTCTGCTTCAGATCCCATTGAATCATCGTACGTAGGTTTCAATTGACAAAAGAAAAGGGGAGAAGAATAAGGAGATTAACCAATTTAAATAGCATACATATCGAAAAAAAGAAGAAGAAAAGCCTTCGTGTTTTCATAAAAAGTAAAATTGGCCCCAACGAAATCGAATTTCATAATGTTACAAATAGCTCTTAGTCAATTGAAATTATGAGCAAGCATGTCTTACAATGTTGATGACTTGATGCTTCGAAAGTTGAAAAGACATATAATTTTTCTCTTCTGGTCTTCTTCTTGCTTCAATGATATCACGTATTATAAAATTTCAATTTCATATTATTAATGAATTGAGCTTTCATGAATAAAATAGAGAATCTTGAATGGAATACAAAGCAAACTTGACAAATGAGGCATTGAACATCGCATAAAAAATAGTATGTCTTCTTATTTCAATGTCATTCATGCTTTGGTATTTGCCACTTAGAAGTGTCATGGTTTTTTTAAAAGTTTCTACAATATTATATTATTTATCTTATTAAAGAGCAAAAAGGACGGGGAAAGGGGAGATATAGAAATAAGTGTTCATTAAGCAACATATTGATATTCATAGAAATTGTTCAATATACATTTTTCACACATTTCATTTTCTTTGTAATGCTTCTTGTGGCAAGGGGTGTATGACAATTACTCAATGTTTTGAACCTTAAAGAGAGGAAGGATAAGAGTTGTATGATAATCCATATAAGATTATTAATTACACAGTTAGGTGTCTTTAAAAGGAAAAAAAAACCATGAAAATTAAAAAGCAGAGAACCCAACATGTTAGAAATTATATGAGAATAAAAAAAAACGGTTAGTAATGTCTTTGGTTTAAAAACAAAATTACACAATTACCTTTTATTAAACTAATTTACGAAATAAAGTGTTTGGTCTTTTAGTCAATATATAGTATGACTAACCTTGCTAACAAGTAAGTTAGCAGCTCCCATATGTATATATATATATATTTTCCTTAATTATAGTTCAATTCATTCTTCCCTATATGCACCCGGACAATATTTTTTACAAGAATGTGATTGAATGCAAGAAAATAAATTAATGTTTGAAACAATAATTTTTGAAATATAATCTTTTTTGTTTGTAAAGTTTTTGTTGTGGATGAGAATCGAACTCCTTATCACTTCACTACCTCACTCATACACTTCAGTAACCAAAAAATTTCAATCAAATAAGTCCCTAGTCCCTGAATTATCACACTTAAGCAGTACAAAAAGTATGAGGTATGCCTGTTCATGTACTATTGCATTAGCAACAACATTGACTTTAGTTTTTCACTTTGCAGAGTCTGGAATTAACTCAGATTTCAGTGCATGTTAACATGAAACACCAGATACAATGAAATATCATCAGTCACATATAAATAACAAATTTCTATTAGGAAAATAGAATAAAATATTGAAATGAATGTCATAATCTAAGCCAATTCACCAAATTAATATATGAAAAAAAAATCACACCCTCTCCGTATGGCAAACAATCTAGTATACATAATCTAAGCCAACATATACTGACATAAAATCTGATAATATATTTTAGAATTTTGAGATCTAAATCATAGCAAAGCCTCCAATTTCATAGTAAAATAATTTGAAAAATTATGTTGAGTGTAACAAAAACAAAACTTATGATACAAGAAATGAGTATAACTAGAATTATGTGATTGTACCTTAATTTGCTATGGAGTAGAAGCAGTCACTTTGATTATCTGTTGTTCCTCTATAACTTCTGAAACATCTGGAGTTGAAACAGCTGAAACTGTTTTCGCTGGTGTGCTTTGAGCATCTTTTATACCTTCCTTTGATTCAAAAAATGTAGTGTCGACATGGGAAAATCAAGAGTTAGGATTGACGATTTCGATTTCATTCCATTCAATTGTCATCCTGAGGCCTCCCTAATGCGGGTTGTTAGACAACAACCCATAGTTGTTGAGGTTGTGGTTAGATATAGGTTCAGCAATTACGAGAAAGGTGTTTACAAATATGGTCTTCCTTGGTTTTTCCTAGGGTTGCATGCATTGCTTATCGTAGGGTACGGCAAATGCGATGAGGGAGAGTATTAGATCTGTAAAAATTCATGGGGGAATGAATGGGGAGAAGATGGCTACATATACCTACAAAGAAATAGTGGAATCGCAACAGGATGTTGCGGTATTTTTTCTAAGCCATATTTTCCTATCATCAAAGATTGAACAAATGAAAACTCCTAAGGTATAATTACATAACTTTGGCATTTTAAATTAAATATGTTTGCGTTTTAAATTAATATGTTATGGTGTTTTCCAGTCTCTTGTAATGTGCTGAAACAAACTCGTTATGTTTATAAGAGACTAGAAAACACCGCAACAATAAATCTACAATAAATGTTGGAAGATTATTGAATGCAAGATTTATTTTTTTTTTGACAAAAACATGTGAGTTTTGTGATATTCAAATTTATCTATTTATGTGTTTGAAACAAAGGGAGAGAACGATGAGAAAAAATATATTAATTTACACTATATACAAAAAAAGTATAGTCAGATGAGGTTTAGTTGAATAAATTTAAAATAACGTAGGAAGAACATTGATGTCTATTTTTTTTGTTGTTTTTTATATTCTTGAAATTTAATGTGGATTAATTACTACGAAACAAATTAAAATAATGTGAGAGAACATTGAAAAAAAATATATCTTAATTTATACGATATTTTTAAAAAATATAGTTTGATGAGATTCAGTTAAATAAATCTATAATAAAGTTGGAAGATCATTGAATGTAAGAATTTTTTTGACGAAAAAATGTTGGAGTTTTGTGATATGCAACGTTGTTTATTTATTTGAATTATGCATAACATTGGCTTGTTGTTGGACTCCACTCCTCATCATTGTACAAAATTCTTCATAGTTAATTCTACCATCCTGAGAAATAGCAACAATGAGTTTAAATTATAGAAAGTCAATAAAAACTTGTATAGCGAGTCAGTAATAACTTGTAGCAGCTAGCAATTTGAGCCAATATATAGATGAAAGATCATATTTCGAATTCATGTTTTGCAAGGTTAGAATATGAATAATTTGATCTTCATCTGACGAATCTGATTGTACAAAACCAGGTAAAATACAAATAGGCTTACATTATCGGAATCAACTTCGGATATGATTTCCTTGATTGTGTCTTTGTCACCCATACCATATTCCTTCATAGCTATTTCTAATTCATCTCTTGTAATAAAACTGTAATGGAATCAAACAAAAACAAAGGTATATGTTAATTAAAGTGATGATTCTCTAATCAATGTTCATTAAAGGGTATATGTGACAGATTTTAGAAATAGAAATCGAAGGTAGAAGGCTAGAAGCACTTACCCGCTATTGTCTTTATCAAAATATATGAAGGCCTTGTAAAGATGCTCATCTCTTTCTAACCTATGTCTTTGCATTGTTGCAGCGATGAATTCTATGTAGTCGATTGCTCCATTTCCATCTACATCAGCCTAAATTTAAGCAAAGGAATATAGTTTTACAAGAATTAATACACAATAAAAAAAAAAAGATTACAAAATAAATCATGTCAATCAGTAATGGACTAATGGCTTACAGCTTCCATAAGTTGCCGAACTTCAGATTCAGTAAGCTTTGAGCCGAGTCTTTGCAATCCCGCCCTCAATTTCTCATATGTGATGATACCACTTTTGTCAGTGTCCACGTTTGTAAACATTGCCATCAAACCTTGACTCTCTTCTGAAGAAAGATTCTCAGCAATGACCTAAAAGAAACATTAGGCGAATATTTTTATGTCTCTCAATGTGTAACTATCGATTGAAACAGACATTGCATCTATTTAGATTAGCTTATTGAGCTTACCTACTAACATAAACACTTGTTATACTGTTTCGTAGAGCCTATGAAAACAGCTTATGACATGTCACTAAGCTGTTTTGAGTTCATTGTCATGAGATTTCCAAGATAACTTGTGAAAACAGCTTATGGCTTATAATGAAAATAGTTTGACTTTATCTTGTTATAGAAATAGCTATGCATAATCATTTATGTGATAAACATTTATGTTACGTGTGTTTAATTAAGCTGATTATCCAAATAGATTTTGTATTAAAATTAACTTTTAATAATTTTTATCTGTTGATTAACAACCAAAGAAGTAACAATATGCCATTTAACAAAATAAGCATAAAAGAGCACTCTAGTTCCTTCATGTATATTGCAGCTGGATTAACCTTGAGGGCGAGTTTTTTTAGTTTATTCATTGCACTGAATTGCTTCATTCTCGAAAGGATTGCGCTGTCTATTGGTTTGTCAGAAGCATTTCCACCTTCTTTGAGCCACGGATGCTCTAATAATCCATACATTACATAGGAGTCGATTAGTAGAGAAGTTACAGAACATTAAACGATAAAATTCTTAAGGATACCACAACGATGCTATCGGTCAACAGTAAAACTAACTATACTAACATTTGCCATTGAAAAAAGAAGTCAACAAAATAGTTGATAGGCGAAAACATAATAAAAGTCACCTAAAACCTGAGAAGCAGTAATACGTTTCTTTGGATCTTGTGTAAGCATCTTACGAATTAGGTCCTTAGCACTGTTTGATACGATTGGCCATGGATAACCTTCAAAGTCAATATGACCTTGCAATATGGCGTCAAATATTCCCTTTTCCGTCTCTAGAACATGTATTTTAGGGGAAAATTAGTTCAAGCCTAGTACAAGGTGACTATTATATTCCATAACAAAAATACTAATGAACCGGTTAATTTTACCTGCCCAAAATGGAGGCACGCCGCCAAGTAAGACATACAAAATAACTCCTGCACTCCATATATCTACTTCCTTCCCATATTTACGACGTAGAACTTCTGGCGCAATGTAATAAGCACTTCCAACTATTTCTTGGTATACCTTTCCTGCGAATAGATAATTGGAAAAGAAGTTAGTATATATATTTTAAAAGGAAGAAAATCCTGCTCCTTAATATGATCAATCCTATGATCAGAAGACTCTGTCATGTGTGCTGCATGATTGCAGAAATATTACATATGAGATGCTCGTCATAGATTGTGATAGAACTAAAATAAGCAATAAACTTTTCTTGTTCATAACACTGCATAACAGTTGCATTCATAGATCATGGTACACACTCGAAGATTAAAAATGTCTATTATGAGAAAAAGCAGAATTACAGTAATTTGTTTAGCTGTGTGCATATACATGGTGAGAAAAAAAGAACAATGATTTGAAACTTTTTTAAACAAATAAAAAAAACATGTTCTCAAACTTTGTAATTCTTGACAAATCTGATCTAGTTGCCACAATTATTGGCAATGCATTGCAGCTAAAATAAAATGTTATGATTATAACTTTCAAGATACAAGATAGAAAGACTATAATGAATGGATAAAAGACTTACCTTCTTCAATGAAATCCGAGAAGCCGAAATCGGTGGCCTTGATAGTAGCCGTATAATCATTACTAGACAACAAGAAATTTTCAGGCTTCAAATCTCTATGCATCACACCCATAAAATGACAAACATGAACAACATTAACAATTTGTCTAAAAATTGAAGCTGCATCTCTTTCACTATAATGTCCTTTAGCAAGAATCCTATCAGAAAGTTCGCCACCAGCACAAAGTTCCATAACAACATGAACTGAATTTTTATCTTCATAAGCACCTTTAAACTCAACAATATTTGATTGTCCACTCATATGCTGCATGATTTGAATCTCCGTCTTTATACCTTTCTTGCCGGCTTTACTAACAAGATTCATCTTTGAAATTGATTTGCATGCATATTTCAAACCAGTTGAATTCTCAGTACATAGATAAGTCACACCACATGCTCCTCTCCCTAATTCTTTCCTAAGTGTGTAAATTTTTCTCACATCTTCAAATTGTTTACCTAGGATTGTGTTTGTTTCTGGTTTTATAACAATAGGTTTTGGACTTGGAGCATGTTTGTTAGGTAATTGGCAAGGTTGTTGAATAGGGACTTTTGATTGATTCACATAGGGTTCATGATTCCTGTGATTGTGATTTTGATTATTATTATTATTATGATTATGCATACCAGAAACAAAACCATGCTTATGTTTTAGCTCTGATTCTTTTTTACTGAGACAAACACCCATGAATATAGCACACAACCAAAAAGGAAAAAATATGAGATTTTTATCAGATACAAGATCAAAGCTTCAAAGTGATTCAGTGAAAATGTGAAAATGGAAAACCCAAGATCAGAATTCAACAAAATTATGCAGATTTAAAACTAAAAATCAAAGCTTTGAAACAAAAATTAAACAAAATTATGCATAGAGTGTGAAGAAGGTTGCTTTTGTTTTGTACTTTTGTTTTTTTGGGTGTGAGGAAACCAAAGTTTGAAAGTTGATATAGAAGGGTTTGTGAAGAAAGGATCAAAGCTTGTGATTAATTTCTATGCAGAATATATGTTTTAAAATTGTTTAAGCAGCCAAAATAATGTTGTGGAAGGACATTACAAGAGGATCAAAATAATGTTTTGGATTGGAATATTTGGTGGTTAAGGTTATGGTTATGCACTTATGCTTATGTATATATAAGATCTGTTTAGAACGAATGTGAAAGCGTCACATAGGCATAAAAAATCTTACTTTATTACTATATGAAATTGATATAATCTTACAGGGAAAATCACCTTTCTTAGGTGAGTCTATACTCCATGAATGTTTAAAACAAATTACAAGAATACTCAAAACTAGACTTTAAAGAAACCAAAAAGAGAAATAAAAGAGTAGACAAGATTTCACTACCACAAATCTATATTATAGAATCTTTACATGCCTATAAAATGATGTATATATAAAACTTTTGAAAACCCTTTTCTCATAAACTAAAGAAGTTTAATCCTTTTCACTTGTTGGTCTTCGATGTAGGAGACTCAAACTAGTGATAAAATTCATAATTGTGTGATTTATTTAGAAAAGACTGGCTTGTTGTTGGACTCCACTCCTCATCATTGCACAAAATTCTTCATAGTTAATTCTACCATCCTGAGAAACCACAACATTATGTTTTGATTATGGAGCTAGAATAATAACTTGTATAGCAAGTCAATGAAAATTGATCTTGGATTTGATGTAGTTAAAAAAATGGTGCAGTCAGCAATCCGAGCCAATAGATGAAAGATTAGACAGTACATATTTTGAATTCATGTTTTGCGAGGTTAGAATATGGGTCATTTGATCTTCATCATACAGCTCTGGTTTGTTCTCCGTATCGACTGTACCATTTTTTTTAACTAAAGCAAATCCATGGTAAAATAGAAATAGGCTTACATTATCGGTGTCAACTTCGGATATAATTTCCCTGATTGTGTCTTCGTCACCCATACCGTATTCCTTCATAGCTGTTTCCAGTTCATCTCTTGTAATAAAACTGTCATGAAATCCAACAAAAACAAGGTTATATGTTTCATCAAAGCGATGATTCTCTAATCAATGATCATTAAAGGGTAGAAGCGCTTACCCGCTATTGTCTTTATCAAAATATTGGAAGGCCTTGTAAAGATGCTCATCTCTTTCTAACCTATGTCTATGCATTGTAGCAGTAATGAACTCTATATAGTCAATTGTACCATTTCCATCTACATCAGCCTAAAATTAAGCAAAGGAATATGAGTTTAGAAGAATTAACCAAAAAAAAAGAGAGTGATTAAAACAAATATTGTAAATCGGCAATGACTTACAGCTTCCATAAGCTGCTGCACTTCAGCTTCAGTAAGCTTTGAGCCGAGTCTTTGCAATCCCGCCCTCAATTCTTCATATGTGATTGTACCACTTTTGTCTGTGTCCATGTTTGTAAACATTGCCTTCAAACCTTGAATCTCTTCTGAAGAAAGATTCTCAGCAATTACCTGAAAGAAACATTAGGCGAATATTTATGTCTCTCTATGCGTAACTATTGATTTAAACAGACATTGCACCTATTTAGATTAGCTTATTTGAGCTTACCTACTGATATAAACATTTGTTATACTGTTTCAGAGAGCTTATGACATGTCAATAAACTGTTTTCGGCTCATTTTCATTAGCTTCTCAAGATAACTTATGAAAAAATCTTATGGCTTATATGAAAATAGTTTGACTTTATTTGTATACTTTTTTTGTTATAGAAATAGCTTATAACTTATATGATAAACGTTTATGTTATAAGTGTTCAACTAAGTTGTGTATCCAAACAGAATGTCTTAAAATTAGCTTTTCATATTTTGATCTGTTGAACAACAAACAAAAATCAACAATGAGCATAAAAGAGCACTCTGATCCCTTCATGTAGATTGTGGCTGTACTAACCTTGAGAGCGAGTTTTTTTAGTTTGTTCATTGCTCTGAATTGCTTCATTCTGGAAAGGACTGCGCTGTCTATTGGTTTGTCAGAAGCATTTCCGCCTTCTTTGAGCCATGGATGCTCTAATAGTCCATACATTACATAGGAGTCAATTAGTAGAGAAGTACAAAACATTAAACGATAAAATGCTTATGGATACCGAAACGATCCTATCAGTCAACAGTGATACTAACTTTTGCCATTGAAAAAAGAAGTCAACAAAATAGTTGATGAGGTGAAAACAGAATACAAGTAACCTACCTAGAGCCTGAGAAGCAGTAATACGTTTCTTTGGATCTTGTGTAAGCATCTTACAAATAAGGTCCTTAGCACTGTTTGATATGCTTGGCCATGGACGACTATCAAAGTCGATACGACCTTCCAATATGGCGTCAAATATTCCCTTTTCCGTCTCTAGAACACATATTTTAGGAAAAAATTAGTTCAAGCCTAGTACTAGGTGATTATTATATTCCATAACAAAAATACTAATGAACCAGTTGATTTTACCTGCCCAAAATGGAGGCACGCCGCAAAGTAAGATATACAAAATAACTCCTGCACTCCATATATCTATTTCCTTCCCATATTTACGACGTAGAACTTCTGGTGCAACGTAATAAGCACTTCCAACTATATCTTTGTATACCTTTCCTGCGAATAAATAATCAGAAAAGAAATTAGTATATATATTCTAAAAGGAAGACAATCCCGCTCCTTACAAATACATTACTAGCTCCATGTGATCTCTGACAGTAAAAAATGAAAGCAAAACGACGGCATCATTCACTTTCTTTATTTCCTTAAGCTTGATGCCTAATTTTTTTTCATTAATGCATATGCCCCTACATCATATGTTGCAGCTGCAATACTATGATCCACAATTGCGATGATTTTGTGACCATCGGAGAATCTACATTCTACATTTGCAACACTACAATGCATATACAATGATTTGAAAGTTTTATCTAATGACAACTTTCAAGATACAAGAAAGAAAGACCAATGAGTGGATAAAAATGTTACCTTCTTCAATGAAAACCGACAAGCCGAAATCAGTAACCTTGATAATAGCCTTATCATCCTTACTAGACAACAAGAAATTTTCAGGCTTCAAATCTCTATGCATCACACCCATAAAATGACAAATATGAACAACATTAACAATTTGTCTACAAATTGAAGATGCAGCTCTTTCACTATATTTTCCTTTAGCAATAATCCTATCAAATAATTCACCACCAGCACAAAGTTCCATAACAACATGAACTGAATTTTTATCTTCATAAGCACCTTTAAACTCAACAATATTTGATTGTCCACTCATATGTTGCATAATTTGAATCTCTCTCTTTATATCTTCTTTATCAGCTTTACTAACAAGTTTCCTCTTTGAAATTGATTTGCATGCATATTTCAAACCAGTTGAATTCTCAGTACATAAATAAGTCACACCAAATTGTCCTCTCCCTAATTCTTTCCCAAGTGTGTAAACTTGTTTCACATCTTCAAATTGTTTACCTAAAATTGTGTTTGTATCTGATCTTTTATGATTAGGTTTTGGACTTGAGGCATGTTTGTTTTGTTGTTGAAAAGGGGATTTTGATTGATTCACATGGGGTTGATGATTCTTGTGATTGTGATTATGATTATGATTATGATTATGATTATGATTATGATTTTGATTTTGATTTTGATTTTGATTTTGATTATGCATACCAACATGTCTTTGTTGTGGCGTTGAATCCCTTCTACTAAGACAACCACCCATGATTATAGCACAAAACCAAAAAGGAAAAAGAAGAGATTTTTATGAGATACAAGATCAAAGCTTGAAAGTGAATAAGTGAAGATTTGAAAATGGAAAAAACCCAGATCAGAAATCAACAAAAATATGCAGATTTATAACTAAAATTCAAAGCTTTAGATATAAGAAAACAATGAAATTGAACATAAACATGGATAGAGTGTGAAGAAGGTTTGTATTTGTATTTGTTTTTTATTTGTTTTTTGGGTGTGATGAAACCAAAGTTTGAAACTTGATATAGAAGGGTTTGTGAGGAAAGAATCAAAAAAAAAATTGATTAATTTAAGGTGGCTAAGAGAAAAAGTCTAAAGTATGAAATTAAACAAAAATGGAAGGAAAAAGCAACCGGGAACTGAGTCAAACGTGAGATTTGGATTTATGTGCAGAATATGTTTTTATAATGTTTGTGAGGTTATTTGTTTATGACCAAAAAACAAAACAATTGTTGTGGAAGGACATTGATGTCCTTACGAGAAAATGGACAGAAGCTTCATTCTCATGGACAATACTCCAAAGGAGCCGGTGCTATGGACTTATGGTGGATCATCACCACCTTCACATAATCGTGATAAAAATTATTTTTGTAATTTTTTTTATTTTTGTTTAATCAAATAGTCTGTGATTAGAAATTCAAGATTTAAAAAGAAAAAAGTAAAGTGTCTATAATTTAAAGTTTGATCTTGTATATAAAATGTTATGTCCTTGATTTAAGGTCATAGTCACATGGATATTAATTTTGTAACATTTATTGTGATTAATTTTGTAATACTACTCAAATGTTACATCGGTAATTTGATCTCTTTCGTATAAATACATTTGAATGAAAAAAAAATCAATTCTAAAATTAAAAGTTTCAATTTTAACTTCTCTTTATAATCGGCTTAGGAGACAAATTTAATTCTACTCAACGACTCAAATATATCAAAATCAATTCAAGTCCATCTAAGTTAGCCACGCCCATCACATCGTGTAGAAAGATAGAACTAGTAGGCTCATGATCACAACTTATATAGAAGCACTTGTTAAAGAAACCAAATATACTAAAGTTGTCTTAGTGTTTGTATAATCAATCTTCTAACTAAAAAGGTAAAAATAAAATATATTTTTTTTAGTACAAAAATTTCTTTTATTATTTTCTAATTTTGGCCACATCTTTAGAATTCACTTATAAAACTAAGCAATTTATAACCCTTCCAAAACTTCCCACAATTTTGCTAAATATGCATTGCATTTGCACCAACCTGAAAATACTAATAATGGTTAAAATGATAGTACTTGAGACCAAGGAAGTACACAAGTTACACTTATCTAAAGTTACACAAAAGAAGTACTAGATACCATAAAGAAGACTTCTCCAATCACGTGACGTATTCGTGGATAAAAGTAATGATGATGTTGATGAGTGTATTTGTGGTATCATTACTCATGACGTACTCATCATGAAAAACATGATAGTAGTCAAATAGAGTATGTACGTAATAGGATAGGACCCATGCGACACGTAAATCACAAGTGTGGACATAATATAAAATCAAAGAAAGTTTTTTTTTTTATAAGAAAATTGACTATATTAAAAAAAGTAATAGAAGTATTCGAACCTTTAAAAAAAAGTACAAACATTATACCGAAGTTAAGCAACCAAAAGGATTATAAATCCTATGCGAAAAGGAAAAACATAAATTACGACTTGAACGTCCACCAAACCAAAACCAAGACATATGTTGTGTGATATCCAACAAAGAAGAAGTATTAGGCCGTTCTCCATTGAAAATCAAAGAAAGTTGTTTGTACGTTTTTGTTGGAGATGAAGCAAGAAAAGAAAACGCGTACGTAGCAATTCCTCAAGGAAACGTACTACCACAACGGATCAATCTAGTGTTGTAATTGCTTATGCAGTTAGTAAATCTATAGCTATAGAACTTTGATCGAACAACGCTCTTATCTCTTATTAAAGTAGATAGATATAACAATATTCAATCTTAATCAGACGGTTCACAACTGCATTGACATAGTAATCCGTTATTCGCCTGAAATCTAAAATGCTACAACGACTACTACCATGCCATCACCAACTTTTTTTATATAATGACGCAGTAGCGGAACAACTTGTTGATCGTTTTCTTTTTGTTCATATGTAACTAAATTATATATAAAATATAAATTAATATATTAATCAATCTTTTGAGTTTTTAGATAAATGAGTTTATTAGTTTAGAATTCGACCGTAAAATAAATAAAATTTAACTCATAATTATTTTATATATGAATCGAACCCTGATACGACCCAATTCAAGTGAGGATCACACTCCAGAAGTCGGAGAGAAGTTAGAAGAGAGAAATTGGTTATATATATATATATATATATATATATATATATATATATTTCATTCATTCTAATCATAAGGCCATACAACGCTTATATAAACAAGTGCATACTCATAGTAAGATAGTTGTTATATATAGTGACCGCACAATAACATTTCTCAATAACTAACTAATAGAATAATGTAGTTGTCAAAAAAAACTAATAGAATAATGTAAAAGAGTCATTATTCTCTTATCTCAATGATCCCATCAAATTCAAATCCTTTCAAAGTTTGTCATTTTATAAAGCTTATTAACCACCATGAACTCAATATCCAATAGATAGATATTTAATTTTAAAGATTTATCGTCTTGTGGAGCTAGAGTTAGAGGTGGTAGTTCACCATTTCTCAAGGAGAATTCAAACAATCGTGTTAGCTATTTGTGGTGCTCTTTATATTTAAATATTTTGTTTCTTTGAGACATGTCTATCTCAATTTATTTTTTTATTTTTTTTGAGTAATTTAGTTATTTAGTTATTTGCTGGAATAAAAAAAATGCATTTACTGCTATCTTAGTTGTGTAGTTTTCTCTTTTTTATGTTGGCTGGTTTGAGTGAACATATATAGTGACAGGAGTTTAATATGAAAATATTAATTGAACAATTAATCCAACATTAGTTCACACGTGCATCATATGAATATGATACGTATCATTTAATCATATCAACACTTCTTTAGTTCACACGCATATCATATGAGCCCTCAAATAAAGAAGGGACTTGAGTACTATAATAACCAAAACTATATGTTTGCAATAATGCATATCAGCATATGGAGTATAGGGTAAGGGACATTATCTCTTCCAATTTTCTATGAAATCATTGTTAAACTAAATAATTAAGAACATTGCTATCAAATTATGTTTAGCTTCTCGAGTCCGCTTTGGCTAGTTAAGTTCCTAAAGCAACCTTTATTCTTTTCCAAAATCAATTTTATTTTGTTCTATATCCTCCATTGTGAATTGTAAGGGTTGAGTACCCCTTATAATTTCAAACTTGCTTATCAAAATAAAAAATTATTTTGTTCTATTATTGATTTGGTTGGATAAGTACAAACACGGAGAAATCATACGATTCAAATTTTAAGCAGATTTTAATTATAAAATTTAATTTTAAAATTTTGACGGTTTGATTTTGATAATACAGTCTACATATGGCCAATTGTACTGCAGTCAATATATTTTGACTGCATTCAACTCCAATCTTCAAAATTGGTCTATTTAAGTACTTTTAATTAAAGTACAAATCTATTCAATACTTTTTACTAAGGTAGTAGTATTTCTAAGAAGTATGCCCATTTATTCATGTTTAAGAGGTAAAATTAAGTGAGAAAAAAATAATACTACTACACTACATACATGTTCTTAGGTTTGATTAGTTTTTTATTTAATTGATTTTCTTTTATTTTCTTTGTTTTCTATTTCATATTAGTAGCTATTATTGCTATTTGCTAATCTTGAAGTTTGGGCTCCAGGGCCGTTAGGATTCTTCTCAGATTTGTTATTTTTTATTCGTTTTAATCCCTTAAAAACTTTCTCAATGCACCCCCTATATTCTTAACGCCCTCTAATTTCATATTTTTACCCTTTATGGGATCATTATCCAAATAATCTGCTTGTTTATAAAGTTGATATCTCATTATCAAGCAACAACAAAAAAGTTGATATCTCAGTATTATGATGGTTCATCGTAATTTTTAAAAATTTATAGAGTGTAATTTTTATAAAATCATAGTGGATCACTGTGATTTTGACATATTCACCGTAATACTAAATATATCCTAAATTTCATAAAACTTTTGTAACTCATAATTTTTTTTCAACCATTTTAATTCAATTTTGGGGGTCTATGAGAACATAGGAGGTAAGTTAAAAAATTATCCTAAACATTACTCTTTTTCATGAAATTGTATTTTTATATACAATAATATATCGATACTATTTTCGTTTAAAAGCAAAGATCATTCCGAACATTTCACGTCCGGAAGGGTCAATTCTAAGGGTCTTCCAAAAAAACAAATTCAAATCATGTTGTAAAGGGTTAACAGTAAATATTTTTAATCATTGCTTTTTTAACAGAAATTGTACAATTTGATAGTTCTAAAACCCATTTATGTAGTAAATTAATCAGGAGAAAAATTACTCTAAAAGGATCAATTGAATTTGACATTCTTTTAATTTTTGAATTTTTGGGATATAATATTGTACAATTTGATAATATCGCATGTAAACGTAATTTATTTATTTCTACATAAATATTTTGATTAATGTGTTTAATTTATAACATTTGATTAATCAAAATGTGTTCAATATAATTATAATAATTAATAAGATATATCAATTAAACTTAAAAATTAACTAGAACAGTAGTTGTCTTAACAAAAACATGAACAACTTCATTCGCTTATTTTTAAAATAAAAAAACACTTTAACTCTCACAGAAACTTATTTGTATAGTTATATATATATATTATATATAAAACGTTATTTTGGTCAGGTAGCCTAGCGGCTAAAAATTCACCTATTTAAAGATAAATAAGTTGGTATACCAAATTCGAACCCCGGTCCCTACACAAATGTGCAATGTCCTTTACCAATTTTTGTTGAAGAGACCAGATTGAACAAATGATGTCTTATTTCTTAAGTCCCATACATGCTCCATGCTCAAATGGAACATCTAAGCCCCACACACACTACCAACTATGTCAATGTCAAGGATTTACTAATTAAGAAAATTAAGTAGGACCACACACACACCATTCCCTGGAAACATCACACCTTAATTAATCATTAATTACATGCGATATGCAACTAGCTCCACACATAATTATTGTAGTAATTGATATTGTCCACACTGCATGCATGCTTGAACGAAATTGTAGGCTAGTTAGCTTGTTACATCCATCTCTACCAAATAAATTAATGACCCATGCTTGCCTCATATATATATATATATATATATATATATACTCTCAATCAACGTATGTAAAATGAGAGGCTTAAGTTAGAATGAATAAATTGCATCTTATTTCGCTAACCCTTATCAATTATGCATCATGATGTAGAATACTAGTCAACTTGTGGATTAGAATGAGTTCGCTTGCTCGTTGAACCAAAGCAGATGGTTTGGACTTTGGACTTATGCTGAGTTTAAAATAAATTATGGGTGTGTTTTTTTTTTCAGATTTTTTTGCAAAATAATCTATTTTTTCTATAAAAAAAAAATCACTTTTTTTATTTTACTTGTGTTTGTTTCAGATTTTTTACAAATCATTTTTTTTTCTTCTAAATGAAAAGCTATTTCAAATAGTTTTTTTTAAAATCTATTTTTTTGAACATCACTAACCCTATGCAAAGTGAAGTCAATATAGGGTGCGTTTGTTTGAGATTAAAATAAAATAGATTTTTTTAAAAAAAAATCTATTTTAAAAAAATAGATTTATTTTGTAGAGATTTTGAAAAAAATCTAAAGTTGTTTTCTGTTTGTTTACAATTATAAAAATCATTTTTGAGAACAGACACATGCTCCTTGTTTTTAAAAAAATAGATTTTGAGAGAATCACTTGAAACTTTTCATTTTGGACTCAAAAATGATTTTTTTAACAAAATGATTTTGATGAAAATCTGAAACAAACACATCAAAAATGAAAAAAGTGATTTTTTTTTAAAAAAATAGATTTTTTCTAAAAATAATCTGAAACAAACGGGGCCATAATGGAATTAAAATAGATTTTTATGATTGTAAACAAACACAAATTAACTTTAGATTTTCTTCAAAATCTCTACAAAAAATCTCTAAATTTTTTTAAGAAAAATTGATTTTTTTATTTAAAAAAAACTTAAACAAACGCACCCTATATACCACAAAGAAAATCCTTTTAATCTAAATAAATACTCCCTCCATCTTAAATTAATAAGTGTCACAGTTGATTATTTTGCACTATTCATATAATTTATTTTGACTGTATTTTTTGGAATTTGCTTGCTCATTGGACCAAGTAGATGCTTTGGATTCATGCCGAGTTTAAATAAATAAATTATATACCACAAAAGAAAATCCTTTTAATCTAAGTAAATACTATAAATAATATTTATTATTTAGATAACACTAGAATAATTTGACTTTAAGTAAATGAAGTACATAAATTAATTACTTATGATCAGATTAATTACATGTGATTCCGAGATACCTTGCATGTCAATGATAAAATCATCTATGAAATGTGGATTATTAATGTCCAAACAAATTGAAAAAGTGGTCAGGGGTGCACATGTATCCAAAGTTTCTAGTAAAAGATTTCTTTCGGGTTTGGCGCATGACATTTTTCCATAAGTTGAAGAAAATCAAACTTCTTGTCATGTCAACATGATGTTTGGTGTTATGAATACTTACATACAATAAGTTGTGCTTGAGTTTGTGAAAAATAGTTCAAATTTGTGCTAAGGTGTTTTAAATGTTAATAAAAGATTAGGTTTTCTTTTGTCTGCATAACTTTCAAGATTTTGAGGTGTTTATCTTTAACCATTTAAAAAAAAATTATCGATTTAAATTTTTATAAAATACGCTATTGGATTACAAGTTTATAGCATATAGATTATTTGTGTAAAATTTCAGGCAAATCTAAAATCATTTGACATCAAAATTAACAGGTTGTGTGATGTTTTATACGTCGTTAACTTTTATGTGTCTCAACAACATATCAAATGATTTAATATTTATCTGAAATTTTATACAAATGATCTATATGATATAAACTTTTAATCCAACAGTGTATTATTTTATTAAAATTTATATCGCATAAAACATTTTTTAGTGGTTTGAGATAAATCCCCAAATCTTGAGAGGGTAGACAAGTTGTCACCAAAAGATTAACATTGGAAGAAAAAATAGATGTTGAATAATATATATATATATATATTATATCATAATATATATTTTGTATTAAGATATAGTGTTTAACTTATTGGTTCTCGTGTAATTCAAACTATATCAGAAACTATTGTTGTATCAGAAGTTGGTGTGTGACAAAACTACTGCATCAGAAGCTAATGTATAAAAAATAATTGTATCAGAAGTTGTAACATCAAAAACTAGTGCTGGCCGGTTTGACAACTTTTATATTTTCTAGTTTTTAATGTTTTTGACCCTTTTAAGGTTGTTGTATTCAGTTGCCTAGATGTTATGAAGTCCTGATACTATAAAATTAATCAAGTATCGTGTCAGATATTGTATCTGATACTGATATGTGTCAGATGCTTCCTGATACGTATCAGAGAAGTATCAAATGATTAAATTTTATTTTTTAAATAAAAAAATACCGACACTCTGCGATACTTGTATGATACTTCCTGATATTGCCTAGATGTTATGAAGTTCCGATACTCCAAGATTAATCAAGTATCGTGTCAGATATCGTATCTGATACTGATATGTGTCAGTACTTCTTGATACGTATTGGAGAAGTATACAATGATTAAATTTTATTTTTTAAATAAAAAAATACCGACACTCTACGATACTTGTATGATACTTGCTGATATGTATTTCAGTTCATTTCTGCTACGTGTCAGAGAACTATCAAATGTTTATATTTTATTTATTCTTTGAAAATAAATTAAATGAATCCAAAAGGGTTAAATATTTGGTTTATGTGCATAAAAATTTTCAACTATTGTCAAAAAAAGATAAAGAATATAAAAAATGAGTGACAAGATTATAAGAGAATAGTAGAGATGCACATGACTCGTTTTTTGGATAATATATAAATTCACTTGTTTTGATAATTTAGATAATTTAAATGTTTCTTTATTATTAATTTTAGTTATATATGTCTATATATTTTATATTTATATATATTTAATTTTTTATTAAAATATCTTAGATGTATTGTATTTTAAATTTTAAAATTTCCTCGTATCATATATGTGCCGTATCTAGTATCCAGACTTCATAGTCTAGATGTAATGCTAGATTAGGAAGTTTGTTAGTGGTGGTTACATAACTTGTAGACCAAGTTATCCATATGTAATTTTACATTCACCTAAATAGGTATTATAGTGTTCATTGTTCAATAAATCCAATTACTTTTTCATTCAATTCAATCTCTTTTCATTTGTTTATTCTTTTCTTATTCTTTATTTAGTTGTTCCTTGTTGAAGGTTTTTCCTCAACACAACTCACTTATATGATGTTCAAAATTCAGTGTGATAATCGTTCAGATTTCCTCACGATTTATTAATGGTATATCAAAGTCAATAGTTTAATTGAGGGGTTTATATTACATAAAAAAATGGATGTTAAACATTATATAAATGAAACGACTCATATATCTAATTAACTAACTTATCTAATTACGTGGGGCTTAAGTTTAGTATAATACACAACATGATTTAAGCATTGCGAAGCCAAACACACCCTTATATACAAGTTTGCGCAAACATTATATCTTTTGAATTATACGAGTATTGATTTGTCATTTTGTTGTGGATTCTTTGAACCGTAATTTTGTGCATCAAGACAATTTTAAACACAGGACAAAATTTCCCATTTTTGCATGTAAAACAAAATGGTGGGCATCCACTGCCAAATAAATGAACTATAGTAATTTGATTATTGATGGATGGATCACTTTTTTTATGAAATATTGATAAATTATTTAAGGCTAGATTTTTGTACTTAATTTAACAAAATACTCTAAGCACGTTACCTTATATAACCATGTCATGAAGTAGTAATTTTACAATTAATTCTATTTTTTTTATTACATATTTTTTTATTACATAACAATTTAGAATGATAAAATAATGTCTTACTTCTCATGCAGAGGATCAATTTTAGAGCCAGTGAAGCTTGCCCTTTAAGACCTGTCATTTAATCACTAAATCAAATCTTTTGAGTAATGTAGGTAATTCTCATTGCACTAAATACAATCTATATCGGATCGTATCAAAATGATGTTGCAACTTGCAATTTCAATTTTATGACTTAACTTGTAGGATACAAATATGTTCTAAGTCAAAAATATTTTTCTTTTACAACTTCTTTAAATTTCTTTCTTATATTAATAAACAAAGAATCTTACTTACCAAAAAAAAAATAATAAACAAAGAATCTTGTATTTTTTTCTTGATATCTTACCAAATATTTGTCTGGCTTGATATTTTTGCAAAGTAAATACATTTATTGTCGGCCATTTCGAGTATTAATTTTAGAAAAATGGAATGACGTAGTCTAAGGTCTAAAATATCAAAACTATATCTACCAATGATTTAATGCAATTAAATCACCTGCTGTTTATGAACCAGGAACCACTTTTCTAGCACCTTGTTTTAGTTATTTTCCTTTTTTAATTTTTATGTACTTTAGCTGTTTCCAAAAAAAAAAAAAAACTGTGAGGCCATCAAATATTTAGACTTGGCTCATCATATTAATTGGAACTCAAAAGTATGGTTTCATATTACTTAAGAGTTAAGATTGAATGATTTATACACCTAAACTTAATTAAGATTTTGGATTTAGTTATAATTCTATGTTTATTATTTTTGTGGTCTTGGTTATTAGTTTTTTTAGTGGTCCTATTAGTTTGTTTTAAGTGATATCAAAGTTATCATATGGCTAAATAAGTTGGATGGATTTAAGACAATCAACCATTACTATTTTAAGTTCTTTTTTAAAAATATTCCTTTAATAAGTCCATTTCTATTTTTTTTTAAGCAGCTAAATAAATTTATTAATCATACTAGACTAGCACAAGGTGTGCTTAGTCTAGGAAAATAACACAACAGTTCGATTATGGAAATTACAACAAAACCGAAAAACCCGCTAAGAACAACCTACATGCCAACCGAGACAGGCCATATGATTAGTGTACCATAAATTAAAATCAACAGCCAAATGACTGAATTTTGCCTTTAAACCACCACTAGAGATGAAGCTTGATTTGATCCGGCACAAAAGAAACAGAGAAACCGTCATTCTTAAAAAGAACTGCATTACGAGCCTGCCAAATACGCCAAATGGTGGCCAACCAAAAAATCTTAAGTATCTAAATTACTTCATGATTAAGTATCTTATATAAAAATACCTCTAAATAATTATTTAAAAAGTCAAGAAATTTTTTTAATTAAATTAAAATGTATGAATTCTAATAATTGAAGCATTATTTTACAAAGTCAATACAAATTATTGACAAAATTAATATATACAAGTTAAATTATTACAAAGTCAGTATAAATTATTGACAAATTTAATATATACTATAAGTTATATTATTAAATTTTCAACCAGAGATTGTTTAGATAAAATAATTTGAGTCTCTTTCAATTTAATCATAAATTCTTAAATTCAATCTTAAAAAGATATATAGCAATAATAAAACTCTCGAGTAAGATTTTTACTGATCATTATGATCTTATATGTAATTGCGTTTAGTCAATCTTTAATTTCAGAAAAATAACAGTGATTTTGTCCTATTAAATAAGTAGTTCACTACCAACATATAGTGTAATTTATTTATGGTTTAATTTCCAACTTTTATTTTGTCAGATAATTTAATGGTTAGAATTTCACTTTTTAAAGATGAATAAATGAACGTACATCATAATTCAAATTTTAATCCCTATCTATATCAACTGAACTAAATTCATAGAGACATTTTCAACTTATATACATACAAAAAGTCTTTATTAAAAAAGTTAATTTTTTAAAAGAAAATATTACATTTTTTGGGATTAATCTCCGCAACAACATACAGATGGTTCATTGATTTAAAACAAATTGCTCGGTCCTCCCTTTTAGGAACTGCATCCAAAGACTCTGTATATTTAAACTTCCCTTTTTATTTTATTTTTAGGTCCGGGTTCGAATCTGAGTCACAATGTTCGGTTTAACAATTTCCACATTTATCAGTTAAGTTAGGACTATAATTTCTATTTAAATTACTTTAAATGTAAAATATTTAATATGACTCCATGCAAGCTGGATCCCATCCCTTTTAAAGCACCATTTTTTTATACATCAAAAAGATAATCGCTCTCATATTGATTTATAGACCTCCCCTTATCCAATCCCAATATCACTCAATTCTTACCACTTAAAATATCCTATGAGAAAATTAGAAACACCACCTCATCTAACATACTCAAAGTCACTTCATGACAACAGTGAAAATAATTATTGGTCACATATCCTTTTATTTAGGTAACCAACAAAGTCACCCCTAGAAGACAATTAATTGTAAAAAACAAACAAAATCCATAATAATTTGGTGCTAATTGAACTACCATGTGATGTCTTTTGTTTCTACCATTTTCTTAGAAATGTGTTCTGTTTTTATATACAACGTAGTATTTTTTAACCAAAAAAAATATACAACAGTTTTTTATGCTACAAAAAATAAAAATCTATATATAAGTAATTGTACTGTTCAGAGCTTTTATTTTTGATATCCATATTACAGGGCGGTTTCAATATTTTGGCCTATTTTATGTAACTACTAAATGGTACAGTTTATAAGATTTTGGAGCTAAGGGAAAAAAATTTATCTTTCAAATTTTCAATGTTCTCAAAAGCAACAAAATTGATACACGTATTCAATTACTCATCACTACAATGTTAGTTATATACAAAATATCTTTTACATATAAAAATGTTGACATCACTATTTGCACTACATATTTATTGAGACAGAGAAATAAAGTTTAAAAAATGTGTTGAAAACTTGAAATGTGTATTTTATTTTATCTTAAAGAAATAAAAAATAAGCGGCTATATTATTTTTATATGGCAAAAAATCACAACTCAAAATACTATATATAGGACTTAGATTCAATAGTTATAAATATGTGCCTATACAAATTTATACCTATAAATGCTTGTCTAATACATCTACATCATACTTAATACTAGTCTTCTCAATTTGAATATGGCTAATACCATTACTTCACCAACTATGATCAAATGGTTTTGTGGAACAATAGAAGCAATAAGAAAGAGTAAAGAAGTTTTTCCTTTGAGGATGTTAAGTGTCATTGGTTGTTCTGCATTTGAGAAGTTCAAGAAAGTTATGGAGAAAGTTCTTTTTGGTGTATTCACTTGTATTTTAGCATTAGGTGTGTTACATATGTTTTTCTTTTATATATTTATATAATTAATTGGTATTATATATCTCATTATTTACTGAAAATAGTGTGTTATATGAAACTTAGGAGGATCAATAATAGGAACTATAGCAGGAGCTATCAAAGGGCAGACAACAGAATCTGGTTTTCTTGATGGAGCTGGAAAAGGAGCAATTGCAGGAGCTATTGCAGCCATAGAATTGATGAGTTTTGCTTCAGTTGAGCCATTTTCCAAGGTAATAATATTTCTGGTGGTCACTTATATCTTATTAGTAGTAATTAGTTATGTCACGCCGACACTTCTGATTGAAAGTGTGTCTGATATCTGACATATGTTAATTGTTGGTGTGTTAAATGTAAATTAGTTATTAGAAGTCCTACATTAGATGAAAAGTCCGATGGTGAGTAACATAGAAATGAAATGACTCATATATTTAATTCGTTAAAATTTTGGTTAAGATAGTGATGTCTAATTCCATTTGTCTGATTGTTCATAGTCTAATGCGATAATTAATCTTCCAGTCTCTTTCATGATCCAACATAAGTGTTTGACATAACACGATACTAACACACCACTTTCATAAGTTTTTTTAATTGTTCAACATGTCAATGTTGTGTCTGGTATTCTTGTTTGTGTGATAGTGGAAAGTGGATAGTGATTAGAACTGTTGTGCCTTTTTACTACTTTGCCCCTATCCCAACCCAATTGAGATTGTGTTCTTCTCACCTAAATTTTTGGTGTGAAAATTTGCAGGTTGCTTTATTGAGAAGTTTGTTAAATGGGAAAGTGTATATGGAATGGATATGTCCAACTGTTGCACAAGCTTACCTATTTTATGTAAGTATTAAATATTTTTTTGAAACAAATGTAAGTATTAAATATTAATTAATAAAAAAGCTAACCAAATGTTAAATTAACTTATAAGAATCAAATTTTAGTTTAAATTTTATGAAATTTTGTGTTTTCAGATAAATTCACTAGAAACAACTTATGGAGGAGTCTTTTCAGATATTTATGACAGCATGGGAGTTAAGGGTATGGCCCAAAATTGTATTATGAAGCTTCCATTTCAACAATTCAGCTCCAAAACAATGATGAAATTATACAATGAATCATGCTGTTCAATTTGCTTCCAGGTGATAACCAAACACTTCTTTTTTTTTTTTCATAAAAATTCATTTTAATCATTGATATAAAGTTTTCCACTTTTTTTCATTGACATTAACCTCTAAACTGTTAAAACTTAATACAAATAGTCCTCAAATAACAGTGTTAATCTATTAAGTTACATAAAGTATGAATGTGACTTGTTAAAGTTATTGATGTTTTTTTTTTTGAAAGGAAAGTTATTGATGCATGTGCATGAGGATTAACTGTCACATTAAAAAAAAATATTGACTGAACATTAAATTATTTTTTTGACAAGACAATATTGTCACATTAAATTTGTTGATGTGATATCACATTGGAATTTTTTTTTAACAATTAAGTATGTTACAGACTTGGAGAAATGTTCTCTATTCTAATTGGAAAGCATTAGATAAGAATCTGTTTATATGGTTTTACATATTTTAACTTAATTGGGTAATAATTGTCAAAAATAAAACTTTAGTCAAATGCAACACTAATTTTAATTATGTTAACTAAACTAACTCTTTAGTGATATTTTTACAGAAGTTAAACTGACTCTAAATCTTAACATTTTGTTTTGCAGGATTTTGAAGATGGAGAATTGGTCAGAACACTTCCAAAATGTTGCCACATTTTTCATTTAGAATGCATTGACAAGTGGCTTGTGCAACAAGCATCATGTCCCATTTGTAGAACTTATGTTCCTGATCACATTCATGAATAGTCTAAGTGTTTTTATAGAATAGTTCTTCTTTTTGTTGTAAAAATAGAGTAAGTTTATGTTTAGTTCTGCGGTGAAATTCCATTTTCTGAGAAAAGCTATAATTGCAAGCTTCTACTTTGCCGCACGGTGGCGTTGATCATTAGTAAAGCAAATATTCGCTAAGCAATTACGAGCATTTTAACTTTAACTTTGTATATAACTTCCTTTTGGAAAAATAAACTTGCTATATAACTTTTTCTTATGGTAACTTTGTATATAATTAACTTTTCGAAACTATTTGCAATGAGATGAAGAAAATTCATCGCGATTTTTGTATATATGTTGTCAACCGAAAATAGATGGTTGGTGGCTATCAAGAAACCCCATAATATGAGTGAGACTTTTCTCATGAAAATGTAGTGAACCTTATAATAAAATCGAATGAGTTATGATGCGGAGTTCTTCAAAACAATAATGACAGAATTAGTAACCTTAACATTTCTTGTAATTCTTAATCTTATATAAAACTCTTCTATGTGGAACGCGTTAGCGGTTGTTTGGAAGTTCAATCGCTGCGCAAGTCCACATGGTGCGGCAAATTAGAGATGGCGTAGTAAAGAGTCTTTAACAATATTGATCTTATATCTTCGTACACAAACACTCTATGCAGACAGGGAAGTTCATCTCTGATGATGTTGAAGATCAAACTGAACAGGTACAGTACAACAAAATCATAGCTTTGCCTTTGGATTGCAAAGTTTCATTTCATGATATATATATAAGAGCTTGACATTTTACTTATGTCATTGTAATTTGCTCTGTAGCACTGACATTTCTGATAGAAGTATATCACGTGTCGATGTGGGACACAGACAATTATAATTATATTCGATTAAATCATTTTCTTAAATTTTTACCGTTATTGACATGTCAGTGTCGTGTATGTGTCTGTGTTTCATTGGTAATTTGTAATTGTACTTTGTTGCCTTTCACGTGGTTTAGTGGTGCATTTAAACCTTTGCTTGTAGTAGTATTTTGCTCAATTATCTCTTGCTTACTTTAATCGTCGATGATATTGAATATGAGTTTGTTAGTTAACTTGGTTTACTTGTAATGTGAAGTGGGAGATTTATCCTCTAACCGTATATGAAGTTTTTAACTTCTTATTAATGGTTTAACAATAATATTCACTCTTGAATGGTTAGAAAATGTTGGTGAACCCAACCAGGTTCTGTGATTGGGTGGGGGCTTTAATTGAAACTTAACTGTATTAGGAACTAACTTCGGCAATTTTCAATAAAATGGTGCCTAGTCTTGGGTTTTGGATTGAATTTAACTCGTCATTAATGTCGAGTATGGTAAACTAATGCGTATCTTTTATTTTAGGGTCATGCTCCGGGGGCACTGGTTAGCATTTTCCTTTTATTTTATTAATTGATGTTACTTTGTACTTGTTGATTTTTCGTGTTGCAGCTACTCAAGAACATGGGGGAAATCCTTAAAGCCGGTGGTGCGAGCTACTCATCAGTTGTTAAGACAACCATTATGTATGGACTCCTTTTCCTTCCGTAGTTGAGTTTTATGGAGCTGGCGAGAATGCAAGATAACTCGTTTTTGAACCTTTTTGCAGGTTAGCTGACTTGAAGGATTTTAAGAAAGTCAATGAGATTTATGCAAAATGTAAGTTCTAGTAGCGATTTTAATGTTTCATTGACACAATTTACATTCTTTATAGAAGATGAAGCTAACAATTGCCTGTTTATAGTGAAAAGACTTAGTTTACTGTCCTAAACTTCAGCACATTTTTTTATAGTGTATTATTCTGATGAAAACTAAATTAGCCATCCATGATCCATTTCATCATGAAGATTATGAAATCTCCCTATTGAGCAACCTCTGAATTGTTTGATACCATACCAATGAATCTCGAATTCCAATAATAATGTGTACCATGCTTTAAAATTTAATCATGCTCCATTTATGGACTGAGAATATGCATTTAACTTGCCTGACTACTTTATGGCCTTTTTTTGTGGTTAGAGTTTTGAAGATTCATCTTAGATTGTCAAAGGTAATTGTTAATCGGTTTTCGCAATATTTAACTTATACCAAGAACGCTGAATTGGGACAAGGCACAAGAGAATCTAGTAGTACTATGCGGAAACGATATGTTTTCCACTTGAGTTTGTATTCTAAGTTTTTCACTAATGCCTCTAATACTTAGAATTTTCTTTCATTTATCTGTTGTTTCAATGGTTTCAGATTTCCCTTCACCTTTCCCAGCTCGTTCGACTTATCAAGTATCTGCTTTGCCATTGGACGCTAAGATTGAAATCGAGTGCATTGCGACACTATAACTACCAATTTCAGTAGTATTTCTGTCTAGCTTCTTCAACAAACAAAGGTCAATAATATTAATATGCATAAGAGACATGATAATTTAGTATTTGAGGTTTGTAGCATTACTTTTAGTATGTTTTTCCCTTAGTTAATGGTGCTCTTGTCAAGATTATGTTCCTAAATCCTAATAAAATGTGAGTGAAAAAAGTTATGTTCTTTGCAGTTTTTATAATATTGTAGAGTACTACGCTGCATGTAATTTTGATTTTAGATTAATTGTAAACTTTTTTACAAACTCTATGTGTTTTTATTTTAGATCAATCTTTGGATGTCACATAAAACAAATTTCTATGTAGAGATCATATTTGGCTAATTTAGCACGTTTCATACTTTTTACCTCCCAATTCATTTCTAGTTACTACTGTACCTTGAAAATTTTCGATGATCTTGTAGTTTTTATTAACTTTTTTCTTCACTTTATTAACTATTCATATATCGTACAATCATTAAACTTAAAAATCATGCTAACAAGTGTCTAAAATATTAAAATAATTTTACAATCACAAATTTTTTTATAGTACAAGACGACAAATTATTTAATATTTTAAAATTTGATCATGTGTTGTTGACGGGCTCTAGTACTACTGATTTTTTTTTATCAAGTTGTATTTTTTTATTAGGTATAGTGGTATACTAAATTAAATTTTAGGTTTTTCTTAACAAAAAAAATGAATTTAAGTATATTATTTCCAACAAATATTTTATTGTTCTATCCAAAAATTACATTTTAAAAATAAAATTATCCTTGTAACAAAAAAAAAACAAAGATCCATGAAAACTTGTTAAACTCTAGTCTTATAAATAGTTTTTTTGTTGACAAAGACTTATAAATAGTTGAAAACCATAATTATTAAGAGTAATGCTACTTATAGCGAAAACATTACAGCGAAATTGTCCCGAATTAGTGGTCTCCACTTGTAGTATTAAATTTAATTAACTTAATTTCACTTTAGCAAAAAAAAAATCACGATCTCTCATCTCTTTTATCTTCATCTTCAATCTTCAACCCCAAAACAACAAACCCCTTCTTCTATTTATTGAAAAAAAACAAACCCCGTCTTCTATGTTCAATTTCAAAATGTTCTTCTTTTAAGCTTGTCTCAAATTTTTGGTTGGTTATGTCCTCTCTCTTCCAATTATTTGTCTCTCAAAATAATCTATGAATGAACTCTACAATATATATATGTTCATGGTTGTGGGGACATCAAATATGTGGTTTTTGAAAGTGAAGCTTTTGATAAGGATTTAGGGTTGTCTTTGTTCTAGTATCGATGCAGAGGAGAGGATTGAGGAATTAGTTGTTGTGGAAAAAATGAAAAAAGGGTGGACCTATCACTGTGTTACAATAAAGTTTTTTTACTATGCTATTACAACTTCACAGATGAAGAAAAGAGAGCATAATCACTTCATGATAAGCGGTGGTATTTGTTTTTCTTAGCAGTGGTGGTAAAAAGTTGGGTGTTAGAACAATAAATCGGTGCAACATGGTTTTTTATTTAAAAAATTAAAATGGATGGGTCCATTCCACTTCGTGAATTTTTCGGGAAGTATCTTTCGCTACATATAGCACTACTGAATTATTAAATGAGAAAAAAATATACACTCACTCACTCACTGTATAAACTGTTAATAAACATAAAATAGTATTTCACTATGTCACGTGGCATGTCATAAAGAGTATTCAGTTTTAACAAAATCAAAGTTAAACAGAAAATTAACTACTCGACTAAGACTTCAACCACTTTCTTAATTTTTTCTTTTTGACAAACCACTTTCTTAATTTATAAATGTAAAAATCACTCTTTAAATATTATGGTAAAAATTAATTTATATTTTTTTTATATTATACTTTTATTAAATGTACTTTTGTTACATGGTAGATCTAGAATGTACTCAAAACAGTAACCTTAAAATTCATTCATATTCTGTCTGTCACACACAAAACCAAACACAAAACAAAATTTAATTTTAAATCCAAAAAATACCCAAAATTAAGATTATAGATTCTCATTAATTTTACCCTTCCACACGCCAAGATCATATTTTTGCTTCTGCTTCCTATCCATCCTTTAATTTATTCCAAACCCAATTCCTCTTCCATTTAGATCTGCATATTTCATTCTTCCTCTTCTTCAATTTTTCCTGAAGTTTGGTTCAAGTAAGAATTCAAACCTTGATTTTTATTTTTGTTGAATTTTAGGTTTTCTTCTTAATTTGTTGTTAATTATCAAATTGGGAATAATGGGTTACTTTATATCTAATAATTGGATAAAGATGTTAAATAAAGTTTATATTTTTATATTTATAGTTTATTTGAATTTTGAACCATGATTGGATTTGTGATTGATTTTCAGGTTACTAGTTGTTATCATGGAAGGTGTTGTTGTGAGAAGGGTTATTCCTTCTGATAACAGTTGTTTATTTAATGCAGTTGGGTAAGTACCTTTTTCTTTATACCTCCAGCTTGGTATAAACTATGAAGCACTGACATAGACATGACACTGACACCGGCACTTATATATCGATATCGATAATAATATAGGAGAATAATAGTGATTGAATTAAATGTAACTTATGTGTCAGTGTTGTGTTGGTGTCGTACATTGACACGTGTTAGGACAACACTTTCAACCTAAAGTTTAAATAATGTACAAATGATTCCCGTTGTAATATTCTTTGATTTATGTTTGTTCGATTCAGATATGTTATGGATCGTGACCGAACCAAAGCTGCTGAGTTGAGACAGGTAATTTTTCTTTCTTTTTGCATTTTATTTGTTATGAATATGCAAGTCGATACTTTTATCTGATTGCTTCAATTCAATGCATGTTTGTCAATGTGATTGTTCTTTAGTAGAAAACCAGATACAGTGTAAGTGTATTCAATATGTAAGCTTGTTAAGTTTTATCTCTCACTATATCTAAAATTTTAATCATTATATACGGTGGTGAATGGTGATGTGCTAGACTATACAATTCAATGTTATATCCAACTTGGTTGAGTGTATTTAGCATTGCATATCACTTTGGTTGTTTCAATTTAAATTAGCTTCTGAAACCGAAAATTTACTACAGAAATTTTTGTTTTTGTGGCAAATATTTGTTGTAGTGATATTTTAGCAAAAAGAAATTCAATACTCTCATTTGGTTTTTCAATTATTAAAATGGTTACAAGAAATCCAAATGATGAGTGAAATACATAGATGTGTATGTTTGGATGGACTCAAATCCATTGAGCGAAGTAAGTTTTTACTTTTTAGTTGTGTAGTACACACAGAACTTTACGAAGAATCTTTAAATATTGAATGCATGTTTGAGTGTTTTCTGTTTAAACTTTGAAGCACCATATTACCCTTTGCATGTGTGTTTATTATCTTCTCTGGTTGTTTTCTGTTCTCGAGGTATTACATACTTAGGTAGATCACCAGATTTTGACATCAGTCCATCATAAATTTGTAACTATCATCCATCAAGTCCCATGCTAAAAGTGTCATCATGAAACCATGTATTTCTTTTTAGTTTACGAAATTACATTGTCTATCATTTAAGACTTTACCAGTGAAGCGGAGCTTTTGCCTAATATCTTTTCACATTGGTGTTTGTTAACAGCATCATTTATTCACATATTTTGATTTAACAATTTGTTACATTTTATATGCTAAAGGTTATAGCTGCAACAGTAGCAAGTGATCCCGAGAAATATTCGGAAGCATTTCTTGGGAAGCCAAACCCAGAGTATTGTAACTGGATTCTTGACCCAGAGAAGTGGGGAGGTTAGTTGCCCTGTGTCTTCCGAATCATGGCTGTTTTAAAGTATAAAAATATTTATCAGAAATTGAAAAAATACTACTAGTTCTGTCGGTCTGGATTTTGTGGCCGATGATTGTAAAATGAGTTTCAAAGGGCATTTCAAACTCTTAAGTTAATATATTTAGCAGTAAAATACTATTAGTTTTTCACTAGTTTGGACTTTGATGTGCTAACAATGCTACATTCCGCTGTGAAGGTGCAATTGAACTTTCAATATTAGCAGATTATTATGGACGCGAGATTGCAGCATATGATATTCAGACAACGCGGTGTGATTTGTATGGTCAGGTTAGGCACTTTGATGCAGTTCTATATCTTAAGTTTTGTCAAATCCTTGTAACTGAACATTTCCGTCTTCTATTTTTGCCAAATAATTTTGACTGGAAGGTAACTACTCTGAAAGGGTGATGCTGATTTATGATGGTCTCCACTACGATGCTTTAGCTGTATGTAATTTCATATGCCATAAATTATACTCGTTAACTGTTTCTCTTTCATCCTTCACACATCTTTATCCTCGCTTGAGAAGTGAATTACTTCTACAATTGATATATACAAAATTTCAATCATACGAAATTATTTCTATTTCCGTTTTTATGTTGCCTAATAATTATACATTGTATGTATCAGATGTCTCCTGTTGAAGAAGCTCCCGAGGATTTTGATCAGACCATATTTTCGATACAACAAAACAGAAGCATTGGACCTATCGAGGAGATTGCTCTAAATTTTATTAAAGACCAACATAGGTAGTCTGCAAATCTTATTTAATCTTTATATGAATTTAGTTTTTATATGTAAGGTTTCTTTTATTTTTTAGGTGTATATTATCCTTTGCTTTTTAACTTGAAACCAAAACGAAGCTGTGAACATGCTGCTAAGCAGTTGAACTACATGTGTTATTTTTTTGAAATTTTCTACTCAACGTAGTTTGGTTATTATCATCTTGAGTTGCCTCTCCGAATTATTTCTGCTTTCGGTATCCCTTACCTGTGCTAATATTATGGATTCTCATTCTCAGGAAACGGAAATTCACCGACACTGCCAACTTCACTCTGCGCTGTGGGGTATGCCAAATTGGAGTTATTGGTCAGAAGGTCGGTCATTCCTCAGTACCTGTTTCTTTGCTTCATGTGTTATATAAGAGTGGATCATCAATTCGGTCCTGGAATTGTACTTGCTGGTTTATTTAGTCCGTACAAACGAATTTAACGAAATTTCAAAATACTCTCTAAAACTGAATATTCTTCAGGCACATTACTATTTCAGCAACAAAATCGGCGATTCGCTCATTATACGTGCCACTTTACTTTCCTATCTTGATTCTTATAATTCTGACTCGAGTACTGATTTTTCTGTGAATATATTCAGGAAGCAGCAGAGCACGCTCAAGCAACCGGTCATGTAAACTTTCAAGAATATAGATGATACACTGTGAAGCAATTACTTGTATGCGCAATCTCAGTTCATTTGAATGTGTATCAATGTTGCCGAAAGCTTTATTGTATACCTTGCACTTTTCCATTTTACTTTCAGTGATTATTATGCATTTAAACTGAATAATCTCCATGCCTTGGAATTGTTGTGGCAAGTTGTGTTGTAACTTATAATAATAGTTCCTTTATTTTTTCTCAATCAATAGATAATCGATCTTTCTTTTCAAGAACTCATTAATTTTTTACTTCAATGGCGCAACTTTTGGGACGTGCGTTTTTGGTGTCAAGGATTTGGAAGAACCTCCATTGGAGGTGCTATAAGGATCTTCCAAGTTCCAACAACCTGAACCTAAACTAGAAGGGGTTCATAAAACAACACATAAAGAGAAATGTATGTAGTGAAGTCATTGTGAATTGAATAAGGGGAAATTACACTTAATCCCCTCATAATATGCTTAAAATTACATACAATGAATGTGGTTGAATGCGGGAAGTTAATGAACTTGAGTTAAGATTGAGTTTTTGAATTAGTGTTATTTAACTATTCTTCAAGGGCTGTGATTGCAAATTTTTCCTTAAATAAATAAATAAGTTTGTGAGGTTATGTAGATTTGTTGTTGTTGATGAGCATGTATACTATGGATGTATGAACAATAATTGACAATGTGTCACCCTTAAATGCAACATGTTTTATAACGATGAAATTTGTTCTTTGATGAAGTTCACAAGTTGAATTTCTTGATTATATGAGATAGTGAAGTGTCTATCAAACTAGATTGAACATCCAACTACCTCCATAATTATAATTCAATTGCTCAATTAATTCAATTAGATAACTATGCATAATGTTCAAAAGTAGAAATAAAACTAGTGTAACATGTTGAATGGATTCAATATGTTCAAACCACAATTGTGCATCAAATAATTGTTATTATTTACTCAAAAACCTCAAAAAAAATATTTGTTATTATTTTTAAAAACAATTCAAAATTGGCCCATGCAGGTCTCGAACCTGCGACCTTCGCGTTATTAGCACGACACTCTAACCAACTGAGCTAATGGGCCAATCATGCTTATAATTTTGTTTCTGACGAAATGTTACCCGCCGAACCGCGCGACTTAGTCTCTTAAATAAATATATATTTAATAATTAAATAATATATTTTAGTAGTTAATTCATTAAATGATTGCTCTCTCACTCATGTATATTTTTTTCTTAGAAGAAAAAGTTTTTTTTTTCTGATAAATAAAATAGAAGAAAGAGTTAAATAGGAAAAATGTTTTTCCTTTTTATAAAATCAAAAGTAGATAGTAATTGACATTCCTATCCTTTAGTTATAAAGTGTTGTGATAAGTTTATGTTGGACATTTTAGTCATTCACTCATGCTTGAAAAGTTGAAACACACGGCGAGATAGAGAGAAACGTCACCGTTTTTAGCAGTCACAAACCAAAGTCCAAGATTGGTTCTTTTTGCCGTGAGAGAACAAAATCCTCATCCTCTTTCTCTCTCTCTCTCTGGTTCATTCCCTCACACACACTCTCACTTGGGTACGTATCTTCTTCTTCTTCTTCTTTCCATTTTCCAATTACACTTTGTTTCTTATCTCCTAATTCAATTTTGCCCCTTTTGTTCAAATTTCTTTCTTTCTTTTTTAATTATCAATTTTTGTATGGACATTGATTCATGTAATTTATTGAAGGGTTCAAGATGAGAATTTCTGGAGCAGGTATGCTATGGGGGAATATTCATTTTTCCTTTTCATGTTTCCACAATTTTATATATTAACAATTCAGTACTATCTTGTAAGCTTGTTCTTAGTTTTTAGTGTATACAAGTGATTCTGTTTCAATTTTCAGTTTATGTTGCAAATTATGCTAACTGTCACCATGATAAAATATCATTTTATGAGGTCCGGTAAGCATAACCGAGTTGGTAGAGACATCACATTTTATATGAGAGGAACCGGGATTTGAACCCCGAACACTCCACTTATTCATCTTAAAAGGGTGAAATTCTAGCTACTAGGCTATCAGACTAAATAAAAAAATCATTTTATCAGTGCAATTTTAATAGTTTAATGGGCATGCACCGACAGTTTAAAGTAATTTTGTCATGTCATACAACTAATTTCAAAATATCTTTTTGATTTGGCGAAATATAAGATATTCATTGGATGTCGCGGGGTTCATCTTGTGTTTTCTCATTTTAATATCCATTTAGCTGGCTTGACGTGAAAATCTATGAAATGAGAAGCTTATAATATGCATATGTTCCCCCAAATGAGTCATAAACTCTAAATAGCTAAACCATATAGTATTATTTTATATTGATTGATAATAAAATATGGTCAATTTTTTGGTTTTTCTGTCTGTCTGATTGTATTCAGTACATGTATAGAAGAAAAGGCATCAACAATATTTTTTATCAAAAACAAGTTGTGGCACCATCATGCTTTGAATTAATGTTAAATGATAATGGTGTATTGGTGTGTGGTTTTGCAACTAGTAGTCAATGTTTAGGAGGGTAAATTTCCAGTATGAGGGTCAGTGGAATGGATATGCATAATGACTGATTTGATTAGAAGTTATTTTTGTACCTAATCAACTAGTTTAGATTTGTTGCTGAGGGTTTTCTTTTTATCTTTCTCGTGAAATTTGAGCTCTCACTTGATATTACATATGATTTGTCGTTCGAGTTAGACTGCATACAAGATCAATCTCTTACACTGTAATAATAGGTTCATATTAAATGTTTATTTTTTAACTGGTTGTTATTTGTTCTAAATTCATCATTCAGTTTTCTTGACAATGCTTTTTGATTGCTTTTATGTTTTTGTACGGTATTTGAAAATGGCTCTTATACTTTTGAAGGGTATTTTGAAAATGATTATAATTTCTAGATAAGGGTTCTCATGTTACTCATACTCGTACTTAGCAGTAGCCAGCTGTGCCTATAACACTACATCCAGCTCCTTGCAAGTGTTCATTTCTTCTTCCTTCTCCATTCCTGCCAAAACAAAGTTTCTACCCTCACTTTCTGGATTTTCTGTCAAGCGTTCTTGCTTGTTTTCACCAACCCGTCCCCATTTTACTGTGACCAAGCCCTCCATGAACCTTTTAAACAAACTTGGATTTGGAAGTGGAAGAGCATCGGAGAGCTTCGATTCAACCATTCCTCAGGGACCAGATGACGATATACCAGCACCTGGCCAGCAGTTTGCTCAGTTTGGGGCTGGCTGCTTTTGGGGTGTTGAATTGGTCTTCCAGAGGGTTCCTGGAGTGAGTAAGACCGAGGTTGGTTACACACAAGGGCTTGTGCACAATCCTGCTTATGAAGACGTGTGTGCAGGGACCACAAACCATTCAGAGGTTGTAAGGGTTCAATATGATCCCAAACAATGTGCCTTTGAAAATCTGCTTGACACGTTCTGGTCTAAACATGATCCTACTACACCAAATCGACAGGTATATTTATATAAAGAGCTGTTAATTTATATTAGAAAAATCTAACATGTTAAGTTGAGTTAGTTTTGTCTGTAAATTTTAAGTTTTTTTTTGTCTCCACAAGTGGCAAATCTAGACTTTGCTGATTTGAATAATAAGTCTAGACTTATGGATTGTCAACGTTAATGATTTTTAATTTATGTTACTTTGTGGATTGCATGATTAATTTGTCTTAGGAAGTATTGGTTGAGGTTCTCTCTGCTGCCACTATCTAATTGATGCATTCATGTTTTTATATCTAGTCATGTCATGCTTTGTAAACTCTAGTTCAATGTGTTCTTTTGGTGATTTTAGGTAGAATCATATTCCCGTGAAAAATTATTGTGTTGCACTGAGTATGTGATGGATCTCTCATAAAGAACAACTCATGATCATATAGTAAAATAGAAAACAATTTTGACATGTCGTAATCTATTTTCCTTACCTAAAATTTTGTCATGTTCCATAGTTTCTTTTCTGTTATATTATGTGCATCCGTTTGTTCTCCCCTTTTCTTATGCATGACTTTGTTTCTGTAATTCTCTCTTTTATTCAATCTATATGCATGCATGAACTTTTGAATATATATAAGATAGTGAGTTGTGAATTGTGACGCTTGAGTGGTAAATGGTGATTCATCTTCCATGAATTGTAAGAGCTTAGTAATAGGGACATCGTCTTCCTATGTGACAGGGGAATGACGTTGGGACACAGTACAGATCTGGAATATACTACTACACCCCTGAACAAGAGAAAGCAGCTAAAGATTCATTGGAACAACAAGAGAAGCTGTTGGGAAGAAAGATTGTTACTGAGATCCTTCCTGCCAAGAAGTTTTACAGAGCTGAGGAGTACCATCAACAGTACCTTGAGAAAGGAGGCCGATTCGGTTTCAAGCAATCTTCTGCTAAGGGATGCAATGACCCAATTCGGTGCTATGGCTAATTGTTAATTAAAAAAAAAGTGAGTTCACCCTCAAGGACCAATATGATAAGTTCTTTAGATGTTGAAAGTTGAGACTTTTATGTGTTGATACATTTATCCACAAAACTTGTGCTTAATTACTGTATGTATTGGAGCTTAAAAATGGGCATAGCCTTGAATTAGAGTTGTATACTGTCCTCTATTATGTATGTATAATTTTGTTGTAAAGTATTGTGTTTGCTACTTACTACAAACCAATAAATAAAAGACAGAATGGCTTTTCAGAAATTAGCAGAAATTGGGACCATTAAAAGGGCTGAACCTTCTCATAGAATCACTCCTTTTGATGGGTTGAATTTCTCAAAAGGGCTGTTATGGGCTTATGTCTATTCTTCATCTACTTTTTTTGTTGGTAACAATATTTTACACTTATTTATTCATTAATCATTTCCTTTAGTAATTAATAGTTGTGATTTTTTTTAGTTTTGTGATATATTGAATTAAATTGTAATCAGGATAACATAATTGAGTTTAAATGGCCTATATATGGAGCAAATAATGCCAACATGTTTTGTTTTACTTCGTAACATTTGATATTACAGTATATGTGTCAAAATTACCTACTGTAATTTCTCTTACTAAATTACTATGGTAAAGTTTAATGTGTATTGAAAAACACAGACATGAAAAGGTTTGGGCATTATTTTATGGGTAAATCAAATCCAGTTATGGAATCACTTTAAAATATGCATATCTATTACAATTACAATGTCCATGTCCATACAATACAAGAAGATGCATTTGGTCTTTCATTATTATAATTGTTTGTAAGGAAATGAACATGGTCAGCAATTCAGCATGGTCTATAAGTCATTTTTTTAATCAAATTATGGACATGAAGTCCCCGCTGCACGTGTGCTCTTTTGTCACCTCCTTCTGTGCATAAAATACACTGATTTTTTTTTTTTTATATAAAGAATGATGTTGCTTAAACATTTTGAATTTGATACCTTATATAGACACCGTATAAAATACTGTATATATTAGTAATTATTTATAATCATTGATATGTCTTCAAAGAGAGAAATTTCATTAAAGTTTTGATTTTATTATTTTTACTCATTTCCATCTAGAATACGAGCTTAGGGCATTGCCATATTAAAGGGTGACTGTCTAGGATTGTTTGGTGTAATACTCTATCCATTTCAAAATAAGTGTCATATTTAAATTATTAGGAGATTGATGTCTTGAGAAATATTATATCCTTCAAAGCAATGCTTAGGTATGACACGACGATACTAAACGGGGAAGCACATGAGGACTAAACTAATCGATCACATCCTAGGTCATCATATGGGATACCATCTTGTGGGTACTGTACATCTTAAAAAAACGACATCGTATCATATAACAATTTTCCCGCGCGTGGAATAGAATCACCGTAGAACATACGTATATCGTATATCGTATAAAGTTACATTCACACAATCACACACACACACCTCGTGTATGGTATCTTATACTTTTTCGTACTACAGTACAGTATATCTCTCTCTGATTTCATCTCTTCGTCGTTTTCTCTCAAAAACATCAACAACAACACTCTCTTTTCTCTACTTTTCCTCGTTTTCTCCATTTCTTCACAAACTCCCTCACACACAGATTCTCTCTCTCTCTCTCTCTCTCTCTCTCTCTCTCTCTCTCTGTTTCGTTTCTTCATTTTTTAATGGCTGAAACTCACCGGAGATGATGAACTCTTCATCAAAATTCCACTACCCACCACTAAGCACCACCATTTCATCAAAAAACCTAATTCCACAACAAGACTCAGATCTTCAACCATTGAAACAATTTCAAAAACGAAAACCTAAAACTCCCAGAACTCGATTGAAGAAATACGGAACCAGCTCCGGTGCTGGTGGTAAACGGAGTAGACCTGAAACTCCTTTATTGAAATGGAAGATCCACGACAACAAAATTGACGATGATGAAGAGGAACATACGTCGTCGCCGGTGAAGGTTAGTCGGAAAACTAGCCGGAATGTTAAGAAGCTGACTGAGGTTGATTTGTCGGCTCGGAGACTTGCTGCTGGTTTGTGGCGGTTGCATCAGCCGGAGATGGTTGTTGTTGATAGTCAGAGGCGGTTTGGGTTTCAGCAGGTAAATTGAAAATAATAAAAAAAATAAAAAAACGTTCTTTTTTTATATATGTTTTTTCATCACTTTCATTTCATTGTTCAAGAACCAAGATCCCTTGTTTCTGATTTGAAAATTTGATTTTTGAAGCTTTGTGCTATGAATTATGAATGTAGTGTAGGACCCATCCATTTGGGATAAAATATTCTAAATGTATTATAGTTTAGCTTATTGTTGAAGCTTAATTAATCTTCTATATGTTGATTTTGTTGTTGCTTAATTTTGAAGTGTGGTTTTTGATTTGAGATTCTATCTTACCCTTGAATTTGATTCCTTTATCATCATTGTACGGAATTCAGTTTGAGTATTGAATATTTGATTTTGTTGGTTTACTTGTTAATGATGATGTCCTCTACTTGATAATTAGAGTATTATTATTCTATGCTATGAAGCTCTGACACTCCTTAGATTAGGCGTGTCCCGGTGTCGGAGGGGAAATTACATTGAATTATACCACTTTTTCAAAAAATTAATGATTTTGTCCGTGTCAGTGTCCGTGCTTCATAAATTCTGTGTAATTATTGGAGATGGGTGGAGAAATTGCTTGTTTGTTATATGAAGCTCTTTACTTGAAGGTCTGAATATTTGATTTTGTCTGTGTAGATAAATGACAATATTTTATATATTTGTTGATTGTCACATATTGGAAAATACTTGGTTCATTTTTTAGGATATTAATTGACGTGTCGTTCTCGACTAGTTGGACAATTACTAATTTGTTTAATTGTAGAAGAAATGCATGAGGTGGTCCTTTCATTTGTTTGATTGCACTAGCTTTTTTTTTCTTTAAGTAGTTTTGTCCCAACTATCTTTCATGTGTGTTAAATGACTTGTCGTTCTCTTCGTTTTCAGATATTGGTAGTTGGTTTGTGTTGTCCAATTTGATAGGTTTATAGTTTAGTCTTTTAGATTATTACTGATGTCACTTGTTTGCAGAATGGAAGTGGTCACGTAAGCCTCCCGTTCCTCGGTCGTCCAAATGGCATGACTCATGATCCTGATATGAAAAATCAATCTCAAAGTCCTCGTTCTGTTTTTGGGACCAAGAGTGGACACAACTGTGAGGTATGTTTCTTCTTGTTACTCAATAAAACTAATAGAAGTGTTACAGGCTTACAACTCCTCGTTATTGAAGATTATTGAGTTTAGGTCTAATACATGTAAATGATCTGAGCTAAAATTATATCCTTTACTGCATGGTGTTCTTGGTGGTTGTTGCCTGCTTACTCATGCAATTATATATTTTAATCATCTTTGTATCAAAGTGTATGGTTTTGTTAAGTGATCTGTAGATAGTGACAAACTATAATCATAGCAATGTGTTGTTGGTGGTTTAGTATTGTGGAATTATCTATTAATATATCAAAGGCCTTCCCGTGCTTACACTACAAATAAACATATGCTACATCGCCCCACCTCCCCAAGGGTGAATTTAACTTTTAAACTAATAAATAACAATGATATAGAAGACTGAAGAACGAAATATTGGATGACATGCCTTGGTATTTGGTAGTTTATGAATTATAATGATTGTTGCATAGACCCATGCTATCATTGCTATGCATGAATTATGTGCAATGACTTGGAGAAAAAACTTCTTATTTTTCATGTAAACGCACTTGTTGAAAATAGCATTTAAAATTTCTAGCTCAGCAAAGGGTTTAAAGTGAAAGAATAAACAATTAAAGTGCTAATTTTTGCGTCCTGTGTTTGTGTTCTTCAGCTCAAACCTTTCCAGCTGCTCAACACTGAAATGGAGGGTGCAACTAAGTGGGATCCTGTATGTCTAAAAACATCAAATGAGGCACAACATATATACGCGAAACTTGTTAACCAAAAGGTAAGTACTGTATCTGCTGTATCTGCTCTTGAAGCGGAACTAGAGCAGGCACGTGCACGTATCCAGGAGCTTGAGGCTGAACATCACTCCTCCAAAAAGAAACTTGATCATTTTTTGAAGAAAGTTGGTGAGGAAAAAGCCCAATGGCGAAGCAGAGAGCATGAGAAAATCCGTCTATACATTGATGACATTAAAACAGAGTTGAATCGAGAAAGGAAAGGTCGCCAGAGGATTGAAGCTATCAATTCAAGGTTGGTAAATGAGTTAGCAGATGTGAAACTATCAGCAAAGCGCTACATGCAGGATTATGACAAGGAGAGGAAGGGAAGAGAGCTGATTGAGGAAGTGTGTGATGAGCTTGCCAAGGAAATTGGAGAAGACAAGGCTGAAGTTGAAGCATTGAAGAGGGAATCAATGAAACTTAGGGAAGAACTGGAAGAGGAGAAAAAGATGTTACAGATGGCTGAAGTATGGCGCGAAGAACGTGTTCAGATGAAGTTAATAGATGCAAAAGTTGCTCTTGAAGAGAAGTATTCACAGATGAATAAACTTGTTGCAGAATTAGAAACTTTTCTCAAGTCAAAAAATGTGAATCTAAACACAAAAGAGATGAAAGAAGCACAGTCACTTCAACAGGCTGCAGCTGCAATGAACATTGAAGACGTTAAGGAATTTTCATATGAACCCCCCAAGTCAGATGACATCTATGCCATTTTTGAAGATTTAAATTTTGGTGAGCACAACGAGAGGGAGATTGAAGCGTGTGTTTCTCACAGTCCTCCTAGTCACGCCTCCAAGATTCACACAGTGAGCCCCGAAGCAAATGTAATGAGCAAGGATGGCATTCCAAGGCGTTCTGATGTATATATGGATGATAATGGTGATATGGATGGTGATGAAAGCGGATGGGAAACTGTGAGCCATGCTGAGGATCAAGGCTCAAGTTATTCTCCTGAGGAAAGTGTCCAATCTTTAAACAAGAACCACCGAGAGAGTAATGTTTCAAGGCGGAGTGTACTTGAATGGGAAGAAAATGCTGGTGAGGAGACGCCAGTAACTGAAATTAATGAAGTGTACTCTATACCAACTAAGCAATCAAAAAAGGCCTCATCCATTACAAGGCTTTGGAGGTCAGGCCCAAACAATGAGGATAATTACAAGATAATCTCTGTGGAGGGAGTGAATGGTAAAATTTCAAATGGAAGGTTATCCAACGGGAGCATCATGTCTCCTGACCGTGGACCAGGTAAAGAGGGATTGAGCCCTCATGACCTTCAATACCAGTTTAGTCCATCTGAGTCCACAAGTCCACATAAACAACGAGGTATGAAAGGATGCATTCCTCGCGGTGCCCAGAAGCATAGCTTGAAAGCCAAACTTTTGGAGGCCAGAATGGAGAGCCAGAAGGTTCAGTTACGCCAAGTTCTTAAACAGAAGTTTTAGATACGAGCAATAGAGGCATTGCATGGATTGTCCTCCTGGAATAACTTAAGGGAAGCAGTTCATTTTAGATTGCGAAGAAGGTACTAAATGTGCTGGTTATGTATAAAAAAACTGCTCAGAATATATGAGAGGCCATGAATAGATTGCACATACCATTTCAAGCAGAAATTTTCCTTCCCTTGTGCTATAATTATATAATAACTCAAACAGTGGAGTATGTTGGGAAAATACTTGCTTTGTAATATGTTGTAATTGGCCTCACTTCATTGCATAGGATGTCTTTAGAAAAAGTATGAGAAGCATGTATCTTATGCTGTATCTATTCTAGTCATAGGACAAATATCAAGGAAAAACAGATCGTCATTGTCGTAATATATAGATGATAGCTTTCTAGATTATGATTTTCTGTCATTGCTGATATATGTTGCTTATTGCTTAGGATTTTGTTGTAGATTGCATTGTAGAAGATTACAAAGGATGATGTGGTCCTGGCATAGAAAAAGATAGATATATTTATACTTGAATGCTGGGACCTTTCTCTCTATGTTCATTATGATAATAACTGGTGTTTTAAATATCTAATGAAATTGTGATTAGCACTTTTTTTTTACTTTGTTTGCTTAATGTAACTGTTGGTTGAAGCTCTTGCAAAAAACACAAGTATAAATATGAATGATATATATAGCGATGATTTTTATATGAATTTGAAGATTATATTTTAGAAAGTTTTAAGAAAAGCATAAATCATGGTTTATAAAACATTTTAAAGTTATACGTTCTTGTTAAAATAGCTTCATATTAATCTGGTTGAAAAAACATAGACACTATCTCAAAAACAGAAAAAACATAGACACTAGTATAATCTACTACTGTACATGTTTCTTTCTTTTCTATCAAAAATATTTGTTTTCAAAAAGTAATAAAATGAATTTATGTGTTTGACCATTGTTGAGGGATACATAAACTGAACAAATGAATTTTTGTTTGTTTGTTTGTATTGCTAAATGTAGGTTAATTTGCAACTTATATATAGTAAAACATGGAGCTACTTTTATTCTTCACTTAATTTTGTTGTAAACTCCTTAGAATTTACAAATTTACAAATTCAGACAAAACGTTAATTTTAATCCAAATGAATAAATCTTAATCCACTTAATTTAAACAAGAAGAAAAATACACCATTTTGATTAATTATGATTTATTAGAATTTAAAATCTCCTACACTATATATGCTGAGAACGGAAACTCAAATTCCAATCATCTCACTTATCCACGATATAGTGAAATTTCCTACATTATCATTTGATGCTCCCTTCCGCCGCATCCTATATCTCTATAAAAAAAACCCGCCAAAAATCACTGAAATTTCGATTCCCACCATTTCTTCCAAAAATTAATTAAATTTAAACAAATCCACACTAAACTATGCTTAACCTCATAACTTAAACAAAATTAAAACCACATTATCATTTCCTTGAATTTCAATTTTCATGGCGGAATTTGAACCTCCCTCATTCTCTTTAGGTCTCGATCTCGATAACACGCCACCACATTCACCACTCATTCACGACGACCCGGTCCCACAAGTTCCCGAATCCGATCCTGAAACCCAACCCGATCCCCCAATCCGTATCCTCAAACGCCTCCGTCGTGGTCCCCCTTCTTCCTCCCTTCAGTCGGAACCATCACCTTCGTACATCAACGACGACGATGATATCGAGGACTTCTCATCGGAAGATGAACCCGTTCAAGGTCATTATTTATTTTCATCTTTTTTTTCTTCCCCAAATTATTATTTTTTTATCTTATTTACAGAATGAAAAAATTGAATTAGTTAGGATTTAATCGAAATAGAATTAGAATCCAATCGTCCAGAAGTCTTAGCTCAACTGGTAGAAAATGCCGAAATTGCTAGGCTGGATGTGTCTATGACCGGGGTTCGATTATTATTGTTAATTTTTTATTTTTATAAATAAAAAAGTTATCTTTTATGCTCAAGAATTATAATTATAAGAAATAGATTGATTTCTGAGTTTGAATTGTATTTATTTTGTGATATTAGTATTTGGGCATTCCTCGGTTCGGAATCGTTCTGTATGTGGCAGTTCAAAAGTCTCATTGAAAAGTGTTGGAGTTTTAGCTCCTCATTCATGTAGCAATTCTAGGGAGAAGAAAAGAAAGCAGGATTCGGATATTTCAGATTCTGTTGGGTTGGAAACGGGGAAGAGTGGGTTCGTGTTTCCTAAGTTAGCGGCTAGTCCTCTTCGCATGTTTAAATTGCTCGATTCTGAAGATGACGATGATGATCTGTTTAGTGAAGATGTTAATTGTGTTAATAAAGTTGGACCTTCCTTGTCAACGGGTGCAACATGTAACCAATGTACGCCTTTGACTTCTTTGGAACAAGATAGAAAGACACAATTTGGTGTGAACCAAAATCAGGACTTATGGAAAGATTTTTCTCCGGTGAAGAATTTTTCCATTCCTACACCTGCCTTCAATGAGGTGTGTGAAGAGTACTTTAATTATGCCAAGAACGCAGAAGTGCCGAGATCAGGGATTGGTATATCTGATAATTACAATGACAAGTGTCGTGGGGTTAATTCTGGATGTCAACAGGATGAACAAATATGGGAAGCGCCAGGTCCTCTTCCACCTGCTCATCGTTATTATTTCCACGAGGATCTGAGAATTCAGCAGTTGGTTCGCAGTCGCCTTTGTAATTTTACTCCATTAGGTGTCAATGGAATGAATCAGCAACAAAATGTCTCGCATATCGATTACATGTAAGATATAACCTAATAGCATACTATTTGTTTAACCAATTTTATCTTTTGATAACAGTTAAGAACTCTAATCAACTTATGTTTCTCTTTGTTTTGATTTCAGAGGACAATTTGACAATGGAGGAGCTTCTAGAACCCCAAGAGTTCAAAATGGGCGTGTTAATGGCTCAACAAGCAGTAGAAGTAATTCAATGAATCTTGAGGAAACCTTTAATGCTTCTGAAGGATGGGTGGATCCCAAAATAATTTCTCCTTTTGGCAGTGGAACATCTAGTAGAAAGAAAGCAACAAGGAGAAACAACACTAAGAGCAGTGTGTCAAAAAGTAAAAATCAACAAAGCAAATTAAACCCTTCAAATGTTTCGGGAACATGGGTAGAACCCAAGAGCAGCACCAGAATGCCGAAAGATGCAGGTAGAAGACGTGTACAAGCAAGTAGTCAATCTGCACAAGCAGGCAATCAATCAGCTGGTCATTGGTATACAGGATCAGATGGAAGAAAGGTATGTGAAAATTTCTGAAGAATGTTTAATGTTATTAGCTAGCTGATAACTAATGTGTTATATTGTTACCAAAAGATAACCAAAACCACTCAGGTAGTATAATTATTTAAGTGTTGTACAGATACAGATGAAATTTAAATTATCACAAATTATGTATTGACACCCCATATGGGTGTATACTCCTTGAGAGAGAAAGAAATATAGAGAGTGATGTGATAGGTTGGTGATGTTATAAGAATATAGAGATAAAATGAAGCGTTAAATTGTGTGTTCAAATATCATTGTTGGAAGAAATATTGTTGTATAATTAAATCCCCGAGTTACTTTCATTCTAATGTGTTGCTTGATACTTGTTTTTTTTATGTCAAAATTAACATCACATGCCATCAAGATGATTAGTTAAGGTACTATATCTGATATCATTCATAATACAAACATGAAACATCTGTCATACTCAAACTATTGTACTATGTCTTTTCCATATTATTCTAGACACTGCAACAACTTTAATGCATAAATTATTGTTGTTTTATATCTCATGGTAGAAATCATGGATTTAAAGCTGTTATTGGTTAGCCTGGACGTGTTCTTGTTTTGTAGTGAACTTTCTCATAGCCAAAATGTGAAGTTATTGGTTTAATTCATCCAGCAAATGTCATTTTGTTCCCCAAATCCTTATCTTGTTGTAGAAATGAACATAAAATACCAATATTGCATATGGCTGCCAGCATTCGGCTACCCTATAGTTATTATTGCAATTCTCCATATGATTGTTTTGAACCTTCTGTTAGTTGGCAAAACACATTTCTGCATATTGCATCAATTGATCAGAACCTGAATCTTTATCTTCACATTGTAGGTTTATGTCAGCAAAAGTGGTAAGGAGTTGACTGGCCGAAATGCTTATAGACATTATCGGAAGGTACATATCTTTGCAAATTATTTTGATATTTTATGGTCTTTCTAAATGGGATATGGCACTGAATTCCTTTGATGCTTGCAGGAGAGTGGAGCAGGATTCAAGAAATCCAAAAAGAAAACAAGTGCAAAGAAGGCAAATGCTAAGAAGAGAAACTAAACATTCGATGCAAAACATTATTCCCTGCCAGGTCAACATTACAGCATCCTGTAAGTTACTTGTTGGTCTTATCATATGGCTAGCATATGTATTACCCGGCAGGTTTAATTGTGTTCAATTTGCCATAAACTTCTGGAGTAGTATTTCTTGACGGGGAAAGAAGCTACCAATCTAGCATGTAGGGTGACATGATTTGGGGCTTTTGTTGCTCAGTGAAGTTTCAAAGCAAAACATTCCACACAAGAGACACTGCCATGAGCTTGTCCATATGGTTCTGTAAAGTGCATCTAGATCCAAGGTCTTGCTACCATGAAACTGTAACTTTGAGATATTTATTTATTCACTTTCTGTTTGCACCCACTAAGATTTTACTCATCACTTGGTTCCCTTAGGCTATCCCAATTTGTAAATGAGAGAGAATGGTACAAATAGAAGGATAAAATTGTTGAAATTAATAAAGGCATTGAGAAGATCCTTCTTTCTATCTCTCATTGAGTGTACAAGGAACTTTAAGTGTTCTAGCTTTATGTATGATTGTTTTTACTTTTAAACTATATGTGCTAGAATATGTATAGTATGATTCAAATGAGTTTTGGTCTACAATTGATGAATGTTCATTGTTCAATATCCGTTAATGTATTATAACATGATTAATGGTGATCAAATTATAATATATAGTGATTAGTAGTTGTTTCAAAGTAGATTTGGACCATGATATACTCTATATTATACTAGTACATGCTAAGTAATAACATTAATTATGACCAATGATAGCAGCTTGAAGTAGAATAAGAACATGACCAATAACATTATTTTTGAACAATAACATTGCTTCTTTATTGAATCACAAAAGGAAAAGATGATTCTATGTAAGAAATATGATGATTTTTCAGAATCAAAAGAAAGAAAAAGAAAATGAAACAAAGAAAAATAAATGAAATTAGGATCGTCTCTTCAATGTGGATGTCATGATTCTTATACCGTGTTGAGAAGTTTGGTAGAGTTAAACACAGAAAATAAACTAAGTTTAGAATTGAATGAATGAAAAAACAAACGTTGATTACCATTGGTGTAGGAATCACTTTATATAGTGATCATAACTAAATTAACAAACCATATTATTATTAGTGTGAAGTATCAACTAATTTGGTTGATGAATAATGATTAATCTCTATCGAAAGATTAACTAATCACTTTAAGAGGAGTCTTTCTTCTCAACTATTTTTATTCTGATCACAGGTCAAACATAATATCTTGAAACTTGATTCAAAACTAAAAAACACAACTATTTTAAGTGAGGTTAAGACGGTGACTTAACTCAAATAAAATTGAAACTAAATTCAAAACACAACCAAAAACCACCATGAACAGGGCCTTATAAATGAAATTTCAATGCCGCGCCGTGTGTATAAGACTTCATTTCATCTCCTAAAATACTAAAAAAAGGTCATTTGAAATTTCAAAACCATGAAGCACACTTGCAGTTATTCACTATATTACTGAGAGATTCATTTGAAATTCACCCTTTTTAAGAACAGAAGTGTAATTTTAAAATTCAAAATGATATTTAAAAAAGTCATTTCTAAATATATAGATTTATCTGTCTCAACTCCCTAAACAAGGTAAAATTGTTAAAACAAAAAAATATACATTTGTCTGAAGTTAAAGCTAATGAAAATTTATATCTTCAGTTCATAGGCATCACATCATCATTGTCTTCATTGATTGATGCTTAGAAGTATTCTGCTTGTCTTAGCCTTTGTCTTCTTCTGGTATTGTAGAACCATTGGATCCCAATATCTTTTGGCATGCTCTAAAACCAATCAAAATAACACATTAATTAATCTTACTTTAGAGATAAAGTCAATAGATATAATTATTAAAGTGTTAATTACAGCTAGTGTTGTCAATCGCATATCGTGGAAAATAGCAGTTTGTTCAAATTATGCTACGCTATGATGCTATAGCGCCGCTAATTGTCAACACTTTGTCTAAATAGTGTATCGTGGAACAATGGCAATTTGTTCAAATTCCGTTATGCTATAGCGCCGTAATAGCCACTATTTGACCACTAATTGCACCATATGAATAATGTGTCACACCAGTAGGTGTATGATTCAGAACCAAGTGAATTATCATCATAACACCTCACAATTATGCACTTATGAAAAGAAAAAACAGAAAAATCATACAAGTTTAATTCATCTGTCCTCCTATTGATGTCACGTGCCCAAAATACCGGATCAGAGCTCTTAGATAAAGCATCTTGTCGTTGCATTTTCTCTCTTAGCCACTTTTCTGCTTTGTTACACTCGTCAATGATCTGAAACACGAAAATTGTTGATTTAAAGCTGACATTAATAGCAACAGCTCGAAATAATATTTATTTCACCTATTTGTTTTTGTACCAGTTCTTTATCTTCCGGTGAAAGAGAATCTGCAGACAGGCGATTCTCAACGATGCAGCCTAGTAAATCTCTTGTAGATTGTGCTCTTTCTTCTTCGTCTTTGCACCGGTTCTCGATTGGATCCACCAGCTATAGAAGGTGGAGAATGTTAACAAAGAAGTATAGAACAAGAAACATGGAGATTAGAGAATAAAATATAACCTGTTTTAGATCTTCCAGTTTATCAAAATAAGCATTTACGTTTTCATCATTGCCTTCATTATAAAGCCATTCCTCGGTCTCTTGCAGGCTCCTGGTTATGTCCTCCTTCTCTTGTTCACTTGCAAATTTATGGTATTCGTTGACGAGCTATTCAGAAATGCGCAAAATATTAAACGCAGTCAGTCAGGAAAGATAGAACATACACACATAAAGTCTTGTATTAAATCAACGGCATAAAACATATACAAAGCTAAATATGAAATGTGTGGCTGCATAAATTATAGTCACGAAAACCATGTCTGCATCTTATTAAGACAATGAATCCTATACCTTATTCCTCGTATCATAGACGTAAGACTCCAAAGAGTTCCTCTTGTCTTTGGTTAACTCCATTGCTATATCCTGTTGGGTTAACCGGCGTTCTTTTTCTTGAGCTTCCACGATTTCAGCTTTGGTCATTCCACCGAAGATGTTCTCACTCACCAGTACATGAACCCTTTTGTTGGCTTTATCTTTACTTGTACCACCAGACTGTAAAAAGGCATGATAGTAACACTTTATTTACTCAAATCACCAACATGAATCATATCTGCAATCAAAACAATCTCAATAAGATAAAAATAAACATATACGATTATCACAGATATTTAAAAACAATTGCGATAGCCTGAAAGACATGTCACAGGATTCAACATTAGAAATGATCAGATAAAGTTTAAATATATGATTTGCTTGAAATCTCTAACAGTTGAGATATTCTGCTAAAGAAAGATGTTCATCAACAAAGTACTTACAGAAATGGGTCCAACATCCATTGCGTCGGAATTTGAATGATTGTCACGCGTTGTAACAGAATCTTCCGTATGACCCTTGATCAACTGAAGACAAATTAAAGGTTCATGTACATAGCTAGATCTCTTACAAAATGGATAATGCAATATTGAGAGATTAAAATTAGTCTTTTTACTTACTGTAGATGATTCAATATTGACAATGCCATGCAGATTTATTTGGATTGTAACTTCAACTTCTGCCTCACTTCCATCCGATTCATGTAAAGGACCGATCTGAAGAGAATTCACAAAAAAACGCATAAGCATATATGACAGTGTCTACGCATGCGGAATATATCACACTTTTCTAATCACTGGCACAAAGAATAGAAGTATCTTACAAACTGCTAATAAAATTGGTTATGAATGGGATTGTTGTCTATATTTGTTTAAACAGCTTGTAGATAACTGACATCTAAGCAACTTACAGCTTAAAAGTGAAAGTTGAATATCAAAATGATTACTATGTAACCATATTTTCTTCTCTGTAGAATAAACATTACTGTATGCGAATCTTTGAGTACCAAAAAGTGAAGTTTAAGACGACAAAAACACTTAGAGGCAACACTGCATGCCTTTCACGAGTTCTAAAGAACACTTACTGTGAAGCAACTGATTTTAGGAGATGTCCCATTTGGTAATTCATGTAGATTAGCATAGAAAGCTCCCAAACGAAGCAAATTACTGCCTTCTAACGCAAGAATCTTCGAACTGGGAATGGGCTGGCCTTTTGGGAAAAATACACCGTTTGATTCTGCACAAATTGGAACTTCATCCAAGGAAAGTCCAATAGAAAACGGAATAGAATCCTGGACCTGAATAAATAAGCGATATTACATCAATTTCATGTAGAACAATATAAGCCAACAAAACATACTACAAAAAAAAGATGTATTTAGTAAGAACTGCATCTCTAGAATCTAAAAACTCAAAAATCTAATATACAATGTATATCGTATGGATTATAGATCGGATAAGATCAGTGCTTTGTTTCAACATTCAAAGTTCAAACCTCATATTCTTTGACACGGGAAACAGGACTGAGCATTGCACATTGAAGAGCACAACCGCGAGCTATACACTCACTTGCATTCAGTGTTCGGCTGAGTTCTTTTTCGAATAGAGAGGTTAATAATCTAGTTATAGCTGGAATTCTTGAACCTGAACCAACTAATTCAACAGAATCAATCTTATCAACACTCAAGCCCGCGTCAGCCAATGCTCTATTGCAAGGAACACAAACTCTCTCCAATAATCCTGAAGCCAGATCCTCGAACTCTTCCCTCTTGATAAATCCACTAACATCTTTTTCATCCATCAAACACTCGATGTTAAGAGGTGCTTCTAAATTTGCACTCAAAACTTTCTTCAACTTCTCACACGCAGTAAGCAGCCTATTACATGCTCTAGCATTAGAATACACATCAATGTTGTATTCTTCTTCAAATTTTGCTGCAAAATGTATAAATAGAACTTCATCAAAGTCTCTACCTCCTAAGCTACTATCAAATGTATGCGAAAGGATCTTCATTTTCCCGGCGTAAAATTCTGCAATAGAGACCTGAGTATCGCAGTGACCAATGTCAATAAAGGCAACATGAATAGGATCTCCATTGTGAAGATCTGTTTTGTAAACCCCATAACCAAGACCAGTTGCAGTGCAATCATGAATCAACCTCAAAGGCTTCAACCCAACAATTGTTGCCGCATCAAGATATGCCCGTCTCTGCAAGTCAGTAAAGTATAACGGAACTCCAATAACACAATCCGAAACACTAGTCCCCAAATCAATTTCAGCTATAGTCTTCAAATGTGCAAAGAGCATCGCTAATATTTGAACCGGCGTAAACTTATGAACCTCCTTCAAATATTCCAAGTGAATCAAAATGCCACCATCCGAACCTTCAGAAGTTTCAACAGTGAGCATTTTTAGGTCATTTTGAACATCAGGGTCATCAAATCTTCTTCCTATTAGTCTCTTGACTTGAGATACTGTCGATTTCGGGTGCATCATAGCAGAAGCAGCACCAGCAGACCCTAAAAATCGTTGCTTCTCTCCGAAGCAAACGATAGCAGGGGTTTCACGGTTCGATTCATTATTCAACAAAACATCAACCCCACCTTGTTTCACTACAGCAATTACACAATTCTCATTTCCAATATCAAACCCTATTACACTCATTTCAACTCACTCTATACCCCTTTACCAATCCAATTTACCCTTTCTTCTTATACTTCATCAACAACCCTAAATTCCAAACCTTTACAAGATTCTACAACAAAACTGGCCCATAATCAAAAACTTCATCCAGAGCTATTAAGAGGAATAAAAAATGGAAACAAACACATTAAAATGAGAACTTGCTATTAATATCACAAGTAAAATTATACATAAATAAATAAACCAATAAATTAAGCTAAACCCATTAATATTTTTTTTTCTTCTCCATTTTGATGAAATGTTAAGACAATATATGAAATAATAACTAGAAAAAGTAGAAAAATAAACTTGTTCTAGAGGCAATAATAAAAAAATGAAAAAAGAAGAGAGAATGAGAAAAATACCTGATATGAATAAGAAGAGAAAAATGGAAGTGAGAGTGGAATGCATGCATGGTTACGTTGTCATGGCAGAGAGACAAAATAGCCACTTCACTCGCTCAACCCATAAACATGTCGTACTATGTAATTAAATAAAGTGTTATTATTGGCCAAATTTTACAATAATCAATTTATGTGGGGGCAATATGCAAAACTAATAATTATTATGTGTTCCAATTATAAAACACATTTTCGGATATAAGTCCTTTGGTAGATTTCTATAGTTATTAATTTTTTTATATATTTTTTGACAGAATATTAATTTTTTTAAAATATATCTTTTATATAAAACTAGTAAAATAATCGTGCGTACGTGAGGTTGACTTGAGGATGATTTACTTTTTTTTGGTAAGGTGAGGATGATTTGCTTCAATTTGAGATTTATTTTTTATATTTAAAAAAATAATAATATCACTTTATATAAATTGTAGAAATATTTGAAAAAAGAATTAAGAACAATGAGATATGCAGATTTAGAAAGAAAAAAAAATTCAAATAAACTATAAATGTCCATTATCATCGATGAAAATGTGTTCTGTCTATGATAGTTATTATGCACTGTAATTTTTATTAGTGACAACTATTTTTTTTTTTGACGAATAGTGACAACTTATTCATGAACGAGAAGTATTTAAAAAATATTATTATTAATTAAGTATTGTTCTTGACAAAACAAAGAATTAGCTCTTTCTTTTTTGTGCAAAAATAAATATAATAAACAAGGAATGTAAGGGTCCGTTTGGATTGATGGTATATAATGGAGCGGAGCGGAATGAAATGAAATGGAACGGAATGGAACGGAACGGAATGAAATACATATTTCATTTCATTGTTTGGATAGTGAACGGAATGGAATGTATTATAAATTTTTTATTACAATTATACCCTTTATAAGAATGAGAAAAATCTTATAAAATATAAAATTGAGGGTAAAATTGTAAAACTATAATTATTGTGTATCATTCCATTCTTATCACCCCATATACCACTCTATTTCATTCCGTTCATATTTAATAAAACCAAACAACGTAATAGAGCTTCATTCCACCTCATTTCATCCCATTCCATCTCATTCCATCAATCTAAACGGACCCTAGAAGACACAAGACTTAAAAAAAATCCACCGCATTTTGAAAATTTGTTCAATTTTATCAAATGTTAGTTGGTTTAGTAGTGATTGACGCTGAAATTGGTAGGAATAATCACAGTTCGATCTCCCGAAAGAGATTGAAACCACTTGATACCATAACTTTTCCTGAATCAAATTAAAGTGGTGGTGAAAACAAACAAAAAAAAGTTCAATTTCAAAAAACAAATTCATGTACCGCGAGTTAGGGTCAAGTCAAATGACAAAAACGGTAAAATTGAATATTTTTGTAAGAGTGAAGGTATAAATGTAGGGGGTGCGAGGTAAATTTTTCATACGTATATTGGGCCTTCATGTCCATATAGCTTTTCGTTTAACCTAATTTAACTCTATTTATATGATCTTCTCTTTCATTATTGAAGCGCCGTTGTAGCCGAAACTGTAAAACTTAAGAGATGGCATGTAACCTAGAACTTTGAGTCCGAAATATGTCGACCTAGCCGAAAAAGCATATCTTTATATATATAGATATAAACTACAAATTTGGTCATTAACATAAATTCTAGCTTTCATCTTCAAAATTCTATATTCCATATTATAAGAATTTGGAGGCTCGAAATTTTTGAGGTCATGTGCAGTGACTCACCTTCCACATCTACAGATCTAGCCCTAGTGATACAAGATGTACTAAACTAATGATTTGCTCAAGATTAAGTTGTGCACTCATACAAGTTTGTGATCAAAGAGATTATTCATTTTAATTACTTTTCATATTTTATATTTTTGTGTTAAATTTTATTTGATTTATGAGGATTTATTTTGTGAATGATAGGTGTTGGAGAAATTTAACACATGATTTCCGGGAGGGTGGCATTGGCAATTTTGTTGGAAACTAGTAATCGAGCACATGAACTCTAGGCAATGGTGACATCTTAAAATTTGAATAATCATAAAGAAATTCATCATTTATTTCATATTTAGGAGGAATTTTATTTTATTTTATTTATGATGATGCTGATGCATGGTTCTTGATTTTACGTGTTTCAGAAAGAATGATTTTGAATTAAACTTTGGTTTTGATTATTTTGAGTATGGTCAACATTAGTGGAACATACCTAAGGAACATTCACGTACTACCCCTTCAATTTGTGCAAATGAATGGGGGGAGAAGTTTATTTTGCCCTGCAAATCTTGATCATTTCCTTATACTCCATCAATTATTACACCAAGTGAATTTCATTTCCGAATACAATGCATTCTTTAGAGTCTTTCATTTTCAATAAACTCTTCCTTCCTTTTAGGTTCTGTCTCAACATCTAGGTGATTTTTATAAACTTTCTTTATTTTTAAAATTGTTAATTCATATGCAACACATTTTTCAGCCGGTCTCAGATATTTCCTTCAAAGATAAGTCTTTCACCTTTGTTGGGGATTCATAAATACTCATCTTCAAAGTCTAGTAAGACCAATCAAGGTGGTCATTGAAGAAAATAACTAAGATCAGTCGAAAAAGGTGATTAAATACATATGACTTAACAATCTTAAAAGAAGGAAAATTTATCAAAATCAACTAGATGTTGAGTCTGAATCTAAGGGAAAGAAAGAGTTTGTTGAAAATGAAAGACTTGGAAGGGATCTAAAGGATGCATGCAGTCTAAAATAAATGATAAATTTCTTATTGATTGATTATTCAGATTTTAAAATGCTCCTTGACTCAAAATTCATGTGCTCAAACCCTAATCCATCAACTTAGGCACCGCTTGTTTAAATAAAATCTCTTGATGAAGGAAAATGTATTGTTAAAAATTATAATACACCAACTCAAAAATACTATGAAACACATCCTTTCTATCTTTGTAATTTCCATCTCCATCGTTTACTATAATCTCCACCTTATGATCCAGTCCAGTGGTGCATATGGTTTTACACTATACTATTATTTTGCTTAAAAAAAGTCGGCCACAAGGTTCACATCAAAGTTATTTTGAATTGTATTAATATATAATTTGGAGGCTAAAATTGCACAATTATAAAATTTGGAGGCTAAAAATGTAATTAAGTCATATAATATTTTAAATTATAATTTGGACCGACCAAAAACCAATCCAAAACTAATCCACACTTAATCAGATAAAAATAAAATCAATTTTTTTTAAAGGTTTCATCCAAACGGGACCGATGAACATGCAATTTTAATTTTGAATTAGATAATTTTTTTTGATAAATAAACAAAATGACAATAACTATTACTTCCTCTGTCCCATTTTAAGTGTTATAATTAACCAAATCACATACTTTAAAAAAAGTGTGTAAAAAAAAGATAGAGAATATGACTTTTACTAAGATACCCTCTATTTTTATTGGTAGTAGACATTGAAATACTAAAAAGTAAATTTTTTCTCTTACCTAATGATTGCTTTAAGAGATAAAATAGTAAAAACTAATATTATAAATACTATATAACACTTATATTGAGACAAACAATTTTGGCAAGTAGGACACTTATTTTGGGATGGAGGGAGTACAAAACTTATACACATAAGTGAAAGAATCGGGATTCGAATGTCAATCACGACGATATTTGACTTAACATTTTTTTTTACTCTCTGGATAAATGTGGACCCTAGTAGTTCAAAGTTCAAATGACATCTGACATCAAGTGGTTCTAGTTCTCTTTCAAACACAATTGTAAAAGATATAACCATGATCATCCCTACTAATTTCAGCGTCAATCACCACTGAACCAACTTAACGTTTTTTTTTTTTGGTCAGGTAGCCTAGCGGCTAGAAATTCACCATTTTAAAGGTGAATAAGTGGGCATACCGGGTTCGAACCGCGGTCCCTGCACTAATGTGCAATGTCCTTTACCAATTGAGCAAGCTCATGAGGACGAACCAACTTAACGTTTAACGTTGGGTAACAATAAATGGATTTCTTATTAGGGTGTGCATATAGGATTTCAAAGAGAAAAGTTAATGGGCCAAGACTTGGCCCAATATAACAAACCACTTTCGTTCTCATTTTATGAAGCTACTTCAAATTCTGCCGCAAAACCAAACCTAAACGACGCCGTTCTCTTCATCTTCAACCTTCAACCTTCAGCTTCATCTTCACTACTCTCTCTCTCTCTCTCTCTCTCTCTCTCTCAGAGCAATGAGAAAACCTAAATCAAAGGAATTTAGGAAGCAACAACAACTCTATGAAGAAGATGAAATCAACCTCTTGAATTCATGGATTGAAGCTCAAAAACCAGACTCCGGTTCAAACCCAATGTCTCTATCTCCTCTCCCTAAAAACTCCCCCGTCGGTCGTCTCGACGATAACACATTCTCTCGCTACGCCGGTGTGGTGCGGTTTGAGCAGTTGCCACTGTCAAAGAAAACCAAAGACGGATTGCGAGGTAAAAAGTTCGTTTCCATGACTGATATTCAAAGAGCTTCTCTTCCTCATGCATTATGTGGCCGTGATATTCTCGGTGCCGCCAAAACTGGCTCCGGAAAAACACTTGCTTTCATTATTCCGGTGAGTGTTTTGCTAAGTATATTATGGTTAGGGTTATGTTTCGAATGATTATGGTGAAATTTTGCTATTGTTTGCTTGATTTTTTTTATTTTTTTTAGTTAATCATTATTTTAGTATTTTGCTACTTGAAATTGGATGGGTTGATTAGTTTAGTCAATGAATTGATTTAAAGTGTTCAATTTAGGGATTTAGTTGGCACTTGGGAAGTTAGAAAGTTCAATGTATCACTCTAAACTGTTTTATGAAATATAGTTAAATTAGTCTATGTTGTTGTATATTGACAATAGATACTAGGGATTAGAGAGACTGTTTTATTTATATAGTTTAAGAACTTACTTGACGGATTTCATATAGTTTAAGTACTATTTATTACGACTATTTAGGTTTTGCTAAAAAAGGCACTTGTTAAGGAACTAAAATGAGAAATAAACAAACTTAGTTGGATCACCATTTGATGCTAGAACTCGCCTCGAATCAGATTATGCTGGTGGTGAAAACCAAATATAAAATGAAATGGGAAATAAAAGAAGAGTTTTTTTGTGTTGAAAAAACCTATATTTAAACTTTTAAGGTATTGAGTACACAATTTTTAAGATAATATTTCTGTATTTGGTTTCTTAACAAACATTTGTTAGCATTTGTCTTAATATTTTCATATAGTTTAGGGACTTAATTAAAGAGAGAGGGAGTGATACATGGTGCACTAAATTAATGTTTTCCTCAAGTTTAAATTGTTAACTTCTTCCATTTGAGACCAAAGTGATGATTCTTATTTTTATCTTTTTTATTCTTAAATGTTAAATTTTATTTGTTTTTTGTGGATTTATTCTTTGAATGATAGGTGTTGGAGAAATTGTATAGAGAGAGATGGGGACCTGAGGATGGGGTTGGGAGCATCATCATATCACCTACAAGAGAACTAGCTCAGCAGTTATTTGATGTGTTGAATGATATTGGGATACATCACGGTTTTAGTGCTGGCCTCCTCATTGGTGGTCGTGGGGATGTTGTCAAGGAGAAAGAATGTGTCAATGAGCTCAACATATTGATCTGCACACCTGGTCGCCTTCTACAACACATGGATGAAACTCCCAACTTTGATTGTTCACAGATGAAGGTCCATATAAACATAATCTTTGTTTACTTTTTGTCTTAGATGAAATGAGAATAACAATAATTTCATTTTCTCAAACTTGGGGTCCAAATTCCTCAATTTCTTTTAACACACGTGTGCCAAGTTGCCTGCCTTAATAACAGTGAAATTTTGTTTTTGCTTTTATTCTAGCAGCTTACTAGGTGATTTAGTAACTGTGGTTGAAGTATAGTATATATGTGACTAGATTTTAAAGAATAACATGCGAAAGGTCAACAGGGTTAGCTTTGAACTTATATAGAGTTATACAAGATTTTCAAATTAAACAAGCTTGCGGTTTTTACTTTAAAAGGAAAGTCCTTATAAACTTATGGGAGTTTATGAAGAAGTTAAAGGAGAGAGTTTCAAGTTAATTTAAGCTCATACAAGAAACTATTAGTTTAAAAAACTCTAGATATGCCTTACTTTCATAAAAAAGACTCGTAGATAATCTTTTCAGTATTTTTTTTTAAAATTAACGTTTGATAATAAGTTTATCGGAAATGACTCTAATTTTATCTTCCAAAGTTAGTGTTTTGTTGTTTTTGTTAGATGAACTTGCTCACATATATTTATCTTATGCAAAAACAGCTGATGGCTTATTTGATTTCTTGTATACAGGTTTTGGTACTAGATGAGGCTGATCGTATTCTTGATAGTGGATTCAAGAAGGCACTAAATGCAATCATCTCACAATTACCAAAGCGTAGACAAACCATGCTTTTCTCGGCCACTCAAACAAAGTCGGTTCAAGATCTTGCAAGACTAAGTTTGAAGGACCCAGAGTATCTAAGTGTGCATGAAGAGTCCGTGACAGCCACTCCTACTCTCTTGAAACAAATTGTGATGACCGTACCCCTGGATCAAAAGTTAGATATGCTATGGAGTTTCATAAAGACACACCTACAGTCAAAAACACTTGTCTTTCTATCAAGCTGTAAACAGGTAACTCCATGTCTCTGTCCTTTATCATGGAGATTTTATTACTTGATTGGAATCACATGCTCATGAAAATAGGTCATTATTTTAAAAACAGATTGCAAAACGATAAATTAGGAACACTATCTAACAGTCCCTTAGTCTGCATTTGCGGAACTTCTGTTCTGGTTTTTCAGCTATGTTGATTGTGATTATTGTAATTGGAAGGCTTATTAAAGAACTGTTGATTATTCTTGCATGCAAACAGGGGGAAATTATTTTCAATTGAAATGATTTTGTGTTCATGTCTGTTTTTGGGGCTAATTCTCACTTTTGAGCTCAAATATCGTCCATAATATGAATCCTTCACATCTTTGCTTAATAGGTAAAATTTGTGTTTGAAGCATTTAAGAAACTTCACCCTGGTATACCCTTGAAGTGCCTTCATGGGAGGATGAAACAGGAAAAAAGAATGGCAATATATTCCGAGTTCTGTGAGAAGCGTTCAGTTCTCTTCGCAACTGACGTAGCTGCAAGAGGTCTTGATTTTAATAAGGCAGTCGACTGGGTTGTCCAGGTGAGAGTCTCTTGCTTCTTGTTTCTTGTTTAGTGCAACTCTTAAGGCTTTGCGTTAGGGGTATTGGAAGGCGAAAGTTTGTTATTGTGATTATAATCTACCTTTTCTCTTACATATATTTAGGTAGATTGTCCTGAGAATGTAGCATCTTACATACATCGAGTTGGCCGTACTGCTCGTTATAAATCTGATGGAAAGTCAGTTTTATTTCTATTGCCTTCAGAAAAAATGATGCTCGAAAAGTTGGAAGCAGCAAAGGTTCCAGTGCATTTGACCAAGGTATGTTTGCTGTGCCAATTTATTTGAACATCAAGGTGTCATTTTCTTATATGGCTTGGTGTCTGTCTGTCCGTCTTATATTTTATCTGACATATTTATTGACAATTCTTTATTTGCCGGTTATTCAGCCAAAGAAAGAACGTCTGCAACCAGTGTCCAGTTTGTTGGCATCTTTACTGGTCAAGTACCCAGAACTTCAGCAGCGAGCCCAAAGGGCATTCGTCACATACATAAGGTCCATCCATCTCCAAAAGGATAAAGAAATCTTTGATGTTTTGCAACTTCCTATTGATGAGTATTCGGCATCATTAGGTCTGCCAATGACCCCCAAAATCCGTTTTCTAAACCGTAATATTAAATCTAAAGCCGTGTCAACAAAATCAATTTTAGTTGAACCTGAGTATCCAAACAAGGAAAATGTCTTAGAAGGTTCAAAAGAAAAGCTAGACACAGTTGTTTTCAATGATGAGGAAACTGAAAATGATCTTCTTCGTGCGGCTGATACCTCAAATGTAGGCGACGTGAAGTCAGCTGAAATTGGAGATTTAGTGTAAGTGCCTATTTATACATATGTTCAGTAGTGTAGTAAAAGAAGTTTAGAGAATTTTTCTGACAGTGTTGCTTTGGTATTTTATAATTTCGTAATGTCGTAGACAAGTCTTCTGGTTTCACATTGCTGAGACTAGTAGACCTGCTATATAAAATCTTATGATGGCTTGTGAAAATTTCTAAACCAGATTTTGTTTTATGTAGTAGGATTTATGATATTTCTTGTTGGGTCATTTGGTGTAGAGCCCGAGTTTCTTTTCTTTTTTTCTTTCTACTGATTTAGATCTTTCATATGCAGACCAGCAACTCGTATATTAAAGAAAAAAAAACTCAAGATTAACTTACATAGACCACTGGGGAATCGTGTTGTATTCGATGATGAAGGCAACACACTTCCTCCACTAGCTACGATTGCTGACCCACAAAGTGGCAACGGAACAACACTAATTGATCCAGGTATGTGCGAAATTGAAGCTAGATCTTGAACTGTGGTTATAATTTTATAATAGCACTGTTAGACAACCATTGGTTCGTGATAGAGTCTGAGACATAAACAGGGCCTTTTGTATGGTTGTATGATATCCCTGATCCTTTTTCGTATTTGTTGTTACATTGTATGTGATCATTGCTGAGTTCGAGTCTTAAATAACCTATTTATGGTTAGATCTCCCATCTATTCAACAATGTGTGACTCAGTTATAGTTTACATGTGACCATTTCTTAAACATTCAATATATTGTTGAGTTTGGCATCTCAGTATCTCTCATACTTATGCAGAACAAAAGGCTGAATTCTATAAAAAGATGCGAGAGGATTTGAAGAAGGCAGACAAGGAAGACAAACTTGTTGAGCATCAACGACTTAAAGAAAAAAGAATTAAGCAGAAAAGGAAATGGAAGGGTGGTAATGAGGAAGAAGAGGAGAATCAAGATGATAACTCTGGGTCAGAAGGAGATGAAATGGTAGATAGACGGCATAAAAAGAGTAAAATATACTTTGATAGTGACAGTGATGAGGGTGAAAGAAAAGAAGTCACAGGGAATCAAGATATTTTGAGGCAGCAAGAAGAGTTGGCTTTGAAGTTGTTACAATCCATGCATGCATAGGATTCACATATACGGCATTCAATCACAGCAAAAACGTGAGAAATGAAGGAAAGTTTGAACTTATTACAGGAATTTAGTGAACATTGAATTTTGATACTATTCAATGATAAGCTAAGTATAGCATGGCCAACAAGTTTTTAGATGCTACTTTTGGCTGATCGCATTTTTGTTTTGATATAGTTATGATTTTTTTTACAGTTTTGAGTTTTGGTTGAGACCCTCTTGAATAATGTAACTTGTATTTGTGTCTAGTTAAAAAGTACTTACTATTTATTGCTGCAAATTGGTCCTTAATGTCGAAAGCACTTCTATTTGGTGTGAATGAAGCACATGGACACCATTTTGAACAATATTAATTATTCATTTCCTTATTCGACATCTTTGATCCATTCAGTATTGCCTTGATTTGGTACAGCAACAAATTGTCCATGAATTAGTCAATCTTATGTTATTTTTTCTTAAGACTTTAGATAATGTAGATAATAATGTTTTTTTTATGATGTAGATAATAATGTTTAGTAGATGATTAATGAGTAAAACATGTTGCAATTCATGAACTATTGAATACTACTACTAACTACATATTTTATAGAAATGAAAATGTTCTTTCAGTTTTCAGATCATTAATAGAAATTTAACATTTTTATTTAGAGCTGGTAGCCAGTTGGCTTCCGCAGTTTGCACCGTCAAACATCTCATTTGTAATTATAACCATAATGGATTATAGTACTTCTTTTAACATGATTTTTTTATACAAAAATATAAAACATGATTTTCTTAACAATAAGTCAAAATAGATAGATACATTCAAGAGAATACATATGAAATTATATCCCAACCAAATTCATATGGAGAATCAAATTATATATAAACCAGTAATGACAGTCAAAATATAAGGGACACCGGTCATCAGAGCCGATCCAAGAAGTTGCTAACAAAGCAAACATCTTAGGTCTCAAACTCTTAAAATTAAACTATATTATTAATTTTATTAGTATCTTTTAGGTCTCCACCAATTTTGGATCTTAACTTCCGAATTTAATCAATTTCGGAAGGTGGGTTCCATCTACGTACCTCATGCACGCACCTGTTGCACTTAGCTTTGAGAAACAAAGTGAGAGGTTACTCACAAAATTGTTAACAATGCATGCACAAATCCTCAACAAAAAAACTATAGGACTATCAAATTTATCACCACAACCAAACAAAATATTTAAATTCAAAGATAATTATTATAGCTTAATATATAAAGCTTTTATTGACTTGTCTCAACTTTTCAAGTAGAAAGATAATTGGGCCATAATTTATTGTTGTAGCAAGCCCAATTAATAAAACACAACATATTATTATCCTAATGATGTGGACCCCCCGATATCATTGATTCCTGGTACACGAACTGGATTGTTTGCAACATTGTCGTACAACTGCTGTGCCCAATTCCATGTTGTTGGATCTTCCTGAATGCATCATACAATACAATATCAAATCAAATATTTTATACCAGTTACAAATGTTAATGTTATAAGATAAGATAAGATGCATTATAATCTTAGTAGTTGTTATTTTTTTGGTACATTTGTCAACATTAATTTAGTATGAAACTTGTCAAGTTACTTACTCTAATATGTCTAAATAATACATAACTGTAGTTAATCGAAACAATGGGAATATAGTATAAGATTATGTGAAACAATTTTGATGTATAAACTTGTAACATTTTGATATTATAGGAGTTACTTACACGAAGGGCATTAATGAAAGTGGGATTTCGAAACACATCTTGAAGAGAGGTTCTTATTGCAACGCCAGCCCTGCTTTAATGTGAAACAAGTCTTATCAGAAATTTTGAAAGAGAAAAGTAATATGATATTGAAAAGCACTTAAGATGATGAAATTGATCAACAAACCCGGGATTTTGGGACAAACGAGCGTAGCATGGAATTATAATCTTTAAAAGACGCGGTGAAGGTTGTCTCACATAACTTTCCATAACCATGTCTAAAACTCGATGTAGGGAAGAAAAGCGCTCAGCCGTAGCACAAACATAAGCCAAACCATCATCATCCAGCATAATTTTTTGGAGTATAAATGTTGCAAGCTGCATATAGAAGTAAATGATGTCGACAACATTAATTAACAAGTAACTATTTTTTTTGTCAAGTAGTCTATAGTGACGAGAAATTTACTCCTAAAAACTATTTATATTTCCTACCCCTAGATGTAAATTGTAAATTCATGTCGAAGATTTAACTTAAAGCATCAAATTAACATACACAGTACAATTTTTGGTTTGAAACATTCATTTTAATCCAACTAAACATGTCAAGAAGAGTTCAACAATGTTGTGACTACAGCTAAAAGCTTATTATAAGCCTAACAATATTTTTTGGTACATTTTTTATTTTTCTTTGAGTACATTAATAAAACTAACAAAGGAACTCACAGATTTTGATAATTCTTTGCCGATTTCCATATTTTGTAGACACAAAGGAACTATTTCAGTCGACAGAAGAAAAGTTATAACTTCTTTAGTGCGAGCCTGTGAATATATATCAAGTATCAAAAAAATAAAATTATTACAATGAAAAAAATAAAAATACTAAACTTGTGACAAAAAAATTAATAAATTAAATTATTCTCTTTTCATCACTAATGTCACTATAAAAGTTGTTAAACTTGTAGTGAAGTGTATCAAACAATAGAATCAACAAAGATGTAATACCTTCACTAATCCACCAATAACCCCAAGACTAGCAATCCTCAGGTGTTCAAATTGTTGTAATGTACTTGTTGTTTTAAGGAAAGGATACAAATACTGAGGTATGTTAGCTGCAAATAAGAAAATGTAAGTGTAAATAATTGAAAAAACTAATATATTTTATATATATATATATATATATATATATATATATATATCAAATGAATATAAATTAGTGACTTTAAAGTTCAAGAGTACAACTCCGTCCCAAAATATAAGAGAAAGTTGATCGAATAAAGTTAATACATCAACTTTTATCGACCATTTTTCTCTTATATTTTGGAACTGAGGGAGTACATCAAAATTTAGAGTAATTAAGATGTATAAGAAACAAGATATTACCGTTGAGGAATGGTATCTTCAGATCAGGGTGAGATGCCACACACTAGTAAAATTACATGAGATAAAAGTGTTAGATCAGAGAAATTAATTTCATATTTTTCTTATATGAAGAAAAAGAAAAAGTATAACATTTGTAGATGTTCATATCATATGCTAAACACAAATATCAAAATTTGTTTGGGTAAACTCAATTCACCTGAAATAGTGCAAGAACATTGCACACTCGAGTTGATTGTGCTGAGGTAAGAGACTCTGGTGAAAGATTAGGATATATTGAAATTATTTCCTGAAAAGAAAATGTAGTGCAAAAACATCATAAGAAACAAATAATATATAGATGAGACTTAAGTTAAGTTTGACAAAAAATAGTGAATATGATAAGTTAGTTTATATTGGATCAACTTATAGTTTATAGATCAAGGATAAGTATGTTGATTGAATTTGTATTGTTTAATAAAATTATTTTTCATAATAAGTTTGTACTGGTAACTTATAAGTCATGAGTTCAAAATTTGATATTACCAAACACAATTTAGCTCAAAATTCGGCATTGTCAAACAGAATTTTTTATCTTTTTCATAATGAACTTATCAAATATTTAACAAAAATTAGTCACATAAGTAAATTTATAAGTGGTTGTATCCACAAACTAATTTTTACTCTATTTATAATCTTTCTCATGTGACTAATTTTGATATTATATGTTGGATAAATTATCCACATTTTTTCAAAAGAAACCTAAAAAACTCTATATATTATGTAAAAGCTAACATATATGGTGTACCTGAAGAAGTATTGCAATAATACCAAAAGATTTCCACAATAAAAGTGCAAGCTGTGGAAATAACTCGTTCCTCTGAAACATATAAAATTGAAAAATCGAAAATCAAGTCTTAGCTGTATGAGTTCGAGCAACATCACCAAATACTAACAAAATTGTAATATAAAAATACAAAAATAAAATCAAACTAAACCAAAGCAAAAATTATATATAAAGACGTTAATTTATCAAAACTAGTATTTTGTAAAAGGAGTTGAAGTTAAAGGATAAAAATGTTATTTTAAAAATTATGAGGCTAAAATCACAAATTTGTAAAAATTAGATGGCTTAAAATACAATTTAGTCAAACTTTTAAAAAAATACGACAAGAGTTATTTTGAAGATTGTTATTTTAGCAAATAAAATATTGTGATATACGTGTCATATAGTAATTCAAAAAAATTAAAATATTTGATATCTTTTTTATTTTGACAAAATATATTTGATGTCCTTGTCTTTAACAATATTGTAGTTAATGAAGAAAATCACAAATTTTCTCTCTTCTGTCATCATTCTTCCTGTTCTCAAAAAAAAAAATCATGACTCTTCCTCACACATTTTTCTGCCTGATGAAGTCATAGAGTTGTGTGACATAAACATTGCTCACGAAATAGAGAACAATACAATAGCTATAAAACTTTATAAAATTCATTACACGTAACAACATATCATTCCATCTAATAAATAGTGATCAACAATCAACATACATTAAAACTAGAATAGCATCAAATTTTATAGAAAAATATTGTTTATTTAAAAACAAAATCTAACGAAAATATTCACTTATGATATAAACTTCAAAAAAAAAAAAAATTCACTCATGGTATACTAAAAAAAAAATGAAACTTTTAATTTTGACTCAACTATGACTAGAATCTCATCTTAATTTTCAAAAATACCCCGAGACAAAGTTAAAATTATAAAAATCTAGCAACAAGTATATATGACTATGCAAATTAGTCCAAAAAAAAATGACTATTCATTGTATCATTGTTCAAATCTATGTTTGACAAATTTTCCGATGTATTGCGCCAAAAAAAAAACTTTTCCGATGTATAAAACAAATCTATATCTGATAGAGATTTTGATTACTTGTGAGTTCAATAAAAGACATTAAAAATAGACAAAAAAATAAAAGATAGTCAAGTAAGAACCTTCGAGAGCACACGAATAGCATTTTCTCGGAGATCGGGATTGTAAACTTCAGTGACAAGGCGTTCCATGTACGCCATTGTATCAGGTTGGGTAGAAACACCGAGAGGATCTACAGACGATGCATTATTTGCCATTGAGAGTGACGGAGAGGAAAAATTTGTCGTTGATCGGGTGGGAGTGATATGATTCAATAATATTTGGTTTTATAACTTCAATTTTGATTTTATTTATCTATGCAAAGATATATAATTATTTCGGTAAACGATGATTTAATTCTTACCAAAAATAACTTAATTATATATTTTTTAATTATTTTCTTAAATGACTATTTATAAATTATATTTTATATTTTTAACGGAACAATTGTTAAAGATATATCAAGTGTGAGTTAAAATCATATATTGGATAGAAGAATTAAAGTTAAAAAACATATAGAATACCCATAAATTCAATGTCTAAAGATTTTAATTTTAGGTGAAGACATTGTGTCAAAAGTTATATCAGTCATTGGTGGTTACTCTTAACACATTGTGTTAATCCAACCCTATGAAGCTCCCATCACGGACCAATGTCTTAAGGTTTTAGTTTTTTTCTTCTCATTTTTATCTTATTTGTTAAATATTACTATTTAGTAAAAAAAAGTCATTGATATTTTATTATTAAATAAACAAATTATAAAGTATATTAATGTAAAAATCCAGTTACAAATGTAAACCAAGTGATTGAACTCAAATACTTCCTTCGTTCATTTTTAATTGTCACAATTGATAACTGCGCAATTTGACGACTAATATATTTAATTATTGATTGTAAAAAATTATAAAAAAGTTATATTTGAAAAATATTTATCGAGATAAATTGAACAACATCTTATATGCTAATATTTGATATTATATATTAACAGAAATATATGGTCAAAGTAACGAAGGGAGTAATTAATTAATTTTACCAAAGAATAAATCATTCTAAAGAATTCGTGTTTTAATTCTTTAGTTGAACAATTTTTTTATCAGACTTTACTTATAATTTGGTTCAACAAAAAAGGAGTTTGTTGTCTTTATAGTTTGAGACGGAGGGAGTATTTGTTTTGATAAATAAATTTAATTTCAAAATTAAAATTTTTAATGAGGTCTTTGTATTAAACTACTAAAAAATATGTAGTCAAAATAAATTTAGTCTATTGTCAAAAGTAATAATAAATTCAGTCAACAAAAGAATTAGTCAACAAAATCATAAAAATTAGTCAAAAAACTAATTTTATTATTGTTATTTGTTTTTGACTAAATTATTGTTTTTTATTAAAGAAGCTAATGAAAATAAATTTTAAACTAGTTATGCTTAGCAAGGAAAGTTTACAAAAAGAGTTTTTTTTTCTTTCTATCATGTGCAACTTGTTAAAAATTTTAAAATATTAATTTTTTATTAAAACTTGTGTATATTAATTAAATATATTATTTTTACTTGTTTTAACATGTTTAATGTTACACATGTTAAAATACAATAAAAAAAGTCTACATAAAATAGCTCAAGTAGTAAGAGTTAAGGGATATATAAGTTGAATAAAAGAAGGTCCATGATTCGATTCATGGCAGGAACAATTTATATTTCCGATGTATAAAAAAAAAATACAATAAAAAAACAATCTCCATCACCAATCAAAAGACAATCTATCTTTTAATTATCACAGTAGATGACAACTTGAAGGAAGATTTAAGTTCCTCTTGCATTTAACACACAAATATTGAGCACAAGATCTTTGAGACCGGTTGCCATGCTTCTGAGTCGGGTCTGAGTCGGGTCTGTGTTAGACAAATTCTTACTAGAATATAATAAAATAAAGAGTTAAATATATTTTTATTTTTTTTGACAAAGAGTTAAATATATTATTAGTCTCTACAAAATAGTAACTTTTAAATTTAATTCTTACTTAATTTTAATAATATTTTAGTTCCTACAAATTTTTCTAAATGTCGTGTTTAGTCTCTATTTAATTAAATCTGTTTAATGAAACTCGAACTCTTAAATTTTTGAATGATTTTTTTGCAAACATGCTTATCACAATATAAAGTATTTATTTACAAAAAATTATAATTTTTTTTTATGTGAGATGAATTAAATATGATTCTTTTAGTATATGAACATTTTAGTTTTTAAAAATTCATATTTAATTCATCTTACATTAAAAAATTATAATTTTTTGTAAATAAATACTTAATAAACTGATAATCATGCTTGCAAAAATTCAATAATTTAAGACTAATTAAATAAATTTGATTTAAGCAGGGATTAAACTCGACATTCAATTTTATTTTGCAGGAACTAAAAATACTATTAAAATTAAATAAGGATTAAACATCCTTATTTTAAATGGATAAAAAACTTATTTAACCTTAATATAAACAATCTCTAACACCAATCAAAAGGCAATTGATCTATATCATGAACAAGTTAAGGGATTAGACCATCACATATCCAAACCAAAATTAAATCCTTATTTTTGAGTTTTGAACCATCACCAAACTAAAATTTTCACTTCATTTTATTCTATATGAGTGAACACTCTATTATAATTCTCTCTCATTTCAACTAATCCAACAACAATTCTGCCACATCACATTCAAACAAAGTCTCTCATTCTTCTAAAACAAATAGAAATTAGTACAAAATTGAATAGCATGCTCATTCATAAAGAAAAGAATTAGAAAAATCGCAGTAAATTACAACTTAAAGGAAGATTTAAGTTCTTCTTGCATTTGACACACAAAGAAGGAGCACAAGATACATTAAGTCACTAGATAATCACTTACACATCACATACCAAACCAAAGAAGATAAATTACAAGAACTCATTTCTTCTTTCAAATAGTTGATACTTGACACTCAAGCAATGATTTGGAATCACAGCTGATTTTGAGCTTCAATGGCCTTTTCCACTATCTTTTTTATCGCTTCACTTTCGTACTCATTTTTTTCTATTCGATTGCCTCCTTCTAATGTGGCAACTTTTGACAAAGCTGATCTCCATTTTTCGACCTTCTCAGAGTCCTTTCCATATTTAACTTCATGTCCTTTCATGGCCTCACCATAACTTTTTGTTTGATTGCTTACATCTAGTTGTTCTGTTTTGTAAAATATTGGCCAAACCAATTGATTATTCGCCTCTTTGCATTCGATAATCTTAACAAATTCATCAAGACACCACGACGAATATCCATAGTTTTTAGAGAAAACAACAATCGAAAGCCTTGATTTTTCAATTGCTTCGAGAAGAGTCTTTGAAATTTCGTTTCCACCCTCCAAACCCTCTTCATCCATGAAGGTTTTGAATCCTTCTCGACACAAAGCACGATAGAGAAATCCTGTAAAAGAGTGGCGAGTATCTTCCCCGCAAAAACTAAGAAAAATATCATACCGTGGTAACGATTGAACAACTTCTTTCACAATCTCTTGGATCAATTCATACTCATACCTATGAAAACACAAAATTATAAATCCCCAAGTGATCATAGAGAACTTATAGGTTACCCATTCCATGAATTTTTTATTTATTAAAGTCTAATATTGTAAGGATTTTCTCAAGAGCCTTGAAATTATACAATACAAGGATGGTAAGATCATCTTGGTTCTCCTTCTTAATCTTAATTAGAATTGGCCTGAATTCTAGCTAACTCAAATCATACAAAGAATAAAGGTGTATAAGATGGATACAAATTACAACAAAACTATCAAATAAGAGAACAAAAGAATAAACACACAAATTAAAAAATTGTTTTATCGAGTTTGGTCCGAGATATGTTTGGGAGAGAGAGAGCATCTCTCCAATTCACTATGTACAAGAGATACAAAAGAGGTACAATAAATTAACTAGCTTTAAGAGTTCTCAAAGCACAACCTCTAATTTCTATCATTTTCTCTCAATCTTTCAAGTTTCAACCTCAAATTCACAATGAATTTTTCACTACCTAAAATGTTTGTAATGTTTTCTCCAACCATAAATTTCGACATTTTGCCCATAAAACTTTTATTCCGCAAGTCTCAATGTTTCACAAGATTAGTTATAAAAAAAATGAGAAAAATAGTTTATAACAACACATCAATTGAGGCATAATGTGACGAATGTCTCACGTCGGACCAAGACACCCCGTGCCTTCGACTAGTACAAGTCCAAATGCCTCGTGTTTGAAACAAAACTAAAACCATATTTTTAGACTTTACACAAGATTTTAAGACATACTCTCTCCGACCACATTTATATGCAAAAATGTAAATTTTCCGGATTTAATGAATAATTGATGCATGTGATCTATATTATAAGTCAGATAAATCAGTTATTCAATGAACCTGAGAATATATTTTTTTATGTGGCAAGAGGGAGTATAACAATAAGAATCATAATTTCCATAACTGTAGCATAAAAGAGCCAAATAATAGACAATAATTTGAGAGTATAGTATAAGAAATGGTACCCACTCATTAGTTTTGTAATCCCATCCAAACAATGTAGCAAATTCAGACAAAGCCTCCTTCCATTGCAGCATCTTCTCCTTAGAGTTACCTAAAACCTCATTGTTGTTACCTCCTAATAGTAACTCATGTTTTCCACCACTCTCACACAAACCCAAACAACTCAAAAGATTATTCAACACCATGGACATAAACCCACCATACTCACCAAACATACCTTCCTTCTTCCTTAAATCCTCTCTATCAACTTTGTAGAAAATGGGCCAAACACGTTTGTTGGTTTTGTTCATACAATCAATGATGCTTACAAGCTCATCCAAACACTGTGAAGACGATGCATAGCCTTCTGAGAAAACAACAATTGACATTCTTGATTCTTGAATCTTTTCAATATCACTGTATGGCCAACAATCTGCACCAAAGAAAGCAGTTTCGATTCGGTTTTGGGACAAAGCACGATAGAGATTACCTGTGAAGGTTCTGTGAGTGTCCTTACAAAAACTCAGGAAAACATCGTACTTGTAGTTGATGGTGGTGGCTATGGCATCTGATCCACTGTTCTGTATTGCCATGATTGAATAAAAAGCTTCTCTTTCCCTCTTGAAGATAATGAAAGAATCTAGATCAACTTGATAAGAACTAGTTTCTATATCAAAAACAAAAACCAAATGACCAAATGTATTCAGAGTCAACCTTTGTAATATAGGCTTTGTTTAACAAATGCTAAGTCTTTGAAATAGGATTTCTTTAACATGAAAACCAACCATGTGGGTCCCATAATAACATGTATCATGTATGTATATAGATCAAAGATGACTATATAACTAATACAAAATTCACATTTGATTCAAAAATTAAATCATATAGATTATCCATATCAAATTTTGAAAAAATTTAAAATTATTTGATTTGTTACATGAGGATAGTTTGAGGATCATTTATATTGAGTTAAGAACATCGGTACAAATGATTCATACACTATACTTTTCCTCAAAATCTTAAGGTGTTAGGTTTACGAGTCATGTCATTTATAAATGGTTCGACCTCCACTTTTATTAACAATGTGCGACTTAACTCATCTCACACGTGTCACAACAATCTCTTTCTCAAGTGTGAATATGAATCGTTCTTTATGCTCTATTAGAATTTAGGAGGCATATACTCAACCATAAAAGTTAGCTTGTGAGTTGAGGTTTGAACTACATTTATAAAGATTATATATGTCATATCTCTAGACAATGTGGAACTTCTAACATGCTCCCCATTTAAGCTAAAGTTTTTTCAACCATATATACTTGTACTTGTATCATTGTTACGTTGTGCCACTGCACTCCGGTGCTTGACACATCTTTGTCAGGAGAACTTTTGATACAAAAGAGTTCGATCAAACCATCGACTTTGATATAACTGCTTTAACGATGGAGCAACTCGGAGATTATCACATTACATCTAAAACATCGATAAGTAAATTGGACACTTGCTTCAAAAAAAAGTGAACTAAACACCAAACTCTTATTCAAAACTTTAAAATATTCTTCATTTGATCCGACTTATTTTCTACTTTTCTATTTTTTTAAACGAATTAAAAACGTATAAAATTGAATTTAGTCATATTTCTCCTTTAAAGTATTAGAGAAATAAAGTAAAGAAGTAAAAAATACAAAGAAGTGGAGTCAAACACAATTTTTTCCATTTTTATTATTTTTAAAGAGAAGAATAAAAATAAAAAAGAAGTCAGACTAAATAAAAGCTAAATATATAAATTATTTCACATTTTAAATAACATAAGACTTAACTCAACTCACCACAAGTGCATGTAATATACCCTTGGTCCCGGAACTAGTATTATTTTTTAAAATATAATAAGTTATCATAGCCAATAAAATACATCAAATATGAATACATGTTATTATGGGACCCACTTGGTTTCCGTTGATTCTTGTTTTATAAAAGAAGATGCTAGCCACATTTTCTATAACATACATTCACTTTTTAATTTATATTTTGTCAAATAATTTAGTGGCTACATAAAGTGAAAAAATTAAATGGTCGATTTAAACCTTTAAAAATCGAATTATGATTCCTACATATAAAATATTGATGTCTTCTATCAAATAAATAATGCTCTTAGCTATGGTCACATTCACTTTTTAATCTATTGAAGTATGTATGTGATTCTGTGCTATAAAAAAAAATAAAAATAAAAGTAAATTTCACATAAAATTATGAGATTCACCTAAATTTCATTTAATTATAGAGATCCATATGTTCACACTCATTTTTTATTGCAATTTTTCACCAACTCAATTTAGTACTACTATGACGACTATCAACACCATTTTTCTCGCAAGTCCTTAATTTCCTAGATCCTTCTCAGAAGAGAACAGTGTGGCCTTGCAATTAAATACTGTAAATATTATCCCAACTACTCTATTATTCGTTTCTTAAGTCAAACTTGCGTAGAATCCATAAAGTCTTTGTCTCTCTCTCGGTCTTGCTAATGAGTGCCTCTAAGAAAATATTTTATTAAAAAAGTTGAACAGCACAATTTTAATGCGTTGATTTTACAAATTTTCATAAATATTTTATAAAAATTTATTATTTATAGGTTTAAAGAGTGCCCCAAGAGTACAATTTAGCATTTGCCCTCTTTTAAATATACTCTCAAAAGTATAAAAACCTTTTATATATTTAAGCCAAAAATATAATAATACATAAATCATAACTCAATTGACAAAAAATACTAAAATTATTAGATTGGAAAGCTATGACTAAGATGCAAACATCAAACCCTCCACCTTTTTATTGTTGGAATACAAGTCATACGGCTAGATCTTCAAGAGCACTTTCAAGGACTTCATAACTATATCTCTCACATTTATAATTAAAGAGAGTAAATTTTAATGGCCGTTTCCACTATTTTTTTGACAAGATCGTATTCATGCCTGCAATGAAAAAGTACAAATTAAACAAGGCCATTTTGAAAAGGATTCAAACACTAGCTACTTCATTAATATTATTTTTCTTATAAGAATTTATTGAATCAAGTTATTAAATTACTATGCTAGACTAATAAATCTTTTTGCAACAAAAGAGAACATCAAACAAAGCCAATTTCAAACAATTCTTAATCTCCGTCTCAAATATAACATTTGAGCAAATTAGCAATACAATTGATTATAGTGTTGTTATTTTTTTAGATTATCATGATATAGATACAAAGAAAAAAGAATTATAATGAGTACGTACCCGAATTTCAAGTGCCATCCTTTTAAGTTGGCGACTTCAAACAAAGCTGATCTCCATTTTTCTACCTTTTGATCCGGGTCTTTTTTTAGATTCTTTTCATGTTTAGTTATGGCTGTGGCATAACTCAATTTTTGATGTCTTATGTTAGTAGGTTCGACTTTGTAAAAAATTGGCCAAACAAGTTGATTATTTTTCTTCATAGAGTCGAGGATGGTGACAAGTTCATCAAGACGCGACATGGAATTTGCGTAGTTTTTGCATAAAACAATGATTATAAGTCTTGACTTCGCCATTGCCTTAGCGGAAGAGTGTGAACATTGGTACGATACATTCTCTCCGCATTTCTTATCCCTTCTGAAGGTTTTGAATCCTTCTCGTTCCAAACCATCACAAAGATAATCTGTAAAAGTGTATCGGGTACCTTCACTAAAACTGACAAAAATATTGTAGCGACCGGACAAAAGTTTTTCAACCCCTTGCACAATGTCTTCAATGAGTTCATAATCAAAATGGTACCTACAAAAAGTTCAAAGGTCTTTTAATTGCTAATCTTAATTACAATAATCACTATTATATACAAAATTAAATTGTTAATTTGATAAATTGAATAACTGATATAATTGATCTGACCAATTATTCAAAGTCAATTTTGCTTAATAGAGAAAAACCTGTTGGAGGCATATCCCAAAATATTGGTGCTTCTAGACAAAGTTGACTTCCATTTTTGCAGCCTCTTAATCTCAGATTCCTTTCCAGATGTAGCTGCATCCCTTATCTCGCTAGGATCAACGCCATAAAAGACCGGTAATATCCACCGATGGTTCTGAGAGATACACCAGTCAAGCATCTTGGTGAGTTCCTCAAGACGATCGGTGGAAGTTAAAAAGTTTTGAGAGAACACAACAATTGAAATCCTTGATACTTCCACTGCTTCAAGGAAAGTGTCAAGTAACATTCGGTCGCCTTTCTTGAACGCGGCTTCATCTATGAAGATCTTGAATCTTTTGAGACGCAAAGCGTTATGGAGAGTCGATGTGAAGTTGAATCGGGTGTCTTGTCCGTAAAAACACAGAAAAACATCGTACTTGTAGTTCTGCTTTTCCACCAGCTGCAGCTGCAGTTGGTTGAGTTGATCTTCATGATCAGTTCTGGCTTTGATGATAGTAGAAATGATATTATTGGTCTCTTCATTTGCCATCATATGTATTAGAGAGTACTATTACATTACATGCATTGTAATTTCTCACTAGGAATATTAATTCCATATGCATATGTAGTACAACTATATGATTATGATCCCTCCATTGAAGTAGGACCTACATACGCTGTTTTACTTATTTATTTGTTGACCCTCCTTAATTTCCTAGATTCTTCTCAGAAGAGAACAAGATGGGTTTAGAATTTAATATTATGCCAACCACTCTATTATAGGGTAGTATCCTTAAAATTAGTAAATAAACAGCTTTAAAATGAGAGGTGTCTAATATGACACATTGCAGATGTGTCTAATATGAACATCTAAAAAAAGGTCAAAATGAAAATTATTACTTTCAATTAAAAAAAAATACTAAAATGTAAGGTTAGTCTCTTTATTTTACAAAATCTGCAATTTTAGTCTCCTAGCAATTTCAAGTTCATTGAATAATTGATGTATTTGACTTATAATATAGACAAAAAAAAAAAATCAATTATTCAATGAAGTTGAAAAACTATTTTCTGTGTTGTTATAAACTATTCTCTCATTTTTTATAACTAATCTTGTGAAACATTGAAGAGACTTAAGGAATAAAAGTCTACGGGTGGGGAGTTTTTTTATGGGTGAAATAAGGTTGGAAAAATTATTACAAACATTTTAGGTGGTGAAATTCCTTGTTCATCTTTGAGGTTAAAAAATTAAGAAAGAATGGTAGAAATACCTTGTTCATTTTAGGTGATTGTTATCTATCTTATACACCTTCGGCTTGTAAGTTGAGGGTTGCCCCTTACTCGCAACCGATGTGAAATTTATTTCTTAATGTTCGCAACTGATGGATGAAAAGGGTTTGGATGGTGGAAACGAAATTTCAAAGATTCTTCTCGAAGCAATTGAAAAATCAAGGCTTTTGATTGTTGTTTTCTCTAAAAACTATGGATATTCGTCATGGTGTCTTGATGAATTTGTTAAAATTATCAAATGCAAAGAGACGAAGAATCAATGGGTTTGGCCAATATTTTACAAAATAGAAAAACTAGATGTAAGCAATCGAACAAAAAGTTATGGTGAAGCCATGAGAGTACATGAAGTTAAATATGGAAAGGACTCTGAGAAGGTGCAAAAATGGAGATCTGCTTTGTCAAAAGTTGCTTCATTAGAAGGAGGTGATCGTATAGAAAAAAATGAGTATGAAAGTGAGTTCATCAAAAAGATAGTGGAAAAGGCTATTGAAGCTCAAAATCAGCTGTGATTCCAAGTCCTTGCTTGAGTGTCAAGTATCAACTACTTGAAGGAAGACATGACTTTTTTGTGCAGAGTCTTAGACTCTTAGGGGTCCGAATCCCATCCTATGATACCCCTCAGATTAGGCGGTTTCAATGTCGGACATGCATTCTATCTGATACCAACACTTACAACTACATTGAACTATATCATTTTTTTTTCAAATTTTTATTCATGTTGACAGTGTCGTGTCCATGTCTGTGTTTGTGTTTCATATCTTTGCTTGTAGTTTATCTTCTTTGGTTTGGTATGTGGTTTATAAGTGATTACCTAGTGATGTGTTTGTTCTGCACAAGTTTATTCTGCTACCTTATTCAATATGTAAAAGTGAATTCACTTCTTCACAAATGTTACTATACTGAGAATTGAAAACTTGGAAGGAAATTATTTAAGATCTGATAAAACATTAACTTGAAAGTTTTCAAACTGTATGATAAAAAAATGAAAGGAGTGAAGATAATTAACTTGAAAGTTTAAAATACAGAATATAAGTAAAATTGCAGCAAGAAGGGAAAAGTGTGACTTGATGGATCTTGTGCTCCTTATGTGCTTCAATCCAAGAGGAACTTAAATCTTCCTGCAAGTTGTCATTTGTGCATTAAATTTGGTATGACATGTGATTTTCAGCTTCAATGGCTTTTTCCACTATCATTTTGATGAATTCATATTCATATCTACAAAAGCACAACATTTTTAAGTAATAGTTATACAAATTATACATATTGATTACACTACCAACTTTTTTTATTTATACGCGTGAAAAGTATCAAAAAATCTTTTAAATAAGTACGGAGGGAGTATTATAAGCTAAAAATAATTAAATTCAATCGCTAGTACGTACTCATTTTCTTTGATATGGTCTCCTTCCAATAATGCAACTTCTGATAAAGCTGATCTCCAGTTTTGCACATTATCAGATTCCTTCCCAAATCTATTTTCATGTGCTGTCATGGTTTCACCATAACTTTTTATTTGATTGCTTACATCTGATTGTTCTATTTTGTAAAATATTGGCCAAACAAGTTGATTCTTGGTCTTCTTGCACTCCATAATCTTGACAAGTTCATCAAGACACCATGTGGAATATCCAAAGTTTTCTGACAAAACAACAATTGAAAGCCTTGATTTTTCAATTGCTTTGAGAAGAGTTTGTGAAATTTGGTTTCCACCCTCTAATCCCTCATCATCCATGAAGATTTTGAATCCCTCACGATGCAAAGCATGATAGAGGAATCCTGTAAAAGAGTAGCGAGTATCTTCTCCACAAAAACTTAGAAAAATATCATAGCGGGGCAGTGATTGTACCGTTGACTCCACAATCTTTCGAATTACTTCATATTCGTACCTATGAATTAAGCATGAATCCTTATAATGAATCAACTCTACTCATATAGATAATGAAATTAGTTAAGTAAACTTGACTAATATGAAATATCATCACTGCTAAGAAATTCTCTATCCTCTAAAAAACCAATTACTAACATTCGTCTATAAAAAAAAATCATAGAATTTGACAATGTATAGCATAGTACATACTCAGTTCCATAACACCATCCGACCAAGTTGGAAACATGAAATAAAGCACCCTTCCAACGTGGCACCTTCTCAGAGTAATCTCTTTTCTAACTTATCGATGGCTTCACCAAACTTTGACGCCTTACATCCAATGGATCAACTTTGTAAAAGATTGGCCAAACAAGGGTGTTTTTCATCTTCATACACTCAAGGATGTTGACAAGTTCATCAAGACAACGGGTGGAGGATGCATAATTTTCAGAGAGAACGACGATTGAAATCCTTGATTCGTGAAATGCCTTGATAATAGAAGGTGGAAGTAGAAGTTGATCATGATGATCATCATCATCATCATTTTGAATTTGATGTGAGAAGAAGGTCTTGATTCTCTTGTTGCATAAAGCATGATAGAGATTGCCTGTGAAGGTGCAAGAAGTGTCTTCCCCTCCAAGACTTAGAAAAACATCGTACTTATAATTGGCATCTGCTTCTTTGATCATCATGGCCATGATGAAAGGATAAGATTATGGTTTCTCTTCTCTTCAACCTTAGAATTAATTACTATAAGCTTTTAAATGGTTTCACTGCATGGATATTAAATTCAAACCAATGTCATGTGTTCTTTCGTGGTTGAATGTGTTTAGTACTCCTTCTTCGGTCCCTAAATATAAGGACTCATCGAAAATGTTTGAACTAATGATCGTAAATGTATGAACTAGTTAAAATGGTCTTGTACCTTTCCATTGCAGGTACGAATATGAACTTATCGAAAAAATTGTGGAAACAGCAATTAAAATTTGATTTGCTTGAGGATACCTAGCCTTTGCATGAAGGTGGAAAGAAAGGACACTTGCAATAAAGTTATGTTGGTGGAAGTCAATTAAGTAGAGGTATTTCCTTCAGTTTTAAATATAAATATATTTTAATCAGTATTATTTATGTACATCAACTACTAACATTAGTATCAAATTAAAACGTTTGAAACCAATATGAAACTTAAAATAAATATTTAAGATAAATATAAACTTTTAAAACATTTTGGACCAAACTAAATCTAAAATAAACGTTTGGGATGAAATATGCAATTAAGCCAAAATAATTTCAAATCACATGCCACTTCATAATTTATATCATCAATAAAATATTAAATATTAGTTCCTCTATTATATCCTTAATTATTATTTTATTTTTGTGTCAAAAAATTTTATTATCATTTTTTTGAATAAACCCTTCATTAGAACATACCTAATTTAAATTCCTGGGTGATAAAAGAAATAAATCAGACAACAAAACTGATATTTGTTTTATTTAGCGTATCCATCTCCTTATTTATTTTTGGGAATACTACTTTTAAAAAGGATTCATATCTTTCTAAAAAGAAGATGAATATAGTAAGTTTGTTAATGTCAAGAAGAAAGATTCATGTTATTAATGATTGGCACTTGTGACAAAAAAAACAAACTTGAAATTACACATGAAAATAATTGAATTTTAACTTCAATCAGTACAAAAAATGCCACCTTTTTCTTGAAATGGCCATAATAATGAACATGTGTTCAAAACAAATTCCCTACATTTGATTGATTACACATTTCTAGCGAAAACACATCATAATACTATCCTAATCTTAACATCACAGGTATTGCCGGAGGCTCTCCCCGCTCATAGACTCCATTTCCTGCAAAATTTCTTGAGCAAGGGATTTAACTGAAAGCTCCACATCCTCAAGCAGTTCACCGAGGAAGGGGATTGTTTCCGCTAATAACACTAAATATTCTTCTTTCAAGTTATCTACAAAATATTTTACAATTCTCAGGCCCAATATTCTAGTTCGCATCTTCTCACTACGTGTCTGCATCAAAACCTGCAAAAGAACCAAATTAAGGAAACAAAATAGTCAGCGCAAGATGATGCGTGTAACTTGACATGGTTACTTAAGTTATACTTAAAAGCAGAATGGTAATTTATATATTGCATGCATTTTTCAACGCAGCTTAAATATATGATAATCTATCCTGATTATTATTGGTATATATACTCAGACAGCATCAACTGAGAGTACAAGAGAAATATATATATATATATATATATATATATATATATATATATATATATATATATCACAAAATATACCTTGTGGTTAAGAGGTTTCCACAAAAGGTCAGAGCCGGCTGTGACCGCCATTTGACCGATGCACACAACAAGTAAGTCATCAAATTCCTTCACGCTAGGTATATTCATGCTGTTGTCATCTAGCAAAGCGGGTGGATCTATGACAAGTTGAGAAACAATAGGTTTCAACAACATCTGCAACAAGCATCATATGAAAGTCAGTGTGAAGTGATACGACGACAAGCAAAATCACAGTTGAAGGAGGCTCAATGGAAAATAAATAGTGTAAAAAAAAAATAGTGTCAGAGTCCATATTATGATAATAGTGTAAAAAAATACTAGCCTGGAAATTTGAGGACTCAAGAAACTTCAAGCTCCCGGTGTCATAGAGAAAACACTTGTGTAAGGATGACAAGACTAGTGTCCTGAGATGCCATCCCTTAATGGACAGGCTACCTGTTTCTTTTACATCGCTGTCATCCAAAATCTTAGCCTTCTTTTTCTTCCGACTCAGACTAGACACATTAAAGTCTTCACCAGCACCAAGATGATGAACACAGCTACCAAGCAAGTATTTGAAGTAAGGAACAAACAAAGACCTAGAAATAACAAAAGGATGTCATTAATTATTTAACAAAAAATAGTCACAATTTAATATATACAATTTTGTAAACAAATTGTATCTATCTTTGTATCGCAATTCAATACACTACTTTATGAACTCTTCTCCCAAGAATGAAAACAACATACCAAAAAAATTCTAGAGATACCTGAACAAACTGTACTTTGATCATAACCTCAAAACATGTTTATTTCAAAGAACATTATCTAGGAAAGAATATAAAAACATTAGGCAATGACTTACCGATGGTTCTCAGCAAGCTTATTTACCATGCCATAGAAAGATATGGCCCTATCCATGCTTCCTGCAGATGCAGTTTCATCCACTACAGATTCCGCCCACTCAATACTCTTCACGAAAAGAGGTTTGAACATGCTCTCAGTAAGTTTTAGGGTCAGTGCAAGCATAGCATTTAACACACCTTTTTCAACTAAATCAACATTTTGAACTGAAAGAGGACTTTGACGGCGAAGATCAAGAGCAACCAAACAAAAGTCAAAAATCTTTCCATGGAATGCCACAATGGATGATCTGTCCATATTACCAATAAATGTTGCCAACATATCAAACACAATTGTTAAGCTTTTATCCCCAGCCTCAACAGCAGCAGCGTATAGTTTTAACAATGGCGGAAGGGCAAGCCGTGCCTGTAGTAAAATAATGCTCAGTTAGGAAGAAAAAAAAAGGTACTATTTTGACACTACCACGGTCAAGCAACACTTAAGTTTTAGCACGACTTACAGGAATTTTTTCCACAAGAAGCTTTCGTAATCCCTGAGCTCGGGTTTCAACTTTGGCATCCACTCCTGAGACATATTCGGGATTAAGCACCAGAAGCTCCATGATATTCGTGAGATATGGATTTAAGAATCCACCAAGCTTGTCAACAACTGCCTCCAAAGTAATGAGAATGGAAATAAAATGGGGTTCATTTGAAGCTGATAAACCATCATTAGCTTTTGGTTTCAAATCTTGATTAGATAATGCAATGCGAGAGGACTTCAACACGTTGTCCATTATTTGAGGAAGTTCAGCCAGTGCTTTTGGACCAAGAACGTTGATCAACGCAGCAGATGCTCGAAGGCAGCTAGAAGTCACAGCTAAGTTACTAGATGTAATGCATCTTGTAATAGATCCGAGGCATACACCAAAGATGGAACTATTCGAAGGGAACCTTTCTGCAAGAACTTCCAATGCTGAAACTGCTGCCACTTTTAAGGAGGTATTTGATGAATCATCAAGTACTTGAAGAATTTCTAAACACATCTTATTAAGTGATTCTTGAGAACTTTCATCCATATGAAGCCAAGAAAAACTTGATCTTGACCTTGAACCTTTCTTGTCTTTATGCGTTAAGCTAACTTTTTCGTGATTTTTTGCAGCATCACATAACAGCCCAAGAGCCTGGAGCACAAGTGATGCAGTATCAGATAACAGTTATCAATATCATGCTTCGCCGCACTTAATTTCTTTACTAAAACATGTATTTATGACACATCTCCAAAAAAAAAAAATAGCTTTTGCTAGATGTACCAGAACCAATGGCATGTGTAAAGTATGTGCACAATTACAAATCATCAAATAAAAATATGATACATTTCTAAGGGAATATCCCGAATCCAACCAACATTTTATGGCCCACATTAAATATCAAAATAATGCAAGATTCTAATAAAATTTTATTATATTTGAAAGAATCTTATAAAAAAAAATACCTTTTTTCCAACATTTTTATCTGAATGGTGGAGCAACTTTATTATGCTCTTAAAGTATACCGATGGTATCATGTCCATTGTAATATTCTTCACAACAGCACGCATAGTTTCCTTCAACTCTTTCCTCATAATGACAGGGAAATTCAGTTGCTTTTGTCTTGCATCTACAAGATGCAAGAGGTAAACAACATGTTCCATAAGCTCTCCAAGTGCCCTCTGCAATATTGACAGCCCATCACATTTATTTTGAATAATATGAAACTTTGGTTTGAAAAACAGAAGTCTTTACAGACTAATCAAAGAATAAAACACTCAATCAAATAAACGTATGTAAGACCAGTGACATCACACTAAAAAACCAACAAAAGAATCTCAGTGAAAAATACAAAGCAAAATCAAAGAATATACAATGAACACTAAAAGGAAAAAAACTTTATTGTATCATTTGTAATCTGGATTATACCTGAATGACAACCGTGTCTTCTCCTGATTCTAGCTTGAACAACAATTCAGGATCTTGCAATTTTTGCAATGAAAATTGCATTGCCAAAAACAACTCAAGAAACATTGACTGGTCAATGTTTCTATTTACTCTCTGTTCAAGCATAATAACTAAAGAAGGAAGCCATGTCATACTTGTTAACTGCTCACTAATTTGCACCGCTAATTTATATTCCCACTCTTTAGTAAAAAATGTTAACGCATCTGGGGTCTCAATATTTAGGAAACAGGGGGCTTTCCTTGAAACTAATGAAGAGAACAACAAAATAAGTAATGAGGCCATGCTTTTACCCTCACCCAAAGTTCTGCAAAAGATTAACCATTATAAGATGAAGATCATAACCCAATGGCTAAGTGACAATATTAGGTTTATGATGCAGAAAAAATATGCAAGTTACCGTAGGAGATATAAAACAATTGATAGCCTTCTGTGCTCAACTATTTCAGGAAAAATGTCGATGAAAACCTGAAGGAAGAAAACAATATCAGAAGAATGATCGACTAAGAGTTACATCCAATCGTGTAGTGTAGTAGATACGTGAATGCCCAAAAGTATTCTCATGAAATACCAACCTTCAGTAATTTGTCCACATCATCTGTCTTGGAAAGCCAACATGGGACAATTGCAGATATAAGATCCTCAAAAACATGCTTTGAATGACTGTCAATCTACATGTTCATGAACACAAAAAATGGTGACAAATGGTTATTAGGAATATTGCAATCGTACTCTCAGAAATTTGCAAGTAAAAGCTTTTACATAAATTGGAAAATTTAATATGGATCCAATCATCAATATCAACAATTAAAGAAAAATAGGGAAATCAAGAGAGGAGGAAGCCAGAATTTACGAACCTGTGTGACAGCTGACTCTCCAATAACAGGAAGAATATCAAGTATATGCCCAAAGGCCTTTTCTGGTAAGACTCTAATAACAGCAGAAAGAAGAGAAAATATATGGTTGCGGGTGACTAAAACAGTGGTAGTCCGGGCACATTCCACAAGTAGCTTAATGTTAACCTCTGTCGTCATTTTTTCCTGCCATGAGTGGTGAAAATTAATAAAAGGACGCAGAAAAAATAGTGAAGGGGTAGTTTTAATTTCAATTATAATATATGTCAGCTTCACAATTAGAAAGCATACATTTAGCACAGCCATGCTTTTAAGAGACATGATTATATCCTCTAGAATAATCAACAGAGTCTGTTGGATATGATTTACGGCTTCAGGAGGACTTGATGACGGTTGGCTAGATTCTTCCCCAAGGGAAAGAGTACCATTTACCCATTCTTCTGAGAATACCTTGCTAAGAAGTTTAAATAAGGGGTCTAAAAGAAAATGCCTGCAAGAATCAAACAGGAAATTTAGCACAATGAAATGCTTTGTCCAACTTTTTGGTCATGGTACTAAGGAAATAATCAAATCACCTGTTTGTTATGTCTTTCTTTAATAACAAAACATCAAGAAGGGAACTAAGAATGTAGACTGGATTATCTATTCTGCATATGTCATCACTGAGAACTTTTGCTTCTTGCTGTGTTGTCAATTTCTGTCGCTTTTTTGTCTTCTCATCTGCTGACCTAACTATGCCAAATTTTGGTGCAAGTATGATATCAAGTATGTGGGCAACAGTTGAGAAATTTATCTGCAATTCCATAAAAACCACACATTATTCTCAGTTTCATTTATCCATTCTTTGAAATGGATATGGAAAAAAAAAACTAATACATAAACAGATACATAATACAAAAACAAACAGAAAATAAAATGCAAATAACCCATTGAACAAAAATGTTACGTCCAGTGATCAAACTGCTGGATATTATATTCCGTTTTTCTCTACAGGCGTGTTTTCACGTTTAATGTAAATATTCAGTTCTTTTTCTTCCTCATACTCCAAACCATCAGAGATTTCCTCTACAAAAACATATTTGGAAGTTCAAATTCAACATAGTCAATTGATCTGTCTGTATAACAGTACTCAGTAAGATTGATGATATTCATTTACTACTTGATAGTCTTGGCCTCATGGGTCTCACTTCCATTTTCCTGCTGACTGTAAGTGTAAGGTGGTAATGTTCTCATGGGACCTTTTTGGGTACTTCATGAGCAAGCTCTAGATGCGCCCCACTTTTCCGTCTGTCAGTTAGCATCCTAAGTGCATTTCTTGAAGCACTTATCTGCAATTGGCTTATTTCAGGGTACATGTCTATGGTGATATAGTATATATCTAGTGTTATAAGGTCAATTCAGAAAAACATCGACAGTTGTTCATGTGATGCCAATTTATGTGAATGCTGCACATTTTACAGTTGTTAACAGACCCGGATTCTGTTATCCCTTTTTTTAATTTGCAAGGAAACACTAAAGAAATACAAAACAGGCACAAAAATGGAAAAAAGAAAAGAAAAAAAACTTGATTAAGATGAAAATAACCAAAAGCAAGAAACTCACATCTATGCGCATCAAGGCCTCTTTAGTTGCACTTTGTACATCACCATTAGCATTACGGCTCAAAAACACAATTGCGCGAAATAAATGCTCCTGGCATATAAGAAAAAAAACCAATGGTTTAGGTTGCAGTAGAGACTAGATTGGTTCTTTTTATTTCATATATGCAACAAGAATATTATCAGTGCATCACACAAAGAAAATGTGCATGTCTTGATTAAAAAAAAGTACATGTACATGTCTATTTATCATGAATGACAACAGATTCTATAAATAAATATCTGTATTGCGAACAAGACCTGCATTTCAATCCGCAGCCCTGTGTAGAATTGACTATTAAGTTTGTTCAAGACAGTAATACAGGGCTCTATATAGGCAGGGTCATCTGAAGTCATGCCATCCAACTGAAAAAGGCAATGACCAAGGTCAGTAAATTAAAAATAACAAGCAAGGTGGGACGTATGAAAATAATGGATCTTGGTATCTCACCTGCAACGCTTTAAGTAAATGATATTGAAGATCATCTCCACCTGAGGGAGATGACATAACACAGCTCTACACAAAGAAAAGAAATTAGATCACCAAATCTAAGATCGAAGGTTTCATCAGCTGAAAAACAATATTAGAATACACACACCTCCAACAAAAGGCACATTATCCGAGTTTCAGTGTTTGAAAACTTCTGGCAAGACTTGCCGCGCTCATCGTAGTACTGCTTCATAAAATGAGACAGCATTGGCGCAACTTTAAGATGCATAATAGCATTCCCAATTCCCTTTAGCAAGGAGAGAATCATCAGCTGCCAGAGAAATCAATGTCCAAAAGTAAGTTATTGTCTTACAGGGTTGGCTTTGCATATTAATAACCAACATGTAACACTTGTCAAAAAAAAAATCCATACATAACTTGTTAAATCTGGAACTGTAAACAAGAAACTTCAACCTATATCATTATTTTACCACAACTACAATTATATAGAGAGAAAAATAGAAGGAGAGAGTTAATGTGAAAACATCAAACCTTCCCGTAGTTGGAGAATTCCAGAGCAGAACCCAAAATGAACTCAAGTATTCTTTCTTTTGTGGGCTGATCAAACCTGAAAAATGACATGTCCAGAGATAAAGCGAGGGAAAATCTCGGAAGCAAATAAAAATGAATATTCTTTTTGCATCAACTACTATAGATTCAATCACAAGAGAATGTCCCTAAATACGTATATATCAGTTTTTAGCAATACGAAGCAACAGCTCAAATACTTGTAAGAAGCAAGGCCAAACAATCAATCTCAATATTTTACATATTATAAGGAAATAAGAAATAAAAGATCTATCCATATTCCCCTCTACACATTTGAAAGATCTGGCAAATTCCAATAACAACACATGGAAATAAAGTTGATAAGCAGCAGACTCAATTAATATATCAAGTAGTTGTGTGGTCATAAAAGTCCATTCAGATGAAAATAGTCATAGTAACATTATATACCTATTCTCCATATTTTGAGGTACTAAGATATTATGACAGGATGAGCCTAGTGTGGATGACAACAATGATGGAAGAAATTTCTTGTCCGACAGTATAAGTGTTTTTTGCTGATCCAACAGCAACAGAAGTTCTCCCAGAAAATGGAACCACGTCGCATTATTCCCTGTTGTTACAAGTTTAGTACTTTGAAAGGTAAAAAATAATTAGGTATAAAGAGTTAAATACAACTACTCTGACAATAAAGTACCGTTTTTCTCGCCAGAACGTTCAATACGACACCACAAGGCACGTAATGCATCAGTACAGTTCATGGAAGCAACCCTTACAGACTACAAAGAATTTCAAAAGATGCAAATATATCATTTGAGCCAATCACATTTCCTCAAAAATCAAGAGAACATACAACATACGCGAGCAGATAAGGAGAAAATACACACAAAATTCAGTAGGTAAATCTGACAGACTCATACCTGATTGTCACCAGCCAATGGAACAAGAACAGAAGGAAATTCGACCAGAAGTTCAGTTTGCCATTTATCTTGTGACATCATACAAAGAAATGCATAACACTGGAGACTTTCAACCTGGACTGCAGCAGGAACACCTACACACGAAAAGATCCAACAAATAATCAAGCCAGCATATGACTATGCATGATATGAGATCTTAACATTTACAAAGGAACCGTATATTCTATCTTAAAAGTTAAAACAGGGAATTTCTCAGTACAGCCAACACAGTGTTGTCCGTTTAAGATAACAAGTATATCAAGCTACAGGGATAAAGTGGAGTGTACCTTCGTCAGTGAAAAACTTAGATAATAGCCGGGCAGGTGATACACAGCAATGTGCTGCTAAGAAATGGAGGTGTTTACTGAATACATGTTTGAACTTTGAGGAAGCAAAAAATACAAACAGATCCTTGATCTTCCTATCATCCTGCATATTGCAAAAGGTTCATTCATCCAACCAGGCAACAAACAGAGAATAGTAGAAGGCTAACAACACTTAAAGAACATAAAAGGATATATGAGATGAAAAAAAATCTTATGCTTGAGTTATGTACACTCAGTTGATCCTATATTTATTCACTTTTAGCAATAAACATAATTTACATTAACAACAAAGTTAATGATATTTCTACTACCTAAATGAATTATAATACTCCCTCTAGCCCTTTTAATAAGACACCGTTTGGTCAACAAAAGTTAATGTATTTGGTCCCAAACACATTAATATGGACCAAATACGGACAAAAGTTTATGTATTTGGTCCATAATATGGACCAAATACATTAACTTTTGATGACCCATACATTAACTTTTGATGACCCAAATATCTCTTATAAAAAGGACCGGAGCTGGTATTACCTAGGTGCATGGCTAACTATGTACGGAATATATATGTTACAACTCCAATGCTAACATTAATTCCAAAAGAAGTAAACCAAGTTAATAAGAAAAAAAATGAATTGATGCTTAACAAATACGGAAGGAATGACTAACCAGCAGATTGCTTGAAGATCCTGCTGACATTAGTGGTGCGATCAGCCTCCAAAATATGCAAACCATAACTTTTGCATTTAGGGATCGGAGGTTGGCATACAAAAGATGATCAAAGAATGCACTACAGTCCCAGTCTAACATTTCAGAATTGAACTGCAAACAATTCCAAAATAAACAAAAAAAAGTTAGTTTTCACAAGACAAACAAAAGTAACCATATGAGAGTAAATTCCTCGTACCTCATCCAAAAGAACATCACCAGCATTCACTAAAGATTCCCACTCAGCCTTCAGAATAGGAAACACACTTTCAAACAGTGCAGAAAAGTCATCACCTTTGATCAAAATAGAAAGTCAATATACATCATTCTCCAATTAAGCACTTCTAAATTACTTGCTAAAATGATAACTTTTAGTTACGAAACAAACAAGATCTAATTAAACTAATTGTTTATGTTGTTATGTGCTATTTGAGAAAAAAATGGGATTCAAAATGAACAAAGGAAAACAAACCTTTTGTTTTTATCAGCAGAAGAGACTGAAATAGAACAAAAAAGAAGAGTGTCTTTGACAATTCTGAATCATTGCAGCTTTCAACAAACCAAGAAATATTATCTACAGGATGGGCCATAAAATTGCCAGCCAAACTATTGATAACCTTCAAGTTAATTGAAGATAAACTTCCAGGTATCAGTGTCTGCAATTGAACTTCAAGAATTAGTAAATTGAAAGATGATTGATGACTGGTTGTAATTAAAAATTTTGAAGTTTGAAGAAGCCAAAATATGTCCATGAGAAAACACCTAACTGCGACACATATTATCAGTAAAATATCAAGATACTCATGTACTAGACATGGGGTACTATTTGGCCATTCCAACAGTCCAACTTGAAGTAACGTCAAGAAGAAGGAAAAAAAAATTGAAAATGAACTTTCATTTTTTGAAGTTTTGTTTATCCAAAGTCAATGTGACTTCATGACTGATTCTATATCCTTAGTTCACCGTGGCCAATTCTATGTAGGATCATGAGTTTGACAAACTTGCCTTTCGAACAACATAATTTGGTTTTTAAAATATATAAGTATACATTAGAATATAAAAATATGGACAAACTGAATCCCATGTAATTATTTACCGCATCTTCAGAGCTAGACACAGCAATATTCTGATAAGCTGGCCAGTTAATTCTGTTGACTAGTGCCAGCACTTTTAAATTTAAGCCTTGTGTCTGCAACAATAATAATAAGTAACCATTAGGTGATAATCACCAAGACATGGCAGAAATCTGGATGCAACAATGAAGTAACTAGTAAAAACACTCAAAGTCAGGAGTATATTAAATCTTTGTTTAAAAAATAAATGTTAAATCTGAAGTCGAGTGCTACCTGTGGCATAACAAGGAGTAATGGAAAAATCATGGCAGCAATGTTCTTCAAGTAATCAGAATGATCAAGGAAGTTTGATATCGCTTTGTTTACACAAGTGATAGCAACTTCTCCAGTTACACTAACATTATCGGTTGAACCTGCATAAGAGAATTTGAAAAACAAATCTTCAATTATACGCCAGGCAGGACCAATATATATGTAGGCCTAGATCATATTCTAAAATGAGGCTTTTCTTTCCAAAGTAATTACAAAAATTGTAAATTATAATTGATATTTAGCAAAATAAATAAATAAAAATCTTTGCTCCAAATACTACAACTCAATTTATTGGTGACTTCCTTTTAGTTAGTGCTTTAATGTAGCATTTAAACAAAAGAGGAAAATTAATTTCAACCAAATTATTTTTAATATACCACACATACCAGACAGCAGCTTGCCAACGCATCTTTGAAGCACATTTTGCAGTGCCTCGAGAAGCTTAGAAGCACCTAGTACATTTTGCAATCCATCAACATTTAAAGCTGCTTGAACAACTGTTATATCTTTATCATCAAGCTGTCTCAATATGGCCTCTCGAATGTCGATCAGACCCTGATAAAAAAAACATTTTGAGCAGAATGGTTAAGTTAAAAGGTTGAGGGTTTAGATTATCCAAAACTTTTTCAACTCAAAAGAATAAAGGTCAAGGATGTTCTTAAAACAGTGTCACATGAAAACATACATTATTATAAGCATATAGTTTTAGGAGAACAGGGTTAAAGCAGCAGACTAGCAGAGCATACCTCTGAAACAAATGCCTTGCTTTTCAGGATGCCAGAAGAATTTATCTCACGCAGTGTAGTACGTCTAACATCAGCCTATACCACAACAAATAAGAATAAAGCTCGTACGTACTGACAGAAAATTGGTTACCATTAACAAGAGAAAACACACTTCAGGATCATAGACAGTGAACATTCAATATAAAATTAATGGGTGGTACCTTGGGATGATACAAGGCAAACCAAACTTTTGATTCTGAGATATCAGAGGATGAATCCAAATTCCCATCCAACATCTTGCATAAAATCTTATACGACGAATCATCTTTCTTAGAATATTCTTTGTTATGCTGTTGAAGTTAAACAAGTTGAGAGTTCAAACCATGAAGCCTTTCTTCTGAAATTCTAACAAGAATTGCTAACAAAGAAAAGCATAAAATTCTTCACCACACCTGAAGGAAATGATGAACTGCTCCACGGAGTTCAGAAGGATACTTCGTATTAACAATTATCAGAATTTTTTTCGCCCAGCCAGCTAATTGACATTTGAAAAAACAAAGTTGTGAGGATAATAATTAATAACATAGGCATCAATTGATAATTGAATAATTGACTAGACTGTAACTATTGTATTAGCTACATAGTTTAGTGAAGCCAAGAGTTGAGCTGTGTTCAGCTGTCAAAACTAGTTCCATTGTTAGTTAGAGCAATTACAGTAGGATAGAAAATTGTTCCCTTTACCAGATACATTTGGTGTTAGAATAGAGAAATTCATTTCCATACTTTTTAAAAAACAAATTCATTCTAGAATTCTCTGAAATCTTGTATATTCAGAATCACCATACACACCTGACATCAAAGATGTTGAGTCACCAACTTTTTGTGATAGTTTCACGCAAGTTGATAAGATCTTGGTGACCACATGATGAACAGAATCATTTATGGGGACCTTTTCTATCAAAGACAGCAAAGCCTGCTGGCAGTATACATCTTTAGAACTGCAAATGGGTAATAATCAGCAAAAAATACGAGATTTTAAAAGTATCATAAGCATAGATTGCCAGAAATTAAACAATAAAATTCTCACCTGAAGTCAATTAAGGAATCCAAGAGGACAATAAGAAACTTTTCAATGTTGAACTCCTTAGACAATTCTAATAAAACCCTTGGCAAATCCCTATAAGATAAACGGTTGTTTAAATCATTCATATAAATAAATAAATAATTAATTAAATAAATAAAATAAATAAATAGAATACAAATGGAAATCAACAAGCTGAACAGTTTGAGGTAGACTACCTTAGTTCCTTTAAAACCTCCATGGTCTTTATTGGAAGTATTCCAACATTTTGGGACTATAAACATTCAAACAGAACAAAGTAAGAATGGAAGTTTAGCAAAGTTAAAAAAATAGGAAAAAGGAGAAAATAGGGTCAATAACATTTATCAAAAAGATAAGATAAATAATTAGGTCACAGCATAGTACCTGGACAAGATTGATTAAAGCAATAAGGGATAACCGAAACCATTGAAGATCCAACTCATTAGCCTCCTCACGAGCAACCTCGACAACTGAATGTGTCAACCTATTCAAAAGTTTGGGAGCTAATGCAGCTTTATTTCCAAGCAAGCCAACTATCATCAATGAACTGGCCTGCAAATGACAAAAGTGCATCAGAAGGTGCCAAATAAACATAATAAAACAAATATATACATGGCAGTGTTGTCAATGGCAGAGAGCAAAAATCCGGCCAAGTGGCGCCATCATATGGAAGAAAATCCCACCATATTGACCGAAATTGGTCATGGCAGAGGACCCAAAACCCACCGATATCTGCCATGGCCGATATTTGATAACACTACATAGCATCATCAAGTACCGATATATATATATATATATATATATATATATATATATATATATATATCCCGTAGGATCTGAAACAAAATCTAAGAAAAAAAATGATGATCCTGATTGAATAATGAAGAATACAGAGAATGCACTCTTTTGAAAGTTTTAAACCACTAAAAGTTATAGACCAGGTCCTCCCTAGCAATCAACTGGCTCCAAAAATGTTGCCTGTTCTCGCCAACTTTAACTTTTTTATTCCCCATTTTCACAACTCCTTCCCTAAAACTGAACCTGTATGTAAATCAGTTATGTCCAGTTATCCCTCCTAACCTGCATAGCATAGACCCTCACCATCCAAATATTTTGTTTACCAACAGAAGCGGAGTCCTAAGAGTAAGGTGATACATATAGAATCATATTTATAAAGTGGAACACAATGTACTGTGTTCCTTGGTCTATTTGACGCAAGTACAATCTTAACTAGAGATGTATTTTTTTAGACTTGTAGAGAAAGAGTTGATTCATGGACACTGTTTGGTACTTTTGTGCTTAGCGCATGTTATTTAAAAGAGAGTTTCCTTATCAATTAGAAATATGGAGTTTGGAAAGTCTTAGATATTAGTGAATAACTTTAATTTCTATTGTGGATTAAAAATAAGAGTGCCTATAAATAATTAATGCAAGGAATGACCTTCATATCATAAATTGTACAGAAAAAGTACTCAATAAAACACCAACCACTCAGCCCTATCCAACTACTACCTCTGTCCCAAAGTATAAGGGAAAAAATCCACTTTTTTTGGTCCCAGATTATAAGGGAAAAACTATTTTTAAAGATGTCTTTTTCCTTATTCTCATAAAATTAAATGCAAATTGCATTTAATTTTCTCTCTCTTTCCTTTTTTCAATATACGACAACCAATAAAAATTGGCTGTACATCTTACTATGCAACTTATTCCCAAGAAAACCCACAAAAACATAGTTCAAATTTTCATGTTTTACTTTTTCTTAATAAGTGTATTTTTTTTCCCTTATATTTTGGGACAGAGGGAGTATATAGGTTTCGCTATTATATACTAGATGATGTATTACTTTTTGTGATGTTTTACTAGCCAAAAAGTTCGTCACAAAAATTGCTAAATGATCCCCAGAAGTATTATAATCAGTTTTAATAGATGAAAACAAGCTAACCTTGTGATCTGAAACCCCCTTAATACCGGGCTGAAAACCAGAGAGCACAAAAGGAAGTATTCTCTTGACAATATCATCATCAACCGTCACAATGGTACCCAAAACTTCAATGAAAACAGCAGTACAAAAGCCAATTACATTTTTTGATGGTTGAAACTTTTTAGATGAAGATGCCTGCAACCAAAAAACAAAGTCATCTTATTATTTGATTCTTTTAGACAGCTATAAAATTCACAGCTAAACACAAGCATTTTTACTCACATAGTTGCATAGAGCTTCTAATACACCCTTATCACGAATGCATTGCTGCACTATAACCGTTCTAGGTGGCGGTGAACCAGAAACTTTCACACCCTCAAGAAACCCCCATGTACCATTCCTTTACAATAAACCAATAAAAAAAACATCAGAAACCATTCCATCCAACTTCAACTAGTAATCTACATCACAAATACAACCAAACAATCATTTCTCTCTAACCTTATCTTAAGTATCTGCACTATCCGAACAAATGCATGTGTGTCATGGTATGGTAAAGCACACAAAATCAAATCCTCAACATTGAACTCATGAACCCTACAGCTCAAAACAAAACAAAAAAAAAAATCAAAAATCACAAAACATAATCACCATAAACAAAAAATTATAAACTACTATATCAAACAGAATGCTCACTCGTATATTCGTATCAAATACTCGAGCGTTTGAAGTGCAGACGGAAGATTTAAATATCCAGAAAGTAGTTTTAAATATGAATTAATTAAAACACTATATCTATTATTCTCGTCAGGCACCATCAACTTTCTCCTCAACTCAATACTTCTGTGACTAAACAATTCATTCTTATAATTCCTAAACCGTTCATCATTGCTAATAAGAACCTCCAAACCTGAAACATAACCAAAAATTCAAATTAAACATCAAATTGAACTTCAAATTAAACTTCAAATTAAACTTCAAATTAAGCTTCAAATTTCAATACAAGAATGAAAAGCATTGAATTAAGTTAAAATGATGAAAAGTGAAGAAACCTTGAAGAGCGATGGATAAAATGGATTCGTTATCAGTATCAGCAGCTTCACGAGGATCGAATAAGATAGAAGGACGAGTGAAAGGTCGTTTTTGAGGAGTGGTATCAGCGAGTGTTAAGGATCCGATGTGTTTTAATTGAGAAGCTAATGAAGTTGCCATTGTTAGGGTTTTGGAATGAAACGAGGATTGAGAGGTTTAGGGTTTTGGTGCTTCTTCTTCTTCACAGCAATGGAATGGTGAAGAGAGGCTGAGAAAGAGAAGAGAAAAGTGTAATGTGGCGCAGTAGGGTTTAAGGCTTTGTAGCGCCAACTTTAACGACGTCGTTTTATACTTTCGACCCAAAAATATTATATAAATAAATAATAAATGGATTTCTCAACGAAAATAATTAAAAAATAAAAATACCTTAATTTTCATAAACTTGAAATTTTGACCTCTAATATTCATAATAGTAGTATATATAATCTCTAATTTTATTTTTTGACAATATATAATCTCTAATTTAATAATTTTAGTCTTTTAAATAAAATATAGTAGGAATCACTTTCCTTAGAAATTAGAGGATGAAAGAAAAAAAATATATATAATAATTTTATTATTGTTTATCTTTTGGTTTAAGAGAAGAGCTCTAGTAGTTCAGATTTCGGAACAAGTTTTGATATTAAATAGTTTTAATTTCTTCTCAAATGTAGTTGTGGAGATTGAACTGTACTACATAATCAAACGTCAATCACTACTAAATCAACTAACATTATAGTAGTTTTGACCAAATCAGTACACATGTTAAATATGTAGAATCAATTTTGACATATTTAGTTATTTTAGAGTATAATTGATTATGACTCATTAATTGATTATACTTTTTTTTTTGACAAAATTAATTGATTATACTTAAAACCCAAAAATATAAATTATCGTTTATTGTTCAACTTGCTTTTACATAAGATTTTATAAGGTCTTGTTAACTTGTACTTTTAAGACACGTGTTAAAAATCTAAAAATAAAAAAATTACATTGAATCAAAGTGATATTTTTTAATAAAATGTCACATGTTAACTTTCTCTTTACATAAATATATTTAAATATTAATTTATCTTAAATTCAAGTTCAATTTTATCCTTACAAAAAAATATCAAATTCAATTTTACACAATAAAATTACTCAAAATTAATTTTTCAATTGGATCAACAACTACAGTACAGTATTTTGTAAAAAAAATTGTCAAAAAAACCATTATTACGTAAAAAATAAAGTTAATGAGACAAGACAAATGACAAAAATATGGTGACATCATTAAGTAGGATGATGATAAAAACAAAGATCAGAAGTGGTTGTACATTCTTGTCGTCCTCTTCCTTCCTTCTTCTACCATCATCAGGTTACTGTTCATCATCATCGTCATCATGAAACTCAATTTCATTCTTAATCTTATTATTATTTTAATGCTTCTTTCTTCAACTATAACTATAATAACTGCTGAATATGTTCGCCCTTTGCCTCGAAAAACCTTAACCATTCCATGGCCATGGGATTCTAAATCCAAAACTCACCCTCAACAGGTCAATCTCTCTTTCTCTATTTGCTTATCAATTTTACTAAACATTATTTGTACCTTTTTTTAATCTGAAATTGTGATTAAGTTACCTTGTTTTTTTGTTTTTGTTTTTTTATGTATTTGTTAATAATAATAATATGAAAATCACTTGTTTTAATATTGTCTTTCAGCTAACACTAATTAAAAATGAGATTTTTTTGTCTGTGTGAGCCTAGCTCAGTTGGTAGGAAAATCGCATTTTATATGCGGAACCAAAGTTCGAATATTGGACGGGAAACTCCACTAGTCCATTTATTCGGTGTGAAATTTTAGCCACTAGTCTACTTGACGAATAAAAAAGAGATTTTTTAAGAAGCTACTAAAATAGATTCTCATTTTGATAAGATTTTTTTTTTTTACATTCTGATTAATTTAAAAAGCTTAGACAAACATAATGACAATTACAACCACTAAAAATGATTTTTTTTTTTTTTTTTTTTAGTTATGAAGGTGATTATGTATGATTATGATAACTCTGAACTCTTTATGCATGTTCAATTATGGTACCTATGAAATATCACATTATTAGAGATGCAAAAATTGATGTAATCAGTTTTTCAGGTACACATTTCTTTGGCAGGAGACAAGCACATGAGAATTACATGGATAACAGATGACAAAAATTCACCTTCATTTGTAGAATATGGAACATTACCTGGTAGATATGATTCAATATCTGAAGGAGAGTCCACGTCTTATAGTTATCTGTTATATAGTTCCGGAAAGATTCACCATACTGTAATTGGACCTTTGGAATATAATACTGTGTACTTTTACCGTTGTGGTGGACAAGGTCTTGAGTTCGAGCTAAAAACTCCTCCAGCTCAATTTCCTATCACTTTTGCTGTGGCTGGAGATCTTGGTCAAACTGGTTGGACTAAATCAACATTAGATCATATTGATCGATGCAAATATGATGTTTACCTTCTTCCAGGTGACCTTTCGTATGCTGATTGTATGCAACATCTTTGGGACTCGTTTGGTAGGCTAGTTGAGCCACTTGCTAGTGCGAGGCCATGGATGGTAACGCAAGGAAATCATGAAGAGGAGAATATACCACTGTTAACCGATGAGTTTCTATCTTATAATTCTAGATGGAAAATGCCATTTGAGGAAAGTGGATCAACTTCAAATCTGTATTATTCTTTTGAAGTTGCTGGTGTTCATGTTATCATGCTAGGTTCTTATGCAGATTATGAGGAGTACTCTGACCAATACAGATGGCTGAAGGTTAGTCGATTGCCCTATACTTTGATAAGTGTAATGGCATTCACAGCCATGTATTACTGTATTAGTGTTTAGACTACGGCCATGTTCGGATAAACAACTTAATTAAGCGTTTATAGCATAAGCACTCGTCATATAATAAGGGCCTGTGTATTAATTATGCTACTAGATAAACACAAACAAGTCGATCAAAACATAATTTAGATGACAAACATGGAAGAGAAATCTCCGTCTAGCCTTCTTTTGACACTATTATATTCTCACTAATTTTAAGTCACATTTCTCATCTACAGGCAGATCTGTCAAAGGTGGACAGAAAAAGAACACCTTGGCTGTTTGTGTTATTTCATGTTCCATGGTATAATAGTAACAAAGCTCATCAAGGTGCAGGGGATGATATGATGGCAGTCATGGAGCCATTGCTTTATGCTGCTAGTGTTGATTTAGTTCTAGCTGGTCATGTTCAAGCTTATGAACGTTCGGTGCGACTTTTACGGTTTAGCCTTTATTATAAATTTGTAAGTATGATTTATTGGAAATTTGGCCTTAATCGGTGCTTTTTCCGATTGACAGAAACGTGTGTATAATGGAAGATTGGATCCTTGTGGTGCTGTTCATATAACTATTGGTGATGGCGGAAACAGAGAAGGCTTAGCTCATAGGTAAGTAATATCTACCAAACACATAACTTAACATAGAAATCTGTTATTTGAATGGTTTGTTTTGTGAAAGAGTACTATTAAGGTAGTTTATCAGTATGCATGCGGCCTGCAGTTTTTATCCTCACATCATTGTTGCTTAGGTACATAAATCCACAGCCACAATGGTCGGAATTCCGTGAAGCCAGTTTTGGTCATGGTGAGCTGAAGATTGTGAACTCTACTCATGCCTTCTGGAGTTGGCACAGGAATGATAACGACGAGTCAGTTAAAGCTGATGATATCTGGATAACCTCTTTGGTAAGCTCAGGATGCGTTGATCAGAAGAGACACGAGCTTAGGAGTATGCTTGCGACGCCCTAAAAGTTTAATGTCTACTATGGTCATTACTTAACTCTTGATTTTGATAGGCTTCTGTATATTTTAATACGTGATCTAAGGACTTGAAATTTTCTATAAATGGAGTGTAAAGCTAGTGGTCTCTTTGCAATCAATGATATACTCAACAACAATAGCATGTTTATCAATAGACTATAAAAGTTTGTTGTTAAATAACTGGCCAAATACATCTAGAGGTTCTTTAAGTTTTATGCTTGTGATAGACAAGTCCTTTAAGTTTTTTAGATAACAAATAGGTCCTTTAAATTTATAATTTATTGCATTGTTGTTCTTCAACTTATTCTCCGTTATAAAAATTGCTGTTCATATGGTAGTAAACGCTCCATTTTAGCTTCCAAATAACAATAAGTAGCTATCAATGCAAGTATACGGTTATTTTAGCAATTTTGTAACGGAGTCTGGAAGGGTAACATTGCAATAATTTATAAACTTAAATGACTTATTTGTTATCTAAAAAATTTAAAGATCTAGCTATTACAAACGCAAAAGTTAAATGATCTCCTGATGCATTTTGCCTAAATATACATCTACTTGTTACAACATGTTACTACTTCAATCCATTTTTAATTAGCAAAAATTTTAAGCCTTCCTTCTAGTCTGTATCGGTTTGTATACACCAACTTTTAAAATTTCCATTGACCATTTCCACAATATTCTGGATTTGTATATAATCGTACCTGCAAAATTAAAAGACATATTAGTTCATCAATGCACTGAGTTTTCACCTTATATATTAATCAAAACTTCAACTAAAAGAATATATAAATTAAAGCCACTCTTAAAATGCTAACTAAAAGACCAATTTTCTGTTTAAATTGCAATGACTAAAAATATTTATAAGTATGCTACGTACCCAGATTTGTGATGTATTCCAGTCACATTAGCAACTTCAGATAAAACTGACCTCCATTTCTTTACCTTCTCAGAGTCTTCTCCATACTTTTTTTCATGCTCGGCCATGGCTTTTTCATAACTTCCTCTCTGGTGCCTTACATCAGATGGTTCTATTTTGTAAAAAATCGGCAAAATATGTCGGCTCTTCGTCTTCTTACAGTCAAGAATAGTGACCAGTTCATCTAGACACCATGATGAATATGCAAAGTTTTCAGAGAAAATAACAATTGAAATCCTTGATCTCTCAATTGCTTTGATAAGCGATGATGAAATTTCGTCCCCTCCATTTAATCCCTCATCATCCATGAAGACCTTGAACCCCTCTCGACGTAGAGCATGAAAGAGAGAAATGGTAAAAGAGTCTCGAGTATCTTTTCCTCTAAAACTAAGGAAAATGTCGTAAAGAGTCGATGAATTTGTCATATTATCGTATGTAATGTTCCACGTTTTAATGGATTTACCTCTTAGGCTAGATCCCACGTCTTCTATTTTACCAGGTAACCCTTCACATTCAATAGCAACTTTGCATGCCACATCTAACAAGTCGGACGAGGAAAAATAATCTATGTCTGAATGTTTTTTGAACAAAGTCCAAGCTTCCTCCGTAGTCAAGGGATTCAAAGGAATCTCCCTCTGGCAATTCATCGATGCACATTTTGGTTGGCTACGTGCAGTCAAAAGGATCTTGCATCGATTACTATGATATGGAATGCCTACATCTCCTAGATCAATTCCCTGAACATCATCCAAGATCACAAGAACTTGACGATCCATACTTTCTAACGTCGAGTAAATTTTTTTTGCTCTTTCAGGCATAGTATTTATGTCGAAGTTCAGATTCAAAGATTCAGCAATTTCATCTTGAATCTGTCTGACATTTGAGTTTTGGGTTAGAGTGAAAAATAAAACTACATCGAAAATCCTCAAGTGCTTGACTTTCTCCGCCACTGCTTTCACCAATTTTGTTTTACCAGAGCCTCGCTTCCCATACAATCCGATTTTATAGAAATCATCATGATTTAATGCCTCCAAAAGTCTATCAGAAGCCTCTTTGACAGACGCGAAACACACAAAATTTCCAGAAGAGAAGTACTCTAAATTTGGAATTGGACTCGAAAATGGCTCGAATTTACAACTTTTATTCAATGCTTGTAATTTGTTTAGCATTTCATGGCAATATGTCATTGATACATCATGTTCATACACTGATCCTAGTTTTGCCATCCTTACTTTCACTGTCTCACTCCTCAGCTCTTGTAAAAGTATATCTGTATCTCTTAACCATTCAATTACAGCATCGTTCACCTTTTCAATTATACGAATTGCTTTAAATATTTCCTTCACAGGATCTCGATTTAAAATCAACTTCGTCATTTCTTTTTCGATATTTTTTATGGCTTTGCGAGCCAAATATGCACGGTACATATCAGAGGTGCTTACCGCAACAACCGTTGTGACTGACCAAATAACAGATCCAACACCAAGGTAACCTGAAAAAAAAAAAAAAATCCATCTGAATTTCAATGGTACATATTAGAAAGATAATGTTTGAACCATATCTTGGCAAGAAATGGAAAAAGAAAACATGCAACACTTTATCAATCGGATACAACATGACATATATACCAAATATGTTACTGGTAGTTAGTTTTATACAGAGAAAATGAATATTATTCTCCATTTTGCAGTTATGATAGGATAACTTCGTAAGATCACAAATTCACAATTATCTTTTTTTCATTTATTATATTTTTGAATATGTGTGAAATATTATACGACGTAGGATGAAGCTAAGGGAGTATAATTTAGAAAACAACTTTAAAACGTTTTTGACTAAAACCAAAATATTCATTCAATCAAATTTGTAAATTACATCAATCGACATTATAACATATTCAAATTCGCTAAAAAACTACAAATGATGAATCTGCGAACAAGCTCACCGCATCTGGATTAAAAAGACAACTTCATTGATGAAATGGATTCGAACTTACCCATGTTGAAGCAGGCAGAAACTATATATCAGTGAACTTTGAACGAACGGTCTTCGATTGGAGGCTGAGTGACAGACAAACTAGTGTTAATATTGAACTCATAATTCACACTCAATGTTAGGATATGTCAAACACTCATAATATCAATATCAATATCTCAAACACACAATGTTTTAAAATGGAGTATTGAACACACACACACGACATGTGCACATTGCAACCTCAATAGCTCTCGGGTTCAAACCCGAGTCACGACATTCGATCTAATAATTTCAACATTTTATCAGTTGAATTAGAATTTTTAGACCGTTCAAAATCTCTTCTATTCATTAAAAAAATACTATCAATCATATTTCTTCGATATTATATCTTTTGTAAGATGAATGCAGGATTGCAGGGAGATGAACATCACCATAAGATTGTGTAAGTTATTATAGACTTGGTCCACATGATTGTTTGTAGTGTCACTTTTGGGGGCTTGCCACTCACTAGGACTAGGAGCATTATTCAATATGCATGTGGACTTTTTTTTGGGTACTATATATATGCATGTGGACACTAATATTAATTAATATTATATTATATAGTACGTAGTCAAAAAAAGATTATATGCATATACAAACACTATATTATATATTTTAGCATATACTATAAAGTCCGCTTCAAAAAAAAAAGCATATACTATAAATGACAATATTAAAAAAAAATGTATATGCCAACCATATTAGTACTACTATAACGATAATCTAGAAGGCAGGTGTCAAATAGGTTTTTTTTTTGACAGAGTCAAATAGGTTGTTGACCACTTCAATTAATCATTGAAATTACGCTTTCTAGATTAATTAAACATTTTTTTTAATGTAATTACACTCCCCTATCAAAATCCCCCCCCCCCCCCCCATTGATCTTTATCATGGGCATTATGTGAAACTATTTTAAAAAAATTCAATAATTACATAATCAATAGTATTAGTGTCAATAAAAAGTGAAATTTAGATCTTTAAAGTGCCTATAACAATTCAAAATTTTGTTATGATATACTTACATTTAATTTATTAATTAGTAATTGATATATTACTTACACTCTAAAATGAATTAGTCATTTAAAAGAAAAAGATATGTAAGAATAAAATAGTGAGTGGAATTTGAACTCACTTAATTAGAGGCACAACTTAACAATGGAAATTAACCAGAATGCTGAGAGTTGAGAGTTCCAATCCAACTATATATTATCAATGTGATTTGATTTTGGTACTTATTGCTTAATTAGTGATGCATGTTAGAGAAAAAGAAGATTATATATATACTACTCATACATGCAGCTTGTAGGAACTAGGAAGGAACTAGCCAGGCGCTGGACAAACTCCAATGAGGTAGATAGCATCATACATAAGTCCGCGTTTTGGTTGACACAATAGCAAATATTAATAGATTATGATTATGATTATAGTAAAGAAAGTGATTATTGTATTTCATATGAAGGTGTGTCAACAAGAAGCTAATTCAAATTGGAACACACTAAGATTTAGAAAAAATTAAGGTTCAGAATCATAATGATTTACCATGATTTTATAAAAATTACTGGATACTTATAACTTTTGTAAAATCACGATGAATTATGTTGATTATGATTTTTTTCACATCCAAAACATAGACTTAGGTTTATAATAGTTACAGTTTCAAGTTGATTTTATGACGTGCATTGTTTTAAGGCCAAATGGCAAACTATAATAATCAAATAGTTAACTATTATAATCCATACACAAACAGTCAAATATACAGACAACAGTGCCTCTTTCCATAATCAGTTATCTTGCTTTCCTGCTCAACTTCCACTTTCACTTCTATATCAACCTAAAAAAAGACAAACTCTTTTATGGTCAAGCTAAAAATAATAACTAAATAATGTGTATTTTTTTTTTGAATAATTCAATAATATGTATTTTTATGATTTTATCAATGTTTTAAAAATTAAATTGGATGTCAAACGGGTATGACAATTGACAAAAACACTATGACAAGTACTTTAAATTCATAACATAGATTGATCGATCTTTGATGAATAAACGAAGGGGGGAAAATTGGGCGAAAATAATAAAAAAATCAGCCAATTACGATTCTTTTTATTTTAAAACATAGACCAATTTTTTTTATTTTCGCCCAATTGTCACACCTGTTTGACAATTTTTGTAATTGGCCATTTCCCCCCAATTTATCATAAGTAAAAGTCAGCCGATTTTTTGTAATTGGGGGAAAAAGTCAGAAAAAGTAAAACATAGACCAATTTTTCCGACTTTTTGTAGTTTTGCAGACTATCGGTTTCTATTTGGTTGAACTGACGGATTCAGTATGTATTTTAAAACATCAACTATTGTGTATGAATTCAGATATAATATACAGACAATTAATCTGTTTTAACTAATGTCAAATTATGTTGGCAAGCTAAAGTAGAATATGCACTGTTAATATTATGTTGTAGTTATTTTGATACTAAAACTTTCACAAGCAACTAAAAGGTACATTGTCAATGACTTGAAATTACCATAGTTTAATTTTTTACAGAAAAAGTGGCCATATTTAATATCATGTCTCAAATAGAATTACCTCAAGCGGAGAAAATACGTGAAAAACCAAAAAAAATTAAGTGCATTGTAAATTGTTTCAAATTTTTTAAATTTTTATTTTGTTTTAAACAATTTCTTCAAGTTGTTCAATGAAACTAGCCTCCTCAACTAGGGAACAATTCAATGAGTCTCTCAACATCATTTTTCAAACTAGAACTACCAGTATCAATCAACTTAGAATTTTCGTCTAAAATTCTTCCTAACATTCGATCCAACTTTGGTTTCGAATCATATTCAAAAACAAAATTATTATTGAACATGCATGTACATTACAATCACAATTTGATTTCAAATTCAAGTAGTTGTTTGCCATCCTTCTAGTCCATGTCCACGCTTTGTATATACAATCGATTTTTAATATTATTGGCATCTTCTACTATCTTTTGGATAAATTCATATTCGTACCTACAAAAGTATACACGGAATTTCAATTCATTAATTTCATTAAAAAAAAGTATATGAAGTTCATATGACCAACAAGTTTTCACAAGCATTAAACGTCACTGATCAAAATGCAGCAGTTTGAACAAAATGATTAATGTTAACAAATCATGTAAAATGAAATTAATTAGAAAGAAAACCACATTCTTTAAAACGAGCCAAGTTAACATCTATGACTATAACTAGTGTATTAGAGACTATATAATTATGAAATGATGTTAATTAAAGTATTTGAAAGTACATTACGCACCCGATTTTATAAGCCTTTCCAGACAAACTAGAAACTTCAAGCAAAGCCGACTTCCATTTCTGTAATCTCTCTGAGTCACTTCCCAAATTTTGTTCATGTTTAGTCATAGATTTGCCATAACTATTTCTCAAATGCCGTATGTCTGAAGGTTCAACTTTGTAAAAGATAGGCCAAACCAATTGATTCTTCAATTTATTACACTCAAGAATCTTAGCAAGCTCGTCAAGACACCAAGAGGAACTTGCATAATTTTCAGATAAAATAACAATCGAAAGTCTTGATGCTTCGATTGCATTAATAAGAGAAGATGAGATTTGGTCTCCGGAATGCAACCCCCCACCATCGTCCATGAATGTCTTGAATCCTCCTCGACAAAGAGCATCATAGAGAGAACCTGTAAAAGAGTAGCGAGTATCTTCTCCTCTAAAACTGAGGAAAATATGCCATCGAGCCATTGAATGTCTCAGATTGTCTAATGACGCTTTCCACTCCTCAACAGGTTTACTTTTCAAGGAAGATCCCACTTCTTTAATTGTACCAGGTAACCCTTCACATTCAAAAGCAACTTGTTGTGCCACATTTAATATCTGAGAGGAGGATTCGTCTTCTATTCCTGAATGTTTTTTGAGCAAATTCCAAGATTCATCTTTGGATAAGGGACCTAGTGGAATCTCTCTTTGACAATCCATCAAGGCACATTCTCGTTGGCGCCGTGTGGTCAGAAGCACCTTGCACCCATTAGTACCATCACTAGGAATACCTATATCCTCTAGCTCAATCTTTGCTTGAACATCATCCAATATCACAAGAATTTGATCCCTACTTTGTAATGCTGAATGTATTGTTCTTGCTCTTCCAGATTCAGTGTTTCTATCAAATTTCAAGTTCAAAGAGTCGGCAATTTCATCTTGAATCCTTCTAGCATTTGGGTTTTGGGACACGGTAGCAAATGCAACTTTATAAAAAATATTTAAATACTTGGCTTTTGCACAAACTGCTTTCACTAATTTTGTTTTACCAGAGCCTTTCTTCCCATACAATCCAATCATATAACAACTATTATCCTGTAATGCCGCTAGAAGTCTATCCGAAGCTTCTTTCATAGGCTCAAAAGACACAAAATTTCTAGAAGAGAAGTACTCTAAAGCTGGAATTGTGGTTGAAAATGGCTCAAATTTACACTTGGTATTCAGTATCTTTATTTTATCTAGCATTTCATTGTACATCCTACTTCTCGTTCTATTATCGCCACAACATACCATCGCTATTGAACCATCATAACTGGAAATCTCTAGTTCTTCTCTTGTTTTTAGATTCTGCTCCTCTTCTATGAGTATTTCCATTTCTTTTACCCACTCGAAAACAGTACTGTTGACTTTTTCAGTTTTAGCAGTTGCTTCAACTTTTTCCCGCACAAGATCTCGATTCGAAATCAACTTCTTCTTTTCACTCTCGACATGTTTCAGGAGATTTCTAATCCGAAATAGATAAATTAGTTGCTTAGCTGTTTCAATCACAAGAGATGTGAGGGTACTGATATTGTTATCCATTGAGATAAATTAGGTAACCTGGAAAATAATCAATTTAAAACTCATCGGCAAATATTTCCTGCTAAAAAAGAAGTGCGAAAGGTATAGAATAAATTTCAATATAAAAGCACATGCAACCAAAACCATGCCATCAGTTACAATGTATGTTCTGATATTTTAGTAAGAAATGCAATAAATTAGAGAAAATATGCAATACAATAGACCAAGGAAAGCAAGCTTGCTGTATAGGATTAACATCGCATTCACAGCAAAGAAAAATATGTTACTACAACTATATAGAAGGCAAATGAATTAAAGAAATGAATGAAATTGAGGCTCACTCACTTGAAAAGTGTACTCTGCAGGCACAAAACAAAGGACCTAGCAGAGAAATGAAAAATGGAAATGACTGTCTCTGCCAACCAGAAAATCAATGACTTGCGTGCTGAAGCAGCAGGCTAGATAATTGGGAGTTGGGGACTACGTCTACACTAGCTGCGAGTGAGGTGTGAACCCATCGGTTTATCATATACCTACCCTATAACAACATCAACAACAACAATAATATTAATATATCTTTCTATTATAGTATTTTTTTTTAATTTATTGTAAGCAACAATATAATAATTATGAACAACTTTATAAGTAAATAGTTGAAAATTTGAAACGGTCCTATAAAAAGGATGGAGGTCGTTTTTATGCTATACTAGGAATAAACCCGGCACGGGCTTGTTTAAATTTTTTTAATTGTTAGAAATAATAATTTTAATATATTTGAAGAAAATAAATTTAAGTAAATTGTTAATAATAATAATTTTAATATATTTATTCAATTATTTTTTCAAAATTGTGAATACTTAAAATATTATATATATTATATGATGTTCATTTTATTTGGGTTTTTGTTTGTAAATTTATTTTCTTAAAAGAAATAACATAATTTATTTAATTTTTTTTTGACAAAATTTATTTTTATTTATTTAATTTATTTAAATTTGGCAAATGTATTCAATATTTTTTTTGGTCCAATAAATGTATTCAATATTTATTACATTAAAAGTATAGCTTCCCTTTAAATATTTAAAGACTATAATATGTAGATAATTTAAATTATTCCAGGTCGGGGTAGTTGAATAAAAAAATGGTTTATAAAGTATGTTTTCAGATAAGTTTATCCCAAAAGAATTAGATTTTTTTAACAAAATAAGAATGTCCAGAAGTCCTAGCTCAACTGGCAGAAAATGCTGAAATTGTTATGCCGGACGTCCATGACCTAAGTTCGAACTCCGGTCATTCCACTTGTTTGTGTAAATTTATTGGCGGCTTTGCCATCTCGCTTATCTACCAAAAAATATATAAATTTGTATACTTTGTGTGATTAAAAATTCATCTTTAATTTATGTTTTGTAAAAAAATTTCAATTTTTTTAGGGACATATTATGATAATATTTTACACATTTCTGGACAACCTCATTACAAAATACAAAGACCACACATTAATTGATTTAAAAATAAGGACTGAAAGTGGTGATTAAAAATTTTATAAGGAGTAAAAATCGAAGAAATATTTTATAGGGACTACAATACAATATAAGGTGTCTCATGTTTATTTTAAAATAATTTTTATATTGATATGTTGAAATTCTTTTAGAATCATTTACAAATTCATTATATATAAGATAATTACATATGTATCGAAGGTAAACGGACAACAAAATACTTTTATATTTTGTTAAGAAAAATAATTGAACAAAAATTCAAAAGTTTATTGTCAAAAGAATAAAATTCAAAAGTTAAAAAAAAAGTGTAATCCGTCGCACAAAAAAAGAGTAAATGTTAAAACAAACCAAATTAAACAAAGGAAACAAAACCAAAGATGTTGCTATCCCTGTAGAAAGGAATCATTATTCCATGCTTTCTATTACTTCTCTTCCTCAAATTAAACACTGTGAATCTAAGAATTGTCTGTTGCTTATTTGCAATTCATGATACAACGCTTTCAATTTCGATCCATACTTAAATTCATTGCAAATCGATCTGCCGTCGTTCGTTGCAAATAAGCACCTCGATTCAGTGCTTCGAGGAAGATTGATTCATTGCTTCGGTCCGTCGTTCATTTCGATGTTGTTGTAATCGCTATCTCGCCGTCGTTGCTCAAAGGTAAGTACAATCTTTCTTCCAAGTTTTCAAAACCCATTTGTCCCCTTTGTTTTTGTTTCCCAAATTTTTGCATCTTAATTATTTGTTGCGGACAATAAAAATAAAATTGGATTTGTGTACTTGGTTATTATTGTTGGATAGAGTAGAAAATAAGAACTAAGTTATAATGTGTTTATTGAGAGAATTTATTATTCAATATATATTGTTATGTCAACCATATGTACATTGTGGAAGGTCACTAAATACCTCATGGTATACAACATTCTTAGTGTACTGCTTATAATTCTCATCATCTTCAACAATGAGAATTTTTAAACCCTTTGGTGAAGTAACTCTTGAAAATGCCACATATAATTGTCCATGACTGAATACAGGTTTTGGTAGATATAACCCCACATAGTTTAACGACTGGCCTTGAATCTTATTTATTGTCATTGCATAGCATACCTTCAACGGGAATTGTCTTCTGCGCAATTTAAAAGGCCACTTAGAGTCATCAGATGTGAGAACAATTCTAGGGATCAATACCTTTGCTCCAACATTGGATCCTGTAATTATTTTTGCCTCTATTATCCAGTCTCCTAGATGTGTGATAATTAGCCTTGTCCCATTGCACATTCCTAATGCAGGATTAATATTCCGTAATAACATAACAGACAATCCTTCTTTTAGCTCCAAACAATGGTTGGGAAATCCATTAATCTTCAAGGAGTTTAGGAATTCTACCGGGTACATGAGTTGTTGTTCTGAAATGTTTTCAGTTGTCTTGTCAATCTCATCTGAGCTTCTGTACTCTTTTACTGGTCCTTCAGTTAACTGAACAATATAATCATTTATCTCATCAACAGTGTCATTTAGAGGAGTGAGTATTGCCCTTTCTCTGAGATATTCTTCATTCCTGAAATTCTTACTCAATTCTGGATACGTGCTGTCGACAATTTGTTTCAATGGATCATCGGTTTGTTCGATAAGAAATTGAGTTGGTATTCTCGTCCATGATGCAACCTCTTCCTTATCTCTACATTTTACTTCAACTTTTCCATCACCAATTTGAAGTAGCCACTTATTAAATTCGCTTGCCGACATATGTTGTTCACCTGAATGTGTAGTATCTCTCACTCTCATGCTGGTGGACAACGTAAAGATTTTGCATTCATCCCACAAATCAGACATGTTAATACATGAATGCACAATATCATGTCGTCGGCCTTTTGGTATTACAGGAAGTATCTGTCTAAAATCTCCTCCAAGAAGAATTGTTTTCCCCCCAAATGGTAGAGTTGCCTTGTCTGGTTTGTTGAATCCAATTATGTCTTGCAGTGTCCTATTAAGAGCTTCAAAGGCTAACCTTTTAGTCATTGGTGCTTCATCCCAGATTATTAGATCTGTTTGAATCAGTAAGTGAGCAAGGCTAGTTTTCTGTTCGATCGAACATGTGCTGTCTTCGAAGATTTCTAGATGAATTTTAAATCTAGTGTGAGCTGTTCTTCCCCCAGGAAGTAATAACGATGCAATACCTGTGAGGAAATGATTGATAGTATATTAATCATGTATGCTTTGATATTTTAGAAGATTTTTGGCATAGTTACCTCACCAAATGCCAACAATATTCTATATAAGAAATGTACATAAAGTGTTGGATTACCTGAAGACGCAACCGCAAGTACTATCTTTCTTTCCGATCTTAGTTTTGCTATGATCGTTCTATATAGAAAAGTTTTTCATGTTCCTCCATGGCCATATACAAAGTAGAATCCTCCCATATCAGCATTGACAGCGTTTAGAACATGATTATATATTTCAAGTTGTTGGTCATTTAGTAATGGATGACATCTTTCATGTTCTCGCCTCAACTCTTCAACATTATAATTAAGCTCTTCTGTAATAAGCCGATTCTCTTTGGCTGCCAAAGATGCATCATCAGGTAATGGCATTCCATCAATCTCTGAAAGTTCATTTCCATTTCTTACCAAAATCTTTTCGATCTCAATCAAGCAGTAAGACTGAATCTGCTTATCACTAAGTTGCAAGCCATAGTGTCGAAAGAGCCTTCTTTTTTTGTAGACAATATCATCTGACAGTAGGTGCCAAATATTTTCCCATAACTTTGCTACATTTGTTACCTCACAAAAGAATAGAACAACAACAAATAATTCTCTTAATTGAGAAGCGGTGGCCCAGTGTGATGCTTCATTGAATGCATCAATCCACTCTTTGTCATCATTCAATAGTCCACCCGCATAACATGCTTCTTTGAAGGTTTCATAAGTCACCCCTTTAAATGTTTTAATATTTTTGAAGTTTTTTGGCCCTCGAACAATATTCAACAAAATTCTCAAATAATACCTCTCACCAGATGCTGGGTGTGCATAAAAGATTCTTCCAATTGTATTTCCAGTCTTCCTCTTTTTCCACTTTTTAATTCTTTCATCCCAAACAAATTTTGTGGGAAACTCAGAATATGTTAACTTGCGTGCTTGTTGGTTGATTGAATTCATTCTCATCCACTCCGTGAACATCGTTTCTTGAATCATTTCTCTTGCAACTACGGTTGTTAGTTGTTCTGAATCTCTTAGAGTGACTGAGTTTTGTTCGTGTAAATGGAAGCTCAATCTCATAACAGATGTACTTCGATAGTGTATATCAAACTTGAATATCCTCCAACATGCCTCACATGCTGACACATACCTGGAAGTTTATTCATAAAAGGGGGAAAAGTTATACATTCATACATTCAATATTGTCGGCATTTATTTTATTAAAATAATTGTTAAAAAGAACAAATTTGCTTGCTAAATGTGTGCCCAATGATAATAATAAAAAAATTATTTTAACTATATATATATATATATATATATATATATATATATATATATATATATATATATATGAATGTTATAAGAATTTGCATTTTCAATATTTTGTTGTACAAATATATATATACCTACAATCCAAGAATGTTTTGATCTCATCAACTGATGTTATTTGCGTTGGATTTGTTGATGAATCGGTTGAAACATTTTCTTCTATTAGAACTGTTGCTCTATCTGGGCCCTTGTGGATATATTTAAATAGGTACTTTATAGCTCTGGACTTGTTGCACCATTCAACATTTAGATGTGCTTGAAATGCTACCAATAAATCTCTATTGTATGGAACGACATATCGATTATCTAAGTTGACATCTCCTTTTTTCACATGTCTTCCATTGTCTCTCCTTCTATAAGTTGGAAATCCATCCTTATCAATTGTCGTTTCAGCACAAAACTTCTTTGGGAAGTTTTTGGTACAAACACCATCATGCATGCAAGGTGCATTTATATTTGCAACTCCACATGGACCGTGTAACATGAATTGTTTGACAGCATTAAAAGCGTCTGGATCATCTTCTTTCGAAGGCATTTCTGCAGTAATAATTTTATCTATATCCTCTGGCTTTGGATACTTATTACTTGCATGTAACCATAAAAGAATGTGAGCATGTGGTAGTCCTCTTTTCTGGAACTCTATTGTATATATGGCTGGAAAATTTGAAGGTAAAATATAAATAAAAAAATGCTAATATCGTCAATGTAAAAGACATATTAAATAGATTATATGAAATTGATTTGCCTGATAGAACCTGGCCAAAATATTGTCCCTCTACTATGTGTTTCATTAATTGATCAAGTTTCATTTTAAATACGCGTGTCTTTATGTCTGGCCTATCTTCAACAGGTTGACCCGGTATTTCATGAAGCATATATTTGATCTCTGGCCACTTTGGATTGGGAGTAAATGTCAGGAAGATATCAGGATTTCCAAAAGTTCTGCATATGGCCATGGCGTCTTGATAGTTTTGAACCATATATCGAGGTCCGCCTGTGAAGGAAGAGGGCAAAACAATTCTCTTTCCAGTAGCAGCTGCTATTGTATCTCCACGTACAACTGCATCACAAACATTTTTGTATAGATCTGCGCGCAAGACTGTTTGGTTCATCTTATACCATTGCATCCGCTGTTCTTCAATTGCAGTGTATGCATCAACAACATATTGTTGTAATAATCGTCCGCCACAAATGAGAGTGTTTGCTTCAGATTTTCTTTGTTGTATTCGGTAAGCATAGTATTCTCTCATTGTCACATTTTTCCTCTTAGTTTGTTTCTTTCTACCATTTTGAGAATGAAACATGTCTAAGTGAAATCCATCCTCACCGTAAGGAAACAACAAAGGATATTGCATGGCCATGAACTTAGGGTGGAATTCTTTTACCCTCTGCAGACTTACAGATTTGTGTTCTATAACTATATCTCGCCTTCCATTAGATTGACCCAAATCTCCAACAATGAGTCCAGCAATTTCTATTGTTGTAGGCATTGTATACTGCCGCGACTCATTTGATCTTGTGCCAATTAATTTTATACGAACCTCTTTTGCATCTGGCGCATATAATCTATCTCTTGCCATTCGAAAGAGTTTGGCAATTTTATTATGATCATCAAGCATTTCCTTTAAATTCTGAACAGTGGCTGCATCCAATGCCTGATTTGTGTTTTTCAAAGAATGGAGCCTATTGTGGACTTCATTTTCTGTATCATGCACATAAAGTTGTGCAAATTTTGGTTGTTTCCCGTGACCGGGTAGGAGTCCTCCCATTTTGTGGTAATTTTGGCCACTAATTTTGTAGACATACGGTCCAGGGCGAGAGTTTATAGCATTGTCTATTTTAGCACCCATTGATGTGAATGCAAATATAGAATTATATGCCCGAATTTGTTCTCTAAACTTAGATGAGCTTCTTCCACCTGTATAACTTAATAATTCTTTCAAATACGTTCGTGGTTGTTGGAGAAAGTCTAATTGAACTTTTCCTTGCAGGCAACACATAGAATACTTTGGATTTCTGGGTCGTTTTGGTTTGTCCGCTCTTTCATCATACCACATTGTGCTTCCACAATCCTGACATGTGAATTCCGGAGGACCAAGGTCCATATAGGTTTGTCCATGAACTGTAAATTTAAAATTATAATCAAACATTGAATGACGTTTGAAAGATAAACAATATATATATATATATATATATATATATATATATATATATATATATATATATATATATATATATATATATATATATATATATATATGTTTGTTTACTTACCAATTGTGTCCTGGATCTGAGATGGGCCAAATTTGTTTGTGGTACTCCTGTTTTTTGTTTGATGTCTTTCCTCTGTTATTGACTGATTGAGTTGGCTAGTGCTTGCTGCTCAAGAGTAGATTAAATAATAAGTAAAAACTCAGTTATTCCTTATAATAAGTATTAAAGGTCCATAGCAATTGCATAACCCATTTTACCTATATCTAACCCAGGTATGGTCCTTTTTCGTCTAAAATTCAATATCTGCCTCCTTTGGAATCTTGCTTGTCGAAAAGTAGCAAGTCTTTGTATATTCTCTTCTTGAGCTTGATTATCTTGGAATAAAATAAAAGGAATAGGGTAACAATGTAAAATATTTGTCTTATGAATGTACAAATTAATAGAAGATAGTTGTGACATCATAATAATAAACAGGAATATGACACAACAAATAATAAATGAAAACTCAATTATTCAATATAGCTACTGTTAAAAGTCCATAGCAATTGCATAATCTATTTTACCTATATTTGACCAAGTGTTGGTCTTATGTCGTCAAAGAGTCCATATACATACTATTTTTACAACTGATTCTAACATTATGGCTACAAAAATTGAATGATCTATTACCTATATGTGCAACAACGATATTTTTATTCCGCTTGAAATTCAGATATTGCTTTCTTTTGAATCTGGCATGTCGGAATCCAGCCAGTTTTTGGGCATGGTGTGTTCCAGCTGCAGATTGTAATAATTTAAAAATGACTCATGAAATAAGAAAACAAATATATTTGCACTATATATTGCTGAAAAATGAAGAACAATAATACCTGATTCTTGATTCATTTTTTCAGGTGTAAAAGGACAATAGCCAGATTATCAACTGAAAATGTAGAAGAGCTGCAAGGTCTGTAACATCATCATCTAGTAATTCAGAAGTCTTGTTTATCCAAAGTAGGAGCAGAAGACTCTGCTACTGGTATGTGTTTATATAGCTTATAAATGTATTTGCACATTATGACAATTGGATGTTACAAATTTATAGCAAATATAATTGCCTATAATTACAGTAGTTGATATTAGGTAGGAAGATAAATAGACGATTTTTTTTACTTATCATAATAAAAAATGTGATTGAATAATATTTTAATGATAAAGGATTCACATAAGCTAAGGATTTGACAATTGAACTTTCACTTGATTAAGGAGGGTCTATTTGGATTGGGCTTATTTGAGCTTATAAGCACTTGTAAGACTGTTTTGGAGAACTTATTAAAACAGCTTATGACATGTTCATAAGCTCTCTAAGATAGTTTATGTAAATAGCTTATAGCTTACACAAAAACCCCGCAAATCTAATAGAAGGGACCAACATAACTAACAAAAATACAATACGTTAAGAGACTATAACGAAAATTAATTAATTAGAGGACCGAAATAAATAAACAAATAAATTAATGAGTCAAAAGAGCAATTTAGTGTATTTTAGAATCATGGCAAACATGTGTTCTAGATCTATAATTCCTGAATATGTATCTAGTCTTTCCGATGTAGTTACTCAATAGCTTTTAGCTCTAATTTATTATTTTATTGGTGGGATTTAATTTATTCTTTTACTCTTAAATAATCAACCCTAAAATCTTCAAATGAGTATCTTTAGCAACTGATTAGCTTTGCTGCAAAATATTTATATTGCCTAAGCTTGAATATACAGGACTACATATATTTGCTAAAAGCCAAAGTGGTCAAATATGGTGATGGAGTTCTTCTTAAAATCTTGTTTAAGGTTTAGTGTTTACGCATATGTTAATTTGTTAATAAGTTGTAGATAATTTTGGTGAATATATTGATGTCTAACCATATATATTGTTAATATATATGTATTAGGTTGTTAGAGATATAAAGACATGGAAAAATTTCATAGGTTGCTATATTCCTGGAGTACAGAAATAGATGTTTGATATGAGGTAACAATGTTGCTAAGCTTTTTATGCTTATGTATATACGGATTTAATCAGCCTAGATTCGATGTATGTAATTTGAAAATAGTTATTTACATTTTTGCATGTTTGATCTGAATTGATGAAGAATAGGTAGATAAGACAAATAGAAAAGTTGGAGATTAAGTAATAAAAATGACATTCTAATCAACTTCATAAACGCAAACATAATCCATGATCTAAATCTATCATTGAAACATTGAAAACACTGTAACCATAATCTATCTATGTCACTCTTTTAAAGACGACGACTCAAACTTATTATTGGAATATTAAAAATACTGCGAACATAATCTAAACATAACCCATGATCTAAATCTATTATTGAAATATTGAAAACACTGCAACCATAATCTATCTATCCTTGACCCAAATTTATTAATGGAATATTAAAAATGCTGCGAACATAATCTATCTATGTCACTCCTCCAAATCTGATCCAACCTCTTTTTGCTCCTTATCATCAGACTCGTATCCAGACTGCAACCTGAATAAAAGGAATTTATTGGGGTCAACTTCAATGTTTTGATGCCGCCATACTGCCAAAAAATAAATAAAAATATTTGTAGCATATCACCTTAACCTTTTCCTCTTTTGCCGTAACTTTGGTGTCATTATTTTTGGAGAATCACTTGAGGCATTACCTACGCTGTCAAGCTTGTCATCTTTCTCAACCTAAAAGTTGGAAAATCATATATCATGATATTCATTGGTAGATTGTCATCACAAATAAATAGAATAAATATGAACAATATATAGAGAACAACCTTCACTCTAGGGTTCACAACTCTACTAACTGTGAAACTCTCTCTTCCACAGCTCTCATAGTAAGACTTCATCCTAACTTGGAATATATGTGTTGTCCCAACGATCTTTTGCAGTTGATGTGGTATTTTTGAACTATTTTCAGTTTCCTATTCGAGAGAAAATGCATGCATAAGATATATAAGATGTAAAATTACAATCTTTGTTGAAAACATATCTTTAGTATGACAAAGCATGTAATGTAACAATATTTTTGATTGAGATTAGATTTAATACTTACATTCTCTAAAGTTGCGGTTAGATCAGCTAATTTGATCTGTGCCACTTGCTCAGCAATTTCATCAAACAATACAAATATAGTAGAACCTGTAGTGTCATTGACACCAAGCTGCAAACGATACCTATAAAGGTTGTATGCGGAACATGACACATTAAAGATTACATTAAACTTAAAAGTAAAGAAATCATGCATTTTAATTGTGTGTTTTTTTTTCTTTCTAATTTTAGTTATGAATAAAGTGATTAGCACCTTGTAACGGGGTACTCCACCTCCTTTCCACAAGAAGCACACGTGAAGTGTGATTCAGCAGCAGACGCACCTTTTTTGCAACCAGGACATGAAACATAGTACCATTTTTCCAAAATCTGGTCCACCGTTGCGACACAGTTAAACACAGCAGCCTGCAAGTTTATTAGAAATTATCAAACAAACATGTTCAACTAACAGCATGTTTGGTTCAAAAAATTTCCAGCTAAAGTTGTTCACCTTATTACTCCCTGAAATTGCGCACTTCAAAATTTCAGATATAGTCCTTGTCTTGTCTAAGACAGCATAGTTCGCGTTGCTTGCATTTTCAGATGAATCCAGAATATTGACACTCCTACAATAGTGCAACAACATATAAAATTATATCGCGAGATGAAAAGAATTAGGCATTCACAAACTAATAAAGATATACATACTTGAATGATTGAATGAGTTCAGTTGCCTCTGGTATGGCTATATTGACATAAATCTTTGTCGAACTCGATGAGTTGAGATACAAATTGCCTATAAAAACAAACAGTAAATAATTTCCAAAATGCAACGAACAACGCAAACATTAAACCAGACCTTTTAATTGAAAAGTCACGTCGTCATATCTTACCCTGATAGTTCTTAGCTGTAGCAGATGTGATGATTGCAACATTAGGATCAGGACCGTCACACAAATTCCTCTTTAGAGTGTCATCAAAAATTGTAGCATACTGACCCCACAATGTGACATTGATTGTGCTCCCACTATTATTATTTTTTAGTGTTTTTCATTATAAGTTCAAAAACTAATACACACATAATGCTATTGTTAGTATCTTATATAGTAATGTACCTTATATCTTTCAGCCGAATTGACAACATATCCACTTTACCACCAGCAGTTGTCCTTTCCTCAATTGGATTGACATCAACTATAACTCCAATAATGTCTAACAATAAAGAAAATGATCAAAAGATGCTTGACACACAATCACATGATATGTATGAGCGTAAGACTATAAACTAACCCGTCAAGACCGGTTTGTCAATTCGTGCATCCAAATGTGCATACTTGACAAATTCAAAAGCATGGAGAGGGATGATGCCATTGTCATACTCCTCATTGAATGTGGTGTTAGCATTGCACTGCAACATTGAAGAGTTGTGTTCAACCACAACATACTTTTTTTTATTGGCTAACACCTCAAATTTTGTGACGACATATATTTTTCCTTCTTGCAGTTTTTTTTTCCTAAACTCAGCTGCATATCTCTTAGGTAGTGTTGCATGGATAGAATTGGACTGCAAAGAAAACCAATAAGTTATTATAAGATAATATATTGAGAAATAGTTTTGTTATGAAAAGACCATTCAAATTTATACCTCTTCATCAACCAACACCATGTCAATACTAAGCAATTCATTCTTCTTATGTATATGCAGGTTGTCCCACATTCGAGCAATGCGCACTTTTAGACTACTTTCATCTGTTGCATTTGCGAGGTTGTTTAAAAAGCTATAAGCGTCATGATTTCCAGCTTTTGTTGATCTGCAAGCAAAGAAACCAGAATTTTATGGGCTTCTCATATACGGCATATTAATGTGACCCACACACAAGCGAAGATCATAGGTGTATTGAATCGAATCGAACACAAAAGCAATATACTAACCTCTTGGCATTACTTTGAGAAGCAGACATGATGTGCTAACTTTTAGTTGTGTAATCAAAATATATTTCTTAGTTGTGAAAAGTGAGGAATTGACACATTTATATAGGAACCAATTTATATAGGAACGAATTCATTATGCAGATTAGTGACCTATTGAATGTAATTATTATTAAGGTGAATGAAGACAAATCATTAGTGACAGTTACACTATTGCCTTGGAATTATATAAAATCTACAGTTTTTTTTTAATTAGTCACGGTTACTCTATTGCCTTTTAGCTAACTTTATTTTGGTTACACTATTACATTATGAGCAGTGTCAATAAATTTCTTTTTTCTGGTATTGAAGAGCCTTTGGTTACACTATTACATTAACAACAGATTGATTGAAAAAATGAAGAGGTTTCTACATAAGTAAGAAAGTTAATTGGATGATAGATTAATTAGAAAGAGAGTACATTTTTAGCATATAATAATGAAAGATGTCACATAAGCACCAACTAAAGCTTAGAAAAAAGAAAAACATGAAGAGCTTTGTTAGGTTGCCACATAAGCAAATAAGAGTTTGTTTTTATATATATAAGATTTTAATGGAATGGAAGTTTCCTATTCATTCTTCAATCATTGATTGGTGAGAAGCAACATTTGTAAACAGTAAGATGTTGACTTTTTAATTATTTACACAAACTTGTAATGTTGCACCAACATGTCTAATGAAAGACGTGTCCGGTGTCTGACACAACATCAATACATGTGATTACATGCAATTAGTTTGCTTTTTTAAATATTATCAGTGTCGACGTGTTAGTGTTATTTGTAAGTGTTTGATAGCAAACTTGGCTCGAAAACCAAAATAAGAAAATCCATGATAATTATACTAGGATGAATGAAGATACAATGGTCGAAGGTGATAACATAACAATTACATGAAAACCGTAAAAACCGAAAGTTGACTAATAAGCATCAAGTGAAAGGCCTATTCTGCCTTGAAGTACTATCAGCAAATGAAATCATGTTTTGAGAATTCAATTACATGTAAGGAATCATACCAAATTCATAGAAATGTGAAGAAAAACAGAGTTCTAATAACAAATTTCTGTGTCTTGTTATGAATTCCAGCTTTTAAAATCTCTTCCCTTCCTATTCCTTTTCAGAATATGTTTCTATTTTTAACAGTCAACTTCTCTTTAACAACATGTTGGATCACTTTGATATTGTCTCTCTCTACGGAAATTTCTGCAATCTTCAAAGTTAGAGCTTGATGCTTGCAATCCTTCTGCATACACAGGACAGAAACTCCTGGAAATTTCATGGTTTATAATTCATTGCAAAATTATTTCCATTTCGAGTTTAAGCAACTTCTTCAAGTTGTACAACTTCAATCAAAAGAAACCAAGGGATTCCTCAACTAGGTAACAGGTTGCTCAGTCTCTCATCTTTGCACCGCCTTTGGTCTCCAACCATGGCCTCAAAAGTATCTAAAAGATTATCCAAACCCTCATGATTTTCCCCAACTGCCTTCAAAGCAAAGACAATGCTCTCAATGGTTGACAAATAACCAGCTTTAGGCTGATTCCTCACTTCACCATATAAGCTCGTCTCATTCACTTCCAACTTCAAATGCGGCAAAATGTTAAGCCAAGGATTTTCACTATAAATCCTTTTAGCCTTAGCCCATGTTCCATCAAGAACAATCAAGTTCTTCACCTCAAAACCAACAGCATCTAAATCACTAACACTAACAGCATTATCCGAAGGAAAAAGTAGTACCGATCCAGGACAAACCACAAGCTCAAATTCCTCATATTCTTCCCTATTCAATTGCTTCCTTTGCAACTTCTTCACCAAAAACCCTTTTGAGAGGGCTTCAAATGCCTCAGGACAAGACAAAATCTTGTCAAAACTTAACTCATTAGATTCACATTGTTGCATCCAAATATGAGACAATGAGGTAATTGCACCATATTTCCCAATAGTAACAGTAATAGCAGTTCCTCCATAACCTCTAGTCAAATCATCGCAATTTCGACGAATTTGAATTTTCTTAACTTCATCATTCACTTGACTCACAGTTTCAACATTAGAATTGAAAATAACATCATTTTTCAAATCAGCACTATCATTATCATTATCAATCAAGATTGAATTTTTATCACAAAACAAATCATGGGCAACTTCAATTTCATTAGAAAACAAACTATTTGACAAATTCCCAACAGATTTTGAATTGGGATCGAGCAAATGAATAAGAAATTGAGATTCAAAATTAACATCAGAAACAGTGGCAATTGTGAGATTCTTCAAACCCATTTTAGCAATTCTAGTAGAATTAAGAGGGTGATTACACTCAAGAGCGTGTTGAAGAATTGTTACATTGACGGAATTAGGGATTGGAGTAGCGAGAATTCGAGAACAGAGACAAGTTCGGGTGGGTTTGGAACAAGAAGGGCAAATTGGTCTTTTGGATTTTCCTTGAGACATTGAGATAAACGTTTTTAGGGTTCTTCGTTGAAAAAGGTTGAGTCTGCAATAAGGGTTGAATCGCAATTTGATTTGGGACTGAGTTAGAGTAAAAGCCATTGTTAATTTGGGAGGGAAATCTTGAACAAAAACCCTAGCATTGTAAGGAAAAGGAATGTTAAGCTACGACGTCGTTTCACTAAATTGATTTTGGGCAACTTTTTTGATTTAGGTCAAAAGATAAGGGAAAAATTAAGACCATGTACTTTGCCTTGTATTATTGCTTACATTGAAAAAAAAATACTATTGACTATTGAGTGATATCTTCTACTAAGATAAGATTTATATTATCAGAAGATATTTGCTGTAAGATTTGTATTATCTGGAGTTATATTCCTATAAGATTTATACTGCAGAAAATTATCTATTACTCCACTTTTTATATGTAGTATATATTAAATAAGGGATATTTGATATTATATATTTTATTACTAATGTTTATCTTTTTATATACATATAATAAATTATAAGGACTTTAAATAATGGCAATGGTGTAATATAACTAAAAATAATTTGATATATTAATTTAATTAGCAAAAATTACACATGTAAAGTACGAGTTAATTTTTACCCGTATAAATATAAATTATTTTTTATTATGATGTGAAATTTTTGCAAGTATTTTAGTAATATTTTTTAAAGATTTATGCATAGTGATGGTTGTATCTTTTAAATCTATGAATGTACTTTTTAGAAATTAATTTTTTTCAACATAAAAAACTTAGCGGTAGTTTGTTGTCCAATTATTAATTCATATGTAATTATCATAAATATATATATATGTGTGTATGAGCACGCGCGCGATAAAAAATTATAATTTTGCTTACAAATGATGCTTCCTATGAAATATAACTATTATAATTTATAATATATAGCCAAAACGTGTTCCTACAAATATATTTATTACTGTATTTCCATAAGGCGATGACTTCCGTGAAATCCGAAGGAGAGTGTGGTAATTTTATTAATCATATATTTCAATTTTAATCATATATATAGTTTTAATCATATATATAGTTTTCGCTAAGAGAAGGAAATCAATGTGCAGATTTTTTCGCTAAACTTGTAGCATCATCAGATGCCGACCTCGTGACTCATACATTTCCTCTAGAAGGCCTTCGTGAACTTCTTATGAATGACGCAATGAGAACTTTCTTCCCTCGTGCTTAGCTTTTCTTTTTAGTTTTCTTTTTTCTTTTTATTAGATTCTATACCAAAAATCATATATATAGTTTTAATCATATATTTTAATTTTAATTTTAATCATATATTTTTTAGGTTGTTGCTGGGCAATGGCAGCTGTTGCTGTCATTGAAAGTGCTGCTTTTATATCTAATGGATATCGTGATCTGAAGCAATTATCTCCACAAAATTTGATTGATTGTGACGAGTCAAACCATGGGTGTTATGGTGGTGATGTTCGAAGGGCATTTATATATGCATCATATGGAACATCAAATAATAAATTTGGTATTCTAACAGAAGATGTTTATCCTTATAGAGGAAAGCAACAACCCTGTAAACTCCCCGATGACGTTGATACAGTAGCGTTAGATGACTATGTTGTTCTAGAATTCTATGAACATTCTATACGTGTGGTTGTAACACGCCAACCAGTGGTTATTACAGTTCTTACTGGTCCAGAATTTGACAACTACAAGGGAGGGGTTTTCCAAGGACCCTATGGTGACAAATGCGCGTGCATTATTATTAGTGGGATTTGGTCGAATAGGTGAAGGAGAACTATTTTGGATATTGAGAAATTCTAAGGGTGTAAAATGGGGTGAAAAAGACTATGTTAGGAAGAGATAATGGCAATGGTGTAATATAACTAAAAATAATTTGATATATTAATTTAATTAGCAAAAATTACACGTGCAAAGTACGGGTTGATTTTTACCCGTATAAATATAAATTATTGTTTATTATGATGTGAAATTTTTGCAAGTATTTTAGTAATATTTTTTTTAAAGATTTATGCATAATGATGGTTGTATCTTTTAAATCTATGAATGTATTTTTTAGAAATTAATTTTTTCAACATAAAAAATTTAGCGGCAGTTTGTTGTCCAATTATTAATTCATATTTAATTATTATAAATATATATGTGTGTTAGCACGCGCATGTGCGGGCGTGAGATAAAAAAATTGTAATTTTGCTTACAAATGATGCTTCCTATGAAATATAACTATTATAATTTATAATATATAGCCGAAACGCGTTCCTACAAATATATCTATTACGATGTTTCCATAAGGTGATGACTCCCGGAGAGTGTGGTAATTTTATTAATCAAATATTTCAATTTTAATCATATATTTCAATTTTAATCATATATTTTTTAGGTTGTTGTTGGGCAATGGCAGTTGTTGCTGCCATTGAAAGTGCTGCTTTTATATCTAATGGATATCGTGATCTGAAGCAATTATATCCACAAAATCTGATTGATTGTGACGGGTCAAACCATGGGTGTTATGGTGGTGATGTTCGAAGGGCATTTATACATGCATCATATGGAACATCAAATAATAACTTTGGTATTCTAAAAGAAGATGTTTATCCTTATAGAGGAATGCAACAACCCTGTAAACTCACCGATGACGTTGATACAGCAGCGTTAGATGGCTATGTTGTTCTAGAATCCTATGAACATTCTATACGTGTGGTTGTAACACGTCAACCAGTGGTTGTTACAGTTCTTAGTGGTCCAGAATTTGACAACTACAAGGAAGGGGTTTTCTATGTAAGTTATAGTTTTCACATTCATGTTTACATACTAGAAAACTATCTATTCATAAAGGATCTTGGAGTATATGATTCTCACAAAATAAGAATTTTAAAGGACATACCTTTCACCATGATGATAGAAAGTAGAAAATAGAATAGAAACCACAATCATCCGATTCTCAATCTATCTCTTTCCCATTCATTCTTTTTCATACCCTTTCTTGATGGTTACATGGTAGAGAAACTTTATGGAAGAGACAGAACCCTTTTGTCGTTAGTTAGTAACGTCCATCAAGTTACATATATTTATAGGAATTCACTTGTACCTCTTCATGAATTCTTACATCTTTCATATGAATATTCACACCTTTTCACTTGAATATTCAAATCCTTTCATAAATATTTGCACTCTTTCACATTAGTATTTGTATCTTTCCACATGAATCATCATAAATTAATTATAATAATTAAATTATTCTTACATTCTAAGGACCCTATGGTGACAAATGCGCGTGCATTATTATTAGTGAGATTTGGTCGAATAGGTGAAGGAGAACTATTTTGGATATTGAGAAATTCTAAGGGTGTAAAATGGGGCGAAAAAGGCTATGTTAGGATGGTAAGAGATTTTAGTTTAGAGGGTATTTGTGGCATCCATAAACGTGTCGCCTATCCCATAGTTGTGGCCATTTGAGAGTATTATTACTACTATTATAGTACAGATGGTGTTTGAGTCCCATAGACCCATACCAATATTGGAGGTGGGCGGTTGACATTCCTCCACTTTTATGTTATAAACTAGAAATAAACTCGTGCGTTGTATTTTGTTTGTTAAAATTAATAAAATTTAATATATTTATTGACTCATTGTTTTAATTAATTTTTTAAAAAAATATGATTATTAAAAATGTTTGATATTTTATTTTTGACAAAAAAATATTTGATATTTGCTATCTTAAAAATAGGAGAAGTTTAAAAAATTTGTAAAGCATGTGATGTTCAATTTATTTACCACTTATATTCAATTTATTTAAATATTATAGATTTATTTTTTTTAGAACATCTTACAGATATATTGAATACTTGTTACATTAAAGATATAAATATAATTTCTTTTTAAATATTTATATATTTTAATATGAAACTTACAACATTTTATTAACTTTTTATCTCTTTTCATCTTTTTTATTATTGTTGGAAGAATTTTGTCAAAATAAAAAATTATTGTTGGAAGAATAATTATTTGTTTACTCAATTTAAAATGTTTTAATTGATCATTTATTTATTTCATTTGCGATATATTTTGCTGCTCAATTTTGTTATTGTTCTTTTATGCTGAAATGAAAGATCTATTAAAAGAAGTAGAATCATTATAAACAGTTGTGTCATGTTTAAATATATAGAAGATAAATGAATACAAAATCACTAAATCATTGGGTCATATTTAAATAGATAGAGAAACTTCTCTAAAGCTTAGTCATATATGCAAAATGGATCGGAAGCTTAGAAATACTTAAACTTCTCTTATACTCTTTTATTACTTATTTTGTTAATCAATTTAATATTAAAATTTATTTTAATTTAGAACTTATGCAATATTTTTTATTTTAGGAGTTGTATATGTTTAGATTAGACTACAACTACTAAATTTATTCATAACTTATTTTTTATTATTCGTAGCTTACCATATTTCTATATTTCTCATTTACATATTTATAATATATTATAGGATAGTTTAATGATACATATTTTTACATTTAGTTTTATTTTTGAATATTATGTTACCATTTACTATTGTCAAAAATAAAAATATTAACCTCTTATAACACATATAGAAGAAAGTTTCATTTTTAATTATTTAGTTTGTATGTTAGCTTTATAGGTAAACATTATATATACCAATCTCTTGACTTATATGCTTAAAAAAAACTCTTGATTTACTTTTAATTGATACTTGTATAATCATATGCATTAAATTATTTCATTAGAGAAGACATAGAGTTTTCACATAGCAAAATGAAAGCCTAAGAACAACTATATGAAACTCATTTAAATATGCCACATAGGCAAAATGGAAGCATAGATAACTTCCCTTTATATATATAAAAAGATAAGATAAGGGACATGCATGATGATTGATATTTATATATATTTTTTTACTAATGTTTATCTTGTTTTATACAGAATAAATTATAAGGACTTTGAATAGTATGACAAGGGTGTAATATAACTGAAAATAGTTTGATATAACTTAATACTAAAGACTGAACACCAACTCCAATTTATTTAGATGAAAGACTTATATTTATTCCTAAATATATATTTAAATCAAGAAACAAATCATGATATAACTAAATAATATGGAAATCAATGTTAAGAAATAATTTACGATGTGTATATGATTAGAAACTGAGGAATAATTTACGATGATATAATATATGATTCTAAATGATAAATATAATGGTAGTTTATGTAATGTGATAGTACAAAATAATTGATCAATGATATAAAAAATAAATAAAAAATAATGATCAACTGATCCTTAATTTTTAAATTTTGATGAGTCTGAATTTGAAGGCAACTTCTTGTTGCTTACAAGTTACAAATGATGCTTCCTATGAAATAATCACTTCATTATTATTATAACTATTAGGCAAATGCTAAAAAATGCACCGAGTGCACTTTTTAAGTACTTTAAATAGTAGGTTTTTATAGAATTTATATAAAATCAACGTATTGGAAATTATGCTGTTTAACTTTTGAATAAATAATTTCTTTAAATAGTATGCTTAAAGAGTGCACCAGATGCAATCGTTAGCAAAATTATTATAATTTATAGTAATAGATAGCCAAAACGCGTTCCTACAAATATATCTATTACAGCCTTAACAAGTTTGACATTACCAAGCAAAATCAGTCACATTTGATAGTTGACATTTTCCACCCTTTGAGCCTCTGCAATATCTTTGAGTGAGTTCAAATTTCATTCACTTATCTTTGCATAACTTTTCTGATTTCATATTATGATATCTTCCGATTTTTTCTTGATTCTGTAATATTCATTCACATATCTTAACATAATGTCCAAGAAATATCAGTGGCGGTAATGAGTGTATTTAAAAATTTAGATTAATTTTGACGAACTATATCGGTGTAAAACGTTTTATACTGTCAACCAATCACAAACCATCATTTGTATGTCCTTGCCATGATATGATCATTTCGCAGAGTTATATATTTTTTCTGTTTGTTCCATTTCTGATAAGATCATATAGAAGAAATTATAACAAACATTGTAACTGTACTAGGTGGATTTACATTCAAATTTTATGTAAATTTGTTATGTTTTCATCTGCTGCATAAAAATAGGCCATCAAACTGTGATTTGGATTAAGTGCTAAATTAATTATTTTCCAGTTACTTTGTTCAAATGGCAAACCAAAGCTCTGTCTCGTCTCTGATTGCCTTATCGGGGACATTTATACGCGAAGGAATATATTTGTTTCAAGTTGGCAAAATCATTGAAAGTGTGATCAAAGAGAAGGAGAAGTTGATTTCAAATCATGAGTTAGTGCTGAAAAAAGTTGAAGAAAAGAACAAAACAGAAAAAATCAATGATGTTGTTACTGAATGGATAAATGATGTGGATAAAGTCATGGAAGAAGAAGAGAAGATGGAAATAGAAATGGAAATTTTAGAAATCTTGTGTACTTCTATTGATAGTGAGAGGAGATATAGGTTTTACAATGAAATGCTAAAGAAAATAAAGAACCTAAATACCAATTGTGAGTTTGAGTCATTTTCTAGCCCAATTCCTAGTTTAGAGTATTTTTCTTTCGGAAATTTTGTATGCTTTGAGTCGACTAAAGTAGCTTCGGATCAACTTTTGGAGGCACTGCAAGACGGCAATTGTTATATAATTGGATTATACGGGAAGAAGGGCTCTGGTAAAACAAAATTAGTGAAAGCAGTCGGTGAAAAGGCCAAGTATTTAAAGATTTTCGATGTAGTTCTATTAGCCAATGCGTCTTTAAATCCAAATGTCAAAGCTATTCAAGACAAAATTGCTGAATCGCTCAACCTGAAATTCGACAGAAATACTGAAGCTGGAAGGGCGAGGACAATATCTTCGGCATTACAAAGTAGGGATAGAATTCTCGTGATCTTGAATGATGTTCGGGCAAAACTTGAGCTAGAAGATATTGGTATTCCTTGTAACAGTAATCAATGTAAGGTTCTTCTAACCACACGTCGCCAAAGAGAATGTGCCTTGATGGATTGTCAAAGAGAGATTCCACTAGGCCCCTTATCGAAAGGCGAAGCTTGGACTTTGCTCAAAAAACATTCGGGCATCGACGATGAATCATCATCGGACATATTAAGTGTAGCACATGAAGTAGCTTATGAATGTGAAGGGTTACCTGGTACAATTAAAGAAGTGGGATCTTCCTTAAAATGTAAACCTATTGAGGAGTGGAAAGAATCACTAAACAGTTTAAGACATTCAATGGCTCGCTACCATATTTTTCTCAGCTTTAGAGGAGACGATACTCGTTACTCCTTTACGGGTTCTCTCTATCGTGCTTTGTGTCAGGTCGGATTCAAAACCTTCATGGATGAAGGAGGATTAGAAGGCGGTGACCAAATTTCACTATCACTTCTCAATGCAATTGAAGCATCAAGGCTTTCGATTATTGTTTTATCTGAAAACTTTGCATATTCGCCATGGTGTCTCGATGAACTTGTTAAGATTCTCGAGTGTATGAGAACGAAGAATCAACTAGTTTGGCCAATCTTTTACAAAGTAGATCCATCAGATGTAAGGAATCAGAAAAATAGTTTTGGCAAAGCAATGGCTGAACATGAAAATAAGTTTGGAAATGATTATGAGAAGATACAAAAATGGAGGTCAGCTTTGATTCAAGTTGCCAACTTGTCTGGATTGTGCTACACTTCAGGGTAAGTTCTATCTATGCATTTGAATGTTTTTAGTTAAGTTCCATAATGAAAGTCACAGACACAACTGCAAAGTCCGGAGTTTGAACCGGGATGAAGTCGTCCAGCCTAACAATATCAGTATTTATCAGCTGATCTAGGACTTATGTCAGTGAAACTTACATTATCCTAACTAATAGAAAGAAAATGAATAGTATGTATTTGCATAAATGAATTGAAAGGCCTCGTATTTAATTTTGCAGGTATGAATATGATTTTATCCAAATGATATTGGAGAAGGCCAACAATATTAAAACTCGTTTGTACATACAAAGCATGGATATGGATTAGAAGATTCAGTTACAAGTTACAACTATACCACAGAAAATAGATTTGATCACAACTTGCAAGTGTTCCTGGTTCATTAATGAATATTGATGTTGTAATGTATATGCATATTCAATAAGTTGTTTTGGATGTGTGCAAGTATCAAGATTAGATTCAAAATTTGAGGTGAATTTGTGATGTAAAGAAGTTTCTGTGTATTTACAAATATTTGTGACAAAAAAATGTTTCGATAGAATTATTACACTAAGTTGTAAATAAATATAAATATTCTGATATACTTATTCATCCAACACTGGTAGTGAATCAATAAAAGGAAGAAGTTTGATGTGAAAAATGGAATTCAAATTCACCCATGTTGCAGCAGGCAGAAAGGATGTATGAGTGAAGTTTGAACACCATAAATTTGTAACAAATTAATTTGTTAATCCGTCTGTTTCTTCTTTTTTATAGACAAATGAAACGATAATAATCATCGTAAACTCACACACATATAAGACAAGGAGATGAGGTTTTAATCCCGATAAGTCTAATCTAACAATTTTGGCTTTTTTTGCCGGTTGAGCTAGAATTTATCAGAATAAATTATTTATCCTTTTTACTTCAAAAAAAAAAGAAGGTTATTTATCCTTTTAGAATAACAAAATATCATTTATTATCTTTTTCCAATAACAAAATAACACTATTGTTGGACCAAAATCTAACCAAGAACGGCCGCAGGAGTGAAAAGAGGGCGGTCGTGCTGAGTGTGGTGGTTTGATCCGCAGGAGTGATGGTCAATGGCTGGGGGCATTTGCAAAATTTGTAGGAAAATGTAGTGCCTATGTTGCCGAGCTTTGGGGTGTGTTTGAAGCTTTGAAATATGCTAGAGGATTGAGGCACAACTCTGTTGATTTGAATATTGATTCTTTAGCGGTTGCTCAAGTAATTCAAACAGGGAGGACTAGAAATCTTGCTGGTCAGGCGTTGGTAAAGAGCATTCGTCGAATGTTAGTTTTAAATTGGGAGGTTTATGTGTCTCATTTTTACAGAGAAGCGAAACAATGTGCGGACGCGTTAGCTAATGTAGGTTGTTCATTAGATCAACATATGATTTTTTTTATAGGCATCCTAGTCACATGAGTCATCTATTCTCAGCACATTGTAGAGGATTCACTGCCCTTAAATTAATCTCTTTGTAATCGTTTTTCCTTCAGACTTAAGCCCTCATTTTTATCAAAAAAAAAATCTCACCAAAAATTATATAAAAAACAAAATCTGACTAAAAATAATTCTATCATTAAGACGCATCCTTCTATAATTCGTATCGGTTAAACATTTGATGAATCTAATATAAAATACTAACTACTAGATCTAGATGCATAGAAAGTTTACTAAGAAGGATAAACTAGTAATTACACAATATTCTTCCATCATGTGCAAAACGGAAACGAATAAAGTTGACTTGTGCATTCCACGCGCCTCTCTAACTACTAAACTTTGGCACTTTCTTTCTTTCTTCTCTGAATTCATTCATTCATCCAAATTTTCCCGGAAAGAAAATCAAACTTCATTTTTCATTTTCATTTTCATTTCAAGAGAAAAAAGAGAGAGAAAATGCACGATTTCTGTTTAACAATTCCTTACGGGTTAATATTGGTGGGTGGAGGACTATTCGGTTACATCCAAAAAGGAAGCACCGCTTCTCTCGCCGGTGGCGTCGGTACCGGTCTGTTTCTCATCCTCGCCGGTTATCTCAGTCTCAATGCCTTCGGGAAACGAAAGAATTCTTACCTCGCTCTCTCTATCCAGATCCGTATGTTTTTCTTCTTCTTTCATTTTCATTCCTATCATATTCTTCTTTCGTTCATCATCATTCATTCTTTTTGGTGCTTTATTCTGAATCTGGAAAATTTTATTAATATGCTATAGATTGTGATTTTTTTTTTGATTTGATGAAATTGCTGTAATTGATAGTTATAACATTTGAGTAAAGCATCAAATTCGTCTCTGAATTTTATAAAACACTCTCAAATTAAGTCGTTGACTTTATGAATATTTCAAAAATGTCTCTGACTTTGAGAATAAGTAGATAAACTTTTTTTTTGTGACTAAAACAAAGATATTCATACATTCAAATTGATAGAATACATCAGATTCAAGTATAAATTCAATACCGGTAAAAACAAAAAGGATGAATGTGAACAGACTCACAATATCCAAATTAATAGCATAAAAGAGCATACTCATCATGCCTACAAATAGTGCAATATAAATAAGTAGATAAACTTAAGGATCAAATTGATATTTGATAGTAAGTTGTAAAATAAAGAGACTTGATTAATAGTAAGTGATTAAATATAGAGATTAATTTGACAGTTTAATAGAGTCAAGAAGGTTTTTTGAAATATTCACGAAGTTAGGGATTTATTTGAAAGTGTCTTTTAAAGTCATAGACTAATTTGGTGGTTGTTTTGGTTCATGTAAGTCTTTTGTTTGGATTCAACCCATGAAAAATTTAAAATAGAAACAATTATCTTCTTAAGGATCAAAGTTGTAAAATATAGGGACTTAATTGATAGTAACTAGTAGTAAGTGATTAAATATAGAGACTAATTTGACAGTGTTTGATAGAGTCGGGGACCTTTTTGAAATATTCATAAAGTCGGGGATCTATTTTAAAGTGTCTTATAGAGTTGTAGACTAATTATGTGGTTGTTTTAGTTCATGTAAGTCTTTTTGTTTGGATTCAACCCATGAAAATTTATGAAGAGAAACAATTTTTTTACTGTTGAACATCGCCCAATATAATCATGCAATGGACGCTGCGTGGCCTAATAAGCTGAGGTTAGAGAATAAAAGCAACAATTTTTGTATTTGCAGAACTGAATCCAAACAAAAACTTCACGGGACTAAAACAGAAAAAACATTATGATGGAGGAACTAAAGTCGTATTTAAACTCTTTTTATATTTTTCTGAGTCATACATACACTGTGGGTTTTATTTATTGGAGTATTTTACATGTAGATTGTGTTTGAGATTTTGATTTTAACCTTTTAATTGATGCATTAAAATTAAAGGTACGTTTCATTGCATTTTTTATTGTCCATTTTTGTCCAAAGTAGTAGTACTAATTAAGTTGTGTTTTGCAAAACAGTTTGTGCAGGTGTACTAACTTGGATTATGGGACAGCGTTACTTGCAAACATCCAAGGTTATGCCTGCTGGTGTTATTGCAGGACTCAGGTAATTAAAGGGATTGATTATACATATTACATGGTTTTATTTTTAGGAATTGAATAAATTTGAAGTTACTAAGATTTAATTATTATTGGTTTAGTTGTTGGCTTGTAGGTTATAATAATAAATCCATGAACTTGTCTTTTATAAAGAGTTAATGCATTTGTGAATGTAAAATTACTGTTTACACTCTTTTCTAACTAAGGAAGGCTTCATTTCACCATTCCATTTATTTTCAAAATAAAGAGTAATTTTAGTTTTCTATCACCTGTATCGGAGAAAAACTCAAGCTGGACGTTGGTTAGATATATGATGACTTGAATAGAATCTATAAAGTTGGGCAACTATGGTGCCTTGCAAGCTGGTTTATGGTTATATTAGCTTGAAAATCTAATATTCTTCATGTGTTGATGGGTCACCTGAATTTTTAATGCACTCAATTCAATAGTCCTAAATAGAGGTTACAAAATCTGAACAATCATTACTTTATAATCCAGCCCAAAATCTAAGAATCCTGACCTTGTTTAGGGCAAGTTCTTTACAAATTTATTTTGGATCTTGTTGGACGTTGGTGATATGAAGATCTATATATTGTTTTCCAAATAGGATTTCAGAAATCAAACACTGTTATACTAAACAGATTTTTGTTGGCTGCTAGTCTTAATAGCTCTTGACTTAATATATATGCATTTGAAGACATTTATGCAAGTTATTCTTAATGTGCAGTGATTGCATTTCCTAAAAAGAGCAATGTGTGTTTTTGTATCTGGTGTTAAATACATTTCCTTTATTGTGCAGTGGTCTCATGACTCTGTTTTATCTCTACAAACTAGCAACTGGTGGCAATCATATACCTGTTAAGGCTGACTGATGAATGATGATAAAGTGATGCATCATATATACTATAATACATATATGTTGATTGACCTACATGACTTAGATGGTTGAGATACATCATTGTACTTAGTGATTTCAGAGTTTGGAACAGATAGTTGTTGTTGTTGTTGTTGTTGTGTATGTAGAAGAATTGGGCATTCCTACATTGTTCTTTAAGCAGCTTCTTTTGTTAGTCCTTTCCTCATTCTTAATGAAGCATTTGGGTCATCCTAAATGCAAAATAGATGCGTACTTGTTATATGATTCACAAATTCGATGAAAATTCCAAATGTAATGTATTATGACCTATTGCATGATTACTCTGCAAATTTTCATTTCCTTGTGTGATTTCTATTGTATCTTTGATTTGGAATCTGGCATAAATTACACTCCGAATCTGATGTGTGCATCTTCAATGTTTTAGATAGAAACGTTCTTTTCATTTTGTTTTGTTTTGTTTTTGTTTTTGTTTTGTGCCTTCAACTCCCACTTGGTTCTCATATCATTTTTGGTTCTTTAATAGTGTGTAACACTTCTGCCTCTTCTGGTTGATTATGTGTAACACTTATTTTTATTTTACTGAAAAATGCTTATATCATATCATTAAGAATTACTAGTAGAGTAGTAGTTGGTAAATACGATAAGAAATGAGTAAAAACTTGTGAAACTTAGGCAAATATTGGAGCCATCATTGCAAGTCAATGAACTGCCAAATTTTCATCTCTCAGAATAAAGGAAATTGAGTAATTAATAGAACTCTGAATAAGCTCCTTACACTTAATAGATCATCACACCAAAGTCAGAAATAATATATAAAACTCAAAATGGATTTCTTAAAACATGATCATTGAATAGTTGTCACAAAAAAACAGCTTAGAATTAATTAATTTAATATATCTTTTATGTATTACTATTAAATTAATTTTTCATATTATATTATATAATTTATAAAAAAATTTAATTAGTGTATAATTAAACATAACAATAAACGCATGTATAGTTTAATATACTTTTTCAATTTCAATGATGCATAGTTGAATCTTTTTTTCAGTTTCAAAGTTGTATCATGTCTCGATTTTCCATATCTTTAATAAGAACAATAACAAAAAATGTTCATTTCAAACAAAAAAATATTGGAACATGTACATTCATTATCATATCATTTGCTAATTGACAAAATGAGATGACAGCTCTTATTGTGACAACTGGTTTTTAATGTAGTTAAATAGATTGGTTCTAAGATAACAAAAAATTTAATAATGTTCACCATGCCGGCTTGTTTTCATTTGAAAACTTCAGTCAAGGAATCAAAGAAAATATCAGATCCTCTTATAAAAGCATCAATTTAAAACACTCTCATATCACACTATATCAGTATATTCATTGTTCACCTGAAAAGCAAAGTATTGAAGTAATTGAACCATGACAAGTGTTTTTATTGTTGCTCTTCTCTTACTGATCCCAATCCTATTTCTGCTAAGAAGCACCAAAACATCCAAAAGGGTCCCTCCAGGTTCACTTGGAATTCCAATCATTGGTCAAAGCCTCGGCCTTCTTCGAGCTATGCGATCCAACACTGCAGAAAAATGGATTGAAGATAGAATCAACAAGTATGGTCCTATTACAAAGCTAAGCCTATTTGGAACACCAACTGTTTTGATTCACGGACAGGCTGCAAATAAGTTTATATTCGCCAGCAGCGGTGACACTATTGTTAATCAGCAAACACAGTCCATTAAGATGATATTAGGTGACAGGAACTTACTTGAACTGAGTGGCAAAGATCATAGCAGAGTTAGAGGTGCACTTGTCTCATTCTTGAAGCCGGATTCTTTGAAACAATATGTTGGTAAAATCGATGAAGAAGTTAGGAGGCACATTCAGATGCATTGGGAAGGGAAACAACAGCTCAAGGTATGTTGTTACAAATGATAACAATAAAAGCTACTATTAAAAAGTCATGTTGGTTTTAACTTGTGACAATCTATAGGATTGGATCCTATCTAGTGAATGCACAATCTATGTTGCACTAACACAGGTACAATACTAGTATCGGATACGGGTAGGGGTGGATTTTTGTAAAATGTCCAAGTAAATATTCATTAATATAAATTTAATTTAAAGTATGTAAGAGAATATAATTTGATATAAACATGATCAAATTGCTGACAGATTTTTTTGAGGGCTAATGAGTAATGACTCAATTTACTTGAATAGGAGATTAGAAATGGTATTGAATTACTTTATTGATTAGAATAATTTGTGTGATTTATGGACGAAATAAATACTTGATTACATGGATTTAATACTTGTGACAACATAACATAACCTTTTCGGAGTTGAGCAAATGCGAAAATGAAGTATGAAAAGAATGTTATGTCATTGTTTTTTGTTTTTTCTGATAGGTATTGCCTCTAATGAAGACTCTCACATTCAACATAATTTGTTCCCTGCTGTTTGGTCTTGAGAGTGAAAAACAAAGAGATCCGTTCATGAATCCCTTCCAAGCAATGATTAAAGGAATGTGGTCAATCCCAATTAATGCACCCTTCACAAACTATAACCGCAGCCTCAAGGCAAGCGCAAGGATCCAAAACTTATTGAAGGAGATTGTGAACCAGAAGAAAGTTGAACACGAGAAAAATGGCGTCAATCCCCGCCAAGACTTAATCAGTTGCTTGCTTAGCATTGTTGAAGATGGTAAACGAGTTTTAACTGAGAAGGAAATCGTCCATAATGCTATGCTTGTCATGGTTGCAGGATATGACACATCATCTGTTGTAATCACTTTCATTATTCGGCTCTTGGCTAACGAACCAGCTATTTGTGCAGCTGTCCTTCAAGGTATGGCATAGACTTGTGTGTGTGTGTGTGTGTGTAAAAGAGAAAGAGATGTATATATATATATATATATATATATATATATAAGAGAGAGATAGAGAAGACGGTAGAGAGGAGCTTGGATCCTCTTCTGTCATGTAGCCTACAGAAGGAAAAAATGAGGGTGTGTGAGGAGAGAAAATATACAGAAAATGAAAAGATGATAGAGAAGGATTTTTGTCAAATTTTATATTTGACCTAACTCCTCCTCACAAAACCAGCTTGTAAAGTGAGGGTTGTCCATGCTATATAAGCACTACACAGGTCATATCTCTTAGCAATATGAGACTAAATCCACCCCTTCACACCCAACACAATGAAGGTGTTGGAGGCTGCAATGAAGGCAAGCTAAATGCCGCAATTAAGGTAGGTAGGGGCGGACCGCAATGAAGGCGGAATTTCCAACCAGTTTGATAGAAATAAAAGGGCTATAGATGATGTAAAGGAGGGTGTGTTGAGTTGCAGAGGATCCAAATCTAGGAGAGACATGCAAAAATACATAGACGGTAACCCTTAAGTCGGATCTTTGCATTCTCCCCGGCCTCTCTTGGTTTAGAATTGGCCAAAGAGGCTGCAAAATGATCCAATATCTACTTTTATTTTAATATAACCTTTATTTTTAGATGGTTGTCCCTAATATGCGTTGTGTTCATACAAGAGTTTTCGATTGAGAATACTTTTAGTAATTTTCTTTTTCTTTATTTGTTCAAGAGTTAACGCAAAGAAATCTGTATATTTGATTTATATCGTTGCACTTGCAGAACAAGAAGAAATAGCAAAAGGCAAGGTTGTCGGAGAGCCTCTAACATGGGAAGACCTTTCAAAGATGAAGTACACTTGGAGAGTAGCAATGGAAACTCTTAGAAGGTTTCCTCCCATCTTTGGTGGATTCAGAAAAGCAGCAACAGATATTGAATATGATGGATACATTATACCAAAAGGGTGGCAGGTAAATAATAGTCTGGTTTCTGTCATTGATGAGCTTCTCAACATGCAATCTAACTAACACAAAACTTTGATTTTTTTATAGATCTTTTGGGTTACATCAATGACTCACATGGACAACAACATTTTCCCAGAACCGTCAAAGTTTGATCCAAGTAGATTTGAAAACCAAGCATCTACTCCACCCTATTGCTTTGTTCCATTTGGAGGGGGAGCAAGAATATGTCCAGGATATGAGTTTGCCAGGGTTGAAATTCTTGTGGCAATTCATTACCTTGTGACCAAGTTCAGTTGGAAGCTCCTTTCAGACAATTCTTTTAGCAGGGATCCAATGCCAATACCAAGTCAAGGCCTGCTGATTGAACTTTGCCCAAGGAAACTATCTTAGCTCTCATTCAACAACTGATGGAAGCGTCTACACCACCCTAATAAGATTTTTATTAGAATTATATATGTTATTAACATTAGTGTATGTTTGTATTAGCTTATTTTGTGATCAACTTAAGTATGTACTACTTAATAGTTAAAATCTTATTAGGAAAACATATTGTAAGGTAAAAATAAAGCAAATTCAAATACGAACATTTTTTTACGAGTAGGAGTCGAACTCAGTAGTCTAAGACTTGTAATAGTCACACACCCCAACCAATGTATATGTTCTATAGACCAAAAAATAAATTAACTCTTATATAATTATAACAAACAATATAACTTATTCATAAACTTTTTGAGACAATTTTGAACAAGCATATATGTTACATAGTATGTTGAAACTTTGAGACTTGAAATCTTCGGGCATTATTCTTCCATCCAAGACACAACCTTGCATACTTAAGTGAATATTGCTTAATTGTATTCCTTAGGCCTAACTTCTATTCCTTCAAGATAAAAATTTCCCTTCACGTCACCACTCTTTATCTCAGTAACACTCATTTGAACTTCTTCATCTTCGAGGCTCGAATTTAAGAATTCTCCCATCTCAATCTCCAACCACCCATCGCTTCTCACACTAGGACGTTGCAATCCTACTACATTGTCACGCAGCATCCTCCCACGACGATAGCGCCCATATCTTACTACTTCATTGTGCACGTGCACCCTATGTTCTGCATTTGGACACAAACAAACAGATTTAGTGTTGCTTTGGCCACCTTCAATACCAACCGATAAGTCCACAGGTTCGTTCTCAAATCCATAGGCTTCAATCATCTTGAACACAAGATAAGCCGCATAGCGAGTATTTGGAGACAAGGAAAAAGAGTTGATCGTCCCACGAATTTCAAACCACCACACACAACGAAGCTTAGCAACTTCAGGGAACCTGGATTGAGGCATAACAATCCAGTTCCAATAGTGTTCGGTATCACCCCAAGCAATGGAGAGAGATCTAGCAGCAAGCATGTAACACTTTTTTCCACTCTTTCTATCCAATTGAAAACTCTGCATTTCAACAATAAAGTCAATGATTATGATTATGATAAACAAACCCTAAAAATAATCGGAGAACGGTTATTTTATTTTACAGTACCTTTTTACCATGGTCGATGATGATAGGGCGATGAGAGAGAGCGAGATAGAGAGCCTTTTTGGTGGGAATGTTGGCAAGTGAAGGAGACTGTGAGATTATCAAATTCAAATCGGAAGGGAGAAATTGGTTCCAGACGGCGTCGGAATCGGCGGCTGATCGGAAAGTCTGGGAAACTACAGAGAGTCTGCCGGCGTCAACAGGAGTCGTACGGGAGAGTATGTCGGAAATGCATTCTTCCGGCAGCTCCTCAAACTCTACCATTCTTTTTTTTCTTTTTCTCTATACTGCTGTGATGTGATGTGATGTGCTGTGCTGTGCTACCGGTTCTTCTTTATATTGATTTTTTAGATTGATTAGAGGATTAGAGTATTTATGTATCTAGACAAAAATATAATCTAAGCACATCAATTTTATAATAAATCAAAAATGAAATATTTCTTAGTCTATAAGATTAATAAAATGATAAACATTGTCTTAAGGGGAAAATAAAAATAGTAAATAAATTTTTGAAACTTGTGTTTTTTATTTTTTTATAACAATAAAACACAATTTCCAATGCAACTATTATTTTTTATGGTAATATTAATTAGTGCCCCAAAAACACTAATTAACAAGACTTATAAAATTAAAGGAAGTATAACTTTAGTTTAGAATTGTTAACGTGTCTTAGAATTTAGAATGTGTTCTTTCTCCAGATTTCATATTCGATTCTCTTTAGTGTCAATTAAAATGGATTAGTTTAACTTCTTAAAACAAAAAATGTCAATGTGTTCTTGAGCCGGACACTTTTATGGGTTTGAATTTCACTCACCACCCGTTTTGTTGAGCCGTTGAGGAAATTGATCCTTACCCTGGAGATCCCAAAATCTCAAAATTATCCTTCGTTTCAAAAAAAATAATGTTTCAAAATTGTTTGGGAAATATTTTTTGTTCGTTAAAATTTTGAAAATATATTATGAACCAGCATGGAACGGCAAATTTATAGTACTGTTTTTTCAAAAATCAAGCATATTTTCCGCTCTCTTCCATTTCGGAAAATATTTCTTGAATATGTCCTTTAAATCTCTAACTACTGTCCATTGTATCTTCACTTCACCATCTCCACTCCAACACTCTATCTCACATAAACTCCGCTTTTTTTTGGCTAATTTATGGTCTAAAATCATCATTGGAGCATACCTTTTCCAATTCATCAATCAAATGCAAACCAACTTTTTGATATGATTCATAGTGATTTGTGGGAAATAGCAACTGTAATATCTCATGCTCTGATACTATGTCATGAATATCGAGGTCTAACTCATCTTTATAAATGTAGTGCAAACTTCAACTCTCAAACAACTTTTTGGTTCAGTATAGTATATGTCTCCCAAATTATGAGAGGAAGAAATAATATGGTGAAGCAATAAACCCATAGATATAAGGAAAGAATTGAAAATTGCTAGAAACTCTTAGTTCTTAGGCCTCCCAAAAATGTTTAGAATCATAATGATATACACACATACTGGAGCAAGAGACAAGTAAAGGTTGCAGCATGTGTAAGAGTTGCATATTTTTTTTATTATTGGAGCAAAACGGGTATGAGTTGTTGCGGAACTATGACGTAGCATTTCGGAGACTCCTTGATAAAAGTATATGAAACTCAAAATAAGATTCTAAAAATAAAAAAATGACCATTGACAAAATGAGGTGACAGCTCCTAATCTGGCCACTGGTTTTAATATAATTAAATAGATAGATGTTAGATCAGAAAAGTTTTTTTTTTTTTTGACCGCAGATCAGAAAAGTTTTAATAATATAAACATACGGCTTGTTTTCATTTGAAAACTCCAACAAGGTATCATAGAAAATGTCAAATCCTCCTATAAAACATTCTCATATCAGGATATTCCAGAACCTGAAAATCAAAGTCTTGAAACATGACTAGTGTTCTCCTTGTTGTTCTTCTCTTACTGATCACAATTCTCTTTCTGCTAAGAAGAACCAAACCATCCAAAAGGGTTCCTCCAGGTTCACTTGGAATTCCCATTATTGGTCAAACCCTTGGCTTTCTTCGAGCTAGGCGCGCGAACACAGGAGAAAAATGGGTTGAAGACAGAATCAATAAGTATGGTCCTATTTCAAAGCTAAGACTATTTGGAAAACCAACTGTTTTGATTCACGGACAGGCTGCAAATAAGTTTATATTTGCTAATGGCGGTGATAGTATTGTTAACATGCAAACACAGTCCATTAAGATGATATTAGGTGACAGCAACTTGATTGAACTGAGTGGCAAAGATCATAGCAGAGTTAGAGGTGCACTTGTCTCATTCTTGAAGCCAGAATCTTTGAAACAGTATGTTAGAAAAATTGATGAAGAAGTTAGGAGGCACATTCAGATGCATTGGAATGGGAAACAGCAGGTCAAGGTATGTTGTTAAAACCATAACAACATTAAAAACCGATAAAAAGTCATGTTGGTTTTAACTTGTGACAATCTATGTTGCACGGACACAGGTACAATACTAGTATCAGATAGGGGTATGGGCGGACTTTTGTAAAATCTCCAAGTGTATGTGTGTAAATTTAATTTAAAGTATATATCAAGAAAATATAATTCGATATAATGACTTATATACTTAAATATGAGATTAGAAGTGAATTTGAATTACTTGGATGATTAGACTAATTTATATGATTTCTGTAAAAAAATAAATACTTGATTACAGGGATTTATAACTTGTGACAACAAAGAACATACTCTTCTTTGAATTATTTGTTTATTTTTTCTGATAGGTATTGCCCCTGATGAAGACTCTCACATTCAACATAATTTCCTCTCTTCTGTTTGGCCTTGAGAGTGGAAAACAAAGAGATCAATTCGTGAATCCCTTCCAAGAATTGATGACAGGATTGTTGTCTCTCCCAATTAATGCACCCTTCACACGCTACAACCGTAGCCTCAAGGCAAGTGCAAGGATCCAAAACATGTTGAAGGAGATTGTGCACCAAAAGAAAGCTGAACAAGAGAAAAACGGCGTCAATCCCCGCCAAGACTTAATTAGCTGCTTGCTTAGCATGGTTGAAGATGGAAAACAAGTTTTAACTGAGAAGGAAATCATCCATAATGCTATGCTTGTCATGGTTGCAGGATATGACACATCATCTGTTCTAATCACTTTCATTATCCGGCTCTTGTCTAATGAACCTGCTATTTGTGCAGCTGTTCTTCAAGGTATGCATAGACTTGCGCGTGTGTGTGTGTGTGTGAAAGAGAGAGGGAAGAGACGAGCTTGGATCCTCTTCTGTCATGTAGCCTACAGAAAAAAAAATTATGGTGATAGGAGAAAATATACAGAAAATGAAAAGATGATAGAGAGAGATCTTGATAGATATAAAGAGGCTATAGAGGATGTAAAGGAGGGTGTTGCATTGCAGAGGATCCAAATCTAGGAGAGACATACAAACAGACATAGAGGATAACCCGTAGGTCGGATCTTTGCTTTCTCTCCAACCTCTCTTGGTTGAGAATTGGCCAGAGCGGCTGCAACGATCCAAGTTCTAGTTTTCTTTTAATATAGTTTTTATCTTTAATAAGCATTGTGTTCATACAACATTTTTCAATTGAGAATATTTACGGTGATTCTTTTTTTGTTTGGTTTAAAAGTTAAAGCAAAGAAATCTATATATTTGATTATATATGGTTACACTTGCAGAGCAGGAAGAAATAGCGAAAGGCAAGCTCTTGGGAGAGCTGCTAACATGGGAAGACCTTTCAAAGATGAAGTACACTTGGAGAGTAGCAATGGAAACTCTTAGAATGTTTCCTCCAATCTTTTGTGGATTCAGAAAAGCAGCAACAGATATTGAATATGGTGGATACATTATACCTAAAGGGTGGCAGGTAAATGAATATTTAGTATCTATCATTGATAAACTTCTCTCCATGCAATCTAATTAACAGAAAACTTTTGTTATTTATAGATCTTTTGGGTTACAGCAATGACTCACATGGACAACAGCATTTTCCCAGAACCGTCAAAGTTCGATCCAAGTAGATTTGAAAACCAAGCGTCTACACCACCCTATTGCTTTGTTCCATTTGGAGGGGGAGCAAGAATATGTCCAGGATATGAGTTTGCCAGAGTTGAAACACTTGTGACAATTCATTACCTTGTGACCAAATTCAGTTGGAAGCTACTCTCAGACAATTCTTTCAGCAGGGATCCAATGCCAATACCAAGTCAAGGTCTACTTATTGAACTTTGCCCAAGGAAACTATCTTAGCTTTCATTCAACAACTGTTGGTCCCCATAATAAGATTTTTACTAGAATTATATGTTATTTACATTGGTGTATTATGTATATTTGTATTCAACTTCAATGTGAAATTTATGGTTAAAATCTTAACAAGACTTGTTGTAAGGGAAAGATCAAGCAAATTACAATCTTAACTTTTTCTTATGAGTAGGAATCAAACCTGGTGCCGCGGGTTTACAATACTCGCACACCCAACCTCTGTAAATGGGATGATAAAATGTACATTGCAGAATTGGACTAAACAACAAATGCTACTTTAACAAATCACGGTACAATAATATTCAATTCAATGTAGATGGACTAATAATCTTTTTAAAGACAAATAAAGATGCACCACTGGGAACATAGAATATATTGTATGATATACAGATATTCAAGTTCCATCTATATACATAATCTTTAATCTAGCTAGAAATATAATCCAAATTACATGAATCGTCTAATATAAGTCATGACAACATATACAATGGTGAATCTGTTGAACCCTTTTTATGGAATTCAAGTCGATACAAACAACATCAATCATTGATTTGGAATATCCTAAATAATTCCAAAATCTATGGGAAGAAATAATCTGGTGAAGCAATAAGCCCGTGAAAATGAGGAAAGAATTGAAGACTGCTAGCAATTCTTGGTTCTGGAGTACTTTGTGGGAAGAGATGGGCACCTTTCATTCATGTGAGGATATGGTTGCATGGTATTGTATCCTGGTAACTCCATACGATACTTGCCTTTAATCTGACAATAAGGAAGCTTGACAGTGTCTCCGTCATTGCACCATGTTGGCAAGCAACTGGAATTGTTCTCAAAAAAATTGAGAATGTAAGCATCTTTTATCTGCATTTGTGGAACAAATACAAGCTCATAAGAACCTGTTCATGAAAATTCTACAAAAAAAATAGTTCATTAACTTATGGAGTTGTAATGAGCTCAACTATTTATTTTTTAACTACTGTTAAACTATAGAGCACACCAAATAAAAATGTACAGCCAAGATAACAAGTCATGCGTGTTCAATGGTTCCTATAAACTTTATGCAGGATGAAATTTAGAAATAACAGTAGTATTGCAATTCAAAACATAGAAACCAGAATCTCAAACAAACTCACCGTAAACTCTGTCACTTGGATAGAACTAGCGATTGGATCAAACAATCCTGCCTCCTTGTACATTGCAAGTATGAAAGCAACACAAGAAGTTGACTTGCCATCACTGTAGGTCCAGTCATCCTGTTCTGGAATTGTCAGTAGTTCATCAAAAGATGATCCACGCTTTTCAACTTCTACTAAAACTTCTGGAAGGTCAAGCCCCTGCAGAAAGTACAAAAACAAAAAGGCTATATGGTTTACTTAAGTTAATTGGGGATGTTCCATATTATCATAAAGCAGTTATATATAACATATCAACAGCACTGGGCACATAATACTATATTATATATACAAGAGTTCCAAGTACTGAGATTGCTAAGCTATGCAGTAGATAGCGTCACAAGCATCTTATGATTTACATTAGAAAATTGAAGGCATTGGTTCAATTTATTGTCAAAAGCCAAAAATGTTTTGTATCATAATGACATACACACACACACACACACACATTGGAGCAAGAGACAAGTACAGTAAGAGTTACAGCATACTTTAGTTCCAAGTCGTTTGTTCAAGGCTTCATTCCACATATTTCCCGCATATGCAGGTTTGAGTTGACTCCAAATTGTCATAACACAAGCAACCTGAAAAGCAGCAACGTGAATGCTTAAATTCATTAAAAAAGAAACTATAAGCTATGTGCCATGTGCCTTAAGCATGCAAAGGACGGACAAGCAACACAGACAACAGTTAATATTTTATCACTTTTTTTAAAGTGAAATAAAATTTTCTTCACTAGAAAGTAAAACGGTCTTTTTGGGTGGCAACACAAACAATATAAGTAAAATAAAAGAGCTTATGATACTGTAATTTGAAATTTTGAACTAATTTTTTACTATTTCCAAACTTGCAAGCATATGTTGAATTTCTACAAGAACGCGAGTTCAAGACTATGGTTTATTGATTCTCAGTTTGAAACAATTCATGTTATTGTTAGGAAAGGTAAGTAAAAAAACTCAATCTTGGAATTTAGAGAGCCAAAAACTCAAGATCGTTGCATACAGTGCCAACACAGATTAACAGAAAATTTAAAAAGAACAGCTCATTAAATTCATACCACATTAGCATCCAAGGGAGGTGGATAGTTCCCACTTAAAGTGTCTATCCAACTGAAAATCATGTTATGGTAACCATATGGCTGTCCATCCATACTCAGTGCATACTCCCACGCAGCAGTCTCATTAAACCTGGCACGCATGTCAGGGTGTAAAGGAAGAAGTGCAATATGGGGATTAGAATCATCTTTATTCAGTTCAAAGTCCCACCACTCATCCCACGGTATCATAGCAATTATATCTTCTCCCTGCAAACAAAAGAGAGTGAGGAAGGAATGAAACACTAGCAGACTCGAAATTATGCTGTAGAGTTCACCAAGGTTGTTAAACACAAGAGTCTATGTAAACTTATGAAATCTCCATAGGCTCCACTCATTCATTCACAAAAATTTACTTAATGTGAAAATAATGTTTAAAACAACTATCCTAATATCTAAACACAATTTACTAGTCGTGTAATATTCAACATTCTAAGTAATAAACAATTTTGTAAGCACGTTGACTCGATTTTGAACCAATAGATATAATGCAAAGTAAATATTTTACCTTTTCATTTTCATGTCCTGACTCCCCAACCCAAAGCTTTCCATCTGAATCTCTTAAGCAAACAGCAGTGTGACCAGCATAAGCTCCACTAACCCATTTCTCTAGAGTCTCAAAAGCACCCCAGCGACCTCGAATTTTTGAAACGGCAAGGAAATCTCCTGAGTGGATGTCATCAACAGTGATATTTGTAACCCAAGGCTGAGGCCGTGTTTCAAAAGAGGCTCCCATGTGTTTCTCCAGAAACCCAATATTTGAGTTCTCTCCCCATCCAGTATTGGTAAATAAAGGGAAGACCTCCACAAGTGCTTGAAGGGTCCCCAACATTCCAGCTTTCGTGAGGAAAATTGATAACCCATGATTTTTCACCTGATTGCAAAAAATGGGTAAGGATCACTAAAAAAAATGTGTTTCAACTTTGAACACTAAGATTTGAAATGGTGTAGAGAAGAAAGATGGTCACTTACATAATCGTACTCGGCTTTCCCTTCCCATTCTTTGATCTCAAGTGTATGCTCCCGGGCCAGAAAATAATAATCCCATGTTACCCGATATGGGGTTGCAAAAATGTAAATATCCATACATGTCCAACTATGAGCATTGCTAACCTAGATCAGAAAATAGATAATAATCAATCAGTTTCCTTTGAATCTCAAATATCAACGTTCACAGAGTGATAGGGACGGGGAAATACAATCATAGAACTGCATAGTGCATACAATAATACCAATTTATGCAAAACATTGAGTACCATTAAATCCGGTGAACTTGATCTTTTCTAATGCAATATAATCTAGGACTTTAATTGCCTCAACCTTAGGCATGCTTTGCTAGGTGACCATCAAAGGTAGGTTTTTGAACCTTTCAAATGACAATGCGTCGGTCCAACAGAAATCCACCAAACTACTAGTCCCATATAAATTAATCTAGCTCTCGTAGAAAATTTGATTATGTGGATAAAATATTGTAAGATCTCTCATTTAACCATCCTATTATTAATAAAATTATGCTATACACCCAACTCCAATAAGGATTTCAATTATCTAACTACAACATAAACCATGATTCATGAATATAACAAATTTCCATTTATGCTTCATGCGTTTCAAATGATTAACTCTTAGTCTTAACAATCTTTCAGACCCATAACTTCAGAAAACAAGTTTAGTTTAATTATTTTTTGGTTTTCACCACCGGTTGCAGGAGATCGAACTGTGGTCCTCCCTACCAAACTCAACGTCAATCACCACTAAACCAACTAACGTTTATTTAATTAGTTTTTCATCTTCATACTAATTAGTTCAATTACTAAATAGAAGTTAATCCAACAACTCTGAACACAAAATCTGAACAATATGAAGTAAAAATAACAACGACCCAGATTTCAAAATCATGAAATTAAGACATAAAAGTAAGAAAAAAGAGACCTTTAAGTGAAGGGTACCACCACCAAATTGAGAACCAGTTTTATTATGAAACTCAATCCAAGCTTGATTCTTGTAAAAGCAAGCACCTTTCCATTCAGGAGTGTTATTTGGAGAAGAAGCAGCACCAACGAAGACAGGTAGAATATCAATAGCGCTATGGAGAGAGTTGAGGATTGGCCAAGAAATTTGTTTGGGCATCAGAGGAAGTAAGTCTCGAGGATGAAATGGTGATTTCATGGTAGAAAATTGAAGGTATGTGATGAAGATGAGGAACGTGGTGATTAACCATGGTGCTATCTTCCAAGAAGAAGAAGAAGAAGAAGCCATGGAAGGAAAGGGGGAGAAGGAAGAGTGGTAAAATGGAACTCTTTTGAACGTTTGGATTTGTTTGGGCATAAATGGACTCAACGACCTATTCACACCAAAAATTGATTTTTATTTATTTTTCTGATTTTCTTACTCACAAAATGATATTCTTTTATTAGTTAGTTTAATATCGATTGATGTTAGAAAAGAGAAGAGCATCGTTTCATTTTCTGCAACTGCGATTAGAAAGGAATTGAAATTATTGATGTTAGAAAAAAGGATCGTTTCATTGTCTCCAACTGCGATTAGAAGGGAATTGAAATTATTGATGTTAGAAAATAACATCGTTTAATTGTTTGCAATTGCGATTAGAAAGGAACTTAAATTATTTCATGTCAAAACTCGCGCTAATCAAATTAACGAAAAAGAGAAGTAAAATCAAAACATAAAAATATCATGGACATACTCTCTTGAGAAGAAAGTTCAAGCCGCATCACTCTTAAGAAGATCAATAATTTCTTTCAGATGAAATGTATGAATTAAGAGATTCATATTCGAAGAAGCTACAAACAAGCTTAACTAAGAAATTAGTATATTGGTTTTTTGCAGTGTGATAAATTGTAAAATTATAGGGAGAAAGCAACTCATATGTGTTTTATATCAACAGAGCACATATGTAATATTTGACATCGGAACATTTGATGATGTTAATAGAGTGTAATGTAGTAGAAACAAGATGATCGTTTTTTATATCTTTGATAAAAATAAATTCGCGGTAAATGATATATAACTCAACAAATATAATATCAAATGAACCTTGAATGAAATAAAAAATAAATCATGATAAATAATAGCCCGAGTTGTTTCTAATATTTTTATATTGTTGTAATAGCTCGAGTTTCATTTTTAGCTATTTAAAAAAAAAAAGATTTTTGTAGAAATAAGATATTTTAAGAACTCAAATTTTAGGCGTATTCAAATTTGATAAGATGTTTAAAAAAAACAATATGTTATATAATTTTACATCATCGATGCATAACTTAATAAATTCCATACAAAAAAAAAAACATAACTTAATAAATTAAGCAAACATTTTTTTTTTGACAAGAATAAATTAAGCAAACATATATGCATAACTATACCAAGAATAAAAGCTACTCCCTCTAACCACAAATATAAATAAAATTAATTTTTTTGGTTTATTTGACTATTAATGTATATGTCTCATGATATAGGTTTGATACATCAACAGTCAAATGAATTAAAAAAATTAATTTTACTTATATTTGCGGTTAAGAGGAAGTACTCGACTACCCTTTCATTCTCATCTTTCATTTCCCTGCCCACTTTTTCTTTTATTTATTTAAATAGCAAAATCAATTGATAAAAGCTAATCTAAAGATTGCAAAGATTAGATAAGAAATTACAAAATCACTAGAAAATGCACACCCTTAGCATGATACACATATATGCAACGAAATAATAGTTTCCCTAAAGTCAAGTACAAGTGAAAAAGAGAATCCACATAATGGATATACCTATATGCTGCAATTTACTATCATTCACCAAAGATACCATATCTTGGACATTACCATTCACCAAATAGTTTAATAAATAGAATTTCATCAAGATGAATTAGTAAAGTGTCTAAAGTTTGAAATATGATTATGAATATAAAATATGATATTTTACATGTGGTGAAAATTTTATGAAATTCAAATTTGATTTAATTAAAAAAAAATCTACCGTGCATTTTATGTGTACGTTACACGATTATTCCGAAAGACCTTTTGCTTGAATTATGCTTCACCAATACAAGTTGGATCATATATATATTTTGAAGCATTTATTTCAACAAATCAGAGTGGCGCAGCGGAAGCGTGGTGGGCCCATAACCCACAGGTCCCTGGATCGAAACCAGGCTCTGATAAAATGTGTCTTTTTTTATTTTTGACAAAAGTTTCGCTACAGTGTTGCTACCATTTGTTTCTTTATTGCTACCGTTTCGCTACATATTCGCTTCCCCTTTCAGAATTCAAACATTTCACTATCACTACCATTTTTCTTGTTCAAAATGTTTTATTTTATTCTTAACTTTGTTAGTGTTTGTTATTCCTTTTCTCAACCAATTATTATTTTTAACAAAGTTTACACAGCTAAATTTTTAAAATGTTGATTTACCTTGTTGAATAAATGGTTTGCAATATAAATTTTTACTTTTTGTATAAGAAAAGGCTGCATCTGATATTTAAACATGTTGTGACATTTACATGTACACAAGTTTTTTAAGAGTTTAGCTACAAATATACTTATACCATAAATATACTATATTGTGTAAAAAAACAATCAAAACTATAAGGTTTCAAAAAAAAAAACAATCAAAACTATAAGAACGCTGGTCATTCAGTAAAAAAAATAACACTGGTCACCAGAAAATAAGGCTGAATAACAATTCCACTCAACATTTTACTACAGTACTCAACTAATTATAGTCACCATCCTCATCCTTGTCTGCACTTTTCTTGCATAACTATATAGTCAGATAAATCAGAATTCTAAATTATCGAGCAATAATTCTATCTGATATAAGAAAAGATAATCACCACGATTTATTTTATGCTATGAAGATGACATTAGATTCTAGAGCTTCTGCATAATACATAACAAACTTTTCAACTCCTGAAACTTAACAGAATCAACAAAAATTAGCATTCCATCAAACTCACTACGCTACTTTACAAATGTCCTCATATTCCACGGCTTTAAGCACCCTACCATCATAAGCACCTTTCTCGATCTGCACCCTCGCACAAAAACGGTCTGTATCCACCCCCAGTAGCCTAGCAAGCGATCCACGATAAGCCCCATTGACTATTTTCACACGCCCCCCAACCTGTGGTATCACAGTTTCAAGCTCTTCTTGATCAACTCTGAGCACATGCTTGCTTTCAAGCATTTCTATTTCCCCAACATACTTGTCAATAACTTTTTTCACAACACCCTTTTGCTTGTAGTACCCCTTCTCTGCCAAGACTTTGCTCATAACCTTGACAACAATTCCCTCATGCAACCAATAATCCTTCCTGTTGATTTTTTCCTTTTTCCTCTCTTCCTCCCTGATCATTTCTTCCAAAGTTGATTTTCCACCACCGCTTTCTTTCCTCTTCAAATTGTTTTTGGGATTCCTTTCCTCATGTTTCTCTTCATCAACCTCATCAAACACTATCCTAGACGCCTCACCTTTTTCCTTGGTCACAGGTTTAGCTGATGACCCAAGAGAAAAGCCTATCTTAGTTCCATCTTCTACATTTAGTTCCCGTGCAGTCTCTACCTGTGAAGGCTGATCAGACTCGGGATTAGATTGCTGCATCATTTGCTCAGCCCTTTCAATCTGTTTCTGGATCTCCTTCTCTTGCTTTTCTTCATCTACCAAATCTGCTTTGACTCTCTTATTCTTCATCTTCTCCTTGAAAAGAGTTTCTGAATCTCTATCTATGTATGTAATGAACCATCCCTTGGGTGTTTCTTCAACCTTACACTTTCCAGTTCGACCCAAATACTTAACAAACTCAGTAAGTGTAGCCCACTCCGTGGAGTTCATATGAACATGGTTTCTGTCATTGATGTATTCATTATAAACTACAGTCGCAGCCACGCGGCTGAATCGATGACTGCGCTTCATGTGCTCAAGAAAAGTTGCCTCGAACTCTTCGGTATAACCCTCAACTATGCGGGTTGGATTTTGTCCAAAAATTTGCATTTGGCGCTGATGCCCTTCACTCATACAGTGACATTTAAAACCATTCTCATCACGGCATTGCTTCTGGCACATCTGACAATACCAACGAAGTTTCTGCAGCCCTTTCGCTTTGATTCGATTGGCAATTGCCTTGGGTGTAAGAAAATCATTTTTCCCCATTGATCTGGATGAACTGTTTCAGATGAAACAAAAAGATGTTGTAATCCTCCTTACTCTTCTTTCTTAGACAGCTGAAAACATAAAAAGACAAACATCATTGATGAGACAACAGTTAAAATTCTTAATGCATTAGAACATGAAACAATACTATTTTGAAGCAAGCATCCAAGCTAACACTATATCAATAAGACATTCAGAAACACCATATTTGTTGTCCTAATGCCAACAACAATATCAATGTGTTGGAGTTTGATTCAACACTTCGTGCATAAAGAATGCAACTTGAAAATAACTAAAACAAACCTACCGCCAGCACTGCATCGCAATCCCCAGTTTAAAAACTTCATTAAGAAAATGGAACCTAACTTGAAAACAATTTAAAAAAATGATATGGAAAAACTTGCAACATTACCCAACTCAATCTGTCATAGAAAATGTAACCCCTCATGGGCGGATCCAGACATAAAATACCGGTGAGGCTAAACTTAAAAGAAACTAAGAACTAAATTACAAATACGAGAAGTTGCGGATAAAGATAACAGTCAAACTGAAACCATACTATATGATTAGAATCAATTTTCAATAAGAACAAATACTTGAAGTAACAAATCTTAAACACACATTCATATGACAATGGCACATGAAATAATTAACAAAACTCACAAGCACTAAAATCACAAAAAATAAACACAGTTTCATACAAATAATTGCAGTAACAAATCTTAAACAATTAGTATCATTCAAAATAACATAAAATTAGGGATTTATGAAATCGTAGGGAAATTAAAATTGAAGATATAGTAATATTAAACTTAAACTCAACAAGGCATTGAGAAATTAAAATAATAACAATAACAATGAAGAAATAAACTAAATTAAATTAAATTAAATTAAGTTGTAGCATTATTATAGTGTTGAGATTTGAGAGGCGAAAGGAAAGGAATAAAATTAAAACCTGTGCAGAGATGCAGAACCGCCGCGATGTGGGGGGATGGGTGTGGCCGGCTGATGAGGACGGAAGGAAACAATGTCTCCGAGAGAGAGAAAGAAAGAAAGAAAGAAATCACGCACGAGTTGAGAAAGAGAAAAGAGTTTTCTTTTCTTTTTTATTTCTTTATTTTTCTTTTGTTATATATAAATGGACCAACACGGTCCTTTTTTATGGTTTATTTTTTAAAAAATAAAGGAAAACTACGTTCTTACAAAGATACTCCAATTGTATCGACTAACAATCGTGAGTATAAACTAGTAGGAGGTTTATGGAGAACGAACAACTACAGGATCTAATTATGTATAAAATCCTGATTTTTTATATGATTTTGATATGTTAGAATTTTATAATTATCAATTTTATTGAGATATAATTACATATAAATGTAAATAACTTTTACATTTAAATATTAATTAAACTTTCGTTTGATTATTGCAAGAAAAACTGAGTCAAATTAATATATTATAGATTTAATTTTTATTAAAGTTTTAGATAAATAAAATACTTTTTACTAAACTTATACATTTAACTATATTTTTTATAATTAATTTTTAAATAGAGGATAATATTTTATGTATTTATTGATTATTTTTACAAAAATGATGCTACCTCTTTTTCTTATTATAAGAGACAAATGTATTTTCTAAATTCATTAAAAAAACAAATGTATCTAGATTCATAATAGTCCAGATACATATTAGTTCTTTAATAAATTCAAAAAATATATTTGACTTTTATAATAAATAACATATACTCCCTCCGTCCCATTATATAAGCACCCTTTTAAAAAAAAATTAGTCTCAAAATATAAGCCCCTTTACAAATTACTATGTGTAATCATTATTTTTTCCCTACACATACCCCTAACTATTACACTAACTTGCATTGAAATGTGAAAAGTCAAATTAAATACATAAATAAACAAAGGACAATGTAAAATTTACACACAAACTAAACATAATAATTACACTACCAACATTTCTTAATAAGCGTGATTTTGATTAGAGGTTTATATAATAGAACGGAGGGAGTAGTATGTTTTTGTTAGCGTGCCAACCCGAATTCCATTAAATTTGGACCAGCACAACCCAACCCGAAATTCATATATGTTACATGGGTTTGGGAAAAAAAAATGCAATTACATTTTGGACAATGTTTTTTGTTTTTTAGGACTAATGGACCTGCCTATTTTTTAGAGTTCTACATATAATATATGTAAGATTGCACACGTTAAAAACAACAAATAAAAGTAAGTTTAGTTTAATTAGTAGGATATATTGTACGTATGTGTAAGAATTAGAATTCGAATCTTGATACGTCCACTTATTCACTTTTAAGAGTAAATTTCTAGCCACTAGACATCTGACTAAAAAAAATATTTTTGATATTCTACTATATCATTTTAATTGAGGTTATGCACAGTCTGTCAAACAGAAGAAGAGTTTATTGTCATTGGAGAGGTTTAAAAGCATGAAAATATTGGTTAGTTAAAATTAGGTACACGCTTAATGAAAATGATCATAATTGAGGTAGTTGTCATTACTTATTTATTTATGAATCCTCCATAAAAGATTGCTCATCCTATTAGTTGGCATGATAAAGGTAGAACCTAAGAAAAACCACTTTCTAATTAAAATCCTATATTGAGGAACAAACTTTATATAATGATGATATTATTAAACAAGAGTTCCTCCCTATCGGTTATTTTTGAATAACAATGAAACCTTGTCATGTGATTAAGATTCTTTGAAGCCAAAATTCATATAGGATCAATTTAGTTTTTTAAGGGTTAAGGTTTTATTCAAAAACATTTAGAATTTATTTTTAAATGCTTTTTATGCATGTCCAAAGGTTATCTTTGATTTGATATGGTTAATGTTTACATGTTATAAGGTTTAGATTTGAAAAGCTTTTGCAAGAACATTGCAATTTTGTAAATGTGGGTTTGGTGAGAATGAGCTTCTTTTCATGTTGTAAGTTACAAGAGAAAACAACCACCACCAAGAACTCATTGAAGAAAAACATTAAGGATTATCAAAGTTTTTTTTTCAAAACTGGTAATTTTCCACCCTTTAATGTAAATCTTCCTCATTGTACCAATTATTTTACTTTTATGTTTTTAGATATGAGGTTTTGAATTGATGGTTTTTTCACATAATTTATTGATTTTCATGTTAAAGTTTTTCAATTTAACTAATGATGTATTGGGATCAAATATTGTTTTCTATGTACTATGTTAGCACATTTAGAAACTATCTTCATTAAATTTGATTGTCTTAATTAACATTTGATTTTTTAAAATACTTTTGTTATGTTCTCAAATTCCTAATGAAATTTTAGAAGCAAAAATATACAAATGATATCATGTTTAAGGAGTTTCACCTTTGGTCTTTAAACTCTATATCTTGATCTTAATCATCATTGACTTGTCCAATGCTAATGTAATTAAGCTAATGATCTATTACTTTTTACCTTAATATATCATTGTTTATATTGTAGATAGTGGCAAACGGAAGTACATAGTAGAGGAAGATGTTGAAAGAGGTGGAAAAGGAAATATTACCTCAAAAATATTTTCTTACAATGAGCTATGTGTTGCAACTAAGAATTTTCATGTCAACAATATGGTTGGAGAAGGAGGCTTTGGGAGAGTATATAAAGGGCGCATTAAATGCATGGATAATAAGGTAAAGTATTACTTAAACTAAGATCTATTTTAATATTAAGAAAATAGATTATTCAAGTTGAAAACAATGTTTAAAACTCGATTATTCGAATTAGACGTTGAACTAGTAAAATCTCTGAATTAATGATCAACCATCTTAAATTGCTCGAATGGAGATAAAATCGTAATAAAACCGCCAAAATAAATAAGCCGTAGTAAAGAGAAGTTCAAGGTTCGAACGATTAACCTAACGGATTCAATTTTTTGAAACATTGGTTGTAAGCGAATATATAAATGTTGTGTTACTTTTATGTAGGTTGTTGCTGTAAAGAAACTTAATAAACATGGATTTCAAGGAAGCAGGGAATTTCTTGCAGAGGTTATGATATTGAGTGTTATGCACCACAATAACCTTGTCAACTTGGTGGGGTATTGTAGTGAAGGTGATAAAAAGATTTTGGTATATGAGTACATGTCAAATGGTTCTTTAGAAGACCACCTTTTTGGTAAGTAAATGAACTTCTTGCACAATTTCTTCTTAACTGAAAATCTTAAATATTATTCATCCAATTCAAGTATAACATTTGTATAAATGCTCTATGACTAACTTATGTGTAGTAGAAATTTGACCATATGAGCACATGCATGAGATCATCATGTTGATTGATCACAAAATAAAACACTTTTCCCCCTTCAATTTCTCAAAGCTATTTGCTTACCTTTACATTTGTGTCACAACTCACAACCAATCATGCATGAAATTTGTAATTTTTTTGGAACATCAAAATAGATTGAAAAGCGAAGGACATTCAACTCCGCTCTAATTGGGTTCTCTGCATTTGTAATATTGGTGGTCATAAAAAAATCTATATTCAAACTCATTTTTTTAGACTATCTAATCTTGATTGAATGACCACTGATGTTTCAAATTTATAAATGTGATCATTGTATGAAATTCAAATTCATATCCTTCATAGTATAAATGCATGCTTGCACTATAAAAATTTCCTTTTTCCTACGGGTACATTGCAAGAATGTAATTGTTAAATGTTATATGACCAACAACGAAAAATAAAGAAAAATGATTTTCAGAGTTACCTCCTGGAAAAAAGCCTTTGGATTGGCACACTAGAATGAAAATTGCAGAAGGTGCGGCGAGAGGACTTGAATACTTGCACGCAGAAGCAGATCCGCCGGTAATATATCGCGATTTCAAAGCATCAAACATACTATTAGATGAAAACTTCAACCCAAAACTATCTGATTTTGGACTTGCAAAGCTTGGTCCGACTGGAGATAAAACACATGTATCCACTAGGGTGATGGGAACTTATGGCTATTGTGCACCTGAGTATGCCTCAACAGGTCAATTGACTACAAAGTCAGATGTATACAGCTTTGGAGTAGTGTTTTTAGAGATGATTACAGGGAGAAGAGTACTCGATTATGGAAGATCACCTGAAGAGGAAAACTTGATCATTTGGGTATGTCATGTAACTTTTTTTTATGTGCCATAACATTCTCTAACACAAAGTCATAAACTACTGCTATGTTTGGTTTCACGTCCGCAACAGTAAACCACACAACATAGAAGCTACATTTTGTAGCTTGTAGAAATTACGGTGAAAATCTACATAAACACACCTTTATGCAGCGAAAACACAAAACCAAACAAACACTATGGTTTTTCTATTTAGTCAATTATGAAGACTCCGAATATATATTTATGATTTAGCTAGCAAGGCTCTATATCAAATGTGCAAGAGGCATGAACCATACATTATGACATATTTTATTTACACACACGAAAAGGTACAACATAATATGTGTTTTAGGTTTTCATTAACTATGTATGAGTTTTTTCAGGCACTACCACTACTCAAAAACAAAAGAAAATATACATCATTGGCTGATCCATTGCTAAAAGGAAACTACCCAATGAGGGGTCTATACCAAGCACTAGCAATTGCATCAATGTGTCTTTTGGAGGATGCTAATGCTCGACCTATGATTGGTGATGTAGTTACAGCTCTTGGAGTTTTAGCAATGAAGCATGTACAAGTTGGTAAACAAAAACATACAAAAGAAGCTTGTAGTGAGCAAGGAGAATGCAGTTGATAAATTAATTTCATAGAGTAGATTTTATTAGAGGTATAGTGAATGAAAATGCAAATGCTAAGTTTTGTGAATTATTTTATAACATTTCATTATGTTGTGCCATTAGGTGTGTTTATTTTGAAGATCAAAACCATGACCATATTTTTCTATGTTCAATGTTTTATTATTTTAGTGGTAGTATTAGACTTTGATGATAGTGATCGATTGGTATCTGGTTTATAATTGCCTATTCACTCTTGAATAAAAGTTTAGCCAAAACAAGTTCTTCAATGAAACTTGTTACAATAGTATAAAGGCTTATGGTAGACTTAGGTGACAAATATATAATTGTCACCTAAATATATAGGTTTGAAAATAGGTTTAATCAGAACAAATTACAAGTATAACAATTTTTTTAATTATTTCAGTCTTGTAAATTATTATTTTGTTTTTCAGACCTACAAAGTTAAATATTTTCATTTTTGATAGTGTCATCAACTTTTCATTTTAAAAAATCCGATATATAACAAATAGAAATGCTCATTATTTTAACTTTTCATTATTTTATCCGAGATAAAAAGAGTATTAAATATATAAGAGAAAATATGAATATATATATTTAAAAGTGAGAATAATTTATTCTTAAAACAAAAGTGAGAGCAATTCATACCCTGTAAACTGATTAAATCAAATTCACGGCCAATATCTTGTAAACTGGTTTTTTAAAGTAAGTATTTTTTCTTTGACGGAAAAAAAGTAAGATAAACTCAACCCAAATTCTGTAAGATTTTGATATGCTATCCGATATTTGAATACTATCAGTAATTAACTAATAAAAAATAGATATTAAAAGTACATCGTAATAAATTGTTAATTTGTTATTAAAAGAAATTATAAATTTGTTAAATTAATGACATTTTTTTACCCTTACCAAAAAAAAAAACATTTTTTTAAGTTACATTTTATTCAATTTTAGAGGATTCAAATCCTTGATTGAGACAAATTGAGACAAAATTACAATTATATGAACAAATTGGCAATTTATTTACTCTTGAAAAATGTTATAAAACACAATGTTACATATTTTCACCATAAATTTAATCTAATTTGAGACAAATTCTGACAATTTTAATTCCCTATCTAAACATATAGTTGCGAAGATTAAACTATAAATTTTCCTCCTAAAATTAACTTCAATTACCCCTAAATCAATCTTAACCTTTTAGTAATATTTGTTGTTGTTGATAAGAAGAGTGTTACATTGCCAACTACTACTACTATTGACATTATTATTTTAAATTTAAATTAATAATAACCAAAAATATTTAAACAATTTTTTTATTCTCTTAAATATTAAAATAGCACACAGTCTCATGATAGAATAGAAGCCAAAAAGCCATTGAGTTGCAGAAGACGCAGCTCAGCAGCAACAATGGAGGCTTCTACCAAGGCCACTGCGTTAAGACCATATTGCCCCTTATGCTGCCGTCTCTCACGACCCTTCTCCCTCTCACTATCTTCATGCTCTTCTCTTGTTTCCCTAACTCCTCACAGGTTCGCTTTTTCACTTTCTTTCAAACTTTTCATTTTTTTATATGCTTTTCAATTTCACTTGCCCATGTCTTCAAATTCTTTGTTAGCTACAAATTTTGTATCTTTTCTTCATTGGGTGTTTGAATTTTTGTTTGAAAATAAGTCAATTTTTTTCTTCATTTTAGTCACCAAACTAAGGAACATGCTGAAATTGTTCTGTTTCGAATATTTCATTTCATGTAATGTTAAGTATGTAACTAGTAACTACTGAAGCATGTGAATAAAATAGTGTAAAATATGTTAGTAGGGATGATATATTGAGATTAATTATTGTTAATGTGAGTGAGACAAACTATTTCATGGATAGTGGAAATTTTTATGAGGAAACAACTGTTCGGGTCCTTGAATATGTTATGTCGTGTTTTTGATAGAACACTATGGCGTCGTTTGATTCATGTATTCATGTAGCTGGTTGTTGTTGTTGAATATGTCATGTTGTGTCACTATAATCTCGCCGAATGTATTATAATTACAAAACCATATGTCTTTTGCTAGTCAGTTTTTATTCTCAAATTTGTCTTTGGTTAGTTAGTTTGGTTTTCAGATATGTCTTCTGTTTGTGAGTTACACAAGACACAGTCATAGATGTTTTTGAGGTTTTGATACATTCAAGGACTATAATGAAAACACCTCACACATGAGTCTATTTGAGAGTTTAGTTGGGTAGTAGAGATAGATAATAAAATAGCGATCTTTCACCGTTTTTGGGAGAAATCTATTAGAAACAAAGTGACTGTTTCCTCAAATTTTTATTGTAATATCTCCAATACATGTGAAAGTCTTTATTATTTTACCTCACAAACACAGTTATAGTTATAGATGGAGTTTTTCCTTAGCTGGTGCATTGTCTCATAATAATACGCTGTCACTTTTCATTAATTGACACCTTTATTTTCATTGTATGATGGGAACTGCAGAAGAAAAATGAAGGCAACAATTCAAATTGCTAGCAATGGCCTTAAAAATAGCATTGTGCACAGTAATTGTGTTAGAGCAGATTTATGGTGTTCTAAGTTGACATCTGTGGGGTTAAATAAATACAATGACACTCGCACACGGGATAAACAGAATTTCCCGTACAAGAACTCGGTTTGCGATACATTTATGAGGTTTTCAAGTGCATCAACTAGCATGTTAGAGGAAATGACAGCGGAGGAAGAGGTGAATTCTTCACATTCCTATGAAACACAAGTTAGGAAGGTGGGTGTGGCTCCATGCACTCCTGAACTTTCCTCAACTGCTACAACAACAACAACCAAGCCTTATCGCTCAACTGCTGCTGAAAAGAAATTGTCTGGTGGTGATAATAGAGGATGGGCTATAGCAAAAAATAAGATAGCTGAAGGTAAGAAGGAAATGAATGGTGTAAACAAATACGAGAGGGAAAATGATGGCTCTCATGCATCTAACAGATTTGCTTCCATTGGTCGGAGACAAGGTTCTCCTATGGGTGGGGTTAGCAATCGTGTATGGCAGGATCATGGCGAACATGTCTCACCTTCTGTTAAATATTCTTTATTAAACAATTCAAAGGTGCTTACAGATTCTGAAACTGTGGTCCATCAGTTTAATGAATCGGCATTGGAGATCAGTGAAGAGAAAATTACTAGAGTTAATGGCGATGCTGTTTCAGAGGAAACTGCAAAGGATTCAACTGATGCAACATTTGTTAGAAAAGCTCGTTGTACTGACCAATCAAAACTTCAGGACAGACTCTGTCGTATTTATGAAGATATTCTGGTGGTTGATAATATTCCTCTTGCAGAAGAGGTTGTTAAGATGCTCACAGTAAAATACCGGCATCTTACTTATGCATGTGATACCGAGGTATAATTATTTTGACTGTTTTTCGTTCACTTGTGTTATTGTCTATGGATTTTCCATGATCACTGGTGTGCATAGCTAGATTGTTCCCTCTCTCTTCTATGCACATGGGTATATGTGTACTTTGATCACGAGCTCAACTAATTTGTATAAATGACAGATGTTAGATGACCGATTATCCCAAAAGCTTAAGCTGTTAGGAAAGGGCACATCGATGATTTTATATTATTTCTAACACACACCCTCACGCAAGAGCCCATTGGGCTTGATGCGTGGATAATGCATAGGCCCACCTACCATATGCTTAAAATTCTACTTTTAATTAGAAAGTGAGGGGAGCGGGAATCGAACTCTAGACCACTTAGTCGTAGAGGCTCTGATATCATGTCAGATGACCGATTATCCTAAAAGCTTAAGCTGTTAGGAAAGGGCACATCAATGGTTTTATATTATTTCTAACAACATACATATATTATCTGCTGATTTCATTCTCTTCAAAGGTAGCCAAGATAGATGTCAAACAAGAAACACCTGTAGATCATGGGGAGATAACATGCTTCAGCATTTATGGTGGTCCAGAAGGTGATTTCGGAGGTGGAAAATCTTGTATTTGGGTAGATGTGCTTGATGGTGGAGGCAAAGAGATTTTAGAAAAATTTGCTAAATTTTTCAGTGATCCTTCCATCATGAAGGTGAAATTTTCTTTCTTCTTCTATCCCTTATACATTATTAATCGTATCACTTGCCTCAAAATGCAGCACTTCTTGTGCTGTAGTTCTAAGGTTTCTGGTGTATGAATGATATGACTTTGGATTACAAATAATATCTGAAATAATCGAGTCACTGGTGCATTGTGTAGGTCTGGCATAATTATAGCTTTGACTGTCATGTTATAGAGAACTATGGATTCAAAGTTTCTGGTTTTCATGCTGATACAATGCACATGGCCCGATTGTGGGATTCGTCAAGGCAATTAGATGGGGGTTATTCTCTTGAAAAACTATCAGGTGACAGAAAGGTCATGTCAAGGGCTCAGTCAAACCATGAAAAGGATTTGATCGGTAAGGTGTCAATGAAAACTATATTTAGTAAGAAAAAGGTGAAAAAAGATGGATCTGAGGGTAAAACGATTACCATTGCTCCTGTTGAAGATCTACAAAGAGATGAGCGTATACCTTGGATATGTTATTCTGCCTTAGATGCTAAAAGCACTTATAATCTGTATGAGAGCTTGAAAAGCTATCTTTTAGACATGCCGTGGAAATTTGACGGCGTACCAGTTTCTGGGAAAACAATGTATGATTTCTACAATGAATATTGGCGCCCATTTGGGGAGATTCTAGTCCTAATGGAATCTGAGGGAATGCTAGTTGATCGGGCGTATCTTGAAGGTATAGAAAAGGTTGCCAAAGCCGAGCAAGAAATAGCTGTTGATAGATTCCGGAAATGGGCGTGTAGGTATTGTCCCGATGCCAAGTATATGAATGTCGGAAGCGATTTACAGTTGCGCCAGCTGCTTTTTGGTGGTACCGTGAACAGGTGCACTTTCTTTCATTTCAAAAAATCTTATGTGGACAACATGGTTCAATCTTAAAAAATTGATTATTTGTCAGTTTGAAGCCTGAAATTTACAAGCTAACTGTAAGATTATTGTAAATTTAATGTACTTATGAACATCAGGACTACATGGTTCAATCTTAAAAAATTCATTATTGGTCAGTTTGAAGCCTGAAATTTACAAGCTAACTGTAAGATTATTGTAAATTTAATGTACTTATGAACATCAGGACCTATTTTACTATATTTGTATGTGTGTTGATTGAATTAGGTGAAAAAGTCCCAATTTTTTTATATGAAGTGTGCTATTTATGGCAAAGTAGCTGAAAGAAGTTGTTGGTATTGCAGAAAAGACTCCAGTCTAGCACTTCCAATGGAGCGAGTATTCAAAATTCCTAATGTTGATGAAGTGATTGAAGAAGGCAAGAAGGTTCCCAAAAAATTTCGTGATATGAAGGTGAAGAGCCTAGGGTATAGCTTGAAGACTGAGATGTACACAGCAAGCGGTTGGCCATCAGTTAGTGGCGATGCTTTAAAGGTCCTGGCTGGAAAAATTTCTTCTGATTATGACTTTACCGATGATGTTTATAATATGGATCTTGATGATGAACATGGAAATCCTTCACAAAGTCATAGGGAGGTTTCGAAAGTTGATAATTCTGCATATGGAACAGCCTTTGCTGCTTTTCCAACGGAGAAAGAAGGGAGAGAAGCTTGTCATGCAATTGCTGCTTTATGTGAAGTCAGTTCAATCAACTCTTTGATTTCAAACTTCATCCTACCCCTGCAGGTATATTTTTATTTGTAAGTGTTTTTGGTTTATTTTGTTATGATTGGCATTACTGTCTTAATAGAACTTGTATCTTTTTTGTCCCTTGTAGTGAAAATAAAACTTGATCAAGTATTTAAGAAGAATAAATTACACGCTTATGTTGAAAGTTTGTTGATCTTGTTTTAAAGCATTTGATCTTTTATGTTGAAACTAGTGCAGCAAGCTTATGTCTTGTCCACAAGAATTTGATGATATTTTCTTGTTTATCTATTACATTTTATTTAAGGGCATATTCATTCTTAAATATGTGATGTTGGCGTATTTTATTATCGTCTGGAAGTATTTATTGATCCACAATATTGAAATATTTAAGATGTTGAATATTTCCGAAACCATTCCGAGACTTCAAGTTTCTGTCTATCTCTTCTTGTGCAAGGTTCTATCAAATTTTATTATTTCTGGAATTTGTTTTTCTATATCTACCACATGAAAATGACGAACTAAACTTTTTATAAACAAAAGACATGTGATTGTTTAATGCCTTGCAACAGCATATCTCAGGGATATTTGAGGATCTGAGTCCATGAATATTTGTGTCACATTTGTTGTTTTTATACATAAATCATCAAACTTGTGTATTAAAGTTTTGATCGAGTATAAGTCTTTTTTAACTCGAAGTTCTCTATACCTGCTCTACGTTAGCTTCATAGTTTCTTCATGCCAGGGGCATAATATATCAGGAAAAGATAACCGTGTTCATTGCTCCTTAAATATCAACACAGAGACAGGACGCTTGTCAGCTAGACGGCCAAATCTGCAGGTTATTCTAATTTTCATGATATATTAGGAATTTTCTCTAAAGATTTTGATTAGGATATTTCATTTTAAAGGTGATAGTTGTGAACCTGAAAATCTTTAAGCACTATATTTGATCATTGACCTTCATCTTTGCACATGTATATTTAATTGGTGTCATCCTCTTTGTGCATGAGTTAGAATCAACCTGCTTTGGAAAAAGACCGATATAAAATCCGTCAAGCATTCATCGCTGCACCTGGGAATTCTCTTATAGTTGCTGATTATGGACAGGTTAATAGTTCATACATAGTGTGTTTCTATTTGGAATATTTTCTAGAAATTTCATTCTGTGAGTAATGTTATTTATATATTGTTACAGCTTGAACTTAGGATTCTCGCACATCTTGCCAACTGTAAGAGCATGATGGCAGCTTTTAAAGCCGGTGGAGATTTCCATTCAAGGACTGCAATGAATATGTACCCATATATTCGTGAAGCAGTTGAGAAAAAAGAAGTGCTTCTCGAGTGGCATCCTCAGCCTGGTCAAGATAAACCCCCAGTTCCTCTATTGAAGGTATAGATTTATCAGTTTACCATTGCAAAGATCTTTTTTATAAGTTTGTCATGACTTGATTTGTATCTTTCCCCATTTTAGGATGCATATGGTTCTGAAAGAAGAAAAGCTAAAATGCTTAACTTCTCAATTGCATATGGCAAGACTCCGGTGGGGCTTTCTAAGGATTGGGGGGTACGCCGAATTCTATTACTTATTAAAGAGATTTATAATGCTGACAAGTTTCCACAATTTATTATTTCATCGTCCAGAAAAGTTCACGTCTTTTTTCTTTCTTTCTTTCAGGTTTCTGTGAAAGAAGCTAAGAAAACAGTTGACCTATGGTACAACGACAGAAAAGAAGTTTTGAAATGGCAAGAGGAGCGTAAAAAAGAAGCTCGTGAGTACTATTGTGTCTACACATTACTAGGGCGAGCCCGGAAGTTCCCTTTGATGGCCCACGCTAATACCTATCAGAAAGGTCACATTGAACGAGCTGCTATTAATACTCCAGTGCAGGTCCTTAATTCTTTTGAATAGACTAATGCAATAATGTGCCCCTTTCCCTATCAGATAATCAATATACACTTACGTTTGACAATCACGTTATGGTGAATCTAACATGTAAATCATTTATCAAAATACAACATATGGATTTCTGATATGTAAAATGCAACAGGGTAGTGCTGCTGATGTTGCCATGTGTGCAATGATACAAATTTCCAACAATAAACAGTTGAAGGAGCTTGGGTGGAAGTTACTTTTACAGGTAATTGCACGCCTTAGTAAGATTTTTAATCACAAACTACCTTGTCAGTTGTTAATTTTTAATAAGATTTTTTAATATGGCAAAACAGGTTCACGACGAAGTCATATTGGAAGGACCGACAGAGTCGGCTGAGGTTGCGAAATCCATAGTTGTTGAGTGCATGTCCAAACCCTTTTATGGCAAAAATATTCTAAAAGTTGATCTCTCTGTTGATGCTAAGTGTGCTCAAAATTGGTACTCTGCAAAATAGGTATACTAGATTACTGTATTTGGGATGTTTCTTCATTCAGATAGAGAGACAGCTTCGTCTGCATGGTTCCATTGGTGATTGCAATCACAAGAGGCTTCTGCTTTGGTGCTTCGATTTTGAAGGCGAAATCAATGCCTTAAATAGTACTTTATCTGCTAGATTTGTATAGAGGTTTTGGATGTCATCATTGGAATTTTTCCACTAATGTTTTGGTAAAACTAAAGGCGAAAAGGCGAAACCAGTAGCCTCGGCTTTTTACTAATTTAGTAGGTAGGGTTTTTTCTTCTTTTGAATGTGTACTTATTTTTCAGACCTTGCATCATGTACCCTTATGGTCTTTTTGCTTGGTGCAAAGTATATAAATATGATCCTTTTGAAAACTTGTACTTAATGTACAATATTTTGCAGCACTTTGCATATACATATGATTAGTAACTAGTGACTATTTAGGTTACAGTTTAGAATTTATGATATTGTTGTTAATGTTATACTGTTTGGAAGAGTTTATTTAAGCTCATGTCGTTACATAAGCACTGTTGTTAATCTTTTAACACACTTATAAAAATAACTTACGACACAATGATTAGAATAATTTGTGAATGATTTCATCTAAGATGATTGTTATAGACACATGGTTGTAATATTGCAAGGACTATTTTGACAGAAAATTTTAAGATCTTTTAATCAAATATGCAAGAGATTAATTTGTCGAGATAACTTTATTTAAAAATTTAAGAACTAAATTGATTTGTTGTATGTTAAAGTTATGCATGTTGGCAAACTATGAAAATTGAACTTGTAGTAATTCTTGCACTATTTTTTCATTTTTGTTAGGTGAAACAATTTAGTAAACTTGACAAATATAAAAAATATAATTTTATATTTCTATAATTTTGTTCTGAGAAATGCACCCCCTAAGAATTGTTAGTCACACCCCCTACCGCAGGACATGTAGAAACTGTGCATGTCAGTCTCACCGACTCACATCGGCTACTTTCTAACTAAACTACTATTACTATTAGCCTCATCTTCTCACTTATTTTGGGTAGGTTTAACTATCATTTTCATCTTACACAAAAATTTTGTTTTAATTCTTTAGATTGATTTTTATTTTAAATAAGTTCTTGAATCAATCAAATTTTTTGTTTTTAATTTTTAAAATTAAAATTTTTATTACAGATTTTCATACAAATTTTTCTACAAATTTTAACTTTAAAGATTAAAATTAAAATATTTAGTTGATTAAGAGACTTATTTAGAACAAAAATTGATATAGAGATTAAAATTAAAATTCCGCGTACATAAAAAATGAAAATAATAGTTAAACCAAAATTGTGAATTTGGTAAAAATGACCATAGTTTAATATAATTACGCTTGAGAGGAGATTGAAACCACTTTAATGTCAAAACTCGTCCAAACTTAAAATTGAAAAAAAAACATTTAAGGGATAAAAATGCTATTAAAAATTATCAGCAAAATCTTAATTTTATAAAAATTAGAGTCAAAAATACAATTTTTTCTTATTTTTAAAAAAGAGTAATGAATATTTGGTTGAAATGTTTACTAACTATTTGAGTTTTTCCTTCCTAATTCAATGATGTGAGTGTAAAAGTCAAATCAATAGAAGTGTCTCCACACACACTACTAAATAAGACACACATAAAATCTTCTTTTTCTAGAATAATAAAAAGCTAACCAAAGTTTCATTTTCTTTCAAATTTTAACAAAAAGCAGAAAAAAAAAAAAAAAACTAGTTGATTTCTTTGCTGTTTCAAATCTTCAATTTCCAAACATGTGGAAGCCATGACCATGTTGTTGTGAGAGTAAGATTCCCAAAATCTATTTTAATCTTTTTCTTCATGGATCTATAAATAATGTGTTTGATTTTAGTACTATATGAATGTTAAGGGTAAAAATCACTGTTTTTTTGTTTGTAATTTTGTGTGTGCTTTTTAATTTGTCAAATTTGGTTTCTTTTGGTGAATGTGGACAGTGTTTTTGATTTGATGGTCAATTTTTGTTCATTCTGAAGTTCTGAATTCTGATGTGTGATTCTGCATTGATTTGACTAACTTATCTAAATTGAATGAAGCTTTGTTTTTCATTTCTGAACCCTATTTTAGCCTTTCATGAAGAAAAATAAGTTTACCTTGTTTATATAATTTCTTGAAGTTAAATAGGGATTTACTATTTTGGATAATTTTTTAGAATGTTGTTTCTGCTGTTGTTGAATTGATCTTGAATCCATCATTTGATACACTAAACTAAACTACAAATTGGTTTTGTAAGAAATTTATTCATAACTTTACATTCATTGGGTGTGTTTGATATGACTTATGAAGCACAGACACGTCGACACAGATACTTTTTTTTGTTGAAAATGACATGATTTAACGTAATCACTAGTGTCAGTGTCGTGTCAGACACCAACGCATTTCCGACACCACGGATATGCCTAATTCGAGGAGTGTTTGTGCTTCATAGGGTATGATTCATAACTTTACATTCATTGGGCGTGTATGATATGACCTATGAAGCACAGACACACGACACAGACATGTCAACACCGATTTTTTTTTTTTTTAAATGACATAATTCAATGTAATCACAAGTGTATGTGTCGTGTCAGACACCAACATGTGTCCGATACAAGTACAAGCCTAATTCGAGGAGTGTTTTGTGCTTCATAGGGTATGATTCAGAATTTACTCATGAGTGGACAAGTCGCTCTATAGCTGGCAATTAAACACAAGTTGTAATTTGTAAATTCTAAGCTTGAACTATGCGATCTAATCTCGTGTGTTCTCTGTTTGCATTTTTCGTTTTGTTTACTCTTGAACTAGTGTTGCTATTCTAACTGGGTGACACTAATGTGCAACAGATAATTGAATAAATCTACAAGGAATAGCTATCTCAAAGACTAGAATATCATTAATCGGAGATAATAGGATTGCAAAAAGATGGCTCAGACACTTGAAGGTATGAAGGGCAAAGGAGGATCAATCAAACTAGGGACAACTGGAACAATCAGTTCCTTAATGACAAGAGAATTGGATCATATCTCTTCTGTATCACACAAACAGCATGTATCTTCAAGAAATAAACCTAGAACACTACCTGTTTCTGTTCCATGTACTAGTACCAGTACAAGTGCGACTCCGAAAAGACTACAACCAAGAAAATCATCAGATGAAGCCAGTGGCAGTGGAAGTAGTAAAATTACAAATCATAGAACAAAAGCTAATAGTACTAGTAGGAATACTCATAGAATACCAATGTTAGGTTCTGCTGATAATTTTTCAGTGGACAGAACTCCAGCCAGAGAAAAAAAAAATGAAAAAAAAAAACCTAACATTGTTGAAGTCGTTGATATAAAATGTGGGAATGTAGATAAGACTTGGGCTACTCCTTTAACAACTCGTCTTAAGAAGCTCGGTTTCTCAAAGCTCTCTGAGAGCATTATCTAAGACTGAAATTTTTTCATGTCGGACCTTAGGTTTCTGTAACCGAAAACCGAGGTTCCGTTTGGCCTACTGTTATCTGATACATCAACCATGGAACACATACTTGGTAGGAGCTTGCTACTTACTCGCTTTTTCTTTGTACTTTCAACCGTGCTTCTGGAATTTGTGCTAAGGGAAGAACCTACATTTGTGATCTGAGACTTATTTCTTTGTGACCTGTCTTGTGAATTTGATTCGATCCGGCTGAAGTAATCAATTTCTTGCATTATGAGGGATGCTACCGTGCCTCGGGTGCCTATTTCTATCGGATGAAATTCAGACATCTCTTTTGTGGATTTATGCATGCTTCTTTCTTTGGTTGGTGCTGAGGAGGGAGCTGAATCTTCTGTTTTAAGAAGTGCTAATTGTGGTTTTGTTCTAGTGGGGGAAATGCAGAGATTTTGGGGCTTCTTTTTTGTTTCAAGGGATGTGGTTTTACAAGAATTCTTCATCTTATGTTCTGTAAGATTGTATCTGAAATGCATGGCATAAAGTTTGTGTAATTGGGAGATTGGCTGATGATGACATTATGGTCATTGGTCACTGCATTCATGTGCTTGTAGTTAAAACACTAAGATTTCTAACTACTAAACTACCCTTTTTAACTACTTTTTAAGTTACATCATTTCCTAGGTACATGCTAGCTCATTATTTGGGACTACTTGTCAGTGTAAAACAATGTTCTAAAAACCGGGCTAGTTACTGGCCGGTTCAATCGGTTGATTCGATTCTAATTACATTGCAGTCTGGTTGAACCGGGATTGAAACAGGTTGATCCAGTTCGATCCTAGTTGGTTCAACCGGTTTTCAATTTTTATTTTTATTTATTTGTCATCCGGTTGACCTGTGGTTTAACCTATTGAACCAACTAAGTGCATGTTTGGTATCACGGTGGATGTTTGAGAATCACGGTTCCGTGATTCTAAGACATCCACCGTGATACCAAATATAGGCTAAATCGTGATTCAGAAGTCTCACCGGTTTAATATCCGGTGTAGTTTCTAAAACATTGGTGTGAAGTGGATCTTATGATTCACATGAATGTTAAAATAGGACAATCCCCTTCATTGACTTTTTAAGTAGTTGATTTTGTATTTGGTGTCTTAATTGACAAGTTGCTAGCTAGGTAAGGATAGCAATTAATTGTTGAAGTGCTTTTCAGGTTTAGGGAAGTATGAATGGTTTCATGTCAGTTGGCTCTATCTTTTTGTAATTTGGTTATATATGGTGAATATGTGAAAGATAGAACATCATTTACGAAATCTATAATTATCAATAAGTTGAAATGTAATTATGAAATTAGACAAAATCAAGATGCATGACACTCAACATTTGTTGTTTTGCATTTGTATTACTATGCTATGCTATCTATCTTGATCTCCTTTAAAAGATTGTGTCCATGACCAGTTTTAAGTATCTTATAACTTATATGAACTTCTCAATTAAAACAACATTATGATTTTTTACTTACAAAAAAGTATTTATAAATTTATAAATGTTTATATAGAACTCAAATGAGATAATTTCTATATAAAAAATGACATGTGTATTCTACTGCCAAGTTATGTCACTTCTTTTGTGGATGATGGGACAAAAACCATATGAAACTCGCACAACTGTGAGGTTTCAGACGAAAATATTCAATCTAATAATATCGATCTTGTCTATTTTAAAATATGTTATCAATTAATCTATTTCTTTTCTTCATTTATTGTATTATTTTTTGGTATTAACCCTCTGATTCTTAGGTGAATGAGACCCTAGTAGTTTAAAGTTTGGTCGCAAAGTAAGTAATGTCTGGTTAAAAAATTGTTCCACCATACAATCGAATCTAGGCTCTGCTGAAATTTGTCCTTTTGGTGAAGCTCATTAACCGGTTGAGGCGAGATTGGTTTATTTATTTTACTATTTAGTACATGAGTTTATTGATGCCTACTTTATTACTCAAAAGAGATGGAGCAAGTTTAAGGAGCATGTGATTGTTACTCTCTTCAAAACACTACTATAGGGGGCCCTCATCACGGTCTTTATTGTGAATCACTCACGGGTAATTCATTCACTTGTTTGTACTTGGAGCTTCTTGGCCATAGATTCCACTTCACAAGCTAGAAAAATGATTATAACTTAATAATAATCAAAGCTAAGGAGTGCCCTTTGTCAATCACAAATAGGACCAATTCCATCCTATTTTATCCATATTATGACTTTCAAGAATATAGCATACCATACCCTTTGAGGAACTTTTGATTAAACATAGTAATAGATTAGGACAATTTAGAACTTGAACATTTATAATTTTGTGCATGCGTTGATTGATTTATAGAAATGCTTTTTAGACACGGGTTTGTTAGTGGATATAATAGTAGTTACCACTCAAATGTTAATTTTCAATCATTTGTCTTTGTATTTTTTCAAGTGTGACAAACCTTTTTGATAATGTTCTGCATAGTATTCATATTTTTTCATTAACAAGATAGAATTAGATGATTGATTTTGTTCTCAATGTCATTTGCAATATTCGATAGTCGAAACAATGAAGTGATAGTGTGATGCCATTCTCATCCAAATTTTAACTTCACGTTATGATTTCTTTGATAGAGAAGTGATGCCCCTATACGTTGAGGACTTGATATGATAGAGTCTTCTATCAAGGTCAAGGATCATTATTTTACACACAAGAATGCATGATTATTAATACAACTTCACAAAAAACATGATGAAACATAATTGAGCTAAAGTTATTAGTTACTACTACTTAAAATAAAGCTCAACAAGCTTCTTCAAAGTATCAAATACACTTGTGAGTGGATTAAATGCAACATTGCCCTTCAGTTCAAGATCAGGAAATTGATTTGTTAGTGCCTGTTGCATTCCTGACATGGACATCATAGCTGCCAGTTGACTATTGGACATTACTTCACAATCTTGGGGTGTATCTTTAATTTTGCTTGGATCATATCCATAATTTGCAAGGTATGCTTTGTATTTCTCTATAAACTCTGGTCCAGGGTTAGGTGTCCTTGAGTATATCTGAGATAATCAAGGGAAAATGAATTCTAGTTGTGAATATTACGAAGTAATGACACGGACACAACGCTGACATGTAGACACCGCTAATATTAGTTTAAGAAAATGAAAGTAATTGAACACAACCCCTCATATGTCTGTATTGTGTCAGACACTAACATGTGACGGACAAAGGCCAGGCAAAACTGTCAAGTTCAGCTACTTTTTCATGGACGACGAAATTGTCAAGACGTGATTCAACACTAAAGATAAAAACAGATTCAAAAACTCCCTTGATAATTGATAGCTATTAGTTAAATAAATGTTGAATGTTGTTGCAGAAAAGTTATAATGCTTGCCGAACACATGATAACTAGAGTTCGGCATTGTTTGAATAAACAACCTATCTGTTTTCATATAAGCTCCTACGCACAGTCTCACAAAGCTTATGTTTGTAGATTAGATAAGCTCAAATAAGTCAATGCAAACAGACTCTTAATGCTTGATCAAGCACTTATAAAGTATAGCTATATCTTTTCATACCTGAACAAAACTTGTGTCTTTAGCTCCAGAAACAAGAGCAAAATTGTCATAATCAGTAGCAATGACATCATAAGGCTCCTTGGGAATGAACGGCAATGTAGGAAAGCGGAGATAGCATTTTTCTCTGATCATCTCCTGCATCTCAAGCGGTGACTCATTTTTCTCCATATCTTCTAGTGAAAGACATTGAACTCTTCCCCTAATACCAGTTATATATCCATTAGGACCCCCATGAACACAAAATGTATCAACTTGGATAGCTGGTTTTTCCCTATCAAATGTATACACACCCTGAAATGTCATTTATGTACCAAAATAAATGTCAAGAAGCTTATCGAAGACAAAAAATAGATTCTGTGCACATGTGGCTGTGTGTATGTGTTTGTGTGGGCGGAACTTAGTTATTATTAAGTATCATATCGAGTAGTATAGGATGTTCGGTATAGTATTTAAGTGGCTCGGTTCTTCACCCTTAATATGTAGCTTTTAAGGGAGAGTGTTATAGTGCTTATCAGAAAGGGTTATCTATGGAGGAGTTAACCAGAAAGATTGTAGAGTGCAGTCGTTAGAAGCTCGACTCTCAGAGGTCATGCCATGATAGAAACTTTGGCATCTCGCATTGACTAGTATGAGATGCTAGATGGAGTACTTAAGTACTAACTAAGTTCCTCCCCCTCGATAGCTTGCTTGCTTTAAAGAGAGGGTGCTCGAGGTACTTTGGTGCGTATCAATAACTAAAATGAGTATCGCCAATTATCTCCGAAAAGCACTAGATGATTATAATTTATGAGAAAATTTTCTACATATATTTCATATACAACAAAACTCAAGGTATGGCTATGCCTTCAACAATTAGTTGCGGATAATGTGAAGTTAACAAGGAAGAAAAGTCTGCAAAACCAAAACCAAACCATAATGAGAGCCATAATGATTTTAGCATTCACCTGCCTGAGTGCAATGACAGTCTTCTTGACCTGCTCCAGCAAAACCGCGTTTGAGCGAAGCAACTTCAAACCATCGTCCTGAATATCTAATAGGGTCAAAATTCTTGGCTGTCATACCTCTCATCATCATTAGATTTTCACCCTTTTCATCCTCAAATGGTGAATTAACTTCACTTTCACTGGCACTAGCAAGCTGGCATATGTTTTGTTGATGAGAAGATAGATCTGCTGCTATAGACTGTTGATGAAAAAAAAAATAGTAAAAATTTGAAATAGCTAATATTCATATTGACATATATTGACTAGATTTCTTATCAATCAAAAACTATCTATTTGTTGCATTTCCATAGCAACATTAGCCTTTGTAAGAACTTCCATATGTTCAAAGTTAAAAAGTGAATACAAAATGTCTACTTCCTCCTGAATGAAATCTAAGCAAAACTCGACTAAATCACGCATATATTAAGAAAGAGTAAGACAGTTTATCGCATTTAATCAACACAGTCTCAGTAAAAAAAAGTTAAGTCTTTTTCCTAAATTATCCTTCATAACTAATATACTGGTTCATTGAAAATACAAAATGTTAAACTAAATATGTCTATTTTAGATGAAGTAATTAGCATTTGCTTATATTTCATTCTAAACTAGATGAAATAAAATTTGCTTATAATTCATTTCATATGAGGTATCTAAAAGAAATCCACAGAAAAATTTAATGGCACCCAATATTAATAATTAATGACTTTTCCTCTAGCCAAAGTCAATGATATTTAGGAATAGACACTCTCAAATAGGTCTATGACTTAGCGAATATCTCAAAAAAGTCATTGACTTTATTAATATGTCAAGTTAACCCACGTGCGCTCAGACAATTCCTATCAATTAAGTCTTTATATTTTAATAACTTACTATCAATTTTGTCTCTAATTTTATTCACTTACTATTAATTTAGTCCATAATATACTCTCAGAAGGACTAATATGAATAAAATTTTATAGAGTCAGGGAACCTTTTTGAAATATCCAAAAAGTCGACTACCTATTTGTGAATATCCTACAAAGTCAGGGATTATCTTGGTGGTTTACTCTATAGGAATCATAAAATATGATTAAGCATCACTATAACTAAAAAAAAGTATACACTATAAGAAATGTGAAATAGTAAAATTATTGAGCTGTGAGATACTACAATTCAAACCTGATTTGCTGGAGAGATAAATATCAAGGAAGCAGCAAGAGCAGATAAGACATGTTTGGTCAGAATCTTATTTGGAAGATCCAATGAACACTTCAACTGTGTTTTTCTTGACACTCTCCTGCATTGTTTACAAACCAAAATAATGGAATTTAAAAACAAAAGCTTATGATTATTAATTCATGAACAAGACTACAACAATAATTGATATATAATAATAGTAGAAATGAAAAAAGATATATAGATGATTTGGTTGGTTTGTTAATGTTACCTATGATGATGAATGGAAGGATGATAGTGAAGTAGATGAGGTGATGATCTTAGAAAAATCTCTACCATGACTTTGTTTTATGACTTTTCAACTGTTGCACTTGCACATTGTGATCTTTCTATTCTTCTGTTTTTCATGACACAAAAGATCTTCTTGAAACATCATCATCGTTCAATGGTCCCATGATTGAAGCTGGGCCTGTTTGTTTCTATGTTTAGAATTTTGTTTCTCAAATGATAATGCTATTTAGATGTCTTTTTTTGCTATTCATACTCCTCTCACTTTCTTTTACAATCAATTAGTATAATACTGTTTTAAATTTTATTTATCAACATAATGTCTAGAAATAACAAAGTTATGACTGAAATTAGAAACTTAATTTTTGTGGACTTTATGTTGAATTTTTAAACGGTCAATAACTCGTGATTATTCTGCATTAACTTTCTGATTTTTAGGAGAAGTTGATATGATAATTCAAAATATGATCGGGAGGGAAGGAAAAGAGTTCAACCCAAAAATTAAACTTGAGTTCCCTCGAAAGAGCTTATAACCACTATAGATCAAACATTTAATTTACGTTGAGATCTATTGAAATTAAAATTTTATTAGTGAACTAAATGGGGTCATTGGGGTGTCTAATATGATGTTATTATTCTAAACATTTGACTACAAAAGTATTTAATATGTTTGATCGAGATTAAATCTTGAATTGGGTCATTGCATAGATGCTATGAGGATGCCCTAAAAGTGCACCCAAACAAATTTGGTAATTCCATCAGTTGTAATCGAACGATGATACACATATCACACTAAAGATAGTCTAGCAGACTTGGTGGATTCCATCTTTAAGACCTTAGAATTCAACCATAAAAATATTTGATCCATTTTTATGGTATATATTCTCTAAAATTTGAAAACTTTATCAAATAATAACATGATCACTTGAGTGTTTGTAGATACATCGTCTCCTTTATAAATACACTTATATCTTCATTTATTCTTCGACCATCTGAACGCACATCCTTCCAAATCATATGTTACCCCTAATAACTGACGGCTCTAACCATGGAACCAAAACATAGATGAGCTTCATTCAACTTTTTGTACATTGATTAATTCAATTTGGTGAAATCACCAAGGTTTAATCGAAACACATGGTTAACCATACTTTCCTTCCAACACAATGAAGTGAGTAATAATACTTAATGAATTGTATTTGTAGTATAGGAGTATAAAAATTGTGTGAAGCACCTAAAGTATTTCACGTACAATACACGCATTATTAAATTTTGGGAAGACAAATTTCACAACTTTTCATAACCCATTTTAAAACTTTAACAAATTTCCACGATTAAATAACACAATATTCATGTTGTAAACATCACTCTCAATAGCACGTCTTGTGGTTAGCATCATTCAAGTCGTGTGCTTTTTAATTTCATTCCCCTTGTCAACACGTGTTTTTGTCTACTCAGCACCAACAACTAACACTAACACGTTAGTAATTAAACCTAAGTAGTAATAATAGTTAAAATGGTAAGAGCCGACAAATATAGATTGGGTAGAGGAAAGTTGAAGGTTGAAATTTTGATAGGAGTATTTTTCTTTTGAATGTACAAAAAAAAGAAGAGAGTGGAATGGAGCTCATATTTTCATTTATATTGGGATGTCGTGATTCTGCAATTGCGTACAAAAAATATTTTGACATATAAGAATATAATTTAAATAGTAAATTTTGGTTTACAAGTAAAATGGGGAGTTGTTAATGAGGTTTTATCATGAGAGTTATTTTTCTTGTCTTAACATTTCAGATTGTAGGAGAAGATAAGATGACTTTGTTAATTTGGAATTATGACGTGCTAAACTAAAGATTGTAATTTAATCAAAATTTAAACTATTTTTTTTTTTTGTGTGTGTGTGTTTAATCCTTATGATAAAGGTAATAATTGAGAATTTTGAAAGGAGTTAAGTAAAATGATACACAAGTATGGCTTAGTTTAAAATTTAAATGATACATTTAAGTCTCTCTCCTCGTTTTCATTTTATTCCCCAATAAAAAAAATACATTTTCCTGACAAAAAAAAACATTTTAAAGTGAAATTTGTTAACCGCTTCAATAATTTATTACTTGAGTGTTTAACGATCGAATTTTAATTAACTCTTACATATAAAATACTGATGTTCCTACAAATTGAATTATGTTCTCGGAGACTACTCTCTTTAGTCTTTATTATCATAAAATGTTTATTTTTTTAGGTTAATCGAAAAAGTGATAATTTAGGTTGAAGGGAATACTATTTTATCTTATAATAAACCTAAAAATATATTTTCTCATATAATAAAAATTGAATAAAATATTATTCGATCTACAAGTATAATCGTGGACATTATTTTTTTGGTTAAATATATTTTTAATCCCTATAAATATACTAAATTTCGTTTTTAGTCTCTGTAACATTTTTCAGTAAGTTTTGGTCCTTCAAATATATTTTTTGGTCACTATTTTTCATTCAACTCATGAATAATTATAAATTTTTTAATGATTTTTTGTATTCATGTTTATAATATTATAAGAATCTCTCCCACAAATATTTGGAATTTTTTAACATAAAATTAACCACTTATGATTTTTTAAGCGCAAAAAACAAAAAATTCATATTTAATTCATTTATTGTTAAAAAAATTCAACTTTTGCAAAAGACATCCTATAATATACTAAACATGTTCACAAAAAAAAATTAATTTTGAATGATATACCAAAAATAAAAGAAAAGCAGAGATAAAAAATAATGATGAAAAATATTTAAATGACCAAAACTTACTAAAAAATTTATAAGAGTAAAAATAAATTTTAATATATTTACAGGGACTAAAAACATATTTAAACATTATTTTTTTTATTTAATAAATTGTAAGTTGGTACACAACTTTGTGGGGACACTTTTCTTTCATTATCCAAACCCCTGATCTATGTAACTAACAAAATAGATCACATTTTAAAATCATTATTTTCTTTTGAAATACTTTTAAAATTATTTTGTGGTTAGGTTCATGGCTTTATATATTGTATATAGAATAATAGAACCCTATTTTTTTTTTTTTTTGACATAGAATAATAGAACCCTAGATATGCCTTGTTGTAGACTTTTGATATATATGGGGCCACTGATCTCAAATAAGGTAGCACTGAAAGAAATTGCAAATTAAAATATTGGGTATGTTATTATGTGGCAACATTTGCAATCAATAAAAAGTTTAGCTTGAAAATTACATTCACCCAACCCTTTATCGATTGAGGAGAATTTGGTTTGACCATAAATAATTTGTCTTACTGATTTTATCTAAAAAATTATTTATTCTTAGATGTAAATTATGATCAATTCTAACATACACACAAGTCATCTATATTATGCATGATATACATAACATTGTTTACCATATAGGACTAGAAATTCCCACCAAATCTTTTGATACACTCTCCACATGGGATCTTTTTCTTTCTCTCTACTTATGTTGTGTTGTGTGTATTTGAATAATCTCCGTTTGGTACAAAAGAAAAGATAGAAAGAGAGCAAGCTTGCACGCTGCTGCAGCTTTTATCTTATAGATATAGATTATGCTAACTTGATTCAGATCCACCAATCAAAGTAGATTTCACTATACATCATATCATCTGGTTATTATTTATCGTCACCGGTGAGACTTCGGTTGAACTTAGCTTAATTTACAGAAAAATTGCATGCAATATAACTTGATGTATTAAGATTCGAATTTTAATACCTTCTTCTAATACAACGTCTTTATCAACTAAACCAAATTCACGATAACACAAATAACCAAATCATATTGCGAGTGTATTCTTTCAATAGTTTTTGTGTTCTTTTTACACTTTTCTTAGTAATGAACATATAATATAGCCAATGCTCATAAAACCTTTTTTATTTATAAGAAACAAACACCTAAAACTTCACCTTATTTTTATCGTAAATAAAATAAATATATTGTAATTGTAACCAAAATAAATAAATATAAATATATACTACAAAATATTAAAATATGGAATCGATCAAAACGAGTAAACGACCAACTACATCCGTCCACTTTTTCTATTCAAAATCACAAACAACACTCCAATCCTAATTATAATAATTTTCTCTATTCTTCTTTTTTTATCCATAAACTAATAATCAAATGATAAGACTTTTTTTTGGTTACAATCAAATGATAAGACTAATCAACTACACATAATATATATCAATTGATTTTTCCATATAAAAAAGCAATTCATAATATTCTCAGTCACATATATGGTTAGTGACATAAGAATTAGGCAAGAAATTATGCCACACGGTCACACCCACTAAAAATTCATCACATCACAGACCTTTGTTTTTCTGAAAAATCCATACATCTCATAAGATGCTCAGTCCATCTCGACAACGATCATAATATATAATACTACCTTCTTTTATTTTTCTTAATCTTTTTATACACACAATACATGTTACATGTTTTGCTCTAATTAATTTAGTGGTGTAAGAATCAATAATGAATTGGTCTAAGTGGTAAGAGTTTTGATCTACTTAATTATGTGATCAGAAGTTCGATTTTTGCCTCGTGCGTATGTAGAAAGTTCGATTGAGAGGGAATAACTCACCTTATATGCTTCACAAGTTCCACGGCAAAGATTAATCATTATTAATGGCGGTGAAAATTTCGTACCAATATCATCGTTAACAAAAGTGATGATTTTTCATACGTATCGTGAAACAAATGTGTGTGGCGATGCTTTTTGCACATATAAGTTGTGTTCTAGCTAATTCTATATGATGTTTTATGGTAGTCAAAATAGCGATTTTAAAATTAAAATCATAGTTGGTCTCAGATATTACGGCTAAGCTCATAATCATATATTTGTGAAATCGTGTATACTCGTCCCTCTTAATCGAGGGATTGTGTATAATCTCCCTTTCTCGGACAAATCTCGATGAAACCCTAGTGTAAAACTACCAAAGTACCCCTACCATATGTAGTATCCAAGAAGGCGGCTATAAGGATCAAATGGGAAACGAAATTGAAAAAGAAAAAACCGGTCAACTGTCCCCTATATATAGTAGTATTAAAAAAACAACCTCTTCTACTCATCTCTAGGAAGGAGTACTTTAGTTTGGTCCTCTGTTTCTGTGTGAAATCACTTAGTGGGACCCTAAAACCAAACGCCCCATCATCATCAACAACAACAAGAAAGAACCAAATTTTATTGAAAAAAAACTATATACACAAACAAAGAACAAGGTTTCAATACAATAGAACTTAACCTCTTCTTTGCCAATGTCTAAGAACATAGCCAAATCTCAATGGCAAAAGTGATTCAACAAACAACTAAAAAGATGTCACAACTCTGCAGGAAAATTGTTCAGGTTGATGTTCGATGGGGTTTGATCAAAAGGGTATCTTTTGTTGGTCAGTTCTTTAGATTCATTTGGAACAAACTCATGGTTTGTTCTGTTGGAAGATCACAACCTCAATATAGAAAATTATCACTAAATGTTTCTTCTTCTTCATCTTCTTCTCCGCCGTCTCCGGCCGCCGTTGACGACGGTTTCTCACATGAACACCACCACCCCAATAATGGGTATGAGTCAGATTCTGATTTGGTTAACCTCAAGATTAGTTTGTTGGGTGATTGTCATATTGGAAAAACCACTTTTTTGGTAAGCAAGTTTTGTACTTTATATGAAACTTTTTTATTTTACTAAAACTTTATATCAAATATTGAAATGGGTTAAGTGTAGATTTTTATTTTAAATTTGTTAACTAATATGTTGGGTTGTTTTAATGTGAATAATATAATCTTTTTTAATCTTTTTTTTCAGATCAAGTATGTAGGAAATGAAGTAGAAAAGAGAAGTTTGCAAATGGAAGGATTGAATTTAATGGATAAAACTTTGTATGTTCAAGGAGCTCGTATTTCATTTTGTATATGGGATGTTGCAGGTACTTTGATTTTCATTTTCATTTTCTCTGTTACATTATTTTTAAGAATTTGTGACCGACTAATATGAGGGGCACCAATTTCACTCTCTATTAGCGAGAATTCATTTAAAGTCAGCGTTTTGTTGTATGAGGAGTTGCCGAGCATAGAAAGTGGCACCACAAAGATTCGAACCTAAAATTTTGATAGGAGTTATGATCATATTTCATTTTGTTTCTACATTTTTAGATTAATTTTTTTTTTTGGTTTTGTTGTTAATTTTGAGTTAGTTATTGATGGAAAAATTATTATGTGGGGATTAAGTAGGTGACAAAAAGTCCTTGGATCAAATTCCTATGGCTTGTAAAGATGCAGTTGCTCTTTTGATTATGTTTGATCTCACTAGTCGTTCTACACTCAACAAGTAAGTTTTGAATTGTTACTATATATTTTTTTTGCTGAGCTTTTTAAGTTCTATGGAAATATAATGATAGAAATAATTATAATTATTGTGTTTTGCACTTTTCATGGTTTTTTGCAGTGTTGTTGGATGGTACACTGAAGCAAGAAAGTGGAATCAGGTACCATTATAAAATTTTACTTTCTTTTTAGGCAATTTGATAATATTTTTACTTGTTCAATAGCTTTTGTGTTACTCAAATGAAACTTCTTTTTAAAGTAAATGGCACTTAATAAAGTATAGTTTCAAATTTGAAATTTGAAACACTACTAACTATAGTAAGAAAAAGATTTGAGAGGTAGTTAAAATAAAAATGGTTAGAGTTACTACTACGTTATTATTAAAGTGATGAGACTTTAAGCCTTTATGGCATGATATAAGTGGGAAGTATCATTATGTTTTAAGGAACATGTGACAAAGATAGGAGCTGATTATTTATAAGTTAATGTATGCTAATATGGTAAAGATGTAGTTCAAGATGATTAAGCTTATAAATATTATCCTTAATTAGACATATTATATATTTTATGGAATTTGTGATGATCATGTTACAATTCACTTGCAGACTGCAATTCCCATTCTAATAGGAACAAAGTTTGATGATTTTGTTAGACTTCCCCCAGATGTACAATGGACAATTGTAACACAGGTAATTACAACATCAAAACATTTTAAGTGGCTTTAACTTTCTCTTAATTGGCATATATTATACCATAGTTCCTACTTTATGCATGTATAAAATATAACTAATTGATTTTGGGAACTCAACATTTGATAGTTACCAAAGAGTTTATTCATTATGCCGCCAACATCAAATTGTTTGCGTATAAATATTTTACACTGTCAATCAATGATAACTTTAAAACTAAAATTGCATTTGATTTTAATCATAACTTATACTGTATAATCAATTGTGATTTGGTGACAGTATAAAACATTTTACACTGATATTGTATATAATAATTAAACTAATCACCATATTATATCAAGTTATGTGTGTTTAGCATCTAAAATCTTGGGGCCTACATATGCATGTTGATTAAAGTTGAATGAGTCATGTTCACAATTTACTAGTACTTTTCTTTTTTGAGGTACAAATTCACATTTCATTGCTTTAAATAAAGTATGTACTACTTTTTACCATATTCTTTGGCTTTTTTCAAAATTAAATTAACTTGTACATGACATATACCTACAGGCAAGGACATATGCAAAGGCAATGAAGGCAACGCTATTCTTTTCAAGTGCAACACATAATATTAATGTCAACAAAATTTTCAAGTTTATCATGGCCAAACTCTTTAACTTGCCTTGGACGATAGAGAGAAATTTGAAAGTTGGAGAACCCATTATTGACTTCTAAATTGTTCTTTACGTTCATTCCTTCCTTTGTTTGTATATATAAAATAAGAGAGGAAAATAAGAAGAAAAAACAAAATTTGACAAAGAAAGAAAGCAAGTCTTCCTTTTGATATTGACTTGGTCACTTGGATCAATCAACATTTAGCACCTAGCTAGGTAGATTAGGTATCTAACTTACGTAATTCTTCTTTAGGCCATTTTGATTAGTACATTTTATAATGTTGTAGAGGATGATTAATTAGAGCATATATGGTATGGTTCATTGGTAAAAATTCTTTTGTTGATCATATTGCCACTTGAAAATTGTGTAATTCATGTTTCTTGATGAAGATGAATAATAGATTAATAGTTTATCTTAGTAAAATGAATTTTGGAGACAAAAATTTAAAAATGAAGATGAAATGTAACACCCAATGAGATTGAACCCTTCAAATTAATTATTAAGTTTAAAAATACACAATTCTTTTTAATTATGATATTATTAGACTAAGACAAATTAGTATACCAAATTGTTAATTTTCATAAAATTATTGCATAGTTATTAGTATTCAAAAGATCTTTAAATCTAATTTTATTTTTAATAAAAAATTTAATCTTAATTTTATTACAGTTATAGCTATATTTAAATATTTTACAAGAATATATAATATTAAAGAGTAATTACATTAAAATAAAAAGAATTAGATTTAGAATTAATATTCTTAGAGTAAAATAAAAAAAACCACTATATAAAAAAAACTCAGTTGATAGTTGTATGAAGTCTAAGCTTAATCACTGAATTACTCAAAAAGAAGAGAATAAATATACGATAATTGTTATTTTTCTCTTGAATTGTTCAGAATCTCCCATCCGTTAGAAAAAATATTTCTTTTGGTATAGAAGCTAATAAAGAGAAAATGAAAACTAAAAAGAAAAACTAAGCACGAGGGAAGAAAGTTCCCATTGCGTCATTCCTAAGAAGTTCACGAAGGCCTTCTGGAGGAGATGTATGAGTCACGAGATCGGCATCTGATGATGCTCCAAGTTTAGCGAAAAAATTTGCACATTGATTTCCTTCTCTTAGTGTGTGATGGAGAGCGCCATTGGTTTGAGAGAGCAACTCCTTGATATCCTGAATCAACGCAGCATAAATATGATACTTAACTTGTGGGCCTTTGATGAGGTTAACATAGAGTAAAGAGTCAGAGTAGCAGACAAATTCATTAATATTCCTGTCTTTGGCCAGCAAGAGGCCCCTAAGAATAGCAGTCAGCTCCGCGAGCAAAATGTCAGATGATCCTTGAATGAAGCCTGAGAAGCCTGCAAGGTAATGACCGAAGGTATTTCTTATGATGCCGCCAAATCCAGCTCGAACAGGGGTACCGAGGCAACTTCCGTCCACTTTTAGAATGGTACAAGAATAGTTATTAATGTTCCACCTGATATGTCTATCTACTAACTCATCGTTAGAAGTGGGAGAGAAGCAGTTTCTAAAAGTTTTGACCATAGCTCGAATGTTGATGGAGAGTCGACTTAAGGATCAAGTCTCATTGTTCAAGCACATCAAATTTCGGTGTCTCCAAGACCACCAAACAGCGGCCGAGAAAGTGGGAGCGTGTGCACCTGTGGTATTCTGCTTCAGCCAGTCATACACATCCATGTTTGAGAAGAAATCCGGATTATTGTAACTGAAGTGATTCCAAAGGCAATGGGAGTATTCGCAGTATCGAATGCAATGAAAGAAAGTTTCCTCTTGAAGGCCACATCGAGTGCAGGTGGCTGAAGGACTCATCTTGCGATGGTTGAGTAAAGAGAGGGTTGGCGTAGAGTTGTGACAAGCCAACCAAAAGAAGAATTTGATCTTTTCGGGGAGTTGAAATTTCCATATCCAAGACCAAGTGTGTAGATGGTTATCAAGCGGTACTGGATCTCTCCGAGAGAGTAGCCAATTATAGCCGCTTTTAGTAGTGTAAGTGCCATTTTTGTTGTTAGCCCAAATGAAGGCGTAATCGATAGAGTCGTTGAACCTGAGGTTGGTGTTGTCAATGACTTCAGAAATTAACAGAGGGAGCTGGGTGTAGAGACAACGAGTATGCGGGTTTCCTGTAGAGAGCACATCTCTTACCGAAAGTTCCAGATCATGTATATCCACATAGGGGACAAGAGAACTAAGACGACCGAAATCGGTCCAAGGAGGATCCTGAACCTGCACGCCACGAAAATCCGTCTTTGATGACGTTTTTTGCTCTAATAATAGAAGACCAAGTTGGTGGCCGTTAGAAGAAATATTTCAGTAGTATAAGTTGTATTAAAAATCTTTCGATAATATATAAAATTTATCGAAAAATATCTTACTATAATATACTTTTTGGTAGAGAAATATTTCAGTAGTATAAATTATACTAAAAATCTTTCGATGACTATTCTTTTCAGTAGATTTTTTTTTTGGTCGAGACCGGGGTATCCACCGCCAAACGCAGTGACTATTCCCTAGCTACATTGGAGGCACCTCGAAAAGTGGGATAGCTGGCCCAAAGATTTAAAGCGGCTCTTAAGAGAGGATGAGCCCCATGCCGCTCAATCACACCCCTTGGGTTCTTCTCGGTAGATTTATGATAATATATTTTGTCTACAAACGAGGAAGGTGGATAAAATAACAAGAAAACTGCTTTATCCACCCCCTGAATTACTCCACGCCCCCTAAAGTACCTAAATTACCCTTCGGAAGATATCTTCCGAAACATGGTAAGACCAAAAAATTTCGGAAGATATAATACGAAAATTCATAATTTTTGGTAGATATGATTGGAAACATAAATTTTGGTAGTTACGATCTAAAATATCATATTTTTCGGAAGTTACAAACCAAAAATATCAAATTATGAGAATTTTCTCCCAGTTTGGTAGTTACGATCCGAAATGTATATAATTTTGGTAGATAAAATCCGAAAAAAAAGGAGAAAACATAATCAGTCAAAATAGATAATCTTTTAGGTTTTTCACGTTTTCAAGCTATAAATCATCATTTATTCGCTCATTTGGAGCATCACACACTCATTTGAAGGCTTAAAACATGCAACTTTTGTTTTAAAGTGATTAGTTTTTGATTTTTTTAAAGAAATTCTGTATACATAAAATTTGGAAGATAACTTCCGAAATCAGATTAGTAGATATCTTCCGAATTTTCTCCTAGTTTGGTAGTTACGATCCGAAATGTATATTATTTTGGTAGATAAAATCCGAAAAAATGCATTTTACAGATTATACAATCTGAAAATTCTATTTCCCTAAATTGAGAGTATTTTCGGGTTTTTGGGGGGCCTGAAAGCATTTTGAGGGGCCTAAAAAACAAATTTCAAATAACAAACACCAAAATATACTATCGTGGGCCTTGGCCTTCTTCTTAACTATTTGGACCTAAATAAACGGGTCGGGTCAATACAGTTTCTTATTTACATCGATCCAAATCCAAATTTCATCTAAAACCCTAACAATTATCATTTTCTTGGTGTTTCTTCTTCTCTCGGAGTCTCACAATTAGGGTTTTGAGAATCATCGAAATCACAGTAACAATGTCGATGTCAAAGAGTTCCAAAATGCTTCAATACATCAACTACAGAATGAGAGTAACCATTCAAGACGGTCGTGAACTCGTCGGAAAATTCATGGCATTCGATCGTCACATGAATCTCGTTCTCGGTGACTGTGAAGAGTTTCGCAAACTTCCACCGGTTAAAGGGAAGAAAACTTCTGACGGTGACCGTGAAGATCGTCGTACACTTGGTCTCGTTCTTCTTCGCGGCGAAGAAGTTGTTTCTATGACGGTTGAAGGTCCTCCGCCACCGGAAGAGTCGCGTTCTAAGGCGGTTAATGCTGCTGCTATGGCTGGTCCTGGTATTGGTCGTGCTGCTGGTAGAGGTATTCCTCCGGCGCCGGTGATTCAAGCTCAGCCGGGTCTTTCTGGTCCGGTTCGTGGTGTTGGTGGACCTGCTCCTGGTATGATGCAGCCACAGATCTCGCGTCCTCCGCAGATGGCGGCGCCGCCTGTTTCGTATCCTGGTGGTGCTCCGGTGATGCGTCCACCTGGTCAGATGCCGTATCCTGGACAAGGTCCACCACCTATGGCGAGAGGTCCTCCACCGCCTATGCCACCTGGACAATTTGGTCCGAGACCTGGTGGTCCTCCGCCGCAGTTTTCTATGCCGCCTCCTCAGTATGGACAGAGACCAATGGGACCACCTCCTCCTGGACAGATGGTTAGAGGACCTCCTGCTCCTCCTCGTCCTGGAATGCAGCCTCCGCCTCGTCCTGGAATGCCTCCTCCTCCTGGAAGTGGTGTTCCTGTCTATGGTCCACCTCGACCTGGGATGCCTCCGCCGCCAAACGCTCCAAATCAACAACAGCAACAGTGATGGGAGAATGGATTTGTATGTTTGTCTCTGTTATTTTGCTCTTACTATGAATTGTACTTAAATATTTTTTGCGAAGGCTTGTTCTGTCTGTTACTTTCATTTCTGCTATGGTGTATTGGATTAAGATGACATTGTTTTTGTGTTGCAGTTTGTTTGATATAGTTATTGTTGATGTTTAACAAATTTCAACTTTTTGGACTAAAATTTCTTTTAGCTGAGCATAATTGGTAATTAATACTATAGAACAAGTTTTGGTGCAAGGGAGTCTATGATCCTTTGAAGGGCAAAATGTAGTTTCTATGCTTTTTCCTAATTAATATGTAATTGGATTAGCATGCTATAAGAATATCACTTACCATTGATTGGTTTATCCTCTAATAAGACTTATTTTTTCTTTCGTGTATAAGAATTTAGTATGAATCGTTCTATTTACAAAGATTTTTTTTGGCTTCATAGGTTGCCAATTACTACTTGAATCAGTCTTGTATTGATGTGCATTGTAATGAAATTTCTGGTAAAGACTGTGAGAATGGGTCAAATGGGTAGTTTTGAGCACTCACTGTTAGGAAATATATAAATAGCGAGACAATATAGGAAAATGGAGTGAAAGTTCACGTTATGAAGTTTGGAGATTGAAATGAATTTCTGTGGAAAGTCGTAGGGTATGGTGGGAATTCGGTTGGTCAGGAATGAATTGGGATTACAAGGCAGACTTTAGGAGGCATGAGCCATGTGTTAAAAGAGAACCATAAATGATTTTGGGTTAGAGGTTCTATAGACTTTTGAATTCAATTTATATTTTAAATGTATGCAATTTTCTGTTCTTTTTAAGGAGCTAAGATTTACGGATTTGAAAATAAAATTGATAGATTACAACTATTAACTACTAAGATATATAGAGTACAACTATTAACCACTAAGATATTGCTCTGCTCCAACATTAGTGGCCATATAAGTGATATGTTGATGTTATTTGGATTTCAGAGGTGGCCAAGCGTGTTTGTAAATTGCTACTATTTCAGTACAAATGACTGCTCTCGACTGAGTACTAATGAAATTCTACATTGCTGTAGTACAGTTGTACTTAATATCTCGAGTCTTTAAGTTCAACATTTTTTTTTGACTCAAGTTCAACATCTTGTATAGGTTTCTCTTGCTTCATCTTGTAGTAGGTTTAGATTTCTTGATTGGCCTGTCTTGTAGTAAGTAGTAACCAATATATCTCGGTTTCTTCTAGTGTGTTCTTAATGCAAAACTTCTGAATTGTGGCAGGTTTCTTCTTGCCGGAGCATTGAAGATTTGGACATTATATTGGACTTCTTATGACAACTCAATATCAACCTCATAACCTTGAACGTAATTGTTGCTTGTACAACCTTGAACCATTCTCTTATTAGGTTTTTTTATGTCACAGTGAGAATATGTTATGTTAGAACAACATTCATGTCATGGAGGAAGTTATTGTACTGCAGCTTGAGTGTTTACCATGTAAAATCGGCTTTGTAGATTGTTGGGAAAATGCCGGATTGCTAAATCAGCATATTGATTTCTAAATGTAGGGCATGATCTGTCTCCTCTTAAATCTTTTGGGCTATATAACTTTATTATCATTTTGGAATCGTTCCTTCCTTCAGCTGTCTTTTATTTTGGCACTTGTCATTATAATTTAGTCATTGCAAATGCTAACTATATTCTGTCCGCTTTTGTTCGTCAGTTGATTGAAAATTGGTCATTTGATAAATGTGTTTCTAGAAATGTTGAGGAAACTAGCAGATAGCATACCTTGGAGCACAACTTTAGATACGTATTGCCGATAGCATAGCATTCAATCAATGATCCCAAAACCCATTAGTTCTTCCAAGAACACAAGCTGAAAAATTGTGTATATCACACCAAAACACTTATTTTTGCATTGTAATTTTGTTATTTCTTCTACACCACAATCTAAACCTCTCCGATCTTTGCAGACAAATTTATAAGCACGTAATGACCTGATCTGCTAATTGAGCCACAAGTATGCTATCTAGGAGTAGCATTCCCTTTCCAACTTGATGTTGGTTCCTTCTTATTATGATTCTTATGGCCCTTGTTCTTACTATATCACAATGTTCTTGATGGCAAGAAGAGGGATGAAGGAAAATAAATAATACTCCCACATGAAGATAAAATCAAAATAACTCTACTATTTGGGACTGGTGAAGATGGAGTGAATGGATCATCTCCTTCCTTTCATTCTCTCCATCTCTCTCATTCTAATTATGTGTCTATCTCGTTCTTGATCTTCTCTCTCTCTCTCTCTCTTGATCTTTTCAGGAGAATTCTACTCGATGCTCTAGAAAATCTACCCACTTAACAAATGTCTGAAGAGATAAATTGTTCTTTTATATTATTTTATCATCAAAATTTATGCAAAATTTAAATTTATTATAAAATAAAATAATATAAAAATATAATATGACATTAAATATTTGTTATAGACTATAAAAATTGTGATATACAAGGTATTAGAATATTTACAATTAATTTATTATAAAAGAAAACAAATGTAAGGTTTGCTATGAGACTTACACTTAAAAGATTGGTGCTTGTCTCTTTCCGGAGATTTTTACATTGAAATGAAAGGCTCCACTTGTGATCTTTATGTTCAGAAAAATTTCCTTTTTTTATTTATGTATATAGAATCAGCAAAAATATCTTCTATTCACAATTCCCCTGCATATATCAAGAATGTGCCACGTTCTATATTATCCATTTAGCTCAAGTTTTTGAGAACCATTTACTAGTAGAAGAAAAAAAATGGAGAATGAGTTGGTGAAACGCAGAATTGATATAATCGCAGCTCACTTTGCTCCCACTCATGACAATTTTGAGATTTCTCCTACCCATCTTCTGCCTATGGTAAGTAATATCTCAAGTTATGATATCTTGCTCTTTATCGTTTTCTTAAAGTTCGACTTTGAATTTCGATCTCTGCATATATAATGTAATGTCTCTACTCTACAAACTGAACTATAGTCACATGACTATCTTTTCTTTCTTATATGCAATTGCAAACATAATATTTCAAATACCTTTTTAATATTTGCATATTTTCATTTATGAAAAGTATAAATTAATTACTACCTTATTCTTTGAACATTTTTTATGACTTTGGAGTAATAATACTAGTACAAATTATACATGTCTCTTATGCTACAAGAAATTTCGAAATTCTTAGAACAAAAGAGGATTCAAAATTAGAGTAAGGAGAATAGGCGATAGACCAATTGTGATCAATTTTATAAATTAGAGACTAAAAGATGAATAATTTATTTTTATGGGGCCAAAAACAATAGTTAATGCTATTATGAGTAACTAAAATTATGCTTAAAGCCATGAAATATTATGTGTAAACTTATTTTTCTTGAATCTATTTGTAAATTGTTTTGTTAATCTATTTTAATCTCCCTATCAGAATTGCAGTGGTAGTCTGAACTCTGTTCTTAGAAGATATGACAATAAAATATATTTCGCGCGACAAGCATCTTCTTCATTTGGTTATTTTATGAGGCAGACATCACTTGAAGAGGTAATTTCTTTGTTCTTATCTATGAATGACATCAGTAGCCGTTAAACCAAGATCGAATGTTCGAATTTCAAGTTTGTTTCCTTTCCTGCAACATTCAATCTTGATCATTGGCCAACGATGTTCTGACCGAATGAAAGCACATATTCTGACTGCATGCAATTCAAATCCATTGTTCTTCTAAGTAAAGTAATTAATGTACTTTGTATTCTTTTGTAATGATTTGTTTTCATTGGCTTATTTAGTATTACAACAAATTTTCAGGGTGACTCAACTTCTTTTGTTGCTCCAAAAACCAATGTTGCTAAATGTGAAGGTTCTTCCAATTATGCAAGAGTACCATGTTTTGCAAGACCTGCAAAGAAAGAATCAATGCTTTCAAATTCATTTGTCCAACCAATGACTCAAATGAAGGGCTATGATTTTGATTCACTTGAGCCACCTACATTTTCTAGGCCAAGCAAAAAGATTAGACAAGGAGAACAGTTAAATAAAGAGAAAATATTACATCATTCTGAAATTGATGGTTAGCACTTGGAAGTTGGAACTTTGAAAGTTAAAATATTCACTTTCAGATTCATTGAATATCTGATATATCTAATACATGTAATTGTGCTCTGATACATCAGTTATTGAATGAATCAAAAAATTATGGTCAGAGAAAGTAAATTATTTGTGTGACCTTTTTCTTTTATAATTTGTAGGAATTGAGTGGTCACCTAGAATGGATGTTGCAGAAGCAGAAAGTAAATATGTTATCATGGTGGAAGTTCCAGGTGTGAATGTTGGTGACATAAGAGTGGAGGTTGATGATCAAAAGTAAGAAACAGTTTATTCTTTTCATACTTTATGAATATTGTAATATTGTTTGCCTCTATATCACCAACATTTCTGATGGAAGGCGTGTCTCATATCCGACACCGACACAATATTGACACATGCAATTCCATTCAATTTAATTCATGTTTTCAATTTTTTCCATGTGTCAACGTGTCAAGTATCAGTATCGTGTCGGTGTTTCTAATAAAGAGTGAACTTTGACAGGTTGTCTATCAAAGGTAGACGCTCTACTTCTCCAAATGCTTCTTCGTTTTCTTCATATCATAAGAGGGAGATACTATATGGACCATATGAGGTTGTATGGCCACTTCCTGCTGGTGTGAGCAAGGATAATATATCAGCTGAATTTTTGTAAGTTATATTTTATTCTTACTTATATTGTTTCAGATTATAGCTAGCCTCTTTTTTTAATTGAATTCACTAGCAATAATCTAAAGAAAAACATCTATTTATTTTGTTCTTTATTAGTAGTTTTTTATTTCACTTTTGGTGGAATCAAAATTGATTCTAGAAATTGGCTTGAATAACTTAAAGGGGTTGTTTTAGTGGTGAAGTGATTATATTATATGGTAAGTCCCATATTTATTTTGTACTTCTCTATACATTAGGAATCTGATAATCTGTTTTTGTTTCTTTTTTCATTTTCAGGGATGGATTTCTACAAATTATAATTCCTAAAGTTTGAAACTCTGTAATATTGATCATTAAAGTGGGCAATGTTCTATCAGCTATGTGACCAATCGTGTATATATATACAAGAGTGAAGTTAAAATTTTGTCCAACAATTCTTTTTCGATTCAATTTAGTCCTTGATAAAAAATAATACTCAAATTAGTTTATAACATTTTGATACAGGAAGAAAAATTAGTCATTCTGTTGTAATGAATCAGAGACTAATATGTCCCGTGTATAAAAATGTTAGACACTATTAATGCGATATTATTTCTTGTCGTGGATTAAATTGAACCCAAAAAAATTGTGAGGGACTCAATTGTTTTTCACTCAATATATAATAATGTAATGAACAAATGATGAGTTCGTATACAAATAAATATACTGAATAAACAATGTCTACATGAGGTCATTTGAAAAATAATTAATTAAACTTGTTCTCCACAAAGTGAAGTTAAAATCTAGCATTAGCTATATATGTGATGAGCCACATGCTTACATATAACATCCAATTTGGTCATATTGAAGGACTTAAAAGGATAAACTCATATACAAATTCACAATAGGATGAAGGTATGAGAAAAGGTAACATTTAAAAGGCTTATCAGTATCAAAATTATCATTCATATGATTCTAATTTCTAAATACACAAGTATTTCAATAAATGATAACTAATAAATAAGATCAAATTTTTGTCAAGAAAATCTCAAATTAGAATACTAATACTGTTAAATTTAATACGTTTACCTATATATGGTGGACATTGAGGGCATATAACAATGATTGCAGCCATTGGTGTTAATTAGATACTTGGAACATTCTTTTATATGCATCTCTCATTCAAAACTAACTCTATATTCATGATAAACAACATATTTTTTGGACTAACAAAGATTTTTGTCCATATTTGTTACATATGAAACATTTTTTTTAGTTTATTAAAACTGCAACATACAATTGTCTAGGAGTGAAAATAAATTGCGAAAGATAGATTTCAACGTGTTAAATTATTGATTGTCCTTATACTTTTTATGTTGTAATAGCGAAATAGATGTCGGTGAAAATTTTCTTCTTTAAAATTTAAATGGTAATGACTGGAAATGAGATTCTTGCTATATATCAATATTGTCTCTAATATATCAAATATTAATTTAGTGGTGATTGACACTAAACACTATAAGAAAAATCACAGTTCTATCTCCTACAACTACGTTTGGAAAGAATTGAAACAAATTAATGTCAGAATTTGTCCCGAACCAGATTAAATTGGTGGTGAAAATAAAATAAAAAATTGTCTCCTACATTTGTTTTGGTAAATTATACATATGAGTCTAAACTAATATACATATATTTTTCACAAATTTTTAATGTTTTTTTTTTGTCAAGTAGTTTAGTGATTAAAATTTTATCTTCTAAAATATATAAGTAAAAAATTCAAAATTTGAACACTATACTCCCTCCGTCCTATAATGTAAGAGAAAAATATCTATGTTTTTGTCCTAAAATATTTATTTATCTTTTTAAAAAAAGTTTACTTTCTCTCTTACCTTTTTCATAATTAACGACCAATAAAAATTATTTTTACACTTTTTTCATACCACTTTTCTATAAAAGAACATACTTCTAACAATTTTATTTTACTTTTTCTTAACAAATATAATTTTTATTTTTATTTATAATATATAACAGAGGGAGTATATAACAATATCCCATTCAACTGTATTAATTTGAATATAATATCGGTCTTAAAAATGAATGAATAAATAGAATATCTAAATTTAATTTTTTGCTCTCTAACGAAAGTGAAACCTCAAACAATCATTATCATCTTTTTCAATTAACGCGTTCCACATCGATCAGCAAAAGACTACAATAACTAATAAGACAATAACTATGAGAACTCATATTAAATCAATATGAAGTCATTAGTAAATGAAATCAAACCATGCATTAAGACTAAGATAGAGTAAAAAGAAGAAGAAGAAAGAACGTACTACTTGATAGAGTCCAAAATGATATGTCGTAGTCTCTGCTAGCTACTACAAGATGAGATATATAGCTGGCATATATAGCACGTACAGTAGTATGGTCATGGTGTCCATGCCATGGTGTGTGTTAATAGTCAACTCTCATGCTTTTCCAATAATCTCTCTAATTATTATGCATGCATTCTCTTTCTCTCATTGCATTGTACTACGTACTTATGTATAGACCAATATATTCCACGCTAGAGCCTAGAGAGTGAGTCGGTAGAGACCACTTTTAGAAAATTAATAAATTTGAAAAATTATTAAATCTCTCTTAAATTGTAAATTAAATAACCCTCTGAAATTTAAAAGTTTGATCTAATGATAAAAATATAAATTGAGAGTTATAAAGTTTGTGCTTTAGATTGAAATATTATCTTTAACTAAATATAAGTTTCTCATAATTAACAAAATATTATAAGTCTCTCACTAGCCAAAAAAATAAAAATATTATAAGTCTCTCTAGTCCCTATCAATGTATTTTTTTTACTAACACTCTATCAATGTTGGATGTATTAATTAAGAAATATAAATTTTAGTGCAAAAAAATTAAGAGTGAATTTAAAAAATTACTATATTTTATTAATGACATTAGGAAAAGATTTAAAAGAGATCATTGAGTAACAAATAAAAAAAAATTAACCAAACAAATTTCTGTCCATACATAACAAAAATTATAGCTTTGACAAATTTGTGGCGTGCTAATGTGCCCTCGAAGGTTAGTTTTTTTGGTTGGAGGTTGATTCTTGATAAATTACCAACTAGGGAGGCCTTGTTTGAGCGAGGGATTGTGGCCTCTTTTTTGGAACATTGCTGCGTTTTTTGTTTCCAGGAATTGGAAAATGCTCAACATGTTTTTTTCACATGCCATGTTATTAGAATTGTTTGGGATAAAATCTTCAGTGGTTGGGAGTTAAGCCCTTGGAAGACAATTTGATTTCCTTTCATTTTCTGTCTTTCGGTAAGTACTTCAAAGGTAAGAAGAATAAGAGAGTTCGACATATTATTTGGTTGGCCACTACGTGGTGTATATGGAGAACTCGCAATAATGTTTTCTTCTGGGGAGATAGAATTGTGGTTTCCTCTTTAGTGGATCAGATTATTTATGTTGCATGGTTGTGGTTATTTGGAAGAAATAAGTCATTCGGCGATCTTTCGTTTAATGATTGGCGACTTAGACCTTTAGATTGTTTTTCATAGGTCTTTCTTTGTATTCTTGTAATCATGTAATTTTGAATTGTAAGGGTTGAGTACCCCTTGTACTCCTTATAATTCAAATTGTGTTTATCAAAAAAAAAAACAAAAATTATAGCTTTAAATGAGGTATTAATTAGTTCAAAGATCGGATACTAAGTTTAAAAAAATTGTAACCAAAGAATGAGAAAATTTTGGACAAAATTATAAACTACAGTATACTCTAATATTATAACGAAAATGAACAATAAATTTGGAGAGAAGGATCCATCTTAATTAGGGTAATGTTATATTCTGTTTCTACGTTTCTTCCCCACATACTACATCTAGCCACTTTGTAGGTCTGGACTTTGTTTCGTCTGTCCCCACACGCTAGCCCATTTTCTTTTCTTGTTTTATCAGAACAAGTTTAAGTTTAACAATACATGCAATAATCTTCATTTTTTAAATCATATACTTATTATTCATGTTGCTGTTTGGATTGAGTTATACACACAGATCTTACTACTAATTAGTTATATCAATTTGATTATATATATTTAGTTGTTCAGGAAACAAACGAATTAAACTATACGTACGTAATTGATTATTATGTTCAACTCATTATTTGTACGAGCTTTATTTTGAACTCATGTTGGACATATTTAATTCATGAATCAAATTCAACAAATTACTACCTTCTATTTCTTTTTACTTGTCATTTTTAAAAAAAAAAAGACTAAAATAAGAGATTTTGCACCTTATTTTTCTATTATGTCTTTTTTTAAAAATATATATCATATTTTTAATCCACCAGTAAATTCTTATTTTTTCATAAACATTATCTATTTCTAAATAAATTGTAACAAACTTTATTTAAAAACAAACAAAATTTGTATACAATAGAAAGATTATATTATTTTAACAAAAAAAATACACAAAATTTAGACAATAAAATAAAATAGCAATGAGGTATAGTAGGCAAAATATAATCTAAATTGTTAAAACGACAAGTAAAAAGAAACAAATATTCTTTTCTAAAACAACAAGTAAAAAAGAACGGAGGAGTAATTATCAAATTAAATATTGAATGATTTCTGAGTTGGTTTAATTCATTACAACAACCAATGCTCAATAAGCAAATGAGAAAGATGCTTCATCTCCGCCCCAAAATTTTTAAAACATTATCTGAATTACTGTACTGTAAACTTGAAATCCAACCTATAATTTTTAATGAGTTACCAATAAATTATTTAATGACTTCCCATTCAATCCATCTACGGTAATTGATTTGCATCCTCACATACAAATAGTTATAAAAAAAAACTACCTACAACTTTTTTTTTGGGTTACCATTATTGGTAATTTGATATAAAGTTTTCACCGTTATTAACGATGACAATCTCTTTCGAAGAACATGTGGGGTACACAAGATGAGTTCTCTCTTCCCACCAAATTTTTTTCATATATATGAGTAAAAAATCGAACCCTTAACTATACACTTAAAGAGTCCAAAATCTTTATAAGTTGGACTAATTCACTATTGGTCTTATCTACAATAATTACTACGTATTTAATAGTAATATACAATATTATTCAGCTTGGGAATATTAAATTTTTCATCAAACTTTTTATTTTTTGCATAATAGTTTTTAAATAAAAATATATAAACATTAAGCATCATACTAAACATTGCACTTGGTACATGATTAAGGAAAAAAAAGTAGAATAAAATAAATAAAATTTCCAAATAAAAAAAACTCCCTTTTAAAATTTTAAGACATTAAATACACTGTTTAGTATTTTCCGAACATTAATGTGTATGCGCGTGAGTTCTGAGTCCTATCTCAAAGTTCTACTATAATTGACGTTTGATTAGAACATTCTAATAAGAATTTTTAAAATTTTGTTATTTATGAAAGAAAAAGAAAAAAGCCATAATTCAAACGCGCTAAGATTACAATGACCATTAATTTCTCTTTGCAACTTGTGTCTTGTAGCAACTCTGCAATTTTACTATCTATTTTGTTTGCTATATACATTTTTATTTAATTTTTGTCATATGCTTCCAACCATACTATACAGTACTAGCTAGAAACATTAATGTCTTTTATGTAAATCAAAATCTATCTACTATGATCTATCTATCTATCTATCTCATAAATAAATAATATTATATAGTACTCTTAATTTCTTTCACTCCCTCTCATTCATCTAATTTCTTCATAGTGAAAAATAAACACTTTCATGGAGTCCAATATACCTTTTTTTGTACTTCTCTTTGGTTGTACTTCATTGATTTTCATCTCAAACTTGGCTTCTGCTGCTACACCAAAGCTTGATACTCAAGAAGGTAACTAAAACTCATATTCCTCCATTTGTTCAAGTTTCACAAGTTTTTTTTTTCATCTTTGTTGTGTATGGTTAATCAAAATCCATTAAAAAAGAAATTATTTTTAAGCTTGGATTAAATTTGTTGTTATAATATCTCATCTGGGTTATTGTTCTATAAGTACATCATAAGCAAAGTATCTATGAACTTCTTCCACTTATCTCTAATACTTTCACATACTTGCCACGTTTTAAACAGTGGTTGCGCTCGCTGTTAGATGTAAAAGTTAGTTACAGTTAATCGATGTAACTAACTTTTACATCTAATACAGCTCGCGAGTCGCGTCATGTTACTTGATGTCACACAAATTGTCAAAGACCATATAGATTCTTTGCTTTGTTATATTATAGTTAATTCATTTGAATATCTTATTTTTGTGATTGCAGTGAATGCATTGAAGGAGATAGCAAACAAAATTGGGAAAAAAGATTGGGATTTTGGAGTGGATCCTTGCAGTGGAAAAGGGAAATGGAATATTTCTGAATCTGCTACTAGAAAAGGTTTTGAGAGTTCTGTGGTTTGTAATTGTTCTATCAACCACAATTCTTCTTGCCATGTTGTAAGCATGTACAGGCCTCTCTTCTTTCACATATTTTCTCTCTTAGATTCTTCTGTACATATTTGGTATTATAATGAGTATGTCAGAATCACATGATCCATTATAGTAGTAATTTTCTAAAAACTACAGTAACTTTTAAAAAATCATAGTAAATTACTGTGATTCTAACATATCTACCATGATAGTACTAAACATAAGCTAAAACATATGGCAGAAGATCATGTGCAATCATGTGCAGTTTGAAAGTGAAAGATGTTTTTCTACAAGTTTTGATTAACAGATTAATTAATCTTTGTGTATATTTTATGAACATATTTTATACCATAGAAACTTTGATGTTACCATCAAATACTCACGTGCATACAGACAATTTCATTTTTAACATAAAAAATAGCAAAGTGAAGTTTCAATTTTTTTTTATAAGAAAGTTAATAGACATAAAAGACTTTTCTGCTCCATTTTTTTGGCTGGCAAAATATTTTCAGTGATTTATGCATATCCATCCATACACATATTGGCATATCTAATTGGAACATTGGTCTAAATGTGAAAAAATTGTTGGTCTAAATGTGTGACAATGAAACTCAATTATTATTTTTTTGACAATGAAACTCAATTATTATTTATATAAAAAAATTGAAGTTTGGAATTTTGTGGAATTGGGTCAAACCAACAATCAGTCCAACCAATACAAATTGCAAAACATTGACTTTAGAAAGGGATGTGCTGTCTTTGTCTTCTAATTATTTTAAGGGTAAAATAATTCTCTATTTTTTTCTTGTCACAATTTTTTCTGTTAAATTTTCATTTTATTTTTACTATAAACCATTTGGTGTTTTTCTTCCACCAAACTGCTGTCTTTTTTGGAATAAAGATTTGTGTTAAGTAGTAGTGGATTAGTTACTTTTGAACTTTTGATAACAAATATTGATAAATTAGTTTATGTTCAAAGAGTGTTTAGTGGTTTAGTAAACACAATTTGTTCTTACATGAACGAAGCAGAAAATAATGTAATTTGAACTAACTAGAAATTTTATTCTCAGTCCATAATTCATAAGAAATTTTATTTTTAGTTCAACTGACAAAATGTCAAAATCGATATTATTAGGCCGGATAGCTTCACGTGAGACATCGCAGTATTTACTACTTCGTCTACAACAAAAGAAATTCTATTCTCCTCAATTTTTTTATCCACAATTGTTTTCTAGGATTTCCATTTAAAAACTTAAGATAACTTAAATTAATAATTGGAAAAAACAATCAGTCAATAACACTGATAAAATTAATTCTATGTAAGCATTTTGTTTATGCAAAAATTACTCTCCTCAATGGAATGTAAAATTTGAGTTTCATATATTTAACAGATCCTTGAAGGCTCAGAATCTGTCTGGCACTCTCTCACCAGAATTTTCAAAGCTTCGTTATCTCAAAGCATTGTAACATTACTAAACCTCGCGTCTAAAACTATCATTCGTTGCTTTGCATGATTTTCCATGCAATTTATACTCTTACCATTGAACTGACACTTAATGAACAACAGGGACCTTAGTCGTAACATCATCACCGGTTCTATACCTCAAAAATGGGCTACAATGAACTTGGTTGATTTGTAAGAACTTTCTGCTATGCATATTTTGGTCATTGCGACGTTGCCTCTTAGATTTCTTCTTTTACAAGTAAACAAACAAAAAATGACTCTAAAATTTGTTATGAAATATGCAGATCTTTCATGGGAAACAGATTATCAGGGCCATTCCCTAAAGTTCTAACCAACATTACAACCCTAAGAAATGTGTATGTTAAATCATTTCTTTATTTTCATACAAATTGTATTTGTGCCCATCATTCATAATTTACGTTACGGTTTTGTTTAAATAGCATAATATTTGTATGAATGTTACAGGAGTATTGAAGGAAATCTATTTTATGGCATCATTCCAACAGAAATCGAGAAGTTGATCAACTTAGAAAAACTGTAATTCTTCTGAAACTTCTCATTCTTCTTAATAGTTGGAATCAGCATCTATTCTTCTTTCTGTACTGATGTTTAACATGAATGAATCATTTCTGTTTAGTGTTCTGCAATCCAATGGATTCTCAGGAGCATTGCCTGCCGCGCTTTCCAAGTTGATCAAGTTGAATGATTTGTAAGTATTTTCTTTATTATCCATTTAATTTATCTATAATCTGCATTAAATCAATTAATGAATCAAGTTACTGACTAATCTTTTGGAAAAATATTTTAGGAGGTTAAGTGACAATAATTTCTATGGGAAGATACCTGATTTCATTAGTAAATGGACATTGATTGAAAAGCTGTAAGATTCTTAACAACTTTCTTAATCTATTTGTTCTATATACTGTATTTTTTTCGTATAATTTTTTTTTATTTCGGGTTTCAGGCACATTCAAGGTTGTTCGCTTGAGGGACCTATACCTTCAAGCATTTCTGCATTAACAAAATTAAGTGATTTGTATGTTTCTAATCCTTTTATGAATATTTAAATTTCTTTATCATAGAAGATGAATTTTTCAAGTGATTGTTTTTCTTTGTTTGTTTTGATACTTAGGAGGATAACTGATTTGAAAGGTAGTCAAAGCTCTAATTTTCCACCACTAAATAATATGAAATCCATGAAGACACTGTGAGTTCAATCAACGACTTAAAAAAAATCCTTTCTCTTTTTATTTTGAAGTCTTCTTAAAATGACTTATATTTTAAGTTGGACATCATAATGCAGGGTTCTGAGAAAATGCTTGCTCAAAGGAGAGATCCCGAAATATATCGGAGAAATGGAAAAACTGAAAATCTTGTAAGTGATTCTACAAGCGACATTCAAGAACTTTTACTTTGTATAATACAATGTTGAAGAAAAATTAAGTTTAAAATGTAGAACATGATTTCCTTTTTATCTGTCTTATAGTTGAAGGTAAAATTTTGTTTGTTCTTTTAAAGTAACACTTATATTATCCTAAACAGTAAACATGTTCATTAATTTATCTTAATTGATGTAGAGATTTGAGTTTCAATAACTTGCGTGGAAAGGTACCTGACTCTTTTGCTGAGCTCGACAAAGTGGACTACATGTAAGTGTATGAATTGCACAAAAGGTGTTTTCGGAACATTTCCGATGAAGTAAAATTTCTGTTGAAAATGCAGGTATCTTACTGCGAACAACTTATCAGGAACCATACCTAGCTGGGTCCTTGTAAATAACAAGAATATGTAAGTTATATTTCTTTAAAATATGACGAAAAAAATAGAGTTAGATGATTTATATTACAATATGTTGATGTCTGCATAAAGTTAATATATGATATAACTGAATTTTAAAAATGAGAACCATATTTTGGTGAACAGTGATATCTCTTACAATAACTTCGAATGGGAAGATTCAAGTCCAACTCAATGTCAACTAGGGAGCATGTAAGTTTCATTCAAGCTTTGAGTTTCACTTGTCCTGACTCCTGAATGAGTGTTAGTTATCGGTTATCAGTTATAAGAGTAACAAGTTTTTGTTATTTTTTCCAGAAACACGGTCGAGAGCTACTCTTTATCAGCGTCTAAGAAGTAAGGCGGTGTGCTTAGAACATAATGTGTTCCCACCTTTTTGCTTTCTATGTAATGTTCTGTAAAATAAGGTGTTTGGTAGTAGCATTAGAATCTAACCTTAATTATCACTCTTTGTTGCAGAAGTAACATTAATTCATGCTTAAAAAGAAACTTCCCATGCTCGGATTCGGATAGTCCACGTAAGTGTGTGACCATCCAAATTACAAAATATACTTTTATTTATATATATGCTTCTTTGAATAGTGATTCAAGTTTTATTACCTGAAATTGAGTGAAGTATTCATGGGTGAGAAATTCTCACTTAAAAGTGATTAAATAACAAAGGAAAGAGTAAGATATGTATTCACATAACATGATTTTACTTATGATTCTATTCTTTGGAATAAATTAAGTTTACTAATTCTATGAAACTTAAAACTGGAAGATAATTATGCAGCAATTCTTATCAGAACCAATAGCATGACTGTAATGGCATCTTATCGATAAACTCACGAAAATGACCTAAAATCTTCAAAACAACAATTAAATACAAACTACGGTGGCTACTTTGTGAATTTTACCTTTTGTTGCAAAATTTTACTTAAAAAAGTTTTATTTTTTCAATGTTGTTTGCCATTGTTTTTTCAACAGGTTATTACTCCCTGCACATTAATTGCGGCGGTAATGAAGAAAAAGTAAATGGTAGTACCTATGTAGCTGACACAGCACGAAAAGGCGCTTCAATGTTATACATCAGTAACGGTTGGGCTCTTAGCAGCACAGGGGGCTTCATGGACAATGATATTGACTCTGATCCCTATATTGTGACCAATACTTCTAGACTTCTTAATGTCTCGCGACTCAATTCAAAACTGTACACAACAGCTCGAGTTTCGGCCCTTTCGCTCACATACTATGGCCTCTGCATGATAAATGGAAATTACACTGTAAAACTTCACTTTGCAGAGATTATTTTCATCAAAGATAGAACATTCAACAGTCTTGGTAGGCGAATATTCGATGTCTACATCCAGGTAACCATTACTTGATATATTCTTGATACTAAATAACTTATCTGTTATGAACCATACATTATATTGTTACTTTCTATGATTAAGGGGAACTTGGTGCTGAAAGACTTTGATATCGAAAAAGAAGCCGGTGGTACTGAAAAGCCAATTGAGAAGAAATTTAATGCTACTGTCATAGACAATACTTTGAAAATTCAATTCTATTGGGCTGGAAAAGGAACCACCGGTATACCGACAAGAGGAGTTTATGGTCCTTTAGTGTCTGCTATATCAGTGGATCCTAGTAAGTCACATGTATTATATTACCTTTTATGTCAACCTTTTTCTGTTAATTTTTTATCTTCATTTCTACAGAAGCTATAAATAGATATTTTCCCTTTCACAGATTTTAAACCTCCATCAGATCATGGCAACAGAACTAAGGTCATAATACTGGCGGTTGGCATAGCCGGTGGTGTTCTAGTTGTTGTCCTTATTATGCTGGCTATCTTGAGGAGGAAGGGATATCTAGGAGGCAAGGATCCTGTGTATAAAGGTATGGAATATGCAACTAAGTTTCATCAGTTCTTCATTTTGTTACAAACCAGCATTTGCATAAGCTTTTTCCAACAACTAGTACTAAGTAATTATTTCTAGAAAATGTATTCTAATTGTCATAATAGTTACTAAGAACTTTCTTATTGAATCCAAATTTCCATTTGTTTTTTCCAGAGCTTAGGGGTATAGATCTGCAAACAGGATTGTTCACTTTAAGACAAATAAAAGACGCTACCAAAAACTTTGACGCAGCAAATAAACTTGGCGAAGGTGGCTTTGGTTCTGTTTACAAGGTATTTTAATTTTTAATACTTCTCAAGTTTATATTCTTGGTCACTCATTCCACCTTATGGTTGATTTATATGTTACATTAACTAGAGATTCATTAAACTTATGATGTTATATAAACATTTTAGATATGTTGTAATGCAAGGTTAAAAATATACCTTACTCATGTTGCAGGGGCAACTATCAGATGGTACAGCAATCGCGGTAAAGCAGCTTTCGTCAAAATCAAAACAAGGAAACCGTGAGTTTGTTAATGAGATAGGAATGCTATCTGGACTTCAACATCCAAATCTTGTTAAGCTCCATGGATGTTGTGTGGAAGGGAACCAGCTCATACTGATATATGAGTATATGGAAAATAATTGTCTATCTCGGATTCTTTTCGGTAAGCTTAGCTTTATAACCATGTTCATAATAATCAGAATTAATAAACTTATCTATACTTAATTACCATTTGAAATAAACATAATTGATTATCTTTCTATCAATCACAAACATGCAGGGAAGGGATCAGACAGTAAAACGAAACTGGACTGGCTTACCAGGAAGAAAATTTGCCTTGGTATAGCTAAAGGTTTGGCTTATCTTCATGAAGAATCAAGAATTAAAATCATACACAGGGATATAAAGGCAAGTAATGTATTGTTAGACAAGGATTTTAATGCCAAAATTTCAGATTTTGGTTTGGCGAAACTTATTGAAGATGACAAAACACATGTTAGCACCAAGATTGCAGGAACAATGTAAGTTCTTAGTAGTTTGGAGTTAAGCTTTACTGTTATGTAATGAACAATGAAATCATAAAATCTTCCATGTCATAACATGATTTGTTGCCTTCCTGCAGTGGTTATATGGCTCCTGAGTATGCAATGCGCGGTTACTTAACCGACAAAGCAGATGTTTATAGCTTTGGCGTGGTTGCATTGGAAACTATCAGTGGAAAGAGTAATACAAATTACAGACCGGACGATGAATTTTTTTACCTTCTTGATTGGGTAATTAGAATTGCTTTTCAAACTTTATCATGTTTCCGCTCCACATTTTCTGCTAGTTCATAATCTAAGTGCGCACAATAATGCTAACACCGACTTCTTAAAGAATAATCCTAGTCTGAAATTTGAATTTCTATCAGGCCTATGTTTTACAAGAGAGAGGAAATCTTCTGGAGCTAGTTGATCCAGATATCGGTTCAGAATATTCAACTGAGGAAGCCACGGTAATGCTAAATGTGGCTCTCTTGTGTACTAATGCATCTCCTACACTTAGGCCAACAATGTGCCAAGTTGTAAGCATGCTCGAAGGATGGACCGACATTCAGGATCTGCTTTCGGATCCGGGATATTCAGCTGCTGGTTCAAGTTGCAAACATAAAAGCATAAGAAGTCACTTCTGGGAGAATCCAAGCAGATCACAAAGCATGTCAATACCTACTATTTATACTGATTCCACAAACTCACATGTTGAATCAGAAGAGAGCCATCATCTTGTAAAAATTAACTCAGTTAGATCAGACGAATGAAGATAGTTTACTAACATGTATTCATTACAAAAACTTGTGATGAATTTAATACAAAAATATCCAAGAGGTGTCAATAAGATCTTAATTTTCTAACCTCGAGAGACATGATTCAAATCCATCCGTATAATGAGCAATAATGACTACCATTTAAATAAAATGTTACTAACAACCACAGAATTACACATTGAATATGCTTTTTTTTTTGTTATACCATGAGAACTGCAATGAGAAACACCATACATTCTGTTTTTTTACTTCATGTTCCCATCGTTTCATTTTAACAAAAATATTAGATAACACCACATGACCAATTAGACACGTTAAATGTTATGATTAAAAGTAACAGTAATATGAAACAGTTAATAAAAATCAAAGTTTGTGTCTAAAAATGAAACGTTTTGTAATATTATATGCTCAATTGTGTTATTATTTATCTGTTTTTATTTTTTAAAATTTCTAATAGGTGACGATTTAAAGCTAATGTGGAAACTTGAAGATGGAAACTTCAAGATTAAAGTTATAGGCAAGTGGACGCAATTTGTTTTTAAGCTAGAAAAGTAGTCTAGAATTGATATGATTTAACTATAGTAAATTTTAAGTTTGTAAGACTAGGTTAAAATTCTCCCTCTCCCTCTCTATGGTGTGACACTTTTGTTACATCTTTCTTCCCAAACATATTTATTTAATTTAATTGCTTTTGATTAATTTCGTTAAATAAAATTTTAAATAATATAGCATATGAAAAAAAAATGTAGCAATAACAAAATGTTTACTGATATATACCTATTGATATATACCAACAGAAATTTGGTACTTAGTAAGTTTTATACCCACAGCCATAATCCACCTGCACCGTAGGTATTACTAAATGTTTGTACTAATAGTTGAAAGCCATCATTAGAGCCTATAGCGACGGAAAATTTCGGTAGGTGTAGCGAATTATAAGTACGAAAAAAAACACCGTCAGTATAGGATTTTGGCAAATATCTACGATAAACTTACATTTACCTACGCTCTCACGCTGTCACTAAAAGTCAAACAAACATCTTGTAGTGTAGTGGTTCATATGTTTCCATGGCTCTGTTGAAAGAAAGGGTTTTGTTTGATCTGCACATGATAAGTCTTCAACGATGTCTATATATTCGATGACTCAAAATATAACTTAGTTAAACATATAGCTTCTCACAATGTATATTTAAGTGCCCGTTTGGCCCAGCTTAACTTCTATTTTTCTATTTTTTTTAAAATGAAATAGAGAAGTATACAATTGAATTTAGCCATATTTCTCCTTAAAAGTATTAGAGAAATGAAGTAAAAAATAAAGAGAGAAGTAAAGTCAAACACAATTTTTTTTCTTTACTATTTTAAAGGAGAAGAAAATAAGTAGAAGTTAAGCCGGGCCAAACAAACATTAAACATATGTTGTTAATTAAATTTTAGTGTCATACAAAAATAAGTACTTCAGTAAGTTAGTTTCCAAATTATTCCATTGATTGTACATTTCTAGAGAAGACCAAATAAAATTCATAAATCTGCCACGGCCTATGTGGGAAAAAAAAAATGAAAAATACACACTACTTATTGATATGTTGAAAAAAAATTATTTTAAAAAATTGTTTTTATCTACATTAGTTGAAGTGTATTAGGAGATGTGTTGAAAAAGAAAAAAAAATTTAAGAGTTTAATGATTATTAAACAATTTTTAAAATTTTGAAAAAATCGCAGAGATTAAATTACATGGATAAAAATTTTATAAGGATTAAAATATGCCACTTTTATTTTTATAGGGACTAAAAACAAAATTTGTAAGTTTATAAGGACAAAGAACATATATTTTTTTTATAATGGACCAAAAACAAAATCTGTACTCTTTAATATATACTCTCTTTTTTGATTTTTTGTAACAAAGTTTTTTTGTTTTTTTTTTTTTATTTTAAGTTTGTTACAATTTTTGTTCGGTGGTTTTAATTTTTTTGGAAAGAGATAGTGTGTGTACAAAAAAGTAGGAATTTATAGGTGGATTAAAATTAAAATATTATATTCTAAAAAAAGTATAATAGAAAGATAAAGTGCAAAAATACACCTTCCTTATTTAGTTTTTTTTTTCTTTTTTCTAAAACAACAATTAAAAAAAACGGAGAGAGTAGATAAATTAAATATTTCGTAGTTAAATATAAAAATTAGTCTTTACATCTTATAAACATAAAAAATACGTAAATGCTAGTTATAGCAAAGGAGACATGAGAAACAAATATTTCATCTTTTAGAAAGATAAAAAAAAAGTAACAAACAATTTTATTTTTATTTTGGCTTTCACCTTATAATTTCTAAGAAAAATAACAAACAATCAAATATTTTATCCGTTAACAAAAATTATATAAAGAGAAGTCTTAGCTAAAGAATAGATACCACTTCGAAGAGAGAAAAAATACCAAGCAGCTCAAGCAACTGAAGCAAGCATATTTTCAAGTGATTTTGGTTTCAGTTTCTTCAATGGCAGAAATTGAAGATGCAATCACGGTTCATATTAAAGACCATGATGAACCCAAACTTGACATTGCTTCTGGTACCCTTTTCTTCTCTCATTAATTATTTTTGTAAAGTTTTGTTTTTGTTGTTCATACATTGTCTTATTATTTTTGAAAGGATAAATTTAAAGTCCATGTAAATTAGTTTTATACTGATCACACGTAGATATTTGAACTCACCTACATATGAACACTTCCACGAGATAAAATTATGGTTGTTTTTTCTTCTTTCTAGTGGTAAATCATGTTACTGCATGCCTTGTATTTAAATTATTATATGATGATTTGACTTGGGAAACATAGTTTGATGTTGATCTTGTATGGTATCTCTTAAACGGAATTATGAATTTATGTGCTTAATTGAGTAGACCAAATATCTGAACCTAAATATGACGCATGTCTAATATTTGACTGAACCACATATACGGTTATATTTAATCTTCTCAAATTATATGATCGATTTCTGAGTCATGTTTGGTGTTTAAGTATATGTCAATGTGGATCTAAAGTTAGAAATTGTTTGATGCAGATGATGTGAATGATTCTCCAATAGAGCAGGTCAGACTAACAGTGTCAATAACAGATGATCCTACACAACCAGCACTAACATTTAGGACATGGACCATTGGTTTGGGATGTTGCATTATTCTTTCCTTTATAAACCAATTCTTTGGATTCAGAACCAACCCTTTATCTCTCTCGTAGCACAAATAGTTGCTCTCCCACTTGGGAAACTAATGGCTGCAACACTTCCAACAACAATATATAATGTCCCCTTCACTCCGTGGTCTTTCACATTGAATCCAGGACCATTCAATTTGAAGGAACATGCCCTAATAACAATCTTTGCCAGTGCTGGATCTAGTGGTGTTTATGCTATTAACATTATCACAATTGTTAAGGCTTTTTATCACAGAAAAATCAATCTAATTGCTGCTTTTTTGCTAGCATTGACAACTCAGGTGAACAATTTTGTTTTGTTAAATCTTAAACATTTACAGCTTTTTCAATTTAATATAAGTATATAACCAATTAAAATAAATGATAACTAAAAAAAGTGATTTTTTTTTACCTTGAATTTTTTAGATGCTTGGTTATGGATTGGCCGGTATATTCAGAAAATTTCTCGTGGATTCTCCGTACATGTGGTGGCCTTCAAATCTTGTCCAAGTGTCTCTATTTAGGTATTTTATTATTACTTTTCTATCATAGTTTTTGTGTGTACGAATATTAAAAAACACTTTAGAATGAAGTCTTGTTTGTTGTCCAACACATGTCACTGTTTGAAACCAACTTGATACCAATACATGTGATTACATCAATATATTTCCTATTTAAGATTTCAATGTTGATTTTTCTTTTCATTTCTCATTGATAATTAAATGAATCTTGAATGACACACATTTCATGAAAAAGAAAAGAGGCCTAAAGGAGGAAATACTAGACTGCAATTCTTTTTCCTGATCTTTGTGGCTAGCTTTGCTTATTACATCATTCCAGGCTACTTTTTCCAAGCAATATCAACCATATCTGTTGCTTGCTTGATATGGAAGAACTCGGTCACTGCTCACCAGATTGGTTCAGGAATGCATGGTCTTGGTATTGGTTCATTTACGCTCGATTGGAACACTGTTGCCGGTTTCTTAGGAAGTCCTTTGGCTTATCCTGGTTTTGCCATCATCAATACGTTGGTTGGATTTGTGTTGTTTATCTATGTTGTGATTCCCATTTTCTATTGGAACAATTTTTACGATGCCAAAAAGTTTCCTCTTATCAGTTCTCACACATTTGATTCCACTGGTGCTACATATAATGTTACTAGGATTCTTAATGACAAAACATTTGACATTGATATGAATGGTTATAACAATTACAGCCAACTTTATATGAGTATCATATTTGCATTTGATTATGGATTGTGCTTCGCAACTCTTACCGCCACTATCTCACATGTTTTCCTCTTCCATGGAAAGTATGTTTTATTTGATTCAGCAATTTTTTATTATCTTTTGTTGATGGATTTTTTATTATAAACCGTCTAACTATATATTCTGGTGACTGTGAATTTGATAGAATGATTATTCAAATGTGGAGAAAGACAACATCAACATTAAAAGAACAAGCCGGAGACGTGCATACCAGAATCATGAAGAGAAACTACGAACAAGTACCACGGTGGTGGTTCATAACCATTTTGGTTATTGTGACTATTTTGGCCATAATATGTTGTGAAGGTTTTGACAAGCAGCTCCAACTTCCATGGTGGGGAGTCTTATTTTCTTTAGTAATTGCATTTGTTTTCACTTTACCAATTGGTGTCATTCAAGCGACAACAAATCAGGTAATATTATTTCTTAACCCCTCTGGTTTTTGAGGAAAGTTCTCTCGACAATTAGATAACTTTGATTTTGTACTACCTCTTTCGCAGCAACCTGGGCTCAATGTGATCACGGAGTTAATTATTGGGTTCCTTTATTCTGGAAAGCCACTCGCTAATGTAGCCTTCAAGACTTACGGAACCATCAGCATGCAACAAGCACTTTTGAGTAAACAAAGTAGATTGTCATTTGCTTCTAATATGGTAAAGAGGACAAAAATGGCTCTAGAAGTCATTCATTCTGATATTTGTGGCTCATTCGAACTTTGAAGTACCATCTTTTAGTCGAAGTAAATATTTTATCACTTTTGTTGATGAATTTACTAGAATGTTGTGGTTATACACCATTAAAGTGAAGAGTGAAGCTTTAGAAGTGTTTAAAAGATTTAAACTCTTAATTTAGAAGGAGAGTGACAAATCAATTAAGATCTTAAGGACCGATGGTAGAGGTGAACATATTTCTAAAGAATTTGACTTGTTTTGTGTAAATGAAGGCATAAAGCATGATTTTATTATATTTCATAACTCAATATCGGATACGGTATCAGACACAATATTTGACCAATTTTAAAGTATTGGGGTTTCATATAGCTTGACACTAATACTATATTTCAAATAAATAAAGTAGAGTCTATTGTCATGAAACTAATATTACTCCATTATGGTGATTATATATTATCTACTCAAAGAAAGAGCATTTACACAAACAGGTTATATGCTTGTTTGTTGTTGGCGCTAGATACGAGTGAAAATGACGAGGGATGATGATGATGAGGAAGAGCAGCTGCAGCATCAGAGGGCAGTTTTGGAACAAGTGTTCGGAAACTCATCCTCCTCCGACGAAGAAGACGCATTCGACGACGACGGTATTTCCGATAACAGCATGGAGGAGGAGAAGAATTGGGAAAGCATCGAAAAAGTAAAAGGCTTATGGATACTAAGAAATTTCCTATCAATCCATCAACAATCACGCTTACTCTCATCAATCAAATCAGAGAAATGGTTCACACAACCTTCAATCAACCAAGCAATGCGATTCGGTTATCAAAATCTCCCTAATTGGGCAATCAAACTCTCTCATTCAATTCATCGTTCATGTTCATCGTCGTTTTTACCACCAATTCTGTTACAGAGGGAACCGTTTTTCGATCAAATGATAACTAATTTCTACCAACCAGGTGAAGGTATATGTCCTCATATTGATCTGTTACGATTTGAAGATGCAATTGCTATTGTTTCATTGGAATCTTCTTGTGTTATGGATTTTACTAATGAAGCTGCTGAAACTGTTCCTGTTTTGCTTAATCCTGGTTCATTGGTTTTCATGTTTGGTGATGCTAGATATGTTTGGAAACATGAGATTAATAGGAAACCTGGGTTTCAATCATGGCAGGGACAATTCTTGAATCAAACTACGCGTACTTCTGTTACACTTAGGAAACTTTGTTCTTCTTCATCAAGCTAAATCAATATTATACTTTTTTTCGGGAGAAGAATCCGAATTATATTCGCCAATGGCAGGGATACTATTGTTAATCGGCAAACACAGCCTATTAAGATATTAGGTGACACGAACTTGCTTGAACTGTGTGGCAAAGATCATAGCAGAGTTAGAGGTGCATTTGTCTCTCGAACAAACTCACCATAAACTCTGTAACTTGGATAGAACTAGCAGGTGGATCAAACATACATGTGTGGCAGCAGTGTTTTATTTTATGGTATCTATTATCTAATGTCAAGAAATGTGCTAGTTTATTATCATTTGTATTGTTTCTTGCAACCAAATAATATTGTGTTTTTATTACTTCTTTCTTTGGTAGAGTTTGCAAAGAAAGGAAAGAAAAAAAAAGACAAGTAGATGGAGAACAAAACTATCATATTCTCAAAAACAAGTATATAAAGAGCAAGTTCTAAGTTTTTTTTTTGTATCTATCTAATTCTATTCAATGTTGTTTGTTTTGGTGCCCATGGTAATGTAATTGACGCTTATATCATCTGATAAATACCATCTTCCCGTCACTGGGTTGTACGCGAATCCTGCCATCTCCTCCACCTATGCACAACCAGAAACATGATTAGAACAAAAAGAAAATAGAATGGATCTTATTTATTTGTGTTTCTTACATTAATACCGGCGCGTTGCAAAATCAGAACTAGTTCCTCTGGAGTAAGAAAGCTGGACCACTCATGTGTGCCCGCTGGAAGCTGTAGTGTTTCAAACATAATGTCACATTGATGACCATTTTATTATAAATTTGCATCATAACAATTGTATTACTTTCTCATGCACTCTTTCTATAGATATTTTATCAATGTCAAACGGTCTTTGTTATATTGATTACAACCTTAATGTTTTTAATATAACGTTGTGACAAGGTAGATACTATAGAATAATGGAAAGTGGGAAATTTCGGGGATAAAGTACTGAGGTAGAATATAAAACTAATGAATTTGAGAAAAATAAAATACCCAGCGGAGGATGTATTCTGCGGCAACAATGGCAGTTGCATAGGCTCTCATTGAACGATTAATTGTCGATATGATGGTAGCTCCATCTGGAATTGTTAGTGCTGCTAGAGATTTGCAGAATTCTGCAGGTTCCGCAACATGCTCAATCACCTGGAAAAATTCAAGGCAAACTATGTGGATTGAATTTCCAAACAAAATTCGAAGTATTTTATCTTCACAAAGGGGTAGTGATCAATCATTACAAGATCTAAAATATATATAGACACAGCCTCTATTTTTGAGGTCAAGTCAAACATGCATCTCAGTGATGCAGCAACTATTCAAATCCAATGATTGTGAGCTGCAGTACTATTCTCTCGAGTAATGAGAACTACTATCTAAAATAAACTCAAGTTAATGTAACCCAATGTGGGAGCACACAATCAGAAGAAGGGGAAGAAAGAGTACCTCCAAGGCCATGACTGCATCAAATTGTCTTCCTTCTTCAACTAGCTTCTCTGATCAGTCATTTTGAAAAACTATTACAAAAATGTGAGTTAAAAGAATACTATGCATAAGCATAACACCCAAAAACAGAAGAAGAACATACTAAACAAACTAGATGAATGTAAGCTATTCCTCCTACAAATGATAGCCAAAGCCATAAACCGGTGTTTAGTTTTTTACATGAGGCATGTGTGTTTAACGCTTAATTGGCAAGAATGAAATTGGATGGACAGCACAAGTGAAAACAATAAAAGTTCAAAGCATAGAAAGAAATGAATAAAGGAATAGAGACGTGTAACTATATTTGAATTTTGAATTTGGAATTTATTCTCCCATTTAGGCAGTTTCATATGCAGAAGTATCATGCCTTGTCAGATGAGAAACGTCGAGGGATAGAGAAAGTTATTTCTTCAATGTAAGACCCTACTAGGACTAAATAAGATCAAAGCAAAAAAAAAAACAAAAAGGTTTTCCAAAAATTTAACATTCTGCTTTTGACTTCACCACAACCAAAGATAGATTCTGAGCTAAGATAAATAACATAAATTGGCTATTTATTGCAAGTTGCAACAAGAAGTTAAGAACCAGAACTGCAAAAGTTAATACCGGCTACTGAGAAATAATGTAAAGCATGCGCACCATGGATATGAAACAAAAGTATACAAGAATGTATGTACCACACAATTTAGATTTGAATACGTACCAGCTGTTGTGCAGCAAAACTCAATAGTTGAAGTTGTTGGATCCAATTCCTGTGGACAGGGAATGGTAAGTGATCTGGTTAATACTTGAGATATAACGTACTATTACTAATTAATAATAGTAAACTTTCAAGTATTCAACATCTGCTTCTAGCGATTAACGGCAATATAATCAATTTGGGAGGACTATATAGATAAAATTCTAATTGGAAACAATCTTTGCAAGAAAAATCAATAGTCAACTTATACACTAAGCATACAGCATGAAGTCGAGCAATGTTGATATTCTTTTCCACAGCATCAATACCCGTCACAGTAGCTCCCATCCGAGCCAATGGCTGAAGAATAAAAGAGATATAATAAGTAAGAATAACTGTAAAAAATAGCCTTTTTTCTTCTAAACACAATTAACATTCTTAATACTCTGCAGATAGACAGGAGAATAAACATCAAAGAAAGGATTTAAGTTTCCACATGTCTAGCTCTATCTAAAAAATGTAGTCAACACATTGCTACAGATTCCCATGAGGATTGCGATAAAAATGTTAATCACAGGCTAGTAGATAAAAAGGGAAAGCATCTTTTCCAAACTAGAAAAATGAGAAAATGTATACCTCAGAAAGAATTCCACCTCCACAACCCACATCAGCAATTTTAAGTCCTTCAAGGGGTTTAACACTGTAAGGGTCCTTCCTGAGACAAGGGACATTTCATTATTGTCCAAATAATACCCCAAATAGACAGTATAAATATATAAAGGGACCTGTTACATTGTTATCGATTGTCATTTTATCCATAAAGTCATGGCACCACCATTATTCACAAATTGGCCATAAAGCGGTTGGCGAAAATTCCACTGCGGGCGCTATTTTATAACACCTATTATCAGTAAAAACTTTTTTCCTTTTGTTTTTCTTCACGTGTTCTCATTCAGTTCAGTTTACATCAAAAAGATACTTCTGTTGACACTTTTTGCTAACAAAGATTACACAATAGTCATCTTATATGATTACATTGGATTCTAAGGCTTTGTTTGCGAGTTTGGAGGGGAGTGGAGGGAATGGTTTTGAAAAAAGGAAGAAATGAGTGGAAGGAATAGAGGAGTTTGGGAAGGGACGAGTTTGGAGGGTTATTTTTTCTTCATAACACAAAAACCCCCTAATTTGGTGGAAATCAAAAATTTTATTGGATGGGGGTTGGAGGGTTTATATGAATTAGTCAAATTTAATTAATGTTGTTATAATATTCTTAAATTCATAATATATTAATCATAAGTATTTATTTGTCATTCTCTATAAAAAAATACTTTTTCAAAAAATGTAGTAAAAGATTTCTCTATTTTTCTCTCTATTTCCCTCCCTCCAAAGCCCTCCCCTCCAAACTCGCAAACAAAGACTAAAGGTCTACTTATATCACTCACTTATCGTAGGCATCAAACCACATTTCTAGCCATGTATATGCATCGCAAATAATGAGTACTATAGATTCTATAAGTTATAACTGCTACAGAAATGCCAATGCATAAATTCTCAGACAGCATAGTAAGTTTGGTGCATAAAGGCAAACAAATTAGTATAGCGATTTGGTATCTAACCCAACACAGCCAGATTATGTCTTATTATAACTTGCATAATAACTTGCTAAATTCGACAAGTAAAGGAATGGAATTAAAACACAGTACACATTTTACCACATTCTACTAAGTACAAAATGGATAATAAATGAATTGGAAAAACTAACAAGCTATGAAACACGTATACTACTTGGATTAGACATGTCTTATTGTCGTACATCCCACACCAACACTTGTGATTACATTGAACTATGTCATTTTCTCAAATGTTTATTGGTGTCGACATATCAGTATCTATCAGTGTTGTGTCCAGTGTCTGTAGCCGTGCTTCATATCTAACAAGTAATATATTGATAAAAAGAAACATAAAAGAGGTTGCTCACTTGAAATGTCGACACAATGCAGAGCGAATGAAAGCAAGTCTTGTAGGATTCATCACATGCAATGGTTTAAAAGGACCTTCAGAATCCCACCTATTACATTTACATAAATAAAAATCAAACATCATTCATATTTTCTTACTATAACAATTTAACAAACACTTCTAAATTCTAATAGTTCATATGCATTATTAAAAAAGATAGCAACTTTCTAAATCACTGATAGAAAAATTCAACACCCAATTTAAAATTCGGTAAATTATTTTAGGATTTGATTTATATGTAGCAAATTGAATTAATTAGAATCAGAATAGAAGAATTGAAAAATTGAAAGCTTACCAACTTTCAGCAATGGCAGCGAACTTGGCGAGTTCATTGCGATTCAAGGAAGAAGGAGACGAAGGTTGTTGTTGTTGTTGTTGTTTAGCGTGTGTGGTAGTTTGGTGTTGAGACAATGAAGAATCGGAGAAGAACTTGGTAGTGTTGAAGAGAAGAGGATGAAATCGATTACGGAGGAGAGTGTGGTGGTAGGTGGTGGTGCTGTTTAGGTTACGACGGAGATGATTGAAGAGTTTCATGGTTGGTTCCGCGGGAAAGTGGAATAAGCTTCTTCTCTTTCACAATGTTTTCGTTTTCGGTATTAAGCTTTTGCAGCACTTTACAATTTTGATTTGGGCTTCATTAGTGTGGAGGCTTTTTTGGAGGTTTTTTTCTTTTGTCGAGACTTGACGTCAATGCAGTGATTAATCTTGATGGATTGAATACCTCGAATAATAATGAGATAGTTGAATTAGAGATTTAAAATTATTTCATTAGAGTCGAAGGTGTGAAAACACTTATATTTAATAATTTTTTCTTTGTTTACATTTATAATTTGAGTTTAATTGATGTGCACTGACAGTGTAAAATATTTTTACACATGCATCCAATCAAAACACAACAAATTGCCACATTTATATGTTAGTTCCTTAAATATCTCCATAAATGCTTACATGGCGTGATTTGATTGGATGCATGTGTAAAAATGTTTTACACTGTCAGTGCATAACAATTAAACTCTTTTTTTAATTAATTGAATAATTGATACTATATACATCAAATGAACTTTAAAAATAAATATTTGATCAGGGCATTTTCCTTAAGAAAATTTTTATTTATATTAAAAACAAAAAATAGAACATAAACAAAGACAAACTCCCACTAATCTATGACATTCTTAATGACAACAACTTGATGAAAAACCTTAGATATCAGGTCTTCGATTAGTGAGTCGCTTAGCATAAAGTTTATCTTTATATGTTATGTCATTCAACAACATTAACTTAAAAATATATTGTTGAAGCATTATCCGACTGACTTATTCACAAATATAACTTGAGTTGTCCTTCAAAAACTGTTTACTATATGTAACTAAGTGACATAAATATTTATAATCATTTCTTGAGTTAGGGTGTCCATTATATATGGACATTCAAAAGGATCAGAGTCGAACCTACTTATGATCTCCAAATTATTAGATTTCTAATATGTGAGCATCTATTACTCCATTATCTCTATCACATTGTTTCATTATCGATCTCTCATGACTTCACTGCCAAAAAAACTCAAGTTCTGATCAGTTCTTTTAGTCTCTATGCTCCAGTTTTTAGAATAGTAACACTAAATTAACAAAGTATATTTTTGAGTTTGTTTTCTTCTATTATAGCCTTTATTTTAATCCATCAAACATATATTCTTCTTTTGTTTTCTCGCTCAAACTTTCTCTTTCCAATATGATATGCTGTCCAAAAAATTAAATTAATATGTTATGATGTACCAAAAAAACATTTACCAAAAGTAAAATGTACGGCTTATATAAAGTTAAATTTACGGCTTATTTCTTTTGTTAAACCAGTGAGCCATTATTTTGTGGGTTGCCTTATATGGGTGGTATTATTCTATCTGCTATAACATCAAGCTAAAAAGAAAAGTCGCTTATATTAAAGATCATATTTCAAACACACTACACAATAACCTGGATTATTGATGAAAATATATGTTGGTACACAAGTACAAAACAAAAGATAGGCCTGAAACCAAACTGTGAGAGATCTACATACAAGGCATCTTACTAGTCAATACAATCTTGTATAATTTCAAAACATGCAAATGTAGCTAAAGGTTTGTACATATAAGTGTCTATTTAACTGCTTCTCCCCTAATATGTATCTGGGTGTACTTGGTGACGGGCAGCCCGAGAAGTAGAGTAAGACGTGATTGCAGAACCTGTCACGTTCAGTGAGTGTTTAGCAAACCCGAAGCTCTTTCTCGTTATCAGCCAAACAGTATAGAAGAATCCAATCCACCCTGGTTAACATTGATTTCCATGTCCAAGGAACATTACAGTGTTATCCCACAGAAAATAAAATAAAATAAAGATAAATAGAAACATAATAGAAATTCATCACGGAAATGTCAAGTTGCAATTAAGTTATAGATGTCACAGAACCTCCCTTTAAGGCTCATCTTCACATAAATAATCTGTGGTGGTTCATTAAAATTTTAAGGAAGAAACCTCATCAGACAATGCTAGTCTACGGCAACTGTTTTGGACTGGTAAGATCATAAACATTTGAGTAAGGGACATACAACATTACAGTTCCCATGTCCATTGGAGGATCATTAGATGATCTTAGATAAGATAATGTGCAAAAAACGGTGCAATTATATGCAAAATTCTAAGCATCTATTTCCATTTCAGGATGTATATGCAAACAGGATGACAACAAACTAGCATTACTGCTAGTACACTCACATCACATGTACTGCTGGAAAGGACAAGACTACTAAAATCATCATTCCGATATAATGTCCTCCTTATTGCCACAAAATGATGCAGTTTATGACTTCAAATCCTAGGTATGTATTGTACTCAAGCTCTTGATTTCACACAACTAATAGAAGTTTTCAGAACAATGTAGTAGCAAAAGAATGCATGCGTGATATCTAGACATTAAAACAGAGAATGGTGAGGAAGCCAAACAAAACAATTTGTTACCTGAGATAATCAAAATAGCCACAATTGTCCAAAATGTAGTAACAGAAATCACAAATATGGCTATTGATAGTGATCCAATGTATATAGCAGTAGCACAAACAAAGAAAAGAGCCAAGAACCCTCCAGCTGCAGCCAAAGACATCAGCAGCGATATGACAATGGCATTTATAGTCGCAGCCAAAAAGAAAAGCATAAATACAAGCAATCCTGTAAGAGAAACAAACGTAACCGTCCCAACCTGTAGCAAAATGAAAAAACAAATCATACAATAAATTTATCATTCACCTTTTCCTTTATATGCATATCATACAATCATACAAGGATATAAGAGTTTGTTGCCTAAAAAATCTATTCAGCGTATATATGGTGAAAAAATCTATTCAGTATAAATAAAAGGAATAACTATTCAGCATACATTTAATATCATACCAGAAGAGTAGAAGACTTTACTTTGTTTTTTTTTTTTGGATACAACTTTACTTTGTTTATTTAGAATATACTTCTTCTTATTAATACGATCCCTATTTTATTTTTTATTTTATTTTGGTTTTCACCGCCGGTTTATTCTGGTTCGGAGATAAGTTCTGGCGTCAATTGGTTCCAGCCTCTCCCGAACGCAGTTGTGGTGATTGAACCGTGGTCCTCCCTACCAAGTCCAGAGTCAATCACCGCTGAACCAACTAATGTTTGGTTAATACTATCCCTATTTGAATTTTATGCATATGAAACAACAGAGTTTTTATTAACCTAGTTATGATCATAACAACTCAACAAGTAAGACAATATAAACTAACAGATTAATCTGCAAGATTGAGATGATAAAAACTAAATTAATCCAAAAGAAATGCATGAAAGAACTGAAATTATTAAATTAATCAAATATCGATCTAAAAATGGTTCAATATTCTTTAAACAGTATGAAAACTCGATTCAATAACATCATCACGAAATTGAATAATCCTTACAGAGATAACGAGGAGAGCACGGAGAGGACTTCCACGGCGAGTCCATTGAATAACATCGTTGGCGGAGTTTCTAGAAGCTTCTGGAATGAGAGGAACGTTATCGGCGACGGAATTCTTGATCCGGTGAAGTAATGAATTACTGTCGGTTGATTCCGGAAAAAGTACGTCGGAAACGAGACGGTTGAGGACCTCCGGCAAGGTTTGTGTGACGGGTTTACCTTTACTGTGGTTCAAGTTTTCGACGTAGACGCCGTTGCTGTTGGAGTTTTCTTCTTCCGCCATTTTTAGTTAGTTGCAGTGTGATGTGTCAGCGAGAGAGAGAAAATGAAGAAAGTGTGTTATGTGTTAATGAATGAGATTGTGTTGATTTTGTTGCTAATTACATCGGTGGGTCCCGGGATTTGGTTTGATTTATAAACATAATCAATTTTTTTAGTATTTTAATTTTAATTTATTGCAAGAGAGTGATCCTTTATTTGATGATCATGTCATGTGGGGATGACTGGCATAAAGGAAGAACAACGACAAGTAAGCACGTCGGCAACTCATCTTATACGTGGAAGGTTATGATTAAACAATATTTTTTGTCAGGTAATTAGGTAATTAGTAGTTAGAATTTCACTCTTTAAAAATAAATAAGTAGACGTATCAGAATTCGAACTTTGATCTCTGTACATACATGCATAATACATTATGTCCTAGAAGTGAAATACCAAATTCTTCCCGAAAATTTAAAAATATGTCAAATATCTCATTAAAATTTGAAAATAGACATATACAACTATGAAATTGTAAAATATCAATCAAATTGTTATTTACTCCATTTACTGTCTATTTTGATGATACGATTGTTAACTGTATGTGTGACATTTATCAACATGGCGTCACGTCGCATGAGAGAGGGCAACTGATTAAAATTTGTATCTTGGTCAATTACCCCTCCCTTATGTGATGTGGCGCCACATTAGCAAGTATCACTATATAGTTAATGACTATGTCATCAAAATAGACGAGTAAACAGAGCAAAAGACAATTTGATTGACGTTTTACAATTTCATGGTGTATTTGTCTATTTTGAAATTTCAAGGGAGTATTCGACGAAATTTAAAATTTCAAGAAAATATTTGACTATTCACTCCCTATTGAGCTAATCATGAGACTGATTAAACAATATTTACTTCCAATAGATAACGCCCACCCCTGCTCCCAATAGAGAATGGGTTTCCCCGCCCCGCCCCATCGGCAGAAACTAAAATAAATAAATAAATAAAAGTTTTATATTATTTTTTTGAAAAATAACATGTCTCAAATTTGTTTTTTAAAGAAGATAAATAAATGAATAAACTTACTCCAACATAAAAAATACTATATTTTAGGTTACTACATTTAAGAAGAACTAATATGCAATAATATTGTTAAATATAAGTGAATACATATTAACTTTAATTGGACAAAACATGGGCAGGGTGGGTGCGGGGCGGGTGAAAGGTACCGCCCCTGCCCCCCACCCTCATATTTTAAATTCAGGTTTTCCCCACATTCGCTCCCACACCTAGTTGAAACGGCTTTTTCCTGCTAATTTTGGGACGGGTGAGTCTGAATCTTATTGTCACGTCTACATCAAATAAATAAATTACTTCCACTAAAAATTAATTTATAGATCTTCCTTTACCCAATTCATATGTCATTTGATTCTTTACTATTTGAGTTATTCTTCCTACAAACACCAAATATTTTTTTTATAATTAATCAAAACATAATTTTTTTATAATATAAAATAATAAATTATTAAAAACTCACATATAAAATTGGAGTGAAAATAGAGTGAGTTAATTTAAACCCCACTTAGGAGAAGACCCCAATAAGTTGCAACATAAAACACCCGAAGACGCCGCCAATAACTCGCGTCGCGGCGACGACGACAACCACTTCGTCCCCCTCATCACAGGTTAGGGTTACGATTTCAAAACCCTTCATCTTTTTTCAATCTAAATTTTCAATTCTCTATAATTTCGATTTCAAATTTTCAAACAGGGAAAACACACTTTTCTATCACCCACAAACAATGTCAAGTTCATCATGTATACCAATGGAACAAGAAAATCACGGTATGTTCAATCTTCATCATACATGCATCAACATCCGCTGCTGCATTTGCAACGATCATTTCCCACCGAACGCCGCAAACACGTGCCGTAAATGTTTGCGTGCACAAGAAGATATCACATTAGGGTTATTCAGAAGAGTAACCCTAATGCATTGTCCTGAATGCAAAAGCTATTTTCATCCACCAAATAATTGGATCAAATTACAATTTGAATCCAAAGAGGTTCTTGGGTTTTGTTTAAAGAAACTCGAAAAGAATATGAAATCGAAAAATGTTAGGTTGGTTAACGCTGAAATTGTTCCGACTGAATCTAATTCGAAGAGGATTAAAGTTAGGGTTTATGTTCAGAAAGAGATTTTAAATGGTATAATTGTGGAAAAGTCTTATGTTGTTGAGTATGTTCAACATAGTCATATGTGTGGAAATTGTACTAAGGTTGTTGCTAATCCTGATCAATGGGTTTCTGTTGTGCAATTAAGACAACATGTTTTGCATATGCGGACTTTTTTGCATTTGGAACATGTTATTGTGAAACATGGTGTTGCTAATGATGCTGTGAGGATTAAAAAGATGTCAGAAGGTATTGATTTCTTTTTTAATAAAGAAAGTTATGCTAAGAAGTTTTTGGATTTTATTAAGGGACAAGTACCTGTCAGGGTTTGTGATAGTAAGCAACTTGTTTCTCATGATACAAAGAGTAATGATTATATTTATAGATATACTTTTTCTGTTGAAATATGTCCTGTTTGTCGTGAGGATTTGGTTGTTCTGCCTCCTAAGGTTGCTTTGAGTTTGGGAAATCTTGGTCCTATTGTGATTTGTACTAGGGTTACCAATGTTGTTTCTTTGTTAGATCCGATTACCTCGACCTGCTGTTTCTTAGATGGGGATATGTACTGGAGGACACCCTTTATGTCTTTACTCACTAGCAAAGAGTTAGTGGAATATTTTGTGTTTGATGTTGAGGAGGTTTATTCGGAGGTTACTATTGATGGTAAGAAGTTTGGTTTGGCTAATGCTGAGGTTGCTCGAGTGAAAATGACACAAGATTTAATATCAAGACTCATCTGGGTTATCTTTTGAAAAGTGGTGACAGAGCTCTTGGTTATGACTTGTGCGTGGTGAATTGTAGTGTTGATGAGATTGATTTGGGCGAGTACATAGGAGGTGGTGCAATTTTAATAAGGAAGATGTATGAAGAGAAATGCCAGAAGAGATGTAGGAAGCCTAAGGCGTACTTAAAAGATCTAGAAGAAATGCCTGATATGATGATCGGCTTATCATTAGGCGGTGATGACCCATTTCCTGATCAGTTGAATGAGCAGATGGGTGGTCTTTATCTGAATGATGAGAAATATGAGGCAAAGAGGAGAAGGTGAGCAGGACAACCTAATGGAATAAACAAAATTCACTTCTATCCTGTTATAGAAATGTAGGAATCTGGGTTTTTCATTTGCAATTTCTCTTGTTGTTTTTGTTTATTCCAGGGACGACTAGATGGTTATTTTTCATAATATAGTATTGATACATATAATCCATTATGGCGTTATCATGGTAATATTCCTTTATAAATCTTTTAAAGAAATATGTGATTTTCACAGTATTCAGAGAATTAGAATCCATGAGGATATTGAACTTTCTCATGTGTTAAACTAATGATGTTAGAAGTGAATTACAAGTATATACATGACTTATAAATGGGCTAAGCTAACTGTGTAACGACTTCTAACAGAAAGATATCAAGCTATTTTCTATGTGCTAATTTCCCATATTCTATAAATTGTTGGAAGCTACCTTCTATTCATATTTGCAGCTTGTTAGTAGAAGGCAAGGTACCAATAGTTCACTTTATGCTTCTTTAAGTTGGTTTAACTAGTCAAATATCCATTGATTCATTTTCCTATTGCCATAATTCCTCTTAATATCATTTGTTAGTATAAAATCTTGTCTCAAAGCCTTATATTATGTCGGGTATAGTAATTTAAGGAGTGGTGTGCTTGTAAGAAGTACTTAAACTGGTTATGAGAAATACATTGTTTGTTATTTTAATGATTCTTAAGTTGCGTAATTTCTATTGAATCTTTGTAGTTGTTTATGAGCCAACTCAGTATTGTACTATGAATTCAAATTTTGATATTGTTCTCAACTAGTTCTCTCCCTGTCTTCTATATGAGCCAAGTAAATGTTGTGATTGTTGGCTACTGATCTCCTAAAGTCAGAGGGTGAATGTTGTTATGTTATGTGGCTGCATAGCAATTAGCAATTATTTGATGAGATATTGGTTTGATTTACAAACTTCTTATATTATGAGTTGGTGAATGTCTAATAGTATTGTCTGTTCTGTCTTTCTGTAAAGATATCTATAAACATGCCGGCATGTGGTAACTCTTAATTCACGCCTTGAACATGACATTAACCTCACTTCATATAGTATCGCATATATAAATGTGAAAGTATGCTTAATTCCATATTTTCCTATAGATTATGAAATTCTTGTTAGTATTTAGAGTGAATAATTGAGCAAATAATTTGAGAATGTAGTGGTTGGACTATCAAATTAAAAACTAATTAGTATGCAATAATGGTGAAAATTACTATATGGTAAATAATTTTGTATCATGTACGCATTTTGTTTTCAGATCAATAAATTTCATCTCATATCCCACTTGATTCAATAATGAAATATATTGATCAGTTAATAGCAAAAAGAAATTTGCATCATACAACACCTACTTTACTCGTCCCATAATATTGATAGAACTAGAGTTTCTGTCACAAATGGTTTGAAGGTCAAGCTTAGGGACATGATGAATGATTTTCAGTCCTTAAGGAACAAGATTGTATTGGATCATAAGGAAGATTTGAAGAGAATGTCGTACTGTAAAGGGCGAGGTCGTACTTAGCAGTGAGCTTATGGAGAATATTATATCAGGGAGTCTCAAAGTTAAGTTTTCGGCTGGGAAAACAGATGCTGATGTGGGTACTCGTACAAAGGTTAGGCATGAGGCTGTGATGGATATTCAGAGGAGTTTGAACAAGCTTCATCAGGTTTTTCTTGATATGGCTATTTTGGTTGAGACTCAAGGAGAAAAAATTGATAACATTGAAGATAATGTGGCGAGTGCTGGTCACTACATCAATGGTGGAACTAATAGTCTTTATTATGCAAGCCAGATGAAGAAAAGGAACATGAAATGGCTCTATTATTGGGTTTTGGCTGTTTTGTTGATTGTAGTGATTGTGTGTATGTATGGCATGTTGTCTTCTTGAATGGAGCTATTTTGGAGGAAGTGGTTTAGAGTTTTAAGACCGGAAAGCTGTTTTTTCTTTTTCGCTAGACTTCTCACCAGGATGAAAATAAAAAATTATCATGTATTTTTCAATTATTTGTGCTTTTCAATAATTATTTTTATTGTAGCAACAAAAAATAACTTCAAAAAAAAAAACTTTTTTCTATAGAAACAATTTCGGTTACAATCTGATCTGTAGCAACAATGATTTTTATTTTCCTATCTACATGTATGTCTTGCATTGTTGTAGAGACACCCTTAGTTATCACTATCATAGAGAATTTTAGAGAGAGTCAAAACTAACATTCTGAGCTCTTCTTTTCTTAATCAATCTTAATCAGTCTTTTCTCATCTTTCTTTGGTCAGTTCTGCTTGGCTCTGCCATCATTTTGATATTCTTTTATGCTTTAATTTATTATTATTTACTTAATTAACTTGTTCATGGAAGGCTAAGCCTCCCGTTTATATTTGTTTAATTTTCTACATTTATTTTTCGTACTTTATTTTGTTAAGCAATCTGCCTGCTCTTCTACTTTCCATTTTTAACACATTAACCTTCTTTTTCTGCTTCCTAACTCTTATAAAGTTTGAGTCATTCTCTTCTAATAAGAGGTGAGGAGCAGTTGCTCTGGGATAATAAAGCTTGGTTTGTCTCTTCCAATTGAGTCTAGGGCTAGTTATGACATGATTAACACTGATGTCTGAATCTTCACTACAATGAGTGATATTATATTGTCCTATCATATTTATCATTTTAGATCCTGAAGGACTATCAGAGATAGTTATTTGTTTCAATTGTTATTTGTTTGTTGAGGGAAGTTCAAACTTGTTTCAATTTTTTTGAATGAAATTGATTGAAAATTGCCAATAGTTTGTGTTTTCTTATGTTACTCTTTTGTTGTGCTTGCTTGTTTATTTGTTTGATCACATACTGCATTTTAGGTTTGTGTTTGTGGTGTTTGTGTTTCAGCTAGCTTTTATCTCAAATGTAATTACAACTACATTTTAGATATTATATCACCCAAGCCATTATCAAGTTGCTACTCATTTGATGCGTCAAGATAAACACAATCTACAAATCCTGGAAAATTGACTACATCCCTGCATTATGAAGATAGTCAATTAAGCTAAATTAAGAGACTCAATGCCAATATTTGATTCATTATCATTGAAACTATATAATAAATCCCAACTATCCAATACAAAACCTAACTTGTTTTTTATTGATAAATTGCTCCGATCAAAAATTAAACTTTGAATTTTCCCTATCGAATTCATATGTTCCCAACTATTAATGAGTTCAGAAACCTTACTGAGTTCAGAAACTAGCTTCATTAATAGTAGAAAATATATAATTTACTAGTAGTAATAGTTATTTATCATATCAATATGCATTATAGTATCGTAGCATAATAAAAACAAAAATAGAGTAATCCTCTAATACAAGCACTTATGCCATCGCTTATAAAACATTTTCTAGCTTATTTCCACCTTATTTTTCTAGATTCTTTAAAATAGTTTATAAATCAAGTAATAAAAGTAAATAATTTTTTATATTTAATTATAAATACTTGTTTTTATGTGTTTGGGCAGTAATTTCAGTTTCCGATTTCAAGCGTAACTGCGAGAGATCAAACTCTGAACCCTGAACGAGTAATCTTTGTCAAACATTTAAATAAACACTTTTTTTTTTTACTTAGTCTAAACATTTTATTACTCTTAAGTCAAAATCTCTCTCTCTCTCGTATTTCTCTGCGTTTTCAATGGAAACCAGTAACCTTCAGTCTCGTTTCTCACTCGGAAGACAATCCTCACTGGCACCTGATCGCGATAATTGCGGCACCGTCACCGAGTCAATAACAGAAGCCGTTGATCCTCCGGTTCGATTGATGTATTTAGCAAACGAAGGCAACTTAGAAGGAATCAACGAGCTTTTAAACGGCGGTAGTGACGTCAATTTCCGAGACATTGACGGCCGCACCGCTCTTCACATTGCCGCATGTCAAGGTCGCATTGACGTCGTCGAATTGTTGCTCCGAAGTGGTGCTGAAGTTGATCCTCAAGATCGTTGGTGTAGCACTGTAATGCAAAGCAATGCAATCTCTTTCGCTTGTTTCGTTTTGTTTCGATGATTAGTTTTTTTCGGTTTCATTTTCGATGAATCGTGTTAGTAATGTTAATTAATTGATTAGTTGTTTGTTTTGTTTGTTTAATTAGCCTCTTGCAGATGCATTGTATTACAAGAATCATGATGTTGTTAAACTTTTGGAGCAACATGGTGCAAAACCTCCGGTTTGTATCTTCATTTCGTTTCCTTATTGTTGTTAAGGCTCTGTTTGAAAACGTAGCTTAGTTAAGTGCTTATAGCATAAATGTTTATCGTATAAGTGCTTTGTGTATAAGCTATTTCTATAACAAAAGATAAAATAAAGTTAGACTTTTTTATTTATATAGAAGCTGTAAGATAGTTTTTTCATAAGCTGTTGAGGGAGTTTATTGGAACTAAGCTGAAAACAACTTGTGGACATGTTATAAGTTGTTTTCATAAGTTCTTCCAAACAGGTTCACTAGTGTTTATGATATTAATAAGCTTCAACAAGTCAATCTAAACAACTTATTTGAGGTTTTAAATTTTGAGCATCTTTGGGGCTGAGGCCTCCTTAGCTTATATATATAAAAATCTGAGCTTTTTAGAGTAGTTAGTATGAAGACCTTGAGCAATAGAACAAGAGTTTATTATTTTTAATATAAAAGAAATGCTATCATCGAACTCTCTAACACATTATTTTCAATACACATTCTTCAATTTACGTTGTCTCAACAAATTTATGTCGGACTCACATGATTTAGTGATGCATTTTAGTAGAACTTTTTTGAATTCAAACTGATGATCGTCTGTTGGAAAGAATGTGTTGCTGCCTAATCCTCATAAAAGAATCTTATTTTCAAAGACCAACATCTGTGCATCCTTTATAAGTTGAAATTAGCATCTGTTTATCAGTTTTAAGCTTTAAGTTACGCCAATTCATCCTAGGTGTTCCTAGTTTTCTAATAAAAAGTTGAACTTCAGTTCAGGGTTGGGTGATTGGGTGATTCATTGCCCATGCAAGATCCCTTTTGTGTGGTGTGGTGTCATAACATTGATAAAAACTTGAGCTTTTGGACAAATTGTAATTTGTGACATCACATTGCAAATTCTTCTCTCACCATTTGTAGGTGGCTCCTATGCATGTCCAGAATGCTCTGGAAGTCCCAGAATACGAGATTGATCCGTCTGAACTTGATTTTACAAATAGTGTTTGCATAACAAAGGTAATCTTTGAAGTTCCCTTCTAAGTGTATAGTCGATTGTTTCATTCCTCGATGTCTTTGTTCTACCTCCTAGCATATTTTTGCGAGTCACTGTATGTCTGTTTTTCACCCTTGCTGATTTTGCATTGCATATTTATTATATTGGATATTTTAGGGGACTTTCCGGAGAGCGTTATGGCGTGGAATTCAAGTAGCTGTTAAAACTCTTGGGGAGGAACTGTTCACTGATGATGATAAAGTGTGGGTTGGTCTAATTATTCAATCTGTTGTTTAATTCATATTAATTGGTTTGTTCAGTTCATAATTTGTATTCTTGTGTCTCTCAGAAAGGCATTTCATGATGAGCTTACATTACTTCAGAAAGTAAGGCATCCAAATGTTGTCCAATTTTTGGGTGCCGTGACACAAAGCACCCCAATGATGATTGTCACAGAATATCTACCCCAGGTTAGTATTGATGTTACACTTGGTATAAGGAAGATTTTGATATTTTATAATTGCTCATGGTGTTGATTAATAGTCCATGTTGGTTAGTAGAATGTAGTTCATACTAGTGAGTAGAATGCTGTCTGCAGAATAAAATATGACCAGAATTCATTACTGCCTGCAGATAATCGTTAGAGAGATAAAGTCTGTTATTTAAGTAAGACCATTAGAAATCCAGCATTGGGTAGTAGATCGTGTTTAATTAAAAGCTTAATGTCATTTTGTCAAAAAAAAAACAAACTAAATATCATACAAATTTATGCTTGGACATAGAATAATTGTTGAGATGCTGTAGTTATTTGCAATTTTGCATGGGTCAATCAAAGGTGGCCCTGATCTATCTAGAATTCTCAGCTATTTGTAATTGAGGAATTTAAGTATTGATGACAGATGCTTGTTGCCTAGTAGTTTCTTGAAATATCTGCCTAAAATTGGACTTGGTGTCAATAGGGGAGTTTTGTTTCTATTTATTCAGCTTTCACTTCATATTCTGTTTTATGGTGAATATAACAGGAAGTGCATTATATGACATGGAGACCACAAATGGATACATTTGTATGTATGGATATACATGATAATGGGTACAATTAAGTATGGATACAAATGTAGAATGTTCACTGTTTCTTTATATATGCAATTCCCCTATTTTTCCATTACTTATTATCTTTCTGAAATACCTTAGATTTTCAAAATCATATTTTTCAATTGTTTTCACAAGTTGAACTTGCTGCTCCAGTAATTTGGGAGATATTTCTACTTGTATGTGTTATCTGGTTAGCTATACTATACTCTATCTTTCACATATGTAATTTCTAACATTTTGAAATGGATTATCACCTTTTAAAGGGGATCTCCGTGCCTACTTGAAGCGGAAAGGTGCATTAAAACCAATAATAGCTGTGAAATTTGCACTTGATATTGCTAGGTTAGTCAAGAGCTTTCCTATTTTGAATTTGGAAAGAAACAAGCTCCCTAGTTATTTTGTTTCTGGCGAGTTGATTGTGCAATTAAAATTATCCTTTTTATAAAGATATAAATTGAAATTGATATATATGCAATATTTGAATGTATATTTTGCAGAGGAATGAATTATTTGCATGAACATAAACCTGAAGCCATTATACACCGAGATCTCGAACCTTCGTATGTTTTTTGCTCTCCTGCCTCATCTAAATGATTTAAATATGCTTCTTTGCATACCAAATATCATGGATTATTATCAGCATGCATATTCATCCAAATTTGAATGATTGAAACTGTTTAAATTTTCTTCATTGTGTATGAGTAAGATAACAGAAATATTCTCCGGGATGATTCTGGACATCTGAAAGTTGCAGACTTTGGAGTTAGCAAGTTACTCAAAATCACTAAAACAGTCAAAGAAGACAAACCTGTGACATGCAAGGATACATCATGTATGTTTTCTTGCTTTGTGATCTGCAAGATTATTTTGATATTTTTTTTATAAATTAGATTTATCAATCAACTCCAAATCTTGTTATTTCATATATACATATAATTGGCTTCATTTTGATTCTATTGTTTGTACTTAGTTCTATTTTTTATAGTTCTTATTATTGAATAGGTTCAAATTCAAATGCATAACAGGGCGGTATGTTGCACCAGAGGTCTATAGAAATGAAGAATATGACACCAAAGCAGATGTGTTTTCCTTTGCTCTGATATTACAAGAGGTAACAATCTACACTGTCACTGTTCACATGTGCATGTATGCATGTAGATATCGTACTTAAGAGTTTAGTGTTGTATAAAAGTTGCCTGGTTCTTTTGTTTTTCCTAATTTTTTTTATTAATGTAAAGACGGTGTTCATATTAACAGTTTTGGTGATACTGTTTGTGATTTGATAATTTTATTTGTGGAAGATTGGAGCCCACTTTTAATGTAGCAAAATATTGACTGAACATATATGGTTTTCTGTTACTCTAGATGATTGAAGGCTGTCCACCATTTTATAGAAAGCCACAAAATGAAGTTCCTAAAGCATATGTGGGAAATGAGCGTCCCCCATTTAGGGCTTCACCAAAGCTTTATGCTTATGGATTAAAAGAGTAAGTAATTTAAATAATCTTCATTGGCAGTAGATTTGGTTGAATGTTGAGTTTTGAAACAGTATGAGATTAGTTAAAATAAAAAGTTTTTGACATTCATGAATTATTTTTTCTCTCCGTAGTTTAATTGAGGAATGTTGGGATGGAGAACCATATCGAAGACCAACATTTAGACAAATAATCGAGAGGTTGGATAAGATAAGTCACCATCTTGATCAAAAGAGGCGCTGGAAGGTATGAAAAACTCAATTTTTCATCAATTGTTGGACCTAGTTGTCATAGTATAGTTTTAATTTATTAATTCATAATAAAATTTTAATGTTAATCATTACCAGAATGTAGATTTTTACGATATCCTTGGTTGTTTCTTACATGGCTTACATGGGCCGGTGCCAGTTTTATTGGCAATAGGTGGTTTATAATTGTCTTTTTGTTCATGAGTTCTTGTACCATTATCCTCTCGTGTAGATTTGAGTGCGATTATAGATTCAAAATGTACATTTTATGAATCTTGCCTTTTTGTTCATTTTCACAGTAGCATACTTTTTCTTTGTATGGTATACAGGTTCTGGCTCCGGCATGCATCCGGAATCTGGAGGCCTTGTTTAAGGGGTATCCTACAAGTCCTGGTAGCCGATCATCTCGCTCTACAGTTAGATAAACAATTGCCCATACAAAGCAACAAGAACATCAATTTTGTAGTTACAAGAAGGGAAAAAAATACACCTGATAGTGGTTTCCATATTATACATTCATTTGTTTATTCATGTGTAGTTTTTTCTGAATAATAACTTTCAAATGTGTTTGGATAACTTTTGTAATAAGGATTTAAGCTCATGATTGTTATTTCCTGAGTTTAATTCTTCTAGATTTCTAATCTGATTATTAAGAAATATATTGATTTTTGTTAGTGTCCAATTAGTTCAACTGTTAATTTTATTTATAAACACTTTAAATATCATCACCTAAATTTTCAACGATAAACTATCAACCAAAACTTAATAATCACCTAATTTCACACTCGTTAAAGTGATCTGCTTACTCTGTCTCCAAGTATTTTATCAACGTCCAAATTGTACGATTACTATTTCGATACTTCGAAATTGAATCCTCTCCTTAATGAATAATGAAGATGATCCAAATCCCAATACTTTATGTTTTCGTGATATGCCTTGAGCTGTTTTTGTTAAAAAGAAAACTCCAATGTGTATCTAAAATTTACTGTGGCAATGCAAGTAAGCCAGAAGACAATAGTAAAAGACCAATGTGAAAAGTGAGGAATACACAGTGAAAAGAATGTGGGAAACAAAAGGAAACCCGTACTCTGTTATATAGGGCCATTATATATACAGTGACTTTTGTTACTTATTTGAAACTTTTTCTCTTTGAAAATGCAATACAGCAATTACTCTTTACATCTTTTATTGCTTGAAAAAATTACCTAGATCCATTTCGTTTTAACACCAAAATTCATTTGATTACCAACAAAATGTTTGAACATGCAAGTTTTTTTTTAACAGCAAAATATATATTTATTTATAATACGAATAGTGGAAAAGTACAAGAGGTACTCTACCAAAATGAGTGAAAAAGTACAAGATTAAACATGATCCAAACCCAAACCACAATAAGGATAGCCTCGAAACTAAGAAGGAAAAAACGAAATCCCCCCTACAAAGAAATCACCAAAACTATCTAAGTAAGGAATCATAAGGGTTGACACACCATTCATAAAATAAACATGGGAATCGGACCTTTTTTGCAAGTAGCCATTTCCAAGAAACAATTTTTATTCTTTCTACTACCTCTTCCACGCTAGAGACTTTATTAGAAATTTTTTTATCATTTCTAATACGCCAAATCACCCACGTTACAACGTGCCAAATCAAAAAGACTCCTTTATACCCCTTTCGACCCCGCTTGAAAGGCTCCAAGAAACTTTCAAAATACAAGATAGTATTTCCAGGAGAAACTGATATCAACCCAAACCACTTGTAAATTTGATTCCACACCGCCCCCGCCATTGGACATGTTACAAACAAGTGATTCTCTGTCTCCTCCGCCCCCAAGCAAAGAACACAAGATGAGCCGATCCCCATATTAACCACTCCTCTAAGATAAGATAATAATATCTCAACCAAATTAAAAGTGTCAATTTTCATATATAAATCTGTTGTTGTAACTGCTTCGCGTAGTTATATTCAGTAAACGATCTTAGTCGTTTATAAATGATATAATGGTTTCAATTTATTTAATCTTTTAAATTAATTTTATATAAAATTTTATCTCAGGTATTCATTTTTTATAGGACGGCCACAAACAATTACTGCCTTAATGCACTATGTGCGTTCAACTAGTTTGATACCCGTGCTCGCACGGGAAAAAACTTGCGTAGAATTTTTTTATATATTTTAGATAATGTAAAATTATCCACACTTATATGATTTTTAAAATATACATAAATGAAAATTATAATAAAATTATTTATATAAAAAAAATATAATCCTCATTAATATTACAATTAAAAAATAAATTTTAAAATATACAATTTAAATATAATCAAATAATTGGTTATTTCTTGGATAATTGTGTTAAATATAATTATAGGGGATTAAAATTGGTTCAAAAAGATAATGATAAGAAACTTATTAATAACTACATTTTTTCTTTATTATAAGATACAAATGCACATTTTAAATATATTATACTAATATTGTTAATTTTAAAAAAATGAATAGGTTAATAAATTATTTTCACTATATCATAGTTTATATCATTTGTTCACTTGTAAAATGGTCATCCCCGTATAAAAATTTATATAAATTATATGTAATATTGTTACATTTTTTTCATTTACAAAAACTAAATATGTATTAATGTAATTTCTATTATATTAATTCAAATTAGTTTAAATAATAATGTTAGTTCATATAAATATTCAACACATATTATTTGACCAAGATATGTAGTCCAGCTCCTACAATTTAAGATAAGAACTTGTGTACATGTTTTTTTAAAATCAAACGACCATAGTGACATATATTTTTTGTACGAAAAATTCTTAGTAATTACAAATAACAATTATGAGTTATAAAAGAGTAAATGATTGAAATGAAAGAAAAATCATTGGACAAATAAAATGTCAATCAACTAATTAACGTGAGCACTTTGGTTTAATTTAGATTGATAGACACAAAAAAATTAAAGAATTTTTGAAAGAATATGAAATTTTTATGAATGATTATCGAAGAAGCTAAGTAGTGTGAAAAATGTTGAATGTCAAAACAATATTTATAGAAAAATAAACACACAATAAATTCATAATGAAAAAATATTTGCAATAAATAGCATTCATCATATCACTTTATTATATTGTCATTTCTTTTTTTTGGGTAATTATTATATTGTCATTTCTGTAATAGGGGAATATGCTTTTGGTTTAAAGATAATATATTTTTTTTTTAAGAAGTTAAACTAACCCACCTAAATTATCATTGGAGAGAATCGAACCCAAGACCTCGAGACAATATATATTATTTTATATTTAATCTTGCATAATTTTTTATATTAATCCTTTAGTAATTTAGTTATTCTAGTATCCAATATGTTTAAATAATTAAATACATTTTTTTTACTAAAAATAATTTAATACATTTAATTATAATAAAATGTCAATTACTAATATTATTTAAAGTTATCTATACATATAATAAAGGGAAAACATTGTGTTTTGATGTAGCATATTTTTGTAATGCCTAAAACGCCCTTAACTGCTATTTTTTAAAACTTTAACTTCTATGATTTTTTTAATATTATTATTAACTTCTATAATTTCTATCTCCTTAACTTTTATGCTTGTGACTTAATTTGTTGTTTTTCAAAAATTAACTATTAATAACACAAATACGCATCCGTTTGGCCCGCCAGTATGTATAATTATAATTCAATGTATAAATTTACTTATATTAATTTTAACATTATTTATATAATATATTAACAAATATTAAAATAGGTCCTATAATATTATTTTTTTGACTAAAGGTCCTATAATATTGTCACCATAAATAGTCCTAAAAATATTTCTCACGTTATTTCCATAAATATTTTTAACAAAAACATTTTTTTTTTTGTATTTTAAATAATAGTAACAATGTAACAAAAAAAATAAAAAAAATGTTTCTCGAAAAAAAAAAAATCTAACACAATTTTCATAAATATTTTTTATACAAAACAATTTTTTATTTATTTTGAATGATATCAATGCAACAAAAAAAAATAGTAATAGAGATAGACTTTGGAGAAAAAAAAAGATAAATAGTTCTGGTTTAATTTTTATCAACCAATATTTTGATCAAATATTCTATAATTCATCAAGAATAATAATCATCCAGCGGACAAATAATTGCGAGCAGAGTCCTTGATGTTGGAAATCATGATCAAATTAGGATTGGAAGCCATGATAAAAATCTAAAAAAGTAACACTACGAAATCAGATTCAAATTTTATAAGTAGAAACGAAAATATGATATTTTAACTAAATAAAATAAAATGTAAGAACAGAACATAAAAAACTTTTGATTTCAAATTGAATATGTTTAACTCTAGTAAACTATAGTAGTAAAAAAAAACTCTAGTAAACTATAAAACTATTTTTAAAAGTTGTGTTTTTTCACGTTCTACCTATTTATAGGTTTAAAATTTAGGGTTGCAAAAAGCCCAATATATTTTAAAAAAATTAGGGATGGGAAAATCAGAGTTATTAATCATTTTTCTTGCATCTCAAATTCTAAATGCCGCCAAAAAAATATTCTGATTTGAAAATGAAATAAAAGGGTTATTTATCAAAAATAGATACTTAATTAAATTGTAGTAATGGTGTTTTCTTTTCTAATTTTATGAATCACAACATATTCCTTGTTTTGCAATTAAGAGCATATAGTTCATTGCCATAAATAATTAAAAAACGTATGCATTATTGCCACACATAAGAATTTTTGAATTACCATAGACACGAAAATAGTGTTGGCAAATGATGTTATTGATAAAAAAAAATTTCAGACTAACAAAAATTATTTTCATTGTCAAAAAATTATTTCATTTTAAAAAAAATTATTTTCAATAATTGTTTAGCATTTCAGTTAATTTTTATAATTTAATTATTTTTGCATAGCATTCGTTTATACATACGGTCAAAATTATAATATTTGAATAATTATACAATATTTGATAATAATATTGAATTGTAATATTAGGCAAAAATATTTAGGCCAAATTATTGAATTGTATTATTAGGTCATTCCTTTCAAAATAGGCTACACAAAATATATTATTAGGCATAACAAATATAGATATTAAATAAATTGTACATATTAAATAAATTACAGGTTTTATTAAAATTAAAATTAATCGGAACAACTATAATATATGATCAAAATATTGAATTGTATTATTAGGCAAAAAAAATAAGAATATAAGAATAAAAGTAATAATAAAAATAAAATTGAATGATTCTAGAAATGGTGCGTAAAAAGAAATCATAAGAATAAAATAAAAATAAATGTTTTTAAGAATCATAAGAAGAAAAGTAATAAAATAATAATAATAATAATAATAATAATAATAATAATAATAAAATGAAAAGGTGGAGTGGTGATAATGCGACACGTGACAATTGACATAGGAGGAAGGCATAAGAATGATTTTGCATTTAATATGGTCATTATAACACCCATCCTAATTGTATATAATATAGATATAGATATAGATTTGTTTCCCAATTTTACTTATACTAGTATGAGATAAAAACACACACTCACACTCACACTTAGGTTTGAGTGGGAAGTGGGAACTATAGGAAGCTAGGAGGTAGCCCTTAAACCCTATAAGATAATTACATTTTTGAATATTGACTTTTCTTTTCATGCATCTGATCTAGACAACATAAAAACATTGGACAAATTAGTATGTATCCAATAATACTTTCAATCTCGCAATCAAATTTTGTCTCTATTGTCAAGCTTTTAATTAACTCTACCCCCTTGTTATAGTAGGAGTTTGACAATTTTACAATCCTCTTGTGGTAGGTCTGCCCACTATATGTGAAATGTGTACAAAATGCACATATAATTTAGAATTTTCACCAAGGTCTAATAGTAATGTGCATGCAAGAAACAAATAATTAAGAGATAAATAGTCTGCTATTTATTTCTTCTTTTATTTTTAATTCATGAAAATGTGAACATGGCCCATTCCCAATTGTCATTATACTATTTCAGACTACTTTTTTTTGTCATGGTCAAGTATCTACCGCCGAATACGGTGACTATTCTCCTCGTTAAATTATACTATTTTAGACTATAATTATAAATAAAAATTTATTTTTTAAATTTATTGAATAATTAGTATTTAATATAATAGATTTTTTCTTGTCTACCCTCACAAGATTTGGGGTATTTACCCTCAACCACTTAAAAAAAATTAACCGATAAATTTTTTTATAAAATAAACCGTAGAATTTAAAGTTTATATCATATATATCATTTGTATAAAATTTGAGACAAATATAAAATCATTTGATATGTTTTTGAGACGCATCAAAATTAACAGTTTGTGATTTCTTAAACGCCGTTAATCTTTATGTGTCTCAATAACATATCAAATGATTTTAAAGTTGTCCGAAATTTTACACAAATGATCTATATGATATAAATATTCAATCCAACGGTGTATTTTATAAAAAATTATATCGTTTAAAACTTTTTATAATGATTTAGGGAAAATCTCTCCAAATCTTGAAGAAGTACACAAGTTGTCACCAATATATTAATACATCCTAGATAGATTAGTACTACTAATATATTTTATTGACTTCATATAGATGATCAAATAAAAGATAAATAACACTCATTTTGATATCTAAATCCTTCTAGGCTTTCACACAAAACTATGGGATTTCTCATCCATGTTACTCATCCTACTCAATCCCTTTGTTTTAATTTGTGGTTAAAGCATATAGTAAACCCTTTACATTACATAAAATGTGGACAAATTTGATTGATTCGTTAGCAACTGCAACGCTTGTGTGGATATCTTTACGAGCATTGCATGTTTGGAATCTAAGTGAGTTTAACAGTAAAACTTTAAAGAGATGTAATATGCACTAGAACTATGACACTTGCAATGAGCATTAATTCTTCTCGACAAAATAATAAAACTACTACTAAGTTGCTATTCTGACCCCCTCTCATTGCTATGAACAGAAATTTCCTCATAATTGTAGTTTTGAATAAACATATTATGGTATTAGATGAAATTCAAATATGAGCCATGCATCCTAAATCCCTCCATAATTGTAGTCTATTGCTGCATTTGACACTCATCGGTCTCTCCAGACCGGCTTAGTAAAAGAGTGAGAGTGTATCTTTTTTTGTCATATAACATAATTGTTAGAATTTCATCGTTTAAATATGAAAAAATTGATGTACCATAGTTCGAATTTTAGTCCCGACACATACATTACGTATAAATATTCAACTAATCGAGTTAAGTTCATGAGATAGTGAAAAACTGTGAGAGTGTATCCTTATAATGGATCAAATATACATGAGATCCTTGCTCTTCTATTATAGAGAAAAAATGTGGATCCTTTACTCTTCTAATTTGATTGAAAGTGCGATTTTTATATTTATAAACTATGATCAGCTCAAAAGAAATCAAACTCTTACATTACATCAATAAATGTCAATCATAATAATTTATTCTTCTTGTCAGAAGCATACCTCACTCTCAAGTCTCAAGCAATTGCATTTATGATTTCTTGTTGTGCATTCTACTAATTTGGAAGCTGCTTGAACTCTGTTTAAATTTCAATCATCAAAGAGAGTAAATATCAAGCACTCTAGCTTTTTCTCCATATCTTAGGAAAAAATTTCATAAAAATAAAATAAAGTAAATGCCCTTCAATTTGACTCCTCAATGTATTTCAATAGGAAAAATTAAAATTTCAATATCTTAAACCATGTTGAAATTTTAATAAATAATAACAATCAAGTGCATACTTGCTCATTATGAATGATAGTACCAAAATAAAATTACAAGAATTGTGAAATTCAGCTGAAATTGTAAATCACATAGGTTTTAATAAGATATATAAAATAAAAGATACTATACAAAAGAGATTTTTATATTTATCAAAAAAAAAAAAGAGATATTTATAGAGTAGCAATAAGAGAAATATGTTTATTTATTTTTTGACATAAAATAAGAGTAATGTTTCTCTATGTTACAGGAACACAAATTATCATTAATGGGTAGGTCCTACCTTGTCGTTTTCTTTGTCCATGTGCTCTTTTGTTCTTTTGATAAAACAATTATATCTTACTATAAATCTTTTGTTCAAGCCAATGAGCCATATAACTATAGAATGTTTGATCATATTTAAGTATCGAAGCATAGATGTGTTTATACAAATATAGAATTTAATGAATGTATTTGGATTGAAATATTATTAGTCCAGATATATTTATTGGTATATATTTTTATTTTTATTTTTCTCTGTTTCTCTCTTACCAAAAACATCATATAAGATTAATAGAATTTTGATCCAGACCAAAAAAAAAAATTATCTCCTGTTGTTTGGATGAAATTCGATTTTTTCTCTGTAATTTTTTTTGTTATTACTACTATGATATTGATATGAAGTTTCCACTACCGTTTACGATAATTAATCTCTACGAAAAATATGTGGGGCATACAAAGTGAGTTTTCTCTCTTAACCAAATTTTCTTATATACACATGAGTTAAAAATCAAATCTCTAACCACATATTTAAACAGATTAAAATACTTACTACTTCCCTATAGTATAAAAGATTCCATATTTTTACCTCCTCTTCACATTTTGCAACATCCTTAAAGTAATACATATCTTAAAAGACATTTATCTTTTGGAGAATTCTATGGTACTTTTGACAAAATCCATTGTATTGGTACTATAAAAATTTTAACCAATAAAAATGTAAGCTTTGTCCAAGTCAGCATTTATATTATATATTTTAATAATTTTAATAATGATAATATGACACGTGTCAAATAATTATTGGTCATCATAATTAATGTACCGATACATGACAATTTTTCCATTGTACCGTAGCATCTCCCTTATCTTTTTACTGTATTTTTTTAAATATGGTCAAAATAATGTATGATAAAACTGTGACATTTAATTTGAAACATAATTTTTTTTGGATAGTGCGTGATTACAGGTATTGATGAGTCTCTAGTCTTAAATATGTACTATACTGTCTATACCGCATAAATATGTATACCGCAGAATATTTGTTACGTATGAGTACACGAGCGTGAACATGGCCAAAATATCATACTTTAAATCTAAAGTTTAGCATTTAACAATGTTCATGTCATATTCTAGACTTGCTTAAAAAAAAAGAGTCATATTCTAGACCCAAAAAAAAAAACAATATTCATGTCAAAACAAAACAAAATTAATATGCAATGTACTAGTAACATGTTATACATCCCCCCTTTGCATTAAAATATGTTTGGCGCAGCAAGCAAACACACGACTAGCAAGATGACAATAATTTAATTCAAACACAAATCAAATAGGAGTAATACATATAGAATACACATGAAGAAAAGAGGAGTTTTTATTTTTTTTTGACGAAAAGAAAAGAAGAGTCGATTAACAAAGAAGATATATTTTGTAAATAAAGCAACTAAGACATTGTAATATTGTAGTTGTCTCATAATCAGGCTATTAAGTACATGTATGTTATACTTTCAACAAGTACTACTGTAGTATGTTATAAGTATTTGCCGAAAAAAGTGTTTTCTCGAACTTAATTATAAGTAATTTTTCACTTTTTAAGTTTTTTGAATAACTAATATATTCAATCTTATTTATATACCAAATATGATAAGTTGTTTATAATTAAAGTTGGAGAATATTATAAGTATCAATATTAATTATCATGTGTGTTATTAGAGATGAAAATTTGTGCTATTATTGTTGAGAATGTATATAATTAGTTGGTTTAACTATCATTTTTCGTCTACACAGAATTTTGGTTTTAATCTCTGTATCAATTTTGTTTTAAATAAGTCTCTGAATCAACCAAACTCTTTGCTTTTAATTAGTCCATAGAGCTAAAATTCGTAAGAAAATTCGTAAGTTTCCTGCAAATTTTCCTACGAATTTTCCTTCAGATTTTAACTTAATTAGGAACTAAAAGCAAAAAATTTGGTTGATTAAGGGGATTATTTAAAATAAAAATCGATACAAAGACTAAAACCAAAATTTCATTTACATACAGAAACGAAAATAATATTTAAGCCTAATTAGTTTGTAATATTTTTTTTTTACGAATAATTTTTTTTACGTTAATTAGTTTGTAATGTTGTTTAATTAGTACATAATATGAGTCATAGTTTAGATATATACATTTGGATTATATTTTTATATTTTCTTTTTAATTAGTTTAGTAACTAGAAATTTCATTCTTAAGTGAATAAGTTGGGATGTTTTAAAAAGGGTCGATTCACTTATTGTTCGTAGGTTGATGTGGACAAGTTTTCTGTGTTGATAGACTGTTTATTCATCAATTTTAGATTTTAATTAATGCTCGTAGACGTTTCACTTGGTAATAGTTTGTTAGGATCAATTAAGTTTTCTTTTTTTTTTTGGACAAAGAATCAATTAAGTTAATTTCATTGATTTATCTTTGTATATCACCCTTGGTTGATATGCACTTTTGTTTTTTTAGTCATGTTGTATGTCTCCGAGTTTTAATTTCTTTCGCACCTTTTCTTTTATGGAAAATATTAATATGTGTTCTTGGGGTACATGTTAGTGAGATAAATAAAGAAACTTTTGTATCGGTATCTGTGTATTAGTGTAATTTTTAATTTTTTCATATTTTCAATGCACAAAATTTAAGAGAATATTTCTACTTTTAGATTCTTAACATGTGCCCTTTTCTTTTATTTGTATATTATCATTTGCTTTTAAAAAAAAGTGGGATGCTTCTGTTCTCAACAATGTAGTTGATTATTAAGTTTTTCTTTATGGATGTCATATTTCTTAATATTTATTTTTGCAACGGTGTAATTTTTTTTTACACATACATCAAATCATACTATAATATCAGAGTTTATAAATAAGTTCGTAAATTATCTACATATAACATGATTATTTAATTTTTTTTCTGTATGGAAGCTAATAAAAGAAAAAAAGAAAACAAAAAAGAAAAATTAAGCACGAGGGAAGAAAAATCTCATTGCGTCATTCCTAAGAAGTTCACGAAGGTCATCTGGAGGAGATGTATGAGTCTGGAGGTCAGCGTCTGATGATGCTCTCAATTTAGCGAAAAATCTGCACATTAATTCCCTTCTCTTAGTGTGTGATGGAGAACACCATTAATTTAAGAGAGCAACTCATTGATATCCTGGATTAACACAGCATAAACATGATTATTTAATTGAATACACATATATAAAAAATATTATACTATAATTACATATAAATTAATTAATTTAAAAAAATTAAAATGAAATATATTAATATTAACTGAAATCCTTACGAGCACAAGATATGTGCCAAAAAGAAATCCCAAAAAGAATCAATTTATGCGGCCAAACAAAATGTAACAAATAAATCTTAGCTGATGCTGAGACAAACAAAGGAGTTAGACCGCCACATATGTGAATTCAAACTAAAATTAATGTTATAAGTTTTCAATCACCAAAATAAATGTATTTTAACTTTATATAGATTAAATTTTTATTAAAATCAGACTATTAATACTATCTCTGTCTATAAACATAAAACTATGTTTGACCAAATTGTACTATTTATTTATCCTGTTTTGTTAATAATATATAGATATAAATATTAACATATAAGATTTTATTTGATTTGTTGTGATCAATATTTTCAAAATATCAAATTTTTATAATTTTTATTACTGAATAATTAAATATATTAATAATTAAAATGGTGAATTAACATATTTGCAGCGATACAAAATTTTATATTTAAAGAAAGAGATAATACTTAATTGATACTACTACTATGCCAAAAGATATGTGTTGAGAAAATGAGAAGTATCGAGCTGATAAATCCCAGTGTGTGGGCTAAGATTCTTAAGCATTGGCTTTGATGACTGGTTGACGACTTGACGTGAAGTCTACTGATACTATCAATGCAGCTGAAATCTTAATTGAATGAAGCACTTTCTTTGGAGAAGTTACGTATGAATTGTTGAAACTTGAAATAGTACAACAACAATGAGTTTTTTCCCCATGTGAAATGGCACCTCTTTCCAGTTTCCCCCACACTTCAAAGAATATGAAGGAGTTGAATCAGTTATTTTCCAATTTTTTTTTTACAAAAATAAATGATATTTCTTTATTTAAATTGATAAAATATATCGATATAATGTATATTCGCTAAAAACAAAATGATAAATTTGCAAACAAATTTATTGTATCCATGTTAATAGCATAAAACGACAAAGTATAAAAAAACTTACATATATGACTATATTTAAGTCTCCAGAACCTTGTCTCCAGATCTGCAGCGTGATGATGCCAATGTCATTGATTAGATTTGCCCTGGATCGAAACTGATATGACAATCTAAACGGAACAAATATCTAGACGAAACTAAAAAGACAAAACAATGCAGCACAAAGACGACGAACAAATCAATGTCGTACTCAGATGGCGAAATCACAAAGTAAAAAACAAAATAGATGTGAAAATCATTTATTTCAATAAAATGAAAATAAAAAATGAGTTAGAGAGCTGATTTAATTGACCCTAAACTACCCCTTCTTTGATGGTGGATTAAGAAGAAGAATCTAGGTTTAAGGGTGGAGGGGGCGGCTGCACTAAAGTGTTGTTTTTCCTTTAACCCCTTGGGCCAGCTATCCCACTTCGAGGTGCTTCAAATCTAACGGGAGATTAGTCACTGCGTTCGGCGGTGGATATCCGGTCTCGACAAAAAAAAATTCATATAAATTATTTTGTGATTTTATATTTGTTTGAAGAAGAGTCGTATTGATGTTTTTTGTAACAAAAAAAGAGACCAGTATAGTTTCACTTTGGCCAGTTCTTTCCGTTCTTATTGTGCTTCTTCTGTCGTTACTCTCTCTCTCTCTCTCATACGTCCCTTTCAATCATAAATTAGGGAAAAGCAACTACACAGCTCCATCCATACTCTCTCTCTCTTCTTCTCTTCTCACTTCTCTATCTCTCTATCTCTCTCATGTTTCTCTCACCTCTTCTCCTTCCCTTCCATCTTAACTAGTTCCACTCTTTGCTACAACTCATATTGATTTGATCATGGGAGCTGCCTTTGATGGATTCTCAATAAGGTACATGCATCAAATAATAATATCATATATCTATCTATCTATCTATCTATCTATCTATATATCTAACTTTTTGTATTCATTTCATTTCATATCATATCATATAGATCTATAATTTTATAAAACTCATTTTGATTCATTTCAGAGAATACACTTCTAAGATGAGGTCCATCGACGTTTTCAAATGCTGGCCATTCCCTTCCACCACTAACCGTCAACTCACGCGCGACGAACTTCACTCTTTTCTTCCTCCTATGTCTCCCTGCCCTACTAGATCCAACATCACTCTTATTCAACAACCTGAACCTCAACAACAATCTTCCAAATCCGATCAACCTTCTCCTCCTCCTCCTCCTGCTCGTGTTCTTCCTTCTGATACTACTGTTATTGATGATGATGAAAAATTGGAGATGATTTGTCCAGTTTGTCGTGAATTCAACGCAGCAACTCTCACCGCAGTTAACGCTCACATCGACGGTTGTCTAGCTGAGTCCGTTAGAGTAGAGCGTCGTCACATGAAGCTGATGAATTCAAAATCCAAAACAACTAAGCTAAAATCACCGAAGAAGCGTTCCATCGCTGAGATTTTCAAGGTTGAGGTTAAGGATCAGCATCATCAGGAGGAGGAGGAGGAGAAAGAAGAAGAAGAAGTAGAGAGACCGATGGAAAAGGATAGTCTGATGAAACTGTGTCCGTGCGGTGAAGATAACGATAACGATAACGAAGACGATGAAGTTTCTATTACTGTTAAGAAGTTCAGGTGGCTTTCTCAACGGCTTGAAGCGTTGAGATCTAAACCTGGAGGTGTTGAATCGGTGAAATCTTCTGTAGATGAGGAGAAATTGGAGATGATTTGTCCGGTTTGTCGAGATTTCAACGCTGCTACTGTCACGGCAGTGAACGCTCACATCGATAGTTGTTTAGCTCAGGCGGTTAGAGATGAACGGCGTCAAACGGTAAAGACTGGTTTCAACTTCAAGTCAAAACCTAAACAGCCTAAGAAACGTTCGATTGCTGAGATTCTTAATGCGGCGCCACCGATCCAAGTTAGTAATAGTAAAACTAAGGAGATTGAAGTTGAAGAAGATGAAGATAAATATTCTGATTATTCTGGTGAGGATTCAAGTGCTTCTGATGCCGCTGGTACTTTCGTTTCGATAACGAAGAACAAGAAGAGTGTGAATAAAAACCACAAAATGAAAAAGACGACGAAGAAGAGTAATAAGAAGAAGAAGATGATGACGACGAAAAGCAAGGTGGTAAAGCAGTTTGATAGTGGTGTGTTGATGAACAATGAGAAGAAGACGGTTGTGAATATGAAAAAGAAGAAGAAAAAGAACATCTTCAACAGTGAGGTCACCGGGAAGAAGGTATGTGATTTATGTCTCATGAAATATAAGTTGATATTTTCCTTATATGCTTTCTGTTTCAATTATACGAAGCTAATTTATGATTATTAAGCATAAAACTAATTGAATTTATACATAAAATATCACATGATACTGTATATATAGTGTTTGTGTTTATGTATTTCCTTATGCTGTGTGATTAATTTATAGCTTAATTTCCTAATTCTATGTTTTACTTTTTCTGCATAAAATTACTGCTGAAAAAGCTGATTAGATAGACAGCCGCATATATATTTGTGAATGAAAGTGAGTGGTTTTTGTTTAGTAGTAGTACTAATTGAGCTTAATACACAGTAATTAAAAATTTGGGAAAGAGAAGTTAAAAATAATTAAGACAACAAGTTCCTTCTTGTGTGGAAGAAAATTCACAAGTTGGGTATGTGATTATATGTGTATACTGTATAATCAATAATCAGTATTCAGTAGATTCAGTAAGAGTACCCTAGCTGCGAGGGGCCACTATTCTTGGATGACGAGGTAGAAGAGCTGAGGCTAATCATAAGGGTTCTTTTTCTCACCCAGTCACTATATATTAACTAATAATTTGGGGGAGAATTATCATATGGGCCATGGGTAGATTGGCATGTTCTTCTCATCTCCTTTGCTTAGTTTTTCAAACGTAGGAGATATCTGAGGTTTATGAACTTGTGCTTATATTTTGGTTAGTGTGGAGTGGAGTGGGAGATAGTATCTGTAAGTGGAAGTCCAGAATTTGATAGATAATTTATTGGTCTGTCAGAAGTGTTAGATTGTTGAATGTTTGTATGCATTTTCAGATGTATATATATGTATACTCATACAAAAAAAATACTCTGACCTTGGATGATATAGACCATTATCGCATGGGTGTATCTTCTGACGTGTTTTATATACGCTGCAATCATCGTGGTGTGGCACATGAGTGAAGTAGTGAAGTGAGTATGGTAAGTTGATAACTTGATATATAACTGGTAAGTTATTGCATAATGCATAGTATATGATGGTTTAGGACTCTCTGTTATCAGTGTTATGTGATGATATATATTTCATCATATTATGGAAGTGTTGGTCTGTGGGGAGAATTATTCGATGAGTTGGTCAAGAATTAAAGGGTTTCTTTTTTGCCAAAAGACTTAAAGGTTAAACTTATATCTATAAAAAAACAACCTGAAAATTTTAAGACAAGTATATTGAGCCATTGAAAGAGAAGGCTTAAAATAATTTCAGTTCATGGTTATGCTTGGTGAAATTTGGAAGAGTGGAAGTTTTATGTGTATATATATATATATATATACTTCCTGGGATACTATGTAAATTAACATCTTGACTGGCCTTAGTGTTTGAAGCAACAACATCCGTATTGTATATTGTTTCAACTTTCAAGTCAACGTTTATATGGTACTACTAAATTACTAATCTAGTAAATTCAGTTTCAGACAATAATCATAATATTTACTTTTTTATAAAACTGAAGTTCACTGATATTTCAGCATTGAGACTCAACAGAAGGCACAACATTTTGAATGGGATATAGTAGTATGAAAAATGAAATACAACTTTTACAGAGGTTATTAATATTATTTGTCCTTTAACAAAGAAAAAGAGAGCTTATTATTTGTCTTAGAGCATTACAATTTTTTGTTATTTTATCATAATAAAATGTAACTAGGTATTAAAGTAGAAAATAAAATTGTTGGTTATTATAACGTAGAAAATTTTCTCATACAATGTATCTAATTATAATTATAACTTCTTCAATATATAATATTTACAGTATGAACTTAAAGATTATTTTACTCTCTATTTATTATACCCTAAAATAAATTTTAGGAATTTGCAGTTTTATGGTTTTTTTTTTTGGTTATAAAATTTTAATGGATTTTATTGTGCGCTATGAATATAATTTGAATTTTTAGTAAAAAAAGAGATTTTATATTGAAGCTCTCACTCGGTGTGCTTTTCGTTACACATGCATAAAAAAAATATTTCATTTAAAAAAAAATGATATTTGGACAAAATTGTACAAGTGATTTTTAACAAAAATATTTATAATTGAATATTTAAGTTCATATATAACCTTATGAACTAAAAGGACTTTTTGGTATGTATGTTATATATCAGTAAAATACTTTTTTAGCTTTTATTGTGAAGTGTGTTTTTCGTTGATGTAAGCATATGATCCATGCATTAATTTATATATATTTTTATGTTCCCCTCTTCTGAATATAAATACTAAAATGGCCAAATTCGAGAGTTTTGTTTTTGAAGGACGTAAGTTCTTTTTACTCAGCATGTGTTTGGTGAGTTCAAGAACCACGGTGTTGCGGCACCTGCACGTTTTACAAACTCTCCTAGTAGCATCAAGAAACCCACAATGAAAATATATGGGGAGTGAGAAAACCCAATGACACCATCCAAACAAAGGCTTAGTCATTTCAATCTTAAAATAAACTTTTTTTTTGAGGTTTTCTGAAGCATAGAAGAAACTCTATATTTGATATTAATAGCGTATTTTAATTGGATAATTTTTCATATTTTTTGTATGAATGATGGGCCACTTATACACCAATTAAATTTTAATAAAATGACACTAAAACCCTTTTCTACATTGTAGTGATTGAAATGTAAAAAAATTCCTAGTAAATAAATAAAGAATTTGTTTATAGAGAAGTTGGATCGTGGTTTGATCATTAAAAGTGAAAAAAAATCTTTTGTTGAGTTTACCTTAAAATTTTCACGTGGAATTGAATATCTTTACAAGATACAAGCATGAATGTAGTTGACTTAATATTATTCAGTGAAATTTTTGATGAAGGAAAAAATACAAATTATAATAACTAATAATGATTTAAGGAAATTTTAAGGAAACTGCTAAGGACATTCATATTTGGACATCAAGTTAAACTGGAATTGGAAACTATATATTGTGAAGAAGTTACATAATTGTTGGGCTATATGCAGTTTTGAATTGTTGAAAGAACATAAAATTTCATTCCTGCTTCTCATGGACAGTTTGTGGAAAAGATTTTCCGGATCACCATATACACTGTTTTATATTAATCTTATTTATTTTATCCTTCTTTCATTTCCCCTCTTTTGTTCGCCATTTACCTTTTGCATTTAACTTTTGGGAGTTTCTGCTGGTGTTGTTACATTTTTGTATACATAATATGTGATTGCAGATAATACAGTGGAATGCCGTTCTATTTAAATTATACACGAATAATTTGTATAGCCCAAAGCTTGTTCAACTTATTGAGATTATGTTAACATCCATAATTTTGTTAATCTTGTTTATCTCAGGAAAGTGCTTACAACCGCGAGGTGCAAACTGCAGCAAATAGTTGCAAAAAGCTAAGAGGTACATTTGGTAATGAAATGGTTGCACTGCAAGATATCGATCCTTCTGTCCAAAGAAAGAAATTGGGTTTAAATGGCTTAACAGTTGAAAAAAAGCCACAATTTATAAACTGTAAGTCAGTTGGAAAGCGCCAAAAAGCAGATTCTCCTGTTCGGGGCATTCTCAAGAACCACTTAAAACATGTTTCAGGAAAGTTATCAGATGGATGTAAAATTCAAGACGGTGCTGAAGAAAGTGATGAGAATGATCAAGTGCCAACCTCCGACAGACATGTCAAATTCTCTTATAAAGATGAAATAGTTGGTCTGAAAAAGAGAAATTCATTTGATGAAACCATGTTGAGCACATCTTCAGATGCACTGGCTACTTCATTTATAAAGGAGCAGTCCTCTGGAAGTGATGAAGAAAGTTCAAGTTTTGAGGCAAACAAAAATTATGGTCACATTGCCCTTAATATAGACAAGGACAAGAGGGAGGAGGTTTGCCCAATAACTGAAAGTAAACAGTTCTCTAGTACGCTGGAACAAGTCACCGGACCAAATTTCTTGGAGCCATGTATCAATCAAGAGAAATCAAATCAGTTAGAACAGAAATCTGAAATATTAACCAAGGTGGCAGTTTATGGAGATAATGATTCACAGCTTTTTGATGGAGGCAACACAACTGCAGTACATTTTTCTTCAAATGCTTGCATTTCTAAACTTCTTTCGGATGTCCAAGAAGGGAAAGTGTGTGGTAAAAATACACAAGTGCGTGAATCTGAAGTTTTCAGTTTCAGCGGAAAGTTCATTGACTATTCGGAGGATCCTACTTTTCAGGTTGATGTGAACCAAAATGCTAGTACAAACACATTCCTGGAGCCTTCATCGTCTTATTCTTCTCCATATAACAAAGTAAATGAAAATCCAGAATCTCCATCGCCTTCATCATCTTATTATGGAGATAATGGTAATAGTGACCAGGCATTGGGTGATAGACAGTTGTCTAGTATGCTACCAGCAGATATGATTGATAAGTCATACCCTTTTTCAAGCTGGGGACAAGGATGCATAAGAAACAGCTGTATGGATCCCAACTTTTTCGGTTTGCCACTCAATTCGCATGGTGAGCTGATCAATTTCAAATCAAGTGGAAATGTAGGGCCGAACCAGATGGAGACATCAAGTCCATTAGGAGGTTCCTTAAGTGGCTTTCCTAGCAATAACATTCTCTGTCAAAGTAGCCAAGAAAATTTAACCATTAATGAGAGCCATTTTGTTCAGAAGACATTGCAAAAAGATGGTCTAAATTCATCACCTCATAATCCGTCCAAGTTAGTTGAGACCGAGTTATGCAGTCAGAGAGAAGATATCCATCCACCCAATTCTGAAATGTGTTCCAGTCACCATGTACAGCCACTACATTCAGAGTTCATTAAACGTAACTCGGGTGTTGAACTGAACCATTGTGAAAGAGTGGAGAACCACAACAGAAACGGTATGAATTCACTGAAAGAAAGTTCAGCTCATATCTCACTAAGTTCCAGCCAGCCAACAGTGAGGTTGATGGGTAAAGATGTTCCAATTGCTAGAAGCAGCCAAGATACTCAACAATTTACGGGAGATGTTTGGACCGATGAGGAATCCAGAAGAAGGCCTTATGCTGAATATACTGCTTTAGAAAATTCTTTGCTGGGAAGATGTTCCCAGCAGGATTGGGTATCTGGTTCCCCTTTACAAATATCAACTAGCAGTGTATTGCAGTCGGCGAAAATTCAAAGCCCTCGTGGTTTACAAAGTAATCAGGGATTTCCTCAACAATTTATTGATCTGCAAAGTAATCATGTTTCTCAAAATGGAAGTCTCGGAGTCTGCAGAAATGGTAGTTCTTATTTCAATCCTATTGCTCAGGAATCTACCTCGTATGCAGTATTTAATGGGACACCTACTGACTTTTCAAAGCAGTTTATAGCTGGTTCTAAACCATCAGGACCGAGTTCTCGGCCAAAGGCATTACCCACTCCTTCTAATTTTAATCAGCCAACACGTCCAAGCAATGGCGAGCTTAATGGCAGGAACAAAAATCCCAATGGTATAAAATCAGCCTTTGGATTTCCTTTCTTGCAGCCCACTGTCAATGAACCGACCAAAACTTATTGGAGTCAAGGTCAAGGGCCTTATAGAAGTTCACCATCTTGGCTGTCTAGCTCAACAGATGGCAGGTTAACCGGAACTTATTCTCAGCTACTTCCTGGCGTAGGTAATCAAAGTTTTCCTCAAAATCGATGGGGAAATAATTTTATTACGCCATCTCTTAATCATTCAGCAGAAGTTCTCTACCCTTCTAATCCTTTGACTTCTCAAGGTCCCATAAAGTCGACCCCTCTTTATCCAGCACCTGTTGTTCAATCTCCACAAGTTTCAGTTTCATCCTCTGCCATGAATAGTGGTTGTAGAAACATAAACAAGGTCGTTGACAGAGTAAAGTTGGATGATATGACTGTCAAAGACCATTATCCGTGGTCAAATATCAGGAAGAGACCTGCAGCTAATCTTGAGGATTCCAGAAAACCTATCAAGGTATCCAATATAGAAGTGAGAGAAAACATGAGTCGTATGACAAATTTGACCCGAGAAAATTCAAAAGTAGAATTGCTATGTAACAAAAGAGCAGTGGTACATGATCCACAAGTGGAGATTGCTAGAAGTAGGTGTTGCCAGAATGTGGTGCAAAATCTAAATCCTACAAGTTATCCTGCCGTTGATTCTTTTAAACCAAATGGCGCGATAAGATCTAGTCCTGTCCGACTTGGTCCTAAAAGAGCTAAGCACATCCTAAAATCCTCTTGAAATATGGATCAGGATATCAAAAGAGCAATCCATTTTGCCATACTCTTATTTCTGAGTACTGACTGTGATAGGGTTCTAGAAAATCAGAGTTAATTGACTAAAGTATACTGATTTTAGGTGTAAGTCAAATCATTTTATCATATTGCTTTTTTTTCTTCTCTTTATAGTATATATCCATTTGTGAACATAATAAGATTATCCATGTATCAATATTGCCAGGTTGCTGAAACCGGTGAGAAATTGATGTAATTCCAACCAATCTTTTGATCATCCAGCTCAGTTTTGAAGTTTTTTGCTTTTTATGAATTTTATCACTGAAGGTGATGCTTTTGATATCTATTTTCGAGTCAGGTATTCTCGACACAGCATCTGTTCAATAGCTTTGCAGAAATCTAGAAAAGAGTATAGTACATCTCCCATAAATTCATACTATTGCTAAACCTATTCAATAAATCTTGAATTTGTGGCTTGATAAATTAATTTATAAAGTTCCACTGAAGCCACCATATAAAGTGCCATTGTTTTAATTACATTATGATATTTCAACATTAACCAGAATTGACAAAAGTAACTATGATTTTTTTTTCTAGCATGGTTATTTTATTTTGATTGAGAAGATAATCATATTTTTACAATTTACAAACCTCTCAAATAGAATTTGTTGATAAGCTGTTATGAGAACAATATATGCCAATGCCATAATACACACTTTTGATGGAAAAGAAATCGAATTACGCTTCCCCTCTAATTAAGTTTACGCGCTTTTATTGAATACCATAATTTTTGTATTTTATTTTGATTTTCAAGTTTTGGTGCATCAAATCAATAAACCAGTTCGGAAACTTTAATTTACATAAAAAGAAAAAACAAAGTATTGAGCATAGAAAAACAAAGTATTTAAGTCTTAAACTCGGTTTTCTACATGCTAGGAATATACAGACATAAAGAGATACTGGCTACAACATGTTTATTTACATTCTCAATCAATTCCCATGCATGCACTCCAACTTGGTTAAATTGACAATCACTCAATGCTTCTTTGCTTCTTTCTCAGCCTGCAATATACAGTGTGACAAATTATTATTATTAAAATAGTATAAGATATTAATTATATAATAGTTAAGAAATAGTTAATGTTTATAAATTATAACATACCGCTCTAATCACTCTTTCAAATGAATCTGGTCCAAATCTATCGATATAACGTTCAACTGCTTTTCTTGCATCAAAAGTCAACATATGAAGGATCTTCTTGTACTCCTCAGGGTAATTGGATCCTCCATAGTTACCAAATTTCTTGACGTATTTCCTCGCATAATTCTCGTATATATAAGCCGCTCCATTGAACATTGGCAGTACCAACCATATGCAGAACACAAGCTTCATGTATGGCCAAATGGGAAACCTATTTATATATTATTTAATCAAAGAAATATTATCAAATTTTTGTGTATCTGTATATAGATGAGTTATTTGTTATGAAAATTGCCGCAAACCTACCAATATAGGACCTTATATGTTGAAAGCTCGAAGAGTGTTATGAAAGAGTATAAAACCCAATATGTTAGCCATTGTTGGTCATCTAAGGTTGAAGGACTTTCAATCGCCCTCATTGATGCATATCTATGATATTAGTTATAAAATGATTAGTCATATTGCATATGGAATATTAGTTTATGTATAATAGCCATTAATTACTTACAAAGGATAAAGAAGCATGACCCCAGGCCTGTTACACAAAAAATAAGGATGTTATTAATTACGAGGAAAAAACATAAGTATATAAAATCAAAGAACCTAAATTATAGAATGTGTCCCATCAAGTGTGTTAGTCTATCTAGAAAACATATTAAAACTATTAATTTCAAAAGTGTATTAGAAGTATTCCTTCTAGATAATTATATTAGCATGTGGAGTACAAATGTAGAATGAGAATAATATATAGATGAAGATGACATGCATGCACGATGTTCATGGGATAAATTACTTTAAGATAATTTTAAAAGCAATTAGTTTACCCTATTGTTGTGTCCAAATGTCTTATTATTGCTCCAAGAACACCCATGATGATTTTTTCAGATGGATACGTTAATGAATGAAGTTTTAGAAAGATTTAGAGCAAAAGATGATGGAAATGTGAGTTCTATTGTGGATGCATGCATATATCATATGGTAGAAAGATATATGTTAGGTAAATTAATTAACCAAGCAAGGAATGTTTAATTTGTGGGAAGACCCGAAAGTTTTCTTTTCTCTAAGTGGGATAATAGGGATGCCAAAAGTTAGGAATATTCAATACTTTATACAGATGAACACCATGAGGAAGGAAGTATTGAGTGGATTACTTTGATTATAATAATAGTAGTAAGAATAGTAGTATATAGTATTCAAGTTTAATCGATATGCACTGTCATTAATTGTAAATTAATACTTAATACTATATTTATTAAGAATAATTTAAAGTTTTATATATCATTATGTTAAAAAAATGAAGTGATATGACTGAATACATAATTGTTATTGATCGACAGTAAAAATTGATGACTCGGTTAATATTTTCAAATAGGTAGGTGTCAAGTAAACACAAATAATCTTTTGCCCTCACCTCATAGAAAGCATATGTAATTATGTATGCCCCCGCCAAAGCAAGAATATGTTGACGTGCATGTATGTTCTGACTCACAACCACATGCTCAAAACTTTGCATGGTCCCAACAGCCTGTCCTTGTTTTTTTTCAATTTCAACAAACATCAATATTTACGTTATTTTCATCAAACAAACAAACCTGACCTCACCTCCATTTCATCACATCTGCATCCTTTTTCCCATGCTATTATTAATTCATGTGTGTCACCTAATCTTGCATTTAAAAGTTTGAATGTATATCACATTTTTAGTTCACAATATTTCCAAGTATAGTCAAGGTAAGAAATATGAAAGGTATGATAGGAAATATCATTAATTAATTAATAAAATAATTGTTCTTCTCACCTTCAAATTGCTTAAGAAGATAAGATATATACTATTAGAAATTTTCTTACGATAAAATAATAAACTATTCAAAGATATCTTTCGATGTAATTAGGGAAAATTACTATCAACGCAAAAGAGAAAAAACAATTACCAATCAATATGTAAACAGTTTGTATGTCGATGCAATCAAGACAGCACAAAAATTATTTCATAGATTGAAACATTTTGAATTCTATTTTCTAAAGTACATTTTTGTATGTCGATGCAATCAAGACTGCACAAAAACAATGAATTAAAATTACAAAACAAATTGAATTCTAGAATCCAGAGTTTTCCGAAAAATCTCATATGGACAAAAAAGGACTTTTGGGGGGGGGGGGGGGAATTGATAAAAGAGAAACATAGGGAGGGGGTAAAGAGAAATTTTCATGTGAATTTATTTTAGACCTTCATTTAGTGAATGTGAGTATGTGACCCAATTAGCAATTAGGCCTTGATACCAAGACCAAGATCTAGTAATAAAGCCCACCCAAAACCAAAACTTCCTTTGAAACAAAAATGATCACTCACACAACAAACATGACATTAAATTCTTCCAAACACATTACATGATGAACTGACATCAAATTGTTTCCTTTGAGATTCTAACAAACAATTAAGCATCAAATTCAGTGTTTTACAACATGATTCCATGTGAGTATATATGTTTATGAACATCATTAATTTATGCTAATCTCCCTTTAATTAGGAATGATTCAATTGATTATGTGCCATCAACCCTTTATAGTTTACTGATCTTGTTTCAATAAATTCTGATAAAAATTTGATCTTTTTCCCTCCTGCTATAAACCCTTAATAGTTTACTGAATACTGATCTTGTTTCAAGAAATTTTGATAAAAAATTGATCTTTTTCCCTCCTTGCTATAACCCTTCTTTCACCATGTTGAATCATGGATTCAAATCAAAGCAACGGAGTAGTGTTCATGATTGTCGAATCAAATTACTTGTCATGACTTTTACATTGATGTTAATGGTTGTGATTGTCTTTTTAGTACTTGATAATACTCATGATATTGAAAATGATGGTGTTAAAGTAAAAGTAAAAGTAAAACCAAGTTTAGCTTATGAATCTCATAAACAAAAGTGGAATAGTTTTGATTCTTTGGTGAAATTGCATCCAACAAGAGAGTTCAGAAATGAAACTGATTTGATATGGCAAGTACCTGAATCACCTAAAGGTGTTCTTTTTCTTGCTCATGGATGTAATGGAAAAGCCGTTAACTTTTGGGATAAATCATCTGAATGTCCTAATTGTATCGGTTTGCCTGAAGAAAGGTTGCTTGTACTTCATGGTCTTGCTCAAGGTTTCGCTGTTATTACAATTTCAAGTGCACATAGATGCTGGAATCTTGGTAAAGAAGTGTTGGTTGTTAAAGATATTCTAGAATGGTGGATTGGTAAGAGCAAGCTTGAAAAACTTCCTCTTGTGGCTCTAGGTGCTTCATCCGGAGGCTATTTTGTATCATTGCTCGCCACTGTTAAGAAGTTTAATAGTATCGTGCTTATGATTGCTGAAGGGATGTTTGAGGAAATAGACATTAATGAGGACTACCCTCCTACCCTTTTTGTTCACATGCCTAAAGATCATTATAGACAGCAGAAAATCGATGAATATGTTGAGGTTTTGAAAGGTAAAGGGATTGATGCTGGTGTTGTTGAATGTATGGAGTTTCCACTGTCGCCGGTTACTTTAGCTGATAGGATTCCTGGTATTGATCAGAGTCTTTCTAGAAGTTTATTTGAAATCTTTAAGGAAAAGGGATTTATTGATCAAAATGGATATATGAAGAAAGACGGTCGGAAAACGAATTGGCAAAAGGTTCTTGAGGAGAGGAAAAATCTCTTGCTTGATATGCATTTGGTCCCTCATATTCAGGAGGAGCTTAACCTTGCATTTGCTTACCATGAGATGACAAGTGTGCATTCCGACCAAATTTTTAAATGGTTTGAGTCTCATATGAGCTGATTAGAACTTGCAATGCTCTCTGGTGTTTAAATTTCTCTCTGGTTGTAAAAAAATGGATTCATTCTCAAGGGCTAGAGTTGCTCAATTATGTAATGCCGCAAGAAGTTATTATCAATTGAAAAGGTATGCTTCTGACTTTTTGTGCCAAATCCATTTGGGTTATAGCAAGTGGCCTTCTGTATGTTATCTGAGATTTTGTTAAAATTGAGATCTTTTTCTGCGACTGTTTTTTCTTTTGAGATTTGAAGAAATAAATACTTGGACTTAGTTAGTTAAACTTCTAAATTTGGATACACTAGTTTACTTATGTTTCAAAATACTCTTTTGTAATATGACTGTGAAATTATGAGCCTAACTCACTATTGACTATGCTAGGCATGCTTGACTACTTGATTAGTATTCTTATGACTTATGAGAACAATAAACTTGCAATTCTTGTAGTTCGATTTACTTCCACTAGAATAATGAATGAAGAATTTTTTTAGCTTCTTCCTTTCTATTATTAAACATCCTAACAATGATATGAGAACTTTATTCCAATTCATCCATTTCATTATATAGCATTCACTAATCACAATAGAAACATCCAAACTCAGCCTTTAAGCTGCTATAACATGAAATAATTTGTCAATAACTACTTCTATTGCACACATGCTTTAAATTTTCCATCCCAAATCGATCCATTAATTATTTAACAGAATGAGTTCATTTTTATGAAATAAAATTCTTTAAATATAGCCATTCTACATGAACTTTGAGTGTATGTGTCTCTCAGTGTGTGTATTAAAAGTGAGAGCAATTTTTCCGACCCCCCACATGTACTTTTCCGGGCGACATATTTTTCCGGGAAGTGCTGGGCGACACAAAGTACATGCTTTTTCCTGATCCGAAGATTGGAGGGTGTGGAAAGTTCCTCCCTTTCAAGTTTAGGAGTAAGTCTTTAAATTTATTTTTCCAAGTTTTTTAGGCCCACATATGGTTGACTTATTTCACGTTTGTCTTCATAAGCATTTAAAAACATTTGGACCATCATAATTATGTGAACATTTCAATGTTGAGTAAAACTAATGTTTCAAGTCAATTAGAATAAGTTTTTTTTCAAATGTTTTATGATCTTTCTGGTTTCAGAAATGACTACTTTTAATTTATGAGAAAAACATTAAAATTTGTGTTTTCTTCTGTTTTTTTTTTTAATTTTAAAAAATATTGTTTAATTATCAAGATTTTTTTACCACATTTTATAATTTTAAAGTACAGAAATCTTTAAATTAATGCTAAAGATCAAGATTTTGAATCTAATAAATTTGTAAGAAGTGCAAGTTTTAATATCTTACTGAATTGGTTCATCCAGCTAGCTAGCTTGAAAATGTTCTGATTCCATTTTTTTTGGTTATATTCAATCCATTCAACTGCACCAGTGGATATATAATGCAGCAGTATAACACACTTATTGTGATCTAAACTAGTAGAGGTCCCTTATACTTCAGTTAATATGTTATATTTGGAAAAATTTCTGAGTTGAAGACATTGAAGTTGTTTATATCTTACAAAAACAAAACACAATAATTTTTACTGCTACCCTCCTTTTATAGGGATAGTTCCATTTTAACTGTTCTGAACCAAAGAACAGCCTTATACACTTCCTGTTAAGGCACTTAAAATGACATTAATTGTGCATCACATGGCCCTTCAATTCAACCCTTTCATATGAAGGGCACCCTTGGCAGCAGCATCTTGGATGGTCCATCTGTTGTCTTTCTGTACACACACACCGACACCAACAACAAACAATTGCCTTGCATTTCACTAGTAAAGAATACTTTACAATTATTTAGGCTCTGCACATATTTGCATGGCTCCCCCCAATCAGGCCTATATATAACTTGAATGCAGTCCATGTTGCATGAACACTCAACATTTCTAGACTAGGGCTACTTTTCTGGGTTGCTCTTTATAGATAATCAATTTATTTTGAAAGATTATGCAGACTTTATTCGTTGAGAAAGTGATGGCATACCTTTAGTAGTAGTGATGGTTCTTGCTTGCTATACTTTGACTAATCTTATTTACCAGTTTTTGTTTGATGGATTATATTTTCAGTAGGGTTGAGGCAATTGTTAATGATATTTTTTACCATAATGAAGGTTTTCTTAATAAGAATTTAACTTTGAGGTACTTGAATTTTCTGAATGGAGATCTTGAACTATCATAGCAACAAAATATTAAATTTATTCAAAACTTAGAATCCATATATGAAAGCTAAATAACATGAAATTGTAAAAAGTAACACTGAATCCATCATAGGGTAAATTAACACATGATAAGTAAGTACCTAATGATAACACTCTTAACAGAAGTCTTAAATATAATATACTAATTAAACTGAACTCGATAAACGGACACATAAACCAAATTAATTAGATCATGCTCTAGGCTTAATTTTCCCCTCGTTCGCCATCCGGAAGAGATGAGCTTGTGTTGCTGCAGCCTTATTTGAGCTGAGTGATTCTACAAATCTGTCTCTGACTTGCTCAGTTGTGTAAGGGAATTTGTTGTTCACCAAGGAGTTAAGAAAGGAAGCTGCACCTTCTCTGTATAGAGCTCCAAGCCCATCAGTTCTTGTGTTGGATAGTGCTTCTGGAATGCTGAGACTTGCACCTAATCCTGGCATATCAGACATATGAAATGCATTGCCTAAGGTTCCCCACCAGCCTAGTAATCCCCATATGATTTGTGGATGAGTATTCCAGTAGCTGCAGATTTGATGAAAAAAATGTCCAAAATTGTTATTTAATAATTAAAAGCTAGCAATATATTGTATTTGATAGTTTACATAAGGTTTAAATAAGTTTTTGGTCCTGCAAATACTGCTTTTAGTATTGCTAATATATCACCTTTTGATTTTGGTCATTGGAGTTTTGTTTTAATCCCAAACATGACTAAATTTTACCGGGACTATAATAAAACAACAAGGACCAAAAGAAAAAAAATGGCATATTTACAAGAATAAAAAACAATTTTTTTTATACAGGGACTAAAAGAAAAAGGTTGTATATTTGTATGGACCAAAAACATATTTACGTGTTTATACTACACTACGGTGCAATTTTGTGGAAGGAACTTACTTGCATGTACCGGTGAAGGGGGATGGTGCAGGAAGGTAAGGTGTGGGGAAAGTGGGGGTGAACGGGGTGCCGGCGCCGGGATCGGTTGGGGGGCTACCACTTCCATAAGTTGGCGGTGAGTTGTAGTACCCTCCTGAGGGTGTTGTTGGGGTTAAGGGCGTTGTTGGGGTTAAGGGTGTTGTTGGGGTTAAAGGGTCTTGTGATGGTGGGCTGTAGTACCCTCCTGAGGGTGTTGTTGGGGTTAAGGGTGTTGCTGGGGTTAAAGGGTCTTGTGATGGTGGGTTATAGTACCCTCCCGACGGTGTTGTTGGGGTTAAGGGTGTTGCTGGGGACAAAGGGTCTGGTGATGGTGTTGTGGGGGTTAAGGGTGTTGCTGGGGTCAAAGGGTCTTGTGATGGTGGGTTGTAGTATCCTCCTGAGGGTGTTGTTGGTGTTAAGGGTGTTGCTGGGGATAAAGGGTCTGGTGATGGTGTTGTTGGTGTTAAGGGTGTTGCTGGGGACAAAGGGTCTGGTGATGGTGTTGTTGGGGTTACAGAGTCTGGTGGTGGTGAATTGTAGTAACCTCCACCTCCTGCGGAAGGGTTTGATGGTGTTGTTGGGCTTGTAGGGTCTTGTGATGGTGGTGTACAGTCACCAGTTGGGGGTGTTGATGGAGTTGGATTGTAACTTCCATCACCTGAGGGTGGTGTTGGGTCAGAACTTCCTGGAGGAGATGATGGTGTTGGATTGTAACTTCCACCGCTATCTGATGGCGGTGATGGGGTTGGATCATAACTTCCACCACCCGGGGGAGTTGATGGGGTTGGATTATAACTTCCAGAATCTGAAGGTGGTGATGGGGTTGGATCATAACTTCCACCACCTGGGGGGGTTGATGGGGTTGGATTATAACTTCCATCACCTGAGGGTGGTGATGGGGTTGGATCATAACTTCCGCCTCCTGGAGGAGTCGATGGTGTTGGATTGTAGCTTCCACCACCATCTGATGGTGGTGAGGGGTTGGGAGTTGACGGGGTTGGAGTGTAACTACCATCTGAGGGTGGTGATGGGGTTGGATCACAATTTGGCGGAGTTGACGGCGTGGGAGTTGATGGGGTCGGATTGTAACTTCCACTGCCTGATGGTGGTGACGGGGTTGGAGTTGATGGAGTTGGACTGTAACTTCCACCACCTGAGGGTGGTGATGATGGTGTTCCATGACCATGACTGTGACCACCATGACCATGATGACGATGACCATGAGAGGGTGAGGAGCCACTAGAAGGTGGGGTGCCACTGCTGCCACAACCACCTCCACCTCCAGAGTGATGAGATGGTGGACTATGTGAGCCTACAACATTTCAAAAACAATGTATTACACAACATGAGGTAACAAAACAAATTAAGTATAATATAAAATTCAAAATAGCTTCTTTATGATGAGATGTTGATATTAAAATCCTAAACTTTTGAAAAATAAATGACCTACTACTATGTAGTAGCTTTCAAGAAAAGTTCCAAATCATACCAATAATAAATATATCACTATTTGCCATAAATAAAAAAAGAAGTATAAAATAATAGCAAAGTTATAGACTTACATAGAGAAGTAGATAAATCTGAGGGAGAACTTCCTTGATTGTTTTTCTGATCCTTGATACTGTCAGCTATTACAGAAACAATAACAAGGTTTTGACAAACCAATGCAACCAGCATTATGAACATGGTAAGAGAAGCAATATTGCTTTTTTTCTTCACCATTTTCACTAGCTAGTTAGAACACTCTAGAGAGAAAAAAGAAAGTGAGGAAATATGGTTTTTACAAATGCTTTGGGAAGGTGCTTATAAAATGGTTCACTGAGTGAAGTAAATATAAGCAAGTGGAAGAGTGTGTGGGTTAGTTGATGTTTTGCAGGGTGCATTTACTCCTTCTATTTACATTTACTCTCTGCAATAATGTATCAGTTTTCTAAAATTGTTTAAAAAAATAGTAGACATGAAATTGAGTTGATTATGTGTCAGTACACTTTCACTAAAATCAAACCTTGTTTTTTGTTGATATCATATAAGTTGATTATGTCTAAGTACTCCGTCCGGCCATATTTAGAAGTAAAAATATACTTTTTCAAGTTTATTGAATAATTTATGTATTTGATATATAATATAAATTTGATGTTAGTTATTCAATGAATTTAAAGTGCATTTTTACTTATAAATGTGGCCAGAGAGTAAGCATTATTAGTTGAGTACAGTATTTGTTCCATTTGTTAGATAGTGCAGTATATTATTATGGTTCTAATTAGTTACAGCTATGGTTACTCTTAATTAAGGAGTTTTAATTAATTCTGGAAAATAAGTTACTGTAGTATACATTACTTTTTCTCCTCCAATAAAATGTTGGATCCCACGTGAACTGAAAATGGAGGACTTGACTGTGAAATTAATCTACTGTACCCCAACATTTATGGGGAGTGATGGAGACATACTCCATGAAAGATCTCTCCAGTTTATTCATCTATAATTCAAATACTATTGTGATAAATGATAAATCAATATATGATATGTAATGCATGCATTGTATACATTTTTATTCATAAATAGACATATGAAAGCTTATATAATATATGAAACTCTATCAAAGAGCGTTCAACTGAGATAACATGAGTTTCTTCTAGCTTAATTAAGATTATGAGTTTGATCTATGACTTGGGCATGTAGCAGCGTTAAAATTCTTAAGGAGAAATTGTCACCCATTTGGGTCTTATAAGGCTCGAGAGATTAATCTCTGCAGTTGCGCATGAAGAATATATGTTATACGTCGAAAAAGAAAATGAAACTCTTGTATAATATATGAAACTTTCAAGTTTGGTGAAATGCAAGAGTTATTTTAGCATACTATACATGTTATATAGTAATATGATTTATGAATTTCTAAACAGCTTTGTTTTTGTTTTATGTATTTATTTATTTATCTTATTCTCATTTTATTACCCTAAAGATTCCATTACAAAGAAGGGGAAGTATTGACAATGGTCCCAATGTTGGTTATTAAATGTAGCATTGCTAGTAGTAAACACACAAATAGTACTGTCATTTATAATTATGTTTTTATTTTCCAATTGCTCTTCATTGTTTGAATTTCAGATGATAAAGTGTCGACAGAGAGAAAAAAAATATAACTCAGATACAGTGGTTAGATATATAACTTGAATTGAGCTTATAAAACTTGGTTAGTTAAAATATGATCTAATTTAGCCAAATTTTTGGGCAAGAGATGACTTATTTGAAAAAGGAAAAAAAAAGAAGTACCCAAGTCTCATTATTATTGATTATAAAGATGAACAAAGCCCCACACCTTTAAATGCAAGGAGATGTATTGAGTAATAGACAAAATTTTAGTTTTCACCAGAGTCTGATATTGCATTAAGTAATTTCAGCCCCTTCGAATGCGAGATAAAATTGTATTTTTCTTTATTAAATTTAGCGTCAATCAACACTAAACCGACTAAAGTTTCTATTAACAAATTTGTTAATAATATACTCTCTTTTTTTTTGTCAGAACAATATACTCTTTATTCTTAAAATAACTAATCTATTTATAAATTGAGTATTTTAAAATGGCTGATCTTTTTTAATTTTCAATATAAAATTATTACATTTTCCCAATTATACCCTCTAATGAATATTACTTGTATTTCTCTCAATTTATTATATTCCACTTTGAATCATATTGTCAACTCACTTAACATCATGCATGTTGATAATTCTATTCCTTTTTATATGCTGGTTTAAAGTTTTTTTTTTTACAAAGACAAAATGATAAAGCTATCAAAAACTCACACACACAAAGTAGAGAGATTGAGAATTGAATTTCAGTTATAGACGTCCGATCTAACAGTTTTAGCATTTTCTGTTAATTGAGCTAGAATTTTTAAACGATTTAAAGATATTTATCTGTACGAATTAAGTAACTATTTTTTATAAATTTAAGTTCCATTTTAACGTAATAAATAAGTAAAGACATTTTGACAAAACAATAGATGAATAATAACAAATAAAAATGACTAAAAAAGAATGAAGAAGTATCTTATATATATATATATATATATATATATATATTTGTCAAAAAAGTATCTTATGTATAAGTTACACGTATATGATAATATGACCTTGTAGTTTTCTGATTTCCCATCATAAGAAGCAACTGCATGTAATTTGTTTCACTTCATTGTCACACACAAGCATGCATTTTTTTTTTTTGGTTTAGTACAAAACCGTGTTTGTACAAGTGTGAGTGTGTTACTTCAAACTCGTGACATTTACAGAGGGTAGGTGAGGTTGCACAAAAATGTTGAGACAGTAATCAATTTTGATAGCGATTTTTTTTTTTACTCTAAAATGAAGAAATTTTGGAATTAATCAAACATATATCGGTTTGGTTCTAAGAAAATCTCACATTTGCTAATTGTACTAAGAAAATAATTAACTACACGCTAACTTTATAGTGAAAAAAAGAAGAAAGAATAATGTGTTAAAGTTCAAATACACACAATAATTAATCAAGTGTGTGTATCAGTGTAGTGTATGTATAAAATGAAAGAAAATGTTTTGATTTTAATAATTGCATCTGAGAGAGGGCTGAAATAATTTGATGTTAGAACTCGTTTCGAATTCTAGAAAGGGACTGGATAGTTTTTTTTTGACAAAAAATAGATGAATATAGTTGTAATAAAAAAAAATCTCTTCTTCAATTAAATGAAAGGTTGAAGTTTTTTTAATAAATATTGTGTTAGTAATCTAAAGTGGCAAATCATTTGAGACATGTAAACTTGGGTCTTTTTTTCAAAACTATCTGAATGAGATAGTTTAAGTTTCTTTAATTTAATATAAGAATTTTGTTCTTTTTCAAAAAAAATCTATAAGAATTTTGAGTTTAAAATTTAATCTTGAAATACAACAACGTTACAATCTTAAATGAGAATTTCATCATCCGTTCTATCAACTTTAAGGGATTCATTTTTAATTTGTTGTAGGCACAGAAAGTTTGACTCACATAAAAAATGACAAATTTTTGAGCCATAAATATTTCAAATAGGACACTTGAAAATTGTAAATGAGAAGGATGGAGTACATGCTATGCTAGTAACAAATAACAATGGTACCATTAAGGTTGACATTGCTCACTCTTATATTTCCCACATGGAGTGTCTTGGTGGTTGCCACTTACCATAATCTAATGGGAATGAATGGGTGTTGATAGAGTGGAGGAGTTGTCAAAATGTGAAGAATGAAATTCTACTTGTGTAACATATTCTCTAATATTATTTTCCTATTGTTTTTACTATATTTTTCTTTCTCATTGAGTTGTGTAGACTTCATCAATTGATTACTTGGAATTTTTAAAATTGTAGGACAACTACTTAATTTCGTTTATTAGAGTATTTTCAACAAGATTTTTTTTACGTAATAGGAGGATGAACAAAAGGAGTGATTAAATGCGTCAAAAAAAAAAAGGAGTGATTAAAAAGGAGTGAATAAAGTCTCAAAAGACAAGAATATGCATTAATGTATTAACTTTCTTTAATTTAATACTATTAATGTAAAATTATTGGTGAGATCCGTTTAGTTATTTTTCTTTCTTTTGGAGATATTTTTAGTATCCTCCTTTTCTTTTTCTATTATATTGGTTTAAAGTTTCTACATAGCCAACTCATTTGTCGTGCTCTTTTGCGGGGTTCCATGCTACTATTAATTTTGGTGGAATCACATGAAAATAAAGATGTATTTGGTGCAAATATTGAACCAAATACATCAATTCTTTTTTACAAAATTTTACATATTATACTTCTTTATTAACAATGTTTTGAACAGCCTAAATTTTTTTCTACCTTATTTTATTTGTATCTTTATTTTTCTCATCATATTATTAATTATTAATGTATTACATGTGAGATAAGAGAATGGGGAAGCCCACATCTAAGCCCATTATGCCTTATCTGAATGAGACTAAACTTATATTAATGATACCCTTTATGTAATTGCTCATCAATTTCTTTTTTAAAATTAAACAATTTTTTTTTGTTTTGAACAATTTTTTTCTTAAATTTTTTAAAAATTGAGTACACAATACTTTTAAAACAGATATTTGTTTATTGGGTTTTTGACATGTGCTTTTAGGTCAATTCAAACTTTATTAATTGATTTTTCGATTGATCATCAATAAATTTCAATCGTTCATACTACTAGTTAGATATTCTCTTTGTTTCATGAAACAACGTTTATCATTATGAGATGTTAGTCACGGACACATGTTAAATAAAATTTACAAAAAAAAATTGTTTGCTTCATAGTTCATAGTGTCAGAGATAACATATATTGAACATTGTTTCATAAGGCAATAAAAAAATTCAACTAACAAACTTCAAGAGTAGAAGATATAAAAATAGGTGAATTCATCGGTAAACATTTAACCATTAAAATTGCTAGGGCTCAACTAACATTTAACCATTAAAATTACTACTACTACTACTACTACTACTTATAATAATAATAATAAATTATTTTTGACTAATAATAATAATAATAGAGATAATAATAATAGTGATGATGATGAACCTTTGCTAACCATTCTCCAACTAGAAATGAATCAACAAAATATACAGCTTGCTATAACATGACAAATGGTTGCACCATTCTTGTAAACAACTTGTAACTTGTTCAAATTGATTCTAGGCGGTTTCAAAAAACATTATCTCAAACATGTTCACATTAGTGTTCAGCCAACCCTTCTAATTACTTTACATATATATTGTAATGTTGAGATTCAAAGACGGTGACTCTATTCCAATATTTACTCATATTGCTGCAATTATGATCAAAATCATCATGGCTGTATTTTTATAATGTAACAAGGTCCAATGTCACACACAATCATTATACTTCACCAGATTTTTAGGGATTTTTTTGTGGCCACAAAAGCTTCCAACATTGACCATTAAGTTGTCAATGAATTTTTATTTCCTCATGTATATAATGATGATTATGTGTCATTCTTTTTGGACAATGAATCTATAACTATCAAAGAAAACTTAGTATTCTTTTCGCAATATAATGTGGTTATTATCTTGACCGTTCAAATGAAAATTTAAGATAATTTAAAATTAATTTAAAAAATGTATAATTTAAATAATCTTATCTAAAATTAAAGATATATGAAGTATAGTAGTAGGTTTTTTTTTACTAATATTGTACGTAAGTAAATTACGTGTGATTATTGTTGTAGGGTATCTAAATCCTTTTTTTTTTTTTCTTCAATTTGACTAGAGTGCAAGCTTTCAAATAAGGAATTTATTAGCTAAGAATTGACTTAAGAATGATTAACATTATCATAATAAAGTCCAAAGACCAAAGGATCCTATAAATATGTGAGCCAACATTTAAGAAATTTAAGAATTAAGAACCTTAAAACAAATTTTATATACACACAATACAAAAAAGTTTCAAACTTTTCTAAGCCCTTTATCCTAAAAAGTTCACCAATGTCTATAGATATATTTTATTTTCTTTCATGTGCTTTGTTTCCTCTGTTTGTTCTGTTCTCATTCAGTTTCTTGTGGTACAAACAACAAAGTAACAAACAAAAAACAAAGCTTCCACCAGGTGAAATGGGGTTTCCATTCATAGGTGAAACCATGGAATTCTTCAATGCTCAAAAGAGAAACAAATTGTATGAAGAATTTGTTCATCCTCGAATCACGAAACATGGAAAAATCTTCAAAACAAGGATCATAGGTTCACCAACTGTGATTGTAAATGGAGCTGAAGCCAATAAATTTCTTCTATCCAATGAATTCAAGTTGGTAAAAAGCTCTTGGCCTTCTTCCTCAGTTCATCTCATGGGAAAAAACTCTATCATGGAGAAAGACGGTGAAAGACATCGCTTCCTTCGCGGTGTTATTGGTACTAGTCTTGGCTATGCTGGACTTGAAAACTTAGTTCCAAAATTATGCAACTTTGTTCAATTATATTTATCTAAAAACTGGCATGGTCGAGAAGAGATTAGTCTCTACCGTTCCACGAAAATTCTTACATTTAACATAGTTTTCGATTGTTTGTTTGGCATCAAAGTCGAACCGGGTATGATAGATACATTTGAGAGAGTATTGGAAGGAGTTTTCTCTCCAGCTATTAATTTTCCAGGTTCTAAATTTTGGAGAGCAATGAAAGCTAGAAAGGTGATAGAAAAGATGATAATGAAAGTGGTGAGAGAGAAGAGAAAGGAAATTGAAGAAGGAAAGTTGAAAAGTGAGGATGATAGAATGTTAATGTCTAAATTAGTATATGGAATGATTCAAGGAGAGATTACTGAAAAAGAGATTATAGATAATGTGGTTTTGCTAGTTTTTGCAGCTCATGATACTACTTCTTTTGCTGTTGCAATGACATTCAAGATGCTTGCTCAACATCCTGATTGTTATAGTAAAGTTCTACAAGGTAATATCATAATGAGTTTGGTGTATTTTTTATATCACAGTGGTTATGTCAGAATCACATTATACACTACGCTTTCTAAAGGCCAGAGTGCCTGTAGCTTTTAGAAAATCACAATGGATCACTGTGATTTTAACATAGTTACTGTGACTTTGTGATATTAAACATACGGTTAATTGATATATACCTACAGTGTTACACTGACTCTAACTATGTATCAAAATTAATCTCTATAACTATTGATTTATCTTTCATGCAGTTTCAGCCTAAAATCATCATATTTTTAAACTATATTCAAATAATGTGAAAGTGCTTAATTTTATGCAGAACATGTGAATATAAGGAGAAACAAAAGAAAGGGTGAAAGTCTCAATGTAGAGGATATAAAGAAGATGAAGTATACATGGCAAGTTGCTAGAGAAAGCATGAGATTGTTCCCTCCAATATTTGGTTCTTTCAGAAAAGCAATTACTGATATTGAATATGAAGGATTCACTATACCTAAAGGATGGAAGGTGAATTTCTTGTTTCTATCTTTCTTGTTGCACAAGTTAACTTAAGAGTAATATAATTTCGACATAAAGAAGATTGACACATTATATTAACACCATAAGGATGGAAGAACTAATACTATATAAAAATGAAAACCAAATAAAGTGTCGATTTCAAGTGTCTCCAATATATTTTATCGTACAAATAATAGTTCTCTGAAATTAATCGATATATAACTGTATATTTGTCAATTTGTGACTTAAATCTTATGCTAGAAATTTGTGTTTTGTGACTAATTTCAGGTGCTATGGACAACATATGGAACACATTACAATGAAAAGTATTTCAAGGATCCTTTAACTTTCAATCCAAGTAGATTTGACGAAGGAATACCACAATATGCATTTGTTCCCTTTGGAGGAGGGCCAAGAGTATGTGCAGGGTACCAATTAGCAAAGCTAAATATTCTCATTCTTGTGCATTATGTTGTGACACAATATGATTGGTCCTTACTCCATCACGATGAAACAGTCACAATGGATCCTCTACCCTTTCCTTCCCTTGGAATGCCTATTAGAATTTCTCCTAAACTTATATGACAAAGTAAAGTCCTTAAGACAAATTTGTTTTATCACATAAATAATAATTGTACTCTTTGAGCACATTGCCATTAATACAAATATTTAATATTGATAATTTGTTTTATATACCATATATATAAATATGGGGTATACTTAAACTGAGGCACTAGCACATGTTACTTTAATACTATAATATTAAACTAAAATGAAGCACAATGCAAGCACATGAGCAGCATTCATTAATTTGAGATAACATTTTTGTTGTATTAAAGAAACCAGTTTTTGCTCGAAAAAAAAAAAGTTCTTACAAAATATAATATTTGGAAGAGAGAAGGGTCATGCTAACATAAATTTTTTATATTAAATAATATCAATTGTTTAAATTTTAAAAAGTAAAATGTATATAAGCTCTAAAAAAATGTTTTGGCATTTGATTACTTAACATTGTTTATAAAGCACGTTTTAGCAATTTTATTAGTCTATAAGTTCGAACTCAATTGATAAATATTGATATTGTTAGATTAAACACTTTTATCTGAATTTAAATTTGAAACCTTGCAATTGCGTGTGTGAATATCAACAAAATTTAATACTCCGGTTAAGAAAAAATCAATTAGTAGTATTTTTTAGGAGAAGATTTCTCCTAGTTAAGAATACTTATATGACAACATTTTTTTTTTGAGTGAATTACTCTGTGCACAACTATAAAAACCATTTTTCTTTTAATTCAAATTGGGGATCAAACTTATGAGATATTGATTAAACTATAAGAGACATATGTCATCTTATCTAAATGATCTCAAGTTATCACAACATATTAGTAAACAAGCTGAATATATAACTTTACCAAAAATTACATTTACAAATTTTTTAAATCCTTATGAAAGTACTTATTTACATTCTTATAAGTCAAATAAATTAAAGTCTAATAGTAGTAGTAAATGTGTTAGTCCTGTCATTTTCGTTCCTGCAGTACGTGTTATACACATGGGGTCCGAGGATGAAGAATTGAGTTGGCAATATACAAATACAGTGCACACCTTAAGGCTTAGGCTACTAAATTTCTGATACGATTTTTTGACTATATATATAGTATATTAAATACATGCAGTACTTGAATAATTTGGCAGAGTATTAAATCTTATGTGTTCTTGCATTAAAATATAATATTGTCGGTTGCAGAGGAAGTTAAGATGGTCTGATGTGCCAGCAACTGGCAGCTAGGCAGTATAAGTGCACAATAACTACTGATTTTGGTATAAAAGAATAGAGAGGTAACTACTTGGATTCTGATTTTGGATATAGTCGGCATCTATGACTATATACGGTTGATGATTAAGATTGAATGATTTAAACTTTAGGCTTATAAAATTTTTTTAGTAAGGGAAAATAAAAAATGTCTAGAAGTTTTAGTTTTACAGATAAAAGTTGTTGAAATTGTTTTGTCAAACGTTTATGATTAGAATTTGAACTCTTATTTCTTTATTTTGTTTGTATAAATTTTTAATGATTTATCATTTCTTCTATGTATTAAAAAAAGAAAACTTAAAAGTTGAGTTGCTTAAATAATTAACTCTTAGCTACGCAAATTTCAACATTAATTATTCGATTCTATTATGAGATAAAAGAACTAACATATGTATAAGATAGTGACAATAGAATGAATAAATATTTTGGCTTTTACATTAGTATAAGAATAAATATTTATTTGGAAGATTTAATATACAACTCAAACATTTTTTTGGGAATCCTGCTGGCACTGTCAATACATATATGCACTTAGTACTAAAATTATCTTTATATACGCAATCTTTTAATTCACATTTATAATAATTTTAAATTATAATTATAGTTGTTTTCGTGAATTTAACTCAGTTGGTAAGGACATTATATGTTATGTACAGAAATTGAAATTCAAATCTTAGTACAATCAAATAGTAGTTCAGCTACTAAAACTAATTACAATCAAATAGTATTTGATAAACTTGAGAGTAAATCTTATATTTTCTTGCAGTGTTGAAATACTTGTGAACTGCATGATAGGGCATAGTTTACAAACTGGAACACTCCTACACTCCAGAAGTGTGTTCCGGTAACAATTCTGGGAAAATAATCATACTGGAACTTGTGGATTAAGTGTTCCACTAACAATAATTCAAAAAACTTATAAATTTATTTATCCGGAACAATTTTTTAAACTATTCCGATAATTACACCAAACAAGAACAGATAGTAACCTTACCAAAATAGTAAATTGTGGTGGTGAATATTTGGAAAAGTTGAACTAAGTCATAAAATAAAAATTTAACAATAAAAATAGTAAAATAAGATTATCAACTTGTAGGGGATTACTTACCAAAAAAACTTGTAGGGGATTAGTAAAAAAAAAAAGTAGTTAGTAAAAGTGGAAGAATAAATGTTGAGGTGGAAGGACAATTTTTCTTAAACTACCTTATTTTTTTGTTTCAAACCCTCTCTTTTACGGGCTTTTGCGGATCAACTTGCGTGACCCAGCCCATTTTTCGACCTATATACATATCCCCATAACACCCAGCCCATTCAATAAAATGCTTCATTGAATCATTTTAATGGATTTGATTTGTAATAATCATAAAATATAACAATAAGAGAATGAGAATCCGGTAAAAAATAGTAGTACGATTTTTCCTACAAGGTTACATCATTTGTGTAAACAATTGTGTGTGTGTAGGTAAAATTGTACTACCCTTTCGCCGTTAAGTAATATGGGTCGCTAACTACCTAGGTGAGTTTGGTCGTTAGTAGATGTTCTCATTCGCTTCTAACAGGTGAGATAAGGCGAGGCTTTTCTTGGTTGTTTTCTCTTTTATTAGGCTTGAAACGAACATAAATATTTTGTGTTTTGTTTTGACGAAAATAGGAATTTTTTGTGTTAATAATGGTGTTTTTCTTAATTATTTATTAATAAAGCTTTTTTTGAGGGAGAACTTTAACCACCCTTTGTGAATCTACCCGACTCAAGGAGTTAATCTATATAATTGTACGCAGAGAATATCCAGTTCCCAAAAGTTCCTCTAAAATGAATGAACTCTATCATATTAATTCAAAAAAATATAAATACATTTTTTATGTCCACATTTTCTGTATGTATCTGTCTGTAAAGCATCACTTGAGTTCCCTCCACAAATGTTTCAATTTCAAATTAAAAACCACTTTATTAATTGTTTATAGTCTATGTACCATATAATCAGGAACATTGAAATTGAATAATAAAGAGAAACCAACCACAGAACACAACATAACCATTTTCCTTAATTTCGTATCCACCATTCTCTTCAATCACCAACCAATCATCAACAATGACTATAGCTTCAAGAAGGAAAAAAACAACAAAACAAGCCAAGAAAAAAACCAAACCTTTGACTCTGTCCAACCAACACTCTTCAGCTACTGTTCAACTCCAAACAAAAGGTTATCATCACTCTCTCTGCCATCTACCTGTCTCACTCTCTTTTTGTTGTTTTTTTGAACTTTGTTTATTACATTACATCCTTTGTTTGGTATCCTATGTTTTGAAAAATTTATAGTTTATAACTTTCCTTTCATACCCTCATTTTTTCTTTTCTTTGTTTGTCTTTCAATATTAAATTGGTAAGCAAAAAATTGATCTTTAACATAAATGGTATATACTATATTATTTCCTTATGTTGTAGTTGAAGTGTTTTTTTTTTAAACTGCAGGTATTTTTGTATCTGAAAATCAAAGAAAAATGGAAGGTAATTTCAATGGAACATTGCAAGAGACACAAAAGGTAGAAGAAAAAGAAGAATCATTGAGTGAAGATAAAGATGTAGCTGTTGAAGTATCTTCTGCTGCTGATGATGACGATATTGATTATGACGGAAAACCGAAGTTTCTAAGTGAAACCAAAGATGACGTTGATATCGATGAACATGTTGAATCAGAGAAGGTGGTGGATGAGAAAGAAAATACTTCTGAAACTGTTGCTGAATCTAGTGATGCAATAGAAGCTAATCAAGTTGAGAATACTTTGGACTCAGAAGCTTTGGAATTGGAATTGAAGGAAGAGAAAGTTGAAGATTTTGTATCTCTTGAAGATAATAATGTGGTTGAAGAAGAAACTGAATTAGCTACTTCAATTGATAATAATGAAAGATTAAGAGAAAATGAAGTGGTTGAAACAGTTAATGACATGACAGTTACTGAAGAGGAGAATGTTTTGTCTTCAACTGATGTTGATTTGGAGACAAGTGTTCCAAAATCTGATTATGAAGTTGAAAAGGTTATTTCTCCAAAGGGAATTGAGGAATCATTTGTGAAATCTACATCTGAGAAAGTTGAGGAACATGTTCAAGAACCATCATCTTGTGAAAGTGCTAAGGAATCTCTTCAACAATCTTCAAATGTTGCTGATTCTGAAAACAATAGTGTTACTGAGCAAGACAAGGTTGAAGAATCTAGAGGAATTGAAAATCAAGGGGTAATTCTTACTTTATCATAAATTTCTGTCAACATTGTAGATTGTTGCTGCTTAATAATCTTCAACCAAATTCTATGAAAATTTTAAGATTTATATATAATGATTCTTTTTTCTTTTTTTTGTGATAGAGCATTATAACTGTGACTCAAAGGCAACAAACCTCTTGGAAGAGTTGCTGTGGACTCTTTGAAGTTCTGGTGCATGGTGATAGATAATTCAAGGTGAGTAAACCTTAGTTAAGGATTTTATTTTGACACATAGTTCTAACCAGTGTTCATTAAAAATATTAGCAGTATATTTAATGTTGCGTGTCTTAATCAGTGTCTAGTTACTAATATGTCATAATTCCACAAGCTACAAAATATGACTTCAAGCTAAAGTATAATTTGTGATGCAATTTATGTCAATATGGTCAAATTGCTGGTTTTCAGTATATATACATTTGACTGAGGTTGAATGTTTGCGGCTATAATTTCCTTGTAAAATAATATACTTTTTATTTGGCTAATCTATTCACCCTTTCTGAGGTTCTAAAAATTATAGCCTTAAGCACTATGTTGCATTAAACTATAAATGTGGGATATTTGGTTTTAATATAATTTCAATAGATGTTCTTTGAGGATCACAAGCCTAAGGTCTTGTTAAACACCTTAATGTTGAGGTGATGTCTTAAGAAAATCGTTGAATCTCAAACGATGAAATTGATTGTTAGTGCTCGGTAAAAACCAAGAAGTTACTCTTTCTTTCTCGAATTTTAAAGCCAAAGTAAGTTACACGCGCTTACTCAATAAAATTATAACATGCAATATGATGAGACCTTATTGATTGAAACATTGCAATATGATGAATTGCAATGACCAATTTAACCAATAGTTACAAATTCATGGATAAAATTGCCTATTCACACTAAGCTACCTGTCTATTCGAATTTATATTCAGAAATTGCACTAAACAAAGTTAACTTAAGCTTTTCTTGAGTGGTAACTTTGTTTTGGGTCTATTTTCTAACTTGTGATACTTTTTCTTTCTGTTGTTCAATATTATAGTTGGAGGAAGCTTCAAAGGGGGCCCTTGAGCAAAGGCATACTGAAGCATTGCAAGTCACATGCTTGGTTCATAGTGATTGCACCCTTTCAAAGCAAGCAAACTGTATACGTTGATTTTGAAGCTCATAGTGTGACGCATGATGTTTTCCCTTTTCTTGTTTGGCTTTACTGTGCTTGGTTTGGTTCCAGAGTGATATATTTGTTCTTGTCAATTTTAGTTGTCATATTGTAAACTTTCAAAAACCATGAATTTTAGTACAAAATTATTTTACAGGAGCACGGTGTATACGTATTATACCAAGTAATTAAGTTCATGTGTTTTAATTTCTTTTAATTATGATAAATTTTGGATTTATTTGTTTTATGTTCTATCCATTCACTCTCACAGGCTACAAAGTTGAGGAAAATCAATTTTCTCTCCACTTTATACACTACATACATATGGAGATCTAAAATAGAAGTGGAAAAAAGAGAGAATCATACATTGTTCTTTCTATATTTTTGAAGCTTGTAGAGAGAAAATACTTTCTGTCATCAAGACAGTTGAAATTCAATTTGGAATTTCATTTGCATGGTTTATACCTACATAGTACTTGCTATCCCGAATTCAAATTGGAATTTGAGTTCACATTGTTATGAAATCTCAACTGTCGGATACAATACAAAGACCAAGTGGCTCATATCCACACCTTACAAAACAAATCGAAAATTCAAATTGGTATGTTGATCATTCAACTGTCCTGAAGTTTGATTGAGTTTTCACTCAACAATGTCAACCGGTGGCCTAGTAACAAGATAGATATCTTTTGCACTATAGAAGTGCCCCGAGAAAAAATGTCTTCTAAACATATCAACAGTTGGCCTAATTATCACAATAATAGCGACAACAAAAAAACTAGCAGTTATTTGGCGTGGCTTTTTAGTGTTTTCATTTCATATAACTGGCAGTGAGTGATCTTCAAATTAACAAAACAGACTACTTTGTAAAAATGAAAACACTAGTCAGCCACACCAAATAACTAGCAGAAAAAGTCGCAAACCTGCACGATCATGGGTCGGACCAACCCCATATACATATAAAGAAAATTGATTTACAACACTGGACCCAACCCCTCTCTAGATCAGGACAGATTGTATAAAACATGTTCAAAACCAATCCACACTACTTAGTTCATGAGAAGATTTGTTTTTCCTATAACCCAAATCAACTATACTTGGACACTCTCGAGCAAATTCAATACGCGCAAAGACCCCAAATTATTCAGCCAAATGCAAATTCTTTGAAATACAACCATAACATATGGGTATGTACATAAACAACACTCTTATTCGGTGTGTCCATTCATTTAGACACGTTCGCAACAATTGTAAGATTTCTTTGTCTATTTAAATTCCTATTGTTATTATAATACATGCTGAATTTTCTATTAATTTTGAGACTTTGTGACCCTACTAGAATGGAAATAAACGACCAAAAACACAGATATCTCTATCATTGAGCATATTCCTACATTTGCACCAAAAAACACCAAAAAGCCAAATACAAACAAATGAATGAATAAACAAATAATATAAACAACAAAAATTAAGAGATATCATATTTTATAACCATCATCATATCATATAGTTAACAATCACAAACTAGGTTCTATGTGATTCTACATTCAAACAAACACATGGAGTGAAACTCACCGTGAAATGACTGATTGCAGAGAAATTGAACAACTTGACAAGAGGTGATACTACTATCATGTCAAGTACAAGACACATAATATTATAATTGACATTACTAACAAGCCTAATTGAACAGCCAATAGTGTTGTTGTTATCTTCCAAGCAAATAAGGATCAAACTAAACTAAACTAAGCAAAAACATATCAATCTCAATTTAACATTCTATCTACACTTTATTAAATCCAAACTCCAAAGCAACTATTTATAACAAACTTGTAAAGTTGTCATCAGTACAACAAAAACCTAGTGATTGCAGTTAATCAGAGCATTGCTCCAACACACACAATGGTAGCAACAACCAACAAACCAGTATGCCAAATTCGACATATATCAAAATTAACAGGCTTTAACAACAAAAGCCAGAGAAGCATTATTTTCTGACAAACAAAATTGAAGCGTATTTGTGAGTAAAAAGACTGGTAAATCTAACCTCTACAACCTCCCATTCAAATTCCCCATCACAGTAAAATCAACTCCGTTTTGCACAGTACACATAGATCACAGCTGCCGCAGCTATCGTAGATCCTGCTCCCACTGCTACAATCGGCCACTGCAACTTATGTTCCTTTGCTTCATCCTGTATGCCATTTATATCTCTATCAACTATCTCAACAGCTTTTTCATTCAGTGATCGGATCATCTTCTCAGCTTCTCCTGCTTCCTGGCGCAATTGAATAATACTCAACTCATAACCCTTTGCTTTCTCCTCAGATTCTTTTAGTGCCTTCTCCAAAATCAGTTTCTCCTTAGACCAGTCAACTAATTCATGATTCTTCTCACCAGCAAGCTTCTCCAATTCCTCAACCTTGTTTCTAAAACCCTCAATTTCCCTATCTTTCTCGCCAATCGTATCCCTCAATTCCTCTTCAACCCTAATCCTCTTATTCCTCTCCTCAATCTCCTTCATCTCAAGAACACCAATTCTCTTCTCTAAATCCTTCAACCTCGCCTCATTATCCGCTTTCACCTTCTTCAAACCTTCAACTTCCTTCACCAAATCTTCAACCCTAGACTCCTTCTCTTTCAAAACCTCCTTCAATCCATCCGATTCTTTCTTCAATTCCTCCGAAGCACTGATATCCGATATCATATCATGTTGAAGCCTTGCAACTTGCGTCTCAAGATCCGCCGCCCTAGCAGCAATAACCTCAGCAGCCTTCACCGCATCTTGCGACCTCTCCACTTCAGCCAACAACTCTTCAATCTTCTCCCTCTTCTCTTCACCTTTGCTCCTCAGTTCCTCGAGTTCATCAGTCAGCTTCTTGATTTCCTCTTTCTTCTCATTGTTCTCGTTCAACAATTCGTCTCTCTCGCGCTCCAATACCGAGATCTTCGTAACGGATTGTTCCTCACGCTGATCGTTGACGCCGCCGTTGGAAACACCGTCGTCCGCCATTGTTAATTCTGCGAAAGAAACAATAATCCAAAAAACACCGAAAACTATAAATCAAAACATCAAAAAATCGAAATCGGAATATTACTATGGTAAACTAACTGTAAAGAAGTAAAGAAATGAAGAGAGAAACCGTGAGGAGTGTGATGAGTAGTTGAGAGAAGTGAGAGTGAAGAGAGAAAGTGGAAAATGAATTTTCCAGGAAAAATTGGTGGATTTTCCCGGAAAGTGATAGAGAAACGATGACTGTAGTTGTATGAAAGGTGTAGAAATGCGCTGGGATTAGGGTTTTGGTGTGTGCGCGTGAAAATGGAAATAAAAAATACCTTTTTCTTTTTCTTTTTATTTATTCTTTTTTAGAAAAAAGGTAATAGAATCAGGCAACGGTTCAGATTCGAAATGCTCTTCTCGGCGAATGGGTGTGGTTTTCTATGGGGTGACTAATCTAATGTATACCGCATATATGAGTTTTTTTTATTTTTAATTTGTATCTTAATTTAAATTTAAATTACTAATGTATTTCCAAAAAAAAATTAAAATAGTTTTTTTTTACCTAATAAAGATAAATAAATAACCATCTACAAATCCTAGCTCAACTGGTAGAAAATACCGAAATTGCTAATCCAGACGTTTGTGACCTGAGTTCGAACTCCGATCACTTTACTTGTGTGTGAGTTTATTAATGGTTTTGTCATCTCATCTAAGTACATGCAAGTTAAATTCCGACCACTGTACATGCAAGTTAAATTCCCGTGACTAAAGTATTTCTTTTTTTTTTTCTTTCAATGAAATACTACTCGTACATCAAGTATTTGATCACGTAAACAATAATTAATAATTTGTTCTCGTATGATAGCTTAAGTAATATGAGTTGAAGGACATATGAATTTGATAGAGAAAGTTCAGCGATCAATTTCTGATGGGAATAATTTATCTTTTCAATGTAAGAAAAACAATAATCAATTTTGCTCAAAAATGTAAACAACTACTCACCTCCGTACCAAAATATATGTCGTTTTGACTATATCACACAAATTAAGAAATGTAATCATTGTTGTATGGAAAAAAAATTATGAGTTAGTTACAAAATTATCCTTCATATGTGAGAGATAAATTATAGAATTGAAAGAAGAAAGAAAAATAATTAATTAAGGGCAAATAAGAGGAAAAGAAGCATTAAATGATTAATTGGTAATGTAGAACGATATATACTTCATCCGGTCTTAATTATAAGCAATTTTCCACTTTTTAGATTCATTAGATAACTAATGTATCTCATCTATAATTAAGGCCGAATAAATTAGTTTTCCAATGAATCTAAAAAGTAGAAAGTTGTTTATAATTAAGGCCAGATAAAGTATTGTGGTACAATTTTTTTTCTCAAAACGACATATAGTTTAGTACAGAGGGAGAGTACTAATTTGTAAAATTTTAATTTGTAGTCCCTAAAATAATTAAGGTAGTAGAATTTAATAAGTTGAAAATAATCATGACATCCACTGTCCAAGGCTTAAAGCAAAATCTAATAAGAAATACTCATCGAGTATGTGACTATTTTTATTAGGGTCATAAGGGCACATGTTAAGGATACTCTAAATAGTAATATTATTTTGAAGAAAACAATGTTTGACTTAGAAAAATAAGAAATACACAAGTTTCAAGTTCATATTTCTTTTATTAGTATACTAACAAGTGCCCCAAAGGCACATGTTAACATTTCCCTTTTTATTAAACTATTCCGTTTGTTCTTAAATTATTATTTTTTTGGTATGTGTTCTTAAAATTAATTAGAATATTAAAAAATATATTCTTTTATTTTTTACAATTAACAAAATATGTAATATTGAATAGAATAGAATAAAATGATGCTAATTATCCATTTTGTAGTTCTTGATATAATTTATTTTATTTATTTATAATGACCATTGTAACAAAATATATAATAATTTATTAAAATATTTATTTAACATTTATTGAGATGAAAAATAAACTTCCGACATTAAATCAAATGAGTTATAAATTATAATGAGAATTATTGATCATTGCAAACAAAAAATTTAAGTTTAATCAGTATAAACTTTATCATAAAAAAATTTCATTAAATACTTTCAAAGAATTGTGTTAAGTGATTTTATTTTCTTACAAAAACAATTGTATCAAGTGACTTGAAATCAAATTTTGAACTAATTATTGCACATATTCTACTTCCTTCAATAAATCTTTTTCAAAACCTCTTTCAATCCATAAAATTATTTCTTCCAATCTTCCGAAGCAATGATATTTGATATCATGTCATTTGAAGTTTTGCCACTTTCTCTTACGATGTGCCACCTCTTCAATCTTCTCCCTCTTTTCTTCACCTTTGCACCTCAGTTCCTCAAGTTCAAGTTCATCAAATAGAAATACCAAACTCATGGGTTGCCTCCCATGAAGCACTTCTTTACCGTCATTAGTTTGACACATCACCTCTATAATTAGGGATGATACTTCATCTTTGATTCCACCCGGTTCTTCTTGACATCTTCCTTCAAAAGAATAACATCTTAAGCAACACAAAACACCTTCTCAAGAACCGGATGACTCATGAACTCCTTCCACTTGTTCTTCCCATACTTCTTTCAACAAATCCTCTTCTTCCAAAGGAGTTAGAGAGCTACTAATGATGACCGGATACATGGAATCTTCTCCAAAAACACATACTTCCACTCTGAGTTATCCTCAATTTTTATTTTCACGCGCAAACAAATATGTATTATATAATAATAATTTTATTAATATATTAAAAGTATAATAGTCATTCCTTGTGGGTCGTGGCTCGGCCGGGCCACCTCGTGGTTTCGCCACTATAACTAGTTACATTGACCAAATAGTATTCACCTGCTCCTTCTGTCTAAAAATAATTGTCTCTTTAACATATTTTCTTTGTCTCAAAATAATTACTATCATTTTAGAATATTAATGCGACATTTTTTTCCCGTTAATATAGCCTTATTCATTGAATTTCATCAAACTTAACTACTTTATTAATTATAATTAATAAGGGTATTTATATTACATCTATACTAAAACGAGAATGATTATTCATAATTGAAAATAATTGTATATTTTTGTGTGAAGAATACGGACACTTTAAATTTTTTCATTGATAGTAAAATTGTATTTTATTCACATAAACAAAGAGCTTTTAAATTTATTATTACAATATATCTTTAAATTAATAGATAAATGAATTTATTTAAAAGATATTTCCTTTTCTACCATTTAATTAATTATAATAACTAAATATGTTTTTATCAAAAACTATCAAAAACACAAATTTTGAATTAGTACAATGTTTATGAACAATAAAATTGTATTTTTTTTTCTTATAAAATTATTTTCTTTTAAATAAAATAGTTAGAAAATTAACTTTTAAATTCATAAAAATAATTTTTATTAATTTATATATCATGTATTCAAAATTTTGAATGTAATTTATATGAAAGTAATTTTTTTAATACAAGTATATGCATTAGTGGTACATAAATTGGACATAACTTATATATGTGCATTTCAGGTGCTTTTTGTATGGTAAACTATGATTTTTCTAAAAAATGATTTTTTTAAAGTTTGTTATGACTATAAAAAATGTTTTTTTTATGTTAAGGATTATACGAAAAATATCTAAAAAAATGCACCTAAGTTTTGTTCATAAAATTGAAAAAATGTTGAAATTACAATGATTATAAGTAGAACTAGGGATATTTTGAAGTATAAGAATCTCCCTAGCAACTAAAACATTTGTTTTAACTTTTAAACATACACCATAATCATTAACATTTTATTTGACAGCAATTTTTCACTGTCCAAACATCATTTCTCCATAAAAAGTATTAACAAAATAATATAATTTTTTCTTAATAGTATCATCAAAATTATTCGACTATTTCTCATTTATTTGAATTGGACTTCAATCGTCTAAATTGACTTTAATTAGTGGTAGATAGATATTTGCTTTTACTTTAACACTCAACTGAATAATTGAGAGATATTCTTAGATAGTTTACGTGACCAAAAAATATATTATATTACACTCACAAAAAATATTACCTCATTTAATAATTTGAAAAACTAGTATTATTTAATTGTTTTTTCAATTATTTACTTTTTTTCTTTTGTATGTGATCAAATACAATTTCTTAATCACGTGACTTTCTAAGAATATTAATATTTAGGTGAATGAAGAGGATATGAGAGATAGATGAACAATGCATACCTTTTTAGAAAGGGGGCATATCTCTATGTATAGAGGTGTGAAATTTTCCATTGGGATTCCACAATCTTAAATGGATCCAAAAATTGGGCTCTCATTTGGGTTAGGCAGATTTTGGCCTGGACTTAGTTCAAAAGACTATATTTTTTTTTGACAAATGCTCATAATACAAGAATGTTTCTACTCATGAAACTTCAAAAAAAGAAAATATGCCAAGAGTTGTATATAAAATTCTCTTAACCTCAATTTGAGATGTAAGACGTTTAAATATACCAGAATAGTTGACAAACTGAACCGTGTTATGAGTCTCATATTGGCTAGTTGTATAATATAAATAGTTTTTATAAAAATAGTAAAAATTTTAACTCTCAAATTAACTTTTGTGGTTGTGTAATAGACCTGCCAAATTTTAATAAACCGAGCCGAACTAGTCCAATTTGTGAAGTGATAATCACAATAAGTTATTTTTGGATGGTTTCAGCCTTTTGATGTTTTAATTTTAAGAGTTCTAGTAATGCTTAGTGAGTATTAACCATTAATATTAAGTGTATTTATGAGTTGTGACTTGTGAGGCAGAGACTGCATCAAAACTATAATAAGATATGAATCTCCAAAATTAATGGAGACTGTGTGACACTTACTTACTTACTGGCACTGTTCCAGCTAGCTAGAAGAAAAACTTTGTGTGACACTTATTTGTATTATGGGTTCATCACCCGTGAAGTTTTTGAGAAAAACTCTGCCGCTATATAGTTCTATATGGTTAAAGATATTAGTCTATCCGAATATACCAAAATAGAAATACAAATTTGAATTCTTTACATTTGAATTTTGTGAGATTTACTACATTATATGTCGTAAGTAAGGTGTTGGGTCAAGTCCCGCAACAAACACAACCCTCATATAGACAAATGTTTGTGGTATGTTATAAAGACAAAACTACCTTAAATTTTATCTAACCAGTTGTAGCAAATGCAAATATTTCTTCCTTTCAAAAATCCAAATCAGAGAAATATTCACTCATGAAGTAATATGCTAATCATCGATCTTTCATGACTTAGTAAAAAAGGTTTGTCATCTTTTCTTTTTAACGCGTCTTATGATTCTGACAAATTTACCCTGATACTAAACATACACTAAATTGCGAAAGATGAAAATCTAAAATGCAATCTTTATAACACTCTTCAATATGGTTGCTCACTCTTCTATGTTTTTTAAGTCCAAGTTATAGTGGTAGTAGTGGCTAACAGCCAAAAAGTCAAACAACCCTATTCCAAAATCACCACCAAAACAAAGTTTTCACCAACAAAAAAATAATAAAGAGAAAGTGACCAATGACAACATGTGTGAGTAATGTATGTGCCATGTTACTTTTGAAAATGTGTCTGATCTCAATCCAGATTTTTGGATCCAATTGGCTGGCCCACCACACCAAAGATGAAAAAACTCCACCAAAGCCCACATACATCAGCAACAACAGAAGACACATCATAATATTACCATAAAACTTTCATCCATTTTAACTTCACTCCAAAGATCATAAAATTGATTCTTATGAAAATTTCCTAAATCTCCTAACTACAATTGTATGTTGCAATACCATGTTACCAAACAAAGATAAACTATCAAGAAACATATATAAAGTCACAATTCACAAAAATATAGTTATAATTACTTACTTTGCGACTGAATTCTGAATTATCAAAGCCTTTTTTTCCGATAATAGGAGCGTTGAGACTTAAGACTCAAAAGAAAAAAATCAAAACTTGAAAAAAAATCATAAAATAAACAAATAAAAAATCTAAGAAATGGCAAATATTTTCCTTGATCCCAATTAACCAAAAGTGCAACAACAATAAAATAAAAAAACCAAAATTAAAAAAAAATCTAAATAAACTTAATGGGTTTATAGAAAAATAAAATAAAAAAACCCAAAATAACCTCTTCTAACCTAAGGAATTTGATTCCATTATGATGGATTGATGATGAAGATGTTGAAATTGATGAAGAAAAAACGAATGATATTTCAACCTCCAAGTTTAGTCTTATCTTTCTCCAACTTTTCAAAGAAACCAGTTAGAGCTTTCAAAGCTTTGACTTGATACTGTAAAGCAAGAATATAGCCAGCAGTTTCATCAAAAAGCTTGTCAACACCATAAGACTCACCATTTGGTACAATCCTTTGCAATGCATGAATCTTTTTCTCTATCTCTTCTCTATCATCAATACCTTCTTCATTTTCTTCATCTTCTTTCTCCTCAGCAGCACCTTCCTTAATCAACATCAGCTCCTTGCTACCACTGTCTGTGCACCGTCTTCGGCTTCGCCGGAAAACATGCAGAGACTTTTGAACACCTTGAGTAGTAGTAGTAGTGGTGGTGGTGTTCATGTTTTGGTTGAGAAATGATGGTATGGTTCTTTTTCTCTCTATTTCCACGTTTTCTTCTTCCATGGATTGATATCTATATAATATATATAATATATACTATATAGTATATACTATAGTATATATAATGAAATGGTAAAAGTTATGTGTGTGAAGAGAAAAAGAGAGAGAAAGAGAGATTGTGTATGTGTTAGTTAATTATGAATGAATGTAGGGAGATATATGATATGAATGAGGGGTATGTTGAAGGGTGAAGACGAAGAGATTTGGATTTGACGCAGTAACTGTTTCACGCAGATATTTATCTAAGCCGTCTGATCTAAAATTGATGATTGAGATTAATTATGATTAATTTTATAATGTGTAATATGAATCGTCTGATTTAAAATTAAAAGTTGTGATTTAAAATTGGATGATGCATTTAGTGTAGCTAATTAGGATTTAAGATGGAGAGAGGGAAGAGGAAGATGTTAAATTATTGTTGAGGTCTAGAAATGTCAATGCCAACGAAGCTGGTCCCACTGGTTTTGGACACACAATACACAAACAATACAAAGAAGAAACACCCAAGTTTTTTTGGATTAATTGGAGTTATGTGTTTGTGTGTGTGTGATATCATGTATTTATGGGCTATTATATTACTATCATGCTCTACAACAAGAGTGTCTTCACTTTTTTCATCTTTGTTTTGTAAATATTTTCTTAGTTGTTTTCATGTAAAAATAATAATAATAGTTAAAATGCAATTGAAGCACATGCTTAGAAAACTAGCTATGCTAGGTTTTTGTTTTCTTGATAACAGCTATTTTAGATTTTGTTATGTGTATGCTGTCAAAAAATGTTACTATAGGTTAACAGTCTTACAAATAAGATATTACTAATTCAAAAAGTGTTTATAAGTGGTCAATAATTTTTAAATTAAATTTTAAGATGGTATTTTTTTATAAAAGGCCAAAATTAAATAGTTATTGATCTTAATCATCATATTAAGATTGAAAGACTCATGTTCCAATTGTGCATTTTTCATTATTTTGGATGATATATATTTGACTATTCATATCATTTGGAAAATTTCTCTTTTGCCCCCCCTTTTATTTCTCTTTCCCCCCCTCAAACCAAAAATATCCCTGAATTTGGCAAAATCATGCAATTCGGAATCCATACTCCGAACTCAGATTCGTAACGTGGATTCCGAAGTACAGGCAGATTTTGATAACTACGCGTGCATCCCCCCCCCCACCCGCGGCAGCGCTTCAACGCTTTCACTTCGTAGCCTATAATCAGAAGTGTGATAACAGCATCGATGTTGAAGCTTCAGCATCGATGTTGAGAACAAATTTAGACATCAGAACTAACAATTTCTGGTTTGAACATCGATGCTGGCATAGGAGCATCGATGCTGTTGTATTGTCTGGGACTTTCCCAACAATTCATACGTGCACAGCATCGATGCTGAAGCTCCAGCATCGATGCTGGGAACAAATTTAGGCATCAGAACTAACAATTTATGGTTTGAGCATCAATGCTGCCATAGGAGCATCAATGCTGTTGTATTGTCTGAGACTTTTCCAACAATTCATACGTGCACAACATCGATGCTGAAGCTTGAGCATCGACGCTGTGACCAAATTTATGATTGAGCATCGATGCTGAGTACAAATTTAGGCTTGGGGGAGCTGAGATTGGCTTAGTTCGGTACGTGGAAACCGAACTGCAGTTCGATTTCTACGTTACGAATTGGGCTCAATGAGGGTAAAAAAGGTAGTTAGGAGGGGGGAAAGAAAATAGGGGTGGTTAAAGAGAAATTTTCTATCATTTGATGTGTGTTAAATCCATTATTTTTACCCAACAAAGAATTTGAATAATAACAATATAATACATTTTTTTTGACAAGTTATATATAATACATTTTTTTTGACAAGTTATATATAATACATTTTATTATTGACTCAAATTCTCGTATATTTCATTATTTTATATATGAATCACAACATTTCTTTTCCAAAATTAAAAGACCCACATTAAATTTAAATTTCCTACATGGTGAAGCATAATGAAAGAATTCACATAATTTTATCTTAAAAGTAGATATATTTTTATTCGAACTCCAATTTATACAATATCATATGACGTCTCTATCAACAAAACTAAATTCATAATCAAAATCAAATGAGCGGTAAAACAATCACCAACTATAAATTACGTAAAAAAAACTATATTATTTCACAAATGTGATATTTATGGTGATTTAAAGCACTTAAACCCATGATCTTTACTAAAACTCCATAAATATTTATAGTAATTAGGTTGCTATGATCCTTAGCTAGTAAGAATAAGATTGAACCAGAGTAGGATATAAGAGGTAATAAAAGTGAAAGTATATACTACGTAATAAAGTTTATAAAATCAAACTGAAAAATGTAACCCCGTTAGTAGTACTAATTTGTGAGCTGTGGAGAGTTGAGATATGAGGAAGGGCATAAAAAATGGTCCCACAAAACACAAAACAAAAGGGAGAAAGCACATGTGCTCACATGAATTCCTTGAACCTAACACCCACCCATGTGCTCCTCCACTCTCTTATTCTCTTTCTTATTTATATATAAATAAAAACTAAATTAAATTATGTGATAGCTTTAGCTATATGATTTTTGACAATTGTCATGAAAAGAAAAGAACAAAAAAAAAGCTTAGCTTAGGCATATGAATTCAAAACACTCGATTTTGTTGTAATTAGATGGTTTAAAGATGGTTTAAATTTAAATATAATTTTAATTTTTTAAAACATTACAATTGTAATCTTTAAATTTAAATGTTTGATTTTAATCGAACGACTTTAATCTTACTGGAACATATACATCTAATCTATATCTTAACTTAGCAACATGATATGCATCACCATCCTTTGCATGAGTGCCACGTGTTGACTTTCTAGTGACCCCACCTTGAGCCCCACAAAACCCTCCCTAAACCTTTTAGGCCAAATTAATCATGTAAAAATGCTACAATCATATGATCTAAGCCTACCATTATTTCAAATTAACAATTGGGAAATTAAGGAAATCAAATACACTTTGCTTAACTAATTTAGGACAAATTGGTTTTACGAATAGGGAAGTTGCGGTTTACTTACTCCTCCGTCCCGAAATGTAAGAGAAAAAACAAAAATCACACTTATTAAGAAAAAGTAAAATATAATAATTGAGAGTATGTTTTTTTAAAAAAAGTTGTATGGAAAAATGTAAAAACAATTTTTATTGGTTGTTGGTTATAGAAAAAGTAAAAGAGAGAGTAAACTTTTCTTGAAAAGATAAATGTTTGAACTTTTTCTCTTACATTTTGGGACAAAAAAATTGAATTTTTTTCTCTTATATTTTGAGACGGAGGGAGTACATATTAAAATTGAAAACAAAAGCTAGCATCATGAGTCCATGACTATGGTAATCTAAATAATTTATTAGAGGATTCATTATATGGAAGCGATAATACTCCTACGTAATTAACTGTAAAAATTCTATTGTAATTGTAACGAATGAAAGGCATCCATTGTTTTGAATGACAATCTTTTCATAGGTACAAAAAATTGTTGCAATAAACATTCTCACATTTTGGTTTTGTATCTTTTCACTTAAGATAAACAGTATTTGAGACACCAAATTTAAATATATTTTACTACAAACTTAGTTAATCATGGAAATCTATTATCTTACGCTAGACCCAACACGGTTGGTATCAAAAAAATGCTATATAAAGTAATGGAAAAATGTAACTTAATTTTACTACCTTCAAATTTAATCTACTAATTTATTAATTATAATTATCAAAGTAACTTATATATCATTGTCCTTAAAATTTAGTTCAACTAACAACATGAAGACTGTTAGATTGAATATTTTTATCTGATTGAATTTGAGATCTCACATTTATATTTATGCTATTTGGAAATAATATAATGTTGACTTAACAACATAACTCAATTATAGAATATAAAAAAAGAAGAACATAACTCAATTATTATAATGATATGGTATCTTACTCTTATTATCAAATGCGAGATTAGAAGTAAAATGTCTTAGTTATATTTTGAATTAAAATATATGTTAGACTTCACTCATGACTCAATAAGATTTCTGTTCATCACCATGGATCCAACTAAGTTGAATCCAAAGTTTTCATGACAATTCAATGTAACATTAATTTTAAAATTGTTTCATTTATTTATTGCTCTTTTTAAAGTCAAGTGTAAAACAATGTTAAACAATGTTTATTTTTTACTTTTAGATAGATGAATAATTTTTTTATCATATTAAGAATAAAGAATGTAAAACCATGATGCAAATTAAAATAATTCAGGTATGTACTTCTTCTGACCATAACTATAAATAAATTTAACTTTTTCGGTACATTTGATTATTAATGTATATCTATCTATAAATATGGATCAGATACATCAATAATCAAGTGTATTAAAAAAGTCAAATTTACTTATATTTATGACCGAAACGAGTAATAATATTTGTGATTGTTATTCACACACTCACTCACTACACTAACTACCTAGAGATAGAGATTGGAGTGAAAGCATAGAAGGAAGGAAGCAAGATGGTGGCAGTGAGATGGAGTATGGTGGATACAATGAGAGGAAGGGAGGTGGTGGTGTTTCCAAGGAGGAAACCAATCGGCGGATTGGGTCATTGGGATTGTATTTTTACAGATTTTGTTGTTTCTGTGTGTTGGGCATATGGGACTCCATGTGCTCACTCCCACTCCTATCCCTTTCCCTTTTGTCACTTTCTCACACTACAACCATTCAATTTTTTTTATTTCATTTTTATTTCCAACATTAATACTCCACTCAGCTTATTAATATTGGGATCCGTACCACCATTTCATTTCTTGTACGAAATTTAATCAAATTCTTATACTATGAGACTAATTTCAATTATACTATAATCTAATTTATGTGTGGACATACTACATCCTACCTGAGTGTGTATGTAGTGCATCTTCTTCACATTTTAGACCAAACCTTGATCTCATCTTCATCTTTTGATATTTTCTATTGTTTAGACATATCAAGATATCATACAAAAATAATTTTGAATTTCTCACATGGTAGGCCTCTAGTGATACATAATGACACTTTCTATTTTTTTTCTCCCCACCACATATAAGTGCATAAAAAACAAAACTAATACTTCTAATTATGATTATTATTAATATTAATGAATAACTTGCTTAATCACAAAGTAATTGATGACAACTCAACATTGAAAAATTAATTATGTAATTAAGTAACTAGTCTTCTCATGTCACTATACAATATATATGTGATCAAATATATGAAAAGGGGGTATTTGTAATTGTCTGAAACAATTAATATATAAAAAAATTGAAAAAAGAAAAGCATGCAAATGATGCAAATGCAAGTAGCAGGTGAAGAATATTCACACTTGTCCGTGGAGATGAATGAAAGAGTATTTCCTATAAACTGTTTAACTTAATGATCAGCACATGAACTGACCAAAGTCTTTAATCTGTGAGCCCCGCTATGTCTGCAGTTTGCAGCTATGCTGCTTGCATATGGAGTAGTAAATGCCAAAAAAATATCAATAAACAACCTTATTCAAATGCATCATTATATACTATCTCAATCTTAATGTGTTTCAACATTAACAAAATGGTTCATTAATATATAGGATTAATTTGTTGTAATTAACTTCATTTAAGGTCAAATCAGTCAGAAATATCTTAATTCGAACCCTGACTAAAACAATAATTTGTCAGACTTTACTTATTCTTTCAGTTGAATTTCGAATCATTAAACCTCATTTCTCCTTAGAATCAGAGTTAAGACCAAAAAATATTTCAACATTAGTATAATTTTTTTTAACATGTTTGACTTATGCATGTATTTTACTGTACATTAATTTTTTATAAATTGCATAGATTTTACATTAATGCAAATAAGAAAAACAATGCATGTTAGAGCTAGACAAACATCATGTGGCTTTTCAAGCTATGTACCTTTTTTTTAATATGTGAGCTGCAATACTAGGCCGGCTTGGGTATACAAAGCATGATTATCAACCTCATAACGTGGTAGGAGTAATGTAGTGTCTCTTTGCATTATATATTTTCTATAGTGATGAATTTAATGCCATTAAAATGAGAATCTATTTTAAAAGATAAAGTACTTCATTGTAACCCTTGTGACATTTTGAAAGCCAACCTCTACATAGAATGAAGTTATAATCTTATCTATAGTACTTTGTGGCATGTGACATCAATCATCATAGTAAGGTCAATACTCAATGTGGATCGGATTTGGACTGATTTTTTTATATAATCACAATCTTCAATCTAACTCATCGTATGATCAAGATTTGATAACTCGCGCTTTGGCTTTTGATCCTTGATCAGTCAATTCAAATTGCACGTCTACGTAAGATACTTGATTTCTTGACACTGGAGAATCAAGATTTGAGCTTACACTTAGTTTATCGCGAATGTGAATTGTTTGATCCTTGATCAGTCGGTTCAAATTGCACGCCTATGTAAGATACTTGATTTCTTGACACCGGAGAATCTAGATTTGGCTCAATGAAGGGTCCTCATTGAGATTGAGGGTGGACACATGCTCATTCAGATTTTCAAAATCTTGTGAAATTTAGTGATGTCATTCATATTTGATCAAATGCTATCACTATTATTTGAAGTTAGACTCCACTAAAATAATAGGACAAAGCATCTATTTCTTCAAATATTTATTTTTAGTAGATGGAAATTATATATAAGCCACAAACCTATTTTTCAAGAATATTTGTAGAACTTGAACCAATGAGAAAATTTCAAATTTAATTCAATTGTTGGAGAAACTTGTGAGGAATAAATTTATTTGAATGGACCTTCTCAAAACAAAATAAGAAAACTATGATTAGTAAAACAAAAACTTTTTTATACATAAAACATTAAAATTATGTGTGAATCTGATATTTGCAAAATGGAATGTACAAAGGAGTTTTTAAAATATTTACGTAACTCCCTATATAGGCATATAAAATTACTCTTTTTTGTTTCTTCTAAATCTAATAACAATGGTTTTATTTTGTTGGATAGTGGAAACTTTTTCAGAAGGAACATTTTCATAGATGAGTTTAAACTCCTTTGGATTAGATAGCTGGATTTAATCATCTATAAAGTTCAAATTATTTGAAAAGAAACAAACAAAAATTGACATGATTAAAAAGATTACAATCCATCATATACAAAAAACTTTACAGTTCCTATATGGCAAAAAGTGAATAATCATCTCAATGTCAAAGCTGGAGAGATAGGATTAGGGTTGTGTGCAGTCACAGACAAAGTCAACCACAGTTGGACTATCCGATCAAATTTCAAACTCGTAAAAAAAAAAGAAAAAAAGTCGCAGCATTAAAATTTAGACTGCCCTATCTTGATCAGATGGTCTAGATGTGGCTGACTGCATGCAATCGGTCACACCGCACACGATCCAAATCTAAAGAGAAGAAGTAAAAGAATACTGGATTGAATATAGAACTACAGTTTATTGATAGCTGTAACCAAAACTTTACAGTATATGACAAGAAAAGGCTGGCTCTTTAAGGGGGAGCACTAATCCATGTCATTTTACACAAACCACCGCCAGAGACTACACCTCCACTACAAAGAGTCTTTGTTTTTTTTCCTCCAAAGGAATTTCTCCATCTGGCCAAACTATTCACAAGAAAACCAACTAGAACATTTTTGCCATGAACATGTCCATCCTTTCAATATGAGCATCAAGTTTGTGTCAATGTCAATGGCCATTCAATCATCTTGTTCTGTCTTTGTTCGGTCTTCCTCATTTCGGTTGGTATCAATATTTATGGTTAAACCTGATGCTAGTTCGGCCTTGATTCAACACCGTTGGGTATGTTTTGCCTGTAAAGATATAACCTTGTCAGTTTCTGTAATTGACCGAGCTAAGAGTTGGATTATCGCAGTCACATATTTCGACAATTGGATGAAGATCAGACGGCTCCTATTCCGTGTTGAATTTTAAAGATGTTCAGTTGAAGTCAGAATACGAGTCATCTGATCTCCTTGCTAAAGATCATAAAATTTAAGATAGTTGTGTACACATTTTTTTCCCTAGATATTTGACAATAATATGCAGAGGGGATAGATTGAGAAGGAAAAAATAACCTCGCATTGATGTTCTGGAATCATATGAATCATTGACAATATTCCCATGCTCATATTTAACAACTGGCCTAACAACTTTACTAGGAGGTGTTTCTAGAAAGAGATGTTAAGAGTACCGATTAATGATAATGAACGAAAATCAAACAAACTTTGATGATGATCAAATATTCACATACCCAGTGGAATTATTTGCAGTCCCCGAATACCACTAGATTCCATATAATTAGCATTATATTCCTCAGTTGTTTGCCGGTTTTTGCTGGAAGCAATATTTGGTTGCTCTTTTTGGGGTGTCGTATTTGAATGTACAATTGTTGACCTGTCGATATAATTCAAAAAAGATACGAGAATCAGTACAATTCTAAAATATATTCTAATTATGATCCTTGGGAATTGAAACAGTTGCAACACACATGGAAGCAAATGCAGCCACATTTTGGTTGATTTCATCTCAGGCCATATAGAAACATTGAGAGAGAAGCTAAATAAAATGGTCGAGAAATAACTTAAACTAGTTTACCAATTACGATGGTAAAGATCCCTGCTTTTTAAACATGTATATACTCATTCGTGTTATCCACACATGCAAGTTATACAGAGACTCATACATTTTTTTTTTGAGGAAACAGAGACTCATACATATTACATACTGCATTTGACATTTTATTATTTTATGTAAATAACAGTATCGTCGATAGAGTAAAAACACAACTTTGACACTGTATTCAGCTATAAAAAACATTCAATAGATTAAATCAGAACTAATTTGCATGAACGCAGTCAGATGCCTGTACCGGTTTCTTTCTGCATATAATGCATCTAAAATGAGTATCTTCAACATTGTTGAAAGTTCCCTATTGGATGAGATATGACTTGAAAATGAGTTTTTTTTAGTGGGAGGCATCCCTCACCTTCTAAGCCGGTTTTGTAAGGGTTAGGTTAGGCTCAACCCAAATTCTAAGATGATATCACAGTCACTCACAGCCTATGCAAGATTTGTTGAGCTACCTGCTTTCAGGTCACTCTAGATGTCAAATCCTGGATGTGGTGAGGGTGTGTTGATTGAGAGTCCCTTATAAGCAGGTTTTGTAATTGTTGAGTTAGGCCCAACCCAAATTCTAAGAGTTATAGAATACCATTCCTATGTAAAATATAATGATAATACAATTATACCATGCACTCTTTCTTTTGTCAACAACAATAAATTACGACAAATGACATGTGAAATCCAATGAGACATTGCATTAATAATTTACCTGGGAAGCGATGCGTGTTTTCTTTCAAGTGGCACAACAGGATCACTTTTACCACCAGTTTCCTCAAGATGAGTGAACTGCTTCTCAAATTGATCAACAGCACTATAAAGAATATGACCACCGAAAAAGTAAGTAGAGAGTAAGAATGCGAAAACATATGAATAAAATTATTTAGGGAACAAAGACAAGTAGTTTAAAAGAAGAAGAAGAATAACACCTTGGATAAAGAAAATTAGTTTTCTCAGTTCCATTTAGTTGAGGATGATACTCTAGAATCTCATTGAAAATCAAATCTCGAATTTCTCCCTTTGTTACTCTTCTCTTTTCAAATTCAAACTCCACTTGTGTAATGGGCTGGCAGGATGGTTCCCTCTCAATTTTCGCAAGTCCCTTGAAGTAAGGATCAGCTAATGCCTAACAAAACCAAATCATTTAAAATTGTTGAACATGACATTAACATATTTGTATATCAATCTACTTGCTTTAGGATTTAGGGCCAGTTTGAAATTCGAATTGACTTATTTGAGCTTATCGATTGACATAAACACTTGTGAGAGTTTTTCAGAGAACTTATGAAAACAACTTATGACATATCCATAAGCTGTTTTCAGCTTCTTTCCATAAGCCTTCACAAAAACAGCTTATGGCTTATATAAAAATATTTTGACTTTATTTTATTTCTTTTATAAATATAGCTTATATATATGTACTTTTTCAATAAGAGCTTAATTAAGTTGTTTATCCATATACTAACTTTGTATTGCTCAAAGGAAAAGCATAAGCACAAGAAGCAGTTAATTACTGGAGTAAAATAACTGCATAATGCACACACTTAAGGAAAGAGCGCTAATATCAAACCTCTTCAGCAGTAGGCCGGTTTTTTGGATCAAAGGCAAGCAACCTTTCCAGTAGTCGTAGTGATAAAGGATCTGCATTAGGAAATTTTTGTGCAAATGGTACAGGCTGCTTTTTCCTCATACTAGTTAGGTATCTCCTTGCTTTATCATTGCGAACCTACATACAATTCAAAGATTTTCACCTAAAAAACCATAAGCAATACAGCTAACATTCTCCCTATAAAAGAAAAAGAAATTACCCGAGATATAGAATCCATTGAGGGGGTCCCAAGCAGATCAGTGATTAGATCCAACTGGTGGACAACACTTTTTCCTGGAAAAAGTGGTTTTCCTATTAATACTTCAGCAAAGATGCATCCTATACTCCAAATATCAATTGCCGGCGTATACTACAGTCAAAAATTTAGTGTTAGCTGATCAGCACAGAAATAAATATAACTAGTGAGATTTAATCAGCAACTCAGGTTATCATTTAGCTAATGACGCGAAAGAAGATGACATAAACCTTGTATTGTGGATTAATATTCAATTCTACACATAAAGCTAATAGTCATGTATTGGAGGCATGTCTGTATTGACTTATTTGAGCTTGTCTACTGGCATAAGCATTTGTGAGACTGTTTGGGACAGCTTATGGAACCAACTTATGACATGTTCGTAAGTTGTCAAGGATAGATTATGAAACTGTTTATGACTTACTTTTACATTTTATTATAGAAATAACTTAGACTAATTTATAAACACTAATATGATAAGCGTCTACGTTATAAGTGCTTCATTAAGTTGTTTATCCAAACAGAATATGTGTATGTTTTATGCATATTTAAGTTCCCACCCACCTATTTGATTTTTGAAAGAGTCTTTGAAGAAGCCACATACCTTTGAGTAAAATGATCCACAAAGTTCAGGTGCTCTATACCACCTTGTAGCAACATAGTCCTGTAGAAGCATAATCGATAAGCAAGAAAATATCAGCACCTACTTTACCTAGGCTTTTGCTATAAGTCACACACACAGCTGATAAAAAAGATAGGATGATAATATTTGAATAGAATACCGTCCAAAATACAGTTGTTGGAGTGTCACTGAAAGCAACTCTAGCTAACCCAAAATCACAGATTTTAAGTTTACAGTTTGAATTGGCCAGTATATTCTTTGGCTTCAAGTCTCGATGATAGACATTTGCTGTAATAAGTATTAGATGAAGGATATTGACATCAATGCCAGAAAACTAGTGTTGGTAAACAAAATAGAATACAAAAGGAAAACTGAAGTTGATTCAAAAAAAAAAAGAAAAAGGAAAACTGAAGTGATGAAATAGTATGGCAAAACCCAAGAAAGTACAATCCAAATTTAAGAAGATCCAGAAACCAGGTGACAAAAAATGCGAACTAATGCAATAGTTAGAGAAAATAATATACAAAATCCTAACATTTTCATAAAGAGAAATGCTGAGGAACAATGTAGTTTCAAATTCAATTATGATTTATGAAAGCAATAAACATAGCATACAACCATATTAGCAATACTGTGGCTTCAGATGGAATGATAAGATGGTTATGTGGTTTTGGGCGAGGAACATAGGAATTTGAGAGATAAGATGGTGTAGGTTTGAATCCCCCCACTAACATTACTACTAGTAACAACTAATCACTACTATTTCCGTTAAAAAAAAAATGTGCATTCAGATAAAACAACTGTGAATGAGTGACAAATAGATATTGAAGAATACCAGTGTGAATATACTTCAATGCTCGTAGTAACTGGTAAAGAAAAAACTGATAGTGCTCTTTTGTTAAGTCAGCGTTGGCTTTAATGACTTGATGCAAATCAGACTCCAAGAGCTCAAAAACAACGTAAATATCTTTAAAGTCTCTGCTAGAAGGTGGCAACATAATGTGCTTAATTTCAACAATATCAGGATGTCGAAGAAGCCTGAGCAACTTTATCTCACGAAGAATACGTGCAGCATCAGATATATGCTCAAAGATACCATGAACCTTTTTTATGGCAACATTTTCACCCGTATGAGTGTCAACAGCCGAACAAACAACACCATAACTACCTTTCCCAATTACTTCTTGAATTTTATACCGGTTGGCATCGCCATAATCCGAGAAAAAATCCATCTCCATTGATTTCTGTACGAAAGAAATTAAAATCATTTTTCACGAAGCAAAATCAGCCAAGCCCAAATTTGATTGTCTTAACATAATAACTAAATCAAGTTAAAGCACAATAAAGCAATAAACTTCATAGACATTATACAAACATGTATATTTACATTATGAAGCTAACACAATATAAGCATTAGAGAATCATAGATTTGGAGGGTGGATTAAATTTGCAGGAACCTAACCAACATGTCTCTTATGTTTGCATAGATAATAAACATAAGAGACATTGTCATGTCATCATCTAAATGAAGGATAAGTTTTAGAGTTTATTAAGGCCATTAAACAGTAAACTTAAACATATCAAACTTCTTAAGACAAACGAACCTTCATTTCAAAACCAAAAAAAGCTTTTTACCATCTCCAATTCACAGTTCCTTCTCATTAACCAACAACTCAAAAATAAGTTTTTCAAATAGTCAACCATATAGGATGCACCTAACTAATGCTTGTAAAGTACATCTCATAAGACGTAAGAAAGAAAATAAAGAGTAAAATAGTGCTACAAAGTAGATTGAGATGAAGATAAACAACCCTAAGAAAAAATGCCACCTAACAAGTCAAAGGAGAAAGCGTGCAAAATTCATCAAATGAGTAGTATCTAAGACCCCAAAAAATATGCTGAAAAAAATAAGATTTTGTCAAATATATGCTGTTATCATCTTTCATAAAGTACAAAAACGTGGGACACAAAATTATATCACGTGACAAAACAAAAATCCAACTCATTTCATATAATTGAATGAAAACTCTATGAAACAAGCAACCACCAATAAAAAAACAAAAATAACATTTTTCTTATCAGTTATCACCAATTCTGTCAAATTTAGCTTTGTCACAAAAGGGTACCTTACTATTTTCATAATTCACTCACATGAAGGAAAAAATATTAAACTTGAAAAAGCAATTATTTTTTTAAAACAAAAGAAGGACTTTTGTCAAACAATTAGAGTGCAATATTGAATAGGGTTTGAAAATGAAATTGATTAACACAAAGGGAACAAAAAATCTACCTTTCCTTTCTGCATTTCTTTAGCAACAATACCTACAACAACAAAATCTTCACACAAAAAAAGTCTTATTAAGTCAAAGATTATGAAGCACAATTTCACAACAAACTCAACCAATCAAGGGTTAACAAAATTAACCCTTCAATGAACAAAGGATCAAAAAGAAACCCCACATGCACTCTTCTTAGAATTCAAACACCAACCACACCAAATTGAAGAATTAGTCACAACCCACAATTTTGAATGGATAAAGCTCCAATCTTGTGATAAAAACTCACTCATACTCCTTCTTAAGTGTACCAAACGAGATTATACCAATAAGCACTTTTGTTAATGTTACAGATTATGAGGCAAAAGGGTACTGATACTGAATTATGAAAAAATTTGAGAGCTTTTTAAGGAATCAGAATGATTGTTTGTTAGATACTGATATGAGATTCTTTTTCTGAAGTTGATTTGAGATTCTTAATATAATATGTTACTAGTGCATAGTATGTGTTATTTTATTTTGTGAAAGGGTAGGGGTGATTTTGTCAATTCATTTTACATACGACAAAAAAATAAAAATAAAACAAGTCTTGCTAGAAATAAACTATGAAAATCGGATACTCCAAAAAATAAGACGTAGTTGTGTTGGATATTGATATTTTGTAGATATTTATAAAAATGTATTTTAGAAATATTGAAATTATTTTTAGTTTTTTTTTAATAAATTTTATTAGTTGTTTATAAGATATTTCACGCGATATATATATATATTTTACAATTTATAAAGATATGACGATAAAAAAAGAAAAAGAGACAAAAATGTGAAAATAAGGTAAAAAAGAATATATATCGGTGGAGATGTAGTGTGTTTTATAAATAAATAAAAAAGAATAGAATCAATCAACAATAGATAAAACTTGTTGAAGTCTTTTAATTATATTTTTGTTGATGTCCTATGATATGCATGCAAATAGATTAAGATTTTTAAGAAAATTAAACATGTTTGAGTTTTATTCTCAAATACTATTTTTTGTAAAGTGCAATTATATATTAACGAAGAATAATTACTGTGTATTCCAATTCTTTTTAATATTTTACCTGCATATAAATGAATATAAATTTTATTATAAAAAATTGTTACGTATTATTGTTATATTGTCATTTATAATTTTTTTTGCACCGTACAGGCTCTGTCTAGTTTTTATAACACAAAAGGTATGCCTAGACAAATTAGTTTTAGATATGTCAAATTAGTAGAGGAATATATATGTAGTTGAGCTATTATGCTAATGTGATAATAAGTCATATCAATGGCAAAGATGTTTCAATTTGATAGCGAGAGATATATGAAGAATGAGTAGTAAGTAGTGAGTAGTGCGGAGGAAGATGACTAGTTCGGTAATAATGTTAGTAATGTTCTCGAAGACTAAAAAACTATTGAATTTTAGAAAGAAAAATAGTTTGTAATAGAACATTTATGCAACGTATTTCCTACTCTGTATGTTAAAACATCTCAATGACAGTAAAATAAAAGTACTGAATAAAATAGTACATGACAAAACAGCACATAACAAACACTTAAAGTATCGAACAAATTTTCTCTTGTAGGATGTTTGATGAATAAAATGTCATTTTAGTGATTTAAAGAATTTGCTTAGAACAAAAAATTGTCTCGTGATTAAGTAAGGGACAATAATATATGTTTTTATTTAATCCCTTAATTTTTAATTTGTCAAATTTCAATCACAATGCAACAAAAATTGTCATATATTCAGTCTCTTATCAATTAACAACCTCCACTCAAAAATATTAATTTTCGACAAACCTATGTTTGCTTTAGGGAAGAAGAGAACACTCGTCATATCATATCTTCTTTAATTGTCATTACTAATTAAGATTGGCATCACATTTTATATGGATGGGCACAAGCACAAGTTATATACCACTCGAAGCTATGTCACATAATTTTTAGAGAAGTTTGTGTTAATGTATCTATTTTAGTGGACCAAATTATTTTTAATTTATGGTTTTTATTTATTGACCATTTACTCTAATTAATATAACAATCTTTTAGTTTGTTTTAAAAGCAGCTAAAGTGATTGTTTTTGAATTGTAAAAGAGTTGAGAAGAGAGATTGAGTTTGAGTGTAATAAAAAATCAATCATGTAGTTATATCACAATATTTTCTTAAAATAGGAAGACCAAATAATTTTGAGATATTGACTGATAACTTCGTGTAATTTTGTTTTTGACGTAAAATTCAATTGAATAAATCATTAAATCCTTACTCGATTGATAGAAAATACAAAAATTGATAGATCAGATTTTTATGATTGAAGTTTAAACTCTAATTCTTCTTTTTTTGTGCGTAATTTTTCAATGACTTGTGATTTCGTCAATGTACAAAAAAAAAAGTTAAACTGAATATTATAGAATTTAAAACATTCATTGATCTTGTGTACCAACCACTTGTACTAGACTAGATAGCCTAAGCCCCCAACAATAACTTGTGATCTATAGTTTTTTGTCTATTAAATTTAACAAAAATTTGTATTTTTATTTACTCACGCAAGAGAAACTTAAGAAAGGGAAAACAAAACCATAGATTCGTGAATCATGTTAAAAGTATCCATGCAAACATTGTGCATTTGAACAGCCAAATCAAATGATTAAGTATTCAACCAAATCACTAAATGAAGATGACATGAATTGTTCTACTAACCATCACACAAACAAACAGAACATAGAAACAAGAAAATAAGGTTTCTAAATTGAAGGTTTTAAATGTATGTTGTACTACCAAAAATCATGTCATTGAATTTTTGGTCAAGTTTTCTCTACCTTAACCTGGATGGGCACCTTAACCTACCTTCACATGTTTGTAGGAAATGGCATAAAACATTAATAGCACTTGCACATATGCTTCTCATTTCTCAAACACAACTTTGGCAATATTAATGTCATTAATTAATATGGTTTCATTTAATTTAAATTGAAGTGACATATATAACATGTTTTGTTGAATTTCTTAAATCAAATAAAAGTTCCTATCATGTGTGTTGTGTACCACAAATTAGAAGTATATGGTGTAGGTAGGAAAAAAAAAATGAAATCACTCTTACTAAAATGAAATAGCTAGTATAAATTTTAAATTTGATAAAAGTTTATGGTAACTCTAGCCTCAAAAAAGAAAAATTACCGTAAATTAAATGTGTCTATGATATTTTAAATGTTAGTTAATTCAATGATAATTAACGTTTAATTTTTTGGAGAGAATTACAGTTCAATTTCTTACAAAATTAAAAAAAATGTTTATAATATAGACGACATTTGAATCTTCTACAATAGTTTTACGATACAACTATTGTTGTATTGTAAGTGTTGTAGAGATCCTTACCACATAGATAATACTTGGTCAATTGAAATTACAGAAAAAGTAATATGAACCTGAGAAGTGTGATTAATTAGGTCCTCACACATTTAATTAAGCAATTAAAATCATAACTATTAACCGATCCACTTCAAGTATGATCAGTAACACGGCTTTGGGAATGTGTGAACAGAAGTCAAACTCTGACATACAATGCATAAAAGTAGCTATGAGTCAAGGACAAAAGGTAGTACTAGTAGTTTCCTGGAAGCAGCATTTTGACCAAAGAAGATTATAAAATTGGTTAATTGAAAAGTCAATTTATCCAATGATGCTGGTTATCTAACTTTCTATTGGCTCATATAGTCATATGTGATATGGATACACACAACAGCAAAAGAAAATGGAATAAGAATGTGTCGATACGTGGTATTAGACACGACGCGTATTTAACACTGAAATTCGTTAAATTAAAAGGTGTTTGTACTTTGTACTTCATTAACACCATACATATGTATTTTTTCCTGTGTATAAACATGTTATTCTCATTGCGCAACTGCATAGATCAATCTCTCTATTCAGGTAGAATCACAATGAATGATAAAATTCTCTCTCAAAAGTTTTAAAGTTGAATGTAAACTCAAAACTTATCATTAAACCGAAATAGCTCGTATCATATCATCTGCGCGCACAGTTAAATTTTGAAATATACTATACATATCATTTCAAATTGGCAGGATAGAGTGTGTGCTTGGTCTAACCTTATTCAAAAAATGTTAACCAAAACTCTCAAAGGCGGTCACCAACATTTTAACCTACCTACTCTATTAAACATTATTACTATCTGGCAACATGTTGGAAGCACTAGCATGAAAATAAATTTTTTCAAATATACTATTACTAAAAATGAAAATTCTAAAGCCAATTCAAAATGAAAATGTGAAAGGTGAAGTTAATGCCAACTGTGTGGTTAACCAAATGCTACAATCACTCCTTTAATGACTCTATAAATATTACTATCTGTACACTTTTCTCTTCACCACATATACACATATTCCAATTCCTATATCCTTAATCTTAAATTCCATTTACTTTTTGCTTTCTCAAAAAATCATCAACAAAGAGATTTTTTTTCTTTCTTCATGATGTTTCCAATGGTGCTTCTAAGGCTAGTAGATTTGGTTTTATACCAATTACTAGCTAATTCATATTATAGAGCTGCAAGAAAAATGAAAAGTTATGGTTTTAATTTAGCTTATCTTTCATCTAAACCACCTCATCAACCTTGTTCATTTCCTAGTATAACAAAATGTGATTTACAAGGTAGAATGTCACAAACACTTGTTTGTGACATTCATAGAGTTCTCTTGAAAACTCATTCATTTTTTCCATTTTTCATGCTAGTTGCTTTTGAAGGTGGTAGCATATTTAGAGCATTTTTCTTGCTTATATCTTGTCCTTTACTTATGGTTTGTGATTATGAGTTTAAGCTAAAAGTGATGACTTTTATCACTTTTTGTGGTTTGAAAATAAAGGACATGGAAAATGTTTCAAGAGCTGTTTTACCAAAGTTTTATTTAGAGAATCTTAATCTTCAAGCTTATGAGATTATGGCTTCAACAGGTTCAAAAGTTGTTATCACAAGTGTTCCTAGAGTTATGGTTGAAGGATTTTTGAAAGAATATTTGAGTGTCGGTGATGTTATAGGGACTGAGTTAAACACTGTTGGTTGCTACTTCACTGGTTTTGTTGCTAATTCTGGCTTAGTTTTGAAACATAGAGCACTTAAAGATTATTTTGGTGATAGAAAACCTGATATTGGAATTGGAACTTCAAGTTTACATGATCATCTTTTCATTTCATCTTGCAAGGTAAATTTCAAATTAGCTCTAATCTTTTTAAGTTTTAATACTGTCAAATGACTGATTATTCCAAAAGTTTAAGTTGTTAAGAAACACCACATTAATGATTTATATTGTGTCTTAAACTCGCTTAGCGACCGTTTTCTCTGAAACCAGATGGTTAATACAAAAAAATAAAAAACTTTATATGCTAAGGAATATTTTTTTTATTTTTTTTCTTCATATTTTCCGATGTCTAACACATTATCATTTTCTAACTACTGTAGTATAGTACAAATAGTTGGTGCGTAGAACGTGTGAGTGTTGTAAACTGAGTTCAATGTCTAAGAATTAAAAAAATTCTTGGTACCTTACTAGGAATGTTAATTTTGTTTAGTACAAAAAAAATAGTACAAATCTAATTGCATTTAGAACATAATTAATTAATTTAGTACACATTTTTTTTTTAATAATTAATTAAGTACACATGTGTTTTTTTAATTATGTTGATGTGTTATATCTAATTCCAGCTCAACATGATTATGACAGGAAGCTTATGTGGTTAACAATGAAGAAAACAAGAATAGTAACATGCCAAGAGAAAAATATCCAAAACCAATAATTTTTCATGATGGAAGATTAGCATTCTTGCCAACACCTTCATCAACACTGTACATGTTCATATGGTTACCATTTGGAATTTTTTTAGCAATTTATAGAATCCTTATTGGTATTTTCCTTCCTTATAAATTAGCACTTGAATTAGGAGTTTGGAGTGGCATAGATATTAACATGAAAGGTAATGTCCCTAAAAAAACAGAACAAAACAGAGGTGTTTTGTTTGTATGCACACATAGAACATTATTAGATCCTGTTTTTCTAAGTACAACATTGGCGAAACCTTTAACGGCGGTAACATATAGTTTAAGTAAAGTTTCGGAGTTCATAGCGCCGATTAAGACAGTTAGATTAACAAGAGACAGAAAACAAGACGGCGAAACAATGCAAAAGTTATTAAGTGAAGGTGATTTAGTTGTTTGTCCAGAAGGAACAACATGTAGAGAACCATATTTGTTAAGGTTTAGTTCATTGTTTGCTGAGTTAGCTGATGAAATAGTGCCTGTGGCAATGAATACTCATGTCAGCATGTTTTATGGTACAACTGCAAGTGGATTGAAATGTTTGGATCCAATTTTTTTCTTGATGAATCCTAAGCCTAGTTATCATATTCAAATTCTTGGGAAGGTACCTAAAGAACTTACATGTGCTGGTGGAAAGTCAAGTGTTGAAGTGGCTAATTATATTCAGAAAAAATTGGGTGATGCTTTGGGATTTGAGTGTACAAATTTAACTAGGAGGGATAAGTATTTGATGCTTGCAGGAAATGAAGGGATTGTTCAACAAATTAATTGCAAAAAATGCTCTTGATGATGATCATATATATAGTATGCTTTTGAAATTAGTTCATCTTTTGTATACTTTAGTTTATTTTTTTAATTTTGGATTCAAATTAATTAATTTGTGGCCTTGTTTGTTAATGTTGATGATTATGACATTTATGAATTTGTTAAGGATATGAAAGTAATTTACATATTCATGTGCAATGTATATTTTTAGTCTCACATGAATGTTTTTATTGTTTTAAAGATTAGATCAATTCAAATGGTTTAACCGGTTGAAATGTGAATTAACATATCTACGATTAGAAGGTGTGATTAGTTCAATTGTGATTTCGTCACATTTTTTAAATGGTTTAAAGAAGTTGAATTAAGCTAAAAATCTGATTGGTTTGATGTTTGGTTAGATTTTTAAAACACATAGATTAAAAAAGTGTTGGTTAAAAGAAACTAAAGTTTGCCTAATTCCTAAAAATTTGCCTAATTCCTAAAAATACACTTAAAAAGTTAGGAAGGTTTTATACATTTTACAAGTAAATAACTAAATATATTTTACACTTTTTAGGAAAACTTTCATTTTCAATGTGTAAACATCATATATAAAAATTAATTTTGCTTGTAAGTATTTATTTATTAAAAGGTACTACTGTAATGCAGTAGTTGTACATACATAAATCATACATGCATTTCCTCAAAATTCTGTTTTCTAGTAAGAGTCATAAAATTTCATTTATGTGATAATTGAAAAAATGAAAAATCTACTCCACATAATGTTTCATTTTGTGTGTGTGATGTTGATAGGTAGGTAGACACATTAATCTTATTGATTCAAGAAAATAATGAGTTCATGTGTAGTACTTATGTAAATAACTTGTTCATTTTGAGGGAGTGTATTATTTAATCAGAAATTTTGATTGTCGATATATAATAACATTTTCATATAAACATTAACCTTTATAATAACGTTTTTACAACAATTGATTAATATAGTTCTAGAAAAAAAAATTATTGAATACATTTTAAGAGTTTAAATATATGTTTGGTCTTAGAAATATATATCTTCTTTTTAAATCTTTGACATCAACTTTCTATTCAAAAAAGTTGATGGTATGGAGATTTTAAATACACACGTCATTCTTTTCATGTATGATGACAATATAACGTGATAAGACTATATTAGATGATAGATGACATGTGACACTAATGGGACACATTGACACTATCTCCATAGTGTTGAGTGTTGACACATCATATCAACGATCAGAGTCTCTTTACCACGTGACAATTTTTTTTATAGTAACTAAAATTAAAAAAAATGAAAATTGTCTAAAATAATGAAATTTGTATTTATTACCTTCTCTCTCTTTTCTTGTAAATCTCTATCTATGATTATACATTTCTCATCATTATTCACCCATAACAAATGAGAATTGTCTAGGTAGGATACTAAAATAGAGCCAAATATAAAGGCTTGGGGGACCAGTTAGAACATACTATACTTAGGTGAGTTAGGTGATCTTTAGACATTGCCATTGCTTGAGAAGTTTATCCGAAATGATGTCAAAAAATTAAAGATAGTTTTGAAAGTTGGCTAGAAACATCATTGAAAATGTTAAGTTTTGTTTGAAGAATGAATGTGTGGAAGGAAGAGATGGATGAGGAGAGTTGAATCAAATAGAGAATAAATGAAATGAAATAAAGACAATATTGTATATATTATTTAAGTTTTTTTTTTTTCAAATATATTATTTAAGCTTTTTTGACAAGTTATGTTATTTAAGTTGCTATATACTATTTTGTATAAATTACATTTGCTTAATTTGTAGATAGTAGAAATATATTTCAGTTTTAGCAATTCTGAATTTGTAATGATCTATGTATTTGTTAATTTGAATAAATAATTTTTTTTTAGTCAATATATATATAGTCATAGAGATGGTTTTTCTTCTTTCTGCATTTTCTCCAATCACAGTAAGGAGAAAAACAAAGTTTTTAAAGAGTACCCCACAAATTAAAGGGCATGACCATTGACCCGTGCTAGTCATGCTGAATAAACTCATAGTATTCACAATTGTGCTAAGGGAATATTTTATTTGACATAATGCTAAGAGAATACTTAAACCCATTAAATAAACAGAGTAGTTAACAAACAAAAATATCCTAAGGGATAATTAGGTTAATACTTTTCACATTTAATTTCACCAACCTTTTTAAATAAATCCTCATAAATTTTTTTAAATAAAAAAAAAATCACCAATCTTACTAATTTGTAGTTTTGTACGGTGAAAGTTGGTTGAACTGAACTTTAAAATATTAAGGCATAAGTCTTATCAACTATTTATTGTAGATTTATTTTAATATTTCAACTTCAATTTTTTCTAAAGTATAGTGTGACTTTGACATGTCTATTCTAACTTAAAATCATATTTTATATGAAATGTCTTAGCTTGGATTTTAGATAAATGTTATGTGTTAATTTTTTTTTATATGTGGTTAGTCTAATATACGTAATTCTTCAAGATTCAAACTGTCATTATGATCCAACAGAAGCTCCACTGTTAAAGGTTTGGTAGTGCTTTCTTGGATTATTGCATATGAATAATACTATATGTATAATGTATAATTTTATATGAAGTTATATTATTTGAACATTATATTAAAACACCAATATATTGTATATATTTATCTATCTTTTTATTTGTTGAAAAGATATATTTATCTGTATGGGTGTGTTTGGATTGGTTTTTGGAGAAGACAAAAACAATTTCAGATGTCCAGAATTAATTCTAAAGTAATTTTAAGGTGTATGGTTCTTCTAAAGTAGAATTTATTCTGACTCCAAAATTAATTCTACTAAAAATTTATATTTTTTTAGTTTAAACATGATTTGTAGACTGAGATTTATAGTTCAACTCACTTTTATATAAATATATTCAAATATAAAATCAATTTTTCAAAACTTAATTCTATTAAAATTAATTCTATCAAAATCAATTTTGTTTATCGCCAAACTAAACACACATTGATATCTCTTCTAAAACTTTTCATGCATTATTAAAAGTTACTAGTACTAGCTACTTGCTAGTTTTTAAAAATGAAAAAAAAAAGAAGTTAGAATAAAGAACATCCCCGATCCATCCTTGTCTCATTTATGACACAAGTTTTCTGTTAGTAGCTGGTTAATTGAACAACATCTAATCAAACGTATCGTATCTGTTTAATAACTGTTGTAGTTGAGTAAATTAAATAATACTACTTCCGTTCATTTTTACTTGTCGTTTTAAAAAAAAAATATCTGTTACTTATTACTTGTTGGTTTAGCCATTTAAGTTATATTTTGTCTATTATATCCTCCTTCTTATTTTATTTTATTGACTAATTTTTGTATAATTGTTTTTGTTGTAACAATAAAATCTTTTTTATTGTATACAAATTTTGTTTGTTTTTAAATAAAGTTTGTTACAATTTTTTTGAAAATAGTTAATGTTTGTGAAGAAGAAGGAATTTATTGGTGGATTAAAAATATGATATATTTTTAAAAATGGCATACTAGGAAAATAAGGTGCAAAAATATACCCTCCTATTTTGGTCATTTTTTTTTTAAAACGACAAGTAAAAAGGAACAAAAGTAGTATTGAATTAATGTGTTTTTCACTTTCTTACTGCTTTATCCACCAACATATACAATAGTAGTATATTAATTAATTTTCTTTTATTATTTAATGGTTAGAATTCCGATGAATAAATGAATGTATAAGATGCGTAAAAAATAAAAGTGGATGGATAAATATTTGATCGTTGGTCTCTGTATATTTTATACAATATCACTAATAAAATTTTGTACTAGTATTATTTTGTTCAAAATTTTGTCTTCAGTCTATCAATAAAATTAAATAAATGGGAAAAATACACTCACCTCCCCTCAACTTTATCCATAAGTAACTAACATCTCCTCTATTTTCTCACATGACAAAAACTATCCCTATATGTTAACACCGTTAACTTCCGTTACAATTAAAAAAATAAAAAAATAAAAAACCTTTCAGTTGCTTCTCATTCTCGTTCCTAAACGGCATATGACTTTTCTGTTCCCTCCAAATAACCCTTTCATCTACTCTGTTCTCTTTCACTCACTTTGTTCTCACCATGGAAACATCTAACAACACCTAAAACATTGGGTTTCTTCATCATCGTCATCTATATCATTTCACCTCTTTCATTCTCTCCGTGCTTTCGTCGTCGTTTTGAGTTTGGTTGTTGTCACCTTGAACCTCGTTCATTCTATACGTACATAGGTTTGTTTAATTTTTTTCCATTGAGTTTCTTTTTTTTGTCTATTCTTTACTCTTAGCTTTACTCTTAATTTTATTCTTTATTATGTTAGGTTTTTGGGATAGAAAATGGGGAACAATGAATATGACAAACCTAATCCAGGTTGTGTACATTTGCTAGTACACTTTGATTTTGATGGAGATGTGAGTGTACCAATTTGGAATATTGATCCTGACCGCTACTCTTACTTTGATTTGGTTGATGACATTAAGAAGTTGTCTACAAATATTGGGTGCACGTATGCAGGTTTGTCGGTAGCCCTTTCTTTTTTTCATCCTTGTAGCCAATCAAGAAACCCCATTAAAAATGATTCACATGTTCTTGACATGTTTAAGCTAAATAAGACATATAGTTGTATCCATGTGTATGTTACATTAGTATATCATGAAGAAACCGAAGATCCTAGGCAGATTCTTGATACAATAATTAGTGAGTCTGATGATGAATGGGTTGGTGATGAACTTGAACAAAATGAAAGTAACGAAACTGATTTAAGTTCTAGTGACGTAAATGAAGAATGGAAAAATGAAATCAATATTGATGAGCTTAGTGATTATGAAGAAAAACATGATGTTATTGTTTCTGATCATAATTCAGATGAAGATAAAATGTCGATTTATTTTGATAGAGGTATGAAAGGAAAAATATTTGAACCTCTTGCCGATGGAAAAGTGGAATTAGAAGTTGGTTTATTGTTTGTTGATGTGAATGAGTTTAGAGCAGCCCTTAGAGATTTTGTTATACAAGAGGGATTTGAGATTAAGAGGATTAAAAATGAAAAGGCAAGAGTAACCGCTAAATGTGCTGTAGATGGTTGTTGTTGGCGCATTCATGCCTCTCCTACACCAGATGGAAAAACATATAAGATTAAGACATACAATCCTACTCATTCTTGCATACGAACATCAAAGAATTCAAATGCTACATCTACTTGGATTGCAAAGAAGTTGGAAAGCAAGATAAAAGCTGACCCGAATATGAGTTATGCAATTATGAAACAAGAATTGTTAGATGTGTATGGAATAGAACCAAGTAATGCAGCTCAACTTTATCGTGCAAGAAAAAAGGTTAGACAAGACACTAAAGGGATTCATGCACTTTCATATAATGACTTGCCAGTTTGGGCCAATCTTGCTTTGGAGATAAATCCTGGATCAATAATAAAGCTAGAGTTGGAACCAAAAATCAACAATAATCCAGAGTTTAAAAGGTTTTTTGTTTGCTTAAATGCAATGAAAAATAGTTTTGTGAGAGGTTGTAGACCTTGGTTTGGCATTGATGGGTGTCATCTAAAAGGACCATATGGAGGAGTCTTACTATCAGCTGTGGCAGTTGATGGGAACAAAGGCATGTTTCCAATTGCATTTGCTGTTGTGGAAGTCGAGTGTAAAGACTCGAGTATAAATGCTGTTTTGATTTTAATTATGAAAACTAGATTAACATGAAAACTTTTGTATATGATAGGATTGAATTAATATGGTTCACGTATACTACCGTGGTATTTATTCCTATGTGAAGTGAAATTGAATTGTTTTTCATCACTTGACTTGTACGGACAGCGGTTGAATATGTTGACGGTTTTTGACCTAACAACCTACATTAAATTTTAGTTGCCATACATTACATACATGATACATTTGGTGAAACGATATCAGAATTCACATATAATAATATAAGCATCCATCGTTGGTGAAATAAATGTGTTCATGTAGCTTTGACATGAAGTTACGTAATTTTTTGGTAGACTACTAATAAATTTACTTGTCCGTGTGTCATTATTTGTGTGGAACTACTATAGTCTACTACATATATGAATTTCAACTTGCTTCACTACTTTTCCGCATTTACATTATAGTCAGTATATCAAAATAATCGTTGGATTAAAATATTGAGTAACATGTTTAATTGATTGCAATTTGAATTATGGTACGTCTATTATCCACTTTAGGATCTGTTTGGGAAAAATAGCTTATAGCGGATAGCTTATAGCTTATAGCTGATAACTGATATCTTATAGCTTATGGTTGATAGCTGATGGCTTATAGCTGATAGCTGATAAGCTAATTGAAGTGTTTGGTAAAATTAGTGGTTGAACTAGTTGATAGTTGTAAAATGACATAAAAGGACTTTTGTTATACATAATAAAATCTCCCTAACAATTTATAATAAAACCTATATCAAATTAATATTTAAAATATTTGGAACTTAATGATTTAAATTTATTAATTTAAAATAACTTTTATATATTTAAAATATAATTTTATTCTTTAATGTTTTTTTCATTACAATTTTTATACTAATGAAAAAAATTTAAACATAGTTTTTACATCAAATACATAAATTAAAAGAAAAACTTGTAACAAAAACAAATTCAAAAGAATAACTCATAAAATAAAACAGAATGGTCTGTCAAAATTAAAATAGAAGGTAAGGTAAGTAACATATGTTCATAAGAAGAAGGTAAGTAAGTAACGTATTGAAAAAATACTGCATGTACGCCATAAAAAAAACATACTATACGTAGTTATGTACTGTAAAAAAAAAACTGTATGTACAACATTTGAAAAAAATATTCATAATGGACAGTACAATATTAAAAATAAAACGTAAAAAAAATAAAGAGAAAGAGATGATTTTTGGTATTTTTAGCATTTAATACATTAAGGATAGAAGTGGGTTTTAATTAAAATAACAAGGGTAAAAGTGGAAGAAAAGATGATAAGCTATAAGCTAAAACGCTATCTGAAATAGCGTTTGAAAAATAAGCTAAAAGTCAGTGAAATAAGCTATAAGCTAAAAGATGTTACCAAACAGGTCTAAATTTGGCAGATGAGTTTATAAGCTAAAAGCTATAAGCTATAAGCTCAAAAAGTGTACTTGCCAAACAGACTCTTAAAAGATGAAATTTTAGTCTCTAAAATACTTGAAATAAAAAAAGTTTCCACATGGTGATCACTAATCTATGTTAGAAAACTTACGAACACATAAGATGAAGTCTTTCACGGACGCAAAAAAGACAATGATTGAACTCATGATCATTTGCTTAATCGGTCCAAGAATAACTAATTCAAAGATCAATTTCACTATCCACTATTAAAACCTAAAAGTTTGAAAGAAATACATTTCGAAGTTTCCAATCCTACAATCGAGTCGACCAGGGGTCAAGGGAATCCAAATTCATTACAATAACTTTATCATAAAGTTTCACCCATTAATTAATCCCAACCTTAATTTAAGATCAAACGGTTTAAATCTCCACTACATTAATAAAAAATTGGACGGTCTAGATTTTGATGGCTTTAGCATGTGGGAGTAGGCCTTGATTTAATTTGTCTCTATAGTTTTAACTTTTAAGACAATATGAATCTCAACCACATAAAATTATTCTATATATCAAAGAGTTGTAAAGTAAAACAAATTTTCAGAATTTGTAAAAGTACTAGAAGGAGAATTAGAGTATTTGGATACATAAACTGCAGTCAAACTGTAAGTTTGTAAGAGAGAATGAATATGTATGTGTAATGAGTGATGAAATTGGTAAAAAAAAAGTGAGCACGTGACAAGTTCTGAATGCTGAAGTTGGCAATTTTTATTGTTGAGCAGTGATGATGGGGTGTTACTCACAAAATTAAGATAAGCTCTATATATATATATATATATGACCCACTAATAGGACCAAAAATGAAATACATGACCCACTCCACTAATAGGCCATGGCCCATGGCACACAGGTTTAAATTTCTCATAACACTTGGTTTTTCCCCAGCTCATCTTGGCCAGTGTATTCATTTTAATCTTCATATTTTCATAGTACATTTTGAGTATATAGTTTTTGTCGTTATTATCTTGTAAGGTGAAATCTCATTTTTATTTTGGTATAAAGGTGAACTCTCATTTTATTGTCTAAAATACAAAAATTCCCAATTAATTTAAATTGTTTTGGCAGTTCCATTTATTTTGTGTTTGTGTTAAATGTGATTGTGAATGATTATTTCAATTCAACTAGAGATCGAAAAATGTCACAACATTAATTAGCTTAGTGGTGATTGACGTTGAACTTGATAAAGAGAATTACAGTTAGATCCCTACATTTCAAACACTGATCGCCTAATAATGGAACTACACTCACTAGACTATATGTATGTTTGTATGGATGGTACTCTTGTAATGTTTTTCTGTCTGTAAAAAAATTCATTAAATCAGCAAGATGTAGCTCTCATATCCATATTTTTCAAAATTGATAATTTTGGAAAAATAATTTTCCAGAAATAATATCATCCACAGAATGATACAAAAATATGAAAAGGTGTTAAATGTTTGAGGGGCCGCAGAGGGAGAGGGATTGGTGGGCACTGGGACTGAACCAAAGACATTAGCACCAATTGAGTTTGTCGTGTTCAAGATTGATGAACTTGTACTGCAATTACAATATTAATTTTAATTAAACACCAATAGTTAAAATTTATGAATATTTATTGATATGGGTCTAGAAGATTGAAATTTTCACCTTGTGGATGGATATTGACATGTTCCTGTGCCTACAAATTAAAACATGTAAATAAATAAGATCATCAAAGTTCTCAACAACCAAAAGTAAAATGATTTTTTCTATTAGTGTATAGACAACTCAGTCGATATTTGTAACGATAATAATATGCAAATACCACCAATTAATTTATATTTTATTTTTGTAAAGAATTAAATTAGATTGTCAAAAAATTATAAAAGACCAAAATGGATTTAAAAAGGAGCACATTTCGAAGTCTCAAACCTTCATCTCAGCTGAATCAGTTGAATGGAAAAGAGATATAGATTTAGTCTCTTCACTTTTTTTTAAGAGAAAACAAGCAAAAGTGCCCACTTTAATTTTTCACTTCATTTCTCTCTATTTTTTTAGTTACCACTTACCATGATATAAGTACGAAATTTTTATCATCTCTGACCACATATTTAAGAGATTTAAGAACTTACCACTTAGACAGTTAGACCAATTCATTGTTGGTTCGTTCCTCTCTCTTTTATTCTCCCTAATAAAACAAGTGAACATGATTGGGCTTTGCCCTCTTTGCCTCTTTTTGCACTCAAGAAAAAACTAATATTTTCATTCCCATGCATTTTTGTGCAAACAAACATATACATAGTTGTTGATGTCACTCCATTTTGAATTCAAGTGACATGATTTAAATATTATATTATTTCCTCTTTGCTAATCACATATATTTATACTATTAGTTATTTATGCATGATTTAAGGAGGAAAAAATGTAATGAAGAGCAATACTTCCAAACACTTGTGACAAAAAAAAAAAGAGGCTTTTTGAGATACTACTTCCAACAAAGTAGAAAAAGTTGGACTTTTGTTTCAGGTAGTAGCACTTTAGTAGCTTCCTATATCCTCAAACCACAAACTCTATTCAAAAAAAGCAATAGAAAGTTTCTTTTCTATATAGTCCATTCAACATGGAAACCAACAATCACATGTCTTAAGTTATTACCAAACCAAAGGCTGTGCTGTGCACCAATTTGATACACATTAGAGTTCTACTTTTCCTGCCTCATTTTTTTGTACTAAACATATTAGAGCATATTTTTCCTATAAGGCTATGTTTGAAGGGAGAAAAAGCTGATATGCTAGCAAGATGAATTTATAGTTTATAGAGAATAAACTAACTAATTGAATTTATGCGGATGGTTGAACTATCTTAATTTTTTTTTTTGGTTTTCACCCTCTAGTTCCTAGAGAAAGGGACCCTTAGTAATCCAGAGTTTGGGGCGAGTTCTAGCATCAAGTGGTTTCAATCCCCTCCCAAATGTAGTTGTGGGGATACCTTATAAATATGAAATGATATAAAAGAAATGTATAAATAATATTTAATTTGTTTTCAAGTAAGATAATATGGGTAAAATCGGAAGAAAAATGATAAGTTATACGCTAATTGAATTAGTTTATCAAAATAAGCTATAAGATAGTAAAAATAAGATATAAGCTCGTGAGAAGAAAAATAAAGTAACTAAAAAGATGTATTTTTCCAAAATGAACTTATACGCTATAAGTCAGAAGTTCAAAATTCGATATTGTCAAACAGAGTCTAGAGATATGAGTGATTTTTTAGAAACATGAGAGTGTTATGGACCTTGGGCCCTCCTTAGCAACAAAATCTATATTGATTAGATGAGCAAATTAATTAAGTGTTTATTGCATAAACACTTATTACATAAGTGCTTATTTAAAAGTTATTACTAAAACAACAGATAAAATAAGTCAAACTAATGCTATAAACTATTATCATAAGCTATCATGCCAAGTTTATACAAACAACCGAAAAACAGTTGATGAACTTGTAATAAGTTGTTTCAAACAATATCACAAACAAGTGTTTATGTCGGTAGATAAACTAAAATAAGTCAATTTTAAAGGCCCTACTCAAAACTTAAACTAATAATTTCTATCTAACAAATAACAACATGTCCATATTTAGAATTAGATATAAGGATGCAAAAGTTGCAATGAAAATTATAATAGTAAAAGCCTTACTTGGATTAGTGCTAGTGATGACAGCAGTTCCACCAAAGTTGCAACTATTTGGAACAGGATTCTTATGATAATACTTATTAAAAGCATAAGAAGCATGATCATGTATAGAACTTGGATTGTAACAGCTTCCACCAAGTTGAATTGATGAACAATCAATGCCACCATATCCACAAGCATAATCCAATGCAACTTGTAAACCAATTTGTGAAGCACTTGGACTTGCAACACACCAACTTGAACCAGAAGATAATGGAGAAGTATTCAATGTGTTTGGATTAGTATATGGAAGTGTTGAAGTTGGAGAAACTGTATCTGGATTGGAATTGGAATTAGGCAAAAATGGATCAGGTGTTGAAATTATTGGTATTGTAGTGATTGGAGTTGTAATATCTTTTTGGATAGTGTTGGATTTTTGTTTCACTACATATCTTAGTGGTACATTAACATGTCTTGATGCTTCCTTTTCTGTCCTACTTGAACCTGAATATGAAATCATAATTGAATTACTTTCTGTTCTGTTTATAAAATTGAAAAGAACATATGCAAAACTTAGACTTATAATTTGTATTCACATTTAGCAGTGAATATAATAATCTTAGAATTGAGAGATGAATTTAATTCATCTTTACAAAACCGGCTTGTAAGGTAAAGATTACCTCTATTTTATAAACATATATTCAGGTCATCTCGCAACCAATGTGAGACTTCTTAACACACCCCCTCGCACCCACAACTATTGGGTTTGGTGCGCAGATATAAATGGTGGACGCTCCGATCAAAAATCTGATAGCAGACGGTCCAGGGAATTATGGAGAGGCAATGATACCATCTTAGAATTGAGAGTTAATGTTTAACTCATCTTTACAAAACCGGCTTATAAGGTAAAGGTTGTCTCTATTTCATAAACGTATATTCAGGCTATCTCACAAATTGTTAACCATTCATTACATACAAATCGTACGGTAAACAACAATTTTAAATGTTGTTAACCACAATTATCAAGTGTATATTTGGACACAAATGGTAGTTAATGAATAATAATAGATTAGGCTCTTAATTAAACCTCTCTAATCACTATTCTATAGAGCATCTTTTAGATTATTGGGAAATTGAGACATGTAGGGTAACCTATTTACTGAGACTCTATAAGAGTCAAAGGTAGCTGGTCCCTTTTATGATTTCAAGAAACTGCATGTGGAAGTACTGGAGAAAAGGTTGGATGCAACTGCTCAATGTGAAAGTCTAGAAACATGATACTTAATGAAAATGACTTGTTCAAATTTCTCTTTACTATTACTAATTGCTTGGAGGATCTAATTAAAATATGTGACTGAAAAATTGATGAGACAAACAACAACATTGTCATTTGTCAAGGCAATTTCACTTATGTTTGGTATCCGAGTTGATATGTTAGATTACGGTGGTCTATTGTGATTTTCTAAAACATGTACTCTGCAGTTTCTGCAAAATTAGAGTGGATCACCGTGATTTTAACATTTAGTAATATTTTGGTTTCTGAAACCAAAAATACATTTATTTGTCTAATTTTCCATAAAAAGAATAAATTCTCAGTTAATGAACTAAATTCCAACAGAGAGAAACCAAAAAGTGGATTGCATCCTATTAGTCCAAAATGTATATATAACTATGCTAGTTGAACTAAAAAACTAAGAGAATAATGCAATGAAATCCTAGAAGGAAAATCATCTTGTGGTTAAAGAATTCAAAAGGGTAAAAAAATCAACAAAATGTGAGAGTTAAGAAATAATATATTAAACCATGAAGCAAACTTTGTAACTCACTCATATCATAACAATAGAAGAAATGAAGGAAGAAAATCACCTGAACAAAGGATTTGATTCATCAGGAGGAAAATAGCATAGTAACATACACTCCTTTGCATCTTTAACCTTATTGTTCTACTTCTTTTGTGACGCTTTCTTTTTCTTCTTCTTTTTTCTTACTTTTTGTTGAATGTTTTGTGGGAAAATAATGATGCAAGTTCAACTAAAAGTGTATGTGTATATATTGGTAGTGGCAGAGTGTGTGGGACAAAGATGAGGTGGTGGTGCAGAAGAGAGTTGGAGGGTGAAAGAGCAAAAAGGAGATGAAAAGTGGGGAAGAAGGTTAACAAGAAAGTAAAGGAAGAAGTGTTTGTGGGCTAGTTAGTGATGATTGTAATGATGGTGCTCCTCATGTCTATATTTTTCTTTCTATGTTTTTTATTTTGAGGAAATGATAAATTTATTAAAATAAAAAATTTATAAATTCAATCTTGTGAAAAAGAATTTTATACGTATAAACTATAAAGTGATGTGACTGAGAATTGAACCTCGGTCATAGACGTCGGTATAATAATTTTAATATTTTTTATCGATTGAATTAAAACTTTTAGCCTCTTCCTCTTTTTCTATTTATCTTTTTTACTCTTTATGTGTCTTATTCTTCTCTTTTTTTTTTCTTCTCATTTACTTAACAAATACTTCACCAGTTTTAAAATCAGTGTCATTTAAAGTTTTTATATACATTAAAATATATAATTATGATGTCAAATATATAACATTTTACTAAATTAAAATCGAAAGTTTAGATGAGATGGCATAACTTTCTTTAAACTTTATATAAACTATGACAAATGTTAAAAAACTAGTATGATCCCCACACCATGCGTGGTATAAATGTTATTTGAATCATGTATTTATTTTATATAATTAATTTGTATATATTATTTATGTAAAAAAAATTTATATATGCATCAAATAAAATAATTATGATTTGATTTGATTAAATACATATGTATTGACAAAATGGGCTAGCCCGTTAGAGCCGGCACACCAAGTCCTAGAAAATTTAGGGTTTGAACCTTACCATATATCTGAAAACAACTTTGTAAAGAAATATTTTTACTGTAACATAAAACCTTACAATATATTGATTTTTGCCATTAACACAATGACTAATGTATTTTCAATCTTGCCAGCTACAATAAAGGCATTCAATTTTTTCACATATTGACCAAAAATTGTAACTTTGAATTTGAATCTGTTTAAGTAATACATATGATTAATTTATTTGTAAGTATTATAATATTATTGTATAGATTAGAAAATGTGAAATTGCATGATGTATAAACCTATCATAGTCGAACTAAATTGAATCTGTTTTGGAGTACAAATAAAATGTTTTGAAAACTAAAATGTTTTCAAAACATTGGATTTGTACTCTTTTTGAATATCAACTCCGGTTAACATTCCCATAACATCTATTAAATATATAAATTTTATTTTATTAATATAATATGATGATAATGTTTAATTATAAATATAAAATTATACATAAAATATATACTTCTTACCATAAATATTGCATTTGTACTATTATTTTTTATTTTTTATATAGACAAATGTTAGTTGTTAGTGAAGAATGTTTAGATAATTCTCTCCTAACTTAATTAAAATTCTGAGTTTGATGTTTGATTTAACCTATAATATTGTATTTTTAACTTCCATTAATAAACTTTTATGTTTGATTTTTAACAAACTTTTATAAACTAAATTAGCCACATTAATTTTGCCTTTGATTATAGAAAAACATAAATATAAATAAGAAGCAAAAGTGGTACTATGACTGAACTGAGTTGTTAATTGACTGTGACTTGTGTGGACACAGAAGCAAAAGTGGCCTTACTTATTACTGCAATTTAACTGTACTATAATTTTTGTTCATCAAAAATTTCACTTTAACTGATTCAACATGTCTTAACTCTGAACGGTGCACATGATGTTGCATCCCAGCTCATGTCTTATGTCACTGTTTCTTTTTTCTTCATAGGTAGATAAGTCAAACTTTCTTCAACTAACTAAGCTAATTGTCTGTAACTAAGTCATTGAATTCCCACCACAACTTAACTTGGATGTCACTGAAGAAGAACAAATGGTAATCTAGTTAGAGTCTTTGGTTCTCAGTAGATAGGCTTAGTGGAACTTATCACTACTTATAGTAGAAAAATTAGAAAGGAGTATACAATTATAGACAAAAACTTAGAGTAATAGGAAAGAAAAAAAAAAATATTGGCAAATCTTAATGTGGATCAAGGTCCACTATTGCTTGATACTAGTACCTGAAAATGTTTTAAACTCAAATGATAATAATAGTCGTTTCTCAAAAGTAGAAATTAACATAAAAGTAAGCGGTTTTAGTGCATTCTCGAATGCGGTTATAGAAATTAAATTGTAGTTTTTTTTCTAAACTTTTATGTTAATTATCACTAAATCAACTAATATTTAGTTAGAAAATAAATATTTAATTCACATTGAATTGATATCAATCAATCACACTTTAATCACACAAATAATAAGACCATGTTCAATGGTTCTAACCATGCAACACCCACTTTATCACTTTTTACACTCCACATCATCATTCAACACACATTCAATTTTTACTCTTTCCAATAGTTTTTTCATTAAACATCCTACCCCACCACTTTTTATTTTACATTCTTATTTAAATTTCAAATTTTGTTTTTATGATTAAATAAAATTATAATTATCGATTAACATTAAATTAAAATAAACGAACACTTTACAAAAAAATTAGTACGGTACAAATTAACTTAAATTAAATACAACACACAAGTAACATAATTAATACGATGCAAAATAACTTAAGAGAGTGAAAAAAAACACTTAAACTTCAAAATTAACACTAATAAACATTAATAATATGATTAAGAGAGTGAAAAAATCGGATTTTTTTTCTGTGTCCAAATGAAATGAACCAAGTCTCTATTTATAGAGAATTTTTTTTTACGAATTTTGGTGAAAAAATAAAAAATTAATTTGCAGTGAAATAATTGAGTTTAAAGATAAAGATACAATTAAAATCCGATTGCCCAATAAGGAACTGCCATGCGTCCCACTCTATCCTCTCTCTCATTTCTCTCCGCGTCCCCTCTGTCCCCATGCGCGCTGTCCCCGCGTGTTATGCACGCGCTGAATTTGAACGAATCGCACGCTGCCGCGTGTCCTGGCGGGTTAGATTCACAAGAGATGATTCTGCTCAACTCTGTGCTCTTGAATTGAATCCTTTTTCTGCTTTTTTTCTGATCAATAGCGATTCAACATAGGGATAATAAATGCACCATTGAACATGGTCTAAGGATCATAATTTTTTTACTCTTAAAATTTACCTTTGATTTTTTTTTCTTTCGATTACTAATCACTATCATATGTAACACATAAAATAGATTCTCCCCTCCCAACAAAGTTTTCTAAAATTGAATTGTTGACCACATACTTAATTAAGCGAAATAAAACTCTTATTACTTAGACCAATTCATTGTTGGTTGATGGATCTTAAAAATTATGATAAATTTGAATTACTAATCTACCATGAACAACTTGCGGAACACACTACAAGTATAACCCACATCCCAAACAGCACAATCAAACAAAAGAAGCTATGATAATAACCAAAGACAATTTCCATTATCCAACACACAGAAAATGGGGTGTATAGTATAGTCCACTCACCAATGTGATCCTATGTAGTCTCACTGTGACACTTGTAGTTACAAAATCTTCATTATCTGTTTCCCAACCAAAAATACCACAAACAATGTTAACTCATTGTTCTGCACTCTCTCAATCACCACCACCACCACTACCACCTTCCATATCCAACCTCATTTCTCACCACTCATGTCTCACCATGCTCCAAAATCACTGCTTCACCATCAAAGACTTCCATAAAATCTACCCTCAAATCATCAAAACTGGCCTTTCTCATAACCCAATTGCTTCCACACGTGTCCTCACTTTCTGTGCCTCACCTTCTGGTAACATTGATTATGCTTACAAACTGTTCACTAGAATGCCAAACCCAAATCTTTATTCTTGGAATATCATTATAAGAGCTTTTTCTAGAACCTCAACACCACAATTTGCTATAAAACTTTTTGTTGATATGTTGTATTCTGAAATTCAACCTCAACATTTGACTTATCCTTCTGTTTTCAAAGCTTATGCTCAATTGGGTGATGCCCATCATGGAGCTCAGCTTCATGGTATGGTTTTAAAATTGGGTCTTCAAAAGGACCAATTTGTTCATAATACTATCATTTATATGTATGCTAATAGCGGGTTATTGAGTGAAGCTAAAAGAGTTTTTGATGAAAAAAGTGAACTTGATGATGTGGTTGCTTATAATTCAATTATTATGGGTTATGCTAAGTGTGGTGAGATTGATGAATCTAGGAAGCTTTTTGATAATATGCCTATAAGAAGGACTTCATTTACTTGGAATTCTATGATTAGTGGATATGTTAGGAATGGGAAGTTGATGGAGGCTTTAGAACTTTTCAATAAGATGCAAGAGGAAGGTGTTGAACCAAGTGAGTTTACAATGGTGAGTTTGTTAAATGCTTGTGCTCATTTAGGTGCACTTCAACATGGGAAATGGGTTCATGATTATATAAAAAGGAATCGTTTTGAGTTGAATGTTATCGTTGTCACGGCAATAATTGACATGTATTGCAAGTGTGGGTCTGTTGAAAATGCTATTGAGGTGTTTATGACATACCCTAGAAGAGGATTATCGTGTTGGAACTCGATTATAATTGGATTAGCCATGAATGGTCGTGAAAGTGAAGCTATTGAGTTATTCTCTAAGCTTGAATCTTCCAAATTATTAAAGCCAGATTCTGTAAGTTTCATTGGTGTTTTAACTGCCTGTAAACATTTAGGAGCAGTTGATAAAGCAAGAAACTATTTTGCATTGATTGTGGATAAGTATAAGATTGAACCATCAATAAAACACTACACTTGTATGGTTGATGTGTTAGGTCAAGCTTCACTCTTAGAAGAAGCTGAAGAACTCATAAAGGGTATGCCTTTACAGCCGGATGCCATTATATGGGGATCTTTGCTATCCTCTTGTAGGAAGCATGGGAATGTAGAGATTGCGAAACGAGCTGCACAAAGAGTTTATGAGTTAGATCCAGGTGATGCAGGTGGTTATGTACTTATGTCTAATGTTCATGCCGCATCCAACAAGTTTGAAGAGGCAATGGAGCAAAGGCTTTTGATGAAGGAAAACTCGACAGAGAAAGAACCGGGTTGCAGTTCAATTGAATTATATGGAGAGGTTCACGAGTTTCTAGCTGGGGGAAGGCTGCATCCTAAGACTCAAGAGATATACCATTTATTGAATGACTCCAGTTTTGCATTTCAAGATTAATCATATGTGAAATTATGAACTTGTGAAGTTTTAACATCAATATGTATATGAAAGAAATAGATTTAATATAGTGAAGATAGATTAGAGTCGTACAATCTAAATATCCAATTCGCCTGTTAATAAAGTTACTTAGATGCATTTAGATTTCTTGGAATTTATAGATTTACAAAGAAAAAGAAAGTTCATCTTGTAATTTGGATTTCATACCACTGATGACTGAAATAAATAATTCCATTTCATTATTATCTTGTTATTGTCTTATTGTTATAGTATGTGTTCCTGAATTATTCCAATCATCTTGGTAATTTTCTTAGTCGACAAATTGCGAACACTTGAATGTAGGTTTTGCTTACTTATAAATGATGTTTTATAGTTTACTCAATGCTCTCAATCATATGGATGCTTACCAATAGGTTTAGTGATGGAATCTCAGATTCTGTGTTGCATGCATGTTTTGCTTGTGAAAAATAGACCTCAAGATTTTTAAAGACATAGCAGTTATTAATTTGTTAAATCAATTGATTGATAATAGTAGTACAACAGAGTAAGCATATGATCTTGTTTAGCAATGTCAATCTTCTTTTACTCTTGATTGTACAAGAATTTGGTGACATTATAGCTACTATCCTATAGTGTATTTTGTGAATGTGAGTTTCAGGTTTTTGACAAGTTTCTCCCTGGTGCCCAAGAGTATATCTCAGGAGGCACTGCACCATTCATGAGGAGGTTCTGTGGCACTGCATATAAGTCAGAGATATCAAGATGATGTTGCGTGCGTCCATTTTGGTAATGCTGATTCTGCATTGCAGCAGCAAGTTCATCGTCTTCGAGTGGCAGACGATTGAAAGTAGCGTGCATGAATGATGAAGCCATGATCACAACAGGTCCTGAAGCAATCAAAGCACCAACTACAGCACCTCCAACAACTTGTCCTTGAGCACCCGCTAAATAAATTGTCAGACCAGTGATTCCTGGTGGAGCCGGTGGGGGAAGAATCGACCCCAACAACGAGAGAATCTCGAATCGACCATGAAGGGTCACAATAGCACCAGATGAAGCCGGTTGGCGCAGCGTTACATTTGTTACACAACCAGTACCATTAAGTATACAAAGACCGCGTTGCTTTCTCCTTGCAAAGTTCAACAAACTCTCATTCACATCACAGCCAGAGCTCACTTCCATAGCATGAGCTTTCAGTGCATTAGCACTATCTCTTGTCACAATAATCGGAGGCTTAGGCTTGTTTTTCGATCCAGCCGGCCGACCACGAGGCCGCTTTAAAGTCTCCCCCTCAGCTGCAGAAGAAACTGGTGAAACTGATTTTGGAACTTTCGGAGATATTAGAGTAACATCAATATCATTGCCAGACATATTATTATGGTTACCACTGTCTTGTTCTTGTTTGTGTTCCATTATTTCACCAAACAGAAGATAGTTTTTTGTTAAAAGAGCAGTAACAAAGAGTAAATCGCTCTTTCCTGTTACAATATTGAAGGTTTAAGTAGTTGCATTATGAGAATAAATATTATAGGAGCACAAAAGAATGATCACAATTTTAGGATGGAGTTAAGTTATACCAACCACATCATAAATTGCTGTTTTTTGCATCAATCTTCCTAACTCTTACTAACTTTGCCTCATATCAATTTCCTTTCCCAGCAGATATCTCATGGTGTATATAATTATTACTATATTTTCATTCCATTGTTAGTTACCTACCTACACTATCTTCTTCATATTATAAAGGTACTTGTTCCATCTTCCATGTCTATGCAATAAAAATGGTGTAGAATTTTGAGTTTAGTTTGTCAATAGCATGAATGAACAACACAGCACTGTGCCCTTAGCTTGTTCTTCTATTAAGCAACATAACTAAAGTACATAACCTTTAAGCTTAAAAAATACGGTCAAAACATGATAGATGAATAGTACAATTTAGTCAAACACGATCTTATATTTAGAGACGGAAGTAGTAATAGTGAGATTATCAACATAACTCTTTCATGTTGAGGTTAACATGAGGGATTCATCCATGCACTATGATGCTATGTTGATTGGTGTGTGTGAAAAATCAGTGAGAGGATCAATCAAGCATTTCCAACATATCCAAAAGAGGATAAAAAAAATCTTGTGTATTACTATCCCGCTAGGATATTTGTTAAGAAATCAAAATAAGAAATAAAAAAAAAATTATTTTGAAAAAATCATAATTTTTAAAACAATGAATACACAACTTTTAAGATAATATAGTTACATTTAATTTTCTTACATGTGATCAGTTGTTAACATTTGTCTAAAAAAAATGTTACACATGTTATTATTTTTTTCTTTTCACTACATGTTTAATTTAGTTCAAGTAGTACCAACCACTTATCAAATTGTGTTCATTTTTATCAATTTCAACATCAATAATTCAAGTTAAATTTATGATCTATATATATTTATTATATGGATCTTAAGGGCACTAGTTAAGATAACAAAAATGGTAAGTTTGCATTGAAAACAACATTTTATATATTTTTATTACTTTGACCGCACAAAATCCAATATACTTTTACTATTTTTGTGTTTCTTAACCATTGCCCTAAGGGCACTAGTTATCATTTTCTTTATTTTATTATATCAATTATTGAAAATAAAATAAGAGAGAGAATCAAAAATTAGTTGATCTCGTAAAGAGGTCACAATTCAAACTCCACAGCTAAATTTAAAAAAATAAATTAAAACTTTTAAAATTTGCTTCGAACTCGCTTTAAATTCTAGATTATTAGACCGCTTGAAATTAAATAGCGGACCGAACTACCGAACTGAAGGAAGAAAAATAGGAGTAGTATTTTGTGAGTTTATGCGGCATAAGATTACGTAGATAGATGAATAAAAGAGGGAAGGCTTAGAGTGTGACCACGTGCGCGGCACCGTAGTTTGTTCCATTGCGCTTCTCTTCGTCTTTTTCGCTCCCAATTTACGATCTCTAATCATGTATTCATCTTCGTTCGTTCCTCATTTCATTTTCATATCAATTTCGGTTAAGGTAACATTCGTTCATTCTTTCATATTCATTGTTTGATTGATAATGCTATCATCATTACACTATTTTGTATATCACATGTTCAAACTCGTTAACCATCAATATAACTTTGTTAATCATGAATTTTCAGGTGTATGTTTTGGTTTTTTATCATTGGTGTTCGGTTTATGTGCGGCACATTTGACTTGTAGTTATTCTTTTATCTGTCTCTATTTGTCTTGTCCAGGCACCCTGGTTGATAATAATATAAAAATAATATTATTAATAATATATTTTCCGTTCAAAAAAAAATAATAATCTCGTTTTTTATTTTTCTAATTGATGAGATTTTTTCAGTTGTTTGTAATGAAATGAAATACTTGCTATGCTCATAGTTTTACATTTTGTTTCTTGTGACGTTTCAGTGATTTTATGGCGTTTTGATTAACATCTCAGTATCCGTCTCATTTTTCAACGATTTGTGATTGTCGCTTCAATGGTAGTTGAGGCTCTGGTTCCCCTGCTTGAGTATGATATGCATAATGCGAATGAAGATTATTCAGCTTCATTTGTCAATGAAACAAAGGAACAGGGGAATCATAAACTCCGTTGCTCCGTGAAGGATAACTTGCAGACTAAGGACCTTTGGACTGATGGACTTATTTGTGCTTTTGAATTTATCCGTGCATCTCGGAAGACTCATTCCTCAGCAGCAGTTAAAGAGGTGGCCAAGAAGAAGGATTGTCATGGCGATCAAGTTAATACATTGAAAAGAAATCATAGTAAAAATGGCTTTCATGAATTACCTTCACCGGTTGATGAACATGGAGGGTTGGATCTCAATGATTTCAATAACAATAACTCTTTTGGGAAAGAGGATCTTCCAAGAACTTACTGGAAACCAATTGGTTGGGCCAGAATTTCTGAACTTGTCCAAGCTGTGCATAGTGATGATAGCTGGGCATCACATTCACACCCACATGATTTTACAGACGATGAAAGTGATATTCCTGTTGCGGATGTAGCAACTCCTTACTGGGAAAGGCCAGTCGGTCCAACATGGTGGTGTCATTTGGATGCTGCTGATCCATATGTTACTTCGTGGCTCGCTAGCTCTCAGTGGCTGCATCATGCTATTAGCACTGCATTGCATGATGAAAGTAGGTTAATAAGCGATCGAATGAAACACCTTTTGTATGAGGTAAATAACCTAGTTATATATATGAGAGTAAAATTCTGCTAATTGTTCCAACTTGCTATTACCATTTTGTAAATGGGTGTCCTTACACACATCTTTTGGTGTCTTGTGTCTTGCTGACACCGTCTTCATTGGTGTGCATCTTTCATTAAAATCAATTATTCCGTGAATAGTTGCAAAGGCATTCAAATTTAAAAATAAGTTTTTGATTGACATGACAGGTTCCTGTTCGAGTTGCTGGCGGATTACTATTTGAACTTCTAGGGCAGTCTGCAGGCGATCCATTTGTTGAGGAAGATGACATTCCCATTGTATTACGAGCATGGCAGGCACTGAACTTTCTGGTGACAGTTTTGCATGTTAAGGGTTCTGCATCAAACGTCAATGTGTTAGGTATTTTAGAAGTTCAGGTTAGTTAGGCCCACCAAGTTAATCAGACAACTATTTTATCGAAAGCATGGTTTATTTTATTTATCCTTAGTTATCTTCAACTGTGTTTTGCAGGAACTGCTGGCTGGTGGAGGAGCCAACATTCCACGCAGCATTCATGAGGTTGTAGCACACCTAGCTTGTCGTCTCGCACGATGGGATGATAGGTTAATATTCTTTACATCTGGTTACCAACTTAGAAAATCTTTGTTGTTTTTTGCAATTTGTATGATTATTCTTTTTCCTTTTCCTTATCCTTAAATCAATTCACTTCAAACTTAATTTTAACCAAATCAAGTTTATTCAAAATCATGTTTTATCAAACACTCACCCAAACATACACTAATAATATTGCAAGCCTTCTTCATATTTATGACTTCAAAAATAGTTTGCCCATTCTTTATTTTTTTACTGCGACAACATCATAACTCTTTTACCATTAGGTGAAGTTTATTTGAATTGAACAACACCCTGATATCCTATCTTGAGTCATGTTTAATGACAAACAAAAATCTTTTTCACCTCCATCGGATAAAAAAATAATAAGGAGAAAAATAGTTACTTTAGATTGAATGACATGTTGGTCTGGGAAAGGCTTGTAAAAATTTGTAACTTGGTTTAAGAGATCCATGGCGTAACATGAAAATAACTGAAAGAAATTAGCATAGGTATTTAGAATCCCTCCCCCTCTTTTATTCTTCCTTACTACTGTCAAACAGTGTTCAGTCGCAAAGCTGTATTTAGTTCTGGAAACTCAAAAAAGTTAGAATTTTCCTCATTGATGCTGTGATTCTGGATATTTAGACTGAATTTGTTTGTAATTCATTTTATCTTTTCCTTTTTTCTCTTTATTTATACTTATTTATCAATCTTGTTGATTTCCTATTCTTATTTGGCTATATTAATCAGTTTTCTTGATATGATAGAAGTTTTCAATCTTTGTAAATAATTTATTTTTTGACATTCTAATGTGATCTTCAATCACACTTAGTTCGGATCACTTTAATATGCAGTCATTTTTTATTTGTTACTGATGTGTATGATATCACAGGCTGTTTCGAAAACACATCTTTGGGGCTGCTGATGAAGTTGAATTGATGTTTATGAACAGGTGATTGCATATGCTTTGGACCATTAAACATAAGAACTTGAGTGTAACATAGGTGGTCGTTTTATCTTTTTTTGTTTATAACTTGAATATACAATGGTATTTTCCTTGTTAGGAGGAATCATGAGGATTTGCATCTGTTCACTATAATATTGAACCAGGAAATTAGAAGATTATCAACCCAGGTAATTTTGGAGATCACAGAATGAGTAATTCTGTACTGGTTGAGAATCTTCCATAAAATTATAATTTAGTTTTCAAATTGTATTGGTTTTGATAATGCTGACAAAAACTTCATTTGGACCTTCTGGTATTTTTGTATTATCTAACAACATGCTCGTGAGTGTTTGACTTATTTTATTGGATCCAGATTTAAGAAATAATTGTACTACCTCGTGCAACTTCTCAATCTATTATTTTTTTCTTTTAATTTAATTGATAACTGACTGTTAGCCTGGAAATTTCCCCAGTAAACAGACATATGACATATGTACATTGTTAAATAAATAAGAAATGCTGATTTTGTATATTCTTTTTAGTGTATAGCTTATGTTAATTGTGTAGATTGGAATTTTTCACTTTCCTTTATCTTTTGATGACGTAGTAGGTTATTAGAGTGAAATGGTCACTCCATGCACGAGAAGAAATTGTGTTTGAACTTCTTCAACAGTTGAGAGGAAATGTAACAAGATCCTTGCTGGCAGGAATAATGAAGAGTACAAGGCAAATGATTGATGAGCAAGAAGCAGTTCGAGATCGGCTGTTCACAATCCAAGATGTAATGCAAAGCGCAGTCCGTGCATGGTTGCAGGTTTTGTAATCTCTACATACCATTTTAATTTAAACTCTTTAATAGTTTAGCTACAAATGTTTTATTAAATTCATTTATTTGATATATGGAAGTTTCATACAATTACCAATACAAGTTTGCAAAAGATTTATTTGGCACTCGTGCTGGTACATGTTTTTTTGCTTCCAACTAGTAAACGATGTTGATGCACTCAGATTGGCATATGTATCTTTGGAGGACTAAACTAAGGATTTGATTTTTACTACTTATTTTAGGACAGAAGCCTCACGGTTACACATAACTTGGGAGTGTTTGGTGGTTGTGGTCTTGTCCTTTCCATCATTACCGGACTATTTGGCATAAATGTGGATGGAATACCTGGATCTGAAGCAACTCCTTATGCGTTTGCTCTTTTCACTGTACTCTTGGTTGTGTTGGGAGCAGTCTTAATTGGGATTGGGTTGCTTTATCTTGGGCTGAAAAAACCCATCATCGAAGAAAATGTTGCAGTGAGAAAACAAGAGCTTCAAGAGCTGGTACGGATGTTCCAACACGAAGCAGAAACTCACGCGCAAGTACGAAAAACGGTGACTCACAAGGAATTTCCTCAAACTGCAGCAGTTAGGCCAACAAATGGTGGAAATCGTCGCTTCAAGTTATCAAAATTGTTCAGTTCATAGATGTTTGTAGTTCAGTTATATGGTTCTTTTTTTATAACATCAGTTGTATTTAGGACTTACACATATGATGTATGGCTATATATGTTGCAGTTATTAGGTAATGTTAATACTGTTGAAATGTAAAAATTGATTTTTCTGAGGTCTGTTTGAGAAAATGGTTTACCTCATGAAATGTTTGTTTGAGAAATAAATTTTCACATTGGTAAGATGAAAATGATTATGAATGAATCTACAATGCCCTGTTTTATTTTCTGATGTCTATTAACAAGTTTGTCAATGAAGGGACTATTTTGGGTGTTCAAAAGATAAATTAGCTAAACTTATATATCTGCCAATTTTAGCTACCTTGACTTATTGCAGGCATAAAGGGCTTCTTGTTCCATGTAGTTGGGATCAAAATGAGTATATAACCGTAGTCATATGAAAGTTAGGTTATAAATTGTAGTTGGGGCATTAAATAATAGGTAAAAGACATCAAACATCAAAAATGAAATTTTGTTAAAATATCTTGTATTAGTAGTATATATAATATGATTTATTAAATAACCCTATACATGAGCTCTCTCTCAATCATCATAAATAAATCAGTTGGTGGCAATACTATTACCTCTAGACTATAGTTATGCATCAAGTGTTTTCTTCTAACCACCTTTCCTATGGTTTGAATTGTAGTTGAATCAACCTATGATATTATAGTTTGCTACCAATAATCTCAAACTCACATCTAACCAATGCACAACGAAGGAGCCTCTTCTCACCCTTTTCTCCAACAATGAAGAATTACATTCATTGAGTAGCCCATTACTCAAGGAACAATCTTTCCATGATTTTGCTACTTCATCCTCATTGCCTCAATCAAGTTCAACTCATATCATCAATGAAACCAAAATCCCTTCTTTTATTAACCTCATAGCCAACTTGAGTATCAAGAAAGCAAAGATTATTCATCGCTCTCGTTCTGCTCCTTCGGTATTATTCACCGACATGAGAGTAAATTTTCATGAGCCATCTGATCATAGACCTACATATAGGTCCTCAACTTTAATAGTTAGACTATCTTTCATTATTGTTTTCTTGTATTTGGTTATTGGTGTTACAGTTTACATGATCAGTGGGAGTTTCAAGGGCACGACCACATTCGGACCAGTAGATGCTGTGTACTTTACGGTGGTAACTTTATGCACTGTTGGATATGGAGATATTGTTCCTGATACCATATTTACCAAAATGTTTACATGTGGTTTCATTTTGGTTGGTTTTGGATTTATTGGTTTTATGCTTAATGAGTTGGTTGTATACATTTGTGATACACATGAGGCATTCTTATTAAACATGATGGATGAGGATAGATATAGGAAAATTCTGAGTACTTGCATGGTTGATGAAGAGAAAGGAAGAATGAGGATAAGAACCAAAGTTTGTGTTGCTTTGTTTGTTGTCATTGTCTGCATTGCTATTGGAACAGTTACAACACACTTAGTAGAGGATCTGAATTGGTATGACAGTTTTTATCTCTCCGTTACTTCAGTTACGACAGTTGGTTATGGGGATTATTCTTTCAAAACTTTAATTGGAAGATGTTTTGCAATTATGTGGCTTTTGGTAAGCACGTTCGCAGTTACAAGGTCGTTTCTTTACCTCACTGATTACAGCTTGCAAAAGAGAAGCCGTGAGATGACAAAATGGATTCTTCAGAAGAAAATAACCTTATCGGATTTAGCGGCTGCAGATATTGATAACGATGGATCAATCAGGTATGCTTCAATGATTGTAACTTTATATAATATCTATCCTTGTACATTTTACTTGTATATATGAATTACAATAGCATCAAAAAAATGAGATATGAGTTTCTGTTAGAATTAACGAAAACAATAAATGACCTTCGAAACTTTAAACTATTTCAAGCTGCCATTATATTTGTTTTATACAATTTATTTGACAATACATGTTGTATCATAGAAATTGAAGTTCTGATTTGAGAAAACAGATTCAAGAAGAAGAAGAGGTTATGTTGTTACTGGTTACTAACAAGCCTATATCTGCACGCAAAGCTGATGCAGAAATTTTATAATCAATGAACCGAGTTGTATTCTTCGTTCAGTTCTCAGTCTTGCATAATAAACAATAAACCATTGCACAAAAGATAGTTTCACTCTAGTACAAGAACATAGATCTTGGTTACCTTTCAAGAAATTATTGAGAGCATTATGCCAATTTTTCATAGCTGATATTTGTTCATTTATTTTTTTTACTTTTGTGCAGTAAATCTGACTTTGTCATATACAAGCTCAAGCAAATGGGGAAGATTACAGATATAGACATTATGCAAATCAGCAAGCAATTTGATTCCTTGAATCATGACATGTATGGAAATATAACTCTAACTGACCTCATGGAAACTGTCTAATTCAACTATTTCTTCTAAAAGTGTAGACTGTAGACCACCACTGTTTTGAACTATGGCCAACAACTAAAACAATGTATATTTTTCTAGACAATGTATTATTATGTAACTGAATTTATACAATAGTTCACAACAAATCATTTCTTCCCTAAGTAGGTTTCTATCAAAGGTCAATTAGAAGAAAATAATAAATGTAGATTCATAAAGCAAATGGATGAACATAATCTTTGTCAACCTATTGAATCTTTTGAGCAACTTAAAAAATTGAAAATGGGTAATTATTAATTAAAGTAACACTAATGGTCGTTTACAACTATTTTCCGAGAAGATTTAAAGTAACCTTAATTAGAATGGTATTCCGCTTATTTAAGGTGTCATTGTATTTGTGTTAACTTCTCTTTTATCGGTCTCTGCTAGTCTTCGTCTTGTGCAGAGACTTGATCCTATTAATAAAATATTTGCTGTTCAGAAAAAAGAATATATATATTATATAAAGTATTCTAAAACGTGCACCAAGAAGAAAATAAATAGATACAAAAAATCTAGTAGAAAACCATTACACACTGAAAAATCAAATCCAGGAAGCTAGGATTCTAAATCTAAATAACTAAGACACTAGACACTGAGAGGATTATTCCATCACAACTTTTTCCTCTTAACTTTAAGCCACCACCAATACCATGTATGAATTTTATTTTGATTATCGATCCCCTTCAACTTAAAATGTTTTTGTTACCAAAGAAGAATTGTTTTTTGCTTTCTATATCATCAAATCAAATTGATGCTAGCCAAATAATATTAAAATTATTCTTAAGTTTCAAATATTGCAGGTGAAAGTCCCTGTACGATAGCTCAAGTGGTAAGAGCTGATAAGAACTAATGGACATATAAGTTGAATAGAAGGAAGTTAATTCAGACATTAAATCAATTCTTAATTTTTTCCGGTACCACAAAATTGAAGAACCTGAGACCACACATAATTTGAAAGAGCCATAATCATCTATCTTGTGGGTAATAAATGATTGTATATTCCTCCAATTGGAAGAAGGCTCATTCTTTGTGGAAGAATATCTTGCAATCAAATTTCGTTGCTACACCAATCTCATCAATCATTCCCGTACATAAATCAAACCAAGCTAGTTCTTTATCTGTTTTTCTAATCAATATATTGCCCTTCCTTCCTACTCCAATCAGATGGTCAAAGCAACTTAAGGGTCCAACAGTAAAGAGTTTAGTCCATGATTCTTTTACACCGAGTTGACCCAAAATTGAAATGTGAAATGTACATGTTTTTTTATAACTTACTATAAAAGCAATAGATCCATTTAATGCAGTCAATAGTCTTGACTTGGTAGAATTAACATCTAAACGATCATCTACGTAATAGGGTATGGGTGTTGTAATGAAAGATTCATTGCTGAAGTTAAATGACGCCAAATTTGTATGTGTTTCATCTCCATCCCACCACCACCAATGAGACACTCCATCCATATACACTAGGTCATGACATTCAACATCAAAAGGCATATCGATTTTAATTTTCTTCCAAGAGTTTTTTCTTTCGCTATATATCTCCCAAAAGTAAACATCTGGCACTGAGTAATTGTTAGATTTTGAAGAAAAATATTTACGCCGAAGGATTTTATAGTCATTTTTTACATGGTCATAACCAATTTGGTGACCGTAGGCCCAAATATCATACAATTTAGTTTTACTATCGCCAATCGCAGAAGACATTACCTTGAATTCTTTGGAAGTTGGATGCCACAATATAACTTTACCATTATAATTGAAGGATTTGAGACAAAGAATGCCATTAAAACTAACCGGAGGCGAAATATAAAAACCATAGTCATACAATGGTATCGAGTCATCTATCTTTGGCCAATCTAATTTAACTCTATTCTCAAACTTATCACCGCAAAGAGAGTACAGAAAATATTTATATCTGTCGGGCCTATCTTCATGAGGTATCTTCATATGTAGGAGGAGAAGTGTATTATCATAATAAGAACTATCCTTGGATAATAAATTGTTGCGGTACATATTCATGAAATAAGTGTTATCAAATATGAGAGACCATGGTTTGCATACACATCCAAATCGTTTCAAAGATTTAATAGGTAAGTTCGAGAGAATAGAGAAGACAATATCATCAGATATAGGTATATGATTATTGCTAACCTGAAGTTTTGATGATTGAGTTGAAAGAGATATTCCCATCTCCAAGTCAGAAAGAGAACAACACTACACTGCAAGAGGTGCTGCGGACTTTTAATTGAATTTTAGGCTTGGCTTCTTAATTATAGAATTTAATCAACCCTAAAATAGTTTTACAAGTTTATCCAATAAGTGCATCAAAAAAAGAAGTTTATCCAATAAGTAAATAAAATCCTTAATATGTTATATCATATAATTAATTCTAAAATAATGTTTTGATTTGGCAAAATATAAGATGGTCAGGTCAGGTAAATATGTTTAACATTGTCCATATCATCATTAGATGTTAGGGTAAACTAGTTTCCATGTCGTCTCATGAGTTTACCTTAATTGATAGGACTTATTATACGTATGTGTAAGAATCAGAGTTCAAACTCTAATACGCTCATTTATTTACAAGTACTAATGTTAATACATATATAGATACTAAGCCTAATAAATCATATCATAATCAAGAATAAAGTGAATCATAGATAATTTTCCTTCTCTCTTGAATATTAATTAATCCTCTTTGAGGACTATGCTTCAAATACAGCTTAATAATCACCTTGACTTTGTAGGTACCTCAATCAAGGATACTATAGCCTAATTAAGTGAACCTTCCAAACTAAACATGAGGAGATTGTTTTATTAATTATCACGTATATATAATAACTTCTTCCATAATATATAGACAATGTTACCTTATTCTTTTTTGGTAGGAAAGTCATGTATGTTCTGGTGTGATTTCCCTATAAACTAACTCCGACTTCCTTCAAGCATCACTGGAAGGCCATTGACACAGGATGGATGAGGAAGCACAAACTGTAAATTCATGACATACATCGCTTGAAGTTTTTCAAGTTTATGTTTTGACTCTTTCATCAATGATTGTTGGCTTTTAGTCAAATGTTGGTTTTCTGTTTAAAAAACTTGAGCTTCTTTTCCCCTTCATGTTTTATGTTGAATCTGTTCATGACATTTTTCTTATATTAATCTGCGAATATAATGTTTGCCTTGGCTGATTTGCATTAGATTTCATTTTGTGCTTGGCCAACAATTAGTATGTGTTAGCTTTGTTTTTATTTATTTATTTTAATCCATCTTTGACTACCTTTTTTTTATTCAATTTAATTTTATAATGTTTACGCAACGCATGCAAGGGGTTTTCGTATTAGATTCATTGTCTACACTGTAAACCAGATTAACTATGATCTGAAGTATTTTTTTCTTCTCATTATGCTTCAAATTACAGGTAGGGAAATTTAATAAGGAATGCAACGTTCACAACGCAGTGGACTTCGATCTCACAACGACTGCGAAACAACATTTGCTTCAATATTTTGCATTCCAGAATTTAAATTTTATGCGCTAGATCCTGGCAATACAGATCGAGTAATAATTGTCTTTGATCCCGGTGGAAATTGGTGCTCGCTGTCGCTACCCATTGAAGTCAATAATGGTCGTTCAAATGTCATACGAAGAAGCACGCAAATACCACATCCATTCCTCACATTCAATCCCTGCAAAATGCGTCCGCTATTGTCTTAATTGTGTTTCCAAACTTCATTTTTTGTTCGGCTCTGGAGTTTTGTTCCAAAATTGAAGAAAAAGATGAAGCTTGCAAAACAAGAAAACAAGAGTTTCCAATGCTCTGAGTGCTGCTAGTGGAGATGGATCAAATTGGTCTAAAATTTGGGTCGTACGGGCTAAGCATTATGTGGCTTTTTGGGCTTCTGTTATTAGAGTTTAGTTATGGTCCTCAAACTCATAGTAAAGTTTAGTTCTAGTTTAATTTTGTTGTTCATTTTTTGATACTCTTTCTATTGTACTCATACTCATATTAAGATTTAAGAACTCTCTTACTATGAGTTTGTGGGAGAGTATTAGATATAATATAGAAAACCATTAGTTACATTTTGATTGCTTAGTTAGTTAGGTAGTTAGTTAGTTAGTTAGTTATTTCTTTCATATCTCTATAAATAGAGCATTATTTGTATTCATTTCATAACTTGGATAGTAATTTCTTTGATCATTTTCATTCTATTTTCAATATTTCTCCTTTTAATATTTCTTTCCTTGAAGCAATGACTTCATCTTCTTCTCCCATTCTTGATACTATTAAAGAACATGATCCTTCACCACCCTCATCGTCTCAACCAAGTTCTGATACTGTAGCCAAGAACCATTCTTGTTCTAACCTGAGAAACAAGAATACGGGAGAACGTATTCTTGAGCCATCTGTTTCAAGTTTAATGGTTAGAATATTACCTTTTCTTGTTCTTTTCTTATACGTGGCTATTGGTATTACAGTTTATATGCTAAGTGGTAGTTTCGAGGGAACTACCACCTTCAAACTAGTAGATGTTATGTATTTTATAGTGGTGACATTATCCACTGTTGGATATGGGGATCTAGTTCCAAATACCACGTCTACAAAGGTTTTTACAGCTGGTTATATTTTGGTGGGTTTTGGATTAGTTAGTTTTATGGTCCATGAGTTAATTGAACGAATGTGTAATACACAAGAGGCATTACTATTGAGCATGATGGATAAGGATGGATGTATGAAATTTAAGAAGACTATGGTTGATGAAGACAACAGAACATTGAAGATAATATGCAAAATTCCTACTGCTTTGGTTACTATCATTTCTTGCATTGTAATAGGAACAGTCATAATACACTATGCAGAGGATCTCAACTGGGCCGATAGCTTTTATCTCTCCATAACTTCGGTTACAACCGTTGGTTATGGAGATTATTCTTTCAAAACATTAACCGGAAGGTGTTTAGCAATTTTCTGGCTTTTGATAAGCACATTCACAGTTACAAAGTCATTTCTATATCTCACTGATTACATCTTGAATAAGAGAAGCCGCGAGATGACAAAAAGGATTTTGCAGAAGAAGAAAACCATAAAAGATTTAGAGACTGCAGATCTTCATAATGATGGATCCATAAGGTATGCTCCAATGTTGGTAGTATTGTTTAATATCTATCCTTTTATTTTATTTTATTTTCACTTGAGTTTATGAACTTCAGTAGTATCTTGTAATTGAAACTCAAAGCCTAATGCATGAATACATAGAATATTTACTTCACCAAATTTCATAATAAAGCCTAAAGCTTTTTAATAGCTTGCTTAAAAACAAGAGATAATTGATATTAGCATAGGGGACCTGAGTAAATCTGGTTCCTTGACCATTTTCTATCTGATTTTGTTCTCTAATCACATACAAAGGATAATTTATATATGTTTATATAAGGAAGGGTAGAAAAGAAAAGGGATGGTGTAGGTGTGCAAGGGGGTCATGTAGCCGGAATAAGCATCTTCACATTTTGATTTTGGGGGAAGGTGATTGTAACGCTGACGGCATTGAAAACTAAGTAGAATCGCAGAACACAGGTGGCAGCCTAGAAGTGGTGGGGATCGAGAGAATCAGAGAAGAGAATGTGAGAATAATAATAATAATAATAGAATTGAGTCGTGAGGGAAGGCATGTTGTTTTTGTAGTGGAAATTGGGACTGAGGAGTGAGAGAAATTCTCAACTCAGTAGGGGATATTCTCACGTTAGAGTATCAGTCAGTTAGGATTTACTTTTCCGCAATTGCAAGGAGAGTCTTCTCCATCCATTGTACTTCATTTCTTTCTAACTAATACGGTTCCAGAAGGTTTCTCTTCTGTGATTTAAGTTCATTCGTATTAAATATTTTATCCTAACTCTTGTATTCTTGAGTTTGGTCTTATTAGCACCTTTTAAGACAGAAAACATATTCTATGTAATTGTTTATATTTTTCAATTTGATCACGTATATCGACCTTATTTTTCTTAACTTTTTGAATTTTGTGCAGTAAATCTGATTTTGTCCTACTCAAGCTAAAAGCAATGGGGAAGATTACCGATATAGATATTCAGCAAATCTGCAAAGATCACGCTCCCTTTGACCATGGCATGAATGAAAATAACTCAAGCTGACCTCTAGAAACTGTCAAATTCTGTTGAGAATATGCTAAGAGTTCCTAGAAGCTTCTCTGTGAAGAATGAACACTAGCTAGTTTCTTGTGTATGAAGCAACACAGTAAAACTGTTAACAGTTATGCAGAAACTGTTAACAGTTATGTTGATTAGTTGAGTTAGTTATGTTAGTTCAAATACTTTGTAAGTAATCACATGTAATAGGTGTTAATATGTACCTATATAAGAACTAGCTTGTATTTTTGTACAATCAGATTTTGTGATCAATTGACTAAGAATAGCTTATGAAAATAAGTTGAAAACAGCTTAGGAACGTGTTATAAGTAGTTTCCATAAATTCATTCAAACATTCTCGCAAGTACTTATGCTAGTAGATAAGCTCAAATAAGCCAATCCAAGCAGGCAATAATCATGGGCTACGAGAAAACTGAACAGATCTAGTTCTCACCTGGCGGCAGAAGCATAGTTGACACAACAAAATGGATCATATCTTCACTTTTGCTTCCTTCAGTTCCTTGGCACTTTTGATTCTGTCAGTTAGGAAATTTCAAGAAACACCTAATCAAAATTAATTTTCATATTTGAATCTTCAAATGAAACTGTCTGAATTATGCTTTGATAGAACTGAGATGTTGTACCTCTGTCTAATGCCATGGATGCTCTCAAGCAGTACCATAAAAGAGAGACACTCACAAAAACAATCAAACATATATCGATACCATAAAAAGTTCATTGATGAAGTCACTTTACCGCATTTAGCTTTTTTGAAAGCTCGTCAAGCAATTCAATGTGGCTTTTAGACTTCTCCAAAACCTGCAACACCTTTTTTCTTTGTAAAAGTATATCCCTTGCATAATTTTCATCCCCCTTCTGCATACTTATAGCTGCTTGTTTTTAAGTTTTTCTGCTGACTCGGATAATCTTAGGAGCCTCAACCGAGCACTATTTGCTGTATTTAAACCGCAAACACATAAGTTTTTATAACTTCTAACTAAACTTTTATCTTAATTTTAGACGTGCTCACACACTAGCAAAGGACATATGACGTATGTACCTTGTTAAATAAATAAGAAATGCTGTTTTGTATATTCTTTTTAGTGTATAGTACTTATGTTAATTGTGTAGATTGGAATTTTTCAGTTTCCTTTATCTTTTGATGACGTAGTAGGTTATTAGAGTGAAATGGTCACTCCATGCACGAGAGGAAATTGTGTTTGAACTTCTTCAACAGTTGAGAGGAAATGTAACAAGATCCTTGCTGGCAGGAGTAATGAAGAGTACAAGGCAAATGATTGATGAGCAAGAAGCAGTTCGAGATCAGCTGTTCACAATCCAAGATGTAATGCAAAGCGCAGTCCGTGCATGGTTGCAGGTTTTGTAATCTCTACACACCATTTTAATTTAAACTCTTTAATAGTTTAGCTACAAATGTTTTATTAAATTCATTTATTTGAGATATGGAAGTTTCATACAATTACCAATACAAGTTTGCAAAATATTTATTTGGCACTCGCGCTGGTACATGTTTTTTTTGCTTCCAACTAGTAAACAATGTTGATGCACTCAGATTGGCATGTGTGTCTTTGGTGGACTAAACTAAGGATTTGATATTTGCTACTTATTTTAGGACAGAAGCCTCACGGTTACACTTACACATAACTTGGGAGAGTTTGGTGGTTGTCAATGAAGTGACTATTTTGGGTGTTCAAAAGATCAATTAGCTAAACTTATATATATCTGCCAATTTTAGCTACTTTGACTTATAGCAGGCATAAAGATTATTCATCGCTCTCGTTCTGCTCCTTCGATATTATTCACCGACATGAGAGTAAATTTTCATGAGCCATCTGATCATAGACCTACATATAGGTCCTCAACTTTAATAGTTAGACTATCTTTCATTATTGTTTTCTTGTATGTGGCTATTGGTGTTACAGTTTACATGGTAAGTGGGAGTTTCACGGGCACTACCACATTCGGACCTGTAGGTGCTGAGTACTTGCATGGTTGATGAAGAGAAAGGAAGAATGAGGATAAGAACCAAAGTTTGTGTTGCTTCGTTTGTTGTCATTGTCTGCATTGCTATTGGAACAGTTACAGCACACTTAGTAGAGGATCTGAATTGGTATGACAGTTTTTATCTCTCCGTTACTTCAGTTACGACAGTTGGTTATGGGGATTATTCTTTCAAAACTTTAATTGGAAGATGTTTTGCAATTATGTGGCTTTTGGTAAGCACGTTCGCAGTTACAAGGTCGTTTCTTTACCTCACTGATTACAGCTTGCAAAAGAGAAGCCGCAAGATGACAAAATGGATTCTTCAGAAGAAAATAACCTTATCAGATTTATCGGCTGCAGATCTTGATAACGATGGATCAATCAGGTATGCCTCAATGTTTGTAACTTTATATAATATCTATCTTTGTACATTTTTACTTGTATATACGAATTACAATAGCATCAAAAAATGAGATATGAGTTTCTGTCAGAATTAACCAAAACAATAAATGACCTTTGAAACTTCAAACTATTTCCAGTTGTCATTAGTTAGAATCTCAGCTAGCCTGTGGACATAATCCCATTATATTTGTTCTCCGGTCATTTTTATAAGAAACAGTTGACTCTTTAAGTTGATAATTAATGTATCCAATGAACCTAAAAAGTTGATTATATTATATACTACATACATCATTTATCCGATGAACCTAAAGAGTTGATGGTTTCTTATAAAAAGGACCAGACGTAGTATAATTTATTTGACTATACATATTGTATCATAGAAATTGAAGTTTTGATTTGTGAAAATAAGAATGCAAACACAGCAAAACATATTCAAAAAGAAGAAGTTATTTGTTTACTAACAAGCTAATATCCGCATGCGCAAAAACATTGCGCAAGACATACCGAGTTGTATTCTTCGTTCAGTTCTCAGTCTTGCATAAACAACAAACCATTGCGCAAAAGATAGTTTCACTCTAGTACAAGAACATAGATCTTGGTTACCTTTCAAGAAATTATTGAGAGCATTATGCCAATTTCTCACAGCTGATATTTGTTCATATTTTTTTACTTTTGTGCAGTAAATCTGACTTTGTCATTTACAAGCTCAAGCAAATGGGAAAGATCACAGAGATAGACATTATGCAAATCAGCAAGCAATTTGATTCCTTAAATCATGGCATGTATGGAAATATAACTCTAACTGTAGGTTTCTATCAAAGGTCAATTAGAAGAAAATAATAGATGTAGATTCATAAAGCAAAAGAATTAACATAATCTTGGTCAACCTATTGAATCTTTTGAGCATTGCTTAATTAGCATACAAACTTAAAAATTTGAAAATGGGAAATTATTAATTAAAGTAACATTAATGGTCGTTTACAACTATTTTCCGAGAAGATTTAAAGTAACCTTAATTAGCATAGTGTTCCGCTTATATACGGCGTCATTGCATTTGTTTGTAACTTTTCTTTTAACGGTCTCTTGCTTGTCTTGTGCAGAGACTTGATTCTATTAATAAAATATTTGCTAATAAAAAAAAAATATAAATATAAAGTATTCTCTTCAGCAGAAAACGAAGAAGAAAAATAAATAAATACAAAAAATCTAGTAGAAAACCATTAAACACTGAAAAATCAAATCCAGGAAGTTAGGATTCCAAATCTAAATAACTAAGACACTAGACACTGAGAGGATTATTCCATCACAAGTTTTTCCTCTTAACTTTAAGCCACCACCAATACCATGTATGAATTTTAATTTGATTATAGATCCCTTCAACTTAAAATCTGTACGATAAAGAGCCGATGAAGATATAGGTTGAATAGAAGGATGTTCAATTCAAAAATTAAATCAATTCCTAATTCCCGGCGGGAACATTTTATCACTTTCCGGTACCACAAAATTGAAGAACCTGAGACCAACCATAATTTGAAAAAGCCATATTCATCTATCTCGTGGGTAAGAAATGATTGTATATTCCTCCAATTGGAAGAAGGCTTTCTTTGTGGAATAATATCCTGCAATCAAATTTCGTTGCTACGCCAATCTCATCAATCATTCCGGTACATAAATCAAACCAAGCTAGTTCTTTATCTGCCTTTCTAATCAATATATTGCCCTTCCTCCCTACTCCAATCAGATGGTCAAAGCAACTTAAGGGTCCAACAGTAAAGAGTTTAGTCCATGATTCTTTTACACCGAGTTGACCCAAAATTGAAATGTGAAATGTACATGATTTTTTATAACTTACTATAAAAGCAATAGATCCATTTAACACAGTCAATAGTCTCGACTTGGCAGAATTAACATCTAAACGATCATCTACGTAATAGGGTATGGGTGTTGTAATGAAAGATTCTTTGCTGAAGTTAAATGACGCCAAATTTGTATGTGTTTCTTCTCCATCCCACCACCACCAATGAGACACTCCATCCATATACACTGGGTCGTGACATTCAAGACCAAAAGGCATATCGATTTTAATTTTCTTCCAAGAGTTTTTTCTTAGGCTATATATCTCCCAAAAATAAACATTTGGCGCTGGCATATGATAGTAATTGTTAGATTTTGGAGAAAAATATTTACGCCGAATCATCTTATAGTCATTTTTTACATGGTCATAACCAATTTGGTGACCGTTGGCCCAAACATACGATTTAGTTTTACTATCACCAATCGTAGAAGAAATGACCCTGAATTCTTTGGTAGTTGGATTCCACAATATAACTTTACCACTATAATGCAAGGATTTGAGATAAAGAGTACCATTTAAACCAACCGGAGGCGAAATATAAAAACCATAGTCATACAATGGTATCGAGTCATCGATCTTTGGCCAATCTAATTTAACTCTATTCTCAAACTTATCACCGCAAAGAGAGTACAGAACATATTTATTTTTGTCGGGCCTATCTTCATGAGGTATTTTAATATTTAGGAGGAGAAGTGTATTATCATAATAAGAACTATCCTTGGATAATAAATTGTTGCGGTACATATTCATAAAATAAGTGTTATCAAATATGAGAGACCATGATTTGCATACACATCCAAATCGTTTCAAAGATTTAATAGGTAATTTTGAGAGAATAGAGAAGGCAATATCATCAGGTATAGGTATATGATTATTGCTAACCTGAAGATTTGATGATTGAGTTGAAAGAGATATTCCCATCTCCAAGTCAGAAAGAGAACGACACTACACTGCAAGAGGTGCTGCGGACTTTTAATTGGATTTTAGGCTTGGCTTTTTATTTATAGAATTTAATCAACCCTAAAGTAGTTTTACAAGTTTATCCAATAAGTGCGTCAAAAAAAAAAAGTTTATCCAATAAGTAAATAAAATCCTTAATATGTTACTAGTATATCACATAATTAATTCTAAAATAATGTTTTGATTTGGCAAAATATAAGATGGTCAGATAAATATATTTAACATTGTCCATATCATTAGATGTGTTAGGGTAAACTAGATTTCATGTGGTCTCATGAGTTTACTTCAATTAATAAGACATATTACATCAGTTATATAAGGTTAAAAATATTGCAACATACTACAAATTAAAAAAATTTCTTTATTAACTACAGATATGGACCACATGCATGAATCAAACGAACATTCAACTAAAAATTGATCTTTCCACCTACAATACCAAAAATTGGAGTTATGATTGATGCCATGTTGGAGAAATATATGAGTAGAGGTAGAGGTAATAAACCACCTATCTGATAGTTTTCACCATTCATAACCAATATGGGAACATTACCATCATTCATTGTTTTGTTTAATCTTTCCTTTCATGGAAGTAATTATAAATGCACACATGCTTTTGTAGAAGTTATGGTGCATAAGTCATATGTTTATGCACCGTGCATAAATACCTCAGATTGCTTAACGTACCTCTCAAATTTCTAGTGCACCTCCCAAATTGTCAGTGCATCCCTAGATTGTTTAGCGCACCCCCCAAATTTTTAGGTGGGCGCTAAAAATTTGAGGGGTGCGTTAAGTAATCTGAGAGGTGTACTAAGCAATCTGGTGAAGCGTTAAGCAATTTTCATTACTTATGCACAGAGCACAGTGCATAAGGAAAAAACTTATGCATCATAACCACTCCCAATATACATGATTGGCACTAAAGTTGTAGACAACATGTTGATATGATAGCCTTTAATTCAATTCACTCTAATACATATGAAGTGATCATCTATCGTGTAAGATGGGTCGTGAAATATTAATGAATTATTCATATTTTGCGTCAAAAAAAAGTTGCCTAAAATACTAAGTAATTCATATTTTGCTGATGATGACAAAAAGTTATCATGTGGTTCAATTGAGGAATAAGAATATATGTTTTTGTTCGGCCCCTTAGTTTGACCCCAATTTGTCCTATCCAAAAACAATTTTAAAAACAAATACAATACAGCTGAAGTTGTCTTGTCTGATCCCTTATTTTTTAGCAAATCAAACACATCCTTAATATGTTTCTTGAAAACTATTTTCGTTAGCTTAAGCATTTCCGTAGTTTCTCATATTTTGTTATTTGGAGATAATTCTTTATTAAATCGTGATAGACACAAAACATGTATACTTTAAGCGGTAGAAATCTAATAATCTGGTGCAACTTCGATTGGGAGGGGTCTGAAACCACTTGATGCTAGAACGGACGCCCCGAACTAGATTAAACTGGTGGTGAGAACCAAGAAAATCTAATAATCTCCTTTTAGACTAACACCTATTTGTAAGAAAATTAACTTGTACGCCCTCAATTCGTAATTTTATTTTGATTAAAATATTTATGACTATAAATTATAGTAAATTATTTGATAAATTTCTATATCTCATAAATATAATACTTCATTATCTGATTTGTTTTTGGTCCTTAATACAATCAACAGTATAATTTTAATACAATCAACAGTATAATTTTATCTTAAAAAAAATTATAAATAATAATAAATAAATTTTTACATAAAAAAAATATTTTTTTCCTGGTTGATAAAAATATAAACTTTTGGTTATTGATTAGAAAGTCCTCCATATTTTTTTGAGGTTGCATGTAAGTAATAATAAGATAGTTTTATCTTTTAAAATAAAAGTAGTTTTTTCATATAAAATATTAGTATAAAAATTTGATTATTGTTGTCAATGTGTTTTTTTTATAAGGCGAAGAGCATCTTTGCATGTATCTCCTTATTAATAATAAGGTAGTTTATGCTAATAATAAAGTAATTTTTTTTGCACCAAAAAAAAGAAGTAATTTTTTTATATAAAAAAATAGTAGATTTCAATAAAATATTATAAAAATTGAAATATTGTCGTCAATAAGATTTAAACAACAAACTTTATGCTAAAAAAAACTTCCAAAAAACATAATTTTTCATAAAATATTACTAGAAAAAAATATTTGTTCCTTTTTACTAGTCGTTTTAGCAATTTAAGTTATATTTTGCCTATTATATCCTCCTTATTATTTTATTTTGTTGACTAAATTTTATATAATTGTTTTTGTTGAAACAATAAAATCTTTTTTATTGTATACAAATTTTGTTTATTTTTAAATAAAGTTTGTTACAATTTTTTTGAAAATAGATAATGTTTGTGAAAAAGAAGGAATTTATTGGTGGATTAAAAATATGATATATTTAAAAAAAGTGCATACTAGGAAAATAAGGTGCAAAAATATATCCCTCCTATTTTGTTTTTTTTTTAAAACGACAAGTAAAAAGGAACGGAGGTAGTATATGTATATGTATAGATACACATTTTCAAATACCATATCCGTAATGTATATAATAGAGATAGATATATGTATATGTATATAGATACACATTTTCAAATACTATATATATGCATTAATAGTAGTAATAAGGTTTTTATAACTAAAAACCCAAATAGACGAAGTTGCAACACATTATCTAGCAAAGAGAGTGAACACAATGCAGGAGTCTCTCCTCACCCGTTTTTCAAGAAATGAACATTCAAGCAATAGCAATGAAGAAATATCTTCATCAAGTAAACCAACACATGAGATTGAGATTGAGCAACAATCAAGTTCTCCTCATACTGTAGCCAAGAACCGTTCTTGGACTAACTTGAGAATCAAGAAAGGTCATCACTATTCTGCTCCATCAATATTCCGCAACGACATGGGACCGCTTTATCGTGTGCCACCTGATCATAAACATAAGCCTGCAAGTTTAATAGTTAAACTATCTCCTATTATTCTTTTCTTGTATGTGGCCATTGGTGTTACAATTTACATAATAAGTGGGAGTTTTAAGGGCACTACCACGTTCAAATTTGTAGATGCTGTGTACTTCACAGTGGTAACTTTATCCACTATTGGATATGGAGATATTGTTCCTGATACCACCTTTACAAAGATTTTTACATGTGGTTACATTTTGGTGGGTTTTGGATTAATTAGTTTTATGCTTAATGAGTTGATTGAACATATTTGTAATACACAAGAGACATTATTTTTGAGCATGATGGATGAGGATGGATGTAAGGAAATTATGAGAACTTACACGGTTGATGAAGACAAAAGAACATTGAGGATAAGATTCAAAGTTTCTGCTGCTTTGGCTAGTGTCATTGCTTGCATTGTTATAGTAATAGTCGCAATACACTATGTAGAAGATCTCAACTGGGTCGATAGTTTTTACCTCTCCATAATTTCGGTTATGACCGTTGGTTATGGAGATTATTCTTTCACAACATTAATTGGAAGGTGTTTTGCAACTTTATGGCTTTTGGTAAGTACATGCATAGTTGCAAAATCATTGATATATCTCACCGACTGCATCTTCAAAAAGAAACGCCGCGAGATGGTAAAAAGGATTTTGCAGAAAAAGATAACCATGTCAGATTTAGTTGCTGCAGATATTGATAATGATGGATCAATAAGGTATGCCTCAATGTTGGAAATATTGTATAATATCTATCCTTTTATTTTTCACTCAAGTATATGAACTTCAGTAGTATTTCGTAATTAAAACTCAAACAAGCTTTAGGAAAAGAAGCGAGTTATTAAGCGAGTTATTAAAACAAGCTTTAGGCTTTATTATGAAATTTGGTGAAGAAAATATTCTATCTATTGATATATGTTAATAGAAGGAAGGGTAGAAAAGGAAAAGAAAACAATGGTGTACGCGTGCAAGGGGGTCATGTGACCAGAATAAGCATCTGCACATTTTGATTTGGGAGAAGGTGATAGTAACGCCGACACATCGAAAACGAAGTAGAATTGAAGAACACAGGTGGCAGCCTAGGAGTGGAGGGGATTGAGAGAATCAGAGAAGAGAATTTGAGAATCTAATAGAGTTAAGTCATGAGAGAAAGCATGTTGTTTTTGTAGTAGAAATTGGGACTGGGGAGTGAGAGCAATTCTCAACTCAGTAGGGGATATTCTAACGTTAGAGTATCAGTCAGTTAGCATTTACTTTTCCGCAATTGCAAGGAGAGTCTTCTCCATCCATTGTACTGCATTTCTTTCTAACCAATACGGTTCCAGAAGGTTTCTCTTCTGTGATTTAAGTTCATTCATATTAGATATTTTATCCTAACTCTTGTATTCTTGAGTTTGGTCCTATTAGTCACCTTTAAAGATAGAAAACATGTTCTATGTATTTGTTCATATTTTTCAATTTGATCACGTATATCGACCTAATTTCTCTTAACTTTTTTTAATTTTGTGCAGTAAATCTGAATTTGTCCTATTCAAGCTAAAAGAAATGGGGAAGATTACCGATATAGATATTCAGCAAATCTGCAAACAACATGCTCCCTTTGACCATGGCATGAATGGAAAAATAACTCAAGCTGACCTCTAGAAACTGTCAAATTCTGTTGAGAATGTGCTAAGAGTTCCTAGAAGCTTCTCTGTGAAGAATGAACACTAGCTAGTTTCTTGTGTATGAAGCAACACAGTAAAACTGTTAACAGTTATGCAGAAACTGTTAACAGTTATGTTGATTAGTTGAGTTAGTTATGTTAGTTCAAATACTTTGTAAGTAATCACATGTAATAGGTGTTAATATATACCCATATAAGAACTAGCTTGTATTTTTGTACAATCAGATTTTTTGATCAATTGACTGAGAATTCTACCTTCTTTCTCTCCATACTCTATTAAATAGCTTATGAAAATAAGTTGAAAACAGCTTAGGAACATGTTATAAGTAGTTTCCATAAATTCATTCAAACATTCTCGCAAGTACTTATGCTAGCAGGCAATAATCTTCCGAGGCAATAATCATGGGCTATGAGAAAATTGCACAGATCTAGTTCTCACCTGGCAGCAGAAGCGTAGTTGGCACAACAAAATTGATCATATCTTCACTTTTGCTCCCTTCAGTTCCTTGGCACTTTTGATTCTGTCAGTTAGGAAATTTCAAGAAACACCTAATCAAAATTAATTTTCATATTTAAATCTTCAAATGAAACAGTTTGAATTATGCTTTGATAGAATTGAGATGTTGTACCTCTGTCTAATGCCATGGATGCTCTCAAGGAGTTCCATTGTTTGTTGCCACCTCGAATTCTTTGGTCTCTCTTCTTTATCCAATACTAAAATTGAGACATTCAAAACAGAAACTAGTTCAGTTTCAATCTCATGGAGCTTTTGATCTATATTTTCCAAGAAATCCTCATAAGAGGATATCTGCGACAAGCTGTTGGGTATGTTATTTTCATTCCCAATGCCGGTGCTAAGAGTTCCTAGAAGCTTCTCTGTCTCTTTATCATCCGGCAAATTCTCTTGACTTTCTGAAGAAATTTGCACGTCTTGAATATCGCTAAATTTCATCATATTAGAGTCGGAATCATCCTTGGAAGGATCTTTTAGAACTTCCTCCTTTGGAGCAATGATTCGAACGGGACTTGAAGCATCTTCTGTTGTGTCTTCAATGTTTGTAGTTACATTTCCCACTAGCTGACTTTCTTTCAAAGATATTGCCTGAAAACATGTAATTGAAAAAAAATACTTGAAGGAAAGAAAAGCAAGCGGTACCATAAAAGAGACACACTCACAAAAACAATCAAACATACATCGACACCATAAAAAGTTCATTGATGAATTCACTTTACCTCACTTAGCTTTGTGGAAAGCTCGTCGAGCAATTCAATGCGGCTTTTAGACTTCTCCAAAGCCTGCAACACTTTTTTTCTTTGTAAAAGTATATCCCTTGCATAATTTTCATCACCCTTCTGCATACTTATAGCTGCTTGTTTTTTAAGCTTCTCTGCTGACTCGGATAATCTTAGGAGCCTCAACCTAGCACTATTTGCTGTATTTAAACCACAAACACATAAGTTTTTATAACTTTTAACTAACCTTTTATCTTAATTTTAGGCGTGCTCACACACTAGCAAAAGCCGGCAACAACAACAACAAAGCACGAATGTAGATTCAAACAAGATGAAAACCATGAATGTAGATTTATAAAGTAAAACAATAAACAGTGTCGCGGAACTCATATGGCTAACAATTATCAACCTATTGAACAACACAAAGTGCAGCTTTTGAACATGGTACAATTTGCAGACAAAATCTTGATATTAAATAATTAGAGCTCATGTTTTGCTTCCTATAACTTGAAAAAAGAACGCAGCTCTTAAAATCCATCGGATATTTTCTTTTCATTAATTCTTGAATTCATTTCTCCCAATGAACCTTAATTCAAACTCACATGGTAAGTAACAAACAATTTTTCGAAGCGAGTGACAAACAATTTTAAGACTTGAGCTATAATCCATATAGACCTTGTTTGGATAAATAACTTAATTTGCAACTTAAGTTATAATCTCTGTTCATAAGCTTATGAAAATAAGCTAAAAACAGCTTATGAACATGTCATAAGTTGTTTCCATAAATTCATTAAAACATTCTGGCAAGTGCTTATTATGCTAGTAGATAAATTCAAATAAGTGAATCCAAGCATGCACAAAATCTTGAAAAGCATATTAGTAAAGATTATCTATCTAACTAATAAAAATGAAATCTTTATGAACCCTTTAAGCTAAAATTAAGTTTTTTTGTGTTGGGTAAGATTTATATTACATGATTTATTCAGAGAAAGAAGGGTACCCTTGGTTGTAGTGGTGTATGCTTCTGCATGAAGATGATCAAGTTGAGAACGTAATTGTTCTGTATTGATGGAGGAAGAAGCACAGAAGCATATGGCTCTTCTTGTTGTTGTTGTTGTTGTTGTTGTTGTCATCAGTGAAGGAACAGCCATGGTTGTGACTGTCGGTCTAACATAGTTCAGTGTCATCATCCCTTTTCGCAATTTCTCTTGCTTGGGAAAGATAGATAATTTATTTTTATTTTTTAATTTCTATTGAGGCACGTGTTATTAGATCTTTTTCAATCCTATTTCCTAAGTGTGATTTTCCGGTACTTACTTTCCTCAGTAATATAAAAAAGTCTATTTGGTTCAATTGATGGGAAAGAGGGAAGAAAATAAGTTAATAACCCTTGTAAAACAGATTCGTCCTTTTATGTTTTTAGCGGTGTTGAATTTACAATTATATTTGATGTAATCTATCTATTTGAATGAATGCACATCTTTTTATTTTTGTCAAAAAAAAAAAAAACCCTTGTAAAATTGATCTGTTTTGCAATACTTCATGCAAATTATGTTTTTTTTTTTTTGAGATTCCCATGATGTTAGATTTTATGCAATATCTCTTGGATTCAGTTAACTATAAAATAATTGTCGTAAAATATAATTTTAGTGAGAGTTTTAAACCGTCGTTAAAAAAATTGCCGCAAAATTGACCGTAATGTTAGATTTATGCAATACCCGTTGGACTCAAAATAGTCTTTATATTTAATTTGTTTTAAATTTTTAAATCATCGTTTAACAAACTACGAATAATTATATTTTACGATGGATACTCTTATCTCAACCAAAAAACTATAAACAAACATATTTTGCTAATGGATATATAACAAAAAAAAACAAAATTTAATAGATATATAACCAAAAATATCTAACGAGTAGAAAGTATTTGTTATCAAGAAAAAAAAACTTAAATTTTTAATATTGCAATAAGATAATTTAAAATTTTAATAAACATAATAAAGTAAATTTTATTCGACCTCTCTTCTTTAAAAACTAGAATCAAACGTAAAAATTTAAAATATCACCGATTCCGCCCCCCCCTCCCTTAGAACATACTCTCTTCTCTTCCCAACCTAAACTATTCCGTCTCTTGCTTGCTGAAATTAACGTGTGTTTATTGCTTTCCTAAGCTAAACACTGCAGAAAAGGTACTACTATATATTAATTGCTTATTATTTTCTCTATTGTCCTTTAGATTATCTAATCAAATTTCTATGTAAGTTAGTAAGAAACCAACTTCATGCATTGTCTTAGTTTCCACAATAAGAGAAAGAGAGAGATCAATAACTAATTGATAAACAAGTCTTTTTTTCTTTCTCAAACCAAACATATACATGCTTTAATTTCTTGTTTGTTTGCATTTTGTGAAACTGTAATTGCTTATTGGGTTGTTTAAAAATGGAAAATTTCACAGGTTGGATTGGATGGAACGAGGTAGCGAAAATCAAAATAGAACTCCTTTGACAGGTCCTTTCGATAATAAAAGAAAGACAACAGATTCAACTCAAATTCTTATCGGGCTTATGCAGAAGAGGTTAAAGAGTCAAAAAATTAGAGAGAAGGCAGATGCTCACTCATATACTATTATAAAGGTGTTCTAAGTTTGCATCCTAATAAATTAGTATGTCTTTAGAAAAATGCCGTTAATTACTTAATCGGATTGTATTTATATTGATATTGATATTGATATGGATATTGATACCGATAACATATAATACTTGTTAGGTGGTACGAGATGAAGACCTTGCAGAACAGATTGGAAAGGATATATGTTTTGATCTTGTAAACCATAAGAAAGTGAAGAGTTTCCGAGTTAAAAAGAGGACATCATTAAACGTATTCAAGGTATTATGTTTACACTATTTCAGCGGAAAATATGAGAAAATAAATCTTGTTAATCGATGATTGAAGTACTAAGCCTAATAAATCATAATCAAGAATAACAGGAATCATATCTGTTTTTATTTTTATAATACAGATGCAACTAAATATATAGCCTCAAAGGAACTTTGTATGTTATATCTTGAGGTCATTAATCCTCAAGAATTTGCGTACATATTCGTAGATAACTTTCCTTCTCTCTTGAATATTAATCCTCTTTGAAGACTATGCTTCAGAAGAGTGAGTTTTTCCAAGTTGAAAATGCTTTATAAAGAGATTATGGTCACCTTGTGTGGTTTCCCTATAAACTTCCACTTCCAAGAAGATATTAATTGTGACTATATTCAATTTAATGCTAGACTAAAGGTCTCCTCATAAATTTTGAAGTGCTTTTGATTTTGTAATGATTATTCAACAGTTGTAGTATTTTTGGAAGTTTGATTTTTCTGATTGATGGCTAATAGTAAATTGTGATATGTAGTTGGATGTTGCCAAAGAGTTTGACATACCAGCACCGTTCCATCGCTTTTGGATATGGGCAAAGCGTGAAAACGGAACAATTCGTCCTTGTAGGCCATTGACACGCGATGAGGAAGCACAAACTGTAAATTCATGACATCTCTTGATGTTTTTCAAGTTTATTTTGCTCCTACTCCCTTCGAGCTTTATTTTTTGACTCTTTCATCTCTGATTGTTGGCTTTTAGTCAAATGTTGGTTTTGTGCTTAAAAAACTTGATCTTCTTTTCCCCTTGACGTTTTATGTTGAATCTGTTCATGACATTTTTTTTATATCAACCTGCAAATAAAACGTGTTAGCTTTGTTTTTATTTATTTTAATCCATCTTTGACTACCTTTTTTTTATTCAATTTAATTTTATAATGTTTACACAATGCATGCAAGGGGTTTTCTTATTGATTGTTTTGGATGCCATTTTTTCTTTGCTTGTAATGCTTGCAAGGGTGCTTAGTTTTTTTAGATTCATTGTCTTCGCTGCAAACTAGACTACTTTCTCTATGATCTGAAGTATTTTTTTGTTCTCATTATGATTCAAATTACAGGTTGGAAAATTAAATAAGGAAAACAACGTTCACAGCGCAGAATTAATATTGTTTTTGGATGTGGAGCGTGGGCTGGTAACATTTATATTATGAAGTTGTATACTATTTGGATAGCATTAAACATTGTTCCATCACTATCCTATTGACAAACTGCATTATTATTTAGGATTTATGCCCAATGATACCACCTTATACTAGAAATGATGATATATTACTTTTTCTCAAGCAATATGATCCTGAAAAAGAGGAGCTACGGTAATTAATTTCTTGCGTGATTTGAACAAATATTGAGGTAAAAGGTGGACCTAAGTTGACATCAAATGTATCTCGCTTTGATGGCAGGTATTTTGGAAGGATCTTTGTGAACTGTACTAGCAAGCCATCAGAAATCTTAACATCGTTAAACATTTCAGCTGGATATGATCCTGATGAAGAGATAGAACTTTATGAGGTTGGTTTCTGTTATCTGATTTATTATTTATCTGCCGTACAATTTCATACTAATTTCAATTTGTTCAGAATTCATATGCTTGTTATTAAGCTCGGGTTCAGCTGTCATGGTTTCTGTAGTTTAGTAACTAAACTTGATTCGCAAATAAAGTGCATCGTGTTCTTTGAAAATTTATCATTCTTCCATACGACTATCCGAAGGGAAAGGGCCTTTTTTAATGTCATCTTCACATTCTGAATCTTCTGATCTCTAGATGTATTCAATCATGTAGTGTTAATAGGTTAATTTTGCATATTGTTGTTCAGGAAATAGAGTTTGAACCAGATGTCATGTGTTTCCCTGTTGACAAGAAAGCAACATTTCAAGAAAGCCATGTATAGTACATAGTACATACCTTGTTGATGCACTCTAAGTTACTGTATCATTTGTTTTCTTATTGATTTGTTTTTTTACGCAAATGCAGTTAGAAAATGGTGATATTATATGCTTTCAGAAAGCTCCTACAATGGATAATTTGAAGCATTTCAGATATCCAGATGTGCCTTCATACTTGGAGTATGTGCACGATTGTAAGGTATTTTCTTTTTTAGAGGTTTAAATTCAAAGGCAATTTATTTCACTGATGTGATGCAAAAAAGAAAGCTGCCCATTTGTTCTTATCGACTTATCCTTTTCTGGGCTTAACTTGAACTGAACCTTTTCTTTTCTTATTTAGGTTCCTTTTCCCCTCTTAGCTGCAGAATCCAAAGATGAAGAATCATTGAAGGAGCAAAACAAAACCATTATAGCGGAAGAATCAAATGTTGACAAAACCATTCACGGTGAAGGTACCAGCAAATCCAACACTTCAAAATTAGTCAGCATAGACTCGGAAGAAATTGATGCTATGATAGATGAGGATGTCATTGCTGCAATCGACAGAGTTTTATTAAAAGAGATTACTCTTTCCTTAAAATCTCAGCATTCTGTACAAGGACAAGAAGTTCCGAAACTGGATCCTGACTTCTGTGAGCAACTTCTTCAGGAATTGAGAGATGTCGCCTTTAAAGAAGACTTGGTCGAAAAATTTAGAGAAAGTCTCGATCCTAAAGTTAACTTCAATGCAGTCAAGGAAAAATTTGATGCTAATGCCAACGCGTTTTCCTCTCACCAATTAGAACAAGTTGGTGCTGTTGTTAACCTTCTCAACAATATTGTGAGGATGCATGAGAAACTCGAAAATATGAAAAAAGAACGAGATTCAGCTAAGAAGAGCACTGACCAAGATAATGAAGCATTGAAGGAGATAAGACAGAAAATATTGACCTCAAAGACTTCCTTCGCAAACCAACAAACACAACTCAACTCTCTTGATGGTCAAATTGCTGATCTTAAAGCCAAGCTTGAAAAACTTCAAGGTGACAGGACCAAAGTTGCTGAGCTTCAAGATCAAGAGAAATATAAGATCACTACTTTTAACAAGATAGTTAAATCAATCTTCCTTCACCTTGCTGATGATCAAATCAAGTTGAAAAGTGTTGGAGATTGAATTCTGGAAGCTCAAACTGAATTGGAAAATCACGAGAAGCTCTATCGAATCTTCAAGGCAACCCCTCCATTTTGATTTATGTCGTTGCTTTGACTTTTTGGCCACAACATTTTACTTCAATGTTGCTTTCTATTGTAATATTTTGAATACTTGACACAAATTTATTTTAAGTATTGGCCTCTTACCAATATGGCAAGTGTTGTTATTAGTAAACACATTTGCTGCTTCAAGTATTCCTTCCTAATTTGCAGACTGTATTTACCATTTTTTTTAAATATACGATTAATCACATTCAAATTAAGTCACCAACTTCAATGTTTTCTTGTTGGTTTTCTTATTATATAGTAGTCTTTCTTTCTGACAAATGATATATGCTATATTTTTCTAAAACCTGGTTTGAAAGTGTATGGAATGTGGGAAACATGTGACAGTTTTGTTTTCTGCTATTGCTGTCTTCCCAAGAAGTTAAACTCGATTCAAGAAGTTAGTGTCCAGAGCTAACTGGGTTTGAAACTTATACTCAAATTAATAGTTGTCGGGTTTGATTTCGAACCAAATGCGATGATTGTGTTAATGTTTACTTTAAGGACAAACATCAATATAGGATATGTTGGTGCTCGCTTATGTTATGATGCACATAAAGGTGAAGGTAAGAAAAATGCTAGGTGATAAAATAAGCAAAATGCTATCTGTGTTAGTATGAAATGTAAGACTTTCAAAGAGCTAAATAGAGTAATTCTTAGTTTTAGTTAATTTGAATTGTCACCCATGTACTTCAATCACTTTTTTGAAAAGATTGTTACCCATCTACCTTATGCATGTTTGATTATAAGTCTTTTTTTAGCACATTAGATATGCTTGACTAAAGTATCATGTTTTATTTAAGATCAAAGACTATAGATTGAATTTCGTTTGGTGTGTATAAAGAAGTTGAAACAACTTAATAATGTAAGGTTCTCATTACAGGGCAGTTCCTCCGTTGGGTATGTCAACATCGTTGATAGAGCAATATTTTCTTCCTTAATATGATTGGTTAGAGGAAATTGTCTATTTTTTTTAAACTGGGTTTGGTATTAGGTAGATGTTGAATTGATACCTTTTGCGATGTACTTATGAAGGTTGTCTTGGTTTACTAATTTTGATATGTAGTAGGATGATGATATAATCTACTTTTGGTTCTTTTTCAAAGGAATGTTTAAATGAATGCTCTAAATCTAATACATTAATTTTCATATAATTTAGCCTAACTATTATACACAAAACAAAGTGTTGTTTATGAAAAAATTTAATAAATTATTATACACGGGGAAAAAGTTATTGATTATGAAAAATTTAACTAATTATTGTACATGAGACACTGTTAATTTACACTAGGATGATCAAATTTAACTTAATCATTTGTGCGGCTGATAAATAAACTATTTTAAAATAATTATTATACACAAAACAAAGTGTTGCTGATAAAATAATTAAATTGACTATTATATACGAGGAATAATTTGTTCCTTATGAAAACAATTAAATGATTATTATTATTTTTTTACTCAATTAAATGATTATTATTTACGGGAAACAAGTTATTGTTTACGAAAAAATTAAATAAATACATTAAATATAATTGATAATTCTTTTTTGGAATCAAACCATAATATTGAACAAACGGAACTCTCAACGTCCCACCGCGACCCACTCTCGATGCAGTTCTCACGCCCCTTACAACAATATGTTGAAAGGCAATATTTCGAAAGTGATAGTTGTGGCACCCCGTTACAACCAAATCATGGGATTTCATTGGTCTTACACAATATGTTGAAAGGCAATATTTTGAAAGTGATATTATTATTGGGGTAATTGACTCGGGAATATGGCTAGAATCGGAAAGTTTCAATGACAAAGGTTTCGGTCCACCACCTCTCAAATGGATGGGCACTTGCAACGCATCTAATTTTACCTGCAATAAGTAATGTTCTATGACTTCTTCTTGAACCTAAATTGTGCCTACGTACAGTAGCAAATAAGTGTAGTTGTTACCATAGTAATTGAACATCATTAAACATATCTAATTTAAAATACAACTTGAGTTTGAGTCATTTGATTGATCTTCGACCCTAGTTCCAATATCAAATTTTTTGGAGCTAAATGCTAATATGTGTTGTTAATATATTGCATTGTCACAGTAAACTAATTGGAGCCAAGTCTTATTTACCTAAAAATGACTCCTTGTGGCCAAATGAACTCGGTTCTCCAAGAGATACAATTGGCCACGGGACTCATACATCATCAACTGCAGCAAGAAATCCGGTTGACATGGCAAGCATGCTAGGACTTGCACAAGGAACAGCAAGAGGTGGAGCCCCATCTGCGCGCATTGCTGTGTATAAAGTGTGTTGGCATTATGGCTGTTCAGATGAAAATATTCTCGCTGCATTTGATGATGCAATTGCAGCTGGGGTTGATATATTATCAGTCTCAAAGTCAATTGATACTCATATCTATTTTAGAGATGGACTTTCCATTGGATCCTTCCATGCTATACGAAATGAAGTGCTGACAGTGGTGGCTGCGGGGAACGGTGGTCCAAGTCCTTCATCCGTAGATAATTTTACACCGTGGACAATTGTTGTGGCAACTAGCACTTTAGATAGAAAGTTTAAGACGAAACTCAAATTAGGAGATAATAGCTCCTATGAGGTAAGCTACTCTTTTATTTCCTATGCTATAGCATGCCTTATTTCATCTTATAATTCATGACGACTTTAAAATATTAAGCCACTTGTTGGTCACATTTCTTAAATTCAATATAGGATGTTTATAAGTTCATGATATGAATGAATTGATAATAACATCAATAGTAATTTCAATACATTTGTTTCATATGTTTAGGGTGTGTCTTTGAATTTCTTTGACCTTGACGAGAAGCAATACCCTTTAATCAATGGCAGAGATGCACCATCGTGGGGCGTTGATGGAGAAGAGTCAAGGTAACTAGCTAGTCTATTCTTAAGATTAGCAAACAATTCAAATATTTAACTTATGCTTAAATAATAATGCTTGCTCCAAAATCAATGATTTGTTAATAAAATTGTAGGTATTGCTCAAACAACACATTGAATGGCGAGTTGGTGAAGGGAAAGATTGTTGTCTATGAAGGAAGTCATGCATCTGTAGAGGCCTTAAGAGTGGGTGCTGCGGGTATATTGCAAACTACTGATTCTATGGATGCTTCGTACTCTTTTCCATTGCCTGCATGTTCCCTTCAATTAAACGATGTTGAGAAAATACGTAAATACATTAGCACTACAAGGTATAAAGTCCATGCTCCATATACATGATTAACAATAATTTAGAGAACCACGCTTATCTAAAACTTATTGTTTTAATCAATTTCCAGATATCCAACGGCAACCATATTTTGGACAAATGAGTTAAATGATCCATCGACACCTGTGGTGGCATCTTTCTCATCTAGAGGTCCAATTAAGGCTTTACCAGAATTGCTCAAGTTTCGTTTTCAATGAATAAACAAATTGATTAAATACATCTCTATCATTTTAACAATATTTGTAGCTAAAACGTTTCCTTTCTTTAATATTGTAGCCGGATTTAACTGCTCCAAGCACAAACATGTTGGTTCACAACTGCTCCTGTTTCTTTTGTTCAGGGCGAAAACTAAAATTTAATATTATTTATGGAACATCAATGGCGTGTCCGCATGTGACAGGTGCAGCTGCGTACATCAAATCCTTTCACCGCACATGGTCACCTGCAGCCATCCGTTCAGCTCTAATGACAACATGTGCGTGCGTGCGTGCATGTGTGCGTGCGTGTGTGCGTGGGTCCTTCTTGATTGTTATAAGTACATGCTTATGTATAACAATGATAATTTTAAACTGTAATCACAACAACTCAAATTACATATATATCTCAAATAACAATAACAATTTTAGTACACATCTTTAAATCTGAAATTACAAATACGTCCAAATTTTTTTTCAAATACAAACTAAAATAATAGTATTAGTAAGAGACTAAGAGGTAGGTTCAATTTAGTTAGTTGATTATATATATTCACCAGTTTAATCAATTTTGTTTGAATCGCTTATGTCATACTATATATAAGTACAAGAATCTCTAAAAAATGTAATTAACCTGTCTGCTGCAACTTGTTGTAGAAGATTTTGATAGTATAGCAATGCAGAAGTTTCATCGTTTTTTCTATTGCCAGTGTACACAATGTAACGCTGCAATAATTTTAGTTGAACACAATTTTATGAGAAACAAGCTAAGCTAAGAAAAATACTTTTATTTATTGTAGCCAAAAATGAAACATACAATAATAAAATTTAATAAATAAATAAATAGAGATGAATAAGTGAGTGTATTTATTTGCCTTCAAGTCATCAGAATTCGCCGAAGATGAGTAACATTTGGTTGAAAGTGAAATAAGGCTCACAACGAGAAACACAAGGCATATAGAAGATTTGTCGCCCATTCTCAAACTAGCTAGCATATAATAATAAAGTGCATGTGAGTGAGAATGAAAAAGAGTCAGTGAAAAATTCATACTAATTAAGAATAAAAAAAATAGAAAAAACTTAATTACTTTTTGGGTATTGTTATTCACGTACGCGTGCACTTTAACATTATCCAAAAAGTAATTAAGTTTTTTCTATTTCCTTTTTATATCAAACAAATAAAGATTACTTTTTGATTTCTATGGGTAATGTTAAAGTGTACGTGAATAGAAATAGTAATATTTTTCTTTAATTTCAAAAGTAATGTTAAAAAGTAATCAATTCCTTATGTTAAAAAGTAATGTTAAAGTAATATTTTAACTTGGAAATGATTCAGAGAAGATAATGATAAAAGTAGTACTAGTTTGTTTTCTAGTGTAGCTATTTTTATTCCTTATGCTATTTCACTACCAGTAACCAATTCATATTTCATAACACATATATGTTGTCAAATTTAATTGTTCATCATAATATTCTCTTACATCATAGTAATTCTACTATGGCTACTAATTGTGTTCTTAATTTGTGATATGCAAAGCCATTCACAAAAGAAATCGATCATGCATGAATATTGCTTGGTTAATTGTGAAGGAAATTTGAGAGAGAATATTACTTCTCCTCATATACTTTCTTCGGTGCATGGGAATAAAGTGTAGCACATACATACCTATACACATTATATGAAACTAAAGGTCTGTTTGATCTGCAAAATAAAAGTACTGGACAGAAGAGTATAAGGCAGAACAACACAGAATAAACATTTATGATATTTGTCAGATGACCGATTATCCCAAAAGCTTAAGCTGTTAGGAAAGGCCACATCAATAATTTTATATTATTTCTAACACGCCCCCTCACGCAAGAGCCTATTGGGCTTGAAGCGTGGATAATGCATAGGCCCACCTACCATATGCTTGAAATTCCACTTTTTAATTAGAAAGTGAGGGGAGCGGGAATCGAACTCTAGACCACTTAGTCATAGAGGCTCTGATACCATGTCAGATAACCGATTATCCCAAAAGTTTAAGCTGTTAGGAAATGTCACATCAATGATTTTATATTATTTCTAACAATATTAAATAACTTTTGTCTTGTATGATGTTTGATGGAGAAAATGTTATTTTTGTGATTTAGAAAAGTTGTGCTGAGAACAAAAAGTTGTCACATGGTTCAGTGGGGGACAAAAATATTTGATTTTGTCCAGTCCCTTGACCCCAGCTTGTCCAGTCCTAATGACAGTTTTCAAATCAAACACAGTACAGCAGAAGTTGTCTTGTTCAGTCTCTTATTTTTTAGCAGATCAAACAGTGTAGTACCGCATGCTGAGTGGTTTGATTAAAATAGAAATTGAAACAGAAAAAGAAAATAAAGATTACTTGAGCAATACCCAACAAAAATATTACTTTTGATATTATAAATCAAAAAGTGTACGTGAATAGCAATATATAGTAATACTAAAGTAATATTTTTCTTTAATTTCAGAAGTACTCGTATTTCTATGGGTAATGTTAAAGTGTACGTGAATAGCAATAGTAATATTCTCCTTTAACTTTATTTTCTATTTTACTAAAATATTTGAATATATAGAAATCAAAAATATTTGTTTGATATTATATATAATTTTCATGATTTAGTTTTGAGGATAAATATTTTGAAATAGAGAAATACGAGTACTTCTTAATGTAAATGCACGATATTACAAGTTACGACATAAATGATTCTTGAGTCAAAAAACACATACTTAAATGATTCTTGCCACTTTTATTTGTTGACAAAGAGGAATGACATGAATTTAATTAAAGTGACATGATGTCATAAGATTTTGAGAGAAAAAAGATAAAGAAAAAAAAAAAATATATATATATATATATATATATATATATATATTGTCATGTAATTAGCATTACAAATGACGCTGATAAAACGCTTCAAAGAAAAATTATGCTGGTAAAAAAAAAACATTTTAGAATGTGGTGGTAATATTCACCCACACAATTAAACTAAGGACCAAACAATTCAAACAAACATTTTAGACCTCTCATTCTAAGTTCTAAAAACCTCAAAAAAATTAATTTAATCATAAAATTTTAAGGTCTAAAAACAACTTAATGATAAAAATTAGTGAATGCATGTTGTGTAAAGAGAGCAATACTTAAAACTGCGCGCAAAAATATTATTTACGGGCACAACCGTTGATATTACGTACCTATTAAAAATTCATAGATAAAATTGAGAAAATACAATCTATATACAACATGATTGATAGCTAGAGAAAACACACATGATGGAAGATAAAGAAATTATCAAAACCAAAGAAACAATTCAATCAAACCTGGGGTATATATGCTAGCAAGCTAGAGTTTTGATTCCTGCAGGTTGTATAAATAAATGTGTATTAGCATGAGTGCATGACAATATAATTTCAGATGAATTTTTTTTAGTTTTAGTCAAAAAAAAGATCTTAGAATTTCAGATGAAGTTTTTTATGACCAAGATCTTAGAATATTAGCATGCATGATTCTTTTATTTTATTTTTAAATAGATTTTTTTAAAATAGCATGAAGGATATTATATATATATATATATATATATATATATATATATATATATATATATATATATATATATATATATAAATTTATATATTTGTGTGTGTTTTAAAAGCAAATTATTTAACAAAAAAGTTCATCTATTTTCTATTTGAGACCAGAAACCCTCATCAATCAAATTATTTGAAACTCAACAAATTAAGTAGATAAAAAATTGAAGTAGTTAATCAGACCCTTTTATAGCAAACCTCTATAAGTTATAGTTTTCACATTCATGTTTACATATTAGAAAACTATCTATTCATAAAGGATCTTGGAATATATGATTCTCACAAAATAAGGACTTTAAAGGACATACCTTTCACCATGATGATAGAAAGTAGAAAATAGAGTAGAAACCACAATCCTCCGATTCCCAATCTATCTATTTCCCGTTCATTCTTTCTCATACCCTTTCTTGATGGTTATATGGTAGAGAAACTTTATAGAAGAGACAGAACCCTTTTTTCGTTAGTTAGTAACGACCATCAAGTTACATATATTTATAGAATTCACTTGCACTCATTCTTGAATTCTTGTATCCTTTATATGAATATTCACACATTTTCACTTGAATATTCAAATCCTTTCATAAATATTTGCACTCTTTCACATTAATATTTTCATCATTCCACAAGAGTCACCATAAATTAATTATAATAATTAAATTATTCTTACAACCCCTAATCACAAATAATAATATTTTTTGAAGAATAAAATTTATATAACTTACTAGCGGGCCAAACGGGCACGTCCCGTGCCCGTTTGTGTGATGCATATTTGTGTTATTAATAGTTAATTTTTGAAAAACAACAAATTAAGTCACAAACATAAAAGTTAAGGAGATAGAAATTATAGAAGTTAATAATAATATTAAAAAAATCATAGAAATTAAACTTTTGAAAAATAGCAGTTAAGGGCGTTTTAAATATTACAAAAAAAGCTACACCAAAACACAATGTTTTCTCTTTATTATATGTATAGATATGTATAGATTAAAGCCTGGTACAAGGGGTAACAAGCTCAATTAAAATACACACAAATGATAATGATCAAACATTAAGACCGTTCTTTTCATGGAAGGAATAAAAGGTATTATTAGCTCATATACACAAAAAATCCATAAAAGTTTTGAAGACAAAATTACAATAGTAGATTGATGAGAAAATTGGAGAAAGAGTTGGAGCAAGCTAAGGAAAAAGAAGAAGAAAAAGAGTTTGTACGTGATAGTAAAATTGGAGATGAGTTTTTTTTTTTTTCTTTTAAGTTTGTGGCTGTTCCATAAATAAAAAGGAAAATATTGAAGAACAGATCTAGAGAAATATATATAATTTATTTTGACATAAAAAAAATCTAGAAGTACAAATTTGGAGAGAGAGAGAGAGAGAGAAAATTTAATTACATGGACCTTGCTATGAAATATCCCAAAGAAATAAGACTTAACTAAACATATACACCATTTTTGCTCAAAGTAGGCGTACATGTTTTGACAATATATATATATTGAATGCTTGTGCATGTATAGGCGGGTAGGGTCTCCAATGCCCTCAAACACTAGTTAAGTTTATTAAAAAGAAAATTATGTCTTGGAATTTGTGCATTCAATACTTCTATCTTGGAATTTGTGCCTTAATTTTATCTTTTTTTTTTTTTTTAGCATGCTTAACAAATACCCCGAGGGTACTGTTTAGCATGACCTTTAACATAATACCAAATTTTATGACACATTTTAATATCATGCATTTTTTGTATTCCCTCACTGTTTTTAGCATGGTGTAATTGGGATAGCTACCAAATTATAATTAAGTGTAGTCGTTTTCTTTATACCAGTTTTTTTTTTTTTTGGCAACTCTTTATGGCAGTTTTTTTTTTTGGCAACTCTTTATGCCGGTTTGTATATGTAAGAAACTTGTGAAAGTAGAATGTGTTCTACCATCTTTTTCAGATAATAAGAACATGTAGTATTTTTTTGTCTTGTGCCTTGGGGAATCATATAAATAAAGTTTCTTTTGCCTTTTAAAAAAAATAAAATTGTATTTTTTTGTCAAAAAAAAAATGTTGTTTTCACCAATATGTACATAATTAACTCAAGATAGATAGAATTGTTGTGTAAAAAAAATAAAATTGAGAAAGTCAAATAGAGAAAATAGTTCTACCGATCATTTTTTTTGACAGCATATATTATGTATTTAATTTAATTTAATAATTTAAAATTTGTACCTTAGCTTTGACCAAGCATCACAAAAGAAAAAAACTTAACTTAATTTGACCAAAATTTATTATGTATTTAATTTAATTTAATAATTTAAAATTTTGTTTACTGTAAATTAAATATTTAACATATACAATAATTTAGAGAATTTTCTCTTTCGCTATAAATATGTATCCATTCCTCTAGCATACCACTCATAAAGTTATTTGCTTTGCTTTTTCATCACAAAAATGGAAAATATGTTGAAGATGTTCTTGAAAGTTGTGCTGTTTTTTATTGTTATTGCAGGTGCTTTTGTTGGCAACATACAAGGTTTACCACCTTGTTGCAACTTAGGTCATCCATGCGATCCACCTATCTGTCCTAGGTATCCATGTTGCGATCCTCCTTCATCAAGTGAAACCAAGTCCTGAATCTTGTCTTGTTTTTAATGTTATTTTTACACCAATCAATATGTACTATTTGATAAAAATTCTTATCAATTTCGATAATCGCATTAGTAAGATTGGTGGTTAATTATCGCACAAAAATTTATTCAACTTTCATTTTTCTTAGTTCTAAATTATCTCTTACTACGCATAATGCTTCTTTCCCATATACAATATAATCATTGAACAGGGACAAAAATAAAAAAGGATATTTTCGTATTTTTTTATAGTTGTACTCTGGACAAAAAGTTGTCATGTGGTTTAGTGAAGGACAAAAATTCTTGATTTTGTTTTGTCCCTTGTTACCTATTTTATCCAGTCCCCTATTTTTTAGCAGATCAAACGCAACATCGTATTTTTTATTTATAAATAATTAATTAAATGTCAATTCCATTTTATAAATAAAGAGATAATTATTAGTAATTGTACATAATCACAAATATAGTACGTACATATAGCACAATGTAAAATCAAAATTTTCTATTTTGTATTTTCAAAATTATAATTAAAACCAAAATAAAGTAAAAAAGCTATCTTTTTTATTTTCATAATATTTTATGGTTTTTTTTGTTGACAAAATAAAAACGACATTCATTCATTAAAACTGGTAGATTACATTGAACCACACATATTCAAAATTGCTAAAAACAAAAAAAGAGGCATCTTTGAACAAATTCACAGCATCTAATAGCATACAAAAGTATAATGTCTACAAATATGACAAAGTCTACATACATGATTAAATTCAAGTGTTCGGAATATACATGTCTCCGAAGCTGTAACATTGAAGACACCAATATCATTGATTGAATATGCCCTTGACTAAATCTAATCTTCAAACTGAACCAAACAAACACCGCACGATATAGACTATACTACCTCATCCACTAGTTAAAGATACTAAAAAAAGTAATTTTTGCATTGAAAACAACATTTATCATATTTTATAAATATTGACTACACAAAGTCCAATGTAGTTTTACTATATTTGGACTCCTAAATCTTATACACAGATTAATAGTTGTCGGGTTTGATTTCGAACCAATTTAATTGGTTTGATTTTGATTGTCGGATTCATTTGATCATTAGTTTGGTTCTTACGCCCTATTGAATCTTAAATAATATTTTTTTTAAGTCACATTTGAAATTCCTTTTTAGGAGTCAGGTCTATAGTATTACAAGAGGAAGTGTCAAAAGTGTTAGATTTTGCATAATACATTTCAAATCCCAACAAATCCAGTATCATATAAATCTCCTCTTTTTCAGGGTGTGATTTGTCACTAGCAATAAATACATGAAGTTCTTGTCCAACTTCAATCCAGCTACATCCAGGAATCTTTTTTAGTCCCTTTTCTTTCATGAAGCTCCTTATGTTTGACACTTTATCCCATTTTCCTAAAGTTGCATACACATTTGAAAGAGCTACATAATTCCCTGGATTATTTGGCTCCAATTTCAATAACCATTTTGCTATATAATCTGCAAGTTCAGTCTCATGGTTCTGTCCACAAGCAGCAAGCAAAGATCCTAATATGTGTGCATCTGGAGGACTTGGCATTGTCAAGATAATCCTAAGAGCTTCATCTAACTGGCCATTGTTAGCGAGGAGTTTCACTAAGCAACCATAGTGTTCCTCACTTGGCTTCATTTGGAGTTCACACACCATGTATTCGAAAAGCTCTAGGCCCTCTTTCAGCAATCTCCCATGGCAGCATGCTGACAAGACACTAGTAAAAGTGATGCTATCTGGCACTATACCTTCTTTCACCATTTCTTGAAAAAGTGCAAGGGCTTCTGCAGATTTACCATGCGAGGCATAAGCAGATATCATTGCATTATACACAGGCAATTCCTTTGTTGAACACATAATGAAAACACACTTTGCATCATCCAAATTTCCACATTTAGCATACATGTCAATAATAGAGGTTGTAATTTGAAGTGAAAAAGACATGAAATTCCTCATAACATACCCGTGAATTGCCTTTCCATAATTCAATAATGCCATATCTGTGCATGCTGATAATGCGGAAGTTATGCTTATGCTATTAGGTCTCACCCCTGCATCTTGCATTTGCCGGAAAACTGTATGAGCTTCATAACCAAGACCATTTTGAGCCAAGCCGGATATCATAGTAGTCCATGTGATCAAATTAGGCGTTACACCTGATGATTGCATTTCAGAAAACATGTCTTGAGCCTCAACAACCTGACCATTTCTAAAGAAACCGAAAATCAAAGAGTTCCACGAAACAACATTCGGAGGAACACTCTCAAGTTGCATTTGAAAGAACAATTTCAAAGCCTCACCACTCAGACCCTTCTCCGCACAAGCTGCCAACATCGTATTCCACAACACAATATCTTTCTTCTTCGCTGAACAAAAAACTCCTCTAGCGCAATCCATTCTCCCGCATTTCGCATATATATCTACAACACCACTCAACACAACCACGTCAGAGTCAAACTCATTCCTAACGCAAAACCCATGCAACTTCTTACCTAATTCTACATCTCTTGTATCTGCAGCAACAGCCAATAAAGAAGACAGTGTCACACAATCAAACCTCAAATTTTCCTCCCTCATCCAACGACACGTCTCAAGAGCCTTCTGAAACATTCCAAACTGCACATAACTAGATACCATCAAATTCCAAGTCACCTCATCTTTTAAAACCACAATACTTCTAAAAACTAACTCAACCTCCTCAATCAAACCAACCTTAGAATAAAAATTCATAATTGAGCTACCTAAAACGTTACCTAACTCAAATCCCATTTTAACAGCAAGAGCATGCCCTTGTTTTCCTTCCTTGATCGCATCCACCTCCAAATTAGCACAAGCCGAAAGAAAACCCGACAAAGTAACCTCACTCGGTTCAACACCACCTTGAAATCTCATCTTTTTAAACATCCCAACAGCCTCCACATTCATTCCATTCTGCGCATAAACCGCAATCATCGAGTTCCAAGCAATAACATTCATTTTCTTCTCAGACATATCATCAAACACCTTCTCCGCATCCTCCAAAACCCCACATTTCCCATACATATCAACTAAACTCGTCGCAACATAAACACAATCATCAAAATCCTTCATTTTCAAAACAAACCCATGAACCCCTTTTCCAAATCCAATCCATTTTAATGCCCCACAAGCCTTCAAAGCATTCGGGACAACGAAATTATCAGGACAAAACCCTTTCTCCATCATTTCAACATAACTCAAAAGCGCTTCTTTAGAAAAACCCATTCGGGCTTGCAAGCCCAAGATAGCAGCCCATGAGAAAAGATTCGGATTTCGAATTTGATTGCGAAAAAGATGAATGGCAACTTCGGTAAGATTGCATTTTGCGTAGAGAATGACGAGTTTGGATTCGATGAACTCGTTTGTTGAAAAGGAAGAACCTTTTTTGATGATGTGGGCATGGATTTGAAGACCTAAGTTAAGGTTTCTTGCATAGACACAACCTTGGAGAAGCTCACCGTAAATGCTGGGTCCTATGTTGTTGTTGTTGTGTTGAAATTGGGTGAGTGTGTTTATGGCTTCTTGGATTCGAACATGTTTGCAGAGGAATGAGATATGGTTATGGAGGATTGTGTTGTTGTTGTTGTTTGTGAGTAGTGTTTTTGGGACGGTGTGGTTTGGAGGGGTTTTGGGTGGTGTTGAATATTGGGAAATTTGAATGTTGGGTTTGAGAGGAAGAGAATCGAATCCATGCATGGTGAACTGAGCATAGATAGATGCAGTGTTTCATTTCTGAATGGATAAGGGATTATGAAGGCAAATTCTACCATACCCATGAGGTATGATACCCAAATGAATTGTTTGAATTTAATTGGTACATGTGCTCCACTTCATTTATAATTTATAATTTCTAAATATTGCCTAATATTTTTTTAGTTATTATTTTAAAACCCCAAATTTTAAATTTATTATTCATAAGTCCTCATCTTTCCTTTCTCACTTCATCTTCCTCTCTTATGGTTGCATATACAATTTCTTAAGTTTTAAATGTGTGGTTCAAATCTTGCTGAAAATCTTTCTCTACCACGTTATCTTCCTCATCAAATCGGTACCGGACGATTTTTTATATCTGAGATTTAACGAATTTGGGTTCTTTGAAGTTTTAGAGTTTTTTTAGATCTAAGTTTTACTGTATCTTTATGTATATTTGATCGAAAATAAGGTTGGAAATCATATTGAGATAGATTTCGTAAAAGTTATGTAATTTTTTTCGTTGATTTCGGTGTGAAAAACGTATTGAAAAATCGGGTCATATTAAGGTTACCGGGTCGTATTCAGACCCGGCTACAGGTTGAAGAAGATTGATGTTCGTTAAAATAATAATAAAGTATATATTAGCAATTTAGACTGAACTTGGAAATAAACATGTTTGGCGTACTGGTTTACTAAATTCACTTGCAGCGAGTTGGCCCCGGTTCGAGTCACGCCCGCTGCAGTTTTTACACTTTTTAACTTTTTTAATGAAAAAGCAAAGTTCTCAACAAGATATATGAAATGAAACCACATTACCAAAAAAAAAAATATGAAACCACACATTCTAATACAATATATATTTTTTTTGAAGCAACATTCTAATACAATATATTACTTTGGCGTATTTAAGGGTGTATTAGATTGAGATTTTGAGAGACAATTTTATTAAAAAAAGTCTTGAAGATTTTAAAAGAGTTTGTGGGATTATATTGATTTTGTGGGATTTCAAAAGACTTTTTGTAAAAGACTTTTTACAATCAAGATTCTTAACACAAGATTTTGTGGGATTTAGTAGGATTATAATACAGATTTTTAAGATATCAAAATACATTACAAATTTTTACGATTTTGAAAGATTCAATGAATCCAAACATAAAAGGAAACAAGAACAATATGAATTTCAATTATTTGAACTACTTTATGTTTTTTTAAATAATGAGAGGAAAAAAAAATAATAAGATAACAATGGAAGACCATAAAAATTGATGAGGATGTTATATAATAATAAGAAGAAAAAAAAAACAAATAAACAAGAGTCTCATGAAATCTCTTCAATTTTAGTGAGATTGTTGAGAAAGTCATTTCTTTGTATTTTTAACTAAAAAGTCTCTCAAAATTCTTTCCATCAAAGAATCCGTTAAAATCCTGAGATTTTTGAATACCAAGAGACATTTTAGAAGTCTCGAGAAATCTCAATCGAATACCGCTAGATTTCGTTGCCTTGAAAAAAAATCTTAATTGTCTTGATTGAATACCAATAGATTTGCTTAGATTTTATAAAAGTCTTGATTGAATACCACAAGATTGTTTTATCATAAAAAAGTCTTTTAAAATCCTTCGAAATCTTAATTGAATACACCCCCCTTAAATTGTATATTTTTTTAAAACTTATATTTTAACTTTTATCCTTAAATATATTATAACAAACATTTACTATTATTTATCAAAAATTTTAAAAATATAAAATTTGATATTTTTTGAATTCAGTAGCTTGATCAAAATTGATATGTCAATATAAACCAAATGAACTGGACGGGAAAACACACCAACACCGCAAAAGATGGGGAAACAAACAAATGTCACACACATATATGACGAAACCACAAAAAAAAACTCAAGAAAATCTAATTATTGTGGAAATTACTTATTTGAATAAAAGATAAGTGAAAAAATAATTTAAATGAGTGATTTCAGGCTAAAAATTGACCTTAAGTGATCCCTCTTTGGTGATGGAGACTATATTTTTATTCATGTATTTGTACAGAGACCTGATTTTCTATTTGAAGTGCATTGATGTGAAAAATAAATAATATAAGATATATTCGAGTAATTTTTTACGTTTTTTTTTTTCATATTCATTTTTACTATAGATATTATGAAATTAATTTAACTTTATTTTTTGTTTTTTAAGGATGTTTTTTATAAAATGTATAAAAATATTTTTTTATAAAGTATATTTAAAAAGTCAATAAATCTACGAACTTTTTTTTTTCGTGCATGGCACGGGCTCATAAACTAGTTATTACTAAGATCAGATATCTGCATAAGAAGAGCATAGACCAATAATGAGTCGGCACGGTGTAGCCCAACTTGACCCGCGGAGCTTTGCATTATACATGGGTCAGACCAGTCCGACCCATTTCTTATAGGTCATGCTTTAACGAGCCCGGCATGGCTTGATGGGCTAATGAGTTTGCTCGACCTAATTTGTTTTATTCAGTTTATTCGATCTTTTTTACAGTTACTTTGATATATTAGTTCTTCATAATTATTAATTTTATTGAGATATAATTGTATGCAAGTGTGAATAATTTTTATATCATCAATAAATATGCATTAATAAATTATAAAATTATTTTATATTAAAGTTTTTAGTAAATATAACCATTTTTATTGAACTTCGACATTAAATATACACTACTAATAGATGTCTACTTTTAATCTCATTCTTAGAAAGATTCTACTCAACTTCCAAATCACTAGAAAACTCCAATATTTTTTAAGAAATTGCACTACATTTATATTTTTTTATAAACCTCTATTGTAGATTTATTCAATTGAATATCGTCAAATTACATATATTTTTAAATATAATATAAATTAAAATATTTTTTTCTCACAGTGCTCTCACCTTATTTCAGCATGTTTTAATTTGTAGTAATTTGTATGCAAATTTCAAATAACAAAAAAAAAAAGACAAGAAATAAGCAACATTGCATATTTGAGAACAAACACATGGTCCTTGTTTTTTAAAAAATAGATTTTGAGAGAATCACTTGAAAATAACTTTTCATTTTGAATTCAAAAATAATTTTTTTAGCAAAATGATTTTTATGAAAATCTGAAACAAACACATCAAAAATGAAAAAAGTAATCTTTTTTTAGAAAAATAGATTTTTTCTAAAAAAAATCACTAACAAACGCACCCTTAATTCTACTGCTCCTTCATTATTTTTTCGAAGGAATTTTAAATATTAGTTACATCTTGTAAACAGAAAAGACACCAATAACTGATCGATTTTTGAGATTTAATGGATATGATATATTTGACACTTCGGTTCTAACTATTGTTTAATTAGGTCTATTTATAAATGAAAAAATGATAAAAATGATCCAACCAGGGATCGTACACACGCCCAACCAATTTAGAAGACAAGGCTTAACCTCTACACCACCGCTACTAGTTTGGTGTATTGAATGCCAATTAATTATTTATATGTTTAACAATTTATTTGTAAAACCAATCGTCTTCTACCTTCAGCCGGGTCATTCCGACCCGGTTACTACCCGCGCGCCCTGTAATATTTTTCTACCTACTGACAGCAACGAAATCATAACAAATAATCAGAATGTTCATAATAATGTTCAAATCTTGTTTTTACTCGTAAAACATAAAAAAATAATCCTCTTGTTTTTTCTTCCCATAATATTTTGAATCTGCAGATTTGAAAAAACGTTTTTACTCGTAATATTGTTAAATAATACATACTGTTCCGTTTGGAATTGGAAGATGAAACATTTTGAAATTGGGGTTTTTTTGTTCATTTTCTTGTTCAGATCTGTTGATAATACATATTGTTCTGCAAATTTGAAGGGGTGAGTGTTTTTCTCATGATAATAAGTTTAATTTGATAGGGGCTGATTTGCAAATTTAAAAAAACAGTGTATATTAACAAATATTAAATAATTTTAATAATATGATAAGTAAAATACAAATGGCATTATTTTATTTGTCTAACTCATTTTGGGTTGCATACCCAAATTTATTTAGAGGGTATGGAAGTGTTCACCGATTATGAAACATGTTGGAAATCAAATGATAGAGTCTTCATTGTCCATGTCAGCATTCAATCTTGTCCTTATAAGCCATGTCATTATTTTCTACCCTATTTCAAAATACTCTATTGACCAAACTAAATGTTAATTGGTGCAGTGATGATTAACGTTATATTTAGTATGATAAATTATAGTTCAATCATCTCCAACTACGTTTGAGTGAAGATTAGAATCAGTTGATACCATAATTCGTCCATCAAAGCCATTTCCCTCGGTGGAAAGCCAAACTAGTTTATGTCTTGCAAGTTGCAATGCACAACTTTGATATATGATCTCCGAAGTGCTAATATAAAAAAAATTTATTTTTTAAGTTTATTGAGAATTTAACGTATTCAGTCTAAAAATAAAATAAAAAATTATATTTAAAATCGAAGATAGTAAGAGAAATTAAAGTAAACAAAGTTGATGTATCTAATCTAAATTTTTAACCAAATAAATTATCATTTTAATCATTTTACTTTTATAGTATTAGGGACTAGTTAAGATTTGATTGGATTTTTGTTTGACTGACCAATTTTTTTCACTTTGAAATATATATCGCGCATGAATTTCATACAAGAGTATCGTAAATAGTGCATTTAGTTTAGTGGTCAAGAAAAAAAAAATGGATGGAATGTATTTTAACCAGTCTTTTAAGATATGTGTGTGTTTTTTTACTATATAATAACTTACTTTAACTATGTACTTTTTTTTTGGACTAATTTAATCATAGTATTTTTGTTAAATATTAGTCGTTAAAATGTACAATAACATATGTGTATTGATCAATTATTATAACGGTTAAAAGGAGTACTACTAGCTAATTGACATTGTTCTTTAACTTTTTATAGGGAGTATAATTTTTTGTCTTAGTAATTTGTGATGAAGGAATTTTGTTGGTCCGTCTTATTAAATATGTTAATGTGGACTGTGGTTCAATTCCCCATTCAATAGAAATTGATGTTTGGTAGTAGTACTTGTGACTTGTGAGTAGCCCTTATTAATAGGTGGTAGTACTACGAGATACTCACTTGCTAAGTGCTACCCGGAAGACTTGAGAAAAGCAAGCGACATAGGTATTCTCCGCTGCTCTTTTTTTGTCACTGTATTCTCTAATCAAATTGCTATGGTAGTAGTTATTAAGGAATAAACTCCATGCATTGTTTAGTTCACACAATATTATACAGAGAAAATCGTTCTTTACTCTTTTTTATTTGTTTCTCATGAGAAGTTTTCATGTCAAAATCAAACCAAGATTCATTTTCATCCAAGTGTCAATCTCTACTGTACTATTTCTGTTGATTAACTTATTCTGGAAAATCTGCATTGCATGGATTTGTACAACGTGGTTAATGGTTTATGCAGGATAAGACTATAAGCTGAAGAAAGAACATAAAAAAGCACAAAAATAAAGAAATGCCAGACCCTGACCTCTGCACGATTATAAAGGTTACTCCCCTAGTAATTTGTTTTGTTTGTGTCTTTTGAAACATGCTGTTGAATGCTCAATCAGATTGTATTTATGTTTATATTTGGGTTTTCTATCGTGTCCAAATTTGTACATGTTAAGAAATTCAAAATAGTTAACAAAGATTTAATAAAAAATACTTGTTAGGTGGTGCGAGATGAAGACCTTGCAGAACAGATTGGAAAGGATATATGTTTTGATCTTGTAGATCTTAAAAAAGTGAAGAGTTTCCTTGTTGAGAATCAGACATCTGTTAATGTTTTCAAGGTAACATCTTTAATTACTCCATCCAAAATCAGATCCAATTACATATTTACAACCGTTCCCTCAAGACGGTGAATGGATTCAATAGTCACTGTATTCAATTTTTAATGCTGGAGCAGTCTATATATGTCCGAGTTTATCCATTCAATTTTTAATGCTGGAGCACAACATTTTCCTTTTTTCAAAGCAAATGGCATGAATGAACTCAAAGGATTAAGTTGTTAAGCGATTGCTTATTTTCGTTTAAAAATTACTATGGGAGAAATTCATATTTGCCACGAACGAACTCAAACTATTAAGTTTTTGAAAGAAATCACACGAAAGACTATATCTAATCAGTTCTCTCATGCGCCTTTTGAAAGTTATTTTTTTTCTTTCTGTTTGATGGCTAATATGTGATATGTAGGAAGATGTTGCTAAAGAGTTTGGCATACCAGCTCGATATGGGAAGAGCGTGAAAACAATACAGTTTGCCTTGGAGGCCATTAACAAACATTGAGGAAGCACAATCTGTAAATTCATGGGATCACTTAAAGCTTTTCTAGATTATTTTGCTCATATACCCATGTCAAGCTTCTTTATTTTCCGACCTTTTCATCTCTGATTGTTGGCGTTTAGTTTAATTGATCTCATTCTGATTTTAATTGCAGGTTGGAGAATTTGGTAAGGAAACCATATTCTTTTTGCAAGTCGAGCATGGGCCGGTAACATTTATATTATGAAGTTGTATATTATTTGGATAGCATGAAACATTCCTTCGTTCGCAGTCCTGTTTACAAATTTACATGATTATTTAGGATTTATGTCCCATTGCACCACTAAATGAGAGAAAGGATGACGATATGTTACTCTTTTTCAAGTTATATGATCCTGAAAAAGAGGAGCTACGGTAAATAATTTCTTGTGTTCTTGTATAATATACTAAGGTAAAAGTTGGACTTAAGTTAACATCAAATGTATTTATTTCCCTTTGATGGCAGTTATGTTGGAAGACTCTTTGTGAACCATACTGGCAAGCCATCAGAAATCTTAACAAAATTAAATAAATTGGCTGGTTATGATCCTGATCAAGAGATTGAACTTTATGAGGTTGGTTTGTGTTACCTGATTTATTTTTATATCTGCTATTGCTATTCATAACAACTTAAATTTGGCAAATAAAAAGCATCATGTTCTATGAAAAATTATCATTCTTGCATGACTGACTGGAAGAGAAAGGGCATTTTCTAATCTCATCTTCAGTTGTTTAATTATCTAATCTCTACTGATAACTTAAGTATGTAGCGTTAGCGAGTTAACTGTGCCTATTGTTGTGCAGGTAATTAAGTTTGAACCAATTGTCGTATGTTATATGGTTGACAAGAAATTAACATTTCAAGAAAGCAGGGTATAGTACAAATTTAATGCATGCTTAGTTATTGTATAATTTGGTTTTCTTATTGATATGTTTTTCCTTGAATTCAGTTAGGAAATGGAGATATTATATGCTTTCAGAAAGCTCCAAAAATGGATAATGAGAACCATTTCCACTATCCTGATGTGGCTTCATACTTCAGCTATGTGCGCCGTTGGAAGGTATTTTGTTTTTGAGGATTAATTATATTCAATCTGTTTTGTCTGATGTAATGCAAAAATAAAAGCTAACCATATATTCTTATCCTGTTTCTATGCTTAATTTGAATCGGATGTTGTTTCCCTCTTCAGGTTCCGTTTTCTTCTATGGACAAAGAATCCGTAGCAAAGGTAGGGACCACTCCTGATGAAAGTAATAGCAATGGTAGCATTTCAAATTTCGGTAACATAGACTTAAAAGAAATTGAATCGATGATAGACAAGGATGTCATTGCTGCAATTGACAGAGTTTTATCAGATGGAATTACTGTTTCATTACAATCTCAGTGTTCTATCCAAGCATCACGAAAAAGTCTGAAAGTTCGGCAATTGAGGGATATTGTCTTTAAAGAAGATTTGTTTGAAAAATTTAAAGCCGGTCGCACTCCTAAATTTAACTTCGATGTAGTCAAGGAAAAAATTGACGCTAATGCTGATGCGTTCTCCTCTCGCCAATTACAACGAATCAGCATTGTTGTTAACCTTCTCAAAAACATTGTGAGGATGTTTGACAAAGTCGAAAATTTGAAAAAAGACAAGACTCGGCTAAGAAGATCACTGACCAAGATAATGAAGTATTGAAGGAGACAAGGAAAAAAATATTGACCTCAAAAACTTCCTTCACAGACCAACAAACACAGCTTAACTCTCTTGATGCTCAGATTGCTGATCTTAAAGCCAAGCTTGAAAAACTACAAGGTGATAGGGCCAGAGTTGCTGAGATTCAAGATCAAGAGAAAGATAACATGAAATCTTTGAACAAAGAAGTTAAATCCATTTTCCATCGTCTCGCAGATGATCAAATCAAGTTGAAAAGTGTGGAAGATAAAATTCTAGAAGCTCTAACTGATTTAGAAAGTCACGGGAAGCTCTATCAAGTCTTCAGGGCAAACCCTCCATTTTGATTTATATATTTTCTTGGCCTTTTTGGCCACAACATAATTCAATGTCACTTCAGTCTACTAGCTTTCTATTTTTATAGTAATGTTTAATGTATGATTTGAATTATTTTGAATTCAAATCTCACCACCACGACCTTCTTCAATCAACTCACATCTCAACACCACCATCTTCACCGATTTCACCTTTGTCTTCTCTGGTAGCTGCTATCCTCTTCTCTCCGACATTTTTCTCTGACCGGTCTTCATCGTTCCCAAATAATGGCAAAATGAGAAAGACAAAAATGAAATAGAAATAATTTTGATTTTGAACAACGTTGTTTACTATTTGAACATCACAGATTGATAAAGAAAAATAGTTTTCCTAAGCTAATTTTTTGTTTGACTAAACCATGTGCTGATATTGTTTACGGTGAGGTTGTGACGGAGTACAAAGCACTTTTATCAATTACAGTATGTGTTACTTATTGATATTTCTCGAAGAAATCAATGCAAGACAATTACAATAGGAAACGAAGATTGGTAATGACAAAAGGAAATGCAGATAGAGAATGGAGAAAATTGAAAGAAAATGAGGATAATTTTTATTGTTATGATGCATATGTCATGAGTTTGTTGTGTAAAAGTCTACAATTATTTTGGTATATATAGGCAAATAAATTGAAGCTTGGAGATAGAGAAAAGAATAAAGAAATTAGTTTACTTTAACTTGAAGCAAAGAAAAGGAATTATAGAAAGTTACTTATGATAGAATTATAGAAACTAGCCAATTTGAACATGTTACCAAAGCTTCATTTTCCTCTAAGTTTCAATCTCTATTGTAATATTTCTGTTGTTTTATGCTGAAAAATCGGCACTGGATTTGTACAACGTGGTTAATGGTTTATGCAGGATAAGTTGAAGAAGAAAGAACACAGAAAAAAGTACAAAAATAAAGAAATGACAGACACTCACCTCTACACTATTATAAAGGTTACTTTTTTAGGAATTTGTTTTGTTTGTGTCTTTACAAACATGCTGTTAAATGCTCAATCAGATTGTATTTGTGTTTATTTTTGGGTTTTCTATATCGTGTCCATATTTGTACATGTAAAGAAATTCAAAATAGTTAACAAAGAATTAATAAAAAATACTTGTTAGGTGGTACGAGACGAAGACATTGCAGAACAGGTTGGAAAGGATATATGTTTTGACCTTGTAGATGATAAAAAAGTGAGGAGTTTCCGTGTTCAAAACCAGACATCCGTTAATGTTTTCAAGGTAACGTCATTAATTACTCTATCCAAAATCAGTTCCAACCCTCCCGGCAAATGGATTCAATTGTGACTGTATTCAATTTTTAACGCTAGAGCAGTCTATATGTCCGAGTTTATCCATTCGCAATAAGTCTTGCTTGATATTTTCCTTATAGGAAAACCGGCACAACATTTTCGTTTTTTTTCAAAGCAAATTGCATGAATGAACTCAAAGGGTTAAGTTGTTAAGCGGTTGTTTATTTTTTGTTTAAAAATTACTATATTTGCCATGAACGAACTAAAAGTATTAAGGTTTTGAAAGAAATCACACGAAAGACTATATCTAATCGGTTCTCTCATGCGCCTTTTGTGCTTAAAGTGTGGACTTTGCACAAGCCCAGCCTACTTTATGTTGTAAATAAGTGCTTTTTATTTTGTAATTCATAATAAAATTTATGATGATTATTTGTGGTATTTTTGAAAGTTTGATTTTTCTGTTTGATGGCTAATATGTGATATATAGGAAGATGTTGCTAAAGAGTTTGGCATACCAGCACGATTGCAACGCTTTTGGTTATGGGCAAAGCGTCAAAACCATACAGTTCGCCTTTCGAGGCCATTGACACACGTTGAGGAAGCACAATCTGTAAATTCATGACATCACTTGATGCTTTTCAAGATTATTTTGCTCATATACCCCTGTCAAGCTTCTTTAGTTTTTTGACTTTTTCACCTTTGATTGTTGGCTTTTAGTTTCTTCTCATTCTGATTGAAATTGCAGGTTGGACAATTTAGTAAGGAAACCAAATTCTTTTTGCAAGTCGAGCATGAGCTGGTAACAATTATATCATGAAGTTGTATATTATTTGGATTTGGATAGCTTGAAACATCCCTTCGTTCACAGTCCTGTTTACAAATTACATGATTATTTAGGATTTATGTCCCATTGCACCAGTACATGAGAGAAAGGATGATAATATATTACTTTTTTTCAAGTTATATGATCCTGAAAATGAGGAACTATGGTAAATAATTTCTTGTGTGATTTTAACATATATTGAGGTAAAAGGTGGACCTAAGTTGACATCAAATGTATCTCCCTTTGATGGCAGTTATGTTGGAAGGCTCTTTGTGAATCGTAGCGGCAAGCCATCAGAAATCTTAACAATGTTAAACAATTTGGCAGGATATGATCCTGATGAAGAGATAGAACTTTATGAGGTTGGTTTATGTTATTTGATTTAGAGATAATAGGTGTTTATCCCCTGCAATGTGGGCGAGTTTTGGTTTGCCCCTTGTAATATTATTTTTATGGTTTACCCCTTGTTATTAAGCTTGGGTCTAGCTATCATAATTTCAGTAGTTTAGTAACTAAGCTTGCTTCATAGTTTACCGAAAGCCGAAAAGGAAGGAATTTTCTAAAAACTTGTTTGTGTCTGTATCGTGTCATTTGTACTTTTTTTTATCCGCGCTTCATAGTTTGTTTCTAGTGATTAATGACAAATAAAAAGCATCTTGTTCTATGAAAAATTATCATTCTTGCATGACTGACTAGAAGAGAAAGTGCATTTTTTCTTCTCATCTTCAGTTTTTTAATCGTCTAATCTCTACTGACGACTTAAATTAGGTAGCGTTAGCGAGTTAATTGGGCCTTTTGTTGTGCAGGAAATTAATTTTGAACCAATTGTCATGTGTGAGCCTGTTGACAAGAAATTAACATTTCAAGAAAGCCTGGTATAGTACATACCCAATTGACGCAAAGTTATTGTAAAATTATGTTTTCATATTGAATTGTTTTTCCTTGAATACAGTTAGGAAATGGTGATATTATATGCTTTCAGAAAGCTCCTAAAATGGATAATGTGAATCATTTCCGCTATCCTGATGTGGCTTCATACTTCAAATATGTCCGCAGTTGCAAGGTATTTTGTTTTTGAGGTTGAATCAAAGGCAATCTGATTCATCTAATGTGATGCCAAAATGAAAGCTATGCATTTATTCTTATCCTTATTCTATACTTAACTTGAACCGGATGTTGTTTCCTTGTTCAGGTTCCTTTTTCTTCTTTAGGTAAAGAATCCATAGCGAAGAAGCAGAAGATAGCGACCACTCCTGATGAAAGTACTAGCAAAGGCAGCACTTCAAAATTCGGCAACATAGACTTGAAAGAAATCAAAGCTATGATAGACGAGGATTTCATAGCTGCAATTGATATAGTTTTATCAGAAGGAATTACTGTTTCATTACAATCTCAGCGTTCTATCCGAGCATCAAGACAAAGTCTGAAAGTTCAGCAATTGAGGGATATTGTCTTTAAAGAAGATTTGTTTGAAAATTTTAAAGCCGCTCTCACTCCTAAATTTAACTTCAATGCAGTCAAGGAAAAAATTGACGCTAATGCTGATGCGTTCTCCTCTCGCCAATTAGAACAAATCAGCGTTATTGTTAACCTTCTCAAAAATATTGTGAGGATGTTTGACAAAGTCGAAAATTTGAAAAAAGAACAAGACTCGGCTAAGAAGAGCACTGACCAAGATAATGAATTATTGAAGGAGACAAGGCAAAAAATATTGACCTCAAACACTTCCTTCAAAGACCAACAAACACAAGTTAACTTTCTTGATGATCAGATTGCTGATCTTAAAGCCAAGCTTGAAAAACTACTAGGTGATAGGGCCAAAATTGCTGATATTCAAGATCAAGAGAAAAATAACATGACATCTTTGAACAAAGAAGTTAAATCAATTTTCCATCGCCTCGCTGATGATCAAATCAAGTTGAAAAGTATGGAAAATAAAATTCTAGAAGCTCTAACTGATTTAGAAAGCCATGAGAAGCTCTATCAATTCTTCAGGGCAAACCCTCCATTTTGATTTATATATTTTCTTGGCCTTTAAGGCCACAACATACTTCAATGTCACTTCAGCTTACTACTTACTAGCTTTCTATTTTTATAGTAATATTGAATGTATGACTTGAATCTTGTACTATTTTGAATTATCTAAATCGAAATTTTTTAATCATATTATTAAGAAACATGTTGGGAAATGATAGGCCAACAATTAATTTGATGTTAAATGTAGGTTTAAATAATGTTTAGGTCATTGTAAGTTTGCGTTTTTTTGTCTCACAACATGATAATGTGTACTTAGGCCAAAAAATGCCCATAATTGTTGGGTCATGAGGGATCCAGGGAATATCACATCGGGTCTTTAACAACATACAAAGGAGTTGGACACTATACCTCTACTCAAAACGTGAAGTATTTAACATTCATTGTTCTATTCGATGTGAGACTCAACTCGCACTTTAAATATCAACAATAATAATAAAGTTCCTTTGGTATAATTACAAAATTTTCACCCTCATAGCATCGTTAATCTTCATTCAACAATTAATAAAAACACATAAAATAAATTTCCTTCTCATTATCAAATTTTCTTTATATTGAATCCATTATCACTTACTACCTCCGTCCCTAATTATAAGATTTTGTTTAACCACTGCACATATGTTAATGCACAATTTTAATCACTAATATCTTTAGTTATATAGTAGTAAAAACTATAAAAACTTGTTATTTTGAAAATACTCATCAAAATAAATCAAACAAGATCTAATATACTTATATAAATGAATAGTAAAATTTTGTCAAACGGAGTTTTATAATAAAAGACGGAGGTAGTATTTACTAATTGAACCCATATGACTTATAATGTTAAATAGATTTATCAAAACACATTATACATTCATGGACCAATTAACATGCATGTCCATGTATTTTTTTTTTCTTTCTTAATGTTATGACTTATGAATGTTACGTAGATTTATCCAAAAACAGAGTATACATGCTGATGCATGGACCATTAACATGCATGTCCATGTATTTTTTTATTTATATTTTTTAAATTTTCTTAATTTTGCGTGCCAATATCTATCTCTATCTCTATCTATCTCTTTTTAAAATTCTTGTCAATCTTAATTTCATTGAATTCCAAATTCAACCGAAAATGCCAACCGATTCACAATCAACCACGGTTCTTGCCGGTGCCCGTTTAGCCACTCTCACAGCTCACCTTCTTCCTTACGCCAACAATCAACCTGCTGATCACCTCCTCCCTCACCGTCTCTCCGCTCAATCACTGGCGGCGAACCTCAACGGCAACTTAACCATTGTTGATGAGAGAACAGGCAAGAAGTACCATGTTGAAGTTTCTCCATATGGCACTGTTAAAGCCACTGACCTCAAGAAGGTAGTTAATAGTTATGTTATGTTATGGCCTTGTGGGGGTTCTTTAAATTTCATTTTTTTGTTGTTGTTGTTGTTGTTGTTGAAGATATCGACAGGAAAAGATGACAAGGGACTCAAGCTATATGATCCTGGCTATTTAAACACAGCTCCTGTTCGATCAACGATTAGTTATATTGATGGTGATGAAGGGATTCTTAGATATAGAGGCTACCCAATTCAGGAGTTGGCAGAGAAAAGCACTTATATGGAAGTGTCCTATCTCATAAGTGAGTATTGTTTTTTACTATAAGTGTGTGTATAGGTTTTTTTTTTATGAATATTGATGAGATATTTACACTGATTATTCACTTAAACTTGAGATTTTGTTAATCGTAAAAAAAGACATGTATATTGTAAGTAGTTCTGCATCCTAGTTTCAACTTATACAATAAGTTGTTGTTTAAAATATGCATAGTAGTTATTATAAGATTATCTTAATTTATTACAACTTTTTTACTGTAAGTGCTTGTGGAGCAGCTCATCTCTAACTTAACCTTTCTCTTTTTTTAAGTGTATGGAACTTTACCTACCGAAAGCCAGTTAGCTGAATGGAATTTTGCTATATCTCAGCATTCAGCTGTTCCACAAGGACTTTTGGTGAGCTTTTTTCTTCTTTCTATATCTGATATCTTGCTCCGGTTTTATAGTCGCAAAATCCCATCTCACCCTGCTCGATCGACCTGTCCACTCATCAGTAAACTATGAGTCATAATCACTTGTTAATTTTCATGTATATTTGTTTTGTAGGATATCATACAGTCAATGCCTCATGATGCACATCCTATGGGTGTGCTTGTGAATGCAATAAGTGCTCTTTCTGTTTTTCATCCTGACGCAAATCCTGCTCTTAGAGTAAGTATATAAAAGGTTCCATCAATCTACTCAGCTCTGATTTGTTTCTGCATCGTGCAATAATATGGCAACATCATAAGACGAAACTTTGTGTATCTTAATTTTTTGGGGATATATATTCTCACTTTTTTGATGTATTGAACTCTGTCTTCCTAGTTTTTGAGTTGCTATATTTTACTTACGTAGTTTGAATGAATTGTTTTCACTTTTCGGATTATTTATAGCAACGAGTTTTGATTCAAACTAAAGAAAGGGGACATGCACAGCCATTGTAAACTAGTTATAGTTTGGCGTCCAATGAGAATTCAGTGTTTTTCAATATTTTAAAAAATGCAGTGACAAAGTGGGTTTATGTTGCAATAAGATGAGTTTTCATTGGATGTCGGTATAAAATAAGGTACACCGACAATGTATCTCCATTAAACTCTTCAACATATGATATTGGCTTTACTTTGGGTAATTATTTTACGCATCGGTTAGTACAATGTAAATTTGAGCAGCAGCCAGCAATAGTTTATATTATTTGATAGAGCTTTGAGTTTCTTTTAGCGAAATTATCTTATATTTTAATGCAGGGTCTTGATATTTACGACTCAAAGGAAGTGAGAGACAAACAAATAACACGTATTATTGGAAAGGTTCGGTTCTTTTACTCCCTTTCATCCTTCTGTTTCTTTATGTGCAAGTTATTTCAAGTTATTTTGATTACTCATTTCCACTGCTTTGTTGTAACATATAGTTTTTTTCCCGCAGATTACAACTATTGCTGCTGCAGTTTATCTTAGAATGGCAGGAAGGCCACCTGTGCTTCCATCCAGCCAACTATCTTACCCAGAGAACTTCCTATACATGCTTGATTCTTTGTATGTTTTATGATACTTTCTGTGAAATAGATGGTTTGATTTTTGTGCTCACATAATTTAACATGTGCTTTTTTCCCAAGGGAACGATATTTCATCTTAGATGTTAAAATCTCTACTCTGCATGCTTTCAGAGGCAATCGGTCATATAAACCCAATCCTCAGCTAACTCGTGCACTAGACATTATCTTCATCCTGCACGCAGAACATGAAATGAATTGCTCTACATCTGCTGTCCGACACCTTGCATCAAGGTATACATTTTACGACAATACTACTCGACATTAAGCAGTCGGTCAAGCATTGCTCAACTATTATTGTCTTATTTCAGTGGTGTTGATGTATATATTGCTATTGCCGGGGCTGTTGGAGCATTATATGGACCTCTTCATGGTGGAGCTAATGAGGTGGTGATAAGTGGTTAATAAAGCTATTATGACCGTTTAATAATTGCTTATTTTAATGTTACCTTTGATTCTGTAGGCTGTCCTCAAAATGCTAAGCGAAATAGAAACTGTCCAGAACATTCCAGAGTTCATTGAAGGTGTCAAATCCAGGTCATTACTTTCATATTGTTATTTGGGTATACTATTTGTTAGCTTAATGTAAGATTATACCCTGAAAGAATAGTGTAGTTTCTCTTTTTACTGCCTCCTCTTTTGGTGGTCTCTTCACGGCCAAGCATGGAAAATGACGATTTTAGTTGATATTAATGTTCTGTATTTTGTCCAGGAAACGAAAGCTCTCTGGTTTTGGTCACAGAGTTTACAAAAATTATGATCCTAGGGCAAAAGTCTTAAAAAACTTGACAGAGGAAGTGTTTTCCATTGTTGGCCGGGATCCTCTTATTGAGGTGTCTATCAGCTTTGTATTTAAATGCCAATATGGTTGGTAAATTAGTTTGAATTCTGAAGTTCTAACTTCCCTATGCAATTATTTGATCATACAGGTCGCAGTTGCTTTGGAGAAGGTTGCGCTATCTGATGAATATTTCATCAAGAGGAAGCTATATCCAAATGTTGACTTCTACTCTGGATTAATTTATAGGTAATCCTATGGCTGCATCGAGCTATTGTGTTTAGCAAAGATAGAATATGTTGCTTCTCAAAGAAAATCATACAATGTTTGAGCTTATAAATTTATATAATCAGGGCCATGGGTTTTCCACCTGAGTATTTCACCGTTTTATTTGCTATCCCTCGAATGGCTGGGTACTTGTCACATTGGAGAGAGTCGTTAGATGATCCTGATACAAAGATTATGAGACCTCAACAGGTTATTTCCTTTCTTTAAATCATTTATATGGTTAAAAACATCATAATCATAGTCCGCTATATTAAGTCGATACGAATGCACATTCTGTTGCAGGTTTATGTTGGGGAATGGTTGCGGAATTATACGCCAATCAAGCAAAGGGTTCTATCAAGTGATGATGACAAGCTTGGTCAAGTGACCATATCAAATGCCTCAAAAAGGCGGCTTGCTGGATCTAGGATATAACATATCTGGCCTCGAAGTGATTGCGAAAATATCATAAGGTAATATTATTATTCTTCACAATGCACAAGAAGAAAATATTTCGTACATAGTTCATCGTTTTTATTATCTAAAGCTTATTTTTCTATAATCAGGATGATGCAAGGGGTGCGTGTTTTTACGTAAACAATGCAACTGCTGTTCCATTCCTTTCAATAACCTAATGGAAGAATGAATCAGTAGTTCTTTTTATGAAGTCGGTTTTGTTAAAAGTTAAAACTATCAAGAGAATAATTAATAAACAAGCATAGTTTAAAGATATGTGTAGTAATATGTATGATTGATTAGCAAATGAATTCCTGATGATGTTTATGTTAAAATAGTTAATAGAATTTTCTTTTTACAATGAGTATTTTTGTTTTGCTTTCATTGTTTTGGATGCATGAGATTATGAGATAGATAAAATAGGGCGACAATAACTTCTCAGCCTTATGTTTGTTTTTGCAATTTTTCATTTGGACTATGAAAACAAAGTCTAATCTATTCTATGTTTTATTAAAAACAACAATATATCAATTAAATTATTCATCAAACTCTTTGTACATTTAAATAATAACCACTAAAGGTATGATAGATAAAATACCAAAAAAAAAATAAAAAAAATATGATGGATAAAATGCAACAATGCAATTTCAAAAGAATGAAGGACATCCCTCTGAAACAACACCAGGAGCTGTAGGACATTTTGCCAAGGGACAACGATCATCTGAATCAAGACCCCACCAGTTTGGACCAAAGATTCCATGAGATTGAAGTGCAAAATAGAGCAACACACCCAAGAAAGCAATGCCAGCATCCAAACCAGCCGAGAGAATGTAAGTGTGTCTAGCCCACCATGACTTGAAATATTTGTAAACATAGAAGTTGAAGAAGATTCCAACAACTCCCCATGAAATAAAACTTATTGATCTAGCTGGTGGTATTCCATTAGCACCTGCAAGGATAATTGGCATGTTGATAAATTCAATCCACTTGTAGTTCGGGAATTTGCGAGCTAGAAGCCACACTGGAACAGGCGCAAGTAGACCGATAAGGAAAAACCAATTCAGTTCAGGGTAAATTCCATCTTTGGTGAACATTCTTTGTGGTCCAACTACTCCCCATATGATTGAAGCATTGTAAAACACATCATCGCCGGGACAAGTCCATGGACTACCATGTGGCAACAATGATACATCACATATGTGGGGAATAGTTGTTAGAAACCACCATGCTGTGCTGAAGTATACACTTGAAGCAACCAAAGTTCCTACCAATTGTACTATGAACATAGACTTCGGAGGAATTTTCATGTAGTGGCCCAATTTGAAGTCTTGGAGGAAACTAAGTGCTTGTGCCATGCTGATGTATCCGTAAGTCTTGAAGGCTACATTAGCCAGTGGTTTTCCAGGATAAAGGAATCCAATAATTAACTCCGTGATCACATTGAGCCCAGCTTGCTGCGAAAAAGGTAGTACAAAATCAAAGTTATCTAGTTGTCAAGGGAACTTTCCTTAAAATCCAAAGGGTTAAGAAATAATATTACCTGATTTGTTGTCGCTTGAATGACACCAACTGGTAAAGTGAAAACCAATGCAATTACTAAAGAAAATAAGACTCCCCACCATGGAAGTTGGAGCTGCTTGTCAAAGCCTTCACAACATATTATGGCCAAAATAGTCACAATAACCAAAATGGTTATGAACCACCACTGTGGTACTTGTTCATAGTTTCTTTTCATGATTCTAGTATGCACGTCTCCGGCTTGTTCTTTTAACGTTGATGTTGTCTTCCTCCACATTTGAATAATCATTCTATTAAATTCACAGTCACCAAAATATATAGTTAGACGGTTTATAATAAAAAAAATCCATCAACAATAGATAATAAAAGATTGCTGAATCAAATAAAACATACTTTCCATGGAAGAGGAAAACATGTGAGATAGTGGCGGTAAGAGTTGCGAAGCTCAATCCGTAATCAAATGCAAATAGGATACTCATATAAAGTTGGCTGTAATTGTTATAACCATTCATGTCAATGTCAAATGTTTTGTCATTAAGAATCCTAGTAACATTGTATATAGCACCAGTGGAATCAAATGTGTGAGAGCTAATAAGGGGAAACTTTTTGGCATCATAAAAATTGTTCCAATAGAAAATGGGAATCACAACATAGATAAACAGCACAAATCCAACCAACGTATTGATGATGGCAATACCAGGATAAGCCAAAGGACTTCCTAAGAAACCGGCAACAGTGTTCCAATCGAGCGTAAATGAACCAATACCAAGACCATGCATTCCTGAACCAATCTGGTGAGCAGTGACCGAGTTCTTCCATATCAAGCAAGCAACAGATATGGTTGATATTGCTTGGAAAAAGTAGCCTGGAATAATGTAATAAGCAAAGCTAGCCACAAAGATCAGTAAAAAGAATTACAGTCTAGAATTTCCTCCTTTAGGCCTCTTTTCTTTTTCATGAAATGCCCTGTGTCATTCAAGATTCATTTAATTATCAATGAGAAAAGAAAAGAAAAATCAACATTGAAATCTTAAAGTGTTTGTTAATATTCATACACACAAAAACTACACACAAAAACTATGATAGAAAAGTAATAAATAATTACCTAAATAGAGACACTTGGACAAGATTCGAAGGCCACCACATGTAAGGAGAATCCACAAGCAACTTTCTAAATATACCCGCCCATCCATAACCAAGCATCTAAAAAATTCAAGATAAAAAAAATCATTTTTTAGTTATCATTTTTTAATTGGTTATATTCTTATATTAAATTGAAAAAGTTGTAAATGTTTAAGATTTAACAAAAAAAATTGTTCACCTGAGTTGTCAATGCTAGCAAAAAAGCAGCAATTGGATTGATTTTTCTGTGATAAAAAGCCTTAACAATTGTGATAATGTTAATTGCATAAACACCACTAGATCCAGCACTGGCAAAGATTGTTATAAGGGCATGTTCCTTCAAATTGAATGGTCCTGGATTCAATGTGAAAGACCATGAAGTGAAGGGGACATTATATATTGTTGTTGGAAGTGTTGCAGCCATTAGTTTCCCAAGTGGGAGAGAAACTATTTGTGCTGCGACAGAAGTGAGAGATAAAGGGTTGGTTCTGAACCCAAAGAATTGGTTCACAAATGAAAGAATAATGCAACATCCCAAACCAATAGTCCATGTCCTAAAGGTTAGTGCCGGTTGTGTAGGATCATCTGTTATTGGTACTGTTAATCTGACCTGCTCTACAGAAGAATCATTCACATCATCTGCATTAAACAATTTCTAGCATTAGGTCTACATTGACATATACTTAAACACCAAACATGAGTCCAAATAATAATTTGAGAAGATTATATATATATATATATATATATGTGCAGTTCAGTCAGATATTAGACGTGCGTCATATTTAGGTTCAAATATTCAAGGCAACATATGAATCAATGCGGTACAAGAAATCTAAACAATACACAAAGTTGTAATATAATTCAAATTCATCCTTCTACTAAAGTAAGATAACCAAGCGTTCTATTGATAGAACATAATGTGTTCTGTCCACTGTTATAACCAAAGCTTCATCCAAAACACATGCCATGATAGAACAAATTAAATGGCTTAAGCCCCTAGAGAACAACAGAAAACAGTTGAAACAGTGGTCGTTTTAATTACCCAACAGGAGGGATTCAGATCTTTACTAGTATTTTTCAAACATTGTCATTGTGAACTCAAAACTTAAACAATAGTTTCTACAATAAAATCTACTAAATTAAGCACATAAATTCATAATTCCGTTTAAGAGATATTACCATACAAGATCAACATGAAACTATATGTTTCCCAAGTCAAATCATCATATAATAATTTAAATACAAGGCAGCAATATGATTTACCACTAGAAATTAAAAAAAAATCAAAAACTAAAAAGCTACTAAATTCACCCAACAATACATCTTTCTAAAACTATTCAAGTTCCAAAATTTACCATCATTAATATAATATAGCAACATCATTATATCAACCAACCTAAAACAATATCTGAACTAATTAACAAAAAACAAGCATAATTTTATCTCATGAAAGTGTTCATATTTAGGTGAGTTCAAATATTTACGTGTGATCAGTATAAAATTAATTTACACGAACTTTCAATTAATCCTTCAACAATATTAAGACAATATATGAACAATAAAAACAAAACTTTACAAGAAATAATTAATGAGAGAAGAAAAGGATACCAGCAGCAATGTCAAGTTTGGACTCATCAATGTGAACAGTGATTGCATCTTCAGCTTCTGCCATTGAAGAAACTGAAACCAAAATCTCTTTTGTTTCAACCTTGCAAAAGTTACACCTTCTTGGTGTTTTTTCTCTTTTCGGAGTAGTGATTATTTATTCCTTGGTACTTCTCTTTATATAGTTTTTGTTAACCGATACAATTGTTTGTTACTTTTTGTTTAAAGGATAATTTTTTTTTTTATCTTTCTAAAAGATGAAATATTTGTTTGTTACATCCATATTGAATGTGAAAAGATTGTTTTTTTTGTTGTTGTGAAACTTTCATCCATATTTTGTGAAACAAAAGATTATTTTTTTTTACAAGATGCAAAGACTAATTTTTATATTTAACTACAAAATATTTAATTTAATTACTTCCTCTATTCCTTTTTATATTTTGTTTTAGAAGAAAAAAAACTAAATTAGGAAAGTGTATTTTTGCACTTTATCTTTCTATTATATCTTTTTTTGGAATATATATCTTAATTTTAATCCACTTATGAATTCTTACTTTTTTGCATACACAATATCTCTTTTTAAAAAAATTAAAATCACCGAAGAAAAATTGTAACAAATTTTATAAAAAAAAAACAAATTTTGTTACAAAAAAATCAGAAAGCGTATAATAGGAAAATATAACTTGTGAATTGTCAAAACGATAAATAATTAAAAAGAACGGAGGAAGTATATATTAAAGAGTACGGATATCTACGAATACAAGTACCATTAAAAATCTAGGGTTAAATATATTTTTGGTCCTTATAAAGTTACAAAATTTTGTTTAGTCCCTATGAAAAAAAGTGACATATTTTATAAAATTTTTATCCATGCAATTTAGTCCCTCCGATTTTAAAAATTGTTTAATAATCAACAAAATTTTAAATAATTTTTTTTATACATGTTTAAAATACTATAAAAAAAATTTAAAAAAAGTTGGAATTTTTTAAAATGAAAATAAATAAATACGAATTTTTCAAATTTTAAAAATTAAATATTAAAGATAAAAGTAACTGAAATCACGATTTAAAAATCAATTTTTTAAGTTCTTTTCAAGTGATCGAGCATGTTGTGGAACCTGCAGAATTCTGTAAATCTCTAGCAGCATTAACAATTCTAGATGGAGCTACCATCACATCGACAATTTTTAGTTGTTCAGTGAGAGCCTATGCAACCGCCATTGTTGCCGAAGAATACATCCTCCGCTGGGTCTTTTATGAAGCCAGGAACAGAACAGGGTTTCACACATATTATGTGTTAGTGTTACATTGATCTTCTGTTCTGTGTCAATCTTGTAAAGGAGGCAACAACTTTTGACTTTCACAAGTATATGCTGCTGTTGTAATGGATTGCTAGACCGATTCACCCCCTTAGAGAAGGCAACTCCTAGACCAAATAATGACTTTGTTATAGTTCATGACAATCCTCCTGAAGTGCTTAGCATTTTTTCTTATTGTTCAAGGATCTCAGTTTGTGAGAATATAATAGTTTTGTTCTCCATCTCCACTTGTCTTTTTTCCTTTCTTTGCAAACTCTACCAAAGAAAGAAGTAAAAATTGACGAAGAAGATGATGATGAACATGAACAATGAATTGAATGAGAGAGTTTGATTGCCCAATTATTTATTTATTTATTTATTTGAGCTATATTCTTAGTGTGTAGTATATCTACCGACTTTACCTATTGCCGATAAATTAGTTTTCATTGGAAATTATGTCTGATCACTTTAGTAGAGTCTTTATAGGATAATTTAAGTTGTAAGAGTTGGGGGACATGATTGTACAGGGGAGGTCCAGGAATAAAAACTTGGCGGGAGCGATTATTATTTTTGATATACAAAAGAAAAAAGAGTCTCTCTTCTCATATTTATTCATAGTTATGGGCTATAATGTTTGTGTAAGTGATTCATTCCTTATAATTTATGTGCTACGCTAAGGGTATTAGTAGTGGGTTATTAGAATTATGTGTAATTTTTTGGTCAGCATCCTTTCTTTCTCTTAGGAATTAGGGCTTCCTTTGAAAGAATTCAACTTGTTTAGTGAAAGAGATTATTGTCCAAAAAAATTAACTCGCCATATTTAGTTTATGGGAGTTAATGATTTTGATTGTATACAAAGAAAAGAAATTGAGGAGGCATAGATAGGGGTGTAATTGTAAGCGGATCGGTTTTGAGTGAATTTAATGTTCGGATCAATGAACTTTCAAAATTGGTTTGGTTTAGGCTGGTTTACTTTGGTTTTCAAAAAATGAATCTGATCCAAACTAGTCGGTTTGGATTAGATACTATACTCGGTTTGCATTATTTTGATTTTTTGGTATAATATCTGCTATTATATTTTCAAACGATATATTTCAAGCTCAATTTTTTAAATGACTTACAATAATAACATCAACCAAATAAACAATAACATATTTTGAAATACAAAATACAACACATAGGTAGAATGATTTTTTTTTTTGAATAAGGTAGAATAAAATTTATCATCTAATTCAAAATACAGCAGCGGCCGGCGCCAGTGAGCAAAGTGAGATAGCTGCCGATGAGTAAAGTGGGTGCGTGAAAGTTAAACAAATCTAGGGTTTCTATGTTTGGAGATATGTATTTTGCTTGTGCTTGTTCTGTGTGTTTTAATTTACGTGTGTTCTGCTAATATGAATGTAGTTTGGACCTATTCAAAATATGAGTCCAATGAGTTGTTATAAGATGATTGGTTCGGTTCCACGGATTGGAAAAATGAAAACCAAGAACCGATCCAAAATACTTCAATTCGATTTTTGATCTGAACCAAAAAAAGTCAATTTTTTTCTGATTTGATTCGTCGGTTTCATCGGTTGGAAAAATGAGAACCGAGAAATATATGAGTTGGGTAGGAGACGTCCAACAATCAATTCATGACGTGAGCAATTTATCATTTCGATATATCCAAAAAAGAAAAGACGGAGGTTGATTGTGGGTTATCGTGACAACTCATACTTTTCAAAAATATAAGTATGTGCAATGCAAAGTCATGTGGTGTTAGCAAATAATTTGATATTCTGATTTAATATATCATACTCTTTCCGTCTCAAATTATAAGGGAAAATAAAATAAAAAATCATATTTATTAAGAAAATTTAAAACATTATAATTGAAGTATGTTTTTGTGGGTTTTCTTTGGAATGAGTTGCATGAGAATATGTAAAAGCAATTTTAATTAATTGTTGTTTAATTTATTGAAAAAATTAAATGCAATTTATATTTAAATTTATGAGAACAAGAAAATAAATCTTGAAAATGGATTTTTCTGTTATAATTTGGACAAAAATATATGGTTTCTTCTCTTATAATTTGGAACGCTAGGAATATTTGGAATGCAGTATATTATATTCCCCTGTCCCAAATTATGAATTAAAACTATCTATTTTTGTATAAAAAAATTTAAATAAGGAATATTCTTATGAATTGTAATATTATGGAGAACTAAAATATACTATTAAAATTTATCACAAACTATTATTGAGATATCATAATTTTATGGAGCAGCTTTACAAGCTAGTATCTTGTATGCGGAGATTATGACCGTTCTTGGTGGCTTAGAAATCTATTGGGAGAGTGCATACATGAGTGTTGTTTGTTACCCTGACTCGCTTCAAACTGTCACTTTAGTCTGACAAAGAGTATCACCCACATCACAAGTTTGCTAATTAAATCTACAACATCCGTCAGTTGATGAATATAGATTATATTGGAGCGTTGTGATTGAGCATACTCTTCGAAAAAGTAACGCATGTGTGGATATTTTAACTAAGATGGAAAACTCTAATGCTCTTCTTGTGAATTAAGATTGATCAACGCATGTCTTGTATGCTCCTAGCATATGTTTGGGGTGTATCTTTTTTAGGGAGTAGTCTATTGTTTTTTTTTTGTCTCTCTTGTAACCAAACAAAAATTATAAATGATAGGTACGTACGTAGCATGTAACAAAAAATAAAAAGATACGTATGTAGCACAACAATTTTCATTTTCTCATCTTTTTTGGAAGTTTATTAGAATGGATAAGGATAATGAAGACTCCGATCCTATGATGGAAGATGAACAAGAAGTTTTTCGAAGTCACTTACACCATTGAGAATATATATATTAGTGACGCGATAACTTCATAGAAATTTTGAAGTGAATTTTTAAAATCACTGACACCATTGAGATTTGGGAATATATAGGCATTATTACTGATGAAATATATATATTGTCATCGGATCTATTGAACATCAAGAAGATGTCGAACAACAAGAACAACAACAAAGACATGTTCTACGAAATGGACAACGATATGTAAGACATTCATATTGTAGTACCGGTGACATTATATTATAAGGCAAGTTCTATGATACATTAGATAATTTCTAATGTGCTGATTGGCTTGCTAAATTGGGAGTCACACTTGTTCAGGAGCTACGAGTGTTTTTTGCTTGTCCCTCTTCCTTATCTCATATTTGTTTAGCTGACTTTATGGAAATTCAATTCCGCTTAATTTTTTTGTTTTTGTTTTTATTTCCCATTGATCAAAACAAGATAATTTCTAATGTACCGGTACATGGTTATCAAATTAAAAAATTATAGTGAATATTTTTTTAAGAGAAATTATTTTTATATCATTAAAAACATTAATAATTAAATATCATTAACCAAAGTTGTCAAAAATATAAATTTTGATATTTTTAAATTTATATTCTTCATAATAAGTCAATATTCAATTTTTATTGAAAAAATATTAAAATATTGGTATAATCATTATAAAAAATGAAATTGTATTTTTTCTTGTGTTATTATTATATGTAAAATACAATAATTAACTAATACTAGTGTTTTTAATTTATAAAAATAATTGTTAATTTATTAATTTACGATGTCATGTAGTGGTACACTTGAATTATTCAAGTGTACCGTAAAAGCTCCCATATTATAAAAATTATTTCTTTAAGAATAACAAAAAAAGGGGAAAAAAAAATCAGCCTAGACACGGCATGTCCCCTTTGATAAAAATCCATTCATCTCAAAAAAAGTACTAATAGGGCGATTTGAATTTAATTTTTTTTAAAAAGGAGGACAATTCAAAAAAAAAATATTGTTTTGTCAGGATCATTGAGTGAAAAAGAAAATCAAGAACATACAACTTGTGAACATTAATGAAGATCTCCAAGAGCTAACAAGAGGGTATGATCTCAAAATATAGATTTATTTACGTATCAACTATCAATAGCAAATAAAAGTTGAATTCATGTTATTAAAGAGTAAATTAATTCTTAACCAACTTGTGAATTGAAAATTTTAGATCATAGTATCATACGAAACACATTTGAAGGTAATATTCGTATTGCAATGTAATACTTTATGTAGATCGTAGGTGAGCATTATTTATGATGTAAAGTGTTTGTAGAAAATTCATTTGCCTAACATGACCAGAAATAAACAGAGAGGGGTCTGCTTCCATTTTGAAAAGCATGTTTCCCTCTTTCCTTTATCAAAATGGAAATTCCCTTAGCCATATCAACCTACATCTAAATTAACCTTTTTATTTTATGATATCATCTAAATTAACTTTTCAATCAACTATTACTTATCAAAGCTTTTTTTTTTTATAAATTTTGTATTGACATTAATTCATAATTAAATACTTATTTTTACTAATTAATAATTAAATACCTAAAAGTACTATTACTATATGTACATAAAAGTTCCATAACAAATTCTTTGGAAGTGTATATATTATGTTGTAATCGTCTATATTAACACTAGCTTCTTTTTCAAATTGGAAGATCCTCAATAACCAGAAAATTTTGAACTTATTAATTTTTATTCAGATTTTATTATTTATTTCTAGTTGATTAAACTCTAAATCAGGAGGTCTATTCTCTTAAAAACAGTTTGGTTAATAGCAAAAAAAAAAGCCCCTAGAAAAAATAATTTCATAATGAGTTGGTACTTTCTACAAATTCATATATAAAATGAATTTCTTTTACATATTCACCCAATTTCTTTTACATGATGAAGTATTTTATTCTGTAGAATATATCGTACTATTAGTAGTATGTCCTAAATTTCTAAAGAGACACAAACAAAAGTCACCATACTAAAAAAATGTTTAAGAAACTAACCTAAAAGATAACATCACAAATAATTCAATTATAACTAAATTAATCATTAACACGCGGGCATCCCTTTCCAAACAAATTTTGGGGTCCTACATACATACCTTACCTTTTAGCTTGTTTGTATAAAGATTTGGGTTGACTTGAGATGGTTGTTGATCTCCAAAGTCTTTACATCTTATCAGTATTACTTATATATATATATAAAAGCATTCCAATTCTAGTTATTTGCTTGGCTACTTCCTCCAACATTCCAAGAACCTTCTTCTTTTCCTATATATAAACTCAACTCATCTCATTCATCTTTTCATTAATCTCTTTAAAGCTATCTCACTGCAAAACTTTTCTCACACCCCAAATTCTTCACCAAAATGGCTGCAAAAAGATTTTTGGACGATTATAATCAAGACAAAGACAACAAACGGATGAGAACTACATCAACACCTTCTTTTGCTTCGTAAGTTTTTTTTTTTTAAATAGTTTACCGGTTAGAATTACATCTTTAAAATAGATAACTGAATAAGTGTCTGAGATTCGAACCCTGAGTTAAACTCAAATGGTTGGTTCATATGTTTTTTATTTTATTTCTAAAACCAATTAATCAATTAACCAAAACAATATTCATTGTTTCATTGTTTCAATTCATATATTAATTACTCTCAAATTTTCATGTGGCAGGGTAATAGGAGAAGTGGTTATGGTGAAAAACATGCAAAGTCTTTTCTCTGGCTTGGAGCCTTTACTTAGAAGAGTGGTAAGTAATTAACCATTAACCTTTATCATAATTTAGAAATGAAATTAATGTCAAACTTATTGTATTTAAATGTGTAACAAATAGATGAAAACTTTTGAAAATGATTATTTTTAACGTCCAGTTTTTGCCATTTAGCGTCTCATTTTGGCCGATGCTCCAAAGCAGTTTTCTTGTAGTGTGGACACGATTGTTTTTTCTTAAAAAGTTGTAACAAACGTACTCTTAATATGATCAGGTGAACGAAGAGGTGGAACGAGCAATGAAACAATGTTATCCACCGCGATTGATAACAAAGTCATCTTCATTGAGACTCAAAGGAGTAGAAGAACCATTAAGTTTACAATTCATGTTCAAAAAGAAACTTTCACTACCAATATTCACAGGTAGTAAAATTCTAGACATGGATGGAAACTCAATCAATGTGATCCTTGTTGACAAGAGCAATGACCAAATTGTCCCTACAAGTTTACCTCACCCAATCAAGATTGAAATTGTAGTTTTGGATGGAGATTTTCAATCTGGTGATAAAGAATCATCATCATGGACTAGTGAAGAATTCAATAGCAATATTGTGAAAGAGAGAACTGGGAAGAGACCATTGCTTACAGGAGAATTGAATCTTACTATGAGAGATGGAATTGCACCAATTGGGGATATTGAGTTTACCGATAATTCGAGCTGGATTCGTAGTAGAAAGTTTAGAGTTGCTGTTAGAATTGCGCCCGGGACTAATTCAAGTGTCCGAATTCGTGAAGGCATGACTGAACCTTTTGTTGTTAAGGATCACCGCGGCGAATGTGAGTTTTCTTTCTTTTCTATTTATATCAATTCATATGCAAGCAACATGATTGGTGGTAGCTAGCTCCACAACTAATTAAGCATTTTTTTTCAATTTATTTATGTAGTGATGTGTTAGTTAATAACTACTGTTAGTTAATTAATCTTAATTAAGGTTTGTTCAAAAAAAAAAATCTTAATTAAGGTTGTTGGGATATAACTAGTACTATAATAATGATTAGAGAAAGTCTCTGAAAAGGAAAGTATATAGGTCAACCATTTTAGTTATCTTTTTTTGGTGTAAAGTCAACCTTTTTAGTTCTACAGTTGTTTGCTAATATTAATTAAAATTTTAATATAAATGAAGTGTACAAGAAACACCATCCACCAAGTCTAAAGGATGAAGTCTGGCGCTTAGAGAAGATCGGAAAAGATGGTGCTTTCCACAAAAAATTGACTTCAGAAGGAATCACAACAGTGCAAGAGTTTCTTAAGTTATTTATTGTCGACCCTCTTAGACTCAGAAAGGTACTTACTACTTAGTAAAATTCTTGTTTTCATTTAACTAAAAAAATCCAGTCATTAATGTTAAATAGATAGTGGTTAATATTTTTATGCCTTGATAGTACTATTATAAGATTAGCTTATATGTTTACATGATTTTGGAATCAGATTTTAGACATGGGAATGTCTGAGAAAATGTGGGATGTGACAATTAAGCATGCAAAGACTTGTTTAATAGGAAACAAATTCTATGTCTACCATGGACCTCAATTTACCATTTATCTAAATGCCATATGCCAAATAGTTAAAGCTTATATCAATGGTCAAATCATTCCCAACAAAGAAATCAGCAACATGAACAAGGTACATACATATATATTTATACTAAAACTCACCATTTTGTTCCACTATTTAATTATTATTAGGCATCGATATTTAACCTATAGTTTATTTCATTAGCAGGGCTACATGGAAAGATTGGTAAGAGAAGCACATGATAGATGGAATGAGTTGGAAGAAATTGATGAAGTTTTGAATGACAGTGTTGCTTTGTTAACTCAAGGTATGTTTTAATAATTAATCATTAATTAATCAATATTTGTTACACTTATATGTGACTATACTAAAGTATATAATTCCATACCAAAAAAAATACTAAAGTATATAATTTTACCAAGTAAATTTCCAATTGAAAATCAGCTAGCATGACATAATTGATTCAATTATTATGAATATTGATTTATTTATTGAATCTCATTCTACAGGTGAGACATTGGAGCAATTTCAAAACAATATAACATATGATGAGATTGAGAATGACTTTTTTGGTGATAATAATAATGCACAAATAAGTTGCATCCAACGGTCATCACCATATGCCACTTTACCATTCATGAATAGCATACCTTATAGCATCACAGATTCACAATCATACGGTGGTGATTTAACACCTTCAACTTCAAGGTGGTATTAGGAAAATTTGTAATTTGATTTTCAGCTGTATATATATAAACAAAATGTAACAGTTGGAGAATCAAGTTAGGCTAAGTGTAAAGTGTTGGCCCAAAACAACAATATAGTAGCCTAGCCTATTTTGACTTATTCGATCTTTCTAAATTAAATCGATTTGTTTCTCCCACGTCTTCTATTTGTCGGGAGACATGTTCATATAGTTCAAATTTTATCGGATGATATCTTCTGATACATAGATCTTATCGAGAGATATCTTATGGTAGTAAAATTTTATCGAAAGATATGTTCAAGTTGTCTTTTGGCTTATGTTGTACTCACTTTAATTTTTCTTTATAAATAGCGATTTTCTAGGTCCATTTTAACTTTTAAGGTTGTGAAAAATGGGCCTTGCTTTTCTCCTCTAAAAATGCAAACCTGCCTTTATTGGGCTAGTGTTATTATGTTTATCAAATTTTATATTAGATGCTATACTTATGTGTGATTTATATAAGAATCAAGTAATATTTTCTAAGAATCATGATATGTGGATATAGAAATGGACATCTACACTGTATTTTATAGGGATTTTGGATCCTTTAAAGTAAATAAAATGTAAAATGAACAGATCAAAGAGAGTTATAAGGATGGTTTGATGGTTGGGGTGGATGAAATAGGGAGCGAAGTGATAAGGAGATCAAGCGTTTGATTCTCTATCTATAATTGTTATTTTATATTTGTGTTGATATAAACCGTCCGATCTATAATTAACAGCCAAAATTTAAAACTATAGGATTTGTTACTACGTACACTGAATCTCAATCCCACATTAGATCAAAGATTGTTATTTTATAATTGTGTTGATTTAAACCGTCCAATATATAATTAACGGCCAAAATTTAAAATTGTGGGATTTGTTACTGCAGCGAATCTCAATCCCACATTTGGTTAGGTGCGGCGCATGTTTGACTTTGCATTAGCGAGAAAATCACGAGGAATGTCAATATTTAAAATAACATAAACAATTTAAGAATTTAGAATTGTGTTAGTAAAACCAGCTTTAAGTACTAGAAGCAGAACCTGCATGTTACTGGGATTAATTAACTGAAAGCATACATAACCAAAAATAAACATACATTATACATATACTGATATACATGTGTATGTATATGCAGAAATATGAAAAGTTCAAGCAAAAGATTTTACTTTGATGTCTTGAAACAACACAAAGCAACTCTCACTTCCTTTGCATTAATTAGATGCTTTCCGTTTCGAATGATTTTGATGATGTCGAAAATTCTGGTATTGATCTTTCAGGAGAAAACATAACAGGTTTTGGTGGCATTTCCAAAGAATCCAAGTTACCTTCCAACATATCAATCACTTTACTTATTGTAGGTCTATGAGTTGGAATGGTTTGAATGCACCACAAACCAATCATAGTCAATTTCTTAGCTATCTCATTTTCCTCATTTGACATTACCTCATCATCAAGTTCCAAATCTTTTCCATTCTCAAGTTTTTTATAAATCACCAAATGCGGAAAATACATCTCGCTCGAGGAACAACTAGCTTCAACAATGTTAACGTTCTTCCGTCCACCAACCATTTCTAGCATCATCATTCCGTAACTATAAACATCAGACTTATGTGAAACGCCTCCAAAACTTTTGTTGAAAACTTCTGGAGCTACATATCCGACCGTCCCTCTAGCATTTGACATTGAAATAATGCTCTCGTCCCTCGTGCTTAGTTTTGCAAGACCAAAATCTGATATCTTCGGACGGTAGGTTTCGTCCAAAAGAATGTTATGTGGTTTAATGTCGAAATGTAGAATCCTTGTATTACATCCTTTATGCAAGTACTCTAAACCTCGAGCTATCCCTATCGCAATTTGATGTAAACTCTCCCAACTCAACGATGGACTAGGACTAGGACTAGCGCTAGTTTTTTCGGTCTTTTCGGATTCTTTGTTATGATTGTGAATGAACTTTTCGAGCGAACCATTGGACATAAACTCATAAATGAGAGCTTTTTTAGTTCCATCAAGACAAAATCCGAGAAGAGTGACGACATTAACATGAGATGTTTTGCATATACTTGCAACTTCATTGATGAAATCTTCACCACACCCTTTTGATTCACTCAATATTTTTACAGCCACAAAAGAACCATTGAGTAACTTTCCTTTGTATACAGAACCATAACCACCTTCTCCTAATTTAACTTTGAATGATTCAGTCATTTTCTTTAAATCAGAGTAATTGTATCTTTTTAGATTCAAAGGACCTTGACTTTCAAGAAAAGCTTCTAAATGTTGATTGTTCCTTGTTATTTTGCTGAATTGTATTTTTATAATCTTCCATATCTTAGCTTTATTTCTACATATTGTTACAGCAATAAGAGGTAGTAGCAGCCCAGTACCAACGAAACCTATCAAATTTTTATAATGCATTAATTAGTTTCTTATACTCATAGGGTGTGTTTGATCTGCAAAGAGAGGACTGGACAAGACAATAATGTATTGTTCTATCATTTACTGTCATGCATTGTTCTGTCGAGTACTTTCGTTTTACAGATTAAACAAACTCATAAATTATGTGTTTAATAAGGAAACAATATAGATTTTAGAGAAATTTAATTTGTTACCTAAAACCAACTTCAACACTTTGTTCTTCTTACTACCTGAAATGAAGAAATAGACAATACATAAGCCTTGGATTACTTAGGTTCACAACTTTATACGTGAATTGCCACTAAATTACGCAAGAAGGTATTGACAAGTCAACATGTGTGGAAAAAGGTGTCAATTATAGTCAAGTAATGTGTGCTCTCTTTTCTGCTAATGTCCAATTTTACATGACTTGTTTTTCAAACACATGTTGATGTCAATTATAAAGTGAATAGTAGTAACGTTTTATAATTATTAGTATTTTATCAGCAACACATGTTGATGAGTGATGATTACCAATGAAATATGCACAGCTGCACATACTTTCAAAGAAGAAAATAGAGGATTGGTAGGTAGTATTGGCGGCTGATTGTAAGGGGTAGACTTGTATAAGTCTTTTACTACAATGGAACATTGCGATATGCTAATTATATTTTAACTATATTTTAATGAATATGAATTTTATAAATTTATTGTTGATTTGAAGAATTTATATTATAGAAAATTTTATATAAATTAAAAATTATATGATATATTATTAACATCTATTAAGATTAATAATATTTAGTCAAAACTCAAATTATTAGTTTTAATAAATTTTAATAACATATCAAATGATATTTAATTTATATAAATTTGATATGAATGATCTATATAATATAAATTTTTAATTCAACTATAAATTTAATAAAACTTATATTCGTTATAATGTTATTCACAATTAATATACCGTAAAAGATTTATATAAGTCTTTTATATTAAACAAACCCACTATCAATAAGGTACTTCCCTCCGATCTTAATTATAAACAACTTTTCACTTTTTAGGTTCATTGGTATCCAGCCTTAAAAGTGAAAAATTATTTATAATTAAGGTCGGAAGAAGTAGAGATGTAGCACTAAAAATTCAGATCAAAGACGAAGAATATAATAATCAACGCATAATTGTGTTCAATATCACACGAAATCATTGACACATGTAATTATATTCGATTATTTTATTTTTTATAAATTACTAATATCAATACATATAAGTTTGTGTGTATTGGTGAATGATAAGCATACAGAAAAGTCAAGTATATAATGTTGAAAATACAAAAAGTGGATGAGGTGTCAAAATTTAATTTGCTTGATGTAACAATCAGTGCAAAAATATCCCCTGCTTTAGGTCTCCAGTGCTGTCTCGTGACACATATGGTTCATTAATTTATTTCCTAGAGTTTTAACACTATCTATTAAGTCAATAATATGAACAGAACTAAAAGTCACTAAATTATTACTAAAAGACAACAACAATTTTGAGAAGACAATGTGAATCCATAATATGATATAGAACGAATCATCAAACTACTCCCTAAATTATCCCACTCATTTCAATTTAGTCCTAAAATAACATAAATATCATAAGTATATAATAACTAGTCTTCATCTATAACATTTATATAATTTCATATAATCAAGAGATTATTTATAACATTTATATAATTTTAAGACTAAATAAAACAAAAAACGAAGAATTTGGAGACTAAATTGATGACATATATAGCGCGCATTAGAACCCAGAAAGTGATGGTAGTAATGTGGTATGTGAATAAATATAATGTTATATAATTGATTAGTAAAATATTCGTGCATTCGCAATTCAAAATATATGAACAAGTAAAGAAGAAAAGAAAGAGTACATACTACTTTTGTGAGTTGAACATTTTCCAGCATGATCAGTTCCAGCTCCAGCAGGACAATAACAAGAAAATTGAGAAGAATCATTCTGATTAGTACCACAAGTTCCTCCAGATTCCCTACACACATCACATTCAGTGGACCACCCTACACCCTCATCATATTTCACATCAAATCCTTGCTCAAGATCATCATCACCATTTTGATTATCCATAGAAACTTGCACTTGAACACTATTTCCACATTTCTCAAGTACTGAGAATTGTTTTTGTAGCTGAGTTTCATTCTTCACCACATAAAAAACATGTTTATTCTGACAAGAATAACTGTTTATGTTTTTTTGCATAATATTTGAACTATTTCCAATGGGACAATCATAGAAGACAGTGAGATTCTTAACTGTTGGAAGAAAACTAAAGCTACTACTACTTCCATGATTCAAAGAAGTGTTGGTGAAATTTGAAGAACAAATATCATTGATAAGATTTGTTCTAACTATTTTCATGGTAGAAGCATTTTGGTTAATGTTAAGTACATTGAAATTTTGTGAACCAATTTGAATAGATGTGTTTTGGTTATGCATACAAGTGAGTTTGAACTCATTTTTGCCACAAATTTTTGGTCGGTTGTTTCCCCAAAAAGGAAAAGAAACATTTGTGTGTGTTCCACAGGTGAAATATGATTGGTTACAAGTAGAAAAGGTGTCATTTTTTTGAGAGATGATGGATTGTGCCAAAGTTGTTGAGAAGAAGAAAACCATGGTGAATAATGTTGATGCAAGGAAAGTGAAGTGATTATGGGTACCCATTGATGTGTTTGTGTGTTAGAGATTGAGATGAAAAAGAAGCAAAATACAAGGTAGGTGTATTTAAGGAGAGAGATAAGAAAAAGTAGTGGAAAAACAACAAAAGAAAGGATGGAGAAATTGTGGAGAAATTGTGGTGTGGCTAATAATATTCCGTCCATTTTAAAATGAGTATCATTTTATTAAGAAATATAATTATTGTGTTAAAAGTAATAGTACATTTATTAAATTAATTCCACTTTTTCTTTTGTTTTTTTAGAAATAATGTATAAAGTAATAATTATATGATATAATTAATTGGAAAATGCTGCATTAGGAATTGAAAAGTGACATTCATTTTAAAACGGAGGGAGTATAATATAATCTATATTATTAATTATGTTTAAATAATTGCAATTTTGACCCTCTATTTTTATAATTTTGCAGATTATGTTTCAATTTTGAACCTCCATCATATTTTTGAAAAAAAAAGGTTTAATGATACAATTTGTTTTAAATATCAGCATGATATATGATATGATAATAGGAAAAGACCAACACCACAAAATTGTAAGAAAATTTTCCTTTAAAAAATTTATTCAAAATATATGCTAACATCATATATTAGACTTATATGTATTTGATAAATAGACCAAAATTTGAAAATGGAGACATTAATTTTGTAAAATGAATGATAAAAATATATCAATGACCAACGATGCAATAAAACCTATTTTGTCCATTGTGTGTAGGCGTGCTAGTTTTGAAAAGCAGGATACAGTCGATTAGTGTTAGTATAATATTATATTATAGTATATATTGATTATTTGAGATGAGGAGGACCTTTGTTTTAGTTGAAACATAAGTAAATGTTTACTTATCAATAATTTTTAATTTTTTGTTATATAGTTTAATAGCTAAAATTCTATTTTGTATAAGCATATGTATCAGATATGTTATTTTCTACCAATTGATACTAGTCTACTCTAGGGAATCATAAACTGTCAAGATTTTTTTCGACACGTAGATGAAATTACAAGCTATTGAAAATTCACACACACAAAATGGAGGAAATTTCAATCATGATGTCAGGCCTAATAATTTTGACATTTCTCTCAGTTGAGTTAGAACTTGCCCAACTATTCAAATTTTTTTCTTATAAAAGATATGAATGATATGATTTTTTTTTGGGTTACCAATGCTATATAGTTTCTACCGTCTTTAACAATGACAGTCGAGAAACTTGAAGGATACACAAGATAAATTCTTCTCTCAACGAAATTCTTTCAATACATATTAGTCATAAATCAAACTTCTTACCACATTTAAAAACTCAAAATCCATATCATTTGAACTAAAATTTATTATTGTGATCGATAGTATACGATAATATAGCTTGCTACATATGCGTGACTTTACCAATGCACATTAAATGTTGTCTCACTTTTAAGTTTGCAGCCGCATGCCATGGATGGTTTAACTCGCCCTGGCCTCTCTATTTTTTTCTTTCCCTTTCCATTCACATTCACGGATCTTCTTCATTGATTCTTAAGACACAATCCTTCATGTAATACTAATATTATAATTTATTGTGACTATATATACTAATAATTCTTATAAGAATTTGTTGTGACTATATATACTAATTAATATTATTATTATTATTGTGTAATACTATATGACGTGCTACTTACGTTTTGAAAAGCAAGCTGGATGCAATGAATTAGTGTTAATTAATATAATTAAGTAATTTTTTGTATTTGAAACGAGAAGGACTTATAAGTGGAAAACATAAGAAATGTTGACAAGTAAACTCAATTTTCGTTAAAAAAAAGATATGTATAGCACGCACTAGTCTGGGAAGGGGGTGGGAAACTATCAAGTTCTTTTTTCTATTTGTGCAACATCTAGAAAAAAGGGCAAGAGTATACAAAATCAATTACACCATCACAATAAAGCACAAAACAAACACAAAACACAAAAGCCAAAAGCCAAGAAACACGTCCAAACAACCGCACCTACCCACCCTTCCAATCTAGTCTGGATAACCAACAACTAAATTTCACATCAAAATCTTTGTGCTGCATTTTAAGTCACTGCTAAATTGAATTTTAATCTGATCTAACATCTGCTATTATTCCAAAACTCAAAAAATGTCTTCATTACGACATTTCCAAATACATTAAATAATTACCAGCCAAATGACCTGAAAAACATATTTTGGTTTGATCAGATAAAATTGAAAGCCAATGAATTGTTTTGGTTGGTTGCGCAGACATGGAACGAATTAAGTTGTTAAACCTTTTGAAACAAATCACAAACTTGTTCATATTACTTTTTTAGTATAAATTTTTTATAAAAAAAAGTTTTCCCAGAATCCCAGTGAATAAATTATCAATAGTGGTCTGGTCCACAGGTGACCTAGTCTTGTTATTTTTTATTTTGACAAAACCTAGTCTTGTTATTATTCACTTAAAAATGAAATTGTTGTAAAAAAATGAAAATAAAAACTAATGACGTACAAATTTATTACTTAAATTAGTTAATATAACAAAATAGGGTCATGGTTTTGTTAGATAATCAATATAGGGTCATTCTAACCATGGGCGGATTTACCACCCGGGCTGTTAGGGCTGCAGCCCGGGCTCGGTCGGAATATTTTTTTGTTTTAGGAGTTAATTTAGGGTAAAATTGATATTTTTAGGAATTAATTTAGGGCAAAATTATAGTTTTTTGGTTCAAAATTCAGATTTTTCACCGCAAAATAATTTTTTTGGTTTTTAGGAGTTAATTTAGAGTAAAATTGAGATTCGTGGGAATTAATTTAGGGCAAAACTGAGTTTTTTTTTTATTTGAAATTTTCAATGTAAAATTGAAATTTTTGTTTAAATTTTAAATTTTGCCCGGGCTTTAAATGTTTTCTGGCTCCGCCACTGATTCTAACTAATGTACTCTATGCACCAGTGTACTAGTTAAATGCACAAAATAAGTAAGTTTTGTATTGAGAATAATATTTTTTATATTTTTTAAGTGTTGACTGCACAATTTTTAATGTACCTATGTTATATTGAGTATTCTTAACTAGTGTTTGGGTGTACTATTTAGCATTTTCCAACAAACAAAATATGAGAAATTTTGTATTTTGTATTATAATTAAAATAAAGAAATTTTATATTATAATCAGTGTATTTAATTTATTTTTAAATATTTTCACAATTTAATTGCACAAATTTTAAAAAAATGTTTTTACTTTTACTTCTTAATAACATATGCCTTTAGACTTTAGAGTACATGTTAAAGAAGACCCATAAAACATAACCAATTCTAACTCACAAAAAACAAAAAAGAATACAACCAATCTTTTTTTATTTTTGAATCAAAGAAATACGAAGTACAATAAATCTAAAACATGATAATCGACCAATCTGAAACATGATAATCGGAGAAATCGATTCGGACTTAAAAGTACATTTTAAATTTGTTGGGTTCACAAGTCATAGCAGCAAATTGCTTAAATGGGCTGTTTGGGCTCATAAGTTAAAGTTGCAACCTATTTTAAAAAACAATTGCTTTTCGCGCCCCATAAGTTCTTACGCGCCTTTAAAAATGATCAAAATACCACTTGTTATTTAGGTAACGAATTCAGTTATCACCCTAAGTAATGAGCGGCATTTTTATGATACAAACACCAGCTTCTGCACCTTTCACGCCTTTTATGAATGAAAAAATTATGAAAAAATAGAGTTCGCTACATAGATAACGAATTCAAACTCAATTTGCTACTTATATTGTAAATTAATTATTGAACTTTATAAAATTTTTACCACCATCCAAGATCATATTTTGATTGACACTAGAGTGGTTGTAATATAGTATCTATCAATCATACACATTGTATAATTCTATAAATTAAAAACTCTTTCTTTTTAACAAAAAGGTTCTTCCTTTTAAGAAAATGTCAAAATGCGTTTAAGTCAAACACACTTTATAATTTTACCTTCTATTTTTTATCTTGAAAACCATTACAAACATGGGAATATGAAGAAAAAAAAAAGGATATATTTAGAAAAATAATATTGATGGTGATGATTAGAGATTATTTTTGTTTATATTTGAAACTTTTAAATTTTTTTGTTTTATTGTTTAGGCAAATGTTAACATGAGTCTTAAAGGTATATGATAAATAACTTAATATAAAAGTATTTCTTTCAAAAATTGTGCATTCAACTCTAAAAAGTAAAACATTGTATTTTTCAATATATTAATTCTACATTTAAATTCTTTAACATGTGCCCTTAACGAGACCTATTTTTTTTATACTATATGAAATCGGATAGTGTTTGTTTGGTCGAGATCGGGATATCCACCACCGAATACAGTGACTAATCTTTCACTAGATTGGAGGCACCTAGGGTGGGATAACTGAAATCGGATAGTGTGTGAGTGAAAGCCTAAAAAGGGGTGAATGCATCGCATGTTGACCATCATCTCATATTTTGTGAAGAATTGATTTGATGTGAAAGTGATACATACTACAGTATAGTGTTTGCATATGATATGATAAGGCACACAAAGGGAACTAGATGCGTGCCACAAACTACGGGCAGCAAAGAAAGGAAAGAATATAAATAAAAGAAAGGTGACGTGAAATTCCACTCACCAACTCATAGGCGTGATCAGAAACAGCATCAAATTATTCACACGTTTTTTTTCTTCATTTTAAGTAGTTGTATGTGTTTAGACATTTTTAGGCATAAAAAGTTAGATTAATCGTAACCAAAAAAAAAAGGATTAGCTGGTTAATAAAATAGAGACACAAAAATTGGGGTTACATAGGATCTGACCAAATAATGGGAGATCAACACCCGTGAATTTAAGCCTACTTAATCTAACAAATGAGCAACAATCTAGAGCACAATCTAACGAACTCAATATGGATTCGAAATTAAGTTGTAAAAAAGAATGATGTGTGAACATTTACGAGCATAAAGGTCTAAATGCTATCAAATGAGCCAACCTTTAATATGGAAATGGCTCCATGTATAATCAACTTCTTAAAATAAATAAATGATAGCAACAGTGCCGATGGTCCTGAACATTTAGAGGCCTCAAATAATTTTATAAAGAGGCCTTTTAAATGTGTATTTTTATTCAAAAAAAAAATCAATTTTTTAAAAAAATATTTTTTTATTTAAGATATAAATAACAATTATAACATCAATAATATTTTTTTGATCAATCTTGTAATAACTTCAATAATATAAAAAAAATAAATTATTTAAAACAAAAACAAGAAGAAAAGTTATTACTGTAATTGTTCAGGATTCGAACTTGCACTCGCGCTTCAAATAAGGCTAAAGCGCGAGCCAAACTACCGCTTGAAACATCTTGTATTAATATCGGAGGATTATATATTTAACCTAAATTTACTATGATGGATTTGAAAAAAAAATAAAGAGGCCCCCAAAAATTGGAGGCCCAAAGTTGTAGCACTGTATGCATAGGTTTTGGGCCGGCCCTGGATAGTAAGTACTATAATAATAACTCTTTTTGGTCAACAGTCTTAAATCAATCATGAGGACTGATGTAGATATTAAGATGGCGATGGCAGCAATACGGTGGAGGCAAATCATAAAGCTTGAAACCTACATATCTCAATAAATCAGAAAACAATCAGAGAAATAAAGATTAGGGAACGCCAACCACAAATTGGATACAGAAACAACAATCCATTGACTAACGACAATCGAGTGAAGCACCATGACCCATGGGTCCGAGACAAATTATGGGTTAGAAACAAAAAAACTGTCAACGGATTTATGGTTGTATAACTCAAACATTGCACACTAAGAGAACCACGATTGATGATAACAAAAAACGTATTATCCGGCGGTTGTTCAACATCCCTAACATGGGTTAGAGGGTGGTGAAGCCGCGTGAAGCGCAATCACCATTTGTGTAAGGCTACATGGTGGGAGTAAGATTTTTTTATTGCTCGTCGGCTAGGTTAGAAACATAGATAAAAACATTATTTTTCTTTATTGATTAGTCAATTAATTACATACATTAAATATGTAGAAGTGAAGAATCAAATATTTAAACCCCATGTTAATGATATAAAACGGTAAATTGCATATGTCTACAAATATGAGTGTCTGGATTACTCAAGTCTCTAAATCTGTAGCACTGATGACACTAAGATCATTAATTGAATTTACACGAAATACTAATTTCAATTATATGTAAATTAAATTTCTACTATCTCAATTATTAGCTAACATCTTACTTTTTTTTTTACTTAACGACATTTTATAATACTTGATTTAAAGTGGATCTTGAACTGTTGGCAGGAATATATGTGGAATATATGTGCAAATATTCGTATGCTTAAATCATGAATAGAAAATCAAAACAAGTGAGGTAACTGAGCCACTATATGAACTCTTATGATATATTTTGTCCTCTATAAAAGGTACTCATTAGATTGAGAAGAATAAATGTTGTTTGTGTATATATAAACTATTATTTACTTTAATTTTTGATTTCCAACTACCATGAGATTTTTCGAATGTACCTAAACAAGGGTTAATACTAGAATTTGTGATATATCTATAGAAGCATGTAGTCCTAGCAAATTGAGAAAAAATCTATAGAAAGCATATAGCATAAGAATACTTCTTCGCACGTGCCATTTCACCGGTCAAATGACGGTGTCATTTGTCTAACACGTGTGAGCCTAATCCACCCAAATATACAAAAACAAAGTGTGTATAGTCGAAATTCTTGACTTACCCCACTCCCTTCTTAACAACGTGACTACGACCTATTATACACTCTCCTCAAAAATATCTTTAACAACGATAGTGGTCATAATTATTAATAAAATAAAATGTTGATTCAAAAAAAGATTAAAAAAATTAGCATATCTAATTATATCTAAATACTCTAGTAATATTTATGTCACGTCCATATATGAAGGACCCCCATATACATACACCCTATCATACTCTAAGATCCTACCAAACCATTACGTGGAGCTCAAATGATCACATAATGCAAATTTGAGGTTTTCAATCAATTTTTCTTCTCTTAGCTATAACATTACTAAAGAAAGCACAGCCTTAATTAAAATAAATATAAATAGCTACTTTTTATTTTGACAAAATAAATTGCTACAGTAAAATCTCTATAAATTAATAGAGTCAGAATTGGAAAAATTTATTAATTTAGAAAGTTATTAATTTATCGATAAATTAATAATTTAAAGAGTCTTTAATGACTTGTAAATCAATAATGACTTTAGTAATATGCATTGAAAATCAATAATAACTTTTGAGATAAACAAGAGGAACAAATGAGTTCAATGTATTCTTAAGCAAGTTTGCCATATATAAATTACATGAATGTGATAGAGTATTAACATTATATATCACAAGTTTGCCATATTATTAATTTATGATTTTCTTGGGACTGAAAATTACAAAGGGATCTCCCGAAAAATTATTATCTTATTATTTTATCGAATTTTTCAATATTTTACACTGGCCTAAGTCGAGACCAAACAACTTTAATATTTTAGAGAGTTTATTAATTTATCGAGTATTAATTTAAAGAGATTTTACTGTACTTTCTTACATCAATTATCATGCATTGATAGTTTATCAAAAATATTATCAATCCATTAATAAAAAAGAAACAAAAGCATTGTATGCATGCATTATACTCAACTTGATATTTTTCATTATCAAATAAATAATTTATATCGAGGAGCACACTTTAATTAGATCTATGAGAAGTCTCTATCAGGTAAATAAATAATTAAGTCTTTCAACCAATTGGTTTAACTAAGAATAGAGATCACAAATCACGCCACAACATAACATATCAAATTATTCTTTTCTTATCTTTTTAAAAATAAATTATATTCCTATTTATTTTAGATTATATAGGAGTAGCCACAAATAAAATTAAATCCGATGAAATGAATACAATCATACATGTAACAAAAGAAATAAACAAGATTATTGCTCTTCTTTTTGGATACAATAAACAAGATTGTTGAACAATTTACAAATATTAATTCAATTAATAAAAAATGTCGAAATTATTAAGTTAATCTCTCTGTTTTGTGTTTGAGTTTCTAATAATGTATATCTCGTTTATGTGTAAAAAAAAATACAATTGTTACATAGTTAAAATCTCTTAGGGTTCGTTTGGATTGATGGTAAGTGGTGGAATGGAATGGAATGGGATGAGATGGAACTAGATTCCATTGTTTGGTTTTGTTAAATATGAATGGAATGGAATGGAGTGGGATGGAACTCATTCCATCCGATACCATCCATTACTCCAATTTTTCATTCCGCCCAATTTGGGGTGTATGTGATGGAATGGAACAGATTAATTTAACAATTACAACTTTATCCCTAATTTTATAATATTATTTTAATTCTTCACTCTCTCTTCTTGCGTCACTCCTTATATATTGTGTTGTTTGCTCTTCTCATACTTGTTGTTTCTTCCTCATATTAGTAAAATATTAGTAATATACACCATGAACATGACTTTCTTTGTGAATAATGTTTCTGTACAAAAAGAAAGAAAAATAAAATTGAAAAAAGGGATCACTTTCAATTGAAAAAAAAAGGATTGGTTCTCTGTAAAAGGGATTGATTCAATGGAAAAAAAATCCGTTTCCCACTTAGTTTCGGTAAAATTAATTTTTCTCTTTTCATTGAAAAAAATATTAATGAAAGGGATTGATTTGTAGAACATGAAAGAGATTGGTTTAGATCTGTAAAATTGAATCCTAGAAAAAAGGGATTGATATTGAAAAAAAAAGTTTTTTTTTTCAAAAAATATTGTTTTATAAATCAAGGATAAAATTGGAATAAACAAGTTATAATTCATTCCGTTCCATCTACTTTCCAATCAATGGAGTGAGAAATGAACTTCATTCCCTCGTAATATATCCAAACAATGGAATGGAATGTCTATTCCATTCCGTTCCGCTCCATTCCGTTATGTTCCGCTCCGCTCCGCTCCATTCTATACCATCAATCCAAACAAACCCTTAAGCATGTGATAGTGATTACATACAAAATAACTCCATATTTCAAAAAAAAAAAGTTGTAAACATATTATATAGACAATGACCATATTAGAAATTAGATGGACATATATAGAGAGAAATCTTGCTCATATACCTACAAACATTAAAGGAGGAGAGTGTAAAAGTAGGAGAGAAAAATTCAAAATGAAGAAGAAAAACAAAGTCATAAACTAAAAAGCTCCCTTTCCCATAACAAGCAACCATCAAATTAAGTCTTAGCTGAAATTTCATTCTCATAAAAAAGCTAACTTTATTTCTTTTGGTCCTTAATTCCACCTTTCATCTCACTCTCTTAATTTCCTCTCTCTCTCTCTCTCTCTCTCTTCTCTCTCTCTCTCTCTCTCTCTCTCTCTCTCTCTCTCATGGCTAATGAAAATCATGATCTTTTCTATAATCACAACCACCATGATGATGAACTACTCAATCACTCAAACTTTTCATTCTCACAAAACTTTCAAGGATTTGATCCTTCTTCTCATACTACAAGTTTCACTGATTACTTACATGGTTCCATGGATTATAACACTCTCTCAAAAGCCTTTGATCTGTCTTGTTCATCATCTGAAGTCAATATTTCTTCCATTGATGACAACAATACAAAGAAATCTAGTGTAGGAATTAGTGAGACACCAAATTCCTCAGAATCATCCTCATCTAATGAAGCTGTGTTAGAAGAAGATTCAACTAAAAGCAACAAGAAAGATAAGCAACCAAAATTAGGGTGTGAAGAAGGAGATGATGATAAGCTTAAGAAAGAGTAGGTTCTTCTTCTTTTGTTCCTTTATCTTCATGCCTTGTTTTATACATCAATGGAGGATAAAAATATATTCCCCCTCAAATATATAGTTTCTCTTTCTCTTCCTTTAATTCATTAGCAAACCTAATTTAAATTGTGGTCGGCAACTACAATTGTGACCGCAATATAATAAATTTTGAGATCTCAATAACAACATCATAATTGTAATAATTTCAACTTCGTCGACCACATTATCCTGCAAAATATAAGTAGTCGCGTTGTAACTGCAATTGTAATTTAAAACCATGTACGAATATAATCTAATTATTATCTTATTATATATTAATTATTAGCTTTTGTTGTTTTCTTTGTGGTAGAATTTTGAATTTTCTTTGAATTACTATATATATAGTGCAATTATATTTCTTTTCAACTACTAATTATGACATTTTCAGTGTCTCTTATTATGAAATGAATTTGGTCAAATCTTGTCTATTTCTATCGCTTTATATATACTACTATAAGTACAGTGGTATGAATAATGCTACATATATGTTTGTAGGTTTTGTTACTTTTGTGTATGACTAAAATGGTGGGAAAGGAACTCAACCCTAATATATATATACATTTCTTATCAGTTTGGTATATATGCTTTATATGCTAGATTTAAGTATCTAAAATATTGTTGTGAATTTGACTTATGGTTTGGAATATTTTAGGAACAAGGCTAAAAAGAAAGAGAAAAAGCCAAAAGAGCCAAGGTTTGCCTTCTTGACTAAAAGTGAGATTGATCATCTTGAAGATGGATATAGATGGAGAAAATATGGACAGAAAGCTGTCAAGAATAGTCCATACCCAAGGTTGTTAATTAATTATTTCTATTTTTCACATTTAGTTTCTTTTGCCTACAACTGATACTTAATTAACCTTTCAAAATGAAATGATGAAGGGTTGCGTAACTTGGGTGCCAAAATCATCAACATTAGCCTACACATTCTTTTTATTATATTTTCCCCCTCATATTTGATATCTTATTTATTCATATGATCATCTTATTCTTGTGAAGATTTTGTAACCGCCGTTGCAGATGATTCAAATCAATATTTTGAAGATTTTTTTCTTCGTCTTTGAAATATCTAATAATGAAATGTAGACGATCACATTACACACATATACATATAAAATCCAACAATACATAATTAACTAAGTAATTTGGCTCAAATGGTCAGCGAGTTTCAGTTAACGAAAAACCACTCGCGAGAATCGAAGTTCAAAATTATGACTAAAAATTTTGTGGGTGGGTACAATTTACTTGCATCATGACCAAAACTCAGAACTATTAAGTTCACTTCCCTCGAAATTAGAGGGTTAAGACAAAATACATATTCAAGAATATAACTATACATACATGAATAAGTTCAAAATTAAGATATACTTATTCCATGTATGATTGTATTATTATTGCAGGAGCTATTATAGATGCACAAGTCAGAAATGCATTGTGAAGAAAAGGGTGGAAAGATCATACCAAGATCCAACAATTGTGATGACAACATATGAAGGACAACATAACCATCATTGTCCAGCAACACTTAGGGGTAATGCTTCTTCCATGTTGTTTTCATCACCATCACTCTTTGCTCCCACTTCAATGGGATTGGAACAAAGATTGCACCAAGATTTTCTTGCTCAGTTTCTTCCGAGTTACACCCAAAATGATCATCAACAACAAATGTTCCACCAAAATCTTCCCCAACTACCTCAACAACAACAACAACAGCCGTTTCATCTTCATCAGGATTATGGTTTGTTGCAAGATCTCCTACCATCATCATTTCCAGGAAAACAAGAGCCATGAACTTATTTACTAATTAAGAACTTAATTAATTATCCCGATATTTCAATCTATAGTATATGTGTCCATAAAGTCTCTATGTAGTTGTTCTGTGAGTTTAACTCAATTAATAGGGATGTCGCATTTCATATGCAGAAGTCGAGATTCGAACTTCGACACTACATTTATACTTTAAAGAGTGAAATTAGCTAGACTACTTGACCTAAAAAATTTCCATATGTATGTAGTCACAAGTATAGTAGCTCAATTCCTTAACTTGTTCTATGTACCTAGGCTAGATTTGTATGCATATATAAGACCATTATTTAAGAATTAATTATTAGCGAAGAGGATGATATATATACACTTGGATCTTAATTTCTTATATAGCTTGGTAATTAATTCGGTGTGAATAATGTTGTCCATTTTCAAAGGTATGAATATGTGGGGGAGAATATATATATGATGGTTTGAAAGGTAGTATTGGTAGGAGTAGGACTTGAATGGTTCATTTCATGGAACATTATTTTAGGTAAAAAGTGGCATATATGAATTGAGGTGCAACTTGCAAGAGTATATATATATAAACAGAAAAGGGACAAAATCAACAACTAAATGTTGTAGGGACTTCAATTCATATATATCCAATTTTACGCAGCCTCTCTACTCTATTATGTGTGGTTATAATTAAAAACCTTTTATTTTTAATATTATAATTTGGAGTCTTGTAATATGAACCTCTAAAATTGGTTTAAATTAAAGTGCACTTTTATTAATTTTAATAAAAAATAAATTTTACAATAACAAATATTTTAATATATATCCATAAAATATATATTAGCATGACCCAAATTTAAATTACCATATTATGCAATTTACTATTTTAGCCTTTATAATTGTATTTAACTATTTATGAAGGTTTGGTGTCTCATTTAGAAATCAATCAAACATTTTAACAAATACATTCTACTCTCAAACTCTCTCAATAATATGTTTCATATTATCTCATTTACCAGATTTTATTCTAAATCATTAGAATTTTTACTCTGAAACTTGAATTTTATCGGTTTGTCCTTGGGATTTATTTTCTTGTCACCTCAAATTCTTTCATGCAAAGAAATTTTAAGTGAAGATCTAGATATAATATTCAAATCATATATTATCTAAGTGATTATATAGACCCATTATTACATATAATGACTCAACAATTTTAAAGAATAAAGAATACTATAACTAATCGGTAAATACCTCAATGCTTTTCTAATTTAGTGATTTATCTAATTAAGACATAGTGACTTAGTGAGTTTGTACCAACTTATCCATATCAAGATAATTTTTTTTAATGCATATCAAGATAAAGTTCTTAAGAACCTATACATCATACATGTAGATGAAAGATCGTTTGAAAATTTTGTTATTAAAAAAGACATAAATTATATTTTTTGGCACTTTAGTTCTAGTATGATCTGTTTGCGTGTGCAATACCTTTGGTTGGATTTGTGGATGCATATATACCTAACTTCTGAGGCTTGATGTGATCTTAGTTAATTTAAATTAATAGTTTTGCTTTCATTGCGAGATATTTAAGCGGTAAAACTCATACACACTTATTTTATTAAAAGATATTTCATTAGTATTTTTTATTAACGTCTCTGCATTAGTCAAGAAATTGTTCTTAAAAAAAATAAGTTAATAGCGGTTTATTCTCTACAACGTGAAAAAAAATTTAGTTTACCTCTTGTAATATTATTTTTTGATTACTCATTCTTAAAGTGAAGATTTTATTGTTTATTCTTCAGTGGACATTTAAATTTAGAATCTTCATTTTTGCTAATGTGGCAAACTTTCTACGGGGATAAATTGAAATCACTCACATTTCATGAGGGTAAACACCTATTAATAAGTCAAGTCTTTCACGTTAGTAAAAATGAAAGTTTTTTTGGTACAACAAAAATGAAGATTATAATTCCAAATAAAGGAGATAAATGATAAAATCTCATAAAAGGATCGTAAAAATATTACGGAAGTAAATTGGAACTTGCTTACATTGCTGGAGTAAACACTTATTAACACTTAAAAATTTCAAATCTCTAGTTGATGTTTGAAGGAATAATTTAAATTTAGTTTTTAGTCAAAAGAAATTAGATTCTAGTATGTGTTTGCGTGTTTGACAATATATACTTTTGGTTGGATTTTTGGATGCATACATTTTTTTGGTACAATGGATGCATATATATACCTAACTTTGAGGCTTGATGTGATATTAATTTAGACCAATTTTTTTTTTTTTTGTTTTACTATATACTAGTATAAGAAGTTTGACTATTGTTTAACTTAAGAAGTGTGGTTGAGCGGTTGAGGTTCATCCTTTCTTAATCAATGATCGAAAATTCGATCATCATCTTGAGTATAGAACAGCTTTAAATCATTGGGCCAATTATCCCACCCATCGAGGTGTCTCTAATCTAGCGAAAGATTAATCACTGTATTCGGAGGTGGATACTTCGATCTCGACAAAAAAAAGAGTTTGACTGTTGTTTAAGCAGTGATAATCAACGTCAAAAAATTTATAAGGTACATAAGATGAGTTATTGTCTTCAAACCGAGTTTTCTTCCTATGTAAAATCAAGGATTATCGGATATTTGACCATCTAAATCGAAAATTATTTAGATTAGTTTATCTTTTGAATTTATAAGGAATAGTGTCTTTCATTTGTGTCTGACCATAAAGTCAAAGCTTACATATACAATTTGTGTATTTTCGTCTTTTCATATCATTCACTGAGGTTATATTTAAATGAGTGGCAAATTCTTCCTAAGAGCTACATTTGTGTCCAAAAATAAAAGAGCTACATGCCTAAATCAATTTTCAAACTTCGTATATAAATTAGATTAGAAGAAATCCGCGTCATTTGATTCATTTCATCTAAACATTTTGAAATAAAATTTATTGAAGAGGTAGATAAGTTGTCACCTAAAATTTATTGTTTTTTGAAAAAACATAAAAAATTCACTTAGTATGTAAAAATTTCACTTGTAGACTCTTTTTCATATAATATTCTTCTTTTTTATGAAATAGAAGCTTATAGTCTTGATATTTAAAAATTATAATACAAGGGTTGTTGATTATATTAATAGCATTGATTTGACAAAAAAAAATTCTTCCTGCCAAGTAGTCACCGACCCACTTTTAAATAAAAAGGTGTTGAATTATTATCTTAGTTCAAACTCAGACCCCTAAAAATCAATGTCATTTGACACTTTTTTGTGGAGTGTTACAACATATATACATTATATTTTCCATTTAAAAATTTAAAGAGATAATGTGAAAGGTTTAACTATTACACTATTGTCACAAACATGTTTAGAAACTAGAAAGAATAATATATATATTCTATTAAAACTCAAACTTTATATATAAGAGAAGCATTAGAATTTGAAACTAATAAAAGGTCATGATTAAATACTTTGAAAAACATAAAAAGAATCTAGATTGTGAAGCTTTACTGCTGAATACAAATGGAGATTGAATGATATGGTTCAAGGAATAACTTATGCATGAAGATAGACTCAGCAGAAATCTGTACACCACTATCACTAACCTGTTCACTTTGAATAAAAGAAATTGATTCATTATCTAGAATTCTAGTTGGGTTTTCTGGTTTGATTCTCTTCTCAGATGCACCAAAATTTTCTCAAGGATACATAAACTTGGAGATATACGGCATTAAATTAGTTACTGGAACGAATATAAGTACAACAAGAATTGTACATACTGGCTAAGTATGTAGTTGTCCATCCTTTCCTCGAGTTGTTTCTGGCACCGCCTTTTCAGCATCATATGGAACAGAAATTTCCTTGACCGTTTCAATTTCCAAGCTTGTAGCCGCAGTTTTTCTATTCCTTCGATCCTGAAAATGATCATACCAATCAGTTATCTTGTTTATGTTTTGGTTTACTTCCTCGGTCCTATTACAAGTTTCGCATTTGCACGAAAAAGTTGTTGAAAATAAGTGTCACTTTCAATGTAATAGTAATCAGTATTTTCCAACGGTACCCTCTAATTAATATTATGTATTCGTGCATTCCTCTAAAACTGTCCCAGAATACACTAATACTCTAATTAATCTTATGTATACTTCTCTCAAACTAGACATTTTAGTTGGAGTCGTAAAGTACACAAAACATAAATGAGATAACAAGTAACAAGGTATTGAAGCAAACCTCTCGAAATGGATATTCATCAGCTTCGAGCATCCTTACAACTTGACTCATTTTAGGCCTCTTATCTGCATCAGGATCAATACACCGAAGTGCAACCAGAAGGGAACGCTTTAAAGCACGTGCAGATGGTTTAACTTCAATGCTCGAGTCCACAACTTCCTCGGCCCTCCTTGCTCCCACCATCATCTTGAGCCATTCGACAAGATTAACCTGCCATTAGGATAAACAAAATCTCATCAGAGATGTGAATGATAAACAAGCTGACAAGGTTCTAATGACTACACACCTCATTAGAAGGACGCGCATAGTCTACAGGGTCCCTGCCGGTAACTGCTTCCAGCAGGAGGACACCGAAGCTGTAAATGTCACTCTTCTCATTTAACAAACCGCTGTTGGCGTATTCTGGTGCTACGTAACTGAAATCCACAACAGAAGTAAGTTTCTGATTGTATGAATTCTAAATAAAATATAAGAAAAGAGATAGTGAAATTTTCTTTAAATACCCAAATGTTCCCATTACTCTAGTAGTTATGTAACTTTCTCCTGATTCCAAAAGTTTGGCCAAACCAAAATCAGAAACCTTTGCATTGAACTCATTATCAATCAATATGTTGCTAGACTTTATATCCCGGTGAATAACTTTTGGTTCAATTGCTTCATGTAGGTAAGCAAGCCTGGATCAAACAACAGTAAGATACAGAGTTTAATCAGTGGGATTGAAATTTACATAAAAACAAAGTTGATAACAAGCTCATAAAGATTAGGAGTTTATATGATGGTTCTTTGCAGGATAAAACAGTTTATCATTTGTCTAAAAGCGTAATCGGCTTAAATACATTGCCAAATACATGAAAATATAAAGTCATTAACATAATATTATCAAGAAACATAAATAAACTGACGAAAAAATTATCACTTACGCTTTGGCTGTGCCAAGTATAACTTTCATGCGGGCCTCCCAAGTAAGTGTCCCAAGTTGGTACTTGTCCCCATGTAACCATTGTTCCAAGTTACCATTGTTCACATATTCGTACACCAGCAGCCTGAATAATAATCGAAAAGTACATTCATTATAACATAGAGAAAAGGTTCAGTATGAGTTAGGAAAAGTATAATTAATAAGACTAAGAAACTGCAAAAGGTTGAGCTGTAATTGAGAACGAATGGATTTGTGAGAGCACAACCAATGGCCAAATGAAATACCTGTGAACTCCTTCTACGCAATATCCAAGCAGGCGCACAAGATGCTTATGTCTAACATGGCCTATAGCCTCCACTTCAACCCTGAATTCTCTCTCTGCTTGTCCCCTACAAACTCAATGTTGAATACAATATTATATAACACAAGATTCAAAAGAAGTCATTCTTTATCAATAGTGACAAACTATGCAGCACTGACACTTCCAATTGAATCTGTGACTGGTGCTCGACACGACACCACATATGTGATTACGTTCAATTACTCCATTTTATTAAATTATTACTTTAGTGCGGTGTTTGTGTCAGCGCTTCATAGGTGTCACAAGATGATGGAGGAAAACATTAAAAGGGAACTTCAATGATAATATGAAATATTCTTACAAGTTGTTAAGAAGTTTCTTCACTGCAACCTCGGTTTCATTGATCAGTCTGCCTTTGTAAACAACTCCATATCCACCCTCACCGAGAACGTTCTCAGCCGAGAAACAATTGGTTGCTTGTTCAAGATCTCTAAGCGTAAACCAGTGACCCCAACCAAGATGAGAAAATTCCGGCAATCCAATCAAAGGAGATGGAGTCATTGGCCCTCCTCCATATGACAATGTAGACTGCTTCTTATAATTCCCAGAGCTCCCTTCTTCCCATGAAAGCGCACTTAATCCTCTCTCGTGATGATAAACTGAGCTGCAATGGCTTACACTATCAGGATCACTGAATTTGCTCGTCCTCAAATGAATCGATATCTTGTCTGAATTATCATCAGGAACAAATGCATTTCCATGTTGAACATGAGAATTCAGCACTCCAACCTTGTCAACATTGATATCTTTTGACACATCCGGTATTCGGGACCTGTCCAAAGATCTCCTACTCCTAGACTTCCTCCGAAACATCACCCATAAAGACAATACACAAAGAATCACCACTATAAATGCACCAAAACCTATCCCAATCCAAACCCATTTTTTCAAACCCAAAAAAGACGTCTTTGACAATTCCGCATCCAAAGAGTTCTTGGATGACATAATCGGTTTCTAGAAATCAATCAATTGTGTTGCGCTAGATAAACTTCTTCAGCCGGTAGAATCACAGCATTCCTATCTGTATACAAGAATCTAATTAAGCACACCCCTTCATCAACGCTTTGAAACACACACGATTTGAACATTCTAATTTACATCCAAAAACTCAGTTCTAGCAACAATCAGATTAAACTCGGTTTTTTATCGTATAACCCTACATTAACTTAAGAATCCAATTATCATAAGGAGCATTCAGCTGTTCTTAAATAAGGCTTGAAATAATTAACAATAAAAGAGGCACAGTCAAATAGTAAAAAACAGTTAAAAAATGCCACATTATCAAAAAGGGAATTCACAACTCATTACAAAAGTAAAAGTAATTGTTGATCATGAAAACAATTCTGACCAAAAAGAAAAAGCATCACTTATGATCCAAGCAAAGCAAAGAGAAAAGTGAAAAAAATTAATTAACCATTATATACATACATACAAAGCATATACCTTTGTGTTGATTCAAGGTAGCTATTTTCCTTGATCTTCTTCTACCTTGAACACACAAACAAGCAACAAATTTCACACTTCTTTTTGAACTAACAAACACAATATGCATAGCAGGCACATGAAAACACAAAACCCTACAACAAAATTCAGATTTAGTGGCACCCCACTAAACAAAAAATAAACCACAAAAGTAAAAGATAAAAAACTCACAAGGTAAAATATTCAAACCAACAATTGAAATGGAATGCCAGATAAAAATTTGATCTTTTTTTCCTAAAAAAGATAAAAATCCTATTTTTATGCGGAAAATTTATGAGGGCTAATGAGAATAGGTTTGTTTTGGAAAAGAGAAAGGGATTAAATGGTAAAAATGGTTAATGGGTATTGTAGTTGATGATGAACAAGGTAGAACCCGAATAAGGTGGAAATATCTGTGAGAGAGAGAGAGAGAGAGAGAGAGAGAGAGAGAGAGAGAGAGAATGCAAGTGATGAAGTTTGAATAGCAAGGTTGAAAATTTAGAAGAAAAAAAAAATGCAATGTACTAATGAAGAGTAAAGTGGAGAGAGAGAGAGAGAGAGAGGATGAACCTTAATCCAACAGGCAACAGATGAAGAGAGAAGGTCTGTCTGTCTGTGTAAGCCCCAAATCTAGCTGCCGCTTATGTCATGTCTGCTTACCAAATTGTCCTTTTTGTGACAAAAGGAAAATTCACATGTAATGTAATGTAATAAATCTCAAAACTTTACCTTCATTCATTCTTCTTTGTCACTATTTTTTATTCACTCTCTTTTTTGACTTGGGCTTGTTTTTTTTGGACATAACCCCTAAATTTAAGGGTCATAGAAAATTCTAGGATGTTATTGATGTTATTGCTATCCACACCAAACTACACTTAAAGAAAATGAAAAGTTATTTTAGTTCCTAAATATGCCAAGATAATCTTCTTAGTAATAAGTCAGTATTTGAAAGTGTCAAAAGGGATCACTGCTGTGAGTGTATCTTTTGTTACTAATTTTAGGGATTGAATTTGATAATTGATGATTTATTATTTGAAAGAAGAAAAAAAAAGATGTTTATGGTGAATAATATTCTCACGATGACGTCAGGAGGGGCTGACTTGTGGTCTAGTCAAGTCAAAGTCTCGAATTTTGTTCCACACATCCGTGTATTCTGATAGAGGAAGATCAAATGGCGACAAAGAATTCATGAGACATTCATGAAATTGCGGTTTGCAATAAATGTCAATGTTTTTTTTGACTAAATTTGTTTATTGCGAATAGTATTCTCACAATGGTTATTATGTATAGAAAAATTGATGTTTACAATACTTATAAACAAGCTTGAAAAATACATTCATAGTGTGCAATTTGCTAACTAAAAGATAACCCAACATTGTGTATAAAAAATGAATATCTAATTCGGCCTAACGGCCTCCATCTTAGCAAAACAAATAAATTAATATCTCGATGCTAATTCATAGCTAAATATCGTAATTACAACATGTTTAGATTGCACTGTTATAACCTCTATTTTAAAAGAGTCAAAGAAGGAAAAGTTATTATTATTATTATTATTATTATTATTATTATTATTATTATTAATAAGGCTGACATTAATGATCATTTTACAATTGTCTCAAGTGTGATTTGAACAAGCATTGCCAAGTCATGTACATGAAGAAAGTATATCATTTTACTAACCAACTGAAGAACAGTTGAGTATGCTGCCAAGCTCATCACTGTTAATTTACAAGTATTTATCTTTGATTGCATGCATATATCATATATATGTACAATTTAGTAGGCATGCATAGCATCATAGGAGCTTTTACAAGCATTACAAAGATATTAGCACAAATAGAAACTATATATATACATTAATATATAACTATGCATGTTGAAATACATCAGAAGAATTCTAAGGTATCCATGCATCTCCACTTGAATGACTATATGAATCCAATTCTAATAGACACTTCATCAAATGCCTTGTCACTTGTCAGAAATCATCGTGTACTTGGGACACGTCGTTAGAATACTTGATCATCAGCTGGAGCATAAGGAGCTTAATCAGTCAAAGTTCACTCATATTGGACTTGCTCTTGAAATCTGCAATGAAAGAAAGGTCATGTGATATCTTCAGCATGGCTGCTAGTAATCTGCAAGGGTTGGATGGTATTATTACGATTATGATAGGAAACTCAATATTCTATCACAAACTACTAACAAGGGAAATCTCTGTGAGTAACCGAAAAATGTTGCAGAACTTCAAGAGTTAGCATTTTCCTAGTCTAGGGATTCTTCGCTCAAACATTGTTTGAAACTTGCAACATGGCTTTTCATATAAAAGTTTATGTATAAGCTATTACTATAACAAAAGTTAAAATAAAGCCACGCTGTTTTCATGATAGCTTATAGAAATAAGTCGAAAACAGCTTATTAACATGTCATAAGTTGCTTCCATAAGCTCTCTCAAACAGTCTCACAACTTCACAAGTGCTTATTCTAGTAAATAAGCTCAAACAGGCTCTAACTTATTTATTGGGGCCAGGTACTAACAGATCGCATTGTGAATAATAAAGTGAACCTGATTGTTTGAACTTGTAGCGGTAGTCCATGACGAAGGATGATTTGAGTCAGATGTCTCGTCGGCGTGGCTGATGAAAGTATATGTTCCCCTCGGTTCTTCTTGTATACTATCTGTAATCGGAGGCGGCATTTCTCTAATTATCCATAACAAATAAGCTGACGGTAAAGAAGAACCTAACAATTTAACAAAAAAGTCACTTTCTAATTTCCATAATCAGAGGCTCAAATGAACACATTCTGGAAAAGGAACTTGGCAGAAAAGAGGTTAAGTATAAAGTCTCGGTAATTTTTGCATACTACAAACATTCAGAATGATTATCATAGGAAGAGTGATTACCTATAACATAATAAAGAATCAAGTAAACAAAAGCTTTAACTCCATATATGTACTTTAAATGCCAATGATAGAAAAGCTGTCAAAAAGCACCAGATTAAAACAGCTTAAATACGGAAAAATTTACCAGTAGTGAAACCGAGAAAAAACAAGAAGGCAACTAAACTTACAGGTATATCTGTGTTGAGAGCTACTAATGCACTTGATGAAAAACATATAATAGAAATAATAGCTAAACTGATAACCTGCATGTGCAGCAAATTCGTCATAATATACATGTTCGAATATATGAAAAATATCTTGATTACATCATAGAATAATTTTGAGTCTTTTGGATTATTTCTTAACATTGGTTTCTATATTTTCATACACATTTCGATTTGGTTCAATATTAGGAATCTAGTTGGTGCTTTATATTTTGTAATACATCCTAACACACAACATATAACGTAAGTGCAAATGCAGTTAAAAATCAAGAGTTTTGCAAAAAACCTTCCACATTTCTGATGAAGCATTCTCGGATCGTACTTTCCTTAATTTGAAGAATAGAAGGAGACCTATGGAGGGAAAAGATTGACGGGAAAGAAAATAACTGATTTAATTGATTGTAAACTGTGAGAAAGTTAGTCATAAGGGAGAGAAAGAATACATATATAGTAGCTTACCGTAGCAACCTAATGCTCCAGCCAATATAAGTATCATTATTGCAAGAAATGTTTCATATACCTACGCAAGTTGCAACTTGAACATGTTAATGTGCCAACACCCTTATAAAAAGTAGTGTTGTTAAATAGAAGATATAGTGTTATAGCATAGCGAAATTTGAACAAATAGCTATTGTTCTGCAATATGCTATTTAGTACAAAAAGATTGTCAAAATAACGGCAATGGCATCTCTATAGCATTGTTACATAGCAGAATTTGAAGAAACGGCTATTTTTTGCAATCCACCATGGATAACACTGATTAAAAGCTAGATGATGCATGGAGTAGTGTTCATTACCCGAGCAACAATTGACGGATCTATTGGATTCGTGTCATTTCCAACGCAGATCAGTATGGCAAATGCCATCATCACAACAAAGGTTAGAACCATAATCTGAAAGAAGAAAAGCATCAAATCCACTTGATATAAAAAATTTAGCACATTTTAGTTTTTGGATACAAATAATTTAGTGATTAAACTTATTCTTAACAAGGAAAAAATTTGTTGATCCATTCCCCTTACCATTACGACATATTTTTGTCGACTACCAATGTGAATGCCTTGGATTGAGCAGCATCTCCGGTGACTTTTCATGAGACCTGAACCATGGTGTTCCCTTGTGACACCTTCCAACAAGGCCTGTTGTGTCCTATTCTCGACATTATCCTCCTCCTCATCGTCCAATTCTTCTTCATTTTCCTGATGGCAAAGATCGACCCTACAATATTATTGTCCACAAAACCATACACTTAATGATTAACCGTTTCACTATAGATGGAGAGCCTTAAAGCATGAGCACTTTTCAAGGTATCAAACAAATGATATTTTTTAATTCATTGATACTATGGCATACCAGAACGATAGCAGAAGTAGAAACGCTGCTAAAAACACGACTTTGGGAGAGGCTGCAGCAAAATTTCATTGGTAAGTATGAATAGTAAGCAATCAAGTTTCTAACAAAGAGACTTCGAAAACATGAATTTTGAATTCACATACATTCATGATTGAATAAAGCATACCCATAAGAATAAAACCGCAAACACCACACCAGCAATACCACCCATTACAAGTTGCAAAAACAGTACTTGTGAAATAGATACAGTACCCTGCGAACACAAGGGTAAAATTATGTTCAAAAATATAGAGTTGAATGAATGGAGTAAGCTACCACGTATAAATTACAATGCGAGCTAGCAACACACTTTATTGAAGGACTTACAAAACGATACTTTCAATATGAATCTTTAAAAAGTGATTCCAGCTTTAAAATGATCCTCTTTTGGCAAAGAAATTAGTCAAAACTACGACTATGAGTTCAATTCTCATGAAATGTGATATAAGGGATATGCTTATGGCATCAAATGGAGAATCTTAGTCTTACCTAAGTTGGAAGTGCCAACCATGATATGAAGAACCTGAAAAATAGTAGCTATTATAGTCAAAGATATTATGTTATGGAAGTAAGGAACATTATTGGAGAGATTAAAGAAATATTATAGAATAAGAGAGTTAAGAAATTCTTAAGACCAAAGGCACAAAAGATTAGAATGTACTTCAAACACTGGCATCTATAAAGACAATTTCAAAAATTAATAATCTAATGCTACTAACTTTTTGGCGTGTCCAACCAATTTGTTTACTTCGCATATGAATCCTGAGGACCTGCCACGTGATAGTGCAAAGTTTTGTTACACGAGTACAAAAGAAACAAGAAATAGGTTGGATTATGGTAACCAAGCTTATGAATTTCTATAGAATGATCACCAATCAGCAATTTAAGCAGAATTGTGAAAACAAGTAATCTACTAAAATAGAAAAACAATGCATATAGACAGTACTCCCTACTTTTCATTTAAGACTTGGGTTCTATACTATTTGGCAAGACCGAACCATCAATTTTACCAAACACGGAAAATTCAATCACCTAGCTTATTTGTTGTCCACCATCAGCTAGCTTATTCGCTGTCTGCCATCAGCTAACTCATACAGAATCTTTATGAAAACTTACTGTTATTTGGGGTTTCTAATGCACTCTTTTCCTGATTAGTAATTACTATGTTATGTCCTTTAATTACCTATGAAGCCCGAACACTCCTCAGACTAGATGTGTTCCGGACTCCCGATGTCAGACACGTCACACGTGTCAATGTCTGACACCAACACATATGATTACATTGAATTGTGTCATTTTCTCAACTTATTATTGGTGTCAAAGTGTCAGTGTTTGGGTCGTGTCCGGTGTCCATGCTCCGTAATTAATTACTCTCTTTCATTTGTTTTTGATGATTACTTATCCTCAAATTTGGAATTTTTTGCACTCTATGGATGAATTTTTCTTCTTCTATCCCCAAAGAAAGAAAAACTTTCCCTTATACCCTATTTGATATTTCCAAGTTCCAACTCTAACATAACATTAACATCTAAATGGTTCCTCTAAACACTGACCAATGAAAAAAGTGATTTTGAAAAAGCTATTCTAGATTCCCTTCTTTTTTTTACCAAACCCCAGATACTACTTAAGCACAAAAACATTACACAATATACTGATCAAAATGTTTGAATGCTGAAAATGAAAACACAAAGAAAAGAAGATTAAAACCTGAGCAAATGCAATGAAAGCAAGAAACCCATCTATGGAAGCTAGAGCTACATTGAGAATGATCAAGTCCACAGTGAAGCAATTCCAATCCTCAGTCATAGATTACAACGACCCTCTTCACCTTACCAAAAAAAGTAACAATCTTTGGGTGGAAAATCCCAGAAGAAAACACAGCAACAACAAAAAATGAATGATTAAGCAAAATAGGGAGAAAAAAAGACAGAATGACAGATAGACAGGTTTGTTAGTTCGTATAGGACTATGTAGAAGTCAGATGTTGTCTTTGTTTTTTTGACTTTGTAATTTGTGTCTGTGACTCCTTGTTCCTGGCAACTGGCAACTATTTGGGACCATTTACAACAACGTTATTTAATTATTATTTATCATAGACTTTTCTCATTGACCCCATTTTAGATTATTTTTTATTGATCGAAATTCGGGCGTGGCGAGAAAATCACCGCGACTTTAGTGTAATTTTATGTATTTTACGGACTAAAAGAAAAACGATAGATAAGATGAGAGAGGGGTATTTAAGAAAGAGGTAAACACAAAACTTTCTCCGGTCATGATTTTCAGTAGTCATTAATCCATGCATTCACGCATTCAGGATATCAGTAGCCGTTTGATTTAGATTGGATGATTCGGATTTAAGATCGTTCTTTTAAATTATAGATTAAAAAGAAAAATAAGCTTTTCTCTTATTATTTGATCAAGATTGGACATTCATAGATGTATCAATGGCACAAATGTAAGAAAGTATTGATTGTTCGCTATCCAATTTCGACTTTCTCATCTTAGAAGTGAATTTTGATCCAAAGTAGTAAAATACAATATTTTTGTTTATTTATCGGGATCAAACCAAACTACCTATGAAGTTGACGACTTCATGAATTAAACTCGGATTCTTTAGTTGGCGAGGAAGTATTTTATCATTTTGGATTTTAGCTCCTTATACTAAGTCATTAGCTATTATTATTATTATAACATACTAATAGTACACAAATATAATACAAATATTATAGTGTTACATTATAGTATAGTAGTTTTGGCAATTAGGAAATAATCCTAGTCGTCCGACATATATTTGTTTTTATTAAAAATGAAGCTGTCTTTGTCAAACCTTTAATAATAGTAGAAGAGTTTTTCAATTGTTGAGGAAAAAAATTAATGACAGGTAATCAATATTCTATTTGAATTTGGTATTGAGAATGATTCTGTTGTGATCCTTGTTTTCTTTCTTCAGCTTTTGTCATTATTCATTTGGTAGGTGAAATATTATAACTCGGATTTCAAAATTCAAACTGTTATTCACTTGCAAATAAGTGAACAACGATTCTAACTGTTTCAAATATCTCATGTTTACCAATAGGGGTTTATAGATCTAGCTCATGCATAAAGTGGAACAAACTGCTCATAATTTCTACCTAAATTGATAATGCCGATATTTTTAGGTTGAACATCTTCATCTGACTTTAAATCAAAGACATCGCGTTGTCACTTGTCTGTGAGTTTTGGTGGTGATTGTCACTTTCTCTGCCGACTAAAAAAATGGTACAAACCCTCTCATTAAAAACAAGTAACTCGCCTATTTGTCCATTCAAATTTTAATGTTGGATATTTAGTTTACCTTCCTAAAATTTGTAAATAAGCGGAAAAAAAAAACAATGATTTTGAAGTAAGTCGAGCAATTTGTTCATTCTGCTAACTTGTCTTTTTTTTAGGTCGAGCAATTTTAATCGCTGATCTACAGTAAACAACAAGCTTAGTTATACTGACTATAGGACTGCATGCATTTCATACTGCATGCAATCTGGATCCCTTTATTTGCCACAAGCTTTGGCCCTTAGGATATGCTATGTGACTAATCTCCGCTCGGGTGTTTAGGCCGCAATTCAAAACTCTTTGTCGCTTCTCAAGAATGTCGCTGCGGGGATCAACCATTGGTTCTTGTTCTCCCCCAACAGCTCACAAATAAACATTTTGCAACAAAGATTACAATAACTTATACTATACATTTTTATCAGATTTTATGCATAATTGTAAGAGATAATTATTTACATCCAATTTCCATTTTATACATGGAAAGATGAGTATTACTTGATTTCAAAAGAGATAGAAAACACAAATATACTTTAGCACCTCAAATTCCTCCAGAATTTGAAAGTTGCTTCAAAGCATTAGCAATACTTTCCTCAGTTGTTTCACTGATGTATGCGACAAGAGGACTTTCATTTGGGACAACATCATCTTTTTGATAGCTTCCTTGTCCTCTAAGCAATTCTTCTGAGCCCTTAGACACAACATCCTTCATGATTATTGTCTTGTGTGTCCCGGAAATCATTTCCTCATAATCAGTGTCTCCTGTTTCTCCGAGGATCACATACATGTTTGCAACATTTAATCTCCAGCGCACGAACAGATACCTAACACATAAATAATAAACAGTCAAGTTCTGAGTAATTAGAACATATTTAAGTGGACTAATCGATATTTTAAAAGAGGATCGAGTGAAAATCCAAACATGATTATATCTTATTATAAAGTATTACCTTAGTGCTTGAGCTCTAGATGCAAGAAGTGGAATAACATGCATTCTAGTTGACCCTCTGCAGTACATAGGATGACAACGTAGACCTCTCATCCTAAGCTTTTGTCTCAAGTCATCGACTTTCCTTGCCTAAAATAAACAATTAATAGAACCATTTCAATCAATTTCTAAGTGTCTTAGTGCACGTTCTTACGACGAGTCTGTCAGAATCACTCTGAGTCACTGTAATATCAAACATGTACTTAATTAGTGTAATTATACGAACATGTTAGTAAATTTCACTCACCTTACTAGGATCCTTTATTTTGTATGAGATGCAATGTGCATTGCTTGATTTCGAATCTTCTTCAATAGGACTAGTTGTTTTTCCGTGATTCGCTTCACCTTCGGAGGCATTCATGAGTTTATAAATTGTATTCTTTAGACCTTCAACGCCCCAACGATAATCTATATGTACCGCATAATCTTGATCAGGCAAAAGCTTCCCATCATCTGTATGAACACCAGGGTAATAAACTTCACTCCCACTACTACAAATTATAGCATCAAACTCATTTGCTTGAATATTTCCTGATGTTAGAAACTCTATTGTTTCTTGCATGGTCATAGCAGTTAACAAAGCGAATCCCGAAACTCGCGCAGTTTGAGGGTCTAACTGAACAGCTTTAATTATCCTTTGCACTATCTCAATCAACTTGTTATCAGGAAAACCATTACTGTCATAGGAATCAAGTGCTATAACTATCAACCTGCGTCTTCGCCTTAATAAAGGATATTTGTTTGATACATTATCAAGCAAAATGTTGTCATTATTTGAACCAGAATCTTGCTTCCTTATCCTGCTTAAAAGGCGTTTCACCTGGTCTTCGTTACTACCACCACTTGCTGCAACAAATTCTCCGTCAATTGAGAGCCTAAGTGACATGTCTTGAACATCCCTAAGTGAATCATTGAAAGACTCCTCGACATCTACATCGTCTTCTGGAGCATTATCTTGCCATTGTGGATGCCTCTTTCGACATGCATCCACTCGTGTCAAATAAGTTCGGCAGTGTTCAGGCCATGAGAATAGGTGTATGTTCTTCCAACCATTTTTTCTACACTCATGCCATAAGTTTTTCTCTGACAGCAATTTGAGTAATGCATCAGCAATTGCTTGATGATCATGAGGGTCCACAAGCAAACCATTGTTGAGAGCCTACCATTATAACAAAGAAACACAGTGATTAATTTTTCCAATGTTTTGATTACATCTAAGAAAAAAGTACTAGTATGCATTATGCACAATGTAACTATGATATATGTAAAGTTAATTCTCCAATTACCCGATTAATGTCCACCGGTCCACCATTTTTAGTAGCCACCATTGGTAGCCCATGTGCAGCTGCCTGCATGAGTTAAACATATTTAATAACATTATGACATTAAAATGTGAATATATCACTAAAGTGGAAAGTTAGTTAAAACTTACCTCAATTAAAGTAAGACCAAAAGGTTCCACTAAGGCGGGGTTTATGAAAACTCCCTAATAGAAAATATGAAACTAGTTAGTTGCCTATATTATTAAGAGAATAAGAAAAGTGTTCTCTCTATGTATATTGTACAGACCTTTGTTTTACCAGCAAATCGATATATCTCAGGTACATCAGATTGTCTATGATGTTTAGGGTATGCAACATGGCCATATAAGTCATACTTGTCAATCAATTTCAACACAGCTGTGAGAACACTGCCACTGCCAGAAGACATATCTTCTATGTCATCTCTATTTCCCATTATAAGAGTCTGTTTCAGTTGTGAACACACATTAGTCATTTGATAAATGCTTAATCATAGTTTCCACCAAGTGTGCAATTGAACTGTTATGTTTATTTTTTACTTACAAGATTAGCTAGTTCTCTTAAGGAACGACATTCTCCAAACGCCTTTAAAAGAGTTGTTATATTCTTCTTTGGATCTGGCCTTGATAAGGCTAATATCATAGGCTTGTGAGGATTTGTGAAGAAACGCATCACCTGCATAATGTTATTAATTCCGAGTCAATAATAGTACTAACTAAGGTGTTATAATAGCAAATATAAGTAATGCCCCAAACTCAGTACTATTTCATTTTTTTTCTTAATCTTCAGTTATTATGTGTAACATAGTAAGTCATTTTGGTTTGGTATTTTGGGCTATTCCCTAAGTGAGTCTTTGGTTATCGGCTACAACGTGCAGAGACCTTGACACCAAATCTTCACTAAAAACCTCAAGACAGTTGAGTATATGGAGGGACTAACCACTCAAAATTGAACTCTAACATATGGTATCAGTTACTCACTTCTAACCAGATTGCAGGTAAAGCTTTTGGTGAAGATCCATCAGCCGCACCAGTAAGCTGAGAGAGATCCCCGTCGACGTCAGGGCCATCTTCTTGTCTCACAACATTGCTGAAGTCCATACCAGGAGGGATAACCTGCAGAAATTCCAATGAATTTAAAGAGAGCTTAAATATTATATGATCTACGACGTCAGCATGCTAAAAATTACATTCTTACCGCCATTCTTGGCATATATCGACCATGACAATTGACACCGCGCCTATCACGAGCGCGCAAAACTTTCTCGAGCTTGACATCAAACCCATCATAAAGTCCCCATTGTTCATCAACTTCTTGTCTAGTACTAGTGATGACAAGTTCAGCCGCATCCAAAGAAAGCTCTTCAGCTTCAATCCTCCTCATTATCTTATACGTCGAATTGATATCCTCCCTCGATTGACGCCCTTGCTTAAGAAGCTGTTCAAGTTTGTTTCTCCCAAGTGAATGACCAGTTAGCACCATAGGAACATTCAAAGCACCAGAAAGAAGCGCAGCACTGTCACCAGCATCAGCATAGTGTCCATGAATCACATAAGGCCACACTGGTTGTCCACCACCAACTTGTTCACCCAATACTTTTGACATGTTGAGAATGTGAGCTAAGGCTCCATCTACAAATTCTTGAATATGTGGCCAAAGAAGTTCTTTTTCGAGATATTTATTGCGCGGACCAAAAGGTATTCTTATGATATATGCACCACTGCTCTCTCCAGTGTTATCATCACCATCTTCATCTGGACTTGCAGATAACATTTCTGTAGGTTCTCCATAGCTCCAATCAAGTTCAGGAGACGATATTTGGCGTGTGAAGAGATCTACCCTATATACTCCTGGCATTTTTGCAAGTGCACGAGCAAGTTCTACCACATACTTAATCTGTAAGAATACATTTTTTGTCAGTTTTTCATAATCAATTTTGGTCACGGTCGAATCAATCACACAATTATTCATCTAAGAATAAAAAAAGTACCTGTCCACCAGTATCAGAATCTCGACCAAGCTCCATGTTTTCTCCTCGAACCAATCCATGCAAACTGTAAGAAAAAGCTAATCTCATAGTCAAACATTGCATTAATTTTACCTACATACATATGATCATAGCTTTCACTATAGTAATATTTGAGTATTCTTTTAAGCACAGATATATTCAGAGCGATATCAATTCATACTGTGATTATGCAGGAGTGATGTGAACAAGAATAAACATTTGTTAGACTCTTTGGAAGAGCTTATGACATGTTCAGCTGATTTCCTACATACTATAAGTTGTTTTCAGCTGATTTCCATTAGTTTAGCATGATAGCTTACGTAAACAACTTATATATATCTTGTATAAAAATAATTTGACTATTTTATTTTGTTAGAAATAAATAGCTTATTCATAAACACTTGTATAATAGTAAGTGTTTATGTTATAAGTGCTTAATTAAGCTGTTTATCCAAACGGAGCTTAAGAAAAATATACCTTAAGAGGATAATATAAAGCTTCTTTTCTTTTTTGTCATCAGACCATATTTCCAAGCTAGAAGCATGCCTCTGAATTTTTTTCTGTTGAGTCTCAATTTGTATTATCTCTCCAATGCCATCTCCTTTTTCTCCTTCTGATAACTCTTCAGATAAATCCTCGGTTGCATCCCTACGTCCTTGTTCTCTTTCCCATCTTCTGTATGCTAATCTCTGCAGTTCTTCACCTTCCACCTACAAATTATGCCTCGTTGTTTCCTCAAATTAATTTTGACAAAAACATAATTAATTTTGTCAAGACATACGTGATATGTACGTCCTCGTGACATAGCTTGAGAGTTTGAGGTGAGACACTCGACGAAGTTTAAGAAGGCGCAGAGTTCTAATTTTGACTAGTAGTACTGATATACCAGACTAACTAGAGTAATAACTAACAACTAACATTTGTCTATAAAAATACGCAGATACATGTATATGATGGATGAATATGTCATCTATATGTTGATGTATCATGAATGAAAATTGAAAAATTGACATTGATATTGTATAACTGAATGATAAAATTAAAAACCTGTTTCTTCTTTCGAGCAAGATGCCAAATACGCCAACACATGTTCTCGAGCCTTGAGCTACGCTCTCTTGTATTACGAGTAGCGACAACTTTGAGCCAAGTACGATGAAGATCAGACTCATCAACAGCACTAACCACTTCTTCAACAAAGTACTTTGTTGGATTGAAATGATCACCACTTTCTCTCGCAGCAGCCGCAACCCTTTGCTGCTCTTCAACGGTGGTTGAAGCGCCACCACCGGTTGATAGTATAGCCTCAAGGTAACCATTGATCCACTCATTACCAGCCATTGATCACAACCTTTGTATAAATAAAACTTGTATGATTTTCTTAAACATAAGTACTCATTCTAACGTGCGTGTTTCTTAAATGTTACATAGGATTTGATCAACATGGCTTATCTTATGTAATGAAGGGAAAGGGTGTTTGTTTTGTATATGCAAAGGTAGAGAACCACATGCAATGAATGATGCATATTGCTCTTTTTTGGTTCAAATTTGTGTGTTGTGTGTTGTGTTGTCTTTTGTGTAGTTAGTACCGTATATTACTAATATTATTCTTTATGCTTTTCAATTATAAGTAAAAATATTTAACTTTATACTAATTACACTTTTTAGTTAATCACTTCACTCTTTAACTCTTCACCATATCTTTCATTTGAGAAAAAATAAAAATTCACCTCAGTCATCAAGTCATATCTTTATATCATTTTGTTTGAGAATTTAGTTGATGATTTGGGAAGTTAGGAATTTTTTTTTCTTTTGTGAACTTTGGAAGGAAGGATTGTTATATTTTTGATAATCGAATCGGATTTTTTGGTATTACAATAGGACACTATTACGAATTTGAACCGTCTTATATCTAACTATCGATCTTAATCATTTTATTGCATAAAGTTGAATGTAAAATTTGAACTGTTTAATCTCAAATCAACAGTTGAGACTTATTAGAGCCATTCAATACAAGATTAGACGGTCAAATTTAAAACTCAATTTTATATTTAAAAAAAATACTAAATTTAAACTACCGACTACATGCAATCGACTGCATTTCGCTGTTATTATACACTGATATGTACTTTTCTATACATTGATATGTACTTTTCTATGTTTTCCACTTCCCAATGTGATCATGCAGCTTGTTTCCTTTCTATAATCCTACATGTTCACTTGATTTTATTCCTTCCTTCCTTGTGCTGTTTTTCAATTTATTTTTACAAATTCAATTGTTTTTCTATTACTATGATTTTCATCAAAATTAAAGCCATAATTTATTAGCCATTTTATTTTTTAAAAAAAATAATGCAACTATGTTGTTAATGAGCACTCACATCCAAGCTTATGATGTTGAACAAAATTGGTTATAAATAAAGGCATATCCCTCCCACCCTTGATATATAGCCCGTGTTTGATGCAAAAGTTTGTGGCAATGTGCCATCATCCCACCAAGTGGTAACCATATTCAACCAAACTTTATCTCTTTGCTTTCATTGTTTTCAAGCCTTTTAAACCAATATTCCTATTAGATATACAAAATAGTAATTGCATTGTACCAATTTTTAGTTTCAAGTTATTTCATCCCACACATGATGTGCTCAGCAATCAGACTCATCACTAATGTCTAATGTTTGTCACTTTCTGACACTTGTTCATTTGTTTGTTACACAATAATTCATTCAATATATCTCATTCCAAATAATAATAACAATAATAGTATAAATATTTCAATTTATATATATTTGTTAGTACTCAAGATATTTTTGGGAAGAACCAAACTAAGATATTTTTCTAATGAATTTCCACTTTTTGTTTAAGTGTTAATTAAGGGTTTGAATTGAAAAATTATAAAAAGCATATTTATAAATTTTAGGTTCTTTAATTTTTCATAATTATGATGAATTTTTTTTTGACACAATAATTATGATGAATTAATATTCAGCTTATATGTAAAACTATATTTTACTTTATTGTAGTAGTTATTTACATTAGTAAATAAATTTGTCTAAAAAAGTCTCATGAGCTTAGCTCAATTGGTTGGACGTATTGCACGGAAGTGCATGGACCGGGGTTCGAACCCGGTATGCCCACTTATTCACCTTTATAGAGTGAATTTCTAGCCACTAGGCTACCTAACCAAAAAAAAAATTGTCTAAAAAAAGTATTTGACTAAATTAAAGTTTTATACCAACAAAAGAAATTGACTAAAATTAAACGAATTGATATGTAATTTATATAGTTATTATTCATAAATTTTAGAATTTTTTTGGCTTAATTGAGTTAACAAAAAGATTTGACTTGATTATAGTATTTATTTATTTACCCTTGATAAATAGTCAAAAAATATAGTCAACTTTTTTAATTGTATTTCCATTAGTGAAAATAAAACGTATCAGCTTGACATAACTTGTGTGCTATATATATATAACAATTTAAGCTGTTAAGACTTATTCACACGAGTACGATTTGTAAAATTTGATCATCAAATATAACAATTATAATACCCGACATCATGAAATTTCAATCACATTTTCTCATCCTCATTGTTCTATTTGTCTCAGCAGCTATGAACCAAGCTATACCATTACCGCTAATTTTGCTGTTACCGAGTACAACAAAAAAAATACTGAGGCAAAATTAAATTTTGAGAAAATCATAAATGGTTTATCTGAAATCGTTAAAGATAGGACCAGCTATCGTTTCACCCTTTCCGCTAACAATGGTTCGACTTCTAATAATTATGGAGCTGTTGTGGTTGAGAAGCCATCGAAGCATTATAGGCTTGTTTTCTTTGCACTTATTCACACTTAAGTTGTTAAATGTTGCTTGTTAAATTTTGTTATATCTTAATGAATTGCAGATCTACATATATGATATGATCATCGTTTAATTGTGTTTAAACTTTCTTGTGATTATTATTTTTCGAAAGATTGTCTGAACATATCACTAATTAATGTCACACACATCAATACTTCTAGTCCTATAATTGTTAAACTTGATAGAGAGACTACAATATAAAAAATTGATTGAGGACTTATATAATAACGTGTAAATTGAAGGGTGAAATTGCTATTTCAAAAAACTTGAGGACTAAATTTATTGATTTCAACAATAAAGGACCAAATAGCTATCTCAAAATGGTAATTTTTTAAGTTATCAAATATATTTCAAAATACTCCAATATAAAAAATCACTTTTATTTATTTAAGATTTTTTAAATAAAAAAATACTAGTAGTTCACTTTTAATAATTTTATTAATAACTAAAATCTTCAGTCTCAAAGATATTTAAGGCGTTTTTTAAAGACAAAAACATACTTTTCAATCTAGAAATAAGATTCTTCTAAATTTTGTATGATTGGGACCAAAGCGTAGAAAGAAAGGGCCATTTAGAGAATTTTTCATTTTTTATTAAGAGGAAACTCCATATAAATTATAGTAAAATATGATTTGTATCCATATGTCATGTGTAACATTATCAATGAAATATATTTTATTTTTAATCATCAAAATAACTAACAAAATACAAAGTGGAATTGAAGCACTAGAATTTCTGACCAAAAAAAAAAACTAATAAAAATACAAAGCATATATATTTTTAAGGCAAATTATTCGAGATAATTTAGGTTTAATGTTTCTAGAAAGAAGGAAATCGTTTAGTTAGTTTCAGTCAAACTCTTAACGATATATTTATACTTTTAATAGTATTTAATAATTATAATAATAATTGTTATTTTCTTTTCTCAAATAATTTAGTGATTAAAGTTTTACTCTTTAAATATTATCAACAAAAATAATACTTCTTAATCTGAACAAGGGAATTATAGTATAGTTTGAATTTTATTCTTTGCATACAGTAATGTTCCACGAGCTCAAATATATTTATTTGATCACGAGCACATAACAACCATTGTTTTTATTTTTCTGTTAAATATTAAAATTATTGTATATTGTGAAATAAAAATATTATCAACCAACAATAAATGACATAAATGAAAGATATGTTGTTCCCTTGATTATCTGTCCTAAATTATACTCTTATCTCTCTAACCAATATTTCCTCCGTCTTAAAATATTAAAGATAAGATACATTTTTTTTGTCCCAGATTATAAGGGAAAAACTATTTTTAAAAATGTGTTTTTTTTTATTTTTAGAAAATTAAATACAAATTGTATTTGATTTTCATTCTCGTTCTTCTTTTCTCAATAAACAACAATCAATAAAATATAGTTTTTGCCCCCCAACTTGATGTACTTTCTTTTTATTTAATATAACTTTGGTTGCTTAATTAAAAAAAAATCAATAAAATATGGTTGTACATCTCTCTATGCAACTTATTTTTAAAAAAAAATCCACAAAATCATACTTCAAATTTTTATGTTTGTATAATAAGTGTTATTTTTTTTCACTTATAATGTGTATGTAATGTAATAAAAACATTAATTAACTTCTTAATTATCCAGCATGCTAAAGTAATTAGAAAAAATAAAAGTGTTACTAAGATTATTTTATTGTATGTTTACAACGGTTATTCAACGGAACATATTGGTAGGACCAGCCAGTGGTTTACAGCAAGAACATCCTTGTCTATGAAGCATCCAAAGCCACCTCATTATTATTCTTCAAAAAAAATCTAATCCTTAAATCCTATAAAAGAGTATCTACCTCAAACAACATTTTCATGTGTCTAAATTTCATGGAAGACCAAACCAAAGAAATTATTAGAAAGAGTTGTTTGAGAAAGCTTTTCATGGTAAAGAAGTGTAACATGTTGTGGTTGAAGAAATTGAAGAAGGAAATTTGGCCTTGGAGATTCTTTGCATTTAGGTGGAAAAGATTGGATCATCTTCAAACCACATTTATGGATACTGTTGTTTTTAGGATACTCTCTGTTGCTGAGGCTGTTGTTCTTGTTTCTACTGTTTGCTTCTTCTATCTTTGTTGTGGTTGCCACTTTTGATTTCTAGCTAGTTTGATGAGTAATCTCACACTTATTTGAAAATTTCATTTATTTGTTCATTTTTCACAAGTTTAGTAACTTGTTTTATCTGGCTTAATATAATTAGACTTTTGTTTCTCCTATGTTCACGAAACTAGTCTCGTATTTTATTTTCAATCATTTTTAGTCTCTCTTAAAAAGTAGTATGTATATATTTGTACATGTGTTACACTTTTTATGACATACAATAAAAATGATGATGTCTCAAACTCTATGTATATTAATTTATTCATGTCATCAATAATTCTTTTTTTTTTTTTGGTTACAATGTCATCAATAATTCTATTTAAAGAAATAGAATTTAAATAACAATTTTAAATAGTGTTTTAAAAACCGGACCCACCGGTCAAATCAGTTGAACTGGGAACTGGAAGGTTATCGGTTTGGTTCAATTGTTGGATCGGTCATGCTATTGGAAAATTTCTCTTTTGCTCCCCTATGATTTTCTATAACCCCCTAAAACCTCAAATTACCCTTCTATATGTTCCGAAGTGCATGCTGAGTTTTAGGCTTTACAGACACCATTTCGGGATCTAGAACGCGAAGTGGTGCCTGTACCCCAAAAACTCATGATATACTTCGGGACGTAGATCCTGAACTACAATTCAGGATCTAGATCCCGAATTGGTGCATATACCCCCCGCAAAACCCCCTAAGAGCAAAATCAGTAGTTAGGAGGGGAAAGAGAATAATGGGGGGTGATTGAGAAATTTTTCCAATCTTGTCTCCTTTCTTTTGTAATCTTATATTTGAAGCATTTTATGATATATATGTTTGCTGGTTAGTATTATGTTGATAGCCATAACAATTTGTCTTGATCAACTTACAATGAATTTTGCATAAGTAAAGAGAGTAATGCTACTATTCTAAACTCCATGCATGTGTGTTCATTCTCTCATAGACTAAATTCTTCGATAAAATATTACTCAAATGAATTGGCCGGTTGCTATTTAGAAAGAATTAGTTACCTATCCTTGTATTAAAAAGAATTGAAGAGCCTATTGAGGTGTAAAAAATTGTCCATTTTAACCTATTACGGAATTCCTTTAAAACGTGTTAACTACTTAACTGCGGATTTTCTTCAGGATTTTATAGCAGAATTTCCTAGGTATATATTTGCAGAAATATTTGCTCCAAAGAAAAGCGTAGCAAATTTCGCAGATAAAGTTTCCTGCGGATCCAAAATTCCTCGCAATTTTATTTTTGGGAAGAACCAAACCAAGTTTCAAACTATTTTTCTAATGAGTTTGCACTCTTTTGTTTAAGTGTTAATTTGAAGGGTTTGAATTGAAAATTTATAAAAAGCATATTTATAAATTTTAGATTCTTTAATTTTTCATAATAATAATTAAATGAAATAATATCCAACTTATATGTAAAACTATAAGAACATATTTGACTTTATAGTAGTCGTTATTTGCATTAGTAAATAAATTTAATTTGTCTAAAAAAAATTGACTACAATTTTGTACCAACAAAAGAAATTGACTAAAATTAAACGAAATAATATGTAATTTATATAGTTATTCATAAATTTTTGAATTTTTTGGCTTAATTGAGTCAACAAAAAGATTTGACTTGATTATAGTATTTATTTATTTACCCTTGATAAATAGTCAAAAAATATAGACAACTTTTTTGATGAACAATAGTCAACTTATATGTAATCTTTTTAATATAATATACTCCAATATAATATAACTGGACTTAGGTTGAGTAAAAACAATTTGACTTAATTGTATTTCCAATAGTGAAAATAAATTGACATAACTTGTGTGCTATATATATAGCAATTTAACCAGTTAAAACTTATTCACACAAGTACGATTTGTAAAGTTTGATCAATGATAACAATTATAATACCCGACATCATGAAATTTCAATCACATTTTCTCATCCTCATTGTTCTATTTGTCTCAGCGGCTATAAATCAAGCTATACCATTACCACTAGATAATTTAAGCCCTATCAACCCCAATAATTCGCATGTAATTCATATCGCTAATTTTGCTGTTACCGAGTACAACAAACAAAATACTGAGGCAAAATTAAACTTCGAGAAAATCATGAATGGTTTATCTGAAAATGTTAATGATAGGACCAGCTATCGCTTCACCCTTTCCGCTAACAATGGTTCAACTTCTAATAATTATGGAGCCGTTGTGGTTGAGAAGCCATCGAAGCATTATAGACTTGTTTTCTTTGCACTTATTCACACTTAAATTGTTAAATGTTGTTATATCTGAATGAATTGCAGATCTACATATATGATATAATCGTTTAATTATGTTTAAACTTCCTTGTGATTTTTATTTTTCGAAATAGCGTTTGAACAAATCAGTAGTTAATGTCACACACATCAATATTTCTAGTACTTAATCTGCCCTAATTGTTAAACTTGATAAAGGGACTACAATCTAAAAAATTGATTGAGGACTTATATAATAACATGTAAATTAAAGGATGAAATTAAATAGCTATTTCAAAAAACTTGAGGACTAGATTATTGATTTCTACAATTAAGGACGAAATAGCTAACTCAAAATGGTAATATTTTTAAGTTATCAAATATATTTCAAAATGCTCCAAGCTATAAAAAATCACTTTTATTTATAAGATTTTTTAAATAAAAAATACTAGTAGTTCACTTTTAAAATTTTTAATAACTAAAATCTTCAGTCTCAAAGATATTTAAGGCATTTTTTAAAGACAAAAACATACTTTTCAATCTGGAAATAAGATTCTTCTAAATTTTGTATGATTGGGACCAAAGCGTGGGAAGAAAGGACCATTAAGAGAATTTTTCATTTTTTTACTAAGAGAAAACTCCATATAAATTATAGTAAAATATCATTTGTATCCATATGTCATGTGTAACATTATCAATGAAATATATTTTATTTTTAATCATCAAAATAACTAACAAAAATACAAAGTGGAATTCAAACACTAGAATTTCTGACCAAAAATCAAAACTAATAAAAATACAAAACATATATAATATTTTTTTAAGGCGAATTATTCGAGAAAGAAGAAAATTGTTTAGTTTACTTTCAGTCAAACTCTTAACGATATGTTTATATACTTTTGATATATTTAAAAACTATAATAATAATAATAATAATAATAATAATAATAATAATAATAGCTCTTCATACAATCACGAATTAAAATTATTGTTTTTTTTTTTTCTTAAATAATTTAGTGATTAGATTACTCTTTAAATATTGTCAACAAAAAACTTACTTCTTAAGTTGAACAAGGGAAGAATCCAAAATTTGAATTTTATTCTTTACATACATTACTGTTCCTCGAGCTCAAGTATATTAAATCACGAGCACAGAACAATCATTATTTTATTTTGTTGAATATATATTAAAATTATTGTATATTTGAAATAAAAATATTATCAACCAAAAACAAATGACATAAATGAAAGGTATATTGTTCCCTTGACTATAAGTTCTAAAATATTAGAGAAAAAATGCACTTTTTTTGTTCCCAAATTATAAGAATAAAAACCAATTTTAAAAATGTGTTTTTTCTTATTCTCAAAAATTAAATGCAAATTGCATTTAATTTTTATTCTCTCTCCTTTTCTCAATAAACAACAATTATTAAAAAATTGTTTTACATCTTCCTATACAATTTATTTCAAAAAAAATCTCACAAAATTATACTCCCTCCGTCCCTAATTATAAGACCCTTTTGACCACTGCACGTACGCCAATGCACAATTTTGATCGCTAATATATTTAATTATCTAGCAGTAAAAATTATAAAATTGATATCTTGAAAATACTCATCAAAACAAATCAAACAAGATCTTATATGCTAATATTTGCATTTGTATATTATTAAAAAAATACGGTCAAAACATAATAGATGAATAGTAAAATTTAGTCAAAAAATGTCTTATATTAAGGACGGAGGGAGTACTTCATATTTTTACGTTTGTGTTTTGTTAATAAGTGTTATTTTTTCCCTTATAATGTAAAAACATTAATTAACTTCTTAATTAATGAATCTTAATTATCTAGCATGCTAAAGTAATTAGAAAAAATAAGGAAAATGTTATATCAAGCGAATAATCCTTCCCGAAAGTTTCTCGAACAGTACTAGATAAGGCTATATTGATAATGTGTTGTGTTTCGGTTTTTTTTTTTTTTTGGTGCAAAAAGAGGGCAAAAGCCCGTGTTGTGTTTCGGTTTAATTGGCACTAACAAATACACGGTTTTATTTTTTGATAATTACTATTGCCTTAGTCACTAATAAATACATTGGGAATATTTCCACCGTTTGCGTTTTTTATTTTTATTTTGTTCAAGTCTTCTAGTTTCCACCCATAAAATGCAATATTCCATACCAACTAAATTAAATATACATTGTTTAGTAACCTTAGTTAATAGTCTCTGCGTCCCAAAGTATGATAGAAAATTGGTCGACCAAAATTAATATATTTAGTCTAATTTTTTAACCAAATACATTAATTTTCTTTGAGAAAATTTTATGCTAAAAATGAACATATAATTGTATTTAACCACAAAATATTGTTAGTTTACAATTTTTTGTAATGATGTTACTTCTTCTCTTTACAATAGACTGCAAAGTTACTTATCAAATTAAAAATGTGTCTACTAAATTTACTTTATTAGCAAAAAAAAAGTTTTTAAGTAATAACAAAATCATTATACTATATATATATATATATATAGCTTGTTAATCTCACTGGGACAGCCTTTATTTTAATGAAAATAATAATAAATTTATACAAAATAGCTTTGAATAATTAAATGTTTAAAGTCATATGTATATAATAGTAATAGAGCAAGAGCAACACGTCCGTGATATATTCGCGAGAATTTTTTCGCTATATATAGCATTGCCCAAAAAATAAAAGTGTTACTAAGGTTATTTTATTGTATGTTTATAACGGTTGATCAACGGAACATATTGGTGGGACCAGCCAGTGTATACAGCAAGAACATCCTTGTCTAAGAAGCATCCAAAACAATTTTCTTTTCTACCCCTATAAAATTTGTGGGGTATTTATTCCCAATCGTTTAAAAAATTTAACCGATATAAATTTTTATAAAATATATCGTTAGATTAAAAGTTTGTATTTATAGATTATTTTTGTAAAATTTTAGACAAATCTAAAATGATTTGATATGTTATTGAGACACATCAAAATTAACAGTTTTTGTGATTTCTTAATCATCGTTAATCTTTATGTGTTTTAATAATATATCAAATGATATTAGATTTGTCTGAAATTTTACATAAATAATCTATACGATATAAACTTTCAATCCAACGGTATATTTTATAAAAAATTATATCGCTTAAATTTTTTTTGTAGTGGTTAGAAGTATATCTCAAAATCTTATGGGATACACAAGTTGACACCTATTCTTAATCTAATCTAATCTAATCCTATAAAAGAGTATCTACCTCAAACAACATTTTCATGTGTCTAAATTTCATGGAAGACCAAACCAAAGAAATTAGAAAGAGTTGTTTGAGAAAGCTTTTCATGGGAAAGAAGTGTAACATGTTGTGGTTGAAGAAATTGAAGAAGGAAATTTGGCCTTGGAGATATCGGTACCGCATCCGTACATATGCAACGTTGGTATTAGTAGTAGTAACCAATCATTAAAAGAATTGAAAAAGATTGGATTCTATTTTTTAGTAGTAGCATTATGAATAATAATAATAATAGAAGTAGATATGAAAGAAATCAGTTTGCTTTATTTCCTCGCCGGTAACTCTATTAGGGTTTATATATAATATTTCATCAATTTATTGTATATTGAATTTGTGTCGTGATATGGGAGAAGTAGCATTTGGTGCAGTTGCCATTGCTATGAATATGAATCATCAAGCTAGTAACCTTTACGATCCTCGTACCTGGGATCATATTTTGGTTAATCCAAGACATGCTGTTGAAACTACCAATGTTGTTGGTAATACTAATGGTAGTAATCTTTACGATCCTCGTATCTGGGATCATGTTTTGGTTAATCCTCCTTGGATTCCAAGACCTGTTGTTGAAACTACCAATGTCAGTGGTGGTGGCAGTAGTAGTAGTAATCTTTACAATCCTCAAACCTGGGATCATGTCTTGGTTAATCCTCCTTGAAGTCGAAGATCTGTTGAAACTACTAGAAATATTGGTAGTGGTGTTCAAACTAGTAATGTTGAAACTACTAGCAATGTTGGTGGTGGTGGTGTCGAAACTAGCAATGTTGGTCGTGGTGTTGAAACTAGAAATGTTGGTGGTGGTGGTGGTGTTCAAACTAGTAATGTTGAAACTACTAGCAATGGAAAAGCTGTTGAAACTACTAGCAATAATATTGGTGCTGAATTAGATAAGACTAAGAGTAGCGATGGTGGTTTCTATGATTGTAATATTTGTTTAGATTTGGCTAAGGATCCTGTTGTGACTTATTGTGGTCATTTGTTTTGTTGGCCATGTTTGTATAGATGGTTGGATTTAAGATCTTCTCAAACTAAATGTCCTGTTTGTAAAGGAGAAATTTCTGATAAGAGTGTTATTCCTATATATGGTGGCGGAGGAGAAAGCAATATCGAGGATTCAAGCTCATCAGCAACTCTTAAAATCCCTCGTAGGCCTACTGCAAAGCGTGTCGCAAGAAGGTTTGTGCGTGTCTCGAGGGATTCTAATTCGAGGCAAATAAGGCATCAAGCAATAGAAATGAGGCTTCCTTTCCCTTCTCCAAGGTGATGAAGATGTTTACTTGTTTTTTGTGTGTTTGATTTATCATTGTCATTAGACGTGTCTATATATCTGTGTCGTGTTCGGTGTATGTGTCAGTTTCCGTGTTTCATAGGTAATGAGCTTCAATGCACCTCCAATGTAAATGTAACAAATAGTTGAGTTTATATATATGGTAGTTTTAAACATTATATTATTATTTGAAACATTTTATGATATGTTTGCTGGTTTTTTTTTTCTTGAAACAATGATATGTTTGCTGGTTATATGGTAGTTTATATGGTAGTATTATTATGTTGATAGATATAACAATTTCTCTTGATTGATCCACTTTCAATGAATTTTATGTCTCGACTACAACGATGCAAAATTTTATGTTTTTGTAACAACGGCTTAATGTTTTGTGCTATTCGTTTCTAGATTCTCTCGTGCTATTTATATTACTCCTTCCGTTCTAAAATATAAGAGAAATTTAGTCAAATAAAATTGATGTATTCAGAGTCGGCTCAAGAGTCAAGTCACACACGCCCATGCTTTAAGTCCCCAAAAAAATTAAGAAAAAAAGCCCCCAATAAATAATAAGTCCAATAACTTATAGTGTCATGATAAATAAAAAAGGCCTCTAAAACAAAACTAAGAAAAAATTTAAGAAAAATCATACAAGTTGAACATGATATTCCTATTGACATACTCTAAATACTTTTTTTTTGTCAGGAAATACTTTTAATGTTTATTGAATAATGTTAACAATTCTTGTAACCGTTGTTTCGGCGGAACGAAGTTTTTCAAATTAAAATTAATAAAACTTATTTTAGATCAACAATGTAACAAAGATTAAATGGATTGACGTTATTAATGTCGATTGAAAAATATTTTTTAAGTGAAATTAATTATGATAATTTAATAAATGATTTTGCAACTAAGAAATATAGAAAAATAAATTTTAAATAAAATTTTTGATAATTTTTTTTAAAAGGCCTCATTTTAATATTTCTGTTTAGGCTTCATTTTGTGTTGAGCCGGCACTGGATGTATTTAGACCAGATTTTTAATCAGAAATATCAATTTTCTTATATATTTTGGAACAAAAGAAGTACAATATAGTAGAACTCATTTCTTAAAAATATAAACCTATTCTTGTCGTGCATCAGAACTCGTAAAGATAAGAACAAATGTCGAAAGTTTTGTATAAATTAGAAATTAGGAGAACTAGAGAAGAGGAGTCAAGAAGAAAGTTAGGCTAAAAAACCTTTAAACTCTTTTTTACAGGTGCTATTAGAAAATGGAATAGAAAATGGTTGTATGTGCTATTTGTAATGCATTTTACTATTTTAGTCAAGAGTGAGTCTCACATGATTAAGAATTATAGCAAAATATTCACTGCGCATCTACGGATAGAACGATTTTCTTGTGCGACAAGTCAAATAGTGGTGTTGGTTTATATAGTGCGGTAGTTGGAGTAGAGTATCTATAAAAAAAAAATACCACATTTTCAATTTATGGCTTATAGTTTATAAGATTATATTAAAAAAATCAATTTAGTAATATTTTTTTTCTCATGATCTTATAGTTTATTTTTGTTAGTTTATAACTTATTTTAATAAACAAAAATATTTATGTGGCCGTTTAATGAAACCATAGAACTTTTTTTGACAAAAGAATGAAACCATAGAACTTATAAGACGAGTTAATTAAAACTGAAAATATCGACCCAATTGAATATGTAAACCATTAAATCAGTATCTATATCGGTTCAATGACATGTCCGAATCTCTAATCTCTAATTACTTGAAAGAGAGACATCAAAATTAGTTGGATTGATTATTAGAACAGAGAAAGTGTAGATCGCTTCACTCTTAACACAAAACAAACCGACGACAATGGCCTCACCAGCGGCGGCGAGGTCTCCGGCGACATCCGCCGCTACTCCACTCCAACGTCTCTCCACCTTCAAACACCCCACCACTACAACCACCGCTTCCTCCGCCCTCGATTCCATAGCTTCCGATCCTATTTTCTCCGCATTTCTCTCTCCTTCATTCTCCTCAACCACTTTCTCCGCCGCCGCACTTTCCTCCGGCTCACCCGCCTCCACCGCCGAGAAACTCCACCACGCCATCGGCCTCCTTGAAAATCAGCTCCGTTCCGAAGTTCTCTCCCGTCACGACGAACTCCTCTCGCAACTCTCCTCTCTCCACCATGCCGATCACGCTCTTTCAACGCTCCGATCTGCACTTTCCTCTCTCCAATCCTCCCTCCGTCGTCTCCGATCCGAACTCTCCGATCCACACCGTTCAATTGCTTCCCAAACCGCACAGCTTTCAAATCTCCACCGCACCACTGAACTTCTCCAACACTCTGTTCGCGCACTCCGTTTATCGAAGAAGCTTCGAGATCTCATGGCTGCTGAGCCTGAGAAACTTGATCTATCTAAGGCAGCACAGTTGCATTCCGAGATTATCAGCCTATGCAACGAATATGACCTAACCGGAATCGATGTTGTCGATGAAGAGCTTCGTTGGGTTAGAGAAAGCGGTGATCGATTGAGAAATGAAGCAATGAAGGTTCTGGAAAGTGGAATGGAAGGATTGAATCAAGCGGAAGTTGGTACTGGTTTGCAGGTTTTCTACAATCTCGGTGAATTGAAGGTTACTGTGGAGCAAGTGATTAATAAGTATAAGGGTATGGGTGCGAAGAGCGTGAGTGTAGCGTTGGATATGAAGGCGGTTACTGGTTCGAGTGGAAGCGGGTATGGACCTGGTGGAATTAGAGGGACTGGAACCCCTCAGATTGGAGGAGGGGCTAAGGCTAGAGAAGCTCTTTGGCAGAGATTGGGGAATTGTATGGATCAATTGCATTCTATTACTGTGGCAGTGTGGCATTTGCAGAGGGTGCTTTCCAAAAAACGCGATCCATTTACACATGTTTTGTTGCTTGATGAAGTCATTCAGGTGAGGAGAGGATTATTCCCATCCATATTTTGTAATCATACTTCATTTTACATGAAAATGGAATTGCTATGTGTTTCTTTACTTGGATTGATATATTCATATATGCTTATGTGCATCATACAATGTAGCAGAAACTTAGGGAGGGTTAGTTCTGATAAATTTTTAAGAGTTACTTGTGAAAAAAGAAATCTTGCATTAACTGTGATTTTATTAGACATTGGCTTCTTATTTGCATGTTAGTAGTAGTAATTTTTATAGAAGCTTTCTAGTTTAGCTTCTCGATAAGCATCTTTAAACTTATTAGGACTTTTTTAAGTGAAGAGTTGTAAGCTTGTTTTAATTGAGAAATTCTCAAAAGTTATTAGAAGCTAATCCAAACTTGGTCCTTTGAATGCATTGGTTTATGTGGGAAAGTAAATACCAGTTACTTCTCTCCTAAAATGGATTTCCTGATACAATTGTGTAACACATACATGTGGATTATATAAAGTTTCAAGCTTTCAAGTTAATCCAAACTGGGTCCTTTGAAATGAAAGCCCTGGACCCTGGTTTATGGGGGAAAGGAAATACCGGTACTTCTCTCCTGCAATGGACTTACTGATAAAGTTTCCAACTTTCATCTTGTTAAAGAAACAAAATTTTGGGGGTTGAATTAAAGCTTGGAGCTTGCAGAAATTGTTAATGCATACAGGTCATTTTGTTTTGAGTTTTTACTTAAGAAACCGACATGACAACATGTCAAGATCATTAAATCTATTGCAGGCATGCAATGTAGTTCTGTAAATGCCGTAGTTCCCACAAGTATGGCATTTCCCTTTTAAAAAATGCAAATTCAGTAAATTCACCATGCTATATGAATCATTTGCCAGCCTTGTAAATCTTTCATGTCTGTGATCTTTCCTTTCTGTTATACAGTATTGTGTTCTTATCGAGGAACATTGACTTACTCTATCTGAGTAGCTGCTATAATTCACAATTTTTTATTTCTTAATTGAATCATTTTCCCTCATTGTTCTAACATTGACTGCTGCTGAATAGGAAGGTGATCCTATGCTAACAGATCGAGTATGGGAGGCCATTGCAAAAGCTTTTGCAAGCCAAATGAAATCTGCTTTCACTGCTTCAAGTTTTGTTAAAGAGATTTTTACAATGGGATATCCAAAGCTTTACTCCATGATAGAGAATCTCCTTGAAAAAATTTCACGTGACACAGATGTCAAAGGAGTGTTACCGGCTATTACTTCCGCTGGAAAAGAGCAGATAGTTTCAGCTGTTGAAATATTCCAGTCTGCATTTTTGGGTCACTGTTTGAGTCGTCTTTCTGATCTAGTGAATAATGTTTTTCCAATGTCCAGTCGTGGAAGTGTTCCCTCCAGGGAACAAATATCAAGAATAATATCACGCATTCAGGAAGAGATAGAAGCTGTTCAGGTGGATGCACGCCTAACTCTTCTTGTTTTGCGTGAAATTGGCAAGGTTTTGCTTCTTTTTGCAGAGCGAGCTGAATACCAGGTAACAGAAAAGACCTCATTGTATAAGGTGTCATTTGCTATTTATTTATAAAATGCTTTATGAACTATATTTATTAGTTAGAAAGTATTCAACAACTAGCCAGTTCGTGATTTTTCAGGAAAGCTATCTAATTAACTGTCAATCTTTTATTTTATTGTGTATACAAGAGTATTCTTTCTATGACAAGGAAAGAGTGGATACTCAGGAGTAGGAAAATAATGTTAACCACAGTTATGCGTATTTCAGTAAATAATGGTTCTGCACTCTTTTGTTGAGGAGTTCGTCTGTGCATGTGTTGTCAGTCTTGTGACTACTACATTGAATGATCAACCAACCATTGAAATATGAAACTTGTTTTTCTTTGTTGGTATATTTCTATATTAAATTGTTATATTTTAGCTAGGCTTATCAAACATCTACGGATATTGCTAACTTGTTGTTACTTATCATGATATGGTGAGGCACAATCTCTGATGATAGGTACTTATCATGGCTGATCATGCTTAAATTATTAAAAAAAAAAACATTAAGAGTATATGGTTTTCAGTTAGCTATATGATGTGATAATTGAACTTGGTCAATAAGGAAATCTAGTGAGTCAGCTGACCTTATTTCTCTTAGTCTATATGATGTTAACATATCTTTGTGGATAAATTTTTATATCCAAAGATATGTTAAGTCTGAACGAAATATAATGGCTAACCTAATGGGTATTCCACATTTTAGCTTAATGGGAGTGTGAATTTGTGATATGTAACCCCTTTAGTTGGTTAGCGAGTTAAAGAATTATTTTGACAGTGTTAGATAATATGCTATAAATATTAGGAAAGGAAGATCAATAATGGTTATCTTTTATTTTGGAAGAGAATTTAGAGTGGGAGAGAACTGAGACTTGAATGCCTGAAATGTAATAAAGTTTCTGTTAACAAACACTATTTTGTTCTGCATTCCTAGCCAGTTCCTGTTAGAATGGTTTTAAGAGATGCACTCTTCATACCTCTAGAATGTGCAATGTCGCAACCACTTTTATTCCAGAGACGGGAAGTCCTGATCTTTCTTTCCTGTTCAGTTTTTGTTTGTGGGTTTTGTAATATTGAAAGGGATGTTGCTATATTTTATCTGGTACCTTTAGGCAATTTTTTGTTTTGTGTAAGAGTTTTCAAATCCTTACTCTTATGAAACCTCAAGTTCATTTTATACATGAAAAAGAAAGACTATTGTATACGCAGTGTCTAATCTTTTAATTATTCATTTTAATTGTTATATGGCAGATATCCGCTGGTCCTGAATCACGTCAAGTAAATGGCCCTGCAACACCAGCACAGCTTAAGAACTTCACACTGTGTCAACATCTGCAAGATGTTCATTCACGAATATCATCTATGCTTAATGGAATGCCAAGTATTGCTGCAGACGTGTTGTCTGCTTCGCTGGGTGCAATATATGGTGTTGCCTGTGATTCAGTAACGTCTTTATTCCAGTCAATGCTCGATCGTCTTGAGTCTTGTATATTGCAAATACACGATCATAATTTTGGAATGCTTGGAATGGATGCTGCTATGGACAATAATGCATCACCTTACATGGAGGAACTCCAAAAATGTATTCTTCACTTCCGCAGTGAGTTTCTATCTAAGTTGTTGCCTTCCAGAAAAACTACAACACCGGGAATTGAAAACATATGCACCAGGCTGGTCCAGAGTATGGCTTCTCGTGTTCTTGTATTCTTCATTCGGCATGCCTCTCTTGTCAGACCACTTTCAGAATCAGGGAAATTGAGAATGGCTAGGGATATGGCTGAATTGGAGTTAGCTGTGGGTCAAAATTTGTTCCCTGTTGAGCAACTTGGTGCCCCATATCGAGCACTTAGAGCATTTCGTCCACTTATATTCTTGGAAACATCCCAGCTTGCATCATCTCCCCTTCTTCAAGATCTTCCACCAAATGTCATACTTCATCATCTATATACCCGTGGTCCTGAAGAATTGCAGTCACCTCTGCAAAGAAACAAGCTGACTCCATTGCAGTATTCATTGTGGCTTGATTCTCAAGGGGAGGATCAAATCTGGAAGGGCATTAAAGCAACACTTGATGATTATGCTGCAAATGTGAGGAGTAGACGAGATAAGGAGTTTAGCCCTGTTTATCCTCTTATGATTCAATTGGGTTCATCGTTGACTGAAAAGACTAAGGCTTCCTCGAACTCTTGATTCAGTAAATAATTTGTTGTTTAGCAAATTAAATCACATATGTAACTCCCCAGATTGTTTTTTGAAACTTGTTAGAAAGGGTTTAGTTGCGGAAACATGAGGAAGAGGCCTGCTAGTTCTGCTGGTATGCACGAGGTACAAACTGATATATGATTTAATAGGTTTTTCTAAATTTCATTTTTTTCTTCTTCCATCCTTCCTTGCCCATGTTGGTTCAAGTTTCGTGATTTATTGTTATATTCAATTGTAGAGAAATATAGATTTTTGATGAAGATAGATATATTTTTTGTTGTAAACTCCCCATTATTAATGGGTATTTAATCCATTATTAAATCGCGAAATTGTTTCCATCAATCTTACAATTATGAACAAATGCGGAGCGGGCTATAAGTATAACTAAAATCGTTATCTTTTCAAATTGATGTATGCAGGACAAGCAATCCTATATTTTGTTGGTGTAAAACAACTTTATAGTGACACCCATGCAAAATACATAGATTTGTCGCATTAGATTAATGTTTTAAAATAAGTTAACATTTAAAATATACAGAAACCAAGCATATTCCATAGTCTAATGTGTAGTCATCTTGTTCTCCTACTCTTGTACCATGCTCGGCTACTCATTACTCATGTCCTGACCCCAAAAGCCTTGGTTTTCCTCTGATTCCCACTCCCATAACTTCGTAACTTCTGTCGGCATCCTTTGGATTCACAATTGTTCTCGTCGTCAACCTCCCCCTCACTTTCTCCTTATGTGCTTCTGTCCTTTCTTTCAGGTACAGAGCGTGCATACTATTGAGGTTCTGTTGGGGCAAAGAGAGGTGACACTGTATTTATTTTTATTATAATAATTGACTGCAAGTGTGGCATGGGAAGTCTTAGAGCAGTGCCAAAGGAAGATACTTAGGAGTTCAGAGGAGAGAACATCCTTCTTATGGAGACATCAGCTCGAGATTTAATACATATAGATTTTGCTTTTGGCTTTGTATTTTCCAGTTTCATGTACTATTTAGATTTATGAATTTATTAACTGAAAATTGAATTTGACATTTTCAAGCAATGTCTTTTTGGGAAGAAAATTGGTTGTGTGAGTATATATGTTTAAGAAACTTGTCTCATTTGAAATTATATGACAATCAAGGTAAACCAAACCATCAAGAGAATATAGAACTAAGTACTCAAAATAGAACTTTTAACAGGATACCATACAAAGTCATTGCAGATATGCAGACCACTAACGGGGTAATGTAACTTGATTACCAAGTCATTGAAGAGATTATCACTTGACACTTCATAATGCTATTGGAGTTTCTATTCCTAGAGTTTTATAACAGCTTAAACTGAAGAGTAAAATAAAATTCAAAAACAAACTTCAACTGCACTTTTAGGATTGAAAACTAGTCATTTTGCAAACTATGTAATGAATGCACTGCTAACTTGAGGCTTTTCCTGTGTTATTGCAATGCAAAGGACCCTTGTTCTCCTTGCCAACCACTCTTTGCAACCATTTTCCCACCCCAAAAGCAGCATCCTTCAAGCCAGATAATGACGGTATCAAACTCTTCAAACTGACACATGAAGTCTCATCTGAATCATTTCTCACCTGAGTTTCACTACTTGAAACAAAGTTTGCTTTTTCTTCAGTATTTCCAAGACTCATAGCTGGAGTAACAAAATATAAAGATCTAAGTTGCCTTGGAACCGATTTGACCACAGGAAAACCAGCATCCTTGAAGCTTGACAGTGAAGGCATCCAACTATTGAATGGTGCACTTGATGTCTTGTTATCGTCATTGTCGCTATTCACCTGAGTTTCCCTAATTGAAAGAAGTACGGAATTAACACTGTTCCATTTCCATACAAATTCTTCTTTTTGTTTGATATTATTGAGATAAATTGGAAGTGAAATAAAAGGATTTAATCTTTTTGTTACTTCCCAAGGCGTATCAGTGTATAAAGATCTAATTCGCCTGCTTATGAGTTTGTTATCATGAATAACTTGCTGAAGTTCTGCATCACTTGGCCACCATTGTTCCATGCCATGAGCTGCAAGAAATCTCTGCTGTTCTTTGGAGACAATACGCAACTTTGCAGGAACTTCCTCATTTGCAGGATCCACACTCACCTTGTGTTCAACCTCCTTCTCTTCTGTGCCAAAATTCTTGTCAACATACAGATGAGGAACCCATTTGCACACCCAATAAGCTGCATCATTTAAGCTAGATAATTGAGGTATCCAACTCTTCAAACTAACACCTGAAGTATTGTAACCATCATTGCGCACCCGAGATTCACTAGTTGAAGGAAGCATGGATTTAAGACTATTCCATTTCCATATAAATTCTTCCTTTTCTCTAAGACACGTGGCAAGTGAAAGAAAAGAACCATTTGATTTTTTTGTTACTTCCCAAGGTGTAGCGATGCATAGAGATTTAATATGCCAGCTTATGAGTTTAGTTTGCAGAAGTTCTTCGGACCATTGTTCCAAACCATGAGCTGCAAGAAATTTCAGTTGTTCCCTGGAGACGGTAAACAAATTTGCAGTAATTGGACTGTCTTCATGGTCCATATTCTCCTTTCTAACCATTTTCTTTTCGGCACCAACATTCTCGTTAACATATAGACGAGGAATCCATTTGCACAACCAATAACCAGTATCCTTCAAGCCAGATAATTGGGGTATCCAACCCATCAAACTTATACCTGAAGTCACTTCTACACCATTGCTGATTTGAGCTATACCACTTATATGATGAGGAACACATTTAAGTATATCCCAAGCATAATCTGTCGCTTCTCTAATATTTATGCGACTCGTGGCTAATGAAACAAAGTGTGGATAGTAGAAAAGTACTACCTGAGAAGGTGTACCAGTGTTCAAAGATTTAAGTTGCATGCTTACGAGTTTGCTATTACGGATATCATGCTTAAGCTCTATGTTACGGCCATGAGCCTCGAGAAATTTCTGGTCCTCCTTTGAGACAACAAACAACTTAGCCTCATTTTGCTCATTTGTAAGATCCATATTCTCCACATCGGCGATCGTCTCTCTTGTTCCATCAGTATGAATATAAAAGTAACTGATCCAGTCATTCTTGTTAACATAAAGATGAGGAACCCATTTTCCTGTTCTTAAATCAGCATCCATCAAGCGCGATAATCGAGGCATCATTCTCTTCAATCGTATAATGTAAGCCTCGTCCACATCGTTGCTGACTTGAACTACTTCACTACTTGAAGTAAGCATTGATTTAATTCGACTCCAAACATGTTCAACCTTTTCACCAATATTTCCAAAACTCATAGCAAGTGAAACAGAAGGTGGATTAAATAAATGTGTTTCCACATTTATACTTTCCATTGCCAATTCCTTTCCCACTTGAAGACCAAATCCAGCCCCTAAAGAATGCCCTGCAATGCATACATGTCTGCTTCCATATGTATCGGAAACTGATTTTACTGCATCTATAGCTACTTTAAACCTCACAGAGTCCTTCAAGCTTTCCCAAGCAACAAAGCGGAAGTCATCTTCAAAATCTCTTCGCATTGTAGGGAATCTGATCAATGTTCCTCTGAGTGCTAAGACAGCTCTAGGGGCACCAATTGGTTTAAATGGTTTGAATTCAGATAATGCTGCAGATCGATCCCATTCAAATATTGCACCGAAAATGGATCCATCTCTTTCATCAATCAATATTTGTGTTGGCTTATACTTGTAGGGAATCCAAAATTTTGAAGCTAGAGAGTTTTCTTGTGTTCTGTTCTCCTGCCTATCGAGTTCAAGGAAGTACACTGCCTGTATAAGACTTGCAACGGCTCTTCGTTTATAATCTCTATCCTTCCTATTTACAACAAAATAATTATCAACAACTTGCACAAAAAGAGGAATATAAAGCACATACTCACAGACACTATACAAGACACTGACACATATAGACAATAGTAATAATTTGAGAAAATGAAAGCAACTGAATGTAACTACATGTGTCAGTGTCATGTCAGACGGACACGTCTCCAATCTGAAGTGTCGGTTCTACAAAGATTAAAAGATATTTATGAAATGTCAATTGCAAAACAGTCCTTAGAAGCTATATAAAGGGTTTCTAGACAAGCTATTGCTTAAAAAATTGGTGAAGTTTTCAACTTCATAACATGGCAAAGTAAAAAATTGGTTTGAATTCAGATAATGGTGCAGATCTGATCACTATAGTTGCATGGTTCAACATTCTAAAAACTTTATACAAGAAATGAAACATGCATGCTTCTTAGATCATTCATGCATAATCAAATCCAAAATTGAAAAAAAATAAAAATATACTGTAACTAAATTAATCTGAGAAGAGAGTTAGATACTGACCAACTAGAATCAATGAAGTCCATCAGAGGGAACTTCATGAGGAACAACAACGTTGTTTGTTTCGTCAAAAAAAATAATCAACGGTGTTTGCTGCTATCAATGTAGCAAATGTGAAGTAAAAAAAAAAATCAATGTAGCAAATGTTCCATTTTCCTATGAGATGTGATGTCTACCGATCATAATATTAATAATAGAGTAGCACTTGTTGCTTTTTGACTAAAAATAAAAATACTATAAGATAAAATAAATGTAATTCAGATAGTTTTTTTTTTTATATTTTTAGAGTATTAAATGCACAAGTTTTAATATAAAATTTTCTTATTTATATGCAATGTTCCGAGTAGGGATGTCAACGGGGCGGGGAATGTGCGGAGGAAGCTTCCCTGCTCCCCGCCCCCCAAATTATTCCCCGTCCCCATCCCCGTTCCCCGTCACGGGGGAATATTTATCCTCATCCCCATCCCCACAGATCCCCACGGTATTTTCGGAGATCCACGGATATTGAATATTAGGAAAAAAAATTATATTTTTCAGTCAAAATTATGACAATAGAAACAACATATAATGCATTCATAAGCAAAAACCAATACAAAAGCATTTGGCTACTAATAATCATACAAAAATTGATAGAGCGATAGCCTAAATATTTCATAATGTATAGCAAAATATAACAATCGTACAAAAACTCATAACCAAAATATCTCATAATACATAGCAAAATAGATACCTAGAATTGTAAAATACAAATAAGAAAAAATGAAGGTAAATATCAAAATATCTTATAATATATGTATATAATTAAGCATAATGAACGGATTCGGGGAATCCGTGGGGACGGATGCGTCTTCCCAATCCCCGCCCCGAAATGTCCGCGGGGGAAATTTCCCCTCCATCCCCGTCCCCACGGGGGAAAAATCCCCGTTCCTGGAGCTCCGTACGAGGCAATATCCACGAGAATCCGCACTGACGGATGCAAATTGACATCTCTAGTTCCGAGGCAATTGTTTCTTTATTTGGTTTTGTTGTTCATGTGTGTACATTTTTCCACTATGACATGATGACATGTAATTGTTCAACGTGATATCCATCGCTTATCATATCAATAGACTTTTAATCTCTCTCATCTTATTTATAATTTTTAAATTTATTGAATAATTTATATATTTCGGTTTCTACTAATTTATAATAGTATAGTAGTATTGAGCAGTGACTAGTGACCATATACATAAGACTATTAATGAATTTAAAAAATATATGTTTGTTCATAATAGTCTTGTCTTATGTATATTTTCGTTTATAAAATATTTTTTTTTGTTCATTCTTGTTATATTTATCTAACAACAATTGTTATTGTTCATAAGACTATTGTTATATTTTACACAAGAATGAATAAGTTTATTGTTTTTTTTTTTCATCCTTTAGTTTTAGGGGTAGTGGGTCATAGTAATCCAAAATTCAGGACGAGTTATGGTGTCAAGTAGTTTTAATCCCCTCCCAAACGTAATTGCGGGGATCGAACCGTAATCCTCCCTACCATGTTCAACGCCAATTATCACTAGATCAACTAAATTTATTGCTTTTAATATAACTATTTTTTTCTTCTGGTATAATACTCTTAATAATTTATTATTTTTTTTGACTAATACTCTTAATAATTTACTAATATCTCATTTCACATTTTTTGCTGTACGTTCATTTCACATACATAGTCTCAAATTCACAATTAACGTGACAGCCATTTGCATTGAAAAGTTTTAAGTCATTCACAAAAGAGTTTTCTTGTGTTAGGTTCTCCTGCCTATCGAGGTCCTCTCATGTGATGTCAATATCAGCTATTTAACTCCGATTACAAAGTCGGAATTCATTGTAACGATAGTGTCTTATGAATTGCATGTTTTCGCTTGCGGTACAAGAAACTCACTGGTTTTTTTAATATCGGAAGCAAAATTCAATTATGTTTGAGGACCTATGAAGTGTGAACTGAACAAATCACATAACAATTTTGCATTTGTATTCCATACATCAACTATAAGATGATGCAACATGTTTCAAAGAATAAGGTAACATTATAAAATAACAGGTTACAAGATTTGAATACAAGCCAAATATGCTTCATTATTAAGATTAAAAAATGAGACATTGTGGAATGCATCCAATCCAATGCAATCCATTTATTACATTGGCAATGGCATAACCCTTGTCAGTGCTTGTGAAGGAGTAGAAGTGTATAAAGATGAAAGTTGTCTACTTATGAGTTTGCTGTTATGAATAACCTGTTGCAGTTCTGCATCACTTGACCACCATTGTTCCAATCCATGAGCCTCGAGAAATTTCTGTTTTTCCTTTGAGACAACAAACAATTTCGCTGCTACTTGTCCGCTCACATTATCCTTATCAACCACTTTCTCTGCTGTGCCACTAGGGTCATTGTAATAGCAACATATATAGTCACTATTGTTAACATACAAATGTGGAATCCATTTTGCCGTGCCAACAACACTAGCATCCTTCAAACCAGAACCATATAATCGAGACATCCAAGTCTTAGATCCGGCAACCGGTGCCTTTTCCACATTGTTGTTAACTTGAGTCTCCTTACCATAAGGAATCATAGATCTAACTCTACTCCAAACATAATCAGCTTTTTCTCCAATATTCTTGAGACTCATAGCTAGTGAAACAGAAGGTGGATTGAACAAATGCGCCTCTACGTAGATTCCTTGTTTTGCTAATTCTTTTCCGATTTGAAGAGCAAAACCAGCTCCTAAAGAATGTCCAGCAATACAGACATTACCACTTCCATATGTATCACATGCTGATTTTAGAACATCCAATGCCACTTTAAACCGGACAGACCCTTTCAAGCTTTCCCAAGCAAGGAAACGGAGGTCATCTTCGATGTCTCTTCGCATTGTAGGACTTCTGAGTAATGTTCCTCGGAGTACTAAAACAGCTCTAGGCGCACCACTCGGTCTAATTAGTACTAAATCAGCCAGTGCTGCGGACTGATCCCATTCAAGTATTGCACCAAAAATGGATCCATCTCTTTCATCGATCAATGTTCGTGTGAGCTTGTACTTGAAGGGAATCCACCAATTTGGAGCTAGGGCATTGTCTTGTGTTCTTTTCTCTTGCCTATCAAGTTCAAGCAAGTACACTGCCTGTATAAAACAAGCAATGACAGTTCGTTTGTACTTCGCATCCTTCCTGTATTAACAAAATAACTATCAGCATATACGTATATATATGCAATTAAAGAATGTGAATATCATTAAAACTTGAAGCTACAAGTTAATGTGAATTGCCTGAAGCTACAAGTTCATGCATTTACTACCATCAATAAATCGAAATTACCAAACTGAAGATCACAACAAACAAAACCAAGAATTACTACTAAGAGTACTTAGATGAGATGATAAGGGATCTCTTCCAACTTAACAACAGAGATTAGTTTCTACAATTGCGCGTAGAAGATACTCGGTTCAAACAAAAAAATAACTAAGAATTACCAAAAAACTTGGAAACTATAAACTTTATGCCTAATTAGATCTTCAAAATCCAAGTAACTTTTCTCCAATTTATTTGTAGCTATAAATATCATTTTTGTCTCTGAATGTACGCAGAATTTTGGTTTTAGTCATTGTATCGATACAGAGACGAAAATGATATTTAAGCCTTAGTTTTTACTATCTTTTATCAATTCCTAATGGTTGAAAACCTTAAACTCAAAAACTATGCATACACAGTTACACACAAACACACCCATTTGGCAAAAGTTCACAACTTTACACTAATATGGTCCAACCCATTGAAAACTTAACACAAAATTGATGAACAAATTATAGTAACATGTTCAAAATTGATGAACAAATGAAATTGAAAAGAATAGATGCATGGGAGTTACCAACTAGAAATGATAAGGTCTCTCCAATTAAGGGAAGTCAAGTTGCGAGGACCAGAGACATGAAAAGCATCTGGGTGAGGATTAGGATTAGGATTAGGAGGAACCACACGATTTGCCATCAAACCAAACCAACAAACAATAACACCTATGTTGTGTTGTGTTCTTTGTTTCTTGTTTTCTTAGTTGTGTGCAGAGCGTGTGATGTGATGAATATGATACTAACCTATGTTGTTTAATGTTATGGGAATTTGGTGATTATGTAACGTGAAAGCAAGTTGGATTTAAGATGACTTTGCATCCTATTCTGTATGGCCGGTGGCAGAGACACCATCAGGGCTGCGCGGGCACGGTTAGGTCCAATTTTTTAATATTTTAAGGTTAATTTAAGGTAAAATTATTTTTTAGAAATTAATTCAGGATAAATTTAATTGCATTTTGTTAAAAATTGAGATTTTCTATTGTAAATCAATTTTTCAAAAAATATTTTGAAAGTTAATTTAGGATAAAGTTAATTTTTTTTATGATTAATTTAAAATAAAACTGATATTTTTTATACAAAACTAAAATTTAAATTTAAATTTAAAATTTTATCCGAATTTTAAAAAATTTATGGTTTCGCATCTGGGTGGGTATGGGTATGGCATGCATTGGGGTATGGTATGGCACTTTTCCTTTACTTAATGAATGAACCAAAACAGTTCAAAGTTTCAAACTAACTTTTCCTTTTTCTTTTTTGGATGCTCAACTAACGGTCAATGTTCATGCTTGCAAATGATGTAAGGAAAATGCTAGATCAAGTGAAAATTCTCCTCACGAAATTATCTCGAATGAGCTGTCTTCACATTTTCTGTCTCTCTCTCTCTTCTATTTTGTTTTTCTTTCAATTTTCACCTCATTTAACATTGTGGTTTCCTCTTCTTCTCTGTTACCCTTTTCTCATCAAATATCAAGTATATTATTCACTGCAAAACTCCCCTTTTTTCAATTTGATAACTTGATAAACACAAAATAAAGTGTTTCTTCTCAAAGAAAAATGTAAATCAAATCCAAAATTGCAGAACCAAAGCAAAAAGAAGATAATAAAAGACTTGTTTAGGGACTCAATGGACAACACCGTCAAATTGAACATAAAATCCACTCATGAATTGGATTTGAGTTAACATTACTGACTAGAATTTGGAGTAGAAGTATTTATTTTGATTTTCATTTATCGGTTCAATGCAAGTGGTGACTGACACATTCACTTTTTTTATTTTAATAAAATGTCAAAAAGTAATTAAAAACTAATAAAAATTAATAAATTTTAGTTCGGGACACATTCGCGAAATTGTTTTTCGCTGGATATAACATGACTCATGATGTAAAGCAAACTTATTTTTTTTCTTGTTCTTTTTTGACAATATAAAGAAATTGTGTTTAAATATATTCAATTAATCACAAAATACATCAAAAATAATAAATCTAACAACTTTTTAAATAAGTTGAGTTTGTCGATTCGCGGATTTAGAATGATAAATTTATTATCTAAATTAAATTACTTTGGATTTGAATATCTAAATTTGAACAAATTTTGATAAAATAAATTCATAATACTTTGGATCTTCATGCTTCTTAGATGCATAGATAATACAAAAAAGTTTATACAAACATCTAATTATTATATAGTGAATTATGATCATATAGCTATGTAAATAAATACTAGTACTAATACTTGTCTATTAAAAAGAGCTAGGGGGTGGGTGTATTAAAAAGAATGGCGGGAATAGCAACTCTCAAAATCTTTTTTCTTTATTTTTGAAAGGCAAAAATAGCAAACTCTCAAATAATTCTAGTCCATTCAACTAGAATTTTCATACACATGTTCAAGGTCGGTCCTACATGAAATGAAAGTAACTAGAATCTTTCCACATAAATCAACAATTAATATTTGTGGCACTGAGCTACCGCCTCTAATAGAAATATTTTCATATAAAACCAAACTCAAAATGCAAATCTCAAACCAAAAATCAATGCCAATTATCAAACTTAGTAATAATATATACTACTTTTGAATTCTCATGAAGCAAAATTCCATGGCCACCATCAATCTATCCACCACTTCCTCTCTTCATCCAAATCCTTCTTTTCTCACAAAGAAACATAATAACAACAACCTCATCAAATTCAACCATGCTTCTTTAACCAAACCATGTGCTCAATCACAAGGGACTGAAGCTGGAATTTCTGAGGATGATTCTTCTCTTGGTATGCATGCAAACAAATCCTTATATTTTTTCATTGAGTTGAAATATGGGCTAAGCATAAATTTCCATTGTTTTTTTCTTAGATTATGTCAATTGTATTTTAATAGTATTTTGTTTTATTGTATATCATCCACATGGCTCATTACTAGCCACAAGGAGAAAAACATATCTTAACTTTTATATATTTGAATCATTTGTAGGAAATTTCATGTGTTTAGATTGGTGAAAGGATAGAAATGATAAATAGTAGCAAGAAAATAATAGGGAGTAGTGATAGATTTTATTTTTGGCCTAACTTAACCTTAGAAAACCAGCTTGTAAGGTAAGAGGTGTCACTATTTATAAACTATAGTCAGATCTTATTTTTAATCAAATGTGGGAATTGGTTTTTCTAAGAAGGAATTTGAGTGTGTTTTCACTTCATGACATGACTTCAGAATATTTTGATGAGGTTGGTTCTACTTTAAATGTCTGATTTTTTTTTTGTGGACTTTTATTGTTAGGATCTTTATCTTCTTCTCGTGCACAGCTGGATCTTTTGGAGCAATTTACATCTACAAGCTCATCAACCAATGGTATGCAAGTTAACCTCTTCTGTTTTTAAATCAATTATATATGCTTAGGATATAAAAATCAATTGTTAGATGCACAAGTTTTAAAAGCAAGTGTAGTATCTTTGATATCATATGGTGTAAAGTGATTATGTTGCTTGCCATATCATTGAAAATTCAAGTGATATAAAAAAATTGGTATGATAATATATAGAAGGGAATGCATCCTTTGGTGGTAAAATTTTGCATGACTTAGTCACATTAAACTTTTGCCTCGTCTCTTCATAATTGATGTCTATGTTAATGTATCAATGTGTCACTATCGTAGTGGAAAAAGCACGCGATTACACAATTTTTTACCTCGGTCATATCCAAAATAAGTTTAAAGTGATTTTGATTATTATTTGCGAATAGACAACTGATGAGATTGAAAATTGTGCGACACAATTACTACACTAAACTAAATCCCTGATGATATGCATGTCTGTCTCAATCACTCAATGATTTATCAGAAAAATGAACATAAGTTTTATAGCTATATCTTTGTATCATCTTTCTTATTTAGTAATTAAAAAAATTCTTATATTTGGTCTATCCTTATTCTATGATTTTGGGGAAAGGATAACAACTATGGTATCATTTCTGGTTTCTAGGTTATGAAAGCGATGGAACCTCTCGGAAACTTTCAATTCGCGATCAGCTTGCACAGTTGGTTGGAGAAAGGGACGATGATTTCAGCATTCCCTTAGGTAAAAACTTGAAGAAAGTGAGTGCAAAGTTCTTAACAACTTCACAAAGGAGAAATATCAAGAGACAAAATTATCTAAATGAAGTGTCTCAAAGGAATGATTCAAGTTTTTTTGCAACTATAGGAGCATTTGTGCTTCTTCCACCTCTTATAATACTAGGAATAGCTATATTAACCGGTTATGTACAACTTTTACCTTGAGACATGAGAAATGATATATACAATGATACTGAATGAATAGTAGTGAATAGAAATCTTTGCATATGATTAAGCATAGTCTTTGAAAACATAAGGGTAGGTCATATATTAATATTGGGATTGAATTTCAGAATACATGTCAACAAATTTTTTACGGGACTATTTATTATTTAATATCAACAGTGAAAATTTGCAACTTGCGACTCTTTGTTATAAGATCAGTTGTTTATCTAAATTTATTTTTATATTAATAAATCATAAAATTATTTGAAATCGTCTCTCTTCAAAATATTTTCCTTTCATGCTTTCTTTTTTGTGGTGAATTTGGAATTAATTAATTTATTATCTCTCACAGTATGATCTCATTGTAGTTTTAAAATTCTGACCGGCGAGGTCAAAATATTACTACATTCGTTCTTTATTATAAGAGACACTGTTTTTTTTAGATTTATTAAAAATTAATGTATTTGGTCGTTATTACGGTCTAAATACATAAGTTTTCTAATAAATCTAAAAAATGTATTGTCTTTTATAATAGGGAGCAGAGGCAGTATTTGATTGAGTTAGTGGTCGAACTAGTGAGTCACTGATTGGATCGTATGATTCTAAAGTAAAATGCAATAAAGAAAAGACAGTAAACTCATAAACTTTATTAAAGTGCAATATTTGTATATATAATTTGTCAATTATATTACAAATATTTAGGTGGCATATTTGCGAAGGTGTTCTCTATTCGGTGGTGCCGAATGATTTACTCTACACATTTGTGGGCTTACAAGACTATTAGGGAAGTTTAATGAATTCTTCACCTTATACTTCACTATAAACAACTATTACAGTATTTATGTTCTTACATCTCTCGTAATATCACTAAATATAATCACTTTTGAATCAATTTGATAAAATTGAATTTTTTTCAATGCAAATATTGGCAACTAACATGGTTTCAATGCAAATACCGGCAATCAACTCTTTTTCTTTTGAAATGTAATTCACTTGAATCTTGATTTTCATTTAAAATATTATTTGCATAGTAAATGATATGAAAAAATTTCTGATGAAGTTGGTCAAAATTAAAGTTGCTTATTGTTAAGAAGTGAGTAGAAAAACTTGGAGTTTAAACTTACACCTAGTTCAAGAGATAACAACTAATTCTCATCCCTTTGGTCAACAAAATACTAGAGAACAATTTTCAACATGCTTTACCTAAGACATGATTTTTAATTAATGATACCAAATACAAATTTTTACATGTTACTTAATTTCCCTCATTTTAATGATAATGCCTCTCTATTATAGTTATTATTATTATTATTATTATTATTATTATTATTATTATTATTATTTTAGGGTTAAATATATTTGAATAAAATAATGAGCTTTTAAAATAATGCCTCTCTATTAGTTCTTATCTTTATTAAATTTTTATATATGCAGTTTTAGTTTCTATTAAAATAAAATTTGTTCAATTATTTATTCTTAATCTTTTAAGATTTTGAGCCATTTTACATACGCATGTTTAAAATATTATAAAAATATTTATTGAAATTTAGACTTTTGTACATGTGATAAATTATTATGAATTTTTGAATGTCAGAATTTCAAAATAAAATTAAAGAAAGTCTGCTCTTAAAAATCAAACTTTAATCTCATTTTTGTAATGATATTTTTTATAACATTTTGAACATATTTGAAAAAAAAATTCTTTCAAAAATTCATTATAAAAATAGAAAAACTTATATGTAAAATATTTTTAGAATTTAATTACATATCAAATACATCATAGAAAAAATTTCTGGAAATAATATTTTTAAGAATGATATTCCCTAAATATAAATAGACATTGATATCAAACTCATGTCTTTCTTAAGAAAATTTTGCAAAAAATTCTTCAAGAATCACAATTTTTTATGTCAAACGGTTAAAATAATAGATGTTATTTTTTTATATCAGTACAAAAAAAAATGTTATGAATACTCTTATAGAAAGAAAACAAGACATGTACAAATAAAAGAGATAGAAACGAAAAAAAAAATTGATATGTAGATATCTACATAGATTTTTTTTTGAAATATAAGATATATCAGTTTTAAATATTAATAAATCATACACAATTGATTTTTTTTTTTTTTTTGATAAGCCATACACAATTGATTCTTTGTTATTCTCATGAATTATACATAACAAATGGGGTCATGCATATTAATCAACAAATTCACCAAAAACTATACATGCATGCATGATACCATCTGTAAATATTTTGCAAAATAATGTATTATCTCGCATTTTTCATGAATTGACTTGCATAAAAAATAAATATGACTCTTGAAGTAATATTTTGTGATGTAAGAATGTATACTCCCTCAGTTCCAATTTAAATGTTTTTTTTTATTTTTTATGAAAACTCAGTATCCAGCCAATTTAAATGTATGTATAAATAAAATAGAGATAATAAGATTTTTACAAAAATATCTCCACTTTTTATTAGTAGTAGATGTTGAAATTTTAAAAAATAAATTCTTTAATTACTTTATTGTCTTCCTTAATCATTACACTATAAACTAATAAGGGTAAAAAAAAAAAACAATGTAATAAATAATATAGGACAACTATTTTAGGACAAATAATTTTGGCAAATATGATATTTATTTTAAGATAGAGAAATTAAATATAAAGTGAACCTATTTTCTAACTTTTATTATATTAATTTATTATGTACCTATTATCATTCAAATGACAATTCTAAATTTTTTGTCAAATAACTAATTTTCTAACCTTTTGAACGTGCGGACTGTTGAAGGGTTAGTGCTTTTTATATTGGGTCATAATTATGGAATATAAACAAACAATATCAGGTTCAGTTTTAGCTAGCAAAACATTTACAGTTTCTTCTTCATTCAATGGATAAGAACGGAGGTCCAACTGTGGTTAGACATCTGTATGGAATTTCAAACACTAGTGTGTTCATCTTCCTTCCAAGAAATCTAGTACTTTTTCCCAGCAATCATAAACCCTCATTCCAAACAAAAAGTAATTATCAGTAAATTCAAAATCAATCTTGTACCAATACATAAAAAGAGAAATAAATAACTGCTTAATGTGCTAACTGATAAATGAAGCAACTCAAAAAATGATAAGGGAAATGCAATTCACTGAATCACATAAACAGGTTTGGCTTGTTTGCTTTGTATGTTGTTTTCAGACTCCTTGTTGGCGGCCTGATCTTCTTGAACACCAAGGGGAACTTGATTTTAGAATTGTGGAACTGCTTAGTGCTCTCCCTTTTGCACAAACTAGCTGGGATGGTGGCGGTCTTAATGATTTGGATGCATGGAAACCTGACTCTATGACGGGATGCCATTTCGTTGTACATTGTCTCCACAGCACCGTTAAGAGTAACATCACGGTATTCCTTGTACATGTTGTGATACCCAGTACGACTCTGGTATCTCAACCAAATTCCATAGTTCTTAATCTTGGTGGGGTTTTTCTCGAAGATCTACAATAAGAAAAAACATTGTAAATCTCCAAATCCAAAGAGACTAAAATTGAAGGATAGATTATAACTAAAGCTAGAACACAGAAATTCCTACTTCATTTATTCCTACTTCAGATTATAACCCAGTAGAACAGTTGAAACAAGATGCAATAAAAAAAGCATAATTTTCAAGTCCAACTATGAAATGAGCCCACCAGTTTCATGCTTATAAATAGATAAGTATAACATTTAAAAAACAAAACTGGAAAAAAACCCTTAAAGATATATCATCACATACAGTTATACGTGTTAGGATTTGACATTAAAGCATGAAAATAGATTATAACTTATCCAAGCAATAAACAAAACTAAACAAGCTGTAATCATAGATAATGTCAAAATGCAAACAGAAAACCATTCTCCCTTTCCTAACCAAAGTACTTGCAAACAATTTCGCAAAAACTAAAACAAAAATATTTTACTTAACTTTTGTAGCAAAAACATAAAAAATGCAGATGAACATCAAACTTTTATTCTAGCTAGGTTCCATCTTACCTTTGGAAAAGATTAAAAAGAAAACTATTTTCTTCTATAGACAACACAAAGGAAAAGAAAACCAATTTCTTTCAAAAACCAACAGATATTACATATGATAGTATATCCATTTTTTCCCATTCCAACTTAACAATAGCTCAACAATTTGTTCTAAGGGCCTCTTTGGTTGAAAAACTTAGTAAAATTCGTATGAGAGAAGTATATATATAACACGCTAATATAAAAGAAATTTACATTGTCAAAAAGAGTGTTTTCATATAAGTTATAAATTGATTAGATTATGTATACTATCAACTTAATATTAGCTCCCCAAATGTGTTTAGGGCATGTTAGGTTAAACAGCTTAACAAAGTGCCTACGAGATTAGAGTTTATCATATACGGTCTGATATATAAGCAATTTCTTAGTCAAAAATAATGTTTTCATATAAGTCATAAAAGGTTTTCATATGCTATGATTTCTATCATATATTGCTAGTCGAAATGAGCTAAAACTAGGAAAATATCATTAAAATTATTTTCATATGCTAAGAAGTGCTTATGCAAGTCCAATCCAAACACAGCCTAAGTATTAATCAATTTTCATACCTCATTGATAGCCAGAATTTGACCATTGCTTTTCTTAACCTTCTTCAACTTCCTCAAGAAATACCTACAATAACAATTAACATTGTTAATAACGCAAATAATCATATTAAAATGGTTAATCAATGAATGAATAAGAGACATACCAGAACTTGGATTTGGCACGAACTTCATCCATTGCCCAAAGTTTCATGCGATAAATCTTGGGGTGGTCATCTTTTTCAGTGGGGAGTGCTCTTCCAACAACTTGATACTGGTGAAACTACAATTCACAAAATCAAAGTCAAAAATCGCTTCAAAAAGTGAAAATAAAATATGAAGAAATTGAAATCATTATTTGTGTGTGTATGATTTGACCTACCTTAGCCTTAACCATTGTTACGATGAGCAGAATTTGACGACTCACCGCAGCAGGGTTTTGTGAAACGCAAATGAAGAAGACGATGGATTGATTGACATAAAGCCCTAATCGAATCCAACTGGGTATTAATATTGGGCCTTATGAGACCCAACCCAATATGTTCTCGAAGTTATTTAATACTCTCTTCGGTATTAAATATAAAAGAAAAATTATTTTTCAAATTCATTGAGAATCTAATATATCTGGTCTATATTAAAAAAAAATATTCATTCTATATTGTAGACCAAATACATATTCTCAATAAATCTAAAAAATGATCTTTCTTTTATATTTAGGATTGAAGGTAGTAATTTGTTGTTAATAATAAATTTCACTTATTCAACTACTTATTCAACTGTTGATTATTGTTTCAATTAAATACACAATTTTATATGAATTCATATTTTGTAGTTGTATAATTTAAATGTTGATGTTTATTTAGGTGTTTTTAAAAGTTTATTATATGCTAATTGTTAATTTGAAATTATTTAATCATGGATTAAATAGGTTTACAACTTCACAAAAAATTGTGGACTTGATACTCAATAAATTATTAAAAAAATTGTTCAAATACGATTTTTATAGGCTAAACTTGTCCCACTAACCAAAATGTTGTTTTTGGCCAACAATTTAATTACTTTTAGGAGCAAAAAACTCATGCCAACAAGACAAAAATAAAAGGATCACTAGAAACATAATCAAAATGATTAAATTATGAGTTTCTTATCTTAAATCTATGGAGGGGGAAAAATTTGAAAATGGATTGTGATTGTATATTAAATTAAATGGAATAAATTAATTTTCAGAGACCGCAAATTATATTAAAACCTCATTGTAACGAAAAGTAACCAGTAAATTCAACATTAATATAGTACCAATACATCAAAAAGATAAAAACAAAAGACTGCATAACAAAGATAAAACAGAATACTCAATAAATAACAAACCACGAGAGTAATGGAAACTAATGAAGTTTGATAAAACACGCTTAATCTTCAGAAAACTCTTAATGTGCTAAGTGATAAATCAGGAAACTCAAAAATGATAAGTGAAATGCAATTCACTGAATCACATGAAAAGGTTGGGCTTGTTTGCTTTGTAGGTTGTTTTCAGGCTCCTAGTTGGCGGCCTAATCTTCTTGAACACCAAGGGGAACTTGATTTTTGAATTGTGAAACTGCTTAGTGCTCTCCCTTTTGCACAGACTAGCTGGGATGGTGGCGGTCTTAATGATTTGGATGCATGGAAACCTGACTCTATGACGGGATGCCATTTCGTTGTACATTGTCTCCACAGCACCGTTAAGAGTAACATCACGGTATTCCTTGTACATGTTGTGATACCCGGTACGACTCTGGTACCTCAACCAAATTCCGTAGTTCTTGATCTTGGTGGGGTTTTTCTCGAAGATCTGCAACAAGTAAAAAAGTATTGTAAATCTCCATTTTCAAAGAGACTGCAATTGAAGGATAGATTATAACTAAAGCTAGCATACAGAAGTCCTACTCCATTTATTCTATAGGCTCAATACACCTTACTTTTCCTAGATCAGCAGAAGAACAATTGAAATAAGATTCAATAAAAAAAAGAGTATAATTTTCAAGTCCAACTATGTAATCAGCCACTGGTTAGAGATATATTATGACATCAGGTTATACATGTTAGGATTTGACATATTTAGTCTTGAAAATAGCTTATCCAAGCACTAAACAAAATCAATCAAGCAGTAATCATAGATTCATAACACTCCCACTGCAAACAGAAAACCACCATCTATTTCTCAACCAAAGTACTTGCAATCAATTTCATAAAAACTAAACACAGAAAATATGTCACTTAGCTTAGTAGCAAAAACATATAAAAAATGCAGATAAACATATGTGCCTTCATGAACAATTTATTTCTCACGCATCACAACTTATTTGTATCCATTTATCATTTTATCTAACCCATCATATAGCTAGCAAGGTTCCATCTTAACTTTGGAAAAGAATAAAAAGAAAACTGTTTGCTTCTATAGACAACAAAAAGGAAAGAAAACCGATTTCTTACAAAAACTAACAGATATTATATAACAAACAAATTCCCCAAATCAAAACCCCACCAAATCGAGTCTCTCCCCGCATAGAAATAGATTTTCAATTCATCAAACATTATGATAACCGTTTATAAGCTGAACAATTAGCATTCCCCTCTCCACAGGGTAAAAATTATACTTATATGGTACACTAGCTCAACATCTGTTTTTCATACACACAAGCTAAATATAAAAGCAATTAATATTTATATGATCAAAAAGAGTGTTTTCATAAAAGTTGTAAACTGTTTATACATACTATCAGTACCTAAATACCTAAGAAATGCTTATGCAACACAAACAACTAAGTTCAATCTAAACACAGCCTTAAGTGTAAATCTAGCTGAACAACAACCCTTCTATCATATTTCAATTTTCAATTTTCCATACCTCATTGATAGCCAAAACTTGTCCATTGCTTTTCTTAACCTTCTTCAACTTCCTCAAGAAATACCTACAACAACAATTAACATTGTTAATAACACAAATAATCATATTAAAATGGTTAATTAATCAATGAATCAATGAATGAATAAGAGACATACCAGAACTTAGATTTGGCACGAACTTCATCCCTTGCCCAAAGTTTCATGCGGTAAATCTTGGGGTGTTCATCTTTTTCAGTGGGGAGTGCTCTTCCAACAACTTGATACTGATGAAACTACAATTCACAAACAACACAAATTCAAAATTCGCTTCAAAAAGTGAAGAAAAAAATGAAGAAATTAAAATCATTTCAATTTGACCTACCGTGGCCTGAACCATTGTTACGATGAACAGATTTCGACTCACCCCGCCGTCGAGTTTTGTAAAGAGCAAATGGAGAAAATGAAGAAGAAGAAGATATAAAACCCTAATGCAAATGGAAGTGGGTTTTACAAGGCCCAATATGTTTTGGCCCAATATACAAATATTTAGTCTAAAACCATTCAATATTCCTATTTTACCCTTTTAGTCATCTAACTTTTTATAGGACATTGCACGAAATGAAAAGTGTAAGAATTGGTGTTTGAATATTGGTACACCTATTTATTCATTTTTAAGATGCAAAATGAAAACCACTAAACTATCTGACAAAAAAATAAATTGGTTTATTTAAGGTTGGATAGTCCGCAACTTCTATAGAGGCGAATTCATGTAATATATTTAAGGTTTAAATAGTATTTTCGTCTCTGTATGTACATGGAATTTTCGTTTTGGTCCTTGTATCAATTTTTGTTCTAAATAAGCTTCTAAATCAACCAAACTTTTTGTTTTTGGGTCCATAAAGCTAAAATTCGCAAGGACTAAAACCAAAATTCCACGTACATGAATATTTGGAATCCAAATTATGCAAGGAGACATTTCTTTTGCTAATTCGAGTTGAAAAGTGAGATAAAATCGCTCTATTTTTGGCTTTGTCATCATATCCCTAAGTACCGGATGCTTCGTACTTAGAAACTCCAACTCCCCATCATATTTACGGCCGAGATCGTCACTATCATACTTTTTTATGACGAAAATAATATTTAAGTCTCTATTTAAAGAAAATTTTAAATAGAGTTTTTTTTTTAGAGTCCATTTTTTAAAATATTAGAAAACTTCATTTTACATATTTTTTAAAAAGAATACATTTCTCCACTTTTGTGAGGCAGCAAAACTATATTGTAGGTGATATATATGTTCACCTAATTTTGATGTCTCACTCAATTTGAAGTCAATATTCTCAAGGAGAAACATGGGTCCTGACTCATGATTAAAAATATAATTTCTTCTTCAACGTGCCTAAGTTTGAATGGACTTTGAAAGAGGAAAAATAAGCATATGCTATTAGTCAAATAATGTCATCCAAGCTTATACACACAAACACAAGACCAATTGAATTGAAAACTTAACTTTCATAGTTCACACTCATATCATAGAGAATTAATTAGTTGTATGTAGTAGTTTGGTAAACATATCAATCCACCAAAAGATTAAAGTCATACAAAACAAGTAAACAAAAAGGATTATCACTAATCAGGTTTAGAAAACTGTTAAATGAAAATATCCATAAACCAATAGACAAAGATGGAAAAAAGTATGGTACATGAACTCTTCTTTACTTTACTATTTAGTTGACCAATTCTTTGGCGGCATGTAAATGTATTGGTTACTTTTTATATTCAAAAAGTTTGAGTGACCTAACAGAAAAAGCAATTGAATAATACATTGGTGTAATATCAAGGAAACAACTATTTCATCATTCATTTATTTAATCAAAATTGAAAAGAAAAGTATTTTAAAAGTGAAATAAAAAGTACAAAGGAAATGGTCCATGAGAAAGTAGAATAGTAACAAATGTTGAAGCATGAGACATAACAGAATAGAATGGAATAACATACATAGTTGAAAGATCAAGTTATATAAAAATAAACTCAAAATTGAATGAATAAAATGTATACAAAACAAGTTTGTGTTTGGTTATAACCCAATTTCAGACTCTCAGAAATTTACCTGAGGCCTGATTCTATCATCACTTAAAAAATATAACCTAAACTTATTATTTTTCTTTGTATATAACTTTTCATCTAATGAAAGAAACCCAAAAATCTACCCTCTCAATCAATCAATATGTTTACAATTATGAGACTATACAGTATACACCTTTCGAACACATTTGAGTTGCACGCAGTCATGTGACGCATCTATGGTTGTCCGATTAAGATTAGACGGTCCAAATTTCAAGCGGTAGATATTTTATGATATTTATCAAATCTAAATACTATCTTGAAATATGAACTATCCTATCTTAATCTGATGACTACAGATTTGCCGATGCACCGACCGCATACAATCCGGATTTCTTTCAAATCTAAAAAAAATGTTAAACATCAGCACACTTCATTGGTGCATACCCAAGTCTAGATTTCTTCATATCATAAAGTATATGAAAATTTTGTTGCTGATAGTTTCCAATAATTGAAAGTGCAGACTTAGGAGTCCCCAAAATAGCCAAACAAACAACATCAGGTTCAATTTGTATAAAGTAATTCTCTACAGGAAAATCCCACATTGCTCCATCTGAAAATAATATCCCAAAATCAGGTAGCTCCATGTTTTCAATTCCTGAAACATTATAACATGGCTTTAAAGGAGGAAAACCTTCAACAATTTCATATCCTTTAATTTTCTTCATAAAAGCTTCCTTAATAATCTCATAAGCAGGTTCAGCAAAATAAGTTAAAGTTGTTCCAGAATCAATTATTGTACCACCAGAACCTTCTTCTGATAAATGCCAAGTTTCTTCTGGTATCTTCAACACTTCACCATCAACCATAACAGATTTTATCCCAACATAGTAAAATGTATCAACTGAATTCTCTTCACCACCAACAAAAGAAGTGAAATTCAAGTTAGGGTGGCTAAGAAGCTCTTTATCCTCACCAAAAATCAACTTACTACTAACACTTGAGTTACTATTTCTATCCACAAGACAATATGAAAATGAATGACCATATATAGATTGAAGCTGAGAAGCAAATGATAATGGTCCTCTTCCTAATCCTAACAAACCGGCGGCACCGTGAAATAGTCCTCTATTCCAATGACCACAACCAAACATAACATTCTCAACATGTTTGAGTTCTGATTTTCCATTAGGAGTTGTAAGATTAACAGTAAAAGTTTCCAATGCAAAATCACCTGTTGTATTAGAACTATCACCATACCAATAGAAATAAGGACATGTTTGATTCTCATCTTTACAAGGCTTAGGTGGATCTGGTGATGAAACTAGATTACACCTAGGATCATGACATGTTATATTCTTAAAAGAACTAGAATCTTTAGGATCATAATATGGTCCACTTTGTTCAAAACAAGCAATGCAAGGAACACATTGAATCCAATTAAGGTCACTACCAGTATCAAGTATTAAAGAGTAATGCTTAGGTGGTGTACCTATAAACACATCCATGAAATACTCACCAGAGCCAAGACTTACTCCTGATTCCAAAGTTGCCACAAGTTGACTTGAATATCCACTTGGCGAATATTCCGGCGGCGCCGCAACCGGAGCAACTGCTGGCTTGTAGGATTGCTTTGATTGCTTCTTTGTTGTTTTTTGCATCCTTGAAATTGTGTTTTGATTCTTCTTTTCAATGACCCTTGTGTGAAGAGTTTGAATTCTTGTCAAATCTCTTACAGTGAAATCAATCACAGATTTTTTAGGCTCAATTTCATTGTTCATTGATATGTGTTTCAAATCAAACTTCACAGATTGGTTGTGTGGATTTGAAGCTAGAATAGCCTCACTCTCTTCATCTGATTTCTTAGTAGTTCCAAATTTGTCTGAATTTGAGAAACTACAATCAGTGTCTTCAGAAGAAGAAACAACATTGAAACTTGGATGATCAGGAAATTTTATTGCAGCAAGAGAAGATCCATTCTTCTTGAGACTATTATAATTCTCAGAAATGGCTTCTACAGCAAAGAAACATATCACAAGAAGAATCAGAAATGAAAAAACTTTGAACACCATAGCAAAAATTTCTCCTTTCTTTAACCAAAATCACCCAATAAAAATCCTAAAATCAAGCACTTTACAGAATTTAATGAAGAAATTCAGAGACCCAAATAGATAAAGAGTGAAACTTTATCAAAATTTGAGCTAAACAAAGAGATGAAAACCAAAAAATTGAAGCTTTTGAGGCAAAAATGTGGTTTTTGGAGAATGAAAATGAAAGGGGTGATTTGATTCAGAAGATAGAGTTATGTGATGACTTTATTGGTAGAAAAGAATGAGAAATTGGAAACAAAATGTCAAAGGTAGAGTACAAAAACGCGGTTTTGATTCATAATAGTAGTAGAAAAGTTTTTTATTTATATTTTTTTAGTTTTTAAAATGCAAGCAACAATGTAATGTACCAAGATGATTAAAAATATGTATGTGTGAATTATGATACATGGTTGGTTGGTGTGTTCTGAGAGGGGATTTTCCTGTCAGTTTCCTGAACCACAACCATTGTCTTTGTGATTGTGTTGTGTGTCTGTGATGTGTCACGGATTTAATGTAGTATGTAATTTCAAAAAGTCAAAGGATCTTAGGAGGAACAAAAGTACAAACTCATTTTGTCACCATTTTGTGGTCAGTAAAACAGAACTCTCTGATCTCTGGTCAGAGTTTTTGAGCTAAAAGAAACAAGTACTTTTCTCTTCTCATTATTTTTGATAATGTGTATTGTGTACTTCTCTTCCTAATGCAGATAAATCCACATGTCTCAAGAGGTAAATCCTAGACTATGTCTCATATTGGGAAATAGATTGTATGCAATTGAGTGCATGGAGTAAACATTTCGGGACGTTCGATTAATATCTAACAATCTAAATTTTAAGATCTATTTTAAATATTAAATTCAAATTAAAAAATTGTACCGTAGGATCTTAATTAAATAGTTCAAATCTGATCAAATACGATGCAATTATATCTTTCCGGCTCACTAAATATGGATCTCTCATATTTTGAAACTTTGAGTTTACTATAATTTATTTTTATAACTCATTTTTTTAAAAAAGAAATTATAAGATAATTTTTTTTTGTTTGTTTTTACCGCCCGTTTAATTTGATCCGGAAGTAAGTTATGACATCAAGTGACTTCAACTCCCTTCCGAACCTAGTTGCGGGACCGAACTGCGGTCCTTTATATCAAGTTCAGCGTGAATCACTATTAAATCAACTATGTTTTTATTAGTTTATGACTAACATATTAGTTTATTACTAACATATTAGTATGTCAGAATTGTTAAAGTCGAACATCTATGACCGATATTTAAACTATGATTCTTCCATTTTATAAGTGCGTTTTTTTTGTACAAAGAAAAAAGACAAAAGAAAATTATCTAAAAAATAAAGTTCCACTAGCATCCGCTAATAGGAGAAGACTCATTCCAAACAGGTGGAGTAGCAACGGTGGTGTGAGGCTCAAGGTTGCGAGCATCAAGTTTGGCTAAATAATCAACACGTGCATTCTCCTTATGGAAATTATGTGAGACTTTGAGCCTCAATCTCTCGTGACTAGATCTTTAATGTTGTAAATGATAACCGCATAATAATACCAAACATTATCTGAATGTGTAAAGGTTATAGAATCTGAATAACATCAAAACTCTTTAATAATTTTATAACTTTCAATAAGTTATCATTTTGTAAATAAAAAGAAAAGAAAAAAGACACTCCATCATGAAGCCCTAGTTATTACTAAGTGCGTACTTGTTTGAATGAAGAAAGGGAGGGACTTGGTATTCCTCACCACCACTATCAGTTACAGAACCATTTCTTCCATTCCAATAACCGCCACCACATTTCACCAAACGATGGAACCTTCTCATCACGATCACGATTCTACTTCTTCTTCTTCTCACCGATATTCCTACAATCCCACCCTTAACTGGAACCCTCAACTTCACAATTACTTCATCAAAGCTTACGGCTCCGATCATTTCTCTCGCATTTCCTCCGCTTTAACGTACAATTCCCCCAAACTGAAACCCTAATTCTTCCATTTTTTCAATGCTTACTTCATTGAATTTTATCTATCTTATGTAATTTCATTTTCATTTTGATTTTTCAGGAGACCTTCTCGATACTCGTGTATTCGAGTTAACACACTTTGTTCTAATACTGATGCTGTTATTGAGAAGCTAAGATTGCTCGTGAACAAATCGTCGAATAGTAATGATTGTCAAAGTTGTGGTGATGATGTAGTGAATCCTTTGAAGGAGTGTTTGGATTCAGATTCTGTCATGTTTTCGAAATGTCAGATTCCTGGACTTAATTATGTTGTTTTTGGTTGGGGTTCTGGACCGCATCGCGTTGATTATGGTAATGTAGCTCCTAAAGAGGTTATTGTTAGTAGGAAATGCGCTGAGGCAGTTCTTCGAGGAGCTCAGGTTGGATACTTTGATTTGAGTTTGATTAGGTTTTTTGTTGTTGTTGTTGTTGTCTTTAATTTAGGGATTTTTTTAGTGTTTATTTGTGATTGATTAGTTTCTGATTATGTATTTTTGTTAGGTATATGTTCCTGGTATAATGGCTTGCAGTGCTCATGTTGAGAAAGGAGATACAGTTGCTGTCTCTGTTGCTATAGAGCAGCAGGGTTCTGATGGGGGTTGGAGCTCTGGTATGACGCGTGGTATTGTTCTACAAGGATCTGAGACAGGTACTAGCAAGTGTATTTTTGTTTGAGTTCTGTAGATAACTCGATATACTTGTCTTGTGTACTTAGAACGTCAATTAATATTAAAGTTTTCATAACCTGCAAAAGTATAATTGTTTACTACTGTACTTAGCTTGTATGATTAGTTTCTGGCATTTAGGAATTTCTTAACTGAGATAAGTATTTAATTATGAACTTAAAGATAAACCCTTATAAGTTGGTAGGCGGTTATGAAGAAGTTATGTGAGAGAGCTTTTGAAAAGTGTTCAGATGTAGAGGGCAACCAATACAATAAAGTACTAGTTGAAAGACTTGTAATTGCTGTAGGATTATTGCCGTTTTATTTCTTATAATTTATGCTAGTTTAAAGTTTATATAAATATAAATTTGATTTATACGTTGATGAATGTGGTCATTGGGGCGATGAGATTGTATTTTCAAACAGTGAATTGTAACTTTGTTTTTGACCAAAGTAAAGCTTTAAATAGTGAAACACAATTGATATTTTTTTTAGAAGTTCTGAATAGGTGATATTTGCATTTTGGAATATGGTCAATATGATTTCTTAGCTTCTTTTGTTTCACAGATCCATATTATCTTCAACGAAATGGGCTATATATTGGCCAAGGAGCTGCAATGTTATCTAGGGCTGGAATGTTCCGTGTTACTGAAGGACTTGGTGTGGATATGAAGGATAGAGTATATGAACTTCATTCTTTTCACAGTAAGTTTAATCTCTTATGAAGGATAGAGTATATTGCTGGTTTTGCCCAAACTGATTATTGTAGTATTTCTATCATCATTTTACATTTTGCAATTATGTTTTTGTGTTAAAGCAATTTTGAATAGATAATCAGGATCAATAGGATCCACATCAAGACTTCATTAATTTGGCATATGACTAATCCTCTTAAAATTGTACTCATTTTTATTTATTTCAATTTAATTGTTTCTACGGTCAGTCTTATAGTTCTAACCTGGTTAAAAACTTAAGATATTGAAGCCTGGTTGAATTGCATTTATGATATTTTGGCTGCTGATGAATTGGCGTATTACTTATTAAGCTTCAATCGTATGATATATGATGAGCCAAGCCACAAATTTAGCATAACTAATTTTGTTTCCCAATGTGTTTGTGCGAGTGAAGCAACATCTTGTTTCCTAAACCTAATTTGTTTACTCTGCATTTAGAAGGCCTCATTCTGTTTGTTCAGCATGCTTTGGTTCATTTCCTTCGTAGCATCATCTTTGCCTTATGTATTTGAGTGCATGTGTATGGCTACTCTAATATCACTTCCTTTCGGTTTTCCAGATGTGCTTGAGGGCGAAATATTTCTTCAAAACTTGCCAAGCATTATTGCTGCTCATGCTTTAGGTACGTTTGTTGCTGTATCATTTCTTATTTCCCTCCTTTGGTGTGATTTACAAGGATTGTTTATGTTTTTCCCTTCGTTGCAATTGCTTTTGTAGTATATCGTATTATCCTTCAGTAAAATCACCAGATTAAAACACAACTTTGAGAAGTTGATTTTGAACCCATAAATAATAGTGTTTTTCAGACATTCATGTGGGTCTCAGCACGTATTTTAAGAAAATAATATTGATTTTTCGGTTTGTTTTCTTTTCTTCTTGTATTTATTATCTTGAAAAGAAACTTCAACTTCTGTATCCCGGGCATTTTATAATGTGATGGATAAAAATAAATGTTAATATAAATGTCATACTTCACTCAGTTATTTTTCTTTTTTTCTGTCTTGTGTTTGTTATCCTCTCATCTATTCGTTGGTTTTTCTTTTAATTTCTTTATATTGATAGATTTTTTGTTATTCAGATCCACAAATGGGTGAGCGGGTACTAGATATGTGTGCTGCACCAGGAGGGAAAACAACTGCAATTGCAATACTTATGAAGGATAAAGGAGAGGTCATTGCAACTGATAGATCTCATAACAAGGTGGAAGTTCTAAACTGTATTTGAATCTTGTAGACTTGTGATAAATTTATGGTTTCTTAACATACAGATTTTTTTATTGTTGTCTAGGTTCTGGATATTCAGAAACTGGCAGCTGAATTGGGCTTGAGTTGCATAAAAGCATTTAAGTTAGACGCTCTTAAATCTGTTTCTCGAAGAAATAATACTGATACTTCTATTGATACATGCCATAATAATGCCACCAATGATGTGAAAAATCAAGTGTCTTCAAATTTGCAAGAAGAAAGAATGTCACCTCTTGTTACCGAAAGTATTAAAACTGATACTTTGGAAGAAAATGGTGGGTATGTTCTTTTCCTGGATTTACTAGTTGCTACCTGCTGATTTGCTGTGCATTTGAACATTAGAGAAAGCATTAAACGTTCTGATTAATACTCTTTTCTACTCACTATAGTAGTTAGGTGACTAATTGAGTGGATTATAGGAAAGTTCAGAAAAAAAATACTACATTGGTATTCTCAAGTGACTTGAGTGTTTTTTTTTCCTTTTCTTTCTATCAACGATTTATGGATCTATTTTTAAATAATGTAAACAATAGGTAAAGGTGAAAAGGGAGCTTATCCTAGCAAAGCTGAGATTAGAAAGAGCATGCGAAGAGCGCGAAATGGACCTGGTAGAAATCAGAGCGGGGGTGGCAGGGTTGACAGTTCAAAAGGTTTTGATCCTGACAGTTTTGATAGAGTTCTTCTTGATGCTCCCTGTTCTGCCCTTGGTTTAAGGCCCCGGTTATTTGCTGGAGAGGTAGAAGATCCTTTCATTGAAATTTGCCCTGCATTTACTTGAATTTATACTCATTCAGACCAATTTGTTCGCACTGGTGCAAATATAGATAGTAAACAGGAACCTGCATATCTTCAAGTAGGAGTTGACTCCTCATTTTTCACTTCTGAATTTATAGCACATATAGTTGGTAACAACTAAAACTCATTCATAACATTTATATCTTCGCATATACCTGAATTTTTCTTTAGGATGTAGAAGTAATGGATCAATATATTAGAACTTAGTTTGGCCAGTGTAATGTGTATTAATCATCTCCATTTGGATGTTTAAGTTTGTTATTGCTTTTTTCTGATATAAATAGAAATTTAAGCATCAAAAACAAAAACAGAACAAGTTTTTCTTAAGAGAAGATAAGTGACCTTGCAATTCCTTGTTTTTGGTATAGGACACAATTGAATCTTTAAGAAGCCATGCAAAATACCAGAGAAGGATGTTTGACCAGGCTGTTCAATTAGTTCGACCCGGTGGAGTAATAGTCTATTCTACGTAAGTATGCACATTGCTCTATGCATGCATAACCTTATTGTTACAAGTTATCTATTCGTAATCTGTAGTCATGTATCTTTAATAGTAGTTTTATTCGATTCACGTGTACCCTCTTTGGGTTTCTATTCTAAATTCTTGTTTCTTAGTGCATATGATATAGGATAAATAATCACAATATAAACTTTTCCTGTTTTACCGTCAGGATTTGCCCTTGGTTGAATGGAGTTTCATATCTAGAGTGCAAACATTGTAATGTTTGGCTCATGCATCTGATTATAATAAATGTGTTTAAGCATATTTGTTAACAAACACTATGCTAATTGTTTTATTTTGTAATTGTTTGAAAATGAATTTTATTTTATTGTTAGTCTCAACTAAATGTTTGAAATCCGTTCCAGGCTTGCAGCCAAACTGTAGGCACAGCATCATTCAAGATATATAATGATTTGATTTATTGAATTATCTTGTTTTGTTATGTGTCAATATGCTGTAGTCAAACCAATGTGCTGGTTATAAGTTTTGTTTGCCTTCTTTTGTATGTGACGTTTCTGTTAAACTGATCTGTTGATGCTTATCTTGAATAGATGTACGATAAATCCTGGTGAGAATGAAGCATTAGTTCGATATGCTTTGGATAAATACAAATATCTGTCACTGGCACCGCAGGTTTGATGTTAATTCTTTACCACCGCGATTTCCCATTTTTGTCTTTCGGTTGATTAGGCTTCTAAAATTCTAAGGCTGAATTATTGTCTCATAAAAATGGATTATCTAATTGAGGGAAGGTTTACTATTCATACTTTAAACAACCTCACAAGATGGCAAATTTTTTAATGCAAACAAATATTTGATATTTGGTTTGCCTGTAAATTACTTATTAGCTCACACTCACACAACTTGCTTGTTTGTTTATTCAGCACCCAAATATTGGAGGACCTGGTCTTGTTGGTAGCTGTGAGTTTCCTGATGGATATATAGAGTAAGTACTTTCTTCCATTTGTCCATCAACCTCTCTCCCTCACACGGGATGATTGATGCTGTGTTTGAAATTTGACTGACAACATTTGCTGTAATTTTGAAGTATAGACACTTACACTCACAAACACACACGGGATGATTGATGCTGTGTTTGAAATTTGACTGACAATATTTGCTGTAGTTTTGAAGTATAGAGCTTTATTTCTGTTTATCCAAAAAGTAACTGATTTCTATGCCAATTCTTGGCTCCATATTATGTTGTCTTGATATATACAGAGAATGGTTACGACCTGGTGAGGAAAACCTTGTTCAGAGATTCGACCCATCAGCTCCCCTCGATACAATTGGATTCTTCATTGCTAAGTTTGCTGTCGGATCTAAAGATAGCTGACAACCATTTGTGAGATGGTTAGCTTGGATCAGTGTTTGCTTTGAGAATTTCAACTGAAGGAAGCCATCCAAGTTTTTAAAATTGGCTTATGACTACAATCGGGGGAGCTTCACATACATCCATTCGGTAATATATTAATGGTGCACTAAAAACTATGACTATGGCTGATTTATTTCATCGTTACAATCTGGATGGGCAGCAAATTTCTTACATTAGAGGTAATTTCGATGTTACTTCACGTTTTACCTTGGTAGTAAAAAGAAAAAGATTGTTGAAAATATTTTGGTTAGACACAGAGATTGGTTCTAAAGTGTTAGGCTTTTGGTTAAGTTGTTAACTGTAGCTCCTCTTTTACCTTTGTAAGCATGTATTGTTATTTTTAAACCTTGTGCATCTTTGTATTAATAATAAGTAGTTTCACTATGCTTTTCATTATTTAGTTTTCTTATAAAAATGCATGTGCTAGAGTTAGAACATACTTGTCTTATAATGCAATATTGAAATGCATGTATTATCATTCAAAAGCATTCAGCTTCCTTCAAATATTCTTTACTAATACATGAATGGCTAACCAAAAATAGTAATTTAAAAAACTTTTTCTTTCAACTTTTCGAAACTGCTTTGTTGTACTGTGATTAAACACTGAATTATAAAATATACTTTTTACAATATGGTCAACACGTGGTTATTAGTCTTACTTTAGACCAAGACATAATTTGGTGGAAGCTAAGAGCTATAATTATGCTCTTTAAATTTCCAGTTATAAATTAGATTCTTTAACACTTTAGCTACTTCTGCTATTATTTTTCCTTCCCCCTCTCAATCTCGATTTTACTTTTAGCTAAACTTTGATACACATCTAACTATCAATAATCTCCCCACAAGCAACCATAAGTCGTATCGTTAGAGAAAAATTCATCACTTATTTGAGAGCAACAATCTCCACTAACATAACCAAAATTAAAATGTAACTTATCAGCATTGTCATCTGAAAACCAATTCATTATCATCACATCATCTAGTGGATTCGTTGGCTCCATCATGTCCATCATTTTTAGCCACTCAAAGTCATGAGCATAATGGCAATCATTCTGCTCCAGATAGTTATGCTGCTTACCCTCTTGATCGTCATCCATCATGTTAGGGTTACCTTTAACGTTTTCATCTACGGACTCTAATATGCATTCTTTGTTAATATCGACATTTTCACCCTTGCCCTCTTCTTCTTTGAGCAATTCTCTTAAGAGATTTTCATCAATTTCAAATGCCTCCAAATCAATATCTACTAAACTCGTTTCATTGTTCTCGCATGAGGCCATAGAAGTGGAAGAAAGATGAAAAACAACCACAAAATGGGAGATATATAGTTGAAGATAACTAATTGGTTTATAACAACATGAAAATGTTTTTGCATGTTTTGAAAAGATATATATTAGCTATTTATACACATAAATATGCAGCAAATGGGCCATGTCATGAAAATTACATTTACCTAATATGGCGGAATCAAATGGTAACACAAAGTGGGTACGTAGGGTAGTGTTAAAAGGTGAGAAAAGGTTCTAAATTTATCACTAGACTAGATGTGCTTATCTATTTGAATACGGCACTAATTAATCACATGAAATGACAAGAAGCTAATAACATTTTTAAAGGTTATGTGACTCACGGTTTTAATTTGCTATAGGCAAAGGTATTTGGCCAATATCATTAATCAAGAATGTAACTACTAATGTAGGTAGGCACATAAATAGAGTATGGTTTTTGTGGTTTGGTTATGTAATGGTGGAAGTTTGATTGCGCAATTTACTAAACATGGTGTTACGTGTATATTTCTTTGGACATCATGTTTGATGCAATTAAGGTATCAATGTAATGGTAGTCATTTTCAAGCAATGCAACTCGTGACTTGTGCATTTGTTATTTCTCTTTTCTGTATGCTTTCTTTTGCATGTATTTGATTTATACAAGAAATAATGCTTTCTTAAGTAAAACTTGAATCCAAAATATACTTCATCTCGGCCTCATTATAAATGTCTTGTTTCTTTTTATATAAAATAAATAATTGTGTTGATTTCAATAATAAAATTAGTTTTATTAGATACTATTATTAAAATTTATTTGGTTGATAATAATAATGTGAGACAAATGAATATTAAAAAAAAAATGTTTAGCGGCGCAGCTTGTTGCTCGTCTACCTTTTATTCATGTGTAATTATTTATTCATATAAAAAAAAAAGACAAATGAATATTAAAAATAGGGATAATTACACTCACCTCCCTTGAAGTTTATTAAAATGACACTGACACCCCCTCTAATTTTAAAACTTATATTAACCTCCCTTAAGTTCTCATCAAATAGACAAACACATCCCCTCTTTATTAACACCATTAGTTTTCCGTTAGTGGAAAAACAAAGAAATAGCAAAAGACAAACCCAATTTTCAAATTCCACCATTGATAATCAATTAATGTCATCAAACAAATCCAAATGAATACTGGTCTCGATGAAGCATTCAACAAGTATAATTCTTTCTCTTCCAATTTGATAATGTGACTAACCATTCTCTACCTCTTACATGAACATAAGGCTTTCACCCTCCCTATGCACACCCACTTACATATTTTATGGATACGGTGAATCTGTCAATGTTAACCCATCTATAACCTTTATGTAGCTTTCCAGTTCTGCAATCATGTGTTCGCTCAAAAACAAAAAATTTGAGATTGATAATTGATTAATTTGGATATTTTCATTCTTGTTTGACAGAAATTGGTTTTTTGAGTGGAAATAGCCTCAAAAGCATTTGGAAAGACTATAATCATTTTAGAGCCATTTATTCCTGTAGACAAGTATTTATGAGAGATGGAGCATGAAGATGCATAGATGGAAAAATGAACAGCGGGCCAAAAATTGTACATAAATTATACCAATGGAAAACATTTAGTTTTATTTTAACGGTAGTTTAACGGTGTTAGTTTATAAGGGAGGTGAGTGTTTTTTGAAAAATAGAGGGGGTGTGTGTGACATTTGAATAGACTTGAGGGGAGGTGAGTGTAATTATCCCTTAAAAATAAGAGGCTTAATACGAGACGAGTAATTAAGAGTAATATTATATCGTACGATACACAATGCACACAAATGTTTCAAACTAAATTGTGTTGTGTAAAATAGTTTTCGTGATGCTAAGCATTTTTTCAAAATTTCTATTCATAGAAAAGAATTTGTATATAATGTGTGTGTTACGTAATAAATAACTAGAAAATAATGTGTATGCTTAGAAGAAAAGGTAATAGGGCAGTAAGTGTTGTTTTCTTTTAACAAACACAAGTTTGAGCATTACAAAACTCTTGTGATTTATCGTCCTATATATTTTTTGCTTTACATGAATTAAATAATAATGAAAGTTAATATTTCCAAACAAAAATTAAAAAAATGAAAGTTCATATGGATGGGACAGCAACTAACCATTCAGCAGTAGTGAGTCTAAATTCTCTACGTCTACAATATGGTGCAATAACGGAGAGATCCAATAATTTGATGAAGTTGCATATATATATCAACTATCAAATTTTCTAGGGTCGTTTTATAATTTGACATTTTATTTCAATAGTATAATCAACACGGTTATGTAGTGCAATGTGACATGGATGGATGGAGAATGATAATGTCTAAGTATATATATCATTCATATATATCCATATGTATTTTTATTTTGCATATCAAGTAGTTTAATGGCTGAAAGTTTATCTACGAAAATGAATAAATACAGAATTTTCCGTTTTAACTCTAACATCTATGTATAAAAAATATCATAAAATTTTCAACAATTTCTCTCATATGTGAGAACGATGCTTACACAGTTATTATCATAATCAAACATACCACTTAAGATTAACCATTACCAGAAAGACTTTTGATATACTAAAATTCTCATTAAAACGAATCATTTGATACCACTATTGGATTCACATAAGGACCTTAAAACATCAAAATATTTGCAAATTAAATATAATAGGGTACACACATTCACACCTTAAAATATATATGGACTTATATTAGAGTTGATTATTCAATTCATCCATTAATTAAATTTGAGTTCAGTACTCAACATATATACAGTCTCCCTTATCAATTTTTATTTTTAATTTCATAAAAGAATATTTAAAAGAAGAAAAATAATTAACCAAGAGCTTGAATTGATGATCTCTTCTTGTATTGGATATGTTAGCAATAATGGCTTTGAAGTTGTCAACATCACATCTAATTCTAATGACACCTTTCTGGTATCCATAATCTTTAGCTGATTGTTCTAACAATTCAACAATTATGGGATGGTGAATCACTTTCATACTCACCCAAATTTTCTCCATGTTTTTTCCTTCTTCTTCTTCTTCTTCTTCTTCACCTTTTCCTACTAACATAGGAACATGCCCTTTCTTACTAATTCCTTTCATGTTTCCTCAATATATATACTTTTTAGTTTATAATTCAATATAATATAAATTCTTATATCTTAATTTGCCTTAACTAGAGCTTGCTCTCTCTAATGTAAATATACATGTTTATATATATATATATATATATATATATATATATATATATATATATATATATATATATTGCTGTTGGATATGAAATTAATGAAACTAATTATGTAATCTATTTTTTTCTTACTCGTCTAATCTATTTTTTGTAGCGTCAAACTTTGAATAAATCATATTGGCATGGCATACTTGAGTTATTTATTTTCATTAAGTACAATGCACATAAATGTGATGAAGGAAAGCCAATTATTTTTTTCTTCTTTGTTAAGTAATATAATGATTATAATTTCATCTTTAAAGGTGAATAAATAAAGTGTTCATAATTTAAATTTCGACTCTACATATAAAATACAATGTATCTATTAACTAAGTTAAACTACAACAACATACAAACCTTTTTTTTTACGATTATTTAATAGTACTATATATAAGAAAAGAAAGTTAGATTCATTGTAAAATGAAATAAATTAAAAAATAAAATTTTCTTTATATATAGAACCAGAGGTACTATAGTTTATTGTTTTGACTTTATAAATGTCAACCCTTTTAATTTATATTGGACATTCTATTTTTATTTTGTGACTAGAAAATTATTTATTAAAGATGATAGGTGGACATACTAAGTTCGAACTTCAGTCCCTAATGCAATATCATTTAGGCTCATGAGGACAAGAATTTTCTTTTTCTATTGAACAAATTGGACTTTCTCATAGTACCTAAAAATATTTAATAATAAGCGTGTCATTGGAACCATTTTTCCCACACCATTATTGCAGATCAATCTCTTATTGCAAGTTGACACAATGTTCACTTTGAAAATAAGAAATTCCAATACGTATAGCTTCTCTTCCGCCGCAGATATTTAATTTACACGCAATTTTATCATACGCCACAACTAAACATAATAGCCTAAGTTATATATATACATACATATATTATATATATACAAAAACATAGGCTAAGTTGGTCAAAATAAAACAAAACATAGGCTAAGTTGGTCTCAATAAAGCAAAACCAAACACAGGCTAGTATTCATGTATGGATAATAGACAAATCTTGACCAAAAAATAAATAAATAAGGAAACATCAAAATTGCTAATGAGTTTAGTTTGGTAGAAATATTGTACGTAGAAAATGAAATTTGAACTCTGAATATTCAATTTATTTACTTTTAATATGAAATTAATCAAACCAATAAGACTATTTGACTAGCAAAATAAAAAAATAAGACAGGAAAAGAAGGTTATATAAATCTAAATTTAAAAACTTCAAAATGTTTAAATATATTATTCTCGATATATTTTTATATATAATTATGATATAAAACACATTTAATTACTTTGCCATCTCTGAATAATTCGAGGCCTTTTAAATATTTTTTCTAATTAAAAGTATTTGTAATTGAGTTGGATAATTATTATTTTTTTAATAATGTGAGTTCATAAATTGTTAATAATATTTTATATTTGTCCTGTTCATATTATAATAATTATTTTATGTTTGTCTAAAATTTTTAGTTCAACTGATATAAAATGTCAAAATTGCAAAATTGGATGTCGATTATCGATGTTCAAACCCAAATCTCTCAATTTTTAAATGATTATAATATGTCAATGCCCTTAAAAACCTCAATGTTCTATAGTAGTTAAAATTATTACTGTTCAGGTCGGTCTAGGGTTCAATAAAACAATCAACTTTCTCTAAGGTTCATTTTTAAAAACTCGTTATGTCCATTAATAAGCAAGGAGGAATTGAATTTTAGACTAAGTAAGATGACTCATCACATCATATCTCGTCTTTAAAAGAGCTTAAACGGAGCGGACTTAAACGAGGCGGACTTGCTCATTTTCCCATCCTTAAAAACATCTATATTACATTGATATAAACTATATGTCTATATCTATATATGAAAAAGGGAGAATATCTAAATTACTTTGATTTTAATACTCAACATATATACAGAACTCTCTTATCAAACAAATTTAAATTTCATAAACAAATAATTAAAAGAAAAAATAAACACCTTTTTTTTGCAAAGAAAAATAGAAATACTTAACCAAGACAACTTAAGCAATTCCTTCCAGGGCTTGAATTGATGATCTCTTGTATTGGATATGTTAGCAATAATGGCTTTGAAGTTGTCAACATTACATCTAATTCTAAGAACACCTTTATGGTATCCATACTCTTTAACATATTGCTCTAACAATTTGACAATTATGGGATGATGAATCACTTCAATACTCAACCAAATTTTCTCCATGTCTTTTTCTTCTTCCCCTTTGCCTACTAATATAGGAACATGCCCTTTGTTACTTCCTTTCATATCTCCTTAATAATATGTATAAATAATTCAATGTAATATATAAAAACTTATATCTTAATTTACCTTATTTAGAGCTTGCTCTTTCTCATGTAAATATGTCTGCATGTTTATTTATACTGCGCAATGTTGGATATGAAGTTAATTAAACTAATTATCTAATCTATTGTTTGTGGCCTGAAAATTGGAATAATTCATTAGCATGCTTGAGTGATTTATTTTGATTAACTATATATAATATATTGCACAAGTGTGATGAAGGAAAGACAAGTGCTTTTTTATTACGATTATTTATTATAATTCATTGTCTTAACTTTATAAATGTCAACCCTTTTAGTGACATATTGTTATATTGGACTTTAATTTCTCCTTTTTTTATGGAACACGATTGGATTTTCTCAAGTTGGACTTTCCATTAGTACCGTACATTCGTACAACTAGAAATCAATAAGAGGAGTTCACCAAAAAAAATAAATCATTAAGAGGAAACTACCTTACTAAGACATATTTAAATATATATATCTTTATTTTATGAATATTTTTAAAAAAATTATGTCCTAACTAAACTCTTAAATTGGTCATTACTTTTAACAAGTTACTATCAATTAAGATTTTACATTTTTTAACTTATTATCAATTTGATTTTTAACTTTATTCATTTATTTTCAATTTAGTCACCGATATATTTTTTGAAGAATTAAAATGAGTAATATTTAACATATTCAAGGACCTTTTTGAAACATTTTTAGAACGATGCGTAACTTTTCTTTCGCAACAGATCTTTACAGCAATTTTATCATACCACGCCACGCACAGCTAAACAAAGACTAAGTATATATTAATATTGATATATATGAATAAAAGATAAATAAGGATTAGAGGAAGTCAATTCCTTGTAATTGTAAGGCAAAATGCATTCATAGGTCCTTTAAATTTTTAATTTGTACCATATAAGTTTTTTAAGTTATTTTTGTAATACATAGATTTTTTAAAATTTTCAGTTTGTACCACATATGTTTTTTATGTTTTTTTGTAACATATAAGTCCTTTAAGTTTTTAAACTGTAACCATTAGGTCCTTTAATTATTTTTTTTTGTATAACATGATGAATATAACTTGAAATGACCTATGTGTTACATTTTTAAAACTTAAAGGACCTATGTGTTAAAAAAAAACTTAAATGACTTATGTAGTATAAACTAAAAACTTAAAGAACCTATACGTTATAATTTTTTTTTAAAGGACCTATAGATAAAGAAACAGGAAAATGAATTCCGTACAATTAGAAGTGATTGCAAATTGATATTAAAAAATTAGAAAGACACAAATCCTAAAAATATTCTAAACATCGTTATAAATCATAAATCCTATAATTTATAATTATATGCTAATGATATCATATTTTAAATAACATCACAAGGAGTCTGATAGAAACCCAAATCAACAGAGGAAAGAAAAGTATTATTAATGATTAAAATAAAACTATTACAGAGATTGAATCCCTATAATCCAAGAGCAAAGCTCCTTCAAATGAAGAAATAATTCCTCATTTGGCCAACCCTAAGGTTCTAACTGAAAAGATGATCAAAAGATACCACATTCTTCTATCCTCCACTATATATAAGAAACTAAATCTGTCCCTCGTAACTAACTTCTCCTCTAAGTGGGCCTCATCCAATTTGGCCCAATAAGACCATATAAGATACCTATTAGAGTCCCTAACATTGTTTGGAAGTTGGAACATAACTTTCTTTTGAGATTAACTGTGGAGGATGCACTATAGATAATACTGTGAGATATATAAATAAATCCAAATGTTAAAAATATGGTGCACAAAGAACTAATTCTTGATATATTTTTATTGTGTTTAAAGTATGTCTAAATATGGCGTAAAATTTACCCAAACATTTATTATTCATCCGTTTACATGTGTTGATTTACATTAAGAACAACCTTGTTCTAAGGGATCCAAAATCCCACACACCATTTGGTCAAAAACAAATTAAGGATGAGAAGACCAATGGAGTTTATTAGTATTGCAGTAACAAATGACTTGTTGCTAAAGAAAGACCACCATACAAGATCACAACAAGGATCATGCAGTTCTTCCAGTTTCCAAAGTCTTCTCATATTCTTCAATGGATTTGAAAAGCTCTGAGAAGTTGCCTTTACCAAAGCCCCCACATCCTCCTTTTTGGTACTCTTTCCCTTCCTCATCCTTCAGCATGCATCCAACTCTCTGAATTATCTCTATAAATATGGTTGGCCTACACATTGTACACAAGAGAATCCAATCAACATTAACAATATTTAACTAATTAGCATAGCATACCCCATTTTGCAAGGCAAGAGGCTTAACACAAGTATCAAATTGATAATTTATGAAACAAAATGGATGAGAAGGTAAGAACACACCACAGGTCACTTTGTCAAGTCAAGTAGCATTTTTATTAATCAAATATGTGAAAGCATCGATGAAATCCCTAAATGTTGGGCTGATCTACTTTTTGTAAGCGAGTGAAATGTGAATCCAATTGTAAACAAATCAAATAATGCCGCCCTTGAACATAACTGATCAAGGTGATCGTTACTATATTATGAACCGGTTTTGAGTCGACCAGAGCCACGCATCAAACAGGTTTAGGGCTTTAGGCTGATCCGTTGAGGTCCAATTGTCGCTAGGTAGAGTGGGGGTCAGTTAGTTACAATTTACTATTGAAGGAGAAAGCTAGGCTGATCTGTTTAGGCTGATTTGTTAGGGTAGTATCTGAATTCGATCCCTGACAAAAATAATCTTTTGATCAAGCTTCAGTTGAACTTCATAATAGTCAATGGACCATATCCATAGAGAATCAAACGGTCAACACCAAAATAGATAATCCATAAATGTGGTTCCAAACTAACATAAATCATGGGTACTGTTTTCTTTGGTCCATGATTTGCAAATTGCATAAGGAGTTTAGTAAACCCCATCATCAAATAGATTAGAGACAAATCTCTCCAAAGAATTCAAAGATACTTAGTTAGTTTTCGCCTCTCAAGTAAACATTTTATAGGCACAAGAATCAAAATTCAAACTACTAACTACTTGCTTAAGTGACAAGCATCCTCACACGCCACAACTCAACTTATCGAAAATGTAGACGAATTAGATCAACTACCGCAAATATGAGGATTTGTAGATGCATTAAATCAACTATCGAAATGTAATCTACATCAAGCAGACAACTACACGATCCATTTACTGCAAAGCCATTGGATTCAGGTGCATTATTAGATCCAACGGATCAGCTAGAGCGCTGCAAAGGATCCAAATCCGAAAACAAACAAACTACTATCTAGTCTATAGTCTAACTTGCTTAATAGTCTAACTTGCTATGAAAATAATTAAATCAATGCATTATAATTAACAAATCAATAATAAAATGACATGAAACTATGTGATTTTGATGAAAAAATTATCATACCTATCTCCAATAGGTTTAGTGAAAATCTGAAGCAAAGTACCCTGATCATCTTTATCAACCAAAATCCCAAGCTCTTCACACTCCTTAATCTGTTCATCACTCAAAACATCACCAACGCGATTCTTCAAATTCCGATAATAAGTCGGTGGAGGAGAAGGCATAAACTCAAACCCACCAACACCACTTCTCTTCCTCATCTCTCTCAATGTCCTGAATATATCTTCTGACTTCAATGCCAAATGCTGTAATCCAGCACCTTCATTGTGTTCCAAATAAGTCTCTATTTGATTCTTTCTCTTCGTTCCGTAAACCGGTTCATTCATCGGAAGCAACACCGTTTCTTCATTGTTTGCTAATACTACCGAGTTCAAACCACTCTCACTAGTTCCAACGTCTTCTGCTGTAAACTCAGCAAACTCGTGAAAACCGGTGAATTCTTTCAAGTATTTCACCGCCGATGAAAGCTCCGGTACGTTTCCGACGGCGTGGTCGAGTCTTCGGATTCCAAAGTCAAGTGATGGATGAGAGGATTCATCTGATACTGGCTCAAAACCAGGGAGAAACCACTGGTTCGGATTCTGGTTCGGGTTCGAGGAATGGTTCGGGTCGTTGTAACTGACATAACGTAAAACGACGTCGCCGTAGAGACGAACTTCAGCGAGTTTAACGTTGTTTTCTACGTTGACCGGAGGTGACACCGGAATAGCGCCGTGGTTAACGCTTGTAGTGAAAGCGAGTTCAGCGTCGTCGACTTCAACTGCGACGGCGCGGACAGCGAGACCGTGGGAAGCGGAGAAGGCGAAGCAGGTTGCAGCGTCGAAAGTGGGAATAGCGGCGGTTGAGGAAGGAGAAGAACGTGAAATGGAAGGAGAATAAGCGGCGGAGAAGAGGAAATTGAGGTCGCCGGAACGGAGGAGGTAAGAAGCGTGTTTTAGGTTTCCGGTGGAGAGGTCAGATTTAGCGACGATTGGCATTCCAAGTCCCCATGAGAAACGACGTGAAGTGTTAGTAGCGTCGGTGCACCAAAACTCGATATGGTGGAAGCGTTTAACATTGAACCGGTCTGATTTGGGGTTGGCTCGGACGAAGTTTTTGAAGCCAACTAATTTGAACCCGGTTTGGTTTTCTGGTTCGTTGCCCATGGTGGTTTTTGTTTTAGTTGTAGCGGTGAGTTAGGTGTTTGTAGGAAGAGTGTTGTGTTTTGGTGTTTATATGGGGAGAGAAAGTGACGCGTGGAGGAATGTGATTGGAGGATGGAGATGGAATGGCGGCGTAGATGGAATGGAGATATGGTTGGTGTCGTGAGATGGATGGATGAGGATGAAGTGATTGATGAAGGAAGAAGACATTTTGAGGAAGTGAAGATTATAGGAAAGTGAATTAGAAAAGAAAATGACTTTTTGGTTAGGATTGTTATTATTATTATTGACTAAATTCATTAGTCAAATTCATTTGTATATTGTATTTCTATTTTGACAAAATTTCTATTTTATTTTCAAATTAAGTGACAAAAATGTTGTATTAATATTGTTAAAACAAAAAAATACAATACAAAAAAGTGTTTGGACTTTGGAGGACTATACCAATACACAATCGGTAATAATAGAGCCGTCAAATAGGCCGGTCTGATTCAGCTAGTGGGGCTTTGTACTATTCATGAGTTAGATTGGCTCGCTCAATTTTAGTTGGGCTATGATTTAGTGACACAGGGTTGACCCTGCAAAAGTCCGGTCTGACCTGATGAGCTTATGGGCTGCCTCAATCCAATTTATGTTTTTTTTCTTCCAATCTTCAGAAGGGACACATGAACTTAGGCCAAAAAATCCGATTTCTTTTGGCCAGCTATTTTGAAGTCCAGGCCGTGTAAATCCGTGGGCTAATGAATCGGTCCGTCGGCCTGGCCTATTTTTGCCGGCTCTACGTAATAATAAACTATTTATTAAACATCTTGTTGGAAGGGGTTCAATGTGCATATAGAAAATTATGTTGAGAGGAGAATTCACCTTATATGATTCATAGATTTTTAAATAAAAATTAGTTATCACTAACAGCAGTAAAAACTTAGTACTAATATCATAGTAAGCTAATAAAATACATTGTTGACAAAATTCAAATGGATAAATTATAAAATAAAAATTAAATGAATAAAATTTTAAAATAAGAAAAATCAGAAATCAGAAAATATTAATCTATTACAATATAAAAATTTAAAATGCACATTGTAGTATAATTAATTAATCCAAATAAGCTCATTCTGCTGAAGGTTAATAGAAATTTTATCCATGAACATTCCTCAATTTCAGGATTTGGATAACCCTTAACAATACCATCCACTTGACACAATTAATTATTGGGAAATGTTAACATGATCAGGTTGCCATGACACCTCATTAACGTAAGGAAGGAGCATTAAGGTGCTGTGCAAAAAAACATTTAAAATCTAAATTTTTTAGTATGTCAAAATAAAAGCGGACATTTATTTTATATGATTGGTTGTGTCTATATATTACTATCTCTGTACTAAAATATAAGTCGTTTTAATCATATTATATGAAATGTCTTATATTTTAATATGGAGAGAGTAATGCTTAGGTGATGCCTGATGACTTAATTTCTCATGATAGAATACATAACGTTAATGTAACAAAAAAAGAAAAACACTACGTTAACAGTAGATTGTCAATTAATATTTACACCATCAAATCTTTATTAATATTTTTATTTTATACATTTTAATATAAATATATTTCACACCGTATTTGATACCAAAATTTTTATATACAAACGTTCTCTATAAAATTAAAGTATGTAACTTGAATTCTATATGTTCACCAAGTCAAAACAAACATCAAGCTGGGATCGATAACCATTGACATATGCATATGCTACTGTTTTAACTATAATCATCATACTTTTTTTTATATCAAAAAGATAAATTATTCCGCTAGAAATTAATCCATGACCCTTACTCTGTGCAATCCATATTATATCTCTAATTTCATACCATTTGAATTATACTACCGAGACCATCATAAATCAATATAAAATATCTAAGAATAATATTAATGCATTGTCACAAAAATAAATAATGTAGATACTCTGGGTCCGGGAACGTGCACTGTCGCATTGAACATAACGAAATACTGATTAATGTTTCAAATGAAACCAAATTCCATGTTCAAATGGAATGGATTGCATCTGACAAGCATGCCAATCTTGGCTTCATTCTTCTGCTTCCACTTGATTATAAACCAATTTTATTTTATATATTATCTAACCAAAATATTTTACGTAGTTAATGTTATTTTGAGTCAAAAATGTTTAAGGATAGGTGGTTATAGATAATGGTCTTATAAGATAAGATTAGAAATAGTATCACGACAAAGAAAATTGGGATAACCTAATCACAAATAAAAACTGTGGTGTAACGCCAACATACAACACTGCACTTAAAAATACAGGTACACAAGTGTACAACAAATTTAAGCATCGAATTGAAATGTCCATAAGGTGTAGTACACAAGATGACTACGGCAATAAAGTGTACCTAACATTGTGTCTGTTGTAATTGTCAATAAAAACAAAAATGGCTAATGCTATAAACAACTATTGATAATTACAGAACATAATGTACCAAGATCTTGTAAGCTATCATAAAATAAAATTGGGTAAACACTAAACAGAACATTCAGTATGTACTAACAAGTGGATCGTCATGATCCTGAGGATTGTTGAGAGCCAATATATGTTTTTGAAATGAAGTTGCAGCTTCTTCCCTTTCCTCTAATTGCCCAAGTTTGTCATAGACCATGGCCATCAGGTAGAACGCTTCAGCCGCCAATTCATGAAACTGCAGAACACTCAAGATGTAACTTTATAACAAACTGACAATAATGAAGTCGAGTAACACAGTATTTTCCAGGCAATAACAATAGCACCATTCATTTTATTTTATTTAAATAAAAAAACAGAAAACATAACAACACAGCATAATCTCAGAGGTTTATAAAATCAACTTTAAAAAAAGAGTTTATCGAAAGTCTATATGCCTACACGTAACTTTCACTTCAACTTTAATTTATCAAAGCTTTGAGTGACGTGAAGCAGAGATGCTGCCTTTTTGCAAACAAATGGAAAAGAAACGATGGAAAATCACACATAAAACACTAAAATGCATATAGTCTGCTTACCTCCAAAAGTTGGAGTTCTTCAGAAGCTTGTCTTAATGAATCTATCACAAGATTGTAATCTTCAAAGACTGAAAGAACAATTCAAATGAGCAAAAAGAGATTTAGTTGATGGTCAACATGTGGGGGAGAAAGAAGAGAATAGGGCATCCACCCTCTTATGAAACTATAAATTGCTAAATCTCTTTATTGTCCGAAATTTAACCTTTTCAAATTTTCCCAAAACTACCTCACATCAGTTTCACTTATTTGGTTAATATCTCTTGCAGAACTATAATTTCAGTTTTTGTTAAATGCTTGCAAAAACAACATATGAAATATGCAGAAACTAAGCTTGAATGAACCAATAGACACAGTCTTTTTCTTTTGGGGTGCAGTAATGAGTAAGCATAGTCTGAATAGTTTAACATCTACAATGAAAGCAACATACCATTAAAATTTGAATCAGACAGATAGCATTTTGCTTCAACAATATAGGCCCGTGAGCGGAGCTCCAAACCTCCATGACCAAGAATTATTGGAAAAGCTCCATGGATGAGGTTCAGAGCCCGTGTTGCATGGCTTGATCCAAGAGAGAGCCATAGCTCAGCTAAAGTAAGAGTAGCTGAAGCTTTTAGAAGATCCAAGTTAAATGATATGCAGAATGAGAGGCTTGCTAAAGCATATGGTAGCCCTAAAACCGCATTGCCAGATTTCTGATAAAATTAAATATAAAAAAAATCAGGGATTTAAAGCAAAAAAAACTATGGAGAACACAACAATATGAAAGCAGATAGTTTGGAAGTGTAGAATACATCAACAATTTTGATTAAATGGCAAGTTGTCCGAGACGAGAAACAAGATAAAATAGTTTGATCTCAGCTACATGAACGGTACTGTGTAGTGTGTCAGACCAATGTGATCACATACCTTGTGAATCTCAGCAAGCAAAAGAAGAACTGAGGCATTCTCAACTTGCAGATTGTATTTGTAACACATGCAAAAGAGAGAGTGCGCCACAGAAGCTGCCTGAAAAACAAAATCATTATACAAAAATTAAATAAAACAATTTTTCTGTTCTATATTTAGCCTACTTAAAAATGATTGATTTCACTCCCTTTTTTCTCCTTACAAGTCTAAGAAGCTATGATCTCACCCAAATACTCTATCTAATACATAAAGGTCCAGCGATCTTGGCATTGACAATACATAAATGACACATGTATTTAAAAGGGGTTGTATTTTAATTCAGAAACAATAGTATGAATCATTCATGAGCATAAAAATATCACATCAGGGTAGAACCTAATTAATAGACAATACTGCTTGCTGCAAGGATTTTTAAAAAATAATATATTTCAAGATTATGACCCCTAGCTACTATTAGGTTTTATTTTGGACCTAACTCATCCTTATAAGATCAGCTAGCAAGATGAGGTGTGCCACTCTTTATAAACTCATTTATGTGGGACTTGGGTTTTCACAATACAGTGATACACCCTCTCGCACCTAGCACTATTGGGCTTGGTGTATAGCTTTAATTGGTGGGTGGCCTAAGTTAATAAGCTCTGATACCATATTAGGTTTTTATAGTTACTTATGAAAGGAACAATTACATATGCACTATACTTTTAAGAATATCATGATTTTCTGTATAATACTAATCTTGAGTGCATACAGAGGGTGGGGAAAAACCTCTCGGAATTGCTTTGCTGCGAGCAACGTACGGGCATGGCGGAGGCTTGCTTCTGTCTTTATCTCCATATCTACACCAGTAACAGGTGATGCCAAAACACCAAGTTCATCACAGAGTTTCTGCGCCAGCTTTAAACGTCCTCTACACAATTCCCAATTAAGTTAATTAACAATGCTGAAATCTCAGCTAATTACAGAATGTACGAATCTGAACACAATTGTTGAGATAGACTACTTACCCGTGTAAAGCATGCTCATGAAGCAGCTGAAGCTTTAGCAGTAAGATTTGTGATTTTGAGACAGACAGAAACTTCTCTTCTGCTATTTTAAGGGCGGAAAAGGCCTCTAAACACAATAAAAACAGAGGAACAATAAGGAGCAAATAAATCAAGAGAAGGAATTTGTGATGTGTAATTGACTGGATTTTTACCTTCGATCCTCTATCGGCATTTGTGATAAAAGACAAACCACTACGTATTAATAAAAGGCAATTTGCATTATAAATAATTACCATGAAATTATTCAAAAAAATTATTCTATTGATTTACAAACCACTAAGAAACACATAAAACAACATAAATAAATAAAAAGAGTCCGGAATCACGCATACAAAGGGCATAAATCTATTGTATGTTATGCAACCAATCTAACCTTTGTATCCTTTAAAGACTGCTAAATGTTGAATGAGCTTTACGTATGCTAAGGCTGCATCTGATGAGCTGGGGTAACCAAGAACAAAGTTAAAGCAAGCATATCAAAATAAGATTACATATATTTTTAATCTCTAAAAATATGATTTTTTGGTCCTTATTTAAATTTATTTCGTTTTTACTCAAATTTAATAAAAATAGTTTGCTTTAGTCCATTCAAGGACTAGAAACCTAGAAACCTAGAAACCTTTCTTTTTAAAAATATAGAGATTAAAGTGAAAAAGTGAGAATTTATTTTAAAAAGTATATAATTTTAGGGATAAAAACATTTAAAAGGAAAAAACAGTTGTTAAGCTGCTTCACTTTAATAAACAAAAGTGATACATAATTAGCAAGTCAAAACTTGATCTTTGTAGTCTGTAGTACATTCAGTTAGTAGCTACCTTGATGCATCAGCAAAGCAAGTTGCATGCACTAGTGCATTTATGCGAGCCATGGGAGTGCTAATGATAATTCAAAAAAAGAACACAATCAGATGACGAAATACAAAATTATGAAGGGAAAAAAACATTTTACATGCATATACAACAAGTAAATATCATTCATCACTCCAGAATGATAAAAAGACCTTAAAAGTTAAAACAAAACAAACTTGTATAAACTAAAAGATTAAAAACAAGTATTTTGCTCAATTATATATAAGTATACCCAAAAGTCTGTACAATAAAATCAAGGCTTCAAGAATTTTGGTAAAAATGGTTGCTTCTGTACCCATTTTGATACAATTGATCTTGCTGGGTTTTAAAACCATATTCACTAAATTAAATCTGGGTGCATGTACATAAGTAAGGCCTTACCACCAACTAAACTGTTTAATTATGGTATATAAACATGGATATCTGTCTGTATACAATACATTTTCTGACCCTGGCTCTCTCTTCCTATCAAAGTATTTTATGATTTAATAAAGAGGATATTTAATTTACTTTGTTGGTTTAACTCAAAAGTATAGGACGGACTATTGTTCACCTTTTGCATTCAATCGCACTCTGGTGCTCACAAGTTAATGTTGGCATAAAACCAATTGGAGTTTATCGATCTCTTTCTCACTCTCTATGATATCATTTATCCCAATATATTTGTTTTTTCTATACAAATTTATTGCAGAGTTTTGGTCCTTTTATTAGAGCCTCATTTACATTCATTGATTAAATCACTATGATTTGGTGCTAATCTTTTTCGCTTTTACCCAACAATTGGTGTGACATATGCAGGATGCTGCCAATCAGTCTAGAACTATAATCTACCTTGCAAAGGGAAAGTTGTTACTTGGTTCCAAATACTTCGAAGAAAAGCAATACCATCCTGCTAAAGCGGGATTATTTTCTTCTTTTACTAATAATTCGTAGTTAAATCAATTTAAACATTGATCAACCATATTATATTCTGTTAACTGGAAGTTTCAAGAAAACGAGAATAATAATTTAGTTTAACCTTAATTTATATAATCAAGCATATCTACAACACATAGCAACTTTACCTTCCATATAACTCCCATGCAGTTGCACGAAGTATATAAGATGAACCCAGTACTTGCAACACTGATCCAGGAATTGAGGTCGGTTGGGCACAGAACTGGGGAACATTAGAACCATTGCCAGATCTAGAATCCTGACAGAAAATTAGAGAACCTGTTGGCTTTTGTAAATCCCTGAGCCAAGTTGTACTGAAAGCACCATCAATTGTCATTGCAGAACTCTCAGAGATAAAATCACTAATTAGATGAGAACTCGACCTAAGTTCCTGCCAGATATACAAGAAAAAAATGCCTTAAGTAATTAATCTAATTCTCTAGTTCTCAAACAGTCACCAACCAAGAATAATCACAGATTTTTACTACCTTGGAAACACTAACTGGGCATGTACTGAGCTTCATGGAAGATTTAGGACCAAATGATAACAGGGGCCTTTGAACATGCTGCACAGAAGATGCTACTATGATTTAAAATAAATTCAGTTCCCACAGGTAGATCTTGAAGCAACTTAAATAATACAAATAATGATGACATACTATTACCTACATCTACTAATGATTCAACCTTCATAGTAATAAGATCTTAAAATTTATCAGAATTGAAAACAAGATGCGTTTTTTGTATCAACCCTTGTAATAGATATACAGCTTATGTCTTTGACTTCCTTGGCATAAAACCAAACTCATTATTAGTCAAAAAAAAAACTCATTCTGTAATATTCTAATCTCATCTAAATCTACCTTCAATAATTCTTTCCCATAGATTCAGAGATTGGCTTTGTCTATAATTTGCACAATTTTGTATCTCTCATATTCTTATGCTAACAAGCTAATATACTTAGAATTTTGAATATGTTAAGATATACTAAAATTCTTACACCGACAAGACAACAATGATTTCACATTATCATTTAGGGGATAAATTTAAAGAATATGCTAAATGACTGCTTTTATATAGAAAGAGTACAAAAAATTAATGTGGTCAGAAAATCGCATTACCGTCAACTCAAACTTTGCCATTGCCAAATGATTGGAAGCCAACAACCGTTTTAACTTTAAATTTTCTGCTCTCTTCAAAGAACCTCTCAAGAGAACAAATAATTGTTGTTGAACAGAGAGTGAAATACCCATGCTAGTAAACGGTGAATATGATGATCCTAGTATCCCAGCAGTACTTGAGATGCCATTTTCAAACAGCAAATTTGAGATAGCGGCTAAAATATATGCAAGACAGGTATCGTTACTGTGCTGCATAAATGAAAAGTGTCAGAATTCACAGCACAACATATAACCAACGTATGGGGAAGACACATTTGGTTTTAAATGGCAACACTTGTTAAGATTTATTTTTCCATGTATCCGTAGTAGTATAGCACATATACTGTAAGGCCGCATTTGCTGTCACCTTAGTTTTGGACCACTTGATGAACACAAGTCAGAAATTTTAATGAGAAAACAAACTATTTTTTATGGTTATTACCTGCTGAGAAACACGAACTGCTTCAGTCAAAACCTAAACATAACCAAACAATATAAGTAATGCACCAAAATCTGTAGACAACAGAGTATAAATGATAGAGACCCATGAGGTCTAAGAAAGGTAGAAACATGGAGCATGTATCAAAATCAAAATGTTCAAAGAATCCACCTCTAAAGCCAACTTTGGATGCCCAAAATGGAATTGCATCATCCCCAAACATAATAAAGCAATTTCATATCTTCCAAAACTATTACCACCAGCTGGAGGAACAAAATCAAATCCTTCATTCCCTGCACTTTTGTCCAACAAACAGACAAGTTCAGTTCAAAATGGTTACTCTCTAATCATTGTTATTATAATCTAGGTCTAACTCAACCATTAAAGCTAGCTCAATAGAAGGAAACTACTGACTTCCTTTATAAGAACTAATTTGACCATATACCAAATTGACGTGGGCTCTTAACGTGCCCGACTCATGTCTAGAGTTGGACATCTAAACCGTGAAGGTTGAAGGATGGGACATCTAGGGATGTCCAATATAAAATTTAGGATAGAGTCAAATGTCGTATTAGAATTTGGACCTAATTCAACCCCAGAGTTAGTTCAACATGTGAGGATTTCCCATGCTTTTACAAGGACTACTTTGGTCATACACCTAATCAATGTGGGATCTTAACTCTTGTTCTTGAGTATTAAGTGCACAATAGTTAGTATGTGTGCATAAGAAGCATGGTATTAACTATTCAGACCTATAATACACAACAAATACAAAGACTAAAAATTAACATGAGGGGAAACCTTTAAATTTGCATCTGTAGTAAAAAAATATTAAGACCTATACGGGATTGAAGAGGAAAAAAAAGTGGAATGCTGAAAGGGTGACAAGTGACAATGGCTTTGGTAAACATAAAACAGGCAATATAGATATTAGATAAATAAATAACCAACAGTTCAATTACCTGTAATCAAAATAGCAATGAAGATTTTCCAGAGCAGCAGTATAATCATCATGAGAAAGACTATTCAAGTAGCTCAAAAAGTGAACCTGCATAAAAGTGAAACTTGAGCAGCAGACTTCAGGAAAAAATAGAAAAGAAAAACAGGTCTCATGAATGTTACCAAGAATAACCCCCTGAACTTACCCGATGTAGTTCAGGTGCCAGCTTTTGTAGCTGTCGCAAAATACTTTCAAACCCATTCAACGAAACTGCACTTCCATTTCTGCAAAATGAATAAAATTTGAAAGAAAATATAACCAAACCATACAGTTAAACGTATATTTAAAAAATCAAAAAGCTTCAGGACTTCAAGTTGCTTACTTTTCAATGGTATCAGCTTGTTCTTGTAAGTAACCTTGTATCTGCCAGTTTGTTCGCAAAAATACTGCACCATTGGAATCATTATCTCGTACCATGCTACTCTGAGGGTCTTCAAAAGGACTAACTACTCTTACTTTATCAGTCTGTTTGGATATTGAATCAGCAGGCACGTCAATATCTGTGCATGTGAATTGCACCATTGTGTCAATCAGAGAGATCAAAAGCAAATGCATAAATAGAGTACCCAAAAGTAAATTTGGGGATAGAAGTCAGAGCAGAAAACTGGGATTTTGTTAATTGAAAAACTCCTGGTCTTTATAACTCCCTACCGCTTACAGAATTACATAAAATGCTAAAAAAGGATCAATGAATTAGATACTTATACCATCTACTAAACCCAGAAGTGCATTCGGTGTATGAAGATGAAATGGAACTCTTTCACTGGCCTCCTTTCTAGCTTCAATTTCTTCTGAAACCTTTTCGTAAAAAAAGTTCTCCAAGTCCATGTTCTCATATTCTGAATATGTCTCAAGATTACTACTAGAATCATCTAAACCAGTTTCTTCATATGGAGGACAACTTGAGAATTCATCTTTACAGTAGATTCCTATGTTTGTTAAGAGATGGCATACACCCTGGACATTCAATTTAATTAATGGTTATAATAACAGATTAAAGTTAGACCAACATGCGCTTTACTAAGCCTAGTATTACACCTTCTCCCACATTTCACTAATTCGTATAGCAATCAAATAAATATTCAAATCACGAAAGGAATGTAGAAAAACATCATACCTCAAACGATAGCAAATTGAAAGCAAGTATACACCGGCGAAGAAACATCCCCAAATTACTATTCGGATCCAAATTAACCAAATCATCCTCAAGGTTAGAATCATGACCTCCAAGTATTCCTAAACAACAAAATTTTCAAATCAATAAACACCAAAACAACCAACTACATTGCAAACTTACACATAAAAATAGAAATCGAAACGAACAAATCAAAATACAGCCGATGATAAACTAACCTCGTATATCGGTAAAAAAATTAAACAAATCATCAGGTGATAAAAGACACGAGAGTCTACTTATCAACTGATCAATAAGCCAAGACGCTTCCCAATCTTGACTTATCAATCTCAATTGATGAACAAGTTCATCTAATTTCGGCTCCAAAATACCGTCACATGACTGCAAAATTCACACAAGAGTTACATCACAAGCATAGAATAAATAATAGTAACGAAATCGATGATAATGATAATGATGATGAGAAAGTTACCTTGGTGAGAGCTAAGAGGAACAAACCGATACGATTGTGTTGAGCGACAGAAAGAAAAGGGAAAGGAACAGAACTTTGACCAGGAGGAGCGTAGATCTTGAAGAGGATACAGAGTGATACTTTGTGTGGTGTTAATGTGAATGCGCCTGGTTGTTTCAACATTCTTTCTGTGCTTTGCGTGCTATGTGTTTGATAAAATGACGGAATGAGGAAAATGCTTTAGTTTGTGTGTGTGAGTTTTGGAATTAGGGTTTAGATTTTGGATTTTCAAAGTGAAAATGAAAATGAAAACGGTGAGGAACACTAACTTGAGGCTACGAAGCTAACCGGGAAAATATTTTATATGCCACCGTTTAATTTAAATTCAAAATGTGAAAACTTAAAATGAATTTGAATAATTGAAATTAATACTATTTGGTACTAGAATTTTTAGTAATCACAATTTAGCTCCTCTTAATTTTGTAAGAGATATGTTTAGTCTTAAGCATGGTTGGTTGTTGATGAAAGACGATAAAAGAATTTGTTTGCTGTTATTTTGTGTTTGGTCGAACTTTGTTATTGGTGGAAGTAGATGTCTAATAAAATTACATGCAGACTCGATAATCATACATGTGCTATGATTATATGATGTGACGTAAGTAACATCATATCATGTGTTATGATTATGAAAATGAATAATGGAAGGAGGTGGTATGAATGTTTTTACGCTTGATCATATATTCATATGTGCCACATATATATTGATGTTGATGCAAAATTAATTGAAGTTGACTTTACTCTTGGCCAAATATGAAATGTGGTTTAAATGGAATAACATTTTAAATGTGACTTATCTTTCACGAATGTGTAAGCATAATTATTTTCCGAGATTGATATTACTAATAGCATTTTACATAGTATACGATTACTAAAACACATAATCATCCAATCCTTCAAACACAATTTATTGGGTTGGGACTTGAGATCATCTCTTTCATTATTGTCATCTAACTTTCTATTCTCATCCGATTCTTCATTATTCACATAATCTCATTCTCTTGATCATATTTTTATTTTCTAGAGATGAGAGCGAGTGAGATTAAGAGAGAGCGAAGGATAGAATGGCGAGGGAGAATAAAGTGCAATTCATTTGTGTCTTCATTCTTCAAACCGCTAGCGGCATATGTGTTCTCCTTCATCAGTGATATGATATATTTCTAAATATTTTATCGCAAAATTTTTTAAACTTTATTCTTGTCTTCCTCCTCCTTGATGAATTATTTAGTAGAGAATAGTAGAATATCATTCCTCAATTGCCTAAAGAAAATAAATCACATAAACTCATCATCATATTACAAATTAAATGCCTCAAAAAAAAAATTACAAATTAAAAGTTCAGTATTATGTAACCAAAAAGAATATATTTTAGTACACATAATTTCTTTTTTTTTATAATCTTAGTACACATAAATTAATTCAAAAGATATAGTAGTATGAGTAATGAAGACAATCACAGACACAATCAAGTAAAGTGTAAACTACTAGTCAGCAGCATACCATTACCAAATTACCAACCAGTCATCCCCTCCCCATTAAATCATTTTATTTAATTTCATATGCTTTTTTTTGTCTTCAAATATTATATTCAGTCACATAAAAAAACTATACACATTACTAATAAAGCAAATCTGAAAAAATAGCATCACCAAAACCAAAAACAAAAACAAAAACCCTTTGTTGGGTTTGAAGAAGTTTCCGACAAGACTTGATCTACGCAAATGGCTTCTCCGGTATTCATCTCTCTCTCTCTCTCTCTCTCTTGAATTGAAACTTCAAAATTTGTTAACACACTGAGCTGAATTGCAATGATGCAGCGAGCTGTTGAAAACACAGAGAACAGTTTGGAGAAGATCAAGCGCCAGTTAGCTTCAGCTTCTGGTAGAAACTTGTTGCAAGGACCACTTCTTAAGAGATCCGAAACTGTAATTAACTTATTCTCCTTTTATTAATTAATCTCGTTGGTTTTTTGTTTGTTACTTTGTTGATCAATACTATGTTGTTTTGTTTCATTACTAAGATTACCCCTTTTGCTATTAATCTTCAAGTTTCAATTTTTACTGTGTAAATGGAATTGTGATTACCTTTTAATTCAAATGTGTTGTTGGTTTTGTGATCTTTTGAATATTGAATTTTGTTTTCATGTTTTTAGAAAGAAAAAAAAATTACATTTTGAATGTTAGCTAGCTCATGTGAAAAAATTGTATTTTTTTTTATCTGACAGTTGAGGAAATGGAACGAACGGTGGGTGATCTTGGACCCAACAACCGGGAGAATGGAATACAAGTAGGTTTATATAATTGTTTTCTATGTGTAGGAAAAAGTAGTAGCATTTTGGTTGTTGACCCTATGTGTTGTTATTTTTCTTTGATTTTTAGGTTAAGAAGAAATGAGCCAACTGTTAAGGGAACAATTCTATTTGATGCGAATAGCACCATTACTGTATCTCCTGTGAATTTCAAGTAAGGGTGGTGTTTTTTAACATAGGCCTATTTTTGCTGGGTTAATAATATGATTAGCCAATGTGTTTGTTATACTTCTGTACTTCTGTTGTTTTATATTGATTTGAGGTTGGTATTCATTTATTTCCGGGTATTGCAGCGGGCTTCCGAAGTATGATGGGTGCTGCATTTGTATCCTTTTTTGTCGTTTTTATAATTTTATCGCTTATAGCTCTTACAAATCATTAATTGGTAACGGGTGTATGGAAATTACTCTTCTTGTCGCTTCTTAACTTTATTGTTTAGATATTGGGACACCACAGAAAAAGGATTACTTCCTATGTGCGGAGACTCCTGGTGCAGCTAGAGCATGGGTGTCAACTTTGCAGTATGTTTTCTAATCCCGACTTTCCTCTCCCTTTTCTTTAATCTCTTGGTGTGCAATATATTAAGAAATTAAATGGTACTAACATTGTTTTGTACAAAGCATCAATTTATAAGGTATTTATAGGGATGTAGGCGTGTAGCTAAATACTCGAGCCTAAGGCTCCTCTGGGTTTCAAAAAGAAAAAAAGTATAAAATAATACGATTTCTTAGTTGTTTGGACTTTGGTAGAAGTGGGAACAAAAAGAAAGAAAGTTATAACTTTTCTCTTCTATTTCTTGATTGCGTAAAAGGTAAGCGGAAAGAAAGAAGCATATATCTATAAAATTACAAAAATATGTCCCGAAAAGGGAGATATAACAAAAAGCGGTTCAAAATTGGAGAAAGAAAAAGAAATTGTTTGTTCGCTATTTTCCTCTTGTAGGGAGAGAAGTATTTTTATGGGGGTCACCAAACATTTTTCCACCCTTGCTCACTGTTACGGGAATGCCAAATAAAGGAAGAGTTTTCGAGTTATTTTCTTTCCTTTCCTCGTCCAACTTTTCCGATTGTTTCCGTCGTTCCAAACTGGGTGTAAAAGTACTTTTACTTATGTGTATAGGTTTATCATTAATTCACCAATCTGTTACTAAAATTTGTTTTTGAAAGTCTTAGTTCCATGCCCCATTTAGAGTTATGTGAGATTCATTGCTAGTCAATAATTTATATTAACTTTATATGTTCACTTATTGTTATTTATTCTATTATCTTGTGTTCCACTAAAATGGATCAATTTGTTGATTACTGAACTATATGTATTGCGATTTTTCTTGTTTAGTAATAGTTTGTAATTATTTCCTGGTCTGATTTATTTTTCCTCTCACACCAGTGCCACTCAGTTGGTTCTAAAAGCCCACAAAGAAGCTGTGAATTCCTTAAGTGGGAATGGTTCTACCAAATTAGGAACTGTTGCAACTGTTGTTGCTGCAGCCAACTCAACAGCCTCAGAATGTTCTAAGGAAATTGAAGCGGCAATGCAGATTTCTTTGCGTAATGCTCTTGGAATGATGCCGAATAGGGCTACTGATGGTCCTATGGATGATTTAGCAATCATGAAGGTACACCCTGGTTTTAGCTTATTCTATCTTTCTACTCCAATGCATAATTCAGCTCTCATGATGGTGATGCAGGGTTGTAGTTCATTATCTTTTCCCTTTAGTCTTTGATGATATACCCCAACTTCAATCTTAATCTGCATATTATGTAATTTCTTCTAAAAGCCTGGCTTTAGTTATGCACTCTGGCTTCTCCTGTTTCTTGCTATCTTTGTTTGGTTTTGGTTTTGTTGGACTCTTTTTGTTGCTTCTCGATGTGTTAAATCTCTAAGTAGTTGCCATATCTGTAGTCTGTACTTTCATCGTTCCTTATTTTGTATGTCATGTATTGAACAATAGAAATAGGTATTTCCTTATTATGACATTGTTTGTAACAGTTGAGTTTTCCCCTTCTGCTTTAGTGTTCGTAGAGGTCTACCCTTTGTATCACCAGTTGCTTGGGGCGGGGGTTAAATCCAGTAGTAAAGCTTTCAAAGAAATTGAAAAGGCATATATAAATTGGGAAACAATTTTTTTAATTTGACAAGAAATTTTTGTATATGAATGTAGATTGTTTTCTTGGGCCTTTATGGTTTTGTATTGCTTTGGATTTAGTTCCTAAATGTTTTACTCTATAGGAAACACTAAGAGTTAAGGATGAGGAGCTACAGAATTTGGCTCGAGACCTTCGGGCACGTGATTCAACTATAAGAGAAATAGCAGATAAATTAACTGAGACTGCTGAAGCTGCTGAGGCAGCTGCATCTGCTGCTTATACTATGGATGAGCAACGGAGAATTGCTTGTGCAGAAATTGAGCGTTTGAGAAAAGAATCTGAGAAGCAGCAGGAGGTGTATGCACAAAAGGTATGCTTTAATTTTTGACCGATAGAAAATTGAACAAATCTTGATTAACTTTTTGGATAGACGACCCTTAGCTGTTATTACGTGTATTATTTGCAATGAAACTTTCTTGAATAATGTTCTATTTATTTTAAATCATTTTTTTTGTAGCTAAAGGAGTCTGAAGAAAAAAACATGGCCTTAAGCAAAGAAAGAGAGCAATTAACCAACCGGCTTAATGCGGCTATTCAAGAAACACATATGTGGCGTACTGAACTGGGAAAAGCTAGAGAGCATGATGTGATCTTAGAAGCAACTGTAGTAAGAGCAGAAGAGAAGGTTAGAGTTGCAGAAGCAAATGCTGAAGCTAGGATAAAGGAGGCTTTACAGAGAGAATCAGCAGCAACAAAAGAGAAGCAGGAACTTCTTGCATATGTTAACATGCTAAAAGCACAACTTCAAAGGTCAGCATCCTGTTTTCTTTATCCCATGCACAAATCTTTGTTAATCATGGTTATCAAAATTGTGCATCAGAATATCTTTTCCAAATCGTGAATCAAATATTTTTATGAATCGTAAGATATATTACCAATAAAATTATGAAATTTTTAAGTATAATCAAGCAAACATAGCAAACTTATAAGCTAAATGTATCATTTACTGATCTCAAAGTAATTCAAGATTCAAGTATAGATAGTGATTCATTAGAGTGAATCATGATTGATCATGATGAATCAGGATTCATGTCAAATAGAGATACACAATAAAGATTCGTATGGATTGGGTTCAATTTTGTATTGAATCGAGATACGATATAACTCGCATGCACCGTAAGATACTAATCCAAACATAAAGATGGAAGTATTGTATATCAATACTAGGGAATTGAAAGGAAACTTTGAATGGTCTGTTTGTCTTTTATGAGTTCATTTGGGTTGAATTTGCATGTCAGCCATGAAATGTGAAGCAATAGAAAAACACATTTGACACGGCAGATTTTTTTTAATGTTAACAGGCAACACATTGATGCAACTCAAGTTGTTGAGAAAACCGAGTCATGCTCAGATACGAAGCATGTTGATCCCACTGAAGAGAATGTGGACAAAGCATGCCTAAGTGTTTCTAGAGCAAACCCTATCCCTGCAGAGAATGTAGTTCACATGGCAACAGATCAGGTAAACAACATTCAGCCAGTTGGGGACGGTGAATGGAGCGATATTCAGGCGACAGAGGCAAGGATAGCCGATGTAAGAGAAGTAGCAGAACCAGAAACCGATGGAAACAGCTTGGATATTCCAGTGGTTAGCCAGCCAGGTATCAATCATCACCATGAACAAGGATCAAACACTTTCCATCAGCCTTGATGATAATAACCAAACATGTACAAGATAGAGAAATTTTCAACAATAGAGAGTGTAATTATATACCATTTTGTTGATTAAGCGTGTAAACTTGATTGATTTTTCATTTTATTACTTGCCTGATTAAAACTGTGTTATGATCTACCCTGAAAGGGAGTACCTGTTTCTGACAAGTAATACAACAAAGAAACCTTTTAACAGTTTAAACACAATTGAGCTTTCTTGAGGGCCATAGGATGGGATGAACTATCTTTAATATTGATGAATTGTTTAGTTTTTCTAGAAAACCTATATAAGCTTTCCAATGATTGAGATACCATAAAGTTATTATTTTTTGGGTGTAAAATTAAAAAAATTAAAGTTTAGGTGAGTTGGGTCTCCGAGGCCGGTCACAAGGCTCGGAAAACATTGATAGACAGATAATTACATGCATATTATCCACCAATGACATATATTGTTCTTACGCCGGCAACAAGAATTGAACTAACGTCCTTGCATGGTATGAGTCAATTTCTTACCAATTGGATCAACTTTTGTTGGCTATTATATCTTGTTCGTACTCAATATTGTTCACCCTCTTACCAATATTATGACATGTTAGATCAAATACTATTATTTCATTAGTTTCCAAATAGATATAAAAAGAACAAAAATGCTTCTGTGTATACATTAATTAAAAAAAGAAAGAATAGCTAGCTAGAAATACATTATATGCAAGGTTTGTCAAACTTATTTTTTTGGTCCACCAAACTTATACACAACAAAAAGAGTAGGTTGGAAACTGTTATGTGGTAGTAGTACTGTATGTTTGATATCACAGTAGATATGTCAAAACTACAGCAGAACACTCGATTCTGGTAAATTCATTGTGATATCAAACATACATAGCAGCTAGTATATGATGCTCTTAATTAAATCTAATTAAAGTCAGTACAATCATAAACCTTTGATGAATCAAAGGTAAACTGAACAACTGATCTAAGATCATCCCAATTCTCATTTCCAAATGCTTCATCCATAACATTCTGATCATTCCAAAAACTTGACTGAGACAATATTGTTGGAGGCTGATGAGCTACATTGCCTAACTGATTTATAAATGAGTGATTAATCCTTTGGTCAACATGTCCATTAATAAATGGTTTGGTTTCATCAACAAGTGGTGAGTTTGTGAAAGTCAAGTATGGTGTGGTGTTATCAGATTCTAAACTGCATGTTTTGGAACTTGAAGAGTTAGTAGTAGTGAATGCTACTTCTGAATCTTTTTTCAAATTTGGTGTGTATTTTTTGTATGATGGGATTCGTTTGAATATTCTGCATAGTGTCCACACTTCCTGTAATGCAAATTTCATAAAGTTTATATTAGAAACAAATACACTTTTAGAGGTTGCTTGCTAATAAAGTAACATAGTAATTATAAAGTACCCTCAAGGTCAAACATAGTTGACTTTGTTGAATATAGTGAATATGCCAAACAGAAGATTGAATAAATGCAAATTCATTCATTGAACACAGATTGAGAACACATGGCCTCAACATTTTTTTTTCAAACCTTAACATTTGAATAGTATTACACCGCTCGATAATATTTTAACGAATACAAATTTTACAAAATTGATACTTAATATATAATATAAACTTTCTTTATACATTTCATGTATTATGTATACTTAATTTTTAAAGGTCCACGAGTGTATGCACATCTAACCAATGTGAACAAGTATCAAGTGAAAATTGATTTTGTATGTTTTTATATATATTTATAAGGTTAAAAATTATTATTTTATGAGGTCTAATAAACGTGCTATGAACTATAGAATAATACGTACGTAGTATAAAAGTATGCTCATGGTCATGTTGAATATGAACAAGTTTCTAACGTAATATCTCAGATCAGCATTGTTTTTCTCGTCATTTTTTGAATATTACCCCTCTTTAGATTTGTCTTTACTTACAGGAGGTTCTAGATGGGTTTGCTTTTTATTATTCTTTAAAAAAATGGTTTTGCTTTCACATCTGAATAAGGTTTTGTTTGAAGAGATGTAGATAATTTACTAACATCAATAAAAATTAGTCATATGTAAGATGGAGTAAAATCATATCAGATTGAATAGAAAATAATTTGGATAAAAGTCAAATGCTATTAACCATAGGAAATTTATAATTGATTGATAATAGTATAAAAACTCTCTACTGGTGTGTTTGATTGAAGAGAAATGAAGACGAAATGAAATAAAAATATGGAAATCAATAAATAATTGGACAATATTTAGTGCAAGAATATTTATTGGTTTCTGTGTTTTTATTTTTTTCTCCTCTATTCCTCTCCAACTATTAATACCTTATTTTAAAGGATATTACTCAAAATAGTTGTGTTTTAAATGTACTCCATCCGTATCAAAATATACGACGTTTTGATCATATTACACAAATTAAGAATGGTAAAATAGTCATGTACTAATACATTAAATGTGTTGTCCAATAGACATTTAACATGTGTCAAAAAATTTGATATGTTGGAACTATTATGTTTGACCAATTTGCTGACTTGGACAAAATTTGTAATTTTATTGGTTAAAATCTCTATAGTATCAATACAATGCTTTTAGCCAATAGTACCATAGCAATTCCCATACAATTAATGTTGTATAAAAAAGATAAATTATGAGTTAGTTTACAAAGTTATCCTTCATTAATGGTATGAGAAGGATAAAATATATAATTGGAAGAAGAAAGAGAAAGAAATAGTTAAGTGTATAATAAGAAAAAAAACATTAAATATTTAATTAATATTTGATAATGATAAGTGCATATATTTTAATATAATTTTTTTCTAAAACGACATAGATTTTAGTACGGAGAGAGTATAATTTACTCTCATTTTCTCTTACAATTGTAGAAAAAGTTTATGTAATGATTAAACTCTAATATGATAAACACAATTCATTAAACTATATAACCAAAAACACCCCATAATAATATAGTAAAATGCAAAAATAAAACTAAAGATAAACAATTAAGCAAAAGTAATCACTTACAGCTTCTAGAACATCATTGTTGCTAGTTTTTCCTTTGAGTGGAAGACGAAATTCATGCATCATCCAATCAGTTTTGGTACCTTTTCCAGCACTTCCACGATAATAAACCAATGATTTCTTAAGACCAATGCATTCATGTGATGATGGTTCTTTAACACATGATGATGATGAATTAGAATATATTGGTTTATCAATTCCTGTGGCTTTCCAAAATCCAGATCCTGTTACTCTATTTGGTCTTATGCTGTTTCTATATTTTCTTCCTCTTAGACAAAAGAAATAGCTTTCTTTCTCTCCCATACTATTAGCTTCTTCATGTTAATATACATCACAAACATATATATAAATTAATTAAAGAACAAAACAAATTAATTGAGATTAGAAACCATATCTTAAAATAAAAATGGGACTAGTTGCACCTAGCTATATATAACTAGCCTAAAATTTAATAAGGTCGCAAGGCGTAATTCAAGTGGTTGAACTGAGACACCAAAAGTTATTTGAGTAGGAGGTCAAGAATTTAAAATTACCATAACATACTAACACTAGACATTTGCTATTTATTGAACACAAAATTATTGAAGATTAGATTTTAAATTTTCAAATAAAAAACTAAAAATGTCAAAATATATTAAAATTAATCTTAACTTATGGATTCGGATCCTCTGTCACGACGTAGCTTTACAACAATTTTTTTTCCGAAGTAGGTCAAGATAGCGTACTAGCGTATGTGAAAACTAAGAACACTTTTTGAAAACTCAACACTTTTTTACACGGAACATTATTTGTTGCACTGTATGAGAGGATTTGAGTCCAATTATGATAGTTTTTGTGTAAGTTCTTATACAATTTTTCCTACAATATATGAAATGGAGTCTATATATCTATATATAAGTTTTAGTAACATATAGTATGAGAGGAAAAGCAAATCTTACTTGGTAAATCCCATGGATCATATTTGTAGATGTCAATTTGTTTGATGAGTTCGATTCGAAGAGGCTTGTTCTCCACTTTTCGCCGTAGATAAAATCCGACAAGCTCTTCATCTGTTGGGTGGAATCTAAATCCAGGAAGCACAACTTCATCTTCTTTCTTGTCATCAAAGTTATCTAATTTGGTCACATCCATTTCTCAATGTTGAGTATCTCACAAGTTTTGAAGCTTCTTTATAACATGTAAATAACTTTCCTCTTTTCCATATATATGCATTTATAACAAAAAATATTGTGTGAGTCACATTAGTATTTTTTTGATCAATTCAGTTGAAAATTGGAAATTGGAATTAAGTCAAAGATCTCCATTATGAGATGTATGCATATTAGAAAAAAGAGTTCAAAAGCTTATAAATGAAATATAAAGTATTTTAGACTTTTTTGGGGGTCCCCATAGGCCACCAAAGGACAAATGCTGAATATTAATCATGGAAGGTGAAATGACAATGACAAAATAATTTTTTATTTTAATCCATTCTAATTAGATTCTATAGAAACACCAAAGGAAAGTCTACTAGAGTGGGCATGACTTTGACTATTTCATGCATATATGTGTTAATGTGTATGGAACAGACAGCCATACAGTTGGTTTAATTTTCCCTATAATCAAATTCAATACATATCACTAATAATAATAAATAGTAAAAAATTTATAATATAATTTATCCAAAGTTCGATCATTGCAAAACACATTTTTGGAATAGGACAATGAACTTTTAATTGTGACCAGATGGTTCGGGTTAATAGAAAACTTATACGGCACAACAAACAAATGTCTGTAAATTTTAGTCTCTTCGTAATTTTGTTTAAAAAAAATTTGCTTGCTTATTAAGAATGAAATAATATGAAATTTTTGAGTAAAAAAAAAAGTTTCACATACACATGACACTTACAACTTCCCCTAATTTAGGCTCTTGTGAGAATCTTGTGAAGTTTTTAGTTCATACTCTTGGCCATGATAGTGGATTGGTGGAAAAAGCAATAATAGGAAAAGAACATGCTAATAAATCATTCCAAAATTGGAGGAATCACTAAAAAGTCAATATGCTCATCTCATATAGAAAAATATTTACTTTTTTAATGTGTCATTTTCCCTTGATTTTGTGTTAAGCAAGGAGCAAGCTAAGTAAAAAATGTGATTATTTTTTGTTACAAAAATGATGATTTATAACATTTGCATATGTATTTATTATTATTATTATTATTATTATTATTATTATTATTATTATTATTATTATTATATGTATAATAATATAATAATAGAAGAGGAGACTAACTCCTACGTAGTCAAGTCTTGAAAGAAACTTCTTTTTGCTTGGACCAAAATAATTTCCAAGAAAATAAAATAACATAATATATGTGATGTCTACATAATTCTATGTCATGACGACGTCAATACCTTGCTATAAGTCTTTTAGATTGAAATTGCATGCTAATATCTAGCTTGACGATTCCTTGTGTAGGAAAAAAAACAAACAAACAAACTTGACAATTGTGCAAAAAATAAAAGCAAGCAGAAATGATAACATATGATCAGTAATTTAATTTTTTATATAACTATTTACGGTGGTTTTTATTAGTTAAGAAATATTTCAAATTCATCCCGTGATTATAATTCAATTGATAAAAATATTACAAGTAATATAAAGGATTGAAATTTGAACTTTCATTCATACATTTATTTATTCACTTTATAAAAATTCAACGAATAGTTGTAAAAATGACAGAAATGGAAACAAACGAGAAGATGGAGAATTTAAAGCATGAAGTTGAAGGCTTTAAATGCAATAAACCCGACTAATTGATAATTGACTAAAATAAAAAGTGTAGACCAAAAAGAGAGATTTAATTGTAGGCCACATATAAAATTAGTGATTAATGAGGGCAAAATAATTGAAAGGATAATGTCAATGGAGTTGCAATTTTTTTTTTTTTACATTTTTATAGAAGTTGCCAAAAGTTTTCATATCCGGCAATGAATAAGCATGATGCATCATGCGTCAACCATGCTTATTCACCATCAGCGTGTTTTTGTTAAAAAGTCTTACATTGAAAGTGAGATGGTCTAAACATGAGTTGATAAGTAAAATCAATTATCACTTTATGAGTCAGTTTTGTCGTCGGGTTGAGTTAGACCCAATTCCCATCTCTAAGATGGTATCAGATCCTCGGTATAAGGGTGTCTGCTAACTAGCTCTAATAACATGTAAATTAGTGGGAAAAAAACTGTAAACTGATTGGAATCACCAATACTTTTTCAATGAATGTAAACAATGTGGATAAAAGAAACTAATAATAGTTTAGATGTAGTTTTAATTACCAGCAAACCAATAGAACTATCGATTTGATGTATGGATCATTGCTTGAGAAAGAATCTGCTAACTACTGACATGTTCCATCCAGTCACAAAACCCTTGCTACTGATAAACCAATCTCATCAATTTCTAAAACATTCTTAAACTTTGTAACAATAGTGAAAGCACTAAAGCGTTATAAATTTCGCTTGTTCGTTGTCTGTTACTATCAATAGACACTAGTAATGAAAGTAGAAAACAAAAGTGTCATATGCATGATTATTGTGAAACACACTAAACATTATGTGCAATTTAAGTGCATCATTTATTCAATTTTTTTGATACAACTAAGAGAAACACTTACAAAAACAAGTGTACAAAAGCTTCATTACTATGCCAATTGTTTCATCACTGTGATTTTCATTAACAGCAGCATCATTGGTACCTTCATGAGTAATGTGTTCGTCGATCTCCTCAAACATAGGAGTTGTTCTGTCCATGTTCAAAGAAAGTAAGATGGCCTGTGCTTCAAGGACTCCATCCCTCAGTCCATTCAAGTATGTGGCACTCATCATATCTTGAATCTCTTCTGAGTTCTTGAACTCTTCCATTTCAGCATCATAGAGACTCGTCAATTCTTCTGCTTTTTCTTTCAATACAGAAGCTAGCTTCTTATGTTTTGTAACATCTCTACAGCCTTCTTTACCAATGTCTGCGCGAATCTTTGTTCTACTCAAAGAAGATTTTGAGTCAGAAATGCTTGATTCCTTTGCGCGCGAATCATCATTACCATTAAGGGTACAGTCCTTATTCAAATTATTCTCAGCAACTTGAGCGTTAAGCTTCTCTAGAAAATCACCATATTGATTTTTCGAAGAAGGAAGAATTTGACTATCTTTATCCTGAGCAGAAATTTCATTTTCATTCCCCTCAAACACACGAGTAGTTATTATGTTCATGTCCAGAGCAAGTAATATGGTGCGTGCTTCAAGGAGTCCGTCTCTCATTCCATTCGAGTATGTAGCTGTCATCAAGTCTTGAATCTCATTTGAGTTCTGGAATTCTTCAATTCCCGCAACATAGAGCCTCTGCAAATCTTCAGCTCTTCCTCTCAAAACAGCAGCCAGCTTCTCATCAAGGCTGTGACCCTTCTTTGAATTATCTGTAGTGCCAGATTGATTTTCAATTTCTTCAAATTTCTTGCGCATAACATTGTGTTCCACCAGCAACTTGCAAAAGAGTTTACTCTCGGGGTTCCCCGAGTCACAGCCTCCTTGCTTCATCATCATGAATGTTTGCAGCAAAGGATCATCAGATGGAACCATAGTTTCAGTCCAATCTATTGTTTGAAACATCACATTATGGCCTTCCTTCTTTAACACGCCATTTAGTATTTCCCATTCTTTAAGAGCCGGAAAACTCAGCTTTGCTTCCAGAAGTCCATTGATAATTCCTTCCATGTATATCTTCATTTCTACCTCGGACACCGGAAGTGACAATCTAACCCATTCACCTCGATTACATGCGGAAATCATTGTAGTGTCTATATCTAGAGAAGGAAAGATACTCTGTGCTTCGCGAAGTCCTGCCCCCATTCCACTCCAGAATATCCCTGTCATAATTTCATCCTGCTCATCATTGCTGTCTTGGGTCTCTGAACTTCCCTGATGGCCGGAGGTTGAGGCTTCTCCTACACATATGGCAGGTTTCATTTCATTTGCAAGGTCAAAGTTTGTTGGCTCATCTTTATCATCACTTGTTTCATTGATGATCCGAAGAATCCATGCCAGGAGGGACTTTTTATCATCAAGTGGTTTACCTTGTAATGTATCTTGAACCTCCTTATCTAGGCCACTCAGAATTGCCATTAGCTCTTTCAAATGTCCTTTATTTGAATTGCGGTCTTCCATGTCCCTAGTTTCCGACAACATCCCATCAAACATTTCATCTAGAGCTAACTCGTCTATCAACTTCATTTGTTCTAGCTTATGATCTTTTGGAGGAACCATTGTCATCGTGCGTGATATGTCAACTACCTGTGAGTACTTCGGGTCAGGACACATGAATCGGACATATTCTTCCATGTCAGTTCCTTTTTCGTACACAAATACTCCCCAATCACTTAGCGTCACAGCGGACGGGGCTTCATATGAAACCTGCACTTGATTCCACTCATCCTCGAGAAGCAATGCATCAAGGCCCAGCCACTCCTTATCACTAAACAAGAGTCGCAAATCACAAACTAACACATGATTTTGTTCAATTCTGAATTTGTAATAGCCTTTTCGATGAACACAAAGACCATTTACAACCAAGTGAAGCTCAACAAGTAGACGCCGAGATTTTCTGGCCTTCCCAGTCCCTTGGAACACCAATGCTAAAGCAACAATGGGAAACTTCTTACGAGCCCAAAAATGCGGATTTTCTCCTTTGCAGCTGTAATCAAACCAATTTGGAATCCCAGTTTTCATGCTAGGCATCACAATCTCTATTCCACGTCTCTCGTTTTTCACCTGTCATAATGCAAAAACCAAAAAATCAGTACCATTTATCTCTATAGGCATAACAAAGGCATCAAATTTAGGACAAGCTATGAAGAGGTTATGTACCTGATGCCATAACATGTCTACCGTCTCTCTATTCAAGTGGAAGCAGTATCTTGCATCTACTTTCTGAATAGTGCATGGCAACTCTGATATGTGTTCAAGCATCACACAACGGTCAACATTCAGAATTCTTAAGTTGGTGCATACGGGAATTTTTCGAAGCATATTGCAACCACTGACATCAAGCTTTGTCAAGTGTGCAGACTCCTCAATGCACATAGGGAGAGAGACGAAATTGTTATCCGATACAATCAACTCTTGTAATTCAGAAAAAGAGATGAGAATTGCACGAAGATCTTCATCAGACAAACCATTACTTCCAAAATGCAATGTTTTTAATGTCGGCTGGCCATTGGTTGCTGAAGGGATATCAAGTAGAAATCTTCTTAAGGATTCTCCAAGTTGAGAACATCCTCCAAATTTAAAGGTGACAGCATTTGGTAGTGTGAATAAGCTACTTGGTAGATATTTGAGCTTTCAACTATTTGGCATCTCTATAGAAACAAGTCCAATAAGATTACCAATGGAATCTGGCAACTCCTCAATAGCGGTATTTATCATATAAATCTTCAACGGCTTATACATCTTGTTCACTATATCCGGGAAGTGTTCAAGTTCTACACACAAATTAAGGTCAAGAAATTTGAGGGATGGTAAATACATTCTTCGCAGGAAATTTCGAAGTTTGGGGCATCCTGAAGCACTTAAGTGGATAAGGTATTCAAGAAACCCAACAGATTCATGAAACATAGTTAGGTTCTTACAATTATCAAGTCTAAGTTCTCTCAAATTTTCAACTTTAGACACATCAGGCATTGTAGTGATAGATTCGTTTCGGGACAAATTCATGACAGTCAATTTTGAAAATTCCTGCCAAAAGAAATTGGTCAATAAAACTTAGTTATTATACATAAAAATAAAAACGAACAAAAAATAATATAAAAAAACTTCGATTTTACCTTAAATGGCTCTTCCATTGTAAGTTGACTATCAGGCAAATTTAAGGTTATGATATCTCTTGGATAAAATTTTGGTGGGAAAGATTTTGAAGGGTATCCAACCCAATCAAGCAGCCTTAAATGATTTGGCAGATGTTTAGGCTCTGATGAAAACGTTGTATTTCGAACAATGAGAATTCTCAGTTGAGTCATATTCTTAAAGGCAGTATCACTCCAATCTTCTTGTTCTATATGTTGCGGAGGATCAAGCATTATCCCTTGGATTACACCACTTCCCTTTAAAACAAGTAAAGATAAAATTTGATTACATATTTTAATAAGGACTTTCGAAAATGGTCTGTGATTGTGATCTAGACTGCAGCATCAAGTTTTGATTTCTGAGCAATCAATCGCACGGCAACCACAATTGCACGAGCCACACATACCATAATGTATAAATACATAAAAATAAAAGTAAACGATTCAATTTCTTACATTTTTTTTATGTGATAATACATTAATAATATCTTGATGAAACCATAATCTACTACGTCCAGCAGGATTTGGTGATTCTTGCTTGACAATCTCTCTACCCATTTCTTGTATTAGATCATGCATATCCAATCGGCCATGTTCAACAATCAAGAGAGATTTATTAACAAGTTCTTCAATATTAGATACTGCACTGAACTCGTCAAGTATCTCTTCAACGTATTCTATTCTCTCCCCTTTGAAGAAGCAAGCTATATCTAAGAAAACAGTTCGGGCATAGGGCTCCAACGCAACGTAGCTTATTTCGAGCACGGCTTGAATCCCTTTATGCGGAGTACTCTCGTAATTTTTCAATGCATGTTCCCAAGCTCTTAAACTCTTTCCAGAAGCTAAATTGGAACCTATTACTTTTAAAGCCAATGGAAGACCCTTAGCATAACCAACCGCACGAGAAGACACGGCTTCATAGCCTATTTCAGGATGGCTCTTTCCAAAGGCATTCTGACAAAACAACTCAAGAGAATGCTGATAATTAAGTTCGGTCATTTCATAATTGTTTTGAACTTTTATTGGGAGAGTTCCCATGAACAAACCTTTGTCCCTTGTAGTTATAATGATCCTACTACCGGGACCAAACCAATCACTTCCTCCTGCCAAATTTTTTAACTGTTCTATGTCATCAACGTCGTCAAGAACCAAAAGAACCTTTTTCTTGCCAAGCTTGTGACATATTTCTTCCTTTCCTTTGCTTGTACTTTCGAACTCAGTTTCTGGCGGCTCAAACATCTCTGATAAAAGGGTCTTCTGTAGATCTTCTGGGCCTTTGACTGTCTTTGATTTCTCTCTAACTTTGGCGAGAAAGCTTGCGGCGTCAAATTGGTGCACAATCTTGTTATACAATGCTTTGGCAAGTTCAGTTTTCCCTATTCCGCCAAGTCCATGTATGCCCAACATGAATACACTATGATCAGTGTCATCTAGAAGTGACTTCACCTTTTCTATGTGGTGCTCAAGTCCAACTTGATTATCACCAGAAAGCAGAGGTTTAGGACTAATTTTAGCATGGACCTTATCAACAATCTCTTTGATATGATCATTTTCAAACCTGCAGGAATATAACACATTATCAACAATATTTGGAATCAAGGTTTTAAATAGCGGTGACGGTAAATGTTGCGGTAAGGATTTCACAATTTAGGCTGCTGCAGATGTCATGTTACGAATTATGGTCGTCGCATGTGAATTAATCACAACATCACACAACTCTTATTAAAATAATTTTTTCTATCACATATGTATAATAACTGAAATTAGAGAGATATGAAGTTTTGAACTAGGGAAAGAGCAAAGGGAGATAACATTATGTGATTTATGTTCATATATTAATGATTATTGTGTAATATTAATCTTTTGAACATCGCGACCATCTAATACAAAATAAAGAGATCACACATGCAAGAATCAATTCCTTGACCTCTCTATTGTCAAAAGATGAATCAGTTTTATTTTTCTTCATAGATTCACTCTACTTGAGGTAATCCTATTCAAGGTATGTCGGACATTAGTCCTAGATACATATCCTAGCTAGAATCTGAACGTTATTTCGCCACATAGTAGGAGTCTAATCTCTTTCGCCAGATCCAACCTGAGTAGGTTAAGCACTTAAGCTGGTACATTTCTATGGTTTGCATATATTTTTGTCATTTTTAAAATAAAATATACTATGAATCATGCCATTCAAGTAGAGTAGAGTGTAGTTACATACCCGGTGTGGATGTGATGACCTTTCAAGTCTGCAGCTTCAGACAATGCTGCTGTCCATGCTTTTATGTTTTCAGACTCTTTTCCAAACCTATTCTGATGAGCAACCATGGCTTCTCCATAGCTCTTTGTTTGATGTCGTACATCAGATGGGTCAACATGGAAAAAAATTGGGAAAGCGATTTGTCGGTTGTTTCCTTTTGTACATTCCATGATCTTCACCAGTTCGCCAAGGCACCACCTGGAAGATGCATAGTTCTCAGAAAAAACAATAACTAAGATCTTAGATTCTTCAATTGCTTTTAAAAGTGCAGGTGCAATGTCTTCCCCTATTCTTAGATTCTTATCATCAAAGAAAGCATTGATTCCCCTCTGCCGCAACACATCGCGAAGATATCCAATAAAACTGTGTCGCGTGTCTTCCCCTCGAAAACTGAGGAAAACATCATAGGTGAAACCACATGACTGGTCTCCATATTTTGCCATAGATAGATATAGTGAATAGAAACAAAAACAGAATAGAATTGAACAGTATATATAACATGAAATAAGTATATGTGAAGTTTCTTGGAAGCCTCTATTAGTTGTGTAGGACCATTATTATCAATATCATATCTTATTATACAAAAAGATATAGTGCATCTTAATCTTCAACTAACGATGCACATCAATACTATATTTGCAAATGCAATCAATCAATATAGTTTTTTTTTATCTATACACATCTATCTATCTATTTTAATTTATTTATTAATTAAATCTAAGCCCCAAATTCTCCTCTTGCCACGTGTCCTTTTTTCTTCCACACATGCACAAGTGCCAAATCAGCCTAAAATCACCTATTTCTAAACCCTAGATTTCCAAATCATCTTCTAACCACATCTCTTCTTCTACTGTTTTCCTTTCAGTTTTAGCGTTGAAATCCATCCACTGAGTGGATGAGAAAGCAGAAGGTCAAGAATGTGACGTTAGGGGTAGTTCATTATATTATTGGAGATGAAATTTGGTTGTTTTTACTCAATTGGGAATGAGAAGTTTAATTCAATTGTTGATAATGAGCTTATATACTCTAATTCACTTTTTTAGTTTTTTCATTCCAGATTTCTATAAAAAGTGTGAAAATGGTAAAAAAATAATCTTTTGTTTTTGAAGCAACAAACCCATATCATGTTAGTTAGTCTCACTTGCATATTAATATCAGATTATGATGCATTTGCATGCCCTTAATTAGGAAACTTACAATTGTGAGGCATGTAATATTATGCTATATATCTCAAATTATAGTACCTAGGATAATCTGTTATATATTAAAGTGACTCTGTTAATGGTATATGCAAACATCATTAGATCAATGTAATTGAAGACATATATATCTTATAATTTTTATAATCACAGTTTTTTATACTACATACTATTAGGAACAAATCAAGTTGTTCCCTTTATAGTTAAGCAAACACCTTGTACTTTATCTTGATCATCAAAATAAGTGTTCCTGACCACAGATCGCACCTCTTTCGTGGGTCTCAAGAAAAGGATGACGTCAATTGCCCGTCTCATCGACGTAAGTTTCACTTTCTTCTGCCTTTTCATTCACTTTCATCTGTTTTACCTTGGTCATATGATTTCTTTTGTTTGTTATATATATATTTGTGTAATTGTTGTGCAACCAATTCTTTTCCACATAATTATTTTGACATAAAAGATAGTCAAATAATAGTCAACATTGGATGGAGAATTGTCTGAATTGACCTTTAATTAGATTATCTGACCTGTTGTATAATGCAATTGAAATATTTTAATGCTAATTACAATTTTGTCCGAATAATATGACAAGGTTGTTATAATAAATAAATTGAGTCAAATTGAAAAAAGTAGTGCTCAGAAACGGACTAATGACTGTGAGTACGTGATCATGCACTTCTGTCAGTCAGGGTTAACTCACACTTCCAAAGATCACGCACTCATGTGTTCGTGACCATTGTGGTCCGTCTCACCTTAAAGTCATGGCAACGTAGATATCCATTCTTTAGAGCTATCAGAAGTAGCATATCGTAGAAGTATTTGAAAAGATTTTGTATTTAAAATTATTATTTATTAAAACATATATGACTGAGACTATACAATCTGGTTGCATGTCTTGAAACAGAAGTTCAATATGATCCTAAAGCATTGCAATTCCATGAATGATTTTATCGAGCATTTCATGGGAAGCGGCATCTTTGATGTTTTCATCTCCGTCTGCGAGACCAACTTGGGCTGAAGGGAATTGAATCACACAAGTTTTGATGGAATAATATCCACCAAACAAGTCACTTTCTATGAGTTGTTGGGATTGAGTTTCCATTTTCATGACCTGTTGTGATGAGAAATACTACTCTTTTTTTCTTTCTTCCCAACACAATTTGAGCTTCTACCTTTAATCTTTCTCCTAAAGTTTTAAGTTGTAGTTGATATTCTATTTCATCTGTTTGAAATAATTATAGCAAATTATATATTTTCCTCTTAAATATAGGAAAAAGTATTCACAATTTGTGCAACTATCGATGGCATTGATTGAAAATTTGGATGGAATTATATTAGATGTGAGAATTGTCTTACAAAACTATCCAAGGACGGAAACCAATTCAAGTGCCCCTCCTGTGAAATTTCATCTAAGTACCCATCACCAAGGTAACACAATTTTTTTTCACTTCCTTACCTTTATGTTGTTAACCTTATAAATATCACATGTACTTAAATTTGCAGATTAAAAATTCAAGTGAAAGTGTCTGATGAAACTGCGGCAGCTACATTTACTTTGTTCGATAAAGATGCGCAAAAACTCTTTGATACAACAACACAATTATTGGAACAAGGGAACAACACAAACACACCATCCAAACTGTACAATTTGCATAGACGCACACTCAACTTTAGAATAAGGTTTTACTAGATCATTTAATTTTTATAGGCTTTATTTATGACTTCTCACAAAAAAAAATTAAAACTACCTCGCGACCGCGCATGATCACCAAATAGATATTGATGTCAACTATTTTGCTTTTGTGACTTTGAATAATTAGGCATTTGGTTTCTATTTGTTTAAATGGTCGGTGTAATGTCTTAGCTTTTCTCCCCACATTTCCTTGATCCATATTGAAATGTTGATTGTTGTATTGAGATTAGAAATTGTGTATTTAATTTTAAAAGTGATTTATTTCTTATATAATAGTGACCAAAGAAAGTATTTGATTCACTCATAAAAATGTGTTATATATTTGATATCATTTGTGGCACATCACTCAAAATCTTATTTGTGCCACTCTCCATATTTACATCTTGTGTGTTTTTCATTTTTTTACCAAATTTATTTTTATTGGTCTTTTTCGGTTACTTACTCTATGACTATGTACATGTATAACCTTACCTATTCTAAAGTGCATTCACCATATTTTATTGCAGCATACCACTATTGTAATTAACTAATTATTAACCTTTTTTATGGCCACCATCTACCGTTTCTTTTGTCTTAATTAGATATTGAATTCTAATTACTATATTGTTCTTCATTGGCATCATTTCCTTAAATTTAACCCTTTCTCCATTATGATGTTCCAATTACCTAATGTGGTTGTTTATAATCCCGCTGCCCACATATCCATTGCGATCATCGGACATGACACAATATAACCCTATTTTTTTTGTGCCGTTGAACTTTCATCTGGTCTTTCTTATGCCATGCTAGCATTCCATCTGATAGAGTTCAAGTCAAATCCCCTTGCCAGTTTATGCATAAGATAAAACCTTGGGATGCATGAGATATTTTTGTTAACCTTGCTTTTCTAGATAAAATATTTGGACAAGTTCCTCCTTACATGATGTTATTATCACTCCATTGTGACAGCAACTATTTCCTTATTCTCAGAGAAAGTTTAGATTCAAGGTATATGTGTCCATTTTTTACTTCTTTGTATTTTTAATATTATTATAATATAAATTATAGTTTTAGTGGACATAAGACTTATTCGTAACTTCATTTGAATGTGATGGCTTTTTATCTAGAGTTGTATTAGCTAACTCTCAGAAACAACATGGTTGTTACAATTATAGAGGTGGAAATATATAGACCAATTAGCTTTTGATTTTTTTTAAATTATTTATCCAACAAACAAATTAAAGACAAAGGCCAGCTAAAGATGTTGCAAACACGTATACAATCACAGTGACATATTACAAGATCAAGCCACCTTCCAATCACACATGTATAACAGTTTCAACATTTTTTAACAACAATATCCAAAATTATAACATCAGCTTGCTGTAGTCAAAAAAAATCTAACAAAATCTAAACCAAACAAGGAAGGGATATAGAAGAAAAGAAAAGTTAAGCAGAGTAACTATTCAACTGAAAACTCAAAATTTTTACTAAAATAATGTCTTTTATTACCAAACATTCTATGCATTCAGATTTTATTTATAGATGACCACAAAATCTTTAAAAATAATAAGCACATAAAAACACAAAAATAGTTTGCGCAACGCGCGGGTCTTATGCTAGTTTTCTTTTGGTTTCACACATATAACAGCGCATCCTAATCTTCTTGTTTTAGAGTCCATCCCTCTGTCTTCAATGCAAAAGCATTAGCATGGCCAACATGTGATCATTGCCATTTGCCAATGCCACAATAATATTGTCAGGTCAACGCTTTCCATTTAGCATTAATGGTTAATACCTCTTGATGTAGCCATGGTGGCGCGAGCAGCGGCGGCAGAGTGGGAACTAAATCTTCGTTCAACTGAATCACCACCAGAAAACTCAAGTCCAACATGTTAGCATAAATCTTTTCAACAATCTCTTTAATACAAACAATCAATTTCAAACCTACAAAAATACAATACAATACAACACATTATTTGTTCATGCTAGTAACGAAGTCTAGAATAATAACCGCTACAAAAACAAATTATAACACATCATGATAAAAATACATAGATTGTAACAGGAAAATCAAACAACAGAAGTCAAAGCATAATAATTTTGAGGACATTATGTAACATGATAATATTTATATACTTTAAATTCACCAATGCTCATTCAATATTCTTGTTCTTGTGCATTATGTATGGTTCCACTTTTGGACACCTCAAAAATGATTCTAGAGGCGTAAAATTGATTTTGACATTTTGGTTACTCTCAAGTAAATTTGATTTTGCCACACAATTGATGCGGTGGTGATTAGCGCTAGACTTAATGATGCAACTGAGTTTGGAAAGGGACTGAAACCACTTTAGCTCGACTTATTTTAGCCAAAATCAATTTTTGAGATATAACATAGAAGAATTTGGGGATAATATAGAAGAAACTGCGAATTCCGCCATTTTTGATCCATGCAAATGCAAATGCAAATCAAAGATAGTGAGGTAATTGGAAATTATAGGAAACTATTAAAATTCAATGTTTCATTCAATTACCTTTCTATTTTTCTTTTTTCACCATTAATTTAATCTGATTTAAGATTAGTTCTAGTACAAATGATTCCAGCCCCCTCTTATCGTAGTTGCGGGCATCGAACAATGGTCCTCTTTACAAATTCAATGTCAATCACCACTGAATCAACTAACGATTATTTTTTATTGCATTTTTCCCATTTATAGAGTAAAAAAGTATTCATTTTTAAGTGGGGTTTGAGGAAAAATTTGAGATTCAACTATTTTTTATTTTTTACTAAAGATTCAAAATTTGAGATTCAACTATTATGATATGATAAGTTGATTTATAGGCGTTGAGCTTATATAGGCTTTGTTTGGCATTCGGATGGTCAATAAATTAGTTTATAGTTGATGAATTTATAGTTTATAGCATTTAAGTTAGTTTATTGAATTTAAAGTGTTTGATAAAGATAGTGGTCGAATTAATTAACTTTATAGATAAGAAATGACATAAAAAAGATATGTTTAATTAACATTTAATGGAAAATGTTTTTTATTTTTGACAAATTTAATGAAAATGTTAACATGTACTTTTAAGGTAAATGTTGAAAAACTTCAGAAAAAACAAATTGTCTCAAAAATTGTGCATTCAACTTTTTAAAATCAAAATATCACATTTTTTCAATACAAATTTTCTCTTTTAGAATTCTTAACATGTGCTCTAAAGACACATGTTAACAAAACTCATTTAACTACTTTTAAGTTAGATGATAAAAATAAATTTATTCATGTTACAAGCTAATTAAATTAATTAAACTGTAAGTTAATTAAAATAATTTATCGAAATAAGTTATACGCTATCCAGAAAAGAAAAATACCAAATAGAGTATAATTTTATTGATTCATGTTACAACAAAGTAATCTCAGAGTGCAGGAATAAAAAGTACAAGAATAAAAGAACATAAACCACCAAAATTCAACATAACCAAACTCAAAATAAAAAGCAGCAAATGTGGACAATAATCCACTATGTTCCTCAATCCCTCACTTTCCCTTGAAACTTATTAGAACCACATTTATTCCTTACCAACATTATATTAATAATACTAAGTGCATTTTCCGTGACAAATGAGTTTTGCAGAATCACATCAGCACTGTAATTTTGTTGAACCTCAAAAGTGTTTTATTTGCCGAAATCGTAAAGACTCTGATTCTAACAATCTTACCGTCAATTCAAACGTGCACTTAAACCGGAGGTCTATATAACTCAAGCACCTTTTTCCATGATGGTCTACTACTTATATCATCCCACCAAGCACTAACATTTTTCCTATCCCTAATCAAATACTCTTTTCCCATATTATTAACAATATATTCAGTAAATGGAAGGTGACTTATATCAGCAAGGCTGAAAAAATCACCAGCCAAATACTTACTCTTTGATAGCCTCTCTTCATAAATATCCAAAACCTTCACAAGTTTTGCTTCACTCTCTTCAATTACCTTAGGATCTGGAGTTTTATCAGCTAGTAGTGCAGGAAACAAAACATGAATGGTCAAATTGTAAGCTGATGGATGATAGTTTTGTGCTTCAACATCTAACCATTGTTCCACTAGACCCTTTTCTTCAATTGTTTTTCCTAGTAATTCAACCCCTTGAGATCTATATTTTTCAGCATAATATCTCATTATTGCTCTAGATTCTGCAATAAATAGATGAAAACACAAAAATCAACAAGATTATAGTATGTTAGTGTGTGTTTGGTATGACGGTGAATCTGTCAGAATTACATTGACCCACCGTGATTTTGCAGAAACTGCAAGTTATAGCTTCTGCAAAATCATGGTGGACCACCGTAATTATGACACCTTATCACCAAACCAAACATAGGCTTAGTTTATGCACGATGAAAATTGTTTTGGAATTAATTAATTTAGAGAAATTGTTTTTGGTTGTAACATCGATCACATTTGAAGTTAAAAACTATTGTACTAATTCTAACTTGAAGTTAAAATAAATCTTGTTCAGATGGTCTAGTGATTGGAGTTTGATCTCCCGTCACCATTTTTTGTGTGTGAATTTATAATGTTGTCATTTCATCTATGTACAAAAAAATACTGCATTATAAACCTTGATAACAAAATCAATTCTTTAATCTAAAATTAATTTTAGCACATGCTAAATTGAAACCAAATATACACTTTATTGACATGCAGGAATGTCATTTATATACGGTCAACAAATCACGACTAAGGAAATGGATTCATTATGGTCGACAACATGCAGTTGATAAATATAGACCGGCTGATCTTAATCAAATGGTTAAGATTTTAAATTTGAATTTTAAATCGAATTATCTTATCTTGTATTGAATGATTCAGATATGTTTGAATGCACTCAATCGCGGTCCCACCAATAATCTTATGTGTACTGTTATTTTTTAGGTGTTTTTTAGAGGAAAGTAGACATTTTTAAGGGAAGGAGCAAAAAAGTAGAGAAACAAAAATAGAAAAACATGATTCAAATAAAAAAAGAAAAACATAACATATATGGGATCAAGATGTTTAACCATAAAGTACATAGTCTCCATCTTGAATTACAGGAACAGTTCCGAAAGGCTGCATGCAGATTGTGAACAAAGAACATGAGTCAGAAAATGAAAAATTAAATAATTAAATAATTTTTTGATAAAATAAATAATGAAACTTTAAATCCTTTAAGCATAATTTAACAAAGATGAAAGGAAAAAAAGTGACAAAACCTGTAATTTGAGGTACTGAGGATCCTTGTGTTCTCCATTCAAGACATTAACAGGGACAACCTCAAATTTAATTTCCTTCTCAACCAAACAAACCAAGACTCTTTTGGTTGAGGCACAGTGAGGGCCATACACTTTCACTACCATGGTTTCTTTTGGATAAAAATGATTTAACAAAAGGATATGATTAATGAAATTAAACTCTTGGTTATGTTATAGTTCACTTAATTCTAATAGTAGCTTATATTTATATACTAGTCTAGTGACGGAGAAATCCTGGCCGGCTGGGTCGGACCCCATGTCATGTGGGGCAAGCAAACAAACATTTAATGGAATTGGATTTAACACTTGGAAAACATGCGCACATGTTGTATTAAATTATTAAATCTTTATCAAACGTAAATGTAAATGTTAGTTAGTACTTAGTAGAGTGATGATTAAAACTGAATTTAATAGAAAAGATGACGATTGTTATTCTCCACAACACAACTGCATTTGAGAAATGATGGAAACTACTTACTACTACCCCGTCCAAAAATATAAGATTTTGTTGACCCTTGAACGTTTGTTAATACATGATTTTGATTGCGAATATTTTTAAGTGTATATTAGTAAAAATTATATAAATTTGATATTTTGAAAATATGTATCGAAACAAATCAAATAAGATCTTATATGATAATATTTACATTTAAATACTCTTAGAAAAATACATCAAAACAAAATATATGAATAGTGCATTTAGTCAAACTGAGTCTTATAAAATAGGACGAGAAAATAGTATTAAAAATTGCCTTGAATTGTAGACTACTAAAACTCATTCTCCTGATAGCTTGATGTTGAAAATAAAAACCTTACAACATAAATTTGAACCGTTGGGTCATAATTTGATGATTAAAATTGACTACTTTTATCAAAAATGAAATGTCAATGTGGAAACCAAAAATGAAGTGTCAAAATTAATTAATAATTTTTTTGTTTTCATGTGATTTAGTATGTTATCAATCTGGATCAAACCCCAAGCTAAAATGAAATCAATTTGTCAATATTAAACTAAACCAATATTTGTAGAAAAAAAAAAGGAAAGCTAATTCTTAAACTAGATTCATTTTAATAATTAACTAGGTAGATAAACCATTATGTTGTTTATTTTAGCCCTTAATATGTTACCGTTGAGGACTAATTGATTGGAAATTGGAAGGAAGAGCGTCCGAAATACGTAATGCATGTTTAGAGTAAACAAAACAACAAATCAAATACGTAATACACAATTAAAACCATTGAAATTGAAATTTTGAAAAAGGACAAAAATGGGAGTGAAGAGCAATAGGATAAGACATGGAAAGGGAAGTGTTAAATAACCTCTAACCCTTGTTGTTGGATCTTAGTACTTTAGAAGGTTAGATTAAGAGATAGAGATTATCATCTAAGGAAAATAGTTACCACCAATAATTTAATATATTTAACTTTTGCCATTTAAAAAAAAAAAAAAACTCCGCCCTTTGTTCCTTTTTACTACTAAGATATAAAATAAACTTCGTTTACACATCGAATCTAATTGGTTTTACTTTGAATTAAATTGAGATATATCTAAAATCTAAAATTCATATACGTATACATTTGAAAATCTCAATTTATCATTGATTATGAAATTAGGTGAAAAGACTTTTTGTTGCACAGTTTGGTGAAATGAGTATTTTCATTGTGAAAACAAATATAGATTATTACGCTTATCAAAAAAAAATCTATTACAAAAAGTTTTGAGCGATATAATTTTTTATAAAATAAACTGTTGAATTGAAAGTTTAGATCATATAGATCATTTGTGTAAAATTTCAGACAAATTTAAAATCATTTGATATGTTATTGAGACACATAAACATTAACGGTGTTTAAAAAATCACAAAAACTGTTAATTTTAATATGTCTAAATAACATATCAAATGATTTTAGATTTGTCTGAAATTTTACACAAATAATCTATATGATATAAATTTTTAATTCAACGATGTATTTTACAAAAAATTATATTGGTTAAAAAAAATTTAAGTCGTTGGAGATAAATACCCCAAACATTGTGGGTACACAAGAAAAAACCATTATTATTACTTTATTAGGGCTATCCTATCCAATGTTCTAATGACATTTGTTAAGAAATCTAAACAAGAGTTTTATATTGTAAAGAAAACCAAGGAAATGGACAATGGCCTTTTCTTATATTAATCAAAATGAACCAGTCAATAAAAGAAGACCACTCAGACTTTTTAAATGTTATTTTCGCATACGACTCTAATTGCTTCAAAATAAGGAAATTTTTATCAAAATTAAATGCTACTTGTTTATATTTCAAAAGGCAATCAAATCACATGGTGTTTACAGTAAGATCAGTTGCTAAGGAAAACTCACTTAGCAAAATATCAGTGGTTTGATTAATTTAACAATTGTCCCTAAATTAATCAAACTGTATTTGCAGTTAGATTAATCAAACGACTGAGATTTCGCTTGAGAGGCAAAAGGGATGGAAGAGGCAGCTTTAAGCTTACTATCTTGTTCATTGAAAACTTCCATTTCTATGACTTTTTTTTTTCCAGTAAATGAAGGTTTTTCTCCATAATGTTTGTTTCCACAAGAATGGAAATGTATTGTCGCAAATAGCTCGATAGTTCTATGTAAAATCGCAAAATTTGTATAATCAATCAGGATATTTGAATTTCTAATATAAGAAAGCATAATAATGGGTTGGGATGGATCAATGGAAATATACATGTTTCAAAATACCACTGACTGTGGATGATTGTTGCTGAGAGCCTGAGACAGTTGAGTATCACTCTTCAATATCCTCAAATGAAACTGGTTTTGTAATGGCAAGTTTCCTGTAAATCGAAAAATAACAATTAAATCGACATTATATAAACATTCAGATATTAAGAATCAACTACTAGCAAATATCCAACAAAGCAACAACAACACTCACACTCAGCAATTCAAACTAATTTAATGGCAAATTTCTCAATAAGTTAAAATAGCTAATTCATACAAACACAGTAGATTTTTCACATTCAGACATGTCAAGGAAACAGGCTTTCTTTGATAATTTATAATCATTTATTATCCTCGCATCATGCTAAACTCGATTTAAATTTCTAGTCACATAAATGAACCATTATTAACATTCAACATATAATGTTTGTTTGAGGAAAGCATGGCATGATCAGATGTTTTAGGGATACCTCTGAGAGATAAAATTGTCTTCAGACAAAGCCTTATTCAACCTCTCTTCAAATGGTGTTGCATGCCACTTTACTGTCTGGTCCTGGAAAAATCAGCACTAATAAGATGCAGAATATATAGATTTAAAACTCTTTCAAATAGAAAATAATGATTACAAGACATACTTCCTTGTACTTCTTGGTTGAATTGGGTATGCCATTACAACCGTACCACTTAGGAGGAACAATATGAGAGTCCTTATCTTCATTCAACTGAGCAGGAACCACCCCAATAATAGGCCTGTCAGCAGATTGTGCGAGCTCACAATCAGCAGACTCCATTTCCTCATTTCCCTCTTCCATAATGATTGGTGCAGGTTTTAACCAAGAAGATAAACTTGTTTCCATCGTAGATTCAGTTTCATTTTCGATTTTCTTCAAACTGTTTTCTGGGGTAGGAGTTGGATATTGATCTCGCTCAACAGAATCACCGAGCTCACTTGAATCTTGCTCTTCAAGTAACTTGCTCAGGAAGACATTCTCACCTGGCTTACAATTTGGATAGACGAATTGAGACCGAATACAATGCTTACCATCATATAACTCTTCTAATGATGCCGGGTACACGGTTCCAGGTGTTTGCATCTCATCAAATAATTTCAATGGGGTAGGATAAGGTGATCGTTTGCGTGTACTTTGGCTATCAGGTGACTTGTTTTTCTTCATACGCCAATCATCTGGCGGGCTTTGATAAGATACTAAGTCATTTTCGCATACAAAACGTACAGATTTGGTCTTCTTCTGAGTGTCTGTGGCTGGCCATGGTGTAACTGAAGCTTCATTCTTTCTAGTCTTATATGCAGTATGAATACTCCTTGTCCAACTTCCTTCTACATAGTCAGGAGAGTCGTTTTGAGCAGCTTGTGCCTTGAAGACAAAGCTGCATAAGAAATTAAACTAAGATCTCAGGTTCTAGTTCCATAACTTCTATGTAATTTCAAAAATAGACATTTTTAATCACCAAAATACATCTCAACCATTCAGTGAAGATACAATACAGCATAACCATTTCAAAAATACTAGAATGGAAAAGGACAGGACAGGGGAACAATTTAAAGAGTACCTGCTAGGTGTGTGCTCAAAAGATTCTGTGCTATTCCCCAATTCTTGGCAAAGGTTTATAGGAGTTGGTGGGTCAAATGGCTGGACATCCAGCTGAAGTTTCTCGACAGATGTATTAGGAAGCCAGGAATGAAACTTTGAAGTGTCAGAATCACTATCACAAACAGGCGATACTTTCAGTTTCGCTGATGTTTTGCGAATTTCAGCTGGTGTTCCTGCTATTGTACCACAAGCTTTAAGGAACTTGACCTGCAAATTGAGTGACTTAGAAGTACTTAAAACTATACTGTGAAGCATAGATACAACTTTAGGCAATGCATGCAAAACAACATATATAAATAGAGGATAGCTTTTCCTTGAAAAAACATGACGCAGTAATGACTTATAACTTCTCAAAATTGTAGAATAGAAAGCTAACTGAAAATCTTAGTTTGATCATTGTTCGACTGTTTTCATTTGAATCTCGTAAGGCTTATGAAACTACGATGTGTTGATCTCCCTACTTCTTTTACTTGATATATTCCAAAATTCACACCTGTTTACGAACAACTCATAGAAAGGCATACTTTACTGTTAAAGTTACATATCAATTTGCATATTCATTTGCCCATATTAATAGCAGGGTTTTAAATAAAGGTTAACAAAGCAATTTGGGCCGTATCATAACCGTTTCTGATTTTGTCAAAACTGCAATGCAATTGCAATTGAAGTCGCATCGATCACTATTTAATCGAGCATGACACGATGACAACAGTTACCGCAACCACTATTTAAAACCTCAGTAGCCAAATTAACTACAGATAAACTCAACTTTTTTCCTCAATGCCCTTTAACAATGCAAACTAAAAATATACAAATGAAACATCTAAAAAACATATAAGAAAAACCAATTTACAAAAAAGTAAAAACTGCTACAATAATAGTGTGACAAATAACACTATAATTGATGAACACGTTACACACCTCATCCTTGAGTCCTTGATCATATTCCTGAGACCCCACATCATCATTCCTAGCTGAATCTTTCTTCTCTTCTAAAAATTCAAAACACAAATCAGTATATAACCACTAAAAAAGAGCTTCAAAACACAAAAAGCTTAAAAATAAAATAGATTAACATATAAAATACCTTTAGATGACAAAGTCGACAAACGATTTCTCGAAATCAAAACATCCTGCTTTACAATTACAACATCAACATTTCTAATCAATATTCAATAATAATAATTTTGATATAAAGTTTATAAACCTAATATTCTTTATTTTATATGGTCTTCAGGTCGGTTAATGAAACCGTAGTCTACCCTACCAAGTTCAAGTTCAGCGTCAATCACGTAGACCAACCAACATAACATTTCGTATAAACCTAATATTCTGTGCATAATAATTTCATTATTATTCTAAATTCTAAGCAAAAAATTCAATTATGCATAAATACCCTAATTTCTTGCATTCTAGAGCATCAAATTCAGCTGAAATTGAAAATTTCAAAAATCAAGGAACAAAAACAAGAACAAATTCGAAAAGTCTTGGAAATTCTTGAGGGAGGGAGGGAGAGAGTTACGCGAGAAGGAGCGGAGACGAGAAGAGGCGGAGGAGGGTGGCGGCGATTATGGTCTCGGATTCCGAAGAAGCACCGCATTGCAGCTTTAACGGAACGGAAGAAGAATCGTAACAGAAATGTTAATCCGCTTTTGAAAAACCGCAACATATCACGATTTTTTGAAGAAATGAATGAGTTACTTACGGTATTCTGTGAATGATTAGAGTGATTTTGAGGTTTTTGAATTTTGAAGTGTGAGAGGGAAATTATGATTCTTATTCTTATCGTATAGTAACGTCTGATTTCGATTATTTTTTTACTAAATTTTTCATTCAAAAACTTTTATACTATGAATATATAATACGATATTGTAGTAAATAAAATGAATCTATACGTTATTATTTGTTATTTTTACATGTACAATTCCAAGGCAAGCAAAAAAAAAATACTTTTATTTTACACAAAAAAAAGCCAAATAATAACCAAAATAATAATTCCCTTTGCAAAATAATATGTAGTCAAATAATGTAACCAAAATAATGTAGTCAAATAATTTAGACTTAAATATGATTTTAGTCCCTTTACAAATATGACTCATTTTGATTTTAGGGGGTTATTGGATTGAGATTTTGAGGAATTTCAATGGATTTTAAGAGATTTTTTTATAATAAAAAAGTCTTGTGTTATTCAATCAAGACTTTTATAAAATGTAAACAAATTTTGTGGTATTCAATTAAAAAAAACTCTTAAAATCTCACAAAATCCCATGAAGTCTTTTAAAATCTTCAAGATTTTTTTTTATCAAAATAATCTTTCGAAATCTCAATTCAATAATCCCTATTAGTCTCAATAATTTTTTTTTTTATACCCCTTTAAAATTACAATTTTTTTAAAAAAGTCCTTAAGCAAGATTTTTGACAAATTTGGTCAATTTAAGCTGATGTGGCGTACAGCCGAACTTTATGATATTTGGATCCAATAAAAATATTGTTAAAGTCATTGAAATTTCTAATCTCCTCATCCTCTTAAGTCTCTGGAGACCAATTCAACCAAGCAAAAATTGTATTCCATATTGTTTTAGCAATGTGACATGAGAAAAATAAGTGGTTAATCGATTCAAAACAAAGCACACAACATATTTGATTATTGCTTCTAAGGGTGCCTCTTTGCCAAAGATTCAACCAGGCAAGTAATCTATCTAGAAGAATGCGACAACCGAACACTTTTATTTTGCTTGGAACAACTGTTTGCCAAAGCCTAGTGCAGACTGGTACGAAGTTGCTGTGAAGCACCAGATCGAACTTGAAATTACAAAGTTCTATATATCCACTGCCCACATTGAGTATACTTGAGGTTGTTCCGGCGTCCAACAAATTCTATCCCACAATTGTTGCTACAGATTTGTCAAGCTGATGCATTTGTCAAGTTCGATATGATCCAACGCAGATTTGTTACAAATGAAATGGTGTATGCGATACACTCTCAATTATAAACACTAATATAAGATACATTCTCAATCCGGCCACGTACATGCTCTAACCCTAAAAAAATACATCACCGAAACATGTTTTTGATAGTGTATTTTCGGCTAAAATACACTATTGAAAGTCGTTTTTTTGATAAAAGCCACACTTTAGGGGACATGTTGAGCAATTAATTTAATTCAACGATTCACTCTAAAAGTTACACTGTATTTTCTTTAGTATATAATTATCTATGTGCTGATTTGAATATGTGTCAAACTAGTTATTTCTAAGAGAACAATCACACCAACCAAACTAAGTCAGACTTATATTTTCAAGTTGCATTGCATTAAGAAACCCCCTCTGTTGATTTTTTAGTGACTTGACAGATAAAATTCAACTGCCGCATCAGCAAAAAATTGATTTTTTTTTCTTCCAAATCAGTAAAGAGTCAACAGAAAAAGAAAAAAAATTAATTTTTAAAAGGATAAAACAAAATTTGTCAAAAAAAAAAAGGATAAAACAAAACTTTCCTATATTATAGGATAAAAATCTATTAATCCAAATTAATCCAAAATAAAAACCTTCATTCCTCCCTCCAAGCCCTAACCGCGCTCTCCTCCACTCCTCTTGCTTTTCGCGCCTCCACAGTAATACTCTCATCACACTCTTCTGCTCCTTTTATCATCTTTATTACTTATCAGTTTATCATTCCATGATTTTCAAGCATTTTCTGTGTTATAGACTTATCGTAACTTGCGAAGCAAGCAATAGTGATTCACGTTTATTTCACATAGACCATATAATCTATGATTATCGATCTCGATTATAATATGATTGCAGTTAGTTTTTCTTTGACTTGTACATATTTGTCTACAAATATTTGTGTGGATAAAATTTTCAAGACCTTTTGATATTTGTTTGAAGATTTTTATTTTGACTGTAATGTTATTATGTGCTATGTTTTGTTGCTATATTTACCCTCTTATGTATATTTTGAACAATTAGTTAAATATTGCAGAATTTCAAGCATGACAAATAACTTGATTAGTTCAAATAACAAACGCGGTAGAAACGATGACAATGAAGAAGAGCGAAGGCGGATTCAAAGACGAAGGTTACATTGTATGCATATGAATATGATTATTTTGGCTGCCGCTGCTCTATTGGTATGTATGTATTATCTTAACTATTTGGATGAAAGTGAAAGTGAAGGTGAAAGTGAAGATGAAAGTGAAAATGAAGCTTCAGACACTGATTGTGATGCAGATAGTGATATTGATACGGAAACTGAAAGTACTGGAAGGACAAACCATGTTCGCGGTGAATAGGGTAGATTATGTAACTGTAACTTGAGATTTATTATCCCTTGGTGTGTTTTTGATAAAATTAGATTTTGCACTTGCAGTCAGTCTTTATTTTATACGAATCGATCATTTTGATATTTTGTTTTTATTAAATTTTGTAGTCTCACTATAAGCTTTTCTGTTTTAGCTGTTTGTTTCAAAGGAAGTTTGGTGGAAAATAATTTATTTATTTTGAGAAGAAAAAAAAAGATTGAAAAACACATGTTTTGATCTCTAGTTGTTTTCCTCCTTCCAAAATATTTGTTTTTGCAGCATTTACCATTAATGCTCACATGGAAAGTGTTGACCTGACAACATTATTGTGGCAATGATCACATGTTGGCCATGCTAACGCTTTTGCATAGATAAAAACTATATATATATTTTTCTTACAGTGATAGCAAATGCAAATATAATATTGCTGTATAATTGTAGTTGATAATTTGAACATAATATATCTGAACAGTGTGATGATAGTGAGAATGCACAGAATGTTAATGTATCCTTAGTTGAAAATTTGAATATGACAGATCTCAGAACATTGTGGTTGTCTAATAATTTGAAATCTTAATTTGCTCTTTAATCCCTCAATTTTTAATTAGTTGAAAGAGTTGACATAGGACATATATGTATGCAAAAAAAAACTAACATTTTGCGCACGCCATTATAATATATAAGCATGATTAAGATGCACATCTTCCAATTCAGATTTTGTATATATAAGATATCATAGTATCATAATAATGGTCTTGTACATAAAATGAAAAGTGGCTTCCAAGAAACTTCACATATAGTTCTTATTTCATGTTTGTTATACTGTTCTGTTCATAAATAAAAAATCTCATCTTATCTTTTATCTTCCTCTCTAAGACAATTATTTCACTAGGTTGAACTAGTGGTATATATATACTACTGTCTTTGGGTAACATTTGTGTCTATTCTTCAGTGTTCTATTCTGTGTTACCATTTCAAGAGTGTTCTGTTCTTTTCTATTCACTATATCTATGGCAAAATATGGAGACCAGTCATGTGATTTCACCTATGATGTTTTCCTCAGTTTTCGAGGGGAAGACACGCGTCACAACTTTATTGGCTATTTTCGTGATGCGTTACGGCAGAGGGGAATCAATGCTTTCTTTGATGATAAGAATCTGAGAATAGGCGAAGACATTTCACCTGCACTTTTAAAATCCATTGAAGAATCTAAGATATCAGTTATTGTTTTTTCTGAGAATTATGCGTCTTCGAGGTGGTGTCTTGGCGAACTGGTGAAGATCATGGAATGTACTACAAAAAGAAACAACCAGCAAATCGCTTTCCCAATATTTTACCATGTTGATCCATCTGATGTACGACATCAAAGAAAGAGCTATGGAGAAGCCATGGTTGTTCATCAGAATAGATTTGGAAAAGAACCTGAAAACAAAAAGCACGGACAGAAGCATTGTCTGAAGCTGCAGATTTGAAAGGCCACCGTATCCATACTGGGTATGTAACTACAATTCTGTTCTTATATAATCTTTGTCTTGTCTCCGAAGTCGATATTTGCTGATTTTCCTCTAGTGGATACTTATAATCATGTTTAATTATATGTTTTGTACTTGTAATTCCAATGGGCCAATTAAAATATAAAATGAAAGTAAAGAGGAGAGGACATAAACCTAAACTCCATCAAGTACAATATCTAAAACTAGGAATACCTAGCTTGTTTTTAACTAAACTATCATTAATAAAGCCAGGAATTTCTTGCCAAAAAGTAAAAGAGGACAAGTTACAGCCATGGTTTGCAAGAGTGTCAGCTACTTGGTTACCTTCCCTATAAATATGAGACACCATGCCATTCATCTGTTTGAATAGAAGCAAGACATTGTGCCATCTGTTTCGTAGGTTCCAAGTAACAGTAGTATTAGAGTTATTAAAAGCTAGAACCACAAGAGCTGAGTCAGTTTCAAGCCAGATATTGTGCCAATTCATCTTGTAAGCAACTTCTATAGCAGTCATAGCTGCACATAACTCAGCTTGATAGGAAGAGGCAGAGCCTAAAGGTTCAGCAAAACAATACAGCAAGTCAGCATCATGGTTTCTAAAAATTCTTCCACAACCAGCAACCCCTGGATTCCCTTTTGAAGCTCCATCAATATTACATTTTATCCAATTGAACAATGGTGGTTGCCATAATATTTCTTTGATGGCAGGGGGATTTGGATGATGTGTGGATACATTAAAGTGCTTCAAAATAATAAAATCTCTAATGGAATTAGAAGAAGTCTTTTTAGAATTGTTACCAGACAAAGAAGTGTTAGCAATTATCAAGGAAATGGAAGACTTCCAGCTGATGATATTATTGTTGAACCTAGCTTGATTTCTAGCAAACCAAATAGAATTTAACAAGTTGACTAAAGCAGAAGTGATGACAATCTTGCACTGAGGTGACCAATGAAAATCACAAAGTCTCCACATGTTCTCCATAGAAGTAAATTGCAAAACCATATCCAAACAGTTTGCAAACCAAGACCAAATTTTGACTGCAAAACTACACTCAAAGAATATGTGAAAGGAAGACTCCACATTTTTACAACAAAGGCTACACATGGAAGGCAGAGCACAACCTTTAACCATCAGATTTTCATCTGTTGGAATTTTGTTATGCATAAGTCTCCAAGCAAGAAGAGATTTAGAAGGAGGAATATCTGGGCTCCAAATGATTTTAGCCCAATGTAAGTCTTGAAATTGTTGCACTTTAAAGTGATAGGCATCTGCCATATGCAATTCACCTGTATCTGTATGTTTCCATAGCAATTTGTCATGTAAGGGCTCTTTAGGGATAGTAACTTGCTGGACAAGAAAATTGAGAGAATTGAATTGATGAGTCAATTGAGAAGGTAAATTCCACCGCCCATTATGTATGTAATCACTAACAGTGGAAGTAAGAGATCGACTAATGTGGGATGGGATGTTAAACAGCTCAGATAAGATTGAACCACACCAATTATCATTCCAAAAGTTTATATCTTCACCATTTCCAAGCAGCCAAATAGAGTTCTCAATAATAGTTGTCACTACCTCTTTGATGCTGCTCCATATAGAAGAATAAATGTGATGTTGAATGATTTGTTTTCCTCTTATAACTCTAGCTTGTAAAAGCTTTGCCCAAGAACTTTGAGAATTAAACAAAGACCAACAAAGCTTAAGATTGGAAGCTTTATTCAAACTAGATAAGGATCTGAGATTCAAGCCCCCTTGAGAATATGGTCTGCATAATTTCTTCCAAGCAACTGTAACTAACTTTCTTTTTCCAACATCACCACTCCATATAAAATTTTTAACATTTTTCTCAATTTGTTTGATAAGAGAGGTAGGCCAAGAATAAAGAGAAATGCTATAGATTAGCATGCTTTGGATGACAGATCTAACTAGCTGGACTCTTCCTGCCATGGAGAGTAAAGAAGCTTTCCATGCTAATAATTTTGAATGAATTTTGTCAGCAATTGGTTGTAACCAGCTAGCCTTAGGCTTACCTTTAAATAAAGGGACCCCCAAATAATTAAGAGGTAAAGAGCCTATTTTAAAATTCAACAAGTTCACAATGATATTAAGCCTACCCTGAGTGATAGAACCAGAATATATGGTGGATTTAGCGGTGTTAATGACTTGGCCAGATTGAAGAGCATAAGAAGTAAATAAGTCTTTGAGAGCAGAGAGCCCATATATCTTCCCTTTACAAAAAACCATAAGATCATCCGCATAGAAAGTGTGAGAAGGGACACTGAAATGTCTAGTACCCTTGATAAGGTCCAGTTTTCCTTCCCGAACAAGCTTTGAAATGCTTCGGCTCAAAACATCTTCAGCTAGGCAAAAGAGAAGTGGAGATAAAGGGTCCCCTTGCCTCACCCCTCTAGAACAATTAAAATATCCCTCAGACTTGCCATTGATAGAAATAGACAAAAAAGCAGATTTGAGGATAACATGGATCCAATTACAAAAAACATCATTAAACCCAAAGCTCCTAAGAACCTTCAACAAGAAAGACCAATCTAAAGTATCAAAAGCTTTAGAGATGTCAATCTTTAAAGCTAAGTTACCACCAAAGGATTTGTTGTGAAGCAAATTAACAGCTTTTGAAGCAATACAAAGACAGTCTTTAATGTTTCTATCATGTATAAAACCCATTTGTTCCTCAGATATTATAGTAGGCATGATATTGGTTAACCTGTCTGCGATGATTTTGGATATAATTTTGAATTTGAAATTTGCCATGGCTATTGGTCTGTATTGATCAATAGATGTAGCATTTGAAGTCTTTGGCAAAAGAGTAATGATGTTTGAGTTAAAACCTGGCAGAATCCAGCTGGTGCTAAAAAATTCCAAAACAGCATTGAAGACTTCAACCTTGACAATCTCCCAATAATGTTGGTAAAAGAAAGCTCCAAAACCGTCAGGTCCTGGTGCACTATCTTTGTTTAGAGCAAAAACAGCTGCTTTAATTTCTTGGTGAGAGGGTAAAAGAGTAATCAAAGCATTGACATCCTCTGTGATCAAATTTGGAATGACCTCATCAGCAAGCAAAGGTTCCTGCAAAACAGTGTTAGTGCAAAAAAGATTTTTGTAAAAATTAACCACATGATGAGATATTTGGTTTTGGTCAATAAGAACATGTTCACCCTCTTGTAAAGATGTTATCATTTTGATAGAGGTTTTGATTTTGGCTATTCTATGGAAGTATTTAGTGTTCCTATCACCTTCTAAATGCCAATTTAAATTTGCCTTTTCTTTCCAAAAAATTTCTTGTCTGTTCAAGAAATGTTATTAAAAAATTTAGGCCTCGATATTCGTGACATGGTATCAGAGCCTATCGGGTCTATCGTTGGGCTTCCTACATTGTTCACGCTTCATCCCGGCTGAAGCGTGAGAGGGTGTGTTAGCGGCCAACACTCGGTGGGATTTAGTCCCACATCGGATAGATAGGATTCTTGATAAGAGTTTATAAAGAGGGGGCACTCCTCACCTTACAAGCCGGTTTTGTAAGGATGAGTTAGGCCTCGATATTCATGACAGAACTTGCCAAAGCATTGTATAACAAGATTGTGCACCAATTTGAAGCTGCAAGTTTTCTTGCCAATGTTAGAGAGAAATCAAATAAAATCAACGGCCCGAAAGATTTACAGCAGACACTTTTATCAGAGATGTTGGAGCAGCCTGAAACTGAGCTGGGAAGTACAAGTAAAGGAATCTAGGAAATAAAACACAAGCTTGGAAAGAAAAAGGTTCTTTTGGTTCTTGATGATGTTGATGAGATGGAACAATTAGAAAACATGGCAGGAGGAAATGATTGATTTGGTCCAGGTAGTAGGATCATTATAACTACAAGGGACAAAGGTTTGCTCATAGGTACTCATTCTTTTTTAGTTCAAAAGATTTATGAAATGACTGAACTTAATGATCAACATTCTCTTGAGTTGTTTTGTCGAAATGCCTATGGAAAAAGCAATCCTAAAACAGGATATGAAGCGATGTCTTCTCGTGCAGTTGGTTATGCGAAAGGTCTTCCATTGGCTTTAAAAGTTATAGGCTCCAATTTGGCTACTAGAAAAAGTTTAATAGCTTGGGAACAAGCATTGAAAGATTATGAGAGGATTCCTCGTAAAGGGATTCAAGATGTGCTTAAAGTAAGCTATGATGTGTTGGAGCCTTATGCTCAGAGTGTTTTCTTAGACATAGCTTGCTTCTTCAAAGGGAAAAGAATAGATTATGTTGAAGAGATACTTAATGAATTCAGTGCAGCATCGAATATTGAGGAGCTTTTGAATAAATCTCTCTTGATTGTTGAGAATGGATACTTGAATATGCATGATCTAATACAGGATATGGGTAGAGAGATTGTTAGGCAAGAGGCACCGAATCCAGCAAAACGTAGTAGATTATGGTCTCATCAAGATGTCATTGATGTATTATCGGCTGATGACTCTGTAAGAATTGCATCATCTATACATTTTCTTTTATACATTATGATTATATTTATGCAATTGATTTTATATTTTCTTACTTGTTTCAAAGGGAAGTGATGCAATTCAAGGGATAATGCTTGATCCTTCCCAACGTATAAATGTAGTAGATTGGAATGGTACTGCTTTTGAGAAGATGAACCGTCTCAGAATTCTCATTTTTCGAAAAACACAATTTTCATCAGAGCCGAAACATCTGTCAAATCATTTAAGACTGCTTGATTGGGAGCTATACCCTTCAAAGTCTTTCCCAGCAAAATTTTATCCAAGGAATATCATCATCTTAAATTTGCCTTATAGTCGACTTACTCTGGAAGATCCATTTAAGGTAATCACTTGTTTTTATTTATTCTTTCCATTTCATTTTTATATATGACGATTACTTAGTTTGATTGACTATTTTTTTTTCTTCTTTTGACAGCAATTTTCATATTTAACTGTCATGAATTTATCAAATAACCAATCTATCACAACAATGCCTGATGTGTCCAATGTTGAAAGTTTGAGAGAATTGCGACTTGATGATTGTAAGAACTTAACTACGGTTCATGAATCTATTGGATTTCTCCAACATCTTGTTCACTTAAGCGCTTCGGGATGCACCAAACTTGAAAACTTTCCGCAAAGAATGTTTTTACCATCTCTAGAAGTCCTTAACCTTAATTTGTGTGTAAAACTTGAACACTTTCCAGATATAGTGAACAAGATGAATAAACCATTGAAGATTTGCATGTTAAATACCTCTATTGAGAGGTGTAACACTCGTTAATTTTTAATTAGTTTGAACCCAAAATTTTATTTAATAATTATTTAATTATTAGCTATCAAATTGGTGTGATTATTATTATAATTTTATTCTCTATATGTTAGTTTATATCTTTGATTTGATTTATGGGCTTGTTGAAATATACTGTTATAGGAATCATATTTTTTCCAACTAACTAAAGATTATCGAAAAAAAAATTAAATAAATAGTATAGTGTTATATGTTAATTTATCAATTGTTTGTACTACTATATAACTATTATGATAAGTGACCCATTGTAGGTAGTGACCCATTATCCATATTAGTAGAAAACTATAGGGAAGTAAAACGTGATGACTAGATTAGTCTTGGAGGCAGAGACCAGATCAACCCCCACTTTGTAGGACTTATTAACCACTTTCTCCACATTTATATCCTCTTGAGAGAGTGTGTATAGAGCCTACATAATCTAACCGACAGTTATCAAATTGGGAAAAACAATTAAAAAGTTACAGCAGTAGTATATATGTATCTTTCCATACAATTGAATTTCATTCGATCAGTTTCTTTTCTCTTTCAACCTTGTACCGTAGACGCCATACAAGTCGTGCCTTCTACTTTAACTCAACTCTATAGAAATCCGTAGCAGCAGAGACACGTCGGCCGTAGTCTAGAATCAAGATCATCGGAGAGAAAGCTTTTAAAGGTAAGGGCTTATATTCCGGTACAATCATATTGACCATGAAATCATAGGATAGGAAAGTGATAGAATTCTTATCAAATAATAGGTAGAAACTTTAGTTCAAATAAAATAATAATAATTAAGAACATGATTTCCTTATTTTTATATGCTAGATACGTGAACATGTTTGTTCTATTTATTTTTGTGTGTCATCTAATGTTGATTTTGTTAAGTGATTATATTGTTTTGTAAGCACTGGTACTGTGAAGGTAGGTTTATGTTGCCATATGGTTACTTGCAGAACATAATTTTGGATTTAATATAATAACCTGTATTGTCTACGATCGAAACATGTGGTTTATTTGGTTTGATATAAAAGAATGCATTTGTGTGGAAGGTATTTGAAAAGTGTTAGTGGTTGTTTTAAAAGTTGCATAACATTTGCATATAGTCGTGTCTAAGTGCCAAATGGGGCGATTATTAAGTGTCAAATGCTGCGATTTGTTACTATGTGCCAAATGGGGCGATATTATTAGTAACTGCCAAATGGGGCGATTTGTGTTTAGGTGCCAAATGGGGCGATTGAAATTATATGCCAATTGGGGCGATATCCGGATCATGGTCTAGTTGCATGCATTGTGTCTTAAAAGTGTGACTTCTTAAGTTATTAATTTATTTGTGCTAATTGGTTTTACCTTTTATGCGGTGAAAGTTTTATCATTCTTCTTATTTTATGTTTTCATGTTCCTTATGATCGTACTTGTGGTTTAGGAATATTGACCCTTGCAACCAACATTTTAGGTACAAAAGTTGATGCAGTGAACGATGATTATTGAAGTTTGCATGCGGCGGGGAAAAATAAATTGGGTTTTATCATCTGTAATTTTGAAACAATTAATTTGACCATTGTATTTTATTTTTGAAATATTTAATATAGTTATTTTATTTTATCAGCAATGTAATTATGATTTATGTCTGGGAAAAAAAAAATATAGCCACATTTTCTAAATAAATAAACATTTTTAATAATTATATCATTTTAAAATTTCGGGATGTTACAAGAGGCTTCCAAATTCCATTGACAATCTTATTGGTCTTGTTTAAATAGAGATGCGACATAGCAAGAATCTCAAATATCTACCAAGTAGCGTATTCACGTTACCAAATGTTGTTGCTTTGAAATTTGGAGGATGTTCTAAACTTGGTGAATCTTTCAGAAAATTTCTACATGATAGCCCTTCAGAAGCCAATGTTTGGTTAACCTTAAAAACAATACATCTTGAAAATAGTGGTTTGTCAGACAAAGATATTCAGGCGATTCTCATATGTTTTCCAAAATTACAAGAGTTGATTGCATCGGATAACAATTTGGTCTCTCTCCCTGCATGCATTAAAGAATCTGCTCACTTGACAAATCTTGATGTTAGTAGTTGCCATATGCTTCAAAAGATTCCCAAATGCACTAACTTGAGAATCTTGAATGTCCATAGTTGTGTGAATCTTGAACACATTTCAGAGTTGCCGTGCACTATTCAAAAAATATATGCAAGACATTGCTTCAATTTTTCTTGGAAGACATCAGACATGCTATGGGATCAGGTACATAACCTCTTCATAGCTTGTCATATATTTGATGCCTTTCTTTTATGTACATGTCTTTTGAAATTTATTTATTACATTCATTTTCAATACAATTTTTTTTACTAAAATGTTATTGTAGTAAATGTTAGATAATATGACTAATTGACATAGTAATGGAAGTGTAATTTCAGGTATATCAAACTATTGACCATAGAGATAATTGTGTAAAAGTTTTTGATGCTATAATGCCTATACCTATAGGTCTATTTTCAAATTTAACGTACGATTTTTTTCCGCTTTGACCTACATCTTATATTACTTTGTAATCTTAAGTTTGAATCTGACCTTAGACAGATGTAAAATGGCAATTAGTACCGCCATTATTATTATTTTTTCCTTCCCCAATTTCTTTTTTTAATAAATAAAGTTTCTTATAGTATTGACGTGCCAATAAATAATGGTATTATTAGAAAATGTAATTAATGCGTACTCTCAAGATTCGATATTAAGAGTAAAACATGGAACTTAAAGATACATATATGTTACTGATTTCTTTTGTTTTTGCAATATGACAGGTGAAAAAAGAGAGGCATGGATTAGAAATTGTGATGCCTAGAACCAAGGTTCCGGAATGGTTTGATTATAGGTGCAAAGGAGGAGTTCCATGTTTATGGATTCATGGGAATTTTCCCAATGTTGTTGTAGCATTGGTGTTCCAAGGTGTTGTTGGGAAGGAAAGAGAAACTGATCAGCAACTTGTTGAACTTAACTTGGTTATCAACGGTCAATATGTCCCTCGCAAAGGCTATTACGACTTCAAAGTTGAACGAAATCATGTTTTAGTTTGTGATCTACGACTCTTGTTCAATGATGAGGAATGGCTAAGCCTTGATGCATTATTTCTTAAGTATGAATGGAATCAAGTGCAAGTTCCATATGAAGCCTCGCTCGGTGTGACACTAAGTGAATGGGGAGTTTTTGTGTCCAAACAAGGAATTGTTGACTTGGAAGAACATGTTCAATTCAGATGTCCTGACCCAACAAGGTACTCAAACACGGCTAACATAATAGTCCCTCCAAAAAATCATATGAAAATGATCATTGAGAAGTTAGCTTTTGATGAAATGCTAAATGAAATGTTGGTGGAAAGCATAGACACTTTTTTTTTAACACAGTAGCAGAAAAGATCGACTTTCTTTTTGTTGTATTCGGGGAAAACAAGGGCTTTCATTTTGTTGACAAATTAGCAGAAGACATGGACTTATTAGCGGAAAACATGTACATGGAAAAGAAAATTGCAGACAAATTACAAGATCCAATGATGAAATTTAGAGATTTTTTAGCGATGGACGATTGTGAATTTGAAGAAAAACCACTGGATGAAAACTCTAACTTGGCATGTACTCTATCACCAATGGATGTATATCTAGGAGAATCTCCAACCTCCAGCCATAAGAAAAGCTTAGTGGCACAAACACAAGAAATCTTAATGAAAATATTCTTGTTTGGAATAAATGCAGGAAAGTGGATTATATTGTCACTCCTAAGATTTGAGGTAGGAATGAAGATATTTATTGAGGGAATTTTCAATGAACTATGGTTTGGGGTCCCGATTGTGGTTCAGCTACACGACAATGGAGAGGTTGTAAAGGGAAACCAACAATTTCCTCTTCATATAGGATAAGATGTCGATCATTGTGGTCGACATCTCATACCTACTACACCTCTCAGTCACCAATGAACCTTTGCATGTCTCAAGAGACCAGACGTGTGAGCATCCGTTTGATCTCCTGCGGTGCACGCACTCTTACGAACTTGCCAAAGGCGTACATGTATGGTTTAGCTGGATGCATGAGATCTACCCGTTATAATTTGTGTTGAAAGGCCTGCTGGGATTGTGCTACAAGAGCATTTCTCTGGTATTTGGGTACCACCATTTTCGCAAAGAAGAGTTTCACCTACGCCGGTATCTGCTACTAGCCCAAACTACTCTATCCGCTTTCTTGTATAGTACGTAACAGATAATAGAATTTTTTTTCATGAGAAAATTCTGATACTTACATACAAATTAACTATTTTTCATAACATAATTTATTGCTAATGAAAGTTATACTTTGAGATCTAAACTATGTACGTATTTGATTTCGTTTTTTACTGGAGTTGATCTATTAATTAGTATCTTGGCGCAAAAGCTACACTCAAGCAGTAAGAACTTAGCAGAAGTTATTATCTTTCCATGCATTTTACTTTTTTTTTTCTTCTTTCTACTAATTAACTTTTGCATTTTGTCATACTTTTCTATGATCAATAATAAAACTAAAACAACTTAAATATTTGATAAGAACTTCAACTCTTTAGCTACGTTTTTCTCTTTTTAGGATTTTCTTACCGTATATATTAAGAGCAAGAAAATTGTTCTTTACCTTCTCATGTTGTTTCCAGTCCTCCAAATTTCTCATTTTGCCCTTTGTTTTTATTTTTGATTACAAGTTATAAACTATTTTTATAAGATATATGTTGGATAACTTATGAAAATAAGTTTAAAATAACTTAATTTCATAAGGGGTAGTGACACAACTTGTTGTTGTTTACCTTCTATTCATATGTAAACTAACTTAAAATTTTCACATGTTACCATGAATGACTTTCAATCTCATGTCAATAGTAAAGTAACATTAAAATGTACCACCTACCAAATCCACATAGCTCAATTATTCTATAAATACATGCATGGCACCCTTCTTCTAGCTTATTCACTAAATAAGCAATATTCAACTTAGTGAAACAAAACATTCTCCATTGGTTATTCTACTCAATATTCTAATAATGACTAAAATGTGTGATGGAAAAAATGAATTCAATGTGAATATGACCAACGAGGAAACAGTGGCAGCTGCACTACCAATACAAGAACATTTTGGCTGTCACTATTAAACCTGTGAAGTTGCGTGTGTGATTGTGATTTAGCATCTTGAGAATTGTGGTGGTGAGGATGTGGCCCTGAGGGTTTAGAGAAGAGAATGGAGGAGATAGCCCGACAGGTTTGCTGAGATGTTGAAATGAATGGAAACATGCAAAATGAATAGTTGTTGATGTTGATGTTGTTGTTATTGTAGCTCTAAAGAAAGAGGATGTTTGGTATCATAGTGAATGTATCAGAATTACAGTGATCCGCTGTGATTTTATAGAAGTTCTGTGATTTTGTAGATGATACAAGTTGTAGCTTCTGTAAAATTACAGCGAGTCACTGTAATTCTGGCGCATCAACCATAATATCAAATATAGACGAGAGTTGTTAGAAATAATATAAAATTATTGATGTGACATTTTTTAACAGTTTAAGCTTTTGAGATAATTGATTATCTGACATGATATCAGAACATCTATGACTAAATGGTCTAGAGTTCGATTTCGACTCTCCTCACTTTCTAATTAAAAAGTGAAATTTAAGCATATGGTAGGTGGGTTTGTGCATCATCCACGCTTCAAACCCAATAAGCTCTTGCGTGAGGGGCGTGTTAGAAATAGGTCATCCGACAACTTGTAGGTCCCACACATATGTTAGTGTTCACTTAATCTCCCTTAGAGCATCTTCAATAGGAGTACCTAAGAGAGTTTCATATAATATTAATGAGTATCTTATTTTTTTTTAACCATTGGAGCAATGATGATGTGACATTGATGGTATCATAAAAATGATTCAAGTACTTTATTTAAGATACCATATCATCAATTTAATGTTTGTTTTTTGTTGCTATATGTAATTAAACTCATTTAATATATATAAAAAAATATGAATATCTTAGGAGTTGCATAATTTTACATCATTAGAGCAAAACATGTATAAGTTACATAAATATTACATAACATTGTAAGGACCACTTATTAATAATATATGATATAATACTCATGGTGGTATTAGCATTGGAGATACTCTTATGTCTTACTTAGTCTCCGATATTTATTAAGTCCTCAATATTCTAATAATCACTAAAATGTGTATTGGAAAAATTGAATTCAATGTGAATATGACCAACGAGGAAACAGTGGCATCTGCACTACCAATGCATGAACATTGCCTGCCACTATCAAATCTTGATTTACTTCTTCCTCCTGTTGATGTTGGTGTGTTTTTTTGTTACGATAAACCTATGATTACTATTGGCACCCCCCATAACATTGTGGAGTGTTTGAAAAATTCATTAGCTGAGGCTCTTGTTTCTTATTATGCTTTTGCTGGTGAAATAGTGACAAATTCCATGGGTGAATCTGAGTTACTTTGCAACAACCATGGTGTAGATTTTGTTGAAGCTTTTGCTGATGTTGAGTTACAATCTCTCAATTTGTATAATCCAGATGAAGCTGTTGAAGGGAAGCTTGTGCCAAAGAAGAAACATGGTGTGCTTGCTGTTCAGGTGAAATATTCATTTTAAAAAAACAATATAATATTAATGCATGCAACATGTACATATACAAGTACATCTATCATATGATATTTTTGCATATACTCCTTTTTTGCATTATAAAGTGTTTTAATAATCATTGTTATTGTGCAGACAACTTGGATGAAATGTGGCGGATTAGTAGTGGCGTGCACTTTTGACCATCGCATAGCGGATGCCTATTCTGCAAACATGTTCCTTGTATCTTGGGCCGAGATAGCCCGACCTAAGAATAACAAAAATATTATTCCAACAACACAACCTTGTTTTCGGAGGTCCCTTTTGATCCCACGACACCCACCTTCCATCCATCCTTCACTCTACGATATGTATGTCCCCGTCTCTGACCTGCCTCCTCCACCCGAACCCAAGTATGAATCCGATATTAAAATTGATCCGATAATAAGTCGCATATACTACGTGACAAGTGAAGAACTAAATAACATGCAGTCACTAGCCAACTCAAATAATAATGGTAGCGTTAAGCGCTCAAAACTTGAATCTTTTTCTGCTTTATTGTGGAAGATGGTTGCCGCAGCCGCTTCAATTGATAATGAAAATATTGTTGTAAAAATGGGGTTAGTTGTTGACGGAAGAAAGAGGCTAAGCAACGGTGACAAAAACAAGGAAGAGATTATGAGTTCATATTTTGGGAATGTCATTTCAATTCCCTACAGTGGTAGATTGGCGGAGGAGTTAGTTGAAAATCCATTAAGTTGGGTGGCAGACCAAGTTCATGAGTTTTTGGAGAAGGCGGCGACCGAGGAACATTTCTTGGGACTAATTGATTGGGTGGAAGAACATCGACCGGTCCAAGGGTTGGCAAGGATTTATTGTGGTGGTACTGGCGGAGAAGAGGGGCTGACATTTGTGGTGTCTTCCGGCCAAAGGTTTCCCGAGTCGAAGGTGGATTTCGGATGGGGGAAGCCTGTGTTTGGATCTTATCATTTTCCTTGGGGTGGTCATGCTGGATATGTTATGCCAATGCCTAGTCCTAAAAGAAATGGTGATTGGTTGCTCTACATGCACCTTCCTAAGACACACTTGCTTTATATGGAAGCTCGAGCTCCCCATTTCTTTAGACCAATCTCTTGGGATTACCTCTCCTCAACTAAAATTTAGTGTTACACCTTTGTTTGTTAATTGTCATGGTTTCATTGTTTAGTGTATAATCATTCCAAAATTTGATAGTAATTTGATGTGGATTATTTTTTTTGGTACATCAGAAATTAATATTATAATTTGATGTGGATTATGCAAGATAATATATATATATATTGCTTTTTTTTTTTGACTGGTATATATATATATTGCTAACTTCTTTTTACATGAGAGAAAGTTAGCAATCGTTTATATATTATAACATTTTAAATGATCTATGTATAAATATTTACATTCATATTTATGTGCTTCAATGAAAGCTTTCTAGTGGAATATATGAAACTATACTTACTAGGTTATTTAGTTTGCTACAATTTAGGTATATGTTTTGGTTGAGTAATTTTTCATGTTAAGAGGGGTTTTTGATATTGAACATGAAGTGGTTCCCCAAGTAAAAGTTGAGTTTTGCGAGACACGGTCACCAAATTCTACATAATTTATTTTTTTTTTTTGGTCAGGAATTCTACATAAGTTTTAACACTGCTATAAATTGAAATTCATTACCTCAAAAATAAATAAATTGAAGTTCATGTTCTTTACTATAAATAGAGAATGCACGCAAATGACACAATCATGACCGTTTTTATGGACGTTCAAAAATTTAAACTACACTCAACTTCATGTTTCATAAATGCTTTAGAAGAGTTATCCTTCATATCCGTCATAGGTAATACAATGGAGTACGTACTCCTAGCACATTCTAGTCAAAACATATGTAAGCAATACAATTAATGCTCATACCAAAATGACATCAATTGAAGCTATCCACTACAAGTGAGGGCATGCAAAACAAAAGAATGGACCATATGCAGATGCATGATGATTAACCCTTTGATTTTTATAGTCAACATGAAATAAAATACTAATACAAAATACCCAAATTTAGACATAAAAACAAACAAGTTGATCAAGTCCATACATTTTTTACACGTTTATTACATACTCCTTCCGATCCTAAATATTACAGAAAGTTTACTTTTTAGGTTTATTGAAAATTTATTTATTGTAATTGACCTACAATATAGACCAAATATAAATTTTTAATAAATTTAAAAAGTAAATTTTCTCTTATATTTAAGATCGAAGGTAGTATTATACATTTGCTACAAATGAACACATAAAGCCTTACAATCACACTTTTTTTTTCTATATATCTTTGAGAACAATCAAGCTAAAAAAAAAAAGCATTTTCTAAAAAAAGCTTTACAACCTTAAAAAGTGTCGCAACTCTCTCTCTATTTTTTTAAGTGTCCACTAAAAAAGTCTTCATTTCAAGGACACTTTCCTAGTTGAAAAAAAAACAAAGGAAATTGTTCTGCTTTTGATATATCTAGTGTTGTTGTGAAAGTGAATTTTGATGCAAAATCATTGGTGGGTATTTCTAATATTGGAAGAAGAGAAAGGAGTGTTAAAGTGTGATCTAGGATTAGGATTGGAAGTGGGGGTGCAGTGGTAGTAGAACCTTCAAGAAGTTCAGAGGAGAGGGTGTATGAAGTAGTTTTGAAGCAAGAAGGTTTGGTGAAAAAAGAAAAGAGGGGTGCAAATATAGAGTTTAATTTGAAGAAAACAATTGAAGGTGATTTTAGCAATATTGATATGTTAAATCCTGCTTATGATCGGTGTGGAGAAGTTTGTGCTGAGTATGCCAAGACATTTTACTTATGTATTTTTTCATATTCAAATCATTTTTTTATACGTAGACGAAATGACAAGCTATTGAAAATTCATACAAAATGGATCTGGATTCGAACCTTAGTCCTGAGCGTCCGACCTAACAATTTCGACATTTTCTGTCACTTGAGCTAGAACTTCTAAACTCCATTTCAAATCATTTTATCTATATTTATATTGTAATAATTTATATTAATTATTTCAAATCATTTTATCTATATTTATATCTATATTTTATCTATGTTGCTGGGACGGTAGGTCTTATGAGTTATGAGTGTTCCAGTAATGGGGATAGCACCTGAATCCAAGGTTTCAATAGAGAGCATTTATAATGCTGCATTGGCATTAGGCATTGCAAATCAACTTTAAAAAATTTGTAGACATAAATTTTATACCTTGTGATTGTGACTAAGGGTTCTTCACACTTTGAAATTTTTTATTAGTAAGTATTCCCTCCTAATCCATCGTAATTAATGTCTTTGACTCTCAGTAGAAGCATAAAGGTATCTCTACGATTTAGGTCTTCGAGTCTGCTATGAAATTAATCTTCAAGTTTACATTTGGACATCCGTTTCTTTTCTATTATTCGGCGTCAAACTAAATTTTAAATAGTTCAACATTTGTTGGAAGAGCTCAATCTCTAAAACGAAATTCAAGGATGTTTTTTAATGAGGCAGAAAATGGTGTTTTAGAACTTAGTTCTGCTAGTAGATGTCCTGTTTAGGCATCATTGTTATTATATAGACAAATATTTAGATTCTATTGAAGACAATGATTATGATAACTTTACAAAAAAGGGCTTCTGTAGGAAAAGTCAATAAGCTATTATTATCACTTTCTGCTGCTTATGGAATTGCACTTTTAGGCCCTAAAATCATGAGTATTATAATAATGTGTCTATGATTCAGCAAGTGGTGTTTTTTAGTTTGAAAATTATGTTCACTAGATTTAAGATATAAAGTTTTGATGTCAACAATAGTTTATTTTGAGGTATGATTGTATACATCTCAACTAACCAACATTACATATATAGTGAAGATCAACACACTCATTATTTAATTCATTGTGAAAAAATATTAAAATTGTTCTTAAAACTGTTAGATCAAAACACATAATTTTGAATTTTCAAATTTGAAAAGTATGTTCAGTTCATTGTGTGTGTTCGCGCGCATGTGAGGTTTTGTTTGTTATGTTGATTAAGAAATACTATCAACACTTCACGTAACACTATTTTTAACCGTTAATTTTATATCGAGTGAAATTCGTGTAGATCTAACCAATTTGTTTTATGGAAAAGTATCAAACAATTTATGTGGACCCTTTTTTTTGTACTTTGTAAAGATATGTGTGACTGTGTGTGTGCCCCTCTCTTGTGCTTGAACTCCTTGATAATGATTTATTTGATGTCCCTTTCTAATGGCAGCACACAATCAGCTGTTGCATGTTGGTAATTAAAAACCTTTATTGTAAGTTAGGTGAATCCAACTTGTTCTATGGAGTATGGTCGTATGGATAACCAATCTTACACATTATTTTATGAATTTTCTAGATGTGACGTAGGCCCTATTTGAATAAACAACTTATTTTACAGATTATAGCATAAACACTTATCATATAAAATATAAACACTTTTTAATAAACTATGTCTATAATACAAGATAAGATAAGATAAAGTCAAATTGCTTTTATATAATCTATAAGCTGTTTTCATAAACTATTAAAGAAAATTTATGAAAATAAGCTGAAAACAACTTATTAACATGTCATAAGTTGTTTTCGTAAATTCTTCTAAACAGTGTCACCACAATTACTTATATGTCAATAGATAAGCTCAAATAAACCGATACATTCAGCCCAAAAAGTCTAGGTAATCAAGTTCCTTATATTACATGATTATAAACAAGTACATTGAGCTTAGTAAGAATATCTGATGTTGATTTGTAAAACAACTAATATGCAACAATAGCATCTTATTGGCAAAACATGCTACAGCTGCTACATACAATAAGTTGCAACACAATTCAAAAAGGCCAAAACTTATAATAGCAACTACTCTCTACAACAACATGGACTTCATTTTCTCCTCACTTTGTGGTTAAGACTTTCCCTTCGAGTTGACGATGATGTTGAAGACAATGCAGATGAAAAACCTGAATGATTATTTTCAGCCATATCCTTGTGAAATGCCTTCTGCACTTCGTCTTTAAGTTCCATGAACCGCGCTTTCTTTGTTCTCTGCTCTTCTTCGGTGCCTTTCTCTAGGACAAAAACATCAGGCATATCGTCTTCCAGAAACTTATCAAGCACCTCCGAACAATGCGGAAAAAAACGCCTACCATTCTCAACTGTACACAATTCCAAAAAGAAAAGTTATAACGATATTTTTCAACAAATGCGAGAGAAAGTGTTAGGAAACTATTGAAATATACTTTTGATCATACCTGTTTTTACAAGGGATTGTAATCTTAGTTGAAGTTTTCTTGTTCTAACAGAAGGAGTTTCATTTAGATCTACTTCTTTTACATTGCTCTTTAAAGCTAATGAACTTGCATATAGTGATGTTGAATCTGCCTCAGCATTCTCAATGGCTACCCTAGCCTCAGCAGGAAAGAACAACCTAGCAAATGCAACTGCAAAATATGAAAGAAGAATGTTAATTTTCTTGTCCATAATACGCTTCGAAATTCAAAAGCTTCATCATGCAAATATTTTGCAGGTATTCTGATGCATGCAATGCATATTCCTAAAGTATAATAGCAACTATGTGAGTGTTTGGGTCCTTGTTGACAAAAATTGATATTTAATGAACTGATTTTGTAAAATCGATTTTGGCTAAAACTAAGTTGAATGTAAGAGATTTATGTCTGGATATATTTGTGTAAAAGTGAGTTGAACCTTAAATTCGGGGCTAAACGTCAATTTTAGCGGCAAAAACCATAACTTCTAGCTTTTAAATTAGAATTATGAAAACATGTCAAAATCAATTATACGCCTCTGGAATCAAATTTTCCTCATCCAAACCTCATAATCAATAAAAGAATGTGATCTAGACAAATAAAGTACCTCTGTTTTCAAGGTAATCCAATCTCATGTGCAAGTCATCAGCAGTTAACTGTGACAAAACTTCCATGTTCACCGACATAGAATTTCTTCTCATCTCTCTTTCAAGTACATCAACACAAAGCCTATCCTTGTGAGACTCCTTACCCTGCACTGCTTTCGCATGATAATCCTTTCGCCTCGTCAATCTCTGACAAATCGAAAGAGCGGTTTGTCCATCAAGAGTTGTTTCTGATGCACAGGCACCTTTCTTCAGCAGTGCAACCAAAATGGATGGATCCTTTCGTCTTGCGGCGACATGAAGAACCGTGTATCCGCGCGGATTCTTGAGGAGAATATCAGCCAATCCTAGAGTGAGAACTTCTTGAACAACCTTAGAATCACAATATGCACACGCGTAGTGTAGTGCACAAGCATCATCAAGAGTCACACTAGATTCATCTAAAAGAAGCCTCAGTAACTCAACATCATCAGAGTCCAATGCTTTAAGGATTTTCCTGACACTCTTATCATTCACAATTACAGGTTCCACATCCATTGCATCGGGAGTGGATTCTGGAAGAGATTGGACTCGGAGCGATTTGATTTCAGTCACAACATCATGAGGAAGCTCTCTTTCCAAAGATATGATGTCCATGTCAGACCTTGCTACCCTCTGAATGCAAGGAGAGAGAAGCTGGTCTAGAGTGCACTGATGTGCAGCAATAAGAATAGGAATGACGTCTTCTACAAGAGCCTTGTCAACAAAGTTTAGGAGAAACCTCTGCATCAGTTAAGAGATATTTACATTAGATCAGTTTAAAACATGTTATCTGTTCAAACTACGAAGTATCCACCGCCATATCACAGTGACTAATCTCCATCGGAGAACCAATTGAACACACAAGGTGGGTTCTCCCTTACCGTTTGGTTTTCTCCATACATAAGAGTCAGGAATTGAACCATAATTGCTTAATGTACCTAAGTCCTATACCACTCGGACCAACCACGTGTTGGAAGTCTAAGCTAAGCGTTGAGACTACTTTACATATTTGACATATTTTACATATGTCAAATAGTGTGTGCTTCAATTAATTTTCTAGGCCTTTAGTTTATTGTTCTGAATGTCACATTTTCTCTCGTGAACACAAAAAAGAGCAACAAAAATAAAGGAGAAAATACCAGAAAATGATGCTTTAAGGAAGCATAGTATATACCTGAAAAAGTAAAACCAGCTCTTTCATCTTAAAATTGGCAGAAGCATACATAAGTTCCAAAGCATAATCGATAGCAGGACGACACGCATCATGAATACAAGCTTCATCAACACACGTTGTAACTTCTGTTGGTGGAGCCTTTAACTTTCCAGTATACAAATAATGCAAAAAAACAATGAAAGCTTCATATCCAACACTACCATAAGACACCAAATCTTTCATGTGATACCTTGGCTTTCCCTTTCCTTCCTTCACTTCTCCATCTTTCCCTTTCTTAAAAAGATCATGAAAAAACTGACTTCGCGAAGCGGCTATACATCGATGAATACCAACAGGAATTTCTTCAACAACAATCTCAGCATCACAATAATCATAATCAACATCACTCAATAACTTCTCAAGGCTTCCACTAAGCTTATTCAAACTCACAATTTCAATATTTGCTACATGTTCATTGTTGATTGAGGAAGATAAGTTCTGATTATTACTTGAACCATTTGATAAATGAGGAGATGATACAAAACTCAATGATGATGAAGCTTCATTTGAAGTATCCATTTCTTCAATTAAATCAAAGGCTTCAATTGAGTCAATGAATTGGTTGACTTAACTTATCTTATAACCAAAAAATAAGAAATCAGATTCATGACCCTTTAAGTACATAACTCAATACAAAAGCTATAACCAACATATTCATTCAAATTTCATAGCAAAACAAAGCTCAAAAAACAATCTTTTTTTTTAAGCTTAGTATTCGGCCTAAGAACCGACTAATCCGAGGGGATCAATCTCACCGCTTGCACAAAAAAAAACAATCTTTTTATAAGGGACTTTCTCCACAATCACTTGTAAGTCAAGCAACAAAAGTCAGATTCCATTAAATAAAAATCAAGTTTTATTTATACCGTTTTGGTCCATTTTTAATGACCCATTAAACAAATTAAAGAGTGAGGATAAAAAAGATTGAATTTTTAGCATTGAAATGAAAAAAAAATGATGTTGGTAAGAAGATATGAAAAGAAAAACTACATACATGGTAGTACTAATTGGTAACCCTTTGATTTGAGATTGAAGATGAAGAGTCACTGAATAGCAGCTTATTTGAGAGAATGAAATCTTGATGAACAGTAACACAGGTTGGGATTGGAAGCTTTGAATAGACTAAAGAAAGATAGAAAAAGTGAAGAAGAAGATGGATAATTTAGGAGGAAGAAGAGTGGTTTCTAAGTCCATTCGTTCCACCAAGGAAGAAAAGAGTGAGAAGGGAGAGAGAAAGTGAGACAAAGAGCAAAGGTTGACCAAAAAAGTAGAGAGAGAGAGAGAGAGAGTTGGGCCTATGATGTTTGTATGCAAAGACTAATGGGTTACTTGAAAGGGAAAGATAACTTTGGAACTATTTTTGTGTATTTTATTAATTTTTGTTATTCTCACAATTTTCTCATGTATGTTTAATTAATTTAAGTTTATACTCTGTTTGATTCAAAAAAAAATACTCTCTCCAATATTAATTATAAATAAATAAATAAAATAATTTTTAGATATTTTGAATAATTAATGTATTTGATCCACATTATAGACAAAATATATTAATTTTTATTTATAATTAAGTCTGAAAGAAGTATTGTATATATTGATGTGTCTTTTTTATTTGACAAAAGTATTGATATGTCTATATCAATTGTTTGTTTAGGTTTCCTCTGCAACTGCGATCAAGAGGGGGTTGAAATTACTTGATATCAGAACTGACCCTCGAACCAGATTAAACTGATGGTTAAAATCAAAAAATTGTTTGTTTAGGTTTAGTGATCCGATTTTCATCACAAGATTTTTAATGAGAATATGAGATATATGTTGAGTTTTTTGATTATTTAACATGAATTTTAATATTTTATTAGTAACATGTATTTTGAATATAGTCCTATGTTAAAGAATTAAAAAGGAGAATTTTTTTATTAAAACATAAAATAATATTTTGATTTTAAAAAGTTGAATATATGACTTTTAAAATAAATGTTTTTATATTAAGATTTTAACATATGTTTTTAAACCGGGTACATGTTAATATTTTTGTTTTAAATGAAGTGTTAAAAATGATAGACCAAGGTTAAAAAATGTAACTTAATTCAGTTAATTGGATGTCTTAGTTTAAATCATATACTCCACCCCTACTTTTATCTTAAGAGCATATAAAATATCTAAATATAATTTTTATTTATTTATTCTCATTTTCACATTTTCTTTGGAGGAAATGCTTGTTTACCAGCATGATTTTGTTTCTGTGTACACATGTCGTTGGAAAAGAGAAAGAAGTGATGAGTGAATCTAAGCATAAATCTAGTACTGCTAGTGTCGTACAGAAAAATATTATTTAATGGAGAGTGATTCTTGCCAATTCTTTCCCTTTCATAAAAATAAATAATTCGGTTTCTTCAAGAAAATGTAAATTGTAAATCTTTTATAATCAATCTTGGGTTCAATAGAGGTCACTTCTTATGTTTTTGTGGTTTTTAGGATTTAATTTTGGATTTTGCATATAGTGGAGTATGTACGTGGTATGAAGTCTGATTTTAGTAATGTTTTGGATGATCTTAATGGGATGATTAAGATTTTTGACTTTAGCAATTTTATTAGTAAAGATATTGTCTCCATATATTTTGGCGAGTGTTCTTTTTGATAAAATTGTTCAAAACATATAAATTATAAATTGATTTCGACACGATCACCAGATAAAAAGCAATTTTTGAGTGTTTGAAAGCGGCACATGCTCAAGCATGCTCAAGATTTTGTCTTATTTATCCCAATGGATGGGTTAGACCAACACATGTCTCCATTAGAGCATTGTACTTTCCTTAGGTTCCGTCTTATGATTCTGTTATTTTCAAAGGATGAGGTTTGTCCTGTTTGTCGTAAAGCATGTCTTAATATTTTTGGGGAGCATGCTATTCACTATAGTCTGCGGGGAGCTTCCAAGCTTCAAATATATGTATGACCTAGTTAGAGATGCGCTTTATGATATTTTTAGGCGAACATAATTTTTTGTAAAAAAAGATGCACTAGTGAAGTTCTTGACTAACACACAAGAAGAGAGATTGACATTTCGCCCATCAAATATACTAGTGTATGGATGGGTAGGAAGAAAACATACTTGTGTAGGTGTGACTGGTGTTTCCGCACTTGTGGGGTTGGGTGTTGGGGATTTAACTGTTGGACAAACAACTTTCAAAGCTGCTTCAAGCAAAATGGTCAAACATGAGTAATTATGCATTAATAATCAACATATTTTTATACTGTTTGCATTCGACGCTTTTAGATATTTAATATCAGAGGCCGTAGACCTTTTGAAAATAATTCAAAGGATCATGCATTTCAATGTTGTGCTGCCTATGTTTATAATATAGTTTTTTAAAGATTGGGTTTTGTTATTCTAAAAGTTTAGCGGCGCAGCTTGTTGTATATCCACTTTTTGTTTATGTGTAATATTTATATATAAAATATATATCTTTAATTCATATAAAAGAAATCATAATATCTAGTTCATACAATTCATATCAACTACCAACTTAGTTAAACTTATGAATGTTGTAATGTTACTAATAGAAAATTGAAGCAATACTATAGTTATTTACTAATAGAAAATTAAAATTACAATTGTGGATCAAGATCGTAAAATGAACGTGCAAAATACAAGTTTGAAAGGAATATTGAAATATTGAATATTGTTCGAGTCAAAAAGAAAAAAGGATTACTGAATAGTGAATATATATTGCGGACGTTGTTGTTCTACGCATGAGGAACATGTCTAAGCAATTAGCCCATTAGTGTTGTCTGGATTTAGCAGCATCTAATTCTGGGGTAACTTTTCATGATTAATTTCAACGTTAGTAATAATATAATTTTCCACAATCAAATTATTATACTATAGCAAACGTGACATTTTACATTACATGAATGTAAAGTCACTAATGTCATGCTCCACGAAACTAATGGCTTTGGTATATGATCCTCCACACACTGATGTCATGTTCTTGACAATTGATACATTTTTTTGAGAGCTTTTTTCTGTCTTTCTAGTAATTTAGTGTTCGGACACATATTTTAAATATGGAGGAATATATAATAAACAACTCAAAATTAAAATTTTAGTAAAAAAAACTCAAAATTAAAATTTTATAACAAAGTTATTGATAACTATCAACCGAATTACATGTATGTTTGATATTATGGTAGACGTGTCAGAATTACTGTAGTGATTCATTATGAGTTTTTAAAAGTTACAAGTTATAGTTTTTAGGCTTAAATACATTTTTGGTCCTCTAACTATTTTTAAGGTTTCACTTTGGTCCTCTAACTATTTTTTGTTCCGTTTAGGTCCTCTAACTTTCCTTCCATTAATTAAATTAGTCCATTCCGTCAAATAAATTCAAAAAACTGTTTGTTCTTGCAATCTTCATCTTCTTCCTTCAATTGTTCTTCATCTTCATTAATCAAAATCCAGAATTTTTTTTGAACCATTCAAAACTCATTTTTATTTCCATTCTTCATCTTTTTTTCTTCTTAATTTTACTCCACTTTTCTCCATCTTTTTCTTTCCTTCTTCATCCTCTTCTCTCATCTTCATCATCACCTTCCCAAGTTTCTTTGAAAAAAAATCCAAATTTTTTCATAACTCATCAGAAAAGGAAAAAAAAATATTGAAACCTAATAAATCATACATCAAACAAACAAGAGAGAGAAAGAAAGAGAGATTGAAACCCTAAAATTAAAAAACATATGAATGGATAATTGAAATAGAGGGAAAGATCTAGAACAAGAGTTGCAAATAATACATAATCAAATTTTGGATTTAATTTCATGAAGAAACTATAAATTAATTAACCAAGAAATTCCTCTGCAAAAAAAATTCAAAAAACACAGATCTAAACATAGAAAATTCAGATCTAAAATTTCATACAATATAATTTTACTTTATTTTAGTCTAAAATAGATAAAGAAACAATTTTAGATGTTGTTCTTGATGTTGCATAAATTTTTCCAATAATTTTTGAATAAAAATGTAAGAATAAAAATGAGTTTGGATTGCTTAAAAAAAAATCTGGGTTTTTGTGGATGAAGATGAAGAACAATGAAAAGAAGAAGATGAAGATTGTTAAAACTAACAGTTTTTTAAATTAATTTGACGGAATGGATCAATTTGATTAACGGAAGGAAAGTTAGAGGACCTAAACGAAACGAAAAATAGTTGGAGGACCAAAGTGAAACCTTGAAAATAGTTAAAGGACCAAAAATGTATTTAAGTCTAGTTTTTATAAAATTATGGTGCGTCACAATGATTCTGAGACACCCACTATAATACTAAATATAAACTACATTTATATTACTCCATCACTTACAAATAACACTCATTTTAACTATAAATTTCACTTATATCAAGTTCTTTCCGCTATAGTAAACTTTAAAGTTATAAATTTCAGATAAAATTGACTAAATCATTTATGTTTTCTCAATTCTCATTTGACCATACAAATCATATACTCCATATCCCTAGGTCTTTTTTTAAGCGTGGTTTGAAAATTATGCATACTATTTATATAATCTATTTTGTCTGTATATTTTTATCAATATATAGAAACAAATATTAATATATAAGACATTGTTTAATTTATCTCAATTAATATTTTAAAAATATAATTTTTTATGATACATAATTAAAGAGATTAGTTGACAAAAATATACAATGCCACATGTAATACTTAAAAGAAACAAAGGGAGTACTATTTTTGCTTGATAACCTAATAACTAAAATTTTAATCTTAAGAATGAATAACCGAACATATCAACACAATTCATGCACTTTACATACAATATCTCTATCAAGTGAAAAATTCATGAAAAATTCCCTCCGGTCCTTATTATAAGAAGAAATTTGATTTTTAGATATATTGAATATTTGATGTATCTAATTCATAACATAGTCTAAATACATCAAACATTCTATGTATCTAAAAAGTAAATTTCTTCTTATAATAAGGACCGGAGGGAGTATTTATTATCATTGAAGTAAGAAATGTAAATCAAGACGATAGCATACCAAAATCTATGAACTCAACATTAATAATTACTTTAATATTACATATTTATCTATTTTATGGAAAATATTTTAGGATTTAATTTATATGCACCGACAGTGTAAAATAATTTTACACTGTCAATCAACGACAACCATGTATTCCGCCATGTCACCCCACTACACCCCACTTTCTTTATATGACATGGAAGGTTGGAGGTTTCTTATTGGATGACCGTGTAAAATTATTTTACACCGTCAGTGCATATCAATTAAACTCAATATTTTATTATTTTACAAGTACATATTTCCATTTCTTTGATCAATAAAATAAGTACATATTTCTATTTAGTCACAACATTACATACAACTATAGATAAATTTTTTGATTACTAGGATGGAGAGCATGGTGTTCTCTACGGTTGTCACTGAGAACCTGCAAACAATACCACGCAAACCACCAGACGGAGAGGCAACCACTAACCCCGTTCCGGTGTCCTTCCGAGACAAGTTAATGGGTGTTGACCAAAATGTTCCCAAAGTCCGAGAAAAGGTTGATCTAATAAAGAAGAAGTTAGTTCGAATTGAGCACGAGGATGGTAATCGACTGCTACCAAAAGTTTATCTTGACGATAGTGTTTTTGAAAGTATGTGTTCTTCTTGGACAGATGCCTTGGTGGTTAATCTGCTAGGAAAAACTCTCGGCTACAAGAGCATGAAGGAGCGGCTCCAACGAACTTGGAAACCTTCTGGGGGTTTTGAGATTCGTGATGTCGATAATGGTTTTTTTATGGTCAAGTTTGATATGGCGGCAGATAAGGAGAGAGTGGTCTCACAGGGACCATGGATGATTTTTGATCACTACTTAGCGGTGTCTCATTGGAGTCCAGAGTTCATATCACCGGAGGCCAAGGTGGAAAGAACATTGGTGTGGATACGCTTCCCAGGATTGAATTTGGTCTATTATGATGAGAGTTTCTTATTAGCAATGGCATCAGCAGTTGGAAAACCTATCAAAGTTGATACAAATACTATGAATGTAGAACGTGGAAAGTTTGCTAGAATTTGTGTCGAAATTGATCTTAACGAACCCGTTGTGGGAAAAGTCTGGCTTAAAGGCTATTGGTATAAAGTGGAGTATGAAGGACTCCATATAATTTGCTCTTCTTGTGGGAGATATGGACATCACGCACGTAACTGCAAGCATCAGTCTCCACAACCGTCGCCGGCAGCTACGCCCAGCCAAGCACCACCGCAAGACAAGAATGATGCAACAATTAATGTTGAGAATTTGGGAAAGGAAATCATGGAACATAATAATGGCAGCACCGTTATGTCTCCTAAGAAATTATTAGAGAATAATAATGCAATTAAAAGCATTGATGTTCAAAACAATGTCCATGGAGATTGGATGGTGGTATCTAGAAAAAAAAGGAATAAACACGTGGCCAAGGTCAACAACAATATTCCTAGTAATGTGCCAAGTGGGAATGGATTGGTATCAATGCCCACTAACAGTCAAATAAAAGGAAAACATGTGATTAATGGGCCTGACCATATTGCATCTAGCCAATTTAGTTTGGGCCTTGAACATCAGCCTCCTAAACTCTGGAGGAAACCAAAGAAGAGAAAGCATGAATTGGGTCAAACGTCCACAGTTCGGAACCCAACCCAAACTGCCAACATGCACATGCCAAGTGTATCCTCTCCAGTTAAACTTTTGACAAAGGAAAATACAAAGATGTTGGTGAAAGAAAACTCAGCATCAACGACTTTCCCAAATCCGGTTGAGTCTACTCCGATTTCGATTGTTAACTCCCCTTTTAACAAGGCTAATTCGAAACATATGGAGGTAAATGATGATAAACCCAAAAAAAAAACTATGTTTATGGATGAAGATAAAAGAACAGTCGGTGATGATGCTGGAATTAATCTAGAAACACATCATTTAGGGGATGTGAATATGGGTACTTAGCTCTTCTATGACTATGACTCATATTTTATTTTTTGTTTTTATTATGATGGTTTTTAATAATATTAGTGTGCTCTCTTGGAATGTAAGAGGAGCTAATAATCCTAAGACTAAGAGGTATTTAAAGCAGTTGATTAATAATAATCATCCCACTTTTATGATTATTATGGAAACACATTCCCCTTTTGAAAATATGCAGATTTTTTGGGAAAGACAAGGTTATAGTAAGGTAGCTATTGTTGATGCTCAAGGTCATTCTTGTGGTGTTTGGATTCTAAAACAAGATGGTAATAACTTTGATGTTCAGGTGGAGGATATCCATATGAATGCTATCACTTTTAGCATTTCTTTAGGAACTGATAAATGGTATTGTACTGGCCTCTATGCCAGCCCTACTCCGGTCACCCGCGTGAATTTTTGGCACTATCTTTGTCATCTTAATTCAACTATATCAGGGCCTTGGCTTTTAATGGGGGACTTTAATGAAATTATTGCTCCAGGAGAACAAAGAGGAGGCAACTTTCATCAAAATAGGGCTGATGGGTTAATTTCAGTGATGGATAATTGTAACCTTATTGACCTGAACTGTGTAGGAGGAAAATTCACTTGGCACCGGAATTGTAGAGGGCAAAGAAGTATTGCTAAAAAACTAGATAGAGGGATGACTAATTTATCATGGAGGCTTAATTTTCCAGAGGCTTTCTTGGAGACTTTGTGCAGATCAAATTCTGACCACAATCCTATCTTATTACGTTGTGGAGGGCTTCCTCTTGCAAGAGGGGCAAGGCCTTTCAGATTTGAAGCTGCTTGGATGAGTCATTCTCAGTATGAGCAAGTGGTTAAAAATGCATGGTCTAAAGAGAAGGGAGCTCCATTGGCTGCCCTTCATGCCATTAAAGAAGATTCCATTATTTTCAATAAAGAAGTCTTTGGCAACATCTTCCAAAGAAAACGTAATTTGGAGAATAGACTAAGGGGTATTCAAAGATGCATGGAGAGGGTGGAGTCTACTAGACTTGTTATGCTTGAGAAACAACTTCAGGAAGAGCTAGACCAAGTTTTGTATCAAGAGGAATTATTGTGGTACCAGAAGTCAAGAGAAAAATGGGTCCAATTTGGAGATAAAAATACTAAATTTTTCCATGCACAAACAATCATTAGAAGGAAAAGAAATAAAATTCATGGTCTCACTTTACCCTGTGGAGCCTGGTGCACATATGATTTTATTCTTCAAGAGGAGGCCAGAAATTTCTTTAAGAATTTGTTTGCTCCTACATCTAACAGTCAACCTATCCTGTTTGAGGTTGATTATGTTCCCAAGCTGAACGAAGATCAAGCCTCGGCCTTAATTCAACACATCTCGAAAGAAGAAGTCATTGCTGCTCTCAATCAAATGCATCCGCTCAAGGCTCCCGGTCCCGATGGGTTCCAAGGGGTCTTCTTTCGACGTTATTGGCATATTATTGGTGATGACATTTATAACCTTGTGAGTCAAGCGTTTACCACAGGTTATTTTAATCCTTCATTAGCCCAGACTCTTATTTGTTTAATCCCCAAAGTGGATTGTCCGAAGCACTTTAAGGACTTCAGACCGATTAGCCTTTGCAACACTCTATATAAGCTCATCACTAAGGTCCTAGTGAATAGATTGAGATCTATGCTTGATAGTATCATTGGTCCTTTTCAGAGTAGCTTTCTCCCTGGTAGGGGAACGTGTGACAATGCGATTATTCTCCAAGAAATTATTCATCACATGAATAAATTTAAATCAAAGAAAGGGGATGTTGCTTTCAAAATCGTCCTTGAGAAAGCTTATGATAATGTGAATTGGAACTACTTGAGATCTTGCCTACAAGACTTTGGCTTTCCTCCAATAATTATCAAACTTATTATGCACTGTGTGAGTTCTTCATCTTTATCCCTGATCTGGAATGGAAGAAGACTACCTAATTTCACTCCGACTAGAGGCTTGAGACAAGGGGATCCTCTCTCCCCTTATCTCTTTGTGATTTGTATGGAAAAGCTTTCTCTTGCTATCTCTGAAGCTATGCATAAAAATTCTTGGAGCCCTATTCGTATTTCTAAGAATGGACCTCGATTTTCTCACTTATTTTTTGCAGATGATGTCCTTCTTTTTTCCAAAGCCACTTGTACTCAAGGGAGAACCATGGCTAATTTATTTAATCGCTTCAGCAATGCTTCTGGGCTGAAGATTAATTGTGCAAAGTCTAGAGCTCTTTTTTCCAAAGGTGTTCCCCGCAGCAAAAGAGACAAGATAATTAATCTCTCCTCCATCCGCAGCACAAATTCTTTAGGAAATTATCTTGGTTTCCCTATGGTTACCGGAAGAGTCAAAAAAGCTGATTTTGCCTTTATCATTGATAAACTGAATAGCAGATTGGCTTCATGGAAAAATAATCTGCTCTCTAAGCCCGGTCGGGTGACTTTAGCAAAGTCAGTGATGAATTCAATTCCTACTTATTATATGCAAATTAGTTGGCTCCCTTCATCTATTTGCTCTCAAATTGACATGATGACTAGAAAGTTCATATGGAAGGGTAACTCCATTAAAGGGATTCATTTGGTTGGGTGGAATGTGGTCACTCAAGCTAAGGAAGATGGTGGCCTTGGTGTACGTCTTGCAAGAGAAACAAACACAGCAATGTTGGGTAAATTGGTTTGGGATTTGCAACAACAATCTGACAAGCCTTGGGTTCACATGCTTAAAGATAAGTATCTAGACAATAAGCCATTTCTCAATAGCAAAAGAAAATTTGGATCCCCTGTTTGGAACTCAATTTCTAAAGCTATGATGGACTTCTTTGACGGTTATTATTACAGGATTGGTGATGGGAATTCATCGTTTTGGTACTCTCCTTGGATTTCTCGGGACCCTCTATGCAAATCTTTAGATTATGTAGCAATTCAGGATAGTCAGCTACGTCTAAAGGATATATTTTTTAATGATTCTTGGCACTTAAATCAGCTTTACACTCCCTTAACAACTGATATGAAGAATTTTATCTTAAATTCTCATCCCATATTAAATATAGGTGTACCAGATTGTTTTACTTGGAATGGTAGTCTAGACGGCGTTTATACTGCCTCTTCTGGTTATAGCTGGTTGTTGAAGGAGAAGCAAGACAATCCTAATAACAAGTCTTGGAAGTGGATATAGAAGCTACAAGCACCGGAAAAAATCAAATTTTTTATTTGGTGTATTTGTCATAATTCCATTCCTACTCTTGATATGTTGCATCATCGACATCTAGCTCAAGGTAATATTTGTTCCAGATGTTTATCAAATGTAGAAACTATTTTACATTGCCTTAGAGATTGTCCAGATGCTGCTTGTATTTGGGATGCTATTGGTTTTCGTAATGATAATTTCTATTGTCAGATGAATCTTGATCTTTGGCTAAATGGCAATGTGAAAGGATCAGGTGCTCATTTATTTATAGCAGGGCTGTGGTGGAACTGGAGAGCGAGGAATATAGTTTGTGTTGGTAAAGAAAGCATTAGTTTGTATAAAATTGTGTTGGAAGTGCACAAACTTGCTGATATTATTCATTCTTGCTTTCCTAATTCAAATCAGACAAATAATCCCATGAGATGGATTTCCTGGTACCCTTCTCGGCAGGAGGGATATATTTTAAATGTGGATGGTAGTTGTTTGGGCGCCTCAGGTAGAACTGGTTTTGGAGGTTTAATCCGTAGAGGTGATGGTAGCTGGATTGTTGGTTTTAATGGCTACTTAGGCCTAAAGGACAATACTTTTGCAGAACTTATGGCTATTTACAATGGCTTGAAGATTGCGAGAGACTTGGGTTTTTCGAGCATCTTGTGTTATTCAGATTCTCAAACAATTTTGGATCTTATTTTGAAGGGACATAACACCTATCATTATTACGCTGCTGTTATTACTAACATCCAGGATATGCTGAAGTTGAATTGGGACGTCACTCTTTGTCATTCTCTCCGAGAAGAAAACTCTAGTGCGGATTTTCTTGCTAAGTTGGGCTCGACGAATGATACCAAGATAGAAATTTGGGAATCCCCTCCTGAGGCCTTAAAGAGCATTCTTTTGTCTGATGCTTTAAGGGTGCTTCACCCTAGAGCTTAATTTTCTTTTTGTCTTTCTTCTTTTAGCCAATGTACCAAAAAAAAAATACAACTATTATTATTAACGATGAAATTATAGCGTAAGAGCCGATAAGAGAGGTCGAGTAATTTATCTTTTCGATGAAAAAAATATGATAAAAGACACGTGGCTAAATCGCAAGTGGTTTACAAGCATGATCAAAGATAAACTCCAAAGCATCAGAACATAACCGATCCAACGACACCGGCGCGGTTGTATCCACCACCAACCTCTCCACATCCTCCACATCATACTCACTACAACCACCATATCCTTCTACAAGCTTCTCCAACTCCTCCCACGTCGCCGGCTTATGTCCACCACCACCACAACCACCACCGCGTTCCTCCACCCTCCGCCGCCACAAATCACGATCACCAGGCCTACACTCAATAATCAAAAGCCGAACACCGTATTCGGCGGCAAGCCGACGGAGACGATCGAAGTGGACCCTACGAGAAAGAGGAGAATCGAGAATGACGCTGAGTCCGATGGTGAGTTGAGTTGAAGCGAGTTGCCAGATGGCGTTGTATGATAGGTCGTTGAGAAGAGAAGCGGGTGAGGTTAGATTAAGAGGATGAACATGAACACAGTCTTTGATATCGTCTTTGTCTATTAGAGGAATTTTGAGTGATGAAGCTATGCATTTTGCTAATGTGCTTTTCCCACTCCCTGGATGTCCTTTCATTGCTATTATCACCCCCTTTTCCAATTTCTTCATTTCTTCTCCTTTAGATAAATATGAAGATAAAGATGATTTCTTATTTATTTATTTGTTTTCTGAATTGTGTTGAAAGATGTTTTTGTCTTGATGTAGTGAGAAGGAAAATGAAAATTGTTGATTGATTTTGTTGGATAGACACAAACACAAATACCGGACATCATGCGCAAACACCGACACTGACACGGAGATACAAACAAAATTTTTGAAAAAATGATATAATTCAATGTAATTGTAAGTGTCAATATCATGTACCGTAAGTGTCAATATCATGTACTGTAATATCATGTTAGTGTTAGACACTGGACGTGCCTAATCCGATGCATGTCTATGCTTCATAATTTTGTTTTTTCCGCGAATTGTTAATGAGCTCTACTTAAGAACGAATCGTTTGAGAGAACCTGAGTTCGAATTTTGAGTGTACTAATTTTCGACTGAATTCTAAATTATTAAGGTTTCTTACTTGGAGGGTTAATACAAAAAATGGTTTGTCAAGTAATCATGCATTTATAGTAAAAAATAAAGTAATCATGTATTTAATTTTATATATGTAAATGACCTAAAATCTTTTCTGAGAATTGTTAGTGGTACTAATTTTCTCTCTTTTCTGTCATGGTTGAGGGAGCACCATTCAAACAAGTTGATACATTTCATTCACTATGGTGGCACACCTTCAACTAGAATGGAAATGGGCACAAATAGTACAAAGCTTCTTACCAAATTGAAGGTTGTTGATTGGATAAGGTGTAAGTTGATCTTTCTATATTGTATTAACTTCTATTCAATGAATGAAACTTTGCACGCTCTAATTTTTGCATGTAAACTCAATTTAGAATGAAAATGTAAGAGTAACAAAACATAAAAAAGATGCAGGACTAGAGTGAAAAATGTGTTCAATCCTACTAAGAAGATGCAGCACACAAGATAAAACTAAAAACTGATGTAATGCAAAACAGAAAATTTCTCAAACCAGAAACCAAACAGCAATATAAAACAGAACTACAAACTTGCCTGCATATACAAAACATAAAACAAGAAATTAGGGATTGAGCCCTGCACGGCCGCACCTTGCTAGTCAAACTTTTACCGCTAAGTCGATAAGTGTAAACCTCTCGACCAAAGTCACTGCGAAAAGTGATTCATCTGTGTTATAATGATCATTAATGTTGAAAGTTACACCAATAATCTAATTTCATACCTTATTCATAATGTAATCTATCAAACGGCCTAAATAAGTGTAAGAAGATCCTCCCTCTAATAAAGTCTCCCTACTCTTTTCACTCATCTCTTTCAATTTCTTCCTGACCTCTCCATCCATATCCAACACATTCCTTATTCCTTTCTCAATCTTATCGGCAGTTACAAGATAGTTAGGCCCACTATCAAACTCCACCACATAATCCAACGCAATCTCAACACCTATCTTCAGCTCACACACCAATTCAAAAGCATTAACCTGCTGTTCTGCATAAAGCGGCCATGCGGCAATAGGCACACCAAAATAAATGCTCTCAAGTGTTGAATTCCAACCACAATGGGAAACAAATCCTCCCGTAGCTGGGTGGGCTAGTATTTTGGTTTGTGGGGCCCAACCAACAACCCTTCCAATTTCTGTTGTCCGATCTAAGAACCCTTCAGGTAAAACCAATTCCAAATCAGAAAGAGCATAATCAGTAGGTGGAAGCATGGAGACCTTCGGTGGAGGTTTACGGAGAGACCATATGAAGCGGACCCCACTATTCTCAATAGCGTGTGCAATCTCCTTAACTTGATCCTCATCGAAAGAACCCCTACTCCCGAAGCAAAGGAAAACTACCGAGGAAGGAGGTTGATCATCAAGCCACTTGATTATGTTTTCAGAATCAACAAGGCCATTGGTTTTGGATTCGGGGTTTAGTATGGGTCCCACCGGATATATAGGTAAACCATCTAGTTCAGGATCTGATAAAAACGAGTGAACCGCATGAGATTCCAGCTCTTCAAATGAATTTACTATAAACCCATCGGCATTCTTGAGGCCTTTCCAAAAGTCCATCATAAACGACTCCAATTCCTTGCGTAGCAGGAAACTAGGCAATGATTTTATAGGAACCGAGTGAGCAAAACTAGGGACGTCCAATTCAGTGAGTTTCTGCAACTGAGCTGCATCAACGTTTAGTCGTTCACGGAGAGTGTGAAGATGAAGACTCAAACCAAGGAAAGCAATGCCGGAAGTAAAGAAGATGAGCGCAGGGACGGAGAATTCTTTGGCAACATCAATCATGGCGGTGCAGAACATGTCAACAACGAAAGCTGCTAGGACTCCGTTTTCTGCTCCTGTAGTGATGTTAGTGACTGCTTGTTTGACGTTTGGTTTTTGAGCTTCAAGGAGAGCGGTCATGGCGGAACGTGGATTGGAGTTTGAGGGAAGAGAACATTCTGGAAGGTTGATGACATGGAGTGAATCAGAGATAGGAAGTGATTTGGTGTAATCGGTTTCTGTTGAGTTTGGTAATTTCATAACTAAAATGTTTATTTTAAGACGGTTATTACGGTTGATTAAAAGCTTTGCGAACTCAAGGGTGGAAAATATATGGCCGGGTAAGGGATATGGGATAAACACCACTTCTGCTTTCTTCATCTTGGATCACAGGCTATGATATTCACTTAATGTAAGTTACTGTTTTCTGAATTGTTTTTATATTGGTGAACAAGGATTGGTATATTATTATATATAACTGAATAGTTAGCATCTTTATGGAATTATTCAATATTCATAATATGTGGTTTGTGTTCCCTATCACAAACAGGCAACAGTGGGACCAAACACAGAAAAATCAGTATTGACAAAATTGTGTTTGCTTCTTAATAAAATTGAGTTCACACACAATTAAAAATAAGTGTGTGCATAAGCCTCATTCATTCAGTAGAAGTTAAAACAACTTATAAGGTTCTTTAGCCAAAATAATTGTGAGCCAAAGTAATGCAACTGACAGAAAGTTCTTTAGCCTTCGATTCAAACCGGTTCTTGGTTTCAATTAAACTGTTAGTTTCAGACTCATGAGACAATCTTTCAAAGGGATTAAAGTTTTGAGATGATTTACAGATGAAAAGTAAATCTTGATCATTTATGAACTAGAAACCAAAAGATTGTAGTCCAAAGATGCTGTTTTCAAAAATTCTGGTATAGAAAGCTCCAAAACAGTCAAAAATACAATTGAAAAAAGATGTAGCCTGCAATGTACTGTCTTTATCACATGTATGCCCACACTGGCACAAACAATGAATTACTTCACCACGAGTAACAATTCAGTATTAAGATTCCTTGTTCCCCACGAAATAGTAAATGCTAAAATTTCCAATAGCCCCACTATCCAACCATCCATTTCCCCTTAATATATAGACAAATAATATTTCAATTTCATCCCACTTTCATTATCTCATACCAGCTAGCTAAGCCATGACATCACTCCCAAATATTTCGGGACAAAGATAATAAGATATGATGCAGTACTATCTCCACCGTCAATCTGAGGTTAGACGGTTCAAATCAAAAACTGAGATTGGTTACTACATCATCCATGGTCATTATCTAACAAGATAATAACTATTCAGGTTTACCATCCTTGTTCACCACAAACATTTTCCATGGTCAATTTCTACACAATAATAGTAAATTTAGAAATAGACAATAGACCCCACCATCCATTCATTATCTCACACCTGCTAGCAAAGACTTGACATTAGTGATTTAGGATTAATGAAATTTTCTCATTCTCTTCCAACAGTAATAATTTTAAGAAAAAACAGTAACTCACAGATTAAGGGTATGTCCTACTGAATACCGACATACATAAATGTTACCAATTCTGTACACTTATCCATCCTACTGAATTTGGAATTTCATATATAAAGAAACATATGTATCAAATAACAATTCAGAAAAAACAGTAACTCACAGATTAAGGGTATGTCCTGTATTTCAAGATGAATAAAGCAGAAATAGTGTTTATCCCTTTTCCTGTTGATGGTCATCTAGTTTCCACCCTCGAGTTCGCAAAGCTTCTAATCAACAGTGATAACTGTCTCCGAATAACTGTTTTAGTCATCAAATTTCCATATGCCACAGAAAGCGATGTCTACACCTCCGATTCTCTCAATGTCATCAACCTTCCAGAATGTTCTCTTCCCCCAAACACTAATCCAGAAAATGTCATAGACGCTATGGTGGAAGCTGAGAAACAAAACGTCAATCAAGCTGTCTCTAACCTCATTACTGAACGAGAAAATGAAGTTGATTGATATTGCAAAATAATTTTCTGTCCCTGCGTTTGTGTTCTTCACTTCCGGCGTTGCATTCCTTGCTTTGAATATTCACATTCACACTCTTTTTGAACAAGACAACTTTGATTCAACTCAGTTGCAGCAACTCACTGAATTGGTCATCCCGTGTTTCGCTAACTCGGTTCCTACAAAATCGTTGCCTAGTTCCGTGCTACACAAGTATATGGATTTTGCTAAAGTGATTTTCCACTCCCTGGATGGCCTTTCATTGCTATTATCACCCCCATTTCCAATTTCTTCATTTCTTTTACTTTTGTTGTTTGTTATTACTTTCTTCAAATAAATAAATGAAAGATAAAGATGATTTTATTTATTTATTTTGTGAATTGTGATGAAAAATGTTGTCTTGATGTAGTGAGAAGGAAAATGAAAATTATTGATTTTGTTGGATAATTTTATCCATGACTTATGGAGAGAAAATGGTGTTTTCATTTTGCTATGGAGCATGGACATAAACACAAATACGGATAGTGACATGGCGATACAGATAAAGAATTTGAAAAAAATGATATAATTCAAAGTGTGATGTCGATGTCAGATACGAGACATTCCTAGTCCGATAAGTGTGCGTGCTTCATAATTTTGTTTTTCCTGCAAGCTGTTACCGAGCTCCACTTAAGAACGAAGACAACCTGAGTTCAAGTTCGAATTTTGAGTGTACTAATTCTTGACCGAATTTTAGATTATTGAGGTTTCTTGCTTGGAGGGTTAATACAAAGAATGGTTTATCAAGTAATCAGGTATTTATATATGTATTAGTGGTACTAATTTTCTCTCTTTTCTGTCATGGTTGAGGGAGCACCATTCAAACAATTTGACCAATTTCATTTGCCATGGTGGCACATCTTCAACTAGAATGGAAGTGGGCACAAATAGTACAAAACTTCTTACCAAATTGAAGGTTGTTGATTGGATAAGGTGTAAGTTGATCTTTCTATATTGTATTAACTTCTATTCAATGAATGAAACATCTGCACACTCTAATTTTTGCATGTAAACTCAATTTAGAATGAAAATTTAACAGTGACAAAGAAGATTTAATTCTGTCAATACTTATTTTCTTAATGATCCCAAAAACTTCATTGACGACCGGCAATACTAGAGTCAAAAATGTGTTCAATTCTTTTAAAAAGATGCAGCAAAGATAAATATGCAAAACAGAAAAATTCCTAAACCAGAAGCTAAACAGCAACTTGAAACAGAACTACAAACTTGCCTGCATAATATGAAACAAAACTTAAAGAAAGAAATTAGGGGTTTGAACCCCGCACATTGCGGTAACACAGTCAAACTTTTACCACTAAGTTGATATCTCGTTATGAACTTGCAAAAAGGTGAATCAAGCCTTTTAATCAAGAGTGGTTGTAAGCCTCTTGACCAAAGTCACTGTGAAAGTGATTAATCTGCGTTATATTGATCATTATTGTTGAAAATTACACCAATAATACCCTATGAACTTTTTGTATGTGGGCACTAGGATAATATAATTTCATACCTAATTTATAATGTAATCTATCAAACAGCCTAAATAAGTGTAAGAAGATCCTCCCTCTAATAAAGTCTTTCTACTCTTTTCACTCATTTCTTTCACTTTCTTCCTTACATCTCCATCCTTGTCCAACAAATTCCTTATTGCTTTCTCAATCTTATCAGCAGTTACAAGATAGTTAGGCCCACTATCAAACTCCACCACATAATCCAATGCAATCTCAACACCTATCTTCAGCTCACACACCAATTCAAAAGCATTAATCTGTTGTTCTGCATAAAGCGGCCATGCGGCAATAGGCACACCAAAATAAATGCTCTCAAGTGTTGAATTCCAACCACAATGGGAAACAAATCCTCCAGTAGCTGGGTGGGCTAGTATTTGAGTTTGTGGGGCCCAACCAATAACCCTTCCAATTTCTGTTGTCCGATCTAAAAACCCTTCAGGTAAAACCAATTCCAAATCAGAAAGAGCGTAATCAGTAGGTGGAACCATGGGGACCTTCGGTGGAGGTTTACGGAGAGACCATATGAAGCGGACCCCACTATTCTCAATAGCGTGTGCAATCTCCTTAACTTGATCCTCATCAAAAGAACCCCTACTCCCGAAGCAAAGGAAAACTACTGAGGAAGGAGGTTGATCATCAAGCCACTTGATGATGTCTTCAGAATCAACAAGGCCCTTGGTTTTTGATTCCGGGTTTAGTATGGGTCCCACTGGATATATAGGTAAACCATCTAGTTCAGGATCTGATAAAAGCGAGTGAACTGCATGAGATTCTAGCTCTTCAAATGAATTTACTATAAACCCATTAGCATTCTTGAGGCCTTTGCAAAAGTTGATCATAAATGACTCGAATTCCTTGCGTAGCACGGAACTAGGCAATGACTTTATAGGAACCGAGCGAGCAAAACACGGGACTTCCAATTCAGTGAGTTGCAGTAACTGAGTTGTATCAACGTTGTCTCGTTCACGAAGAGTGTGAAGATGAAGACTCAAACCAAGGAAAGCAACACCTGAAGTGAAGAAGATGAGCGCATGGACGGAGAACTCTTTGGCAACATCAATCATGGCGGTGCAGAACATGTCAACAACGAATGCTGCTAGGACTCCATTTTCTGCTCCAGTAGTGATGTTAGTGACAGCTAGCTTGACGTTTGGTTTTTGAGCTTCAAGGAGAGAGATCATGGCAGAACCTGGATCGGAGTTTGGGGGAAGAGAACATTCTGGAAGGTTGATGATCTGGAGTGAATCAGAGATAGGAAGTGATTTGGTGTAATCGGTTTCTGTTGAGTTTGGTAATTTGATAACCAAAACGGTTATTTTAAGACGGTTATCACGGTTGATTAAAAGCTTCGCGAACTCAAGGGTGGAAAATATATGGCCGGGAACGGGAAAAGGGATAAACACCACTTCTGCTTTCTTCATCTTGGAGCACAGGATATGATATTCTGTTGTTTTTTGTTTTGAATGAAAATGAAAAATGCAGAGAAGGAACGTAAAAAGAGAGTAATGCTGCAAAGTTATTTTATTTGATACTAATTGATATGCTTAAATACAAAGAGTAACAACTGAATGCAAAATACTGCTCCATGATTTTAGCAACCACTAACTAAGTGAAAACAAATGAGAAACTAACTTATAGCCAACAAAATAGGAAACTAAAAAACACTAACAACAAAATATTAGATATTTTGCTTTGACTTATTCAAACTGAAATTACTTTGCCAGCATCAAAAGACACGTTTCAACACTCCTCCTTGTCTTTGAGGCTGCAAACTCCTAGCTTTTTCCTTAAAAATTCGAACCTGCTAAGTGAAGGAGGCTTGGTGAATATATCAGCAGCTTGATCTTCTGTTCTACAGTAAACCAGATTTATATCACCATTTTCTTGCACTTCTCTTAGGTAAAATAACTTGACATTAAAGTGTTTGGTCTTCCCATGAAACACCGGATTATTTGAGATTGAAATAGCTGCTTGATTATCAACAAAAATCTGTGTACTTTGCTCTTGCTTCAGGCCCAAATCTGCTAAGATATTCCTTAACCAAATAGCTTGATTTACAGCTGCTGCTGCAGCTACAAACTCAGCTTCTGCTGTTGACTGAGCTACAACCTCTTGCTTCTTTGAACACCATGAAAAAACACTTGAACCTATGTTGAAACAGTACCCTGAAGTACTCTTCATATCATCCAAGCTACCTGCCCAATCACTGTCAGAATAGCCAAATAATCTGAAGTCTTTGACTTTGCAGTACTTGATTCCATAATGAACAGTTCCTTTGATGTATCTTACAACCCTCTTTGCTGCCTTCAAGTGCAATTCACTAGCACAATGCATGAACCTTGACAGCAAGCTAACTGAAAATAGAATGTCAGGCCTTGTAGATGTAAGATACATTAGACATCCAATCAAGCTTCTGAAATGAGCTTCATCAACTTTATCAGCCCCATCCTCCTTGATAAACTTCTCCTTTTGATTCATAGGAGTGTTCATTGTTTTGCATTCATCAAGCTGAAATTTTTTTAAAATCTCCTTTGCATATTTTTTCTGACAAATAAAAATCTCATTCTTCTTTTGAGTGATCTCCATGCCCAGAAAATACGTCATAAGACCAAGATCAGTCATCTCAAAGACATCTTTCATCTCTTGCTTGAATTCTTCAACTAGTGTTATGTTGCTTCCAGTCACTAAAAGATCATCAACATACAAAGAAATGATCAAAATATCGGCACCAACGTGTTTGACATATAGTGTAGCTTCAGATCGGCTCTTTTGAAAACCTAATTGCAGCAAATGAACATTAATTTTGTTGTACCACACTCGTGGGGCTTGCTTTAAGCCGTAAAGTGCCTTTTTCAGCAAGTAGACTCTATCTTCTTGGCCTTTGACAAAAAAACCTTCTGGTTGCTCAACATATATCTCCTCTTGCAGAAAACCATTAAGAAAGGCTGACTTGACGTCCATGTGAAACACTTGCCATCCTTTTTGTGCTACAATGGCAAGTAGTAGCTTGATTGTGTCGTGTCTTGCTACAGGAGCAAAAGTATCGGAATAATCAATTCCGAATATTTGAGAATAACCCTTCACAACAAGCCTTGCTTTGTGTTTGTTTATAGAGCCGTCGGGGTTGAATTTTGTTCTAAACACCCATTTCACTCCAATGACCTTTCTATCATGAGGTCTTGGAACCAATTCCCAAGTTTGATTTTTTTCAATCATTGACAGCTCCTCCTGCATCGCAGCTAACCATTTCTCCTTGGTAGCAGCTTCTTCAAAGCTGGCAGGTTCAAATACAGCTATGTTGCACACTACTATGCTACTTCTTTCATAGATGTCGGAGACTAACCTTGTGCCTCGAACTGGTGGATCATCTATTGTATCTTGAAGCTCCAATGCAGCATTCTCATCATCTGAATCATTCCAAGGCCAAATTTCATTCTCAAAGACATCTCTACTTTTCTGATTATTTTGATCATTCCAAGACCAGTTTTCATTCTCTATGAAGTGCACATCTCTACTTACCAAAAACTTTCCAGTTTGAGGTTGAAAAATTTTGTAAGCTTTAGAGATTGTGCTGTAGCCAATAAATACTCCAGGTTCAGCCCTTTTGTCAAGCTTGTCACGCTTAACCTGAGGTACATGTGAGTAGCATAAGCAACCAAATACTTTAAAAAAATCCAGAGAAGGTTTATAACCAAACCAGGCCTCAAAAGGAGTTTGATTTTTCAAAGCTCGTGTCGGGAGTCTATTTTGTATGAAAACAGCCGTACTTGCAGCTTCAGCCCATAGCTTCTTTGGTAATTCCTTTTGATGAAGCATACACCTAACCATGTCCATGATTGATCTATTTTTCCTTTCACTCACTCCATTTTGTTGGGGAGTATAAGGAGCGGTCAATTGATGTTCAATCCCTGCTTCATCACAAAATTGTTGAAACTGATTTGAGACATACTCTTTCCCATTATCTGATCTCAGAATTTGAATATGACAATTGCTTTGATTTTCAACATGAGTTTTGAATTTCCAAAACACTGCAGCTACTTCTGATTTGTATCTAAGAAAATAAATCCAGCACATTCTGGTAAAGTCATCAATAAAAACAATATAGTAAAGACTTCCATTTAGTGATGGAGTTCTTTGTGGTCCAGCAACATCACTGTGAATAAGTTGGAGCTTCTGTTTTGCCCTCCAGTTACTTGTAGAAAATGGCTTCCTTGTTTGCTTCCCAAATTGACAAGCTTCACATTCAGTTGGCTTTTCTGTTAAGGAAGGAACTCCACGAACTAGTTGATTTTTCAACATGTAGTCCATTCCCGAATGATGGAAATGGCCTAGCCTTTTGTGCCAAAGATCAGTTGTGCTTGTTGCGACTGGAAAAGCAGATTGCTCCTTCATTGGATCAAATGAAAAGCTCTTGCTCTTCATTTTGACTTTGAATATTTCATGGCCTGTTTGGTCCCTGATTATGCAGTTTTTATCTTCAAAAATAACTTTGAACCCTTTTTCAAGTAGTTGTCCAACACTGAGCAAATTCTGGTTTATTTCAGGTACATATAGAACATCAGTGAGATTTTTCGTACCTGTGTAGCTTGTTATAGCTATTGTTCCCTTGCCTTTAACTGCAATACGCTCACCATTTCCAATTTTGACCCATTTTATTTCGGTGCCTTCCAAATGTTTGAACAAAGCTTTGTCGTAGGTCATGTGGTTAGTGCAACCACTATCAATCAACCAAGATTCATATGAAGTGTTAGTGGAAAAACATGTTGCAACAAAGAGATGGTCTTCCTCCTCCTCCTCTTGCTGGACATTTTCTGCTTCAACCGCAACTTGTTGGATTTTAGCTCTACAAATCACAGCTTCATGACCCATCTGATTGCACTTGCTGCACTTCGCATCTGGCCTTCTCCAACACCGAAATGGTGCATGACCCGTAATTCCGCAGTGCTGACAAGGGGGATAACTTTTCTTTTTACCCTTTCCTTTGTTATAACTAGTTGCACCATTTTCACTACTTGCTGGATGGTTCTTCATAGAGTTTGATTGTTGGCTCTTGGCTGGTAAAGCACCTTCAACCATATGATCTTGCCTCATAAGCCTCCGTTGCTCATGGGCTTGCAAGGCATGTATGACTTCTGCCAAGGTGATCTTAGAAAGATCCTTTGTATTCTCTAAAGAGGCTAGAGATGCCTCATATCTTTCAGGCACTGTAACCAAAATTTTTTCTACAATTCTGGAATCAGCAAATTGAGTGCCAAGTAATCTAACCTTGTTTGCAATGGAAAGCAATTTATCTGAGTATTCTTTGATTGTCTCAGACTCTTTCATTTTCTGCAACTCAAATTCTCTCATCAAATTAAGCACTCGCATGCTTCGAATTCTCTCGTCCCCTGCATATTCTTCCTTCAAGTAGTCCCAAATTTCTTTTGGTGTATTGAGGGTCATGATTCTAGTGAAAACTGTTTCTGAAACACCAGCAAAGAGACACGATTTTGCCTTTGCCTTACTGGTTTTTTTCTCCTTGTGAATTCTTATCTGAGCCATGGTAGGATTATTCGGCAGCGGAGGAACTTCATAATCCTCTTCCACAGCTTCCCAAACGTCCAAAGCTTCTAGGTAAGACTTCATTCTTACTGCCCAAAGGTCATAGTTCTCCCCATGAAAGACAGGAGGAGCAACTTTTGAGAAACTTGAGTCAGCATCCATTTCACAGGTCCCTCAAGAAGAGAGCTCTAGATACCAATTGTTGTTTTTTGTTTTGAATGAAAATGAAAAATGCAGAGAAGGAACGTAAAAAGAGAGTAATGCTGCAAAGTTATTTTATTTGATACTAATTGATATGCTTAAATACAAAGAGTAACAACTGAATGCAAAATACTGCTCCATGATTTTAGCAACCACTAACTAAGTGAAAACAAATGAGAAACTAACTTATAGCCAACAAAATAGGAAACTAAAAAACACTAACAACAAAATATTAGATATTTTGCTTTGACTTATTCAAACTGAAATTACTTTGCCAGCATCAAAAGACACGTTTCAACATATTCACTTAATGTAAGTTACTGTTTTTCTGAATTGTTCTTCCTTAATTTTCTGTTGTTATGTTGGAATACAGAAGTATATCGGCGTTAAAAACTATGTGGTTTGTGCTGCCTATCACACAAACAGACAACAGTGGGGCCAAACACAGAAAAATCAGTATTGACAAAGTTGAATTTGCTTCTTAATGAAATTGAGTTCACACACAATTAAAAATAATTGTGTGTATAAGATTCATTCAATCAGTAGAAGTTAATACAACATAGAAGGATCAAATACACTGTACACAAAAATTATAGGTCATAATTTTGCAGCCCTTCTATGACACAAATTTGTGCCAAAGTAATGCGACCGGTTAGCGAAAGTTCTTTAGCCTTCGATTCAAACCGGTTCTTGTTTGCAATTAAACTGTTAGTTTCAGATTCACGAGACAATCTTTCAAAGGGATTAAAGATTTGAGATGATTTACAGATGAAAAGTAAATCTTGATCATCTATGAACTACAACCCAAAAGATTGTAGTCCAAAGATGCTCATTAAAACAGTCCAAAATATAATTGAAAAAAGATGTAGCCTGCAATGTATGCCCACAGTGGCACAAACAAATCATACTACTCCGCGTCCCAAAATATAAGAGAAAAAACACAAACATTTATCTTTTCAAGAAAAATTTACTCTCTCTCTTATCTTTTCCATAACCAATAACTAATAAAATTTGTTTCTACATCTTTCCATTACAAAAAAGTTTACCTCCAATCATTATATTTTTCTTTTTCTTAATAAATGTGTTTTTTATCTTTTCTCTTATAATATGGGGCGGAGGGATTTTACTATGAATTACTCCACCACGAATAACAATTCAGTATTAAGATTCCTTGTTCCCCACGAAATAGTAAATGCTAAAATTTCCAATAGCCCCACTATCCATTGCCCCTTAATATATAGAAAAGTATTTCAATTTCATCTCACTTTCATTATCTCATACCAGCTAGCTAAGCCATGACATCACTCCCAAATACTATTAGACGATTCAAATAAAAAACTGAGATTGGTTACATCATCCATGGTCAATATCTAACAAGATAAGCTACTGTAATAACTATTAAGGTTTACCATCCTTGTTCACCACAAACATTTTCCATGGTCAATATACACAATAATAGTAAATTTAGAAATAGACAATAGACCCCACCATCCATTCATTATCTCACACATGCTAGCAAAGACATGACTATAGTGATTTATGATTAATGAAATTTTCTCATTCTCTTCCAAAAGTGATTTATGAATTATGATACACTCACATGGATACAAAAGATACAAGACTGACAGTGATATATAATATACTTAGACACTAATAATAATTTTAAGAAAATCAGATTAAATATATTTATGGTTATTTATCATGAATACCGACATACATGAATGTTACTAATGCTGTACACTAATCCATCCTACTGAATTTGGAGTTTCATATATAAAGAAACAGATGCATCAAATAACAATTCAGAAAAAACAGTAACTCACAGATTAAGGGTATGTCCTTTACTCCAAGATGAAGAAAGCAGAAATAGTATTTATCCCTTCTCCTGGTGTTGGTCATTTAGTTTCCACCCTTGAGTTTGCAAAGCTTCTAATCAACCGTGCTAACTGTCTCCGAATAACTGTTTTAGTCATCGAATTTCCACATGCCACAGAAACTGTTGTCTACACAAAATCACTTCCTATCTCTGATTCTCTCAATGTCATCAACCTTCCAGAATGTTCTCTTCCCCCAGACACCAAACCAGAATATACCATAGATGCTATGTTGGAAGCTCAGAAACAAAACGTCAAACAAGCTGTCTCTAACATCATTACTGAACGAGAAGATGGAGTCCTCGCTGCCTTCGTTGTTGACATGTTCTGCACCAACATGATTGATATTGCAAAAGAATTTTCCGTCCCTGCATTTGTGTTCTTCACTTCCGGCGTTGCTTTCCTTGCTTTGAATCTTCACATTCACACTCTTTTTGAACGAGACAGCTTTGATTCAACTCAGTTGCAGCAACTCACTGAATTGGCCATCCCGTGTTTTGCTAACTCGGTTCCTACAAAATCGTTGCCTAGTTTCGTACTACACAAGAAATATGAGCCGTTTTTCATTAACTATGCGAAAGGTCTCAAGAATGCTGATGGCATTATTGTAAATTCATTTGAAGAGCTAGAATCCTATGCAATTCACTCATTTTCCTCTCATCCTGGTCTAGCTGGTTTACTGATATATCCGGTAGGTCCTATATTGAACCCTGAGCCCAAAAACAAAGGCACAGTTGATTCTGATGATATCATCAAATGGCTCAACGATCAGCCTCCTTCTTCTGTAGTTTTCCTTTGCTTCGGGAGTAGAGGTTCTTTTGATGAGGAACAAGTTAAGGAGATCGCACTTGCTATTGAGAATAGTGGGGCCCGCTTTGTGTGGTCTCTACGTAAAATGTCACCGCAGGGCACCATGGTTGAGCCATCTGATTATAGTCTTTCTGATTTGAGTTTGGTTTTACCTGAAGGATTCTTAGATCGGACGGCAGCAATTGGAAGGGTAATTGGATGGGCACCACAGGCCCATATACTAGCCCACCACGCCACAGGAGGATTTGTTTCACATTGTGGGTGGAATTCCACCCTCGAGAGCATATATTTTGGTGTGCCTATTGCTACATGGCCTCTCTTTGCTGAACAACAAACAAATGCTTTTCAATTGGTGGATGAGTTGAAGATGGCCGTGGAGATTGCATTGGATTATAGAGTGGAATTTAATGGTGAACATAACTATCTTTTAACTGCCGATAAGATTGAGAGAGGAATTAGGAGTGTGTTGAATCAGGATGGAGAGGTAAGAAAAAAAGTGAAAGAGATAAGCGAAAAAAGTAGGAAGACTATATTAGAGGGAGGATCTTCGTACACTTATTTAGGCCATTTGATTGACTATATTGCGAATCAGGTATCAAAATTAAATTATCCTAGTACCTAATTTCAAAAAGGTTAGAGGCTACTGGTTTAATTATCAACATAAATCAATCCAATAAGTTGTTGATCTTTCTTTCCTTTTATTAATGATTTAGTATATTTCAAAGGTTTCAAGCAATGACCAATTATTGTTGCAATGTATAACTGCTAATGATTAAATAAATATTTTTTTGACACAGTCAAAAATTTAACTTATAAATTATTCTGTTTTGCATATGTATGAGACAAGTTTGTAGCTCTATTTTGGATTGGTGTGATGTTCCTGATGTGTGTTCATGAGAGATATACAGCAAAGCCATGACATCACTCCAAAGAACATGTAGATCTTAATATTTTATTAAAGTATAGTCTTTGCTAAAGTCTTCCAAATTAATAGAAAAGTCTTCTATTAAAACAAACACTTAAATTAATGAAATTTCCTCTCCACTTCCAAAAGTTTATATTCTAATATTAGACACGGACATACATCAAACACCACACCTTAAATTCTAATAATAATATTACTAGTAATTATTATCTACACAACCATTCCTATATATAAAACAAGAATATCAATGAACAATTCAATACAAAATACACAGTATTCCTATTTTCCAATATGAAGAAAGCACAAGTAGTGTTTATCCCTTCTCCAAGTATAAGCCATCTAGTTTCCACCCTCGAGTTCGCGAAGCTTCTAATCAACCATGATAACCGTCTCAGAATAACCGTTTTAGTAATCAAATTCCCACACGCAACAGAAACTGATCTTTACACTAAATCCCTTCCCATAACTGATTCTCTCCGCGTCATCAACCTTCCAGAATGTTCTCTTCCTCCAAGCACCAATCCAGTTTCTGCCATGAATGCTCTCCTTCAAGCTCAAAAACCAAACGTCAGACAAGCCGTCTCTAACCTCACTACTGGAGAAGAACAACATGGATCACTTGCTGCTTTCGTTGTTGACATGTTCTGCACCACCATGATTGATATTGCCAAAGAATTTTCTATCCCTTCACTCCTCTTCTTCACTTCCGGCATTGCTTCGCTTGGTTTGATGCTTTATGTCCACACTTTGTTTGAACGAGACAGTGTTGATTCAATTCAGTTGTTGCAGAAGACTGAGTTGGCCGTTCCGAGTTTCGCTAACTCGGTTCCTATATACTCGTTGCCAAGATTTATGGTAAACAAGGAATTGGAATCGTTTTTCACAAACTATGCAGCAGGCCTGAAGAAAGCTGATGGTATAATAGTAAATTCATTTGAAGAGCTAGAATCACATGCGGTTCATTCGTTTTTGTCTCATCCGGATCTAAAAGTTTTTCCGATATATCCGGTGGGACCATTATTAAACCCCGAGCCCGAAACCAAGGAAATTGTCGATTCTTGTGGTATCATCAAGTGGCTTGATGATCAACCTCCTTCCTCGGTAGTTTTCCTTTGTTTTGGGAGCAAGGGTTCTTTCGATGAAGATCAAGTTAAGGAGATTGCACTTGCTATTGAGAATAGTGGGGCCCATTTTGTTTGGTCTCTACGTAAACCTCCACCAAAGGGTACCATGACTGCGCCATCTGATTATCTTCTTTCTGAATTGGATTCGCTTTTACCTGAAGGATTTTTAGATCGGACGGCTGAGATTGGAAAGGTTATTGGTTGGGCTCCTCAGACCCAAATACTAGCCCACCCAGCCACAGGTGGATTTGTTTCGCATTGTGGCTGGAATTCCACTCTTGAGAGTATATACTTTGGTGTGCCCGTTGCCACTTGGCCTCTTTTTGCCGAACAGCAAAGTAATGCTTTTCAATTAGTGCGTGAGCTGAAGATGGGTGTGGAGATCGCATTGGATTATAAGGTGGAGATGGGTGGTGGATCTAACTATCTTGTAACTGCTGATAAGATTGAGAGAGGAATAAGGAATGTGTTGGATAAGGATGGAGATGTAAGGAAAAATGTAAGAGAGATGAGTGGAAAGAGTAGAAAAACTTTATTAGAGGGTGGGTCTTCGTACACTTATTTAGGTCGTTTGATTGATTATATTATAAATCAAGTATCAAATTAAATTATCCTAGCACCCACATAGGCTGTTGGTTTAATTTTCGACATTTATAATTACTATCAATGTGTTTGTTACTTCGTTGGACCAGATACGGCTTCACGTTGAGGCAGAAGCTTCAATGTTTAGCTTCTTGAAATTGGAATGAAAATCACATTGGGACATGATATTATTTACTAATGTGAGGTTTAATGAAACAATATGCATAACAAAGATTAATCACTTTCACTGTGATTTTGGTGTTATTCACCTTTTTGCTATTATAGAACTAATGAATTAGGTGGGTTTGGGAGATTTTATGTTTTATGTTACATAGGTTTTATCTTGTACCGTATCTTTTTAGTAGAGGATTAAGCACATGTTGTACTCAAATTCAGCTGGTCTGAAAATGAAGTTTTTTTTTATCATTAAGAAAATTGGTATTGATAAAATTGACTATTCTTTTTTGTTATTGTAGCAAAATGGTAAACAATTGCTACATGATGATGCTTGGATGAAAAATCAAGAATTCAAAATATATATATATATAATTGTAGCGATCTCACTATCCCAATTTCCTTACTGTCCAATAAGGCTCAAACTCAAAGGTTTCCTTCCAATATTATTTAAAGCTTAACAAAGAAATAACATTTTAACAGAGAAATAACATTTAACGAATCAAAGAAAATACATAGAGTAGAATCAAACCGATGCTTGAAAACTATTTAATTTCATATCTGATTAATAATATAATCAATCAGACGATCTAAATAAGTGTACGAAGATCCACCCTGTAATAAAGTTTTTCTACTCTTTTCACTAACCTCTTTCACTTTTTTCCTGAACTCTCCGTCTTTGTCCAACACACTCCTTATTCCTCTCTCAATCTTGTCGGCAGTTAAAAGATAGTTAGGTTCATTAAATAACTCCTTTCTATAATCCAATGCAATCTCCACAGCCACCTTCAGCTCATATACCAATTCAAAAGCATTAGCTTGTTGATCAGCAAAGAACGGCCACGCAGCAATGGGCACACCAAAATATATGCTCTCGAGTATTGAATTCCAGCCACAATGCGAAACAAATCCTCCGATAGCTGGGTGGGCCAATATTTTGGTCTGTGGGGCCAACCCAATCACCCTTCCAATCCCTGTCGTCCGATCTAAGAACCCTTCAGGAAAAACCACACTCAAATCAGAAAGAGAGTAATCAGAGGGCGCAACGAAGGCTCCTTTTGGTGGGGGTTTGCGCAAAGACCACACGAAGCGAGCCCCACTGTTCTCAATAGCTTGTGTGATCTCCTTAATTTGATCCTCATCAAAAGAACCTTGGGTCCCAAAACAAAGGAAAACTACCGAGGAAGGAGGTTGACCATCAAGCCACTTGATGATATCGTCAGATTCATCGATGCCTTTGGTTTTGGGCTCAGGGATTGTTAGTATAGGTCCCACTGGATATATAATTGGTAAACCAGCTAGTTCAGAATGAGAGGAAAATGAGTGAACTGCATGTGATTCTAGCTCTTCGAATGAATTTACTATGATGCCATCAACACTCTTGAGGCCTCTAGTATGGTTCATGAAAAATGGTTCCCCTTCCTTGCTTAGTACGGAACCGGGCAACGAGGATGTAGGAACTGGCTTGGCAAAAGTTGGGATCGCCAACTCAGTCTGCTGAAGCAACTGAGTTGGATCAACATTGTCTCGTTCACGGAGAGTGTGAAGATGAAAATTCAAACCAAGGGACGCAATCCCACTAGTGAAGAAGAGGAGCGTAGGAACGAAGAACTCTTTGGCAATATCAATCATGGTGGTGCAGAACATGTCAACAACGAAGGCAGCTAGGGGTCCACGTTGTTCATCAGTAGCGAGATCAGAGACGGCTTGCTTCACGGCTGGTTTTTGAACTTCGAAAAAAGCGCCAAAGGCGGCATATGGATTGGTGTTTGGGGGAGGAGAAACTTCTGGAAGGTAGATGAAGTTGAGAGAATCTGATATGGGAAGTGATTTAATGTAGACATCAGTAGTCATATCTGGGAATTTGATGATTAAAACAGTTATTCGGAGACGGTTATCACGTTTGATTAGAAGCTCGGCGAACTCAAGGGTGGGAACTAGATGGCTGGGACCGGGATAAGGGATAAACACCACTTCTGCTTTCTTCATCTTGGATCACAGGATAATGGTTTCTGAGTTCAATATGTAAGTTATTGTTTTTTGAATTGTTCTTTGATACTACTCTTGTTTTTATATTTATTGAAAAGCATTCAAGTGAGGAAACAAGGATCTTGAGAGTGATGTTTGCTGGAAGAAATGTGATCCAACTGTGGAAAGTGATGTTTTTTGTCTTTATGTTATTATGGAAAAATTAATTGAATGGTGAGACTGAGGTGGTGGGGTTATTTGTAGACCTGAATTTTTGACAAATAATATCATCTAGATTGCAAAATCTTATCATTCTAGATTCTTATATTATCTAGCTTTTTGTTTTTCTTGTTCTTATAATATCTAACATTTGTAAATATGCAAAAAAGACTTCAATTTTGAATTTTAACCACAGTGATTTTGGTGAAGAGGCTTATAAGTAAGTTCTAACCACTCTTGACTGGTTTATTCACCTTTTCAATATTAAAGAACTGATGAATTAGGTGGGTTTAGGAAGTTTCTTGTTTTGTATTACATTGGTTTTGCTAATATAAAATTGATGAATTAAGTGGGTTTGAGAAATTTTCTGTTTTATGTTACATTGGTCTTATCTTGTACCATATCTTTTTAGTAGAGTATTAAGCACATGCAATCAAATTCAGCTGGTCTTAAAATGAAGTTTTTTTGGATCATTAAGAAAATTGGTATTGATAAAATTGACTCTTCTTTTTTGTTATTGTAGCATAATAATGGTAAACAATTGCTACATGATGAAGCTAACCATATAAAGTATAATCTTGCTGCATTTGATTCAAAGTTAATAATACTTAAATGTACCAGCCAGCAAAGCCATGACATCACTCCATAGATTCCTCTTTATATTTTATTAAAACACTAAAGTATAGTCTTGGTACACTATAATATTATGATTTTGGTTGTATCAATATTCTATTATTAGACACTACACCTTAAATAATACTATTTAATTATCTACACAACTTGCCATTTCTATTTCCTATATAAAAAACAAGAATATCAATCAACAATTCAATTCAAAAATCAAAATACACAGTATGAAGAAAGCACAAGTAGTGTTTATCCCTTCTCCTGGTGTAGGCCATCTAGTTTCCACCCTTGAGTTTGCGAAGCTTTTAATCAACCGTGATAACCGTTTCAGAATAATTGTTTTAGTCATCAAATTCGAACACACAACAGAAACCGATGTCTACACTAAATCCCTTCCAATAACCGATTCTCTCCACGTTATCCACCTTCCAGAATAAACACCAGGAGAAGGGATAAACACCACTTCTGCTTTCTTCATCTTGGATCACAGGATAATGGTTTCTGAGCTTAATATGTAAGTTACTGTATTTTTTGAATTGTTCTTTGATGTATACCAGTACCACTCTTGTATTTATATTTTGGAATACAGCATGTGAATTTGGATACGTAGTATCTTTTAAATTTTTACTATTTATTAAAGATGAATACAACCACAATAATTTTTCGAAAGAAGAGCCAGAGATTAGGTTTGATTAAAGTGTGTGTTTAAATTGACCACGTGGTCTTGTACTTACGTACTATAGTTTTACGGAACTCTCTCGTGCATTCTCAAGAAAATTTGCTTAGGTGTTATTCAACTTACTGTTTTTTGAATTGTTCTTTGATACTACTCTTGATTTTATATTGGAATACAGAAATCCTAAAGAATTAATTATAGTAACTAACTTATTATATTGATAGTGAATTTTGTAAGATCATAATGGCAAAATCAATCTTATTGAAAAACTATTAGGTGACGGATCATAAGGATATTGAGAGTGATTCAGTTGTGGGAAAATTAATGGAATGGTAAGGTACTGGGACTATTGGCTAGTACTCTTTGAAAAATTATGTGGTAGACAAGGATTCAATAATGCAATAATACTTATGGTTAGATCAGTGTTTGGATCTGGCGTTGCTGGTGGTTAATGCAATAATACTTATGGTCAGGTACTGGGACTATTGGCTAGTACTCTTTGAAAAATTATGTGGTAGACATTAGACAAGGATTCAATAATGCAATAATACTTATGGTTAGGTTAATGTTTGGAACTATTAGGGCCAATGAATTTAGGCCCTAATAGTGGGGCTTCATTTAATAAGGGCCTCTAATTTAGGGCCTATTTGACAGTTCTAATTTTAAGTGTCGCAGTTGACCAAATCACACACTTTAAGAAAAGTGTGTAAAAGAAAGAGAGAGAATATGAATTTTACTAAAATATCCTCTATTTTTATTGGTAGTAGATATTGGAATACTAAAAAGTAGATTTTTTAGTGTACTTTTTCTCTTACCTAATGATTGTTTTAAGGGATAAAATAGTAAAAACTAATGTTATAAATAATATATGACACTTATTTTGGGACAAACAATTTTGGCAAGTATGACACTTATTTTGGGACGGAGGGAGTAATGTTTTTGTCTTTTTATTATGGAAATTTGTATATATGGACATTGAAAATGTGGCAGACAAGGATTCAATAATTCAACAATGTATGCTTTGTGATTGTGTGGGCATGCTTTTGACAAAGAACAGTGCAATGCAGACCTTATCTTTTTTATGACAATGATATCTTCTAGATTACAATCTTATGATTCTAGATTCTTGTAATGTATACTTTTTATTTATCTTATTCTGTAAAATGAAGTTTATAGATGGTTAGGATTTAGTTTTCAAATGCAAATCATCTCAAATTCTCAATCACTTGAAAATGATAGATTAATTGAATATATATCAGAACAAGAACTTATATTAAAATGCATATGAAAATGAAAGAAAGTACTGTAGTAAGTGTGGAAACTGCATTATTATAAAGCTTAACCCGAAAATCACAGCTAACCATTCAAAGAGTTGGACATTTAAATACTCAACATTTGCGAATAGGCAAAAAGGACTTCGATTTTGAATTATATCAAGCAACTTGATGTCTTCTTGGTCATTCTGTTAAGATTTTTTAAACTAGTATAATTATAGTGTAATTTGAATCTTTCAACCTCAAATCAATGATCGAGTTTAAGTACCGCGTGTAATTGCATCATATTTTTACGATAGGGAATTTTTGTCCATAACTCATCAGTTCTATACTAGTAAAAAACTGAATAACCAAGCCTTTTAGTTACTATCAAAATGATTAAAGTGGTTTAATGTTGAAAATTAAACACTAAAAGCAATAAGGTTCTCATAAAGTTCTCACCACTGAAGTTAATCTTGTAAGAGTCGCTATTTTATTTAATTAGTGAGAACCTAAATCTTATTTAATAATTATTTGATTATTGTCTTTATATCTTATTTTGATCTAATAAATTATTTTATTGACTTGTTGAATATATTGTTATAGTATAGTAATCATATTTTCTAATTAAGTGAAGGTTATCTCTTAAAATAAATTAAGATATGTAGTGTGTCTTTTGTTAACTTAAAATAGCATTAGTAACTATAGTAGTTATCCATTATTCATACTAGTAAAGAAAAGAAAGGAAAACGTGGACCAAAGGATAGTATAGTGGCAGACTAGATCAACCCCTCTTTTTGTATGATTTATTAACCACTTTCTCCACTTTTAGATCCTTGTGAGAGAACGTGTATAGAGCTTCAGCCTACAAAATCTAATTGGCAGTTATCAAATTGAGAAAACAAAAGTTACAACGTTAGTATTTATCTTTCTACTTAAATTCATTCCATCAGTTTCTTTTCTTTCTCTCAACCGTGTACTTCAAATCATGCATCACAGTTCGTTCCATTTTGCTTTAATTCGAGTCTTCTAAATAGTCACCAACTCATTGCTTACATATAGCAACACACTATTGTATAGCGATTCTTAGTAGCAGAGACACTTTAAGATTTTGATCGTGTGCTTGGTCGTGATAGTGAATCAGAGTCATCGGAGAGGAAGCTTTTAGAGGTAAGGGCTTATATTCCGGTACAATCATATTGACCATGAAATCATAGAGTAGGGTGGTGGTAGAGTTCTTATCAAATATTGGATGAAAACGGTAATACAAATAAAAATAATAAATAAGAACATACTTTTATTTTATTATTATATGATTTATGTTTAGGATTGATTGTAGAATTAATTTTGTGATTTGTGTGTGGTTGATTGTGGATTTGAGCAAGCTGATGATTTTGTTAAATTGTGGTTTATTTGATTGGATATTAGAAAAAAAATGTATTTGTGTTGAAGGTATTTGGAAAGTGTTATTGGTTGTTTCAAATGTTGCATAGCATTGCATCTAGATGTGTCTAAGTGCCAAATGGGGCGATTTGTTACTATGTGCCAAATGGGGCGATTTGTTACTATGTGCCAAATGGGGCGATTTTATTAGTGACTGCCAAATGGGGCGATTTGTCTTTAGGTGCCAAATGGGGCGATTGAAATTATATGCCAATTGGGGCGATATCCGGATCATGGTCTAGTTGCATGCATTGTGTCTTAAAAGTGTGACTTCTTAAGTTATTAATTTATTTATGCTAATTGGTTTTATCTTTTATGTGGTGAGTGTTTTACCATTCTTCTTATTTTATGTTTCTATGTTCTTTATGATCGTACTTGTGGTTTAGGAATATTGACCCTTGCAACCAACATTTTAGGTACCAAAGTTGAGGCAGTGAATGATGATTATTGAAGCTTGCATGCGGCGGGGAAAAATAAATTGGGTTTTATGATTTGAAATTTTGAAACAATTAATTTGACCATTGTATTTTACTTTTGAAATATTTAATAAAGTTGTTTTATTTTATCAGCAATGTAATTAGAATTTATATCTATGGAAAAAAAAATATAGCCGCATTTTCTAATTAATTTAATATTTTAAGCAATATTTCCGATAAAAAAATTTGGGATGTTACAAATCTCATTCGAAGCATTTAGACACTAAAAGCGATACCGCTTACCTTTTTGGAATTTTACATTTGATTCATAATATAATCAATCAAACGACCTAAATAAGCGTAAGAAGATCCACCCTCTAAAAAAGTCTTCTTACTCTTTTCACTCATCTCTTTCACATTCTTCCTTACATCTCCATTGTTATCCAACACATTTCTTATTCCTCTCTCAATCTTATCGGCAGTTACAAGATAGTTAGGCTCGTCATTAAACTCCACCTTATAATCCAATGCAATCTCCACGCCCATCTTCAGCTCAGACACCAATTGAAAAGCATTTGATTGCTGTTCAGCAAAAATCGGCCATGTGGCAATAGGCACACCATAATGTATGCTCTCTAGTGTAGAATTCCATCCGCAGTGCGACACGAAGCCTCCCGTGGCTGGGTGGGCTAGTATTTGGGTCTGTGGGGCCCATCCAATTACTTTTCCAATCTTTGTCGTCCGATCTAAAAACCCTTCCGGTAAAACTGAAACCAATTCAGAAAATGGGTAATCAGTGGGCGGAGCCATGATGCCTTTTGGTTTGGGTTTACGCAAAGACCACACGAATCTGGCCCCACTATTCTCAACAGCAAATGCAATCTCCTTAACCTGATCTTCATCGAAAGTGCCCATGCCTCCGAAGCAGAGAAAAACTACGGAGGAAGGAGGTTGATCATCAAGCCACTTAATGATATCATCAGAATCGCCAGTGTCCTTGGTTTTGAGCTCAGGGCTTAATATGGGTCCCACCGGATATATAGCCGGTAAACCAGCTAGATCATGATGAGAGAAAAAGGAATGAACCGCATACGATTCTAGCTCTTCAAATGAATTTACTATAATACCATCGGAATTTTTTAGTCCTTTGGCATAGTTCATGAAATATGATTCCCATTCCTTGCTCAGCACGGATGCGGGCAACGAGTGTGAAGGAACCAAGTTGGCAAAAGTTGGGATGGTAAACTCAGTGGCTTGCAGCAATTGATTCAAATCAACACTGTCACGTAGAGTGTGCAAATGAAGATTCGCACCAAGGGAAGCAACGCCAGAAGTGAAGAAGACAAGCATAGGAACGGAAAACTCTTTGGCAATATCAATCATGCTGGTGAAGAACATGTCAACAACGAATGCAGCAAGGTGTCTATGTTGTCCTTCTCCAGTAGTGAGGTCAGAGACGGCTTGTTTGACGTTTGGTTTCTGAGCTTCGATGAGAGCAGGCATGGAAGAACGTGGATTGGTGTTTGGTGGGGGAAGAGGACATTCAGGAAGGTTGATGAAGTTGAGAGAATCAGAAATAGGAAGTGATTTAATGTATACATCAGTTTCTTTTGTGAATGGGAATTTCATGAGCAAGACAGTTATTCGGATACTGCTATTGCGGTTGATCAGAAGCTTTGCGAACTCAAGGGTGGAAACAAGATGGCTGAGGGTGGGAAAAGGCATAAACACCACTTCTGCTGTCTTCATCTTGAAGATTGGAGCAGGGAAAACACTTACTCAGTGAGTGACTGTGTTTTGAATTGTTCAATAATACTATTGTATGTTATATAGAGGAAACATGTTGAAGATTATTTAAGGCATGTTGACATGTTGTAACACCATTTTCAAGATTGAAGTAAGAGGAAACATGGGAGTGATGTCATGGCTTTGCTATATGGCATGAGATGACAAATTATGTGGAAAATTATGCGCATCTTGTTGAAATTATTCAAAGCATGCTTATAACAAAGACTATGCATGCTGGCCTCCTCTTGTTTTATTATACTATATAATATATGAATTGTTTTGGAGCTTTGTAGACTTAAATTTTTGACAATAATATCCTTTTGACTTAAATGTTTTGGAGTATGTTTTAGTTTTTCTAGTTTTGTAAAATGAAGTTAATAACAGATTTACTTTTCACTGCAAATAATCTCAAAATCTCAATCCCTTGAAAAATTGTCTCAGGAGTCTGTAACTAACAGATTATTTGAACATATATATCAGAACAATGACCTTATTAAAATGCATAAGAAAATGAAAGTATTGTAATAAGTGTGAGAAGTGTATTAACATAGGATAGGATGTGAAGTTGTGCATGGATATAGCTTAATGTTTAATTTACTGTATAATATTGTCTTTATTATTACCTAGGTGATGCAGAATCTTGGCATCATTGTTATCTAGTTGTTTGGTTTTCTGGCATTTAATTTCGATCATAATTGTTTGGTGATGCTAAGTACTATTTTGGGAAACTGTTTGAATTCCTTAACAGTTTGGAGGAATATGAAGGATGCTTGAGTTTGAAGCAATTGAAGAAGGGTGTATGAGCAATGTAATGTAACCATTCATTCATATGCCTAATGACTAATTATGAGGTCAAGATCATAGAAAATCTAAAGGAAGTTCAACAAAGATGTCTTAAGTATTCTTTTGGTCTCTAAAGCTAAAATCTGCAGTAAATTCACAAGTTTCTCTAAAATAGAATTAATTCCGCCTTTAGAATTGATTCTACTTAGAAGTTGAAAATTGTAGTTTTTAATTTTAAAATTGATTTACACACTCAAATTTAATGTTTAATTCACTTTAATGTCAATGTATCCAACCATAAAATGGTTTTTTTTTTGTCACCCACAATAATTCAGAAAAAAAGTTGATATAAATTTTTATAAAATAAACTGTTTGATTAAAAATTTATATTTGTTAAAAATAATATAAAATCATTAATGTGGTCTTTCCTAAAACTATTGTGTAAAATTTCACACAAATCTAAAATCATTTGATATGTTATTGAGACGCATCAAAATTAACAGTTTCTATGATTTTTTAAACACTTATTAATCTTTATGTGTCTCGATAACATATCAAATGATTTTAGATTTGTCTGTTATTTTACACAAATGATCTATATGATATAAATTTACAATCCTACGGTATATTTTAAATAAAATTATATCGCTTAAAATATTTTTGAGTTGTCAGGGATAAATATCTTCAAATCTTGAAAGGGTAGATAAATTATCACCTAAAATATTTTATTTTAACTCAATTTTAATTAAAATCAAGGGGTGTGGTTGAGCGGCATGGAGCTCATCCTCTCTTAATCAAGGGTCGAGGGTTCGATCCTCACCTTGGGTATGGAGCAGCTTTAAATCCTTGGGCCAACTATCCCACCCTTCGAGGTGCCTCCAATCTAACGAGGGAATAGTCACCGCGTTCGGCAGTGGATACCCCAGTCTCGACAAAAAAAAACAACTAAAATCAATATTACAAAACCAATTGATTTTTTTATCAAATTGTCCAATAGTTACAAATTTCACTCGTATGATGTACGAGTGGAGTGTTCGATATTCGAACCCCTATCCTACATATAAAATGCGATATCATATATCAAATTGTCCGATAGTTACAAATTTCACTTGTAAGATATACAAGTGGAGTGTTTGATATTCAAACCCTACCCTACATATAAAATGCGATATCATACCGACTAATTTAAACTCACAAAAACAACATTCTATGTCCGTAATCAGTGTCGCATCACCAAATTAATGTTTGGAGAGGAACAATGAACACGTGGCTAATGAACAAAATCAAAGGTACACATGTCATAACACATGCAAATCCAAAACAGACAAGAAATAAGAAAAACCAAATCAAACAAGGAAAAGAAAGTGAAACATAAGAAATCTAGAATTGATCAAAACCTTAACAACAACAACAATGGAGTTAAATCTTTACCTTAAAAACTCAAAATGGATATCAACAGTAGCAAGCATATGGATTCAATGCACAAGTGGATCACTCTACACTTTCTCAATCTACTCCCAAACTTTAAAGTCAACTCAACACTATGATCAGTCAACGCTCGACATTGTTTCTGTTTCCAAAGACATTGGAGTCAACGTTGGTGTTCTGTCTGGTCTCTTATATGATTACCTTGCTACAAGAACTTCAACTGGGCCGTGGATTGTTCATTTCTTGGGCTCGGCCCAATGTTTTTTGGGCTATTTTCTCATGTGGGCTGTTGTCTCCGGCCTTCTTCCGCCGGTGCCGGTGCCGGTTATGTGCCTGTTTATGTTAGTGACGGCTCATGGTCAGAGTTTCTTTAACACTTCTAATGTTGTTACTGGTGTTCATAATTTTCCTAATTACAGTGGAACCATCGTTGGCATCTTAAAGGTGTTCTTTTTTATACTAAGATTAGGCGTTTAGTTTGCTAATTACTGTTACTAGTACAAATTACTTATGTGTTTTTATATAAATAATCAAGTTTCAGTTTTTAAGTACTAGCTCAACCTGCGATGCTGAAATTATTAGGTCGGACATCATAAAAATTAAGAAGATTGTAGGTCAATTCAACATTTTGCTGAATTTGGACTGTGAAATAGAGCTTGACAAAAGTTCTAAACAAATTTTAGAAGTATTTTACAACTAAGCATATCCTATAGTATATTGTGATTGCCAACTTAGCATTGTTGACCCTGTTAGATGATAGAGACTAATTGATTGATAGTCTTCAATTTCAAAGACTAATTTGTCCTATCAAAAATTTGAAGACCGAATTGTTCGACCTTAAAATTTCAAACAAAATGGTGTTCACTCTTTTGTTTGTAACAAACTGGTTTAGGTCTTTTGGACCTGCTATTGAACTAATCCTCGAGTTAGCATGGAAAATTTTCTTTTATCTTTCTACCAGGCTGGGTTGTCTTCCAAATGGGCGACTCTAGGAATCGAACTTAAGTTCATCCCTTTGTTGGTGGTATATTCACTCTTTTATGTTTCATTGAACTATTCTCTAATATTGTTTTCTTAACTAAACTCTTAGTAGCATTCTTTAGCATATACGTGTGTAGATGTTTTATTTTTAATTTGCTTCTTATTTTAGATGATTTTAAGGGACATCCGGTTGCATTATTATTTTGGTGTTGATGATAGGTGTTTAGTTTTATGATTACTTCATAATGGTTATTACCATTGAGTTTAGTGTTTTTGATACAATTGAAGTTTAACTTTCATTAAGTTATGCTCCATTATTTTCTTAACTATTGCCTTAATGGGACTCTTTAGCATGTAGCCTTTAATCTTTGGGATCTTGCATTGTGTTCATGTTTCGGCATTGGATTTTTGTGTTGTTAGGGGTTTCTAGGTCTAAGTGGAGCAATATTAATTCAAGTGTATCGAACAATATTCAACAACAACCCTATGTCATATCTGCTAATGCTATCACTCTTACCACCTATCAACACTTTGATCCTTATGTGGTTTGTAAGAATCCATGACACTCATGAGACAATATTGAAAGAAAAAAAGTATCTCAACATATTTTCTTTGATGTCTCTAGTTATTGCTGCATATCTTATGATTGGTATAATACTAGAGAACATCTTCAGTCTACAATTGTCGATTCGCATATTTACATTGATCCTGCTTTTGGTGTTGCTAGCCTCACTTCTTGGCATTGCATTTAATGCACACGAAAAGAGCGCTTCTAATAGCGCTTCAGAATGTTTTCTTCCTGAAGGGTCCAGCTTAATTATAAAAGAAGATTCTTCAAGCAACCAAAGAACTATGCAACGAAGAGAAAATTTGAATCTTTTCGAAGCACTGAAAACAACGAACTTTTGGATTTTGTTTGTTTCTATGGCATGTGGAATGGGATCAGGACTCGCGACGGTTAATAATATGAGCCAAATTGGAGAATCACTTGGTTATTCCACCGTTGAGACAGGCTCCTTGGTTGCTTTGTATACCATTTGGAATTTTCTTGGCCGTTTTGGAGCCGGTTATGTATCGGATTATTTTCTACACACAAGAGGATGGACAAGACCTATTTTTATGGTAATCACATTGATGATCATGAGCATTGGTCATGTCGTTATTGCTTATGGACTTCCGGGCGCTCTATATGTCGGGTCAATATTGGTCGGTATTTGTTACGGCTCTCAGTGGTCTTTAATGCCTACAATAACTTCTGAGATATTTGGTGTAGAACATATGGGAAGCATATTCAACACCATTTCTATAGCAAGTCCAGTGGGTTCTTATATATTCTCTGTAAGAGTAGTTGGTTATATGTATGATAAAGAAGCATCAGAAGAAGGAAATATATGTGTTGGAACTCATTGTTTTAAGTTTTCTTTTCTCATTATGGCTTCTGCCACCATTGTTGGTTCTCTGTCAGCTTTGTGTTTGTTTTTGCGAACTAGAAGCTTTTATGGGCAGATTGTTCTTAGAAGAATTCATGATGTTCTGTGATGAAATTAACTTAAGAGAATTCATGATGTTCTGTGATGAAATTAACTTAAGAGTAATGCATTCCCTTTAAGGAGTATTGAAATTGTTGGGTTCGCGACTTAAAAATATATCGGTGGTGTTTTACATGTAGTTGGTTAGTGGTATTCTTGGTGATTGATATGTATCATGTTTGACTCTAAGAGTCATATTTAACATGCGAGTCAAACAAAAAACTTTGGTCGTGCATTTTTAGTTAGAAAAACAATTAGTGTTGCTTTTCAATCATGAGCAAGACAGTTATTCGGAGATTGTTACCGCGGTTGATCAGAAGCTTCGCAAACTCAAGGGTGGAAATTAGATGGCTCTCGGAGTGGGGAAAGGGATAAACACCACTTCTGCTGTCTTCATCTTGAAGATTGGAGCAGGGAAAACACTTACTCAGTGAGTGACTGTTTTTTGAATTGTTCAATGATATTATTTAAGGCATGTTGACATGTTGTAACACCACTTTCAAGATTAACATGGCTTTGTATATCTGGACTTTTAAAAATCATGTGGCAGACAAGGATTCAATAATTCAATAATATATGGTTTGTGATTGTGTGGGCATGCTTTTGACAAAGAACAATGCAGTGTAGACTAAGGTACCATTTTTTATATGACCTTTTTTTGACAATGATATCTTCTAGTATTTTGCAATCTTATGAATCTAGATTCTTGTAATATATGCTTTTTTTTATCTTGTTATGTAAAATGAAGTTTATAGATGGTTAGGATTTAGGTTTCAAATGCAAATCATCTCAAATTCTCAATCACTTGAAAGTGATAGATTAATTGAATATATATCAGAACAAGAACTTATATTAAAATGCATATGAAAATGAAAGAAAAGACTTCGATTATAAAGCTTAACACAAAAATCACAGCTAACCATTCAAAGAGTTGGACATTTAAATACTCAACATTTGCGAATAGGCAAAAAAGACTTCGATTTTGAATTATATCAAGCAACTTGATGTCTTCTCGGTCATTCAGTTAAGATTATATAAACTAATATACTTATTGTGTAATTTGAATCTTTCAATCTCAAATCAATGATCGAGTTTAAGTATCGCGTGTAATTGCACCTATTTTTACGATAGGCAATTTGTGTCCATAACTCATCAGTTCTATACTAGTAAAAAACTGAATAACCAAGCCTTTTAGTTACTATGAAAATGATTAAAGTGGTTTAATGTTGAAAATTAAACACTAAAAGCAATAAGGTTCTCACCACTGAAGTTAATCTCATTCGAGGCATTTAGACACTAAAAGCGGCACCGCTGACCTTTTTGTAATTTTACATTTGATTCATAATATAATCAATCAAACGACCTAAATAAGCGTAAGAAGATCCACCCTCTAAAAGAGTCTTCTTACTCTTTTCACTCATCTCTTTCACATTCTTCCTTACATCTCCATCGTTATCCAACACATTCCTTATTCCTCTCTCAATCTTATCGGCGGTTACAAGATAGTTAGGCTCATCACAACCGATCTCCACCCTATAATCCAATGCAATCTCCACACCCATCTTCAGCTCAGACACCAATTGAAAAGCATTTGTTTGTTGTTCAGCAAAGATCGGCCATGTGGCAATGGGCACACCAAAATGTATGCTCTCGAGCGTGGAATTCCATCCGCAGTGTGAAACAAAGCCTCCCGTGGCTGGGTGGGCTAGTATTTGGGTCTGCGGGGCCCATCCAATCACCTTTCCAATCTCTTCCGTCCGATCTAAAAACCCTTTAGGTAAAACTGAAACCAATTCTGAAAATGGGTAATCAGTGGCCGCAGCCATGACGCCTTTCGGTTTGGGTTTACGCAAAGACCACACGAATCTGGCCCCACTATTCTCAACAGCAAATGCAATCTCCTTAACCTGATCTTCATCGAAAGAGCCCATGCCTCCGAAGCAGAGAAAAACTACAGAGGAAGGAGGTTGATCATCAAGCCACTTAATGATATCATCAGAATCGCCAGTGTCCTTGGTTTTGAGCTCAGGGTTTAATATGGGTCCCACCGGATATATAACCGGTAAACCAGCTAGATCATGATGAGAGAAAAAGGAATGAACCGCATACGATTCTAGCTCTTCAAATGAATTTACTATAATACCATTGGAATTTTTTACTCCTTTGGCATAGTTCATGAAAAATGATTCCCACTCCTTGCTCAGCACAGATCCAGGCAACGAGTGTGATGGAACCAAGTTGGCAAAAGTTGGGATGGTAAACTCAGTGGCTTGCAGCAATTGATTTGCACCAAGGGAAGCAACACTGGAAGTGAAGAAGACTAGTGTAGGAACAGAAAATTCTTTGGCAATATCAATCATGCTGGTGCAAAACATGTCTACAACGAATGCAGCGGGGTGTCCATGTTGTCCTTCTCCAGTAGTGAGATTAGAGACAGCTTGTTTGACGTTTGGTTTCTGAGCTTCGATGAGAGCAGGTATGACTGAACGTGGAACGGTGTCTGGGGGAAGAGAACATTCTGGAAGGTTGATGAAGTTGAGAGAATCAGAGATGGGAAGTGATTTAGTGTATACATCAGTTTCTATTGTGTGTGGGAATTTCATGAGCAAGACAGTTATGCGGAGATTGTTATCACGGTTGATCAGAAGCTTTGCGAACTCAATAGTGGAAACAAGATGGCTCAGAGTGGGAAAAGGGATAAACACTACTTCTGCTTTCTTCATTTTGAAACTTGGAGCAGAGAAAACACTTACTCAGTGAGTGACTGTTTTATGAATTGTTTCAATGATACTATTGTATTTTATATAGTGAATTAGCATGATTATAAACATGGGAATGATGTCATGGCTTTGCTTGATGGCCTGAGTTGACAAATTATGTGGAAAATCATGTGTATCTTTTTGGAAAAATTCAAAGCATCCTTATAATATATGGATTGTTTTGGAGCTTTGTAGACTGAACTGTACTATAATACTATTAAGGTTCTAACTTCTTATAATATATTTTTTGGTTTTTCTAGTTCTGTATAATGTTTAGTTTGCTACATAATTTTGTCTTCATTATTGCCTAGTTGATGCAGAATCTTGCCATGCATTTTGGCCTTAGCATTCCGTCACGTGGCAACTAAGGGTAACTGTATCCGAAACAATCCAAAATAAAACTGCCGAACCAATCTAAACCAAAAAAATGCATTTAATTAAAATTGTACAGATCATTTTTTCTACTAAACCGCGCTGTTTGGTTAGATTCACGGTTTTCATTTTATAAAACCGAACCAAACCGCAATACTTAACTATATCAACTATAAACAATCAACTTATTACACAATTTAACTTAATAAGGTCAATCAAAATTGAGTCTATAAAATAGTAAGTTGTCAAAATATATCATTTTACACGATTAAGAACTATAATGTTATTAAAAATAAGCTCTTTTTATAAGATATAAAAATAGTTTTAAGATATATGCAATTTTTGTATATACATATTATTTTATGTAAAAGTAAAAACAAAATACTAGTATTTTTTATGTTTATTTTATAATAAGTTGATAATATAGTCATATTTTTTATATCTCAATAAACCATGGAAATCGATTTCATCCAAACCGCATTGATTTGGATGATTTTTCAAAAACTAACCGAATTAAACCAAATTGCATGTATTATTATCTCGTGGTTAGGTTGGTTTTTATGTTTGAAAACCGAACATATGGGAAGCATATTCAACACAATTTCTATAGCAAGTCCAGTGGGTTCTTATATATTCTCTGTAAGAGTAGTTGGTTATATGCATGATAAAGAAGCATCAGAAGAAGGAAATATATGTGTTGGAAGTTGGAACTCATTGTTTTAAGTTTTCTTTTCTCATTATGGCTCTGCCACCATTGTTGGTTCTCTGTCAGCTTTGTGTTTGCTTTTGCGGACTAGAAGCTTTTATGGACAGGTTGTTCTTAGAAGAGTTCATGATGTTTTGTGATGAAATTAAGAATAATGCATTCCCTTTATTTAAGGAGTAGTATCCATTGGATCAACAGTTTGAAAATTTCTCTTTTGCCCCCCTTCATTTCTCTATAACCCCCTAAAATCTTAAATTACCCTTTAATTCGGGATCTAGATCCCGAATTATAGTTCGGAATCTACGTTCCGAAATGTATCTTGAGTTTTGGGGAGTACAGGCACCAGTGCCTGGGTTTTGGGGTACAGGCACCACTTCGGGATCTAAAACCCGAAATGGTGCCTATACTCTCTCTTAAAAATTGTTTTTACATCTTTCCATACTACTTTTTTCAAAAAAACATACTCTCAATCATCTTATATTTCGAGACGGAGGGAGTATTAAGGAGTGTTTGTCACAACAAGTTTACCAAGTAAATTTAATTTGAATACATCAATAATATACCAAAAAAACATTATACATTATATATATTCCGATTAGATTAACTATGCAGATTGTCAATGTTTCATGATCGTCCGATTAAATTAAACAATCTAAATCTGATCAAATGTAATGCAGTCATCTATCTATGATTATACTGAATCTAGATCCTATTATAAATACGACAAATACATTAATTTGTTTGAATTTACAAAAGTTGATGTGTATCTTGCCACATGTCTGTCTAACCAACAAAAATTTATGTATATCGTATCTACCAAAAATTCCATAAAAACATAAATGAAAAAAAAAACAAATTTAAATGTATATAATTGAAAAAAAGAAAGAAAAAAAATATAGAAAACGCGGTTGCGAACCATAACTCACTACTCTTGTGCCTTGTCTGTTGCTATTGTTAGTTATCTTCCTCCTCCGCTTCACATCATCACCACCACCACCACCACCTCTTCCTCAATCCCCAATTCTTCTTTTTAGGGTTTTCACTTTTTCATTTTTTCTCTCTTCAATTTCTTCAATTATTAATTATCACTATATAGCTTCATACACAACGAAATTCCAATTCAATTATACACAACACTTCACCATACACCACGCGATCGCATTTTATCCTCTTTCTTATTCCGATCATATACACTCCGATCGGTACGTTTTTTGGGATAATAATATTAAGAAGATTATTCATTGATTTTAGTAGTTACTGATATTTAAGATTGTAACTTGCTTGTTTTTTTTGTTGTTGTTATCATTACTAGATGTTTATTAATTATAGAGTGGTAACTTGATAAGTTGTTGGCTTGATTGATTGATTGATTTTAATGAACAAATCGGTTATTTTATCGATTAGTGTTTGTTTCGTATCGTATATGCACGAGTGATTTATGAATTGATGATGATGGTAATAATTTCATTTTATTTCTGTTGGTATGGTTGGTGGATCTGTGGTAATGTTGCTTCCTTGATTGCTAATGCTTGCTACTTTTATTTACATTGCTTAGTATATACATTTGGGATTTATGATTGAGTTTTTGGGGTTGTGAGTGAAACTTGGGTTTGTAGATCGGGCATGAATTATCGCGAAATTCGCACACATTATGTGCGAAACCCGCAGCCCAATATATCATATATCCCTATCCCCACAGTGTGTAGCATTTAACCATCTGAGTTACACTTACGGGACAAGGAATCAAGCATTTCTTATCATGTTGATTTAATTTTTTTACTATAAAAATATCCGCCTTTGATCCATTTTTCATTTGGATTTTCCATGGGAAGTTGTTAACCTTTTAGAGATGTTATGAGATTAGGATCGCTTTCAAGAGTTTTATTTATTTGACTTTGGATGTGGACTTTTATTCTATGATCATGATGTCCTTTTCTGTAAGGAATATCTCATCATCAAATTACCTGAATTTCTTCTTTCCTTCAATGAATATTCTTGCTTTGTCCATAAGAAAGTCGCTATCAGTAACGTAGTGGCATTGCCTGTTTGTCACACAATTGACATGTTTTTGATTTGTTATGTCTCTTTTCCTCCATGTATTTAACTTCTGTGATAGTTTTTGTTATCCTTAATATGTAAGTCGTTTTCAAAAAAAATCAAGTTGGTTTCATCTCTGGTTTTTATTATTTTGACATCTAGGTTCAATCTTGTAATATAACAGGTGAGTGGAGAAAAGGTGCATAGCACGATCAGACTTCAAGATATTTCTCATCAAAGGGATAGTGTCACAATGTTGGCTTCTAAAGAAATTATGAAATTCAAATCATACCAGAACCAGGCCAATTTGTTTGTGAAGGAATATTTATTGGCAGACCCTCTGATTCCATATACTTCCATTATTGGTGGCATTTTTGCTTGCAAGATGGTAGGTTGTGTTGTAACATGTTGTCATTCTATTTTCTGTAGTATTGTTTTCAAGTATTTAAGGTTACTAACATTTATTATTTGTTATTATTTTGATAAAAAATTATTATTTGTAATTACGTATTATCTTACATATGTATCTAAATATTCTATTTGTCAGATCTATGATCTCACTCAGCTTTTTAGCACTACTCATTTTAAGAGTTATTCCAGCCTCACTAAAATCCAACGTATTGAGTGGAATAACCGGTGAGTGGATTTTTTTCATTTACTAAAAAATATCTTCTTTTGTTTCTGATGAGATAAGACGTTAATGATTTATTTTCTATGTTCTGTGCAGTGCTATGTCAACTATCCATGCCGTTTTTATAACAACTATGTCTTTGTACTTGGTGTTTTGCTCAGATCTATATTCTGATAGCCAGTCTGCTGAACTTCTTACAGAACGGAGTTCTGTATTGTCTACATTTGCTCTTGGGGTAAGAATGGTCTTGCCTTTTTTGTTTTGTTTTCCTTTTATTAACCTCTTTGCAAGTCACAATTTTGTAAACAATAGTAATCAGTTGAAGGGGATTTCAACAGTTGAAGTTATGAGTTTCAGATAAATAAAGGGGATAATAAGAATAAATATGACTATGGTGAAATATTGTGATAATCAACTTGATACAAAAGACTAAACACTAACCCCTATTTATAGGGATACGTAGACTGTAATCCTAAATAAATAGGGAAACCGGGAAATGAATCATAATAATAACCAAGTAATATGAAAACTAATTCTAAGAGATAATCTAAGATTAGAAACTAAACTTTGGAGATAAACTAAGACACTCTATTATAAATTTATAATAACAAACATATTTTATTATATTGTAACTCCCACTCAAATTAAAGCTTTTAAACTTTAAGTTTGTTACAAATATATCATTTAAAAAAGAAAATTTAACACCAACATAATTTAGACCTCAGATAAACCAACTAAGAACGGGAAAACAATCCACCAATAAGGATCACGCTGAAGAACAAACCAGGCTAATATAATGTGAACCATATGGATCCAGGGCCTGTGATTAATGAAATAGGCTAAATACTTGTAGTTTGTAAAAGCAATGTCAAATGTTATTATAAGTGTATCATATTTTCTGCTAAAATTTCCTTTAGTAATTCTTTCTATCTGTTGTTAGTAATTATTTAAATCAAACATGGACTTATCACTGCCTTCATTTTTATGATAGAGCCGCTTTATAAAAACAATGTGTAAGGAATTGTAGCTCATATTTTTACTGGAAACACATCTTTCTTTTCATCTGGTCATGAAGTCCGTATTACTTACATTTTATTTTATTAATTGTGATAGGTTTCTGTGGGTTACTTCATGGCTGACCTAGGGATGATATTTTGGTTTTTTCCTTCTCTTGGTGGATATGAGTATGTAAGGATCATATCTTTTGACGTACATACTTTATTTAGCTGAAGACTCTTTTTCGAATTTAAGATTATTCACTTGATCGGAACCCAGCTGGACATGATTTAACGTGACTTCATATTAACATTGGTTCAGGTGATTCATCATATGTTTTCTTTAGTAGCAGTAGCCTATTCAATGTTGAGTGGAGAAGGGCAGTTGTACACGTACATGGTCCTCATCTCCGAGACGACAACTCCCGGAATCAATTTGAGATGGTAATCTAGCACTTAAATTTGAACTCTAATTTGTCATGTATTTTTTTTTATATGTTGATGATGTTCATATTTTCTTTGTGAAGGTATCTTGATGTAGCTGGAATGAAAAGGTCAAAAGCATATCTCATCAATGGGGTTGTAATATTTATTGCTTGGCTGGTAGGTCAAGTCATTGCAGTTTAAAATATATTTTTGTCAAACTCATTGCAAATCAGATTTCATATTGAGTTCCCATTCTTACCGTCTGGGACGTGCTTACTGAAATGGTCTATCTGCAGGTTGCCAGAATACTTTTGTTTGTGTACATGTTCTACCATGCTTACTTGCACTTCGATCAGGTAATAACTACTGATACAATTATAGTTTAAGAATCATCTTTGGATTTTACAAGCATGGGTTCGAGATTAGTAGGTCGCACGGCTATATACTTTTATCACACAACTATATATGTTTAGAGATTAGTTGAGATTTTCTCTTTCCACCACTCAATAAATATATTAAAGTCAAATGTGTTGTCAATTTTTCTTAGCATTTTTCTTAGCAATTTTTCTTATGCTTCATTTCTTTTGTAATTTCTCATCAAGCAAAGTCTGCATGGTAAATCTGAGGATCTCATGTCATTAGTCAATTATTTAACAGGTTCAGCAGATGCACACCTTTGGACAAATACTAGTCGTCGTCGTGCCGGTGGTGCTGTCAGTTATGAACTTGATTTGGTTTTCAAAGATTATCAAAGGGCTTATGAAGACATTGGCAAAGAGACAGTGAAAATTTTGAGGAAAATTAAATTTAGGTTACATTGTTGATATTAAGGTCACCTTGCCTCTGTGTCCTCTCTTTCTGGGTAAAAAACATAGATGATGTGTTCTTAAAGATGTGACAGAGCAGAAAAGAACATGTTTGGATCCATTGTAGATCTGAACTTATATTGTATAAATATTTTTTAGTTGTTTTTTCATATCCCTATTCTTTATGTACATTTATTAGTTCAATTTAATCTTTATTTTGTATCTACATCCATGTAATCCAAAATTTGTTAAGTCACATATTCTGAGATAAGGTGGCACCTTCCAAAACACTAACCGTTTACTACTATTACTATTTCATACTTTAAGAAATTATTTGATATCATGGTTTCTAAATCACTAGATTTCAAAGGAGTCATTCCACGTCGCAACAAATTGTCCTTATATGGCAATATGTTTTTTTACCAATCTCCAAACAAATAAATAATGTCACCTTCAAAAGAGTTATTCCTTCCGTCTCAAAATAAGTGACACAGTTGACCATTTTGCATTATTTATATAATTTATTTTGACCGTATTATTTTACTAATATATAAATATAAATATTAGCATTTCAAATATTGTTTGATCTGTTTTGATGAGTATTTTTCAAAGTTGCGTGTTGACAAATGTGAACTAGTCAATTGTGATACTTATTTTGGGACGAAAGGAATATTTTATTCTAAAGGGAAATGTTAAGTAGTGTATTCGAGGAACTTGTTAAGATATTAATGTGTAAATTTTATCTTAAAATATGTGCATTTAATAAGTATAAAAAGTTGTTTTTTTAATATTACAATAATTATTTCTTTTCTTTTTTAATACGTTTAACAAGTATTCTTAAGGTACTACTAGCATGACCTTTAAATAACGTGTCTGATTCAAGTTGCCAAATTCGTAAATGTTAGGTTTTCTAATATCCATTTCATTTAGTACAGGACAATCCGTAATGTCGTGATAAACAATTTTCAATGTAGAACCATTTATTACAGTTTATACTACTACTTCCGTTCTTTTTTTACTTGTCGTTTTAGAAAAAAATACCAAAATAAGAGGGGTATATTTTTGCAACAAACTTTATTTAAAAACAAACAAAATTTGTATACAATAAAAAAGATTTTATTGTTTCAACAAAAACAATTATACAAAATTTAGTCAATAAAATAAAATAAGAAGAAGGATATAATAGGCAAAATATATCATAAATTGCTAAAACGACAAGTAAAAATGAACAAATATTTTTTTCTAAAACGACAAGTAAAAAGGAACGGAGGTAGTAAAATATAAGTCATTTTAAAAAAAATTGTATTAAAATATAAATCACTTTACAATACTAATAAAATATTTAATGTTGTTTTCCTTACTATACTCTTAACTACTTAAGACTCTTTATTCTTTTACTTATTTAATTTATCTTTTCCATATCATTAATGAAGGACAATTTTGTAAACTAACTTATAATTTCTCTTTTTCATCCATAATAATTATAATTTTTAATTTGTGTAATATGGTCAAAACGACTTATATTTTTATATGGAGGTAGTAGTAAAATGTTTGACCAAATTATTAACAAAAGAAAAGGTCATGATTGAAGTTTGAGAAAATCACTATTTTTATTTGGGTCTTGTGCACTAGTTAAAATTATCAAAAAAAATACTCCTTTTTATCTCAAAATAATACTGTAATCTTAAGGTTTCTATAAGATTTCTAAGAAAAGGATTAATTATGTTGGTTTCAATAATAAAATTAGTATCATTTATTAAAACAACCTTATTAATTGTAGTTAATGGAGTAGTTAAATAGATGAAGTTCTATAAATAAGGGTATAATGGTGGAAAATAATAATAATAAATGTTGCATTGATATTCTAAAGTGATAATTATTTTTACACAAGTAAAAATTATTAAAGAGACAATTATTTTGGAACGAATAGAGTAATACTTACATTGAAAATTATATTTTATTGTTTTTTTCTAATTAAGCTAAGACTTAAGAACAATATACTCTTTTTTCATGACATAACAAACAAACTATATTTTCTTTTTTTGGTTATAAAAGAGGTTCGAAGACCCTTAGAGGTAGGAATATGTCAGACCGGCCTACAGAAGCCTATGATCCAACCTATATAGATCTTGGCCAGACTATTTTTTTAAATAGAGCAGGTCAAGGCTTTATTATAAGTCTATTTAGCTAAATAGGTCAGACTACAAGTCATAGGAAAAGTCTTTTAGGCTTACTAGGCCGACCTATTTAAATAAATATTAATATTACTTTTATTACTTTTATCATTTAAATTAAATAAATAATTTTGAACTAAATTTTAATTTTACAATGAATTAATTTTTTGCATATATAAATGTATTATTATAAATTAGAATTAAAATATGATGTTTATATAGTTAAATTCTCTAATGTATGATGTGAAATATCAAAAGAGAGTTTAATTTCACTGTTGAATTAGTTAATTAGTATATTTAAATATAAATATAGTTACATATAGGCTTTTAAACATCCAACAGGCCAGACCAAGTTTTTCAAAAGTCAAGCCGCAAGTTTAAAAATTAAGCCAGGCTACAGGCCAAAATCAGGCCTTTAAATTATTGACATGACATGCCAAACTCAAGTCTAAAAGTATCTCATTTAAATATGGGTTATAAATAATATATTATATATAATTTAAAATGTTACGAGTTATTTTAAAATTGATTTTTTTATATCATTTCAAAATTGTAGGAAATCTTATTACTTTCAAAGAGATTGAAAAATTCTCATAATTTATGTTCTATAATTCACGATAATTGTTTTTTGAACGGATCAAAATGATATACATATATATATATATATATATATAAACCGAAACACGTAGTTCCTTTGGTACAAGATGTGCTAAAACGGACACAAAGAGTTTAACAGTAAACAAAGCTAGTAATGATAAGCAAATATAGGAGAACATTAGTCGATACAAAGTAACAGGTTCGACTACCAACTGTGAGAATTAGCAACTAAAGCTATATATGTTGTTTGTCTTTATCCATCAAAAGGAATGTCGTTTAACCTTGTCCAACAAAAGGTGTACCGAATTGGCCGAATTCTTGAAAAGGTGATGGTTTCTTCTAGTCCACAGAATCCATACATAAACTAGCCAAACAAGCTGCATAAAAGATCTCTTATTCCGACGACCTCCTGCTGAATAAACAAACTGAGTAAAATGTGGCCAAAAATTGTTAAAAAAAACTATCGAAATGAATTAACTACTTTTTGAATCAAATTTTTTAACAAACTTCGATCCCAACACATATAGTGTGTATGTGGATCAATTTAAGTGAAAAAACTAACAAATCTTATTTTTACAGAGATTGAAATAATCTCATAATTCGTGGTCTATAACCCATGAAAATTGTTAAAAAAATTATCGAAATGAATAAACTATTTTTCGAATCAATTTTTGAAGAAACTTCAATTCCAACACATATAATGTGTTTTTGGATTTATTTAGATGTAAAATCAAACAAATCTTATTTTTCCTATAGATTGGAAAAAATCTCATAATTTGTGGTCTATATTTCCCACGGGAATTGTTAAAAAACCTATCCAAATGAATAAATTATTTTCGAATCAATTTTTTTGAAGAAACTTCAATCAAACACATATAGTTGATCCATTTAAATGATGAATCAAATAAATCTTTTTTTTTTTCACCAAAATTGAAAAAATCTTATAAATTCATGGTCTATAATTCAAAAAAAAATGGTTAAAAAAAACTATACAAATGAATAAACTGTTTTCAATCAATTTTTTTTTTAAGAAACTTCAATTTTTAATACATATAGTGTGTTTTTGGATCTATTTAGGTGATGAATCAAACAATTCTTTATTTATTTATTTTTTACCAAAAATAGAAATTTTTCATAATTCCTAGTCTATAACTCACGAAAATTATTAAAAAAATAAACTTCAATCCAAATACATATAGTATGTTTTTGGATCTATATAGATAAGAACTCTAACAAAATGAACAATCCCATTATTTGTGGTCTTAACTCACAAAAATTGTTTAAAAAAATTATTGAAATGAATTGTTTTTTCGAATCAATTTTTTAAAGAAACTTCAATCTCAATACATATAATGTGTATGCAGATTTATGTGAGAAATCAAGTTATTTTTTTCAATGAGATTGTAAAATCTCATTATTTGTAGTCTAAAATCTACATAAATTGTTAAAAAAATTAATGAAAAATTGTTTTTCTAATCATTTCTTTGAAGAAACTTCAATCACAACACATATACGATGTGGAACCATTTAAGTGATAAATGAAACAAAACTTATCCTCTTACCAAAATATGAAGAAATCGAATAAATTTATTTAATGTCAGTACTCGTCCCTTCGATTAGTAAGTCCAGTAAATAAATAAATAAATAAATGAATAAAATAATCCAAACAAACTCTTTTCCTGACTTAAAAACTATCCAACAAACTTGAGTGACCCGATCGTTACCCGTTTCGTTTCCGATACTCAATTCTGCTTCGGAGCTCCGATAACCGCCATGGAAGGAGGCGGAGGAACGCTATCGGAGATTCACCAAACCGCGAGAAAGCTCTTGCTCAGAACACGCGACGGTCTCGAACGTCTCGAGCGCCAGGAGTATTCCAACTCATCTTCTTCCTCATCCGATTTCTCCTTCTCCGTCAGCAAAGACATCGCTCAGATCCAATCTCTCTGCGTTGAAATGGATCGTCTCTCTCGCTCTATTGGCGCCAAATCTCAACGTGATCTTTGGAAAAGGTTCGATCATCTTTCGCGTTTTTCATCGATCAATAATGTTAACGGAATTTTAACTGAAATAACCGTTTCTGTTAGATTTTACTTTTGATGATTATGATGCTGTGGTTTCAATTCACTATATAGGTTTTAGAAGAATTTCTAGTTCTTGAATTTTGTTCAATTGCAAGAAAATTGAAATAACTGTGTGCATACTCTCTAATTTCCAATGTTCAGTAGTGAAATTGAGAATCTGTATGATGTAGTTAGTAGTTACTGTGTTGTAGGCGTGCTCAGTGTTCAACATTGAATTACGTTATATTTTCAAATTAGTACCAACGAGTAGTTAGTAATTACTGTTTCTTATATGATTTGCGTGATGTACTAGTCGTTAGGATCTTTGTGTTCTAATTGCGATGTTTTTTGGTTTAGGAAAATTGAACAAATAGCTGAAGAAGCTGAATCGTTAAGAGATAGTTTGGAGAAATATAATTCTCGGAATCATAAACGAATGATGGAAGCTAAAGAGAGAGAAGAGCTTCTGGGAAGAGCTGTATGTTATTGCTGTTTAGTGATTCAATGTTCTGTTGTTATTTTATTTTTGTTGCTAAATTATGACATTTGATGTTAATTATGGTGTAACAGAATGGGGATTCTAGTCATGTATTGAGGATTTATGACGAGGAGACGCAGGCGATGCAGTCAGTTCGTAGCTCTGCACGTGAATTGGAAAATGCTAATGCACTTGGGGAGACAATACTTTCATCGATTCATGGACAAAGGGAACGCTTGAAGGTATAGCAACATATGTTTAATAGCTTGAATTGATCAGTAGGACAATAATCACCATTATGCTATTGTTTAGGTTTACTTATTATGCCATCTCTTTTCTATTGCGAATGGTGAATCATATTTTATTTTTGTATATGCTCTTCTCAGTCGCATTCGCTTTACTTTATTTTGGCTAGCTTTGACTTATAAAGTAATGACAACTTAAACATGTAAGTGGATGTTTGGAACTGCATGGTACAATCACGATTTCTTGCGGCCAATGCAAGCTTTGAAATGACTGCATTTTTAGGACGGTCTACTGCAGTGCCAAACAGCTACTAACATCCCCGTTCTCTTAAGGTTTTCTTTCAACTAAGAATTTTTCGTCACATAGTATTTATTAACCTTCCATCTGAATAAAAGAGTAATCATAAAATCTCAAATCAGTAGATTCCTTGTGGCTTATTGAAAGATAGAGATTCCTCATGTAACATGCACACTGTCTTCTTTACCCACCACCACCCCCCCTTCCACTCAATTTTTATCTGTCATGTTCTTCATTAGATTTGTTGGTTAGTTTTAATTGCAGTTTGTGTTTTGAAATTATAAGAACAACTTGTAGTTTTTTCCTTCCAATTTTCAATCCATTCTAAGCTTAATTATTATCCATACTACTTTTTTGAATGAATGCTCACACTAGTGATAATCAATAATGTGTTGGTGCCCCTTTTGGTGGTTTTGCTGACATACCTATCATATTTGACTCATGTTTGTGCAGAGTGCGCAGAGGAAAGCATTGGATGTTCTCAATACAGTGGGGATATCAAACCGTGTTTTGAGGCTAATTGAAAGACGGAACCGTGTTGATCAATGGATCAAATATGCGGGAATGATACTGACGATCATTTTCTTGTTTGTTTTTGTTCTATGGAGACGTTAACACTGTGCCAGTTGTTGAAAAATTGACATAATTCTCTAGTTCCTCTGTGGAAAGTGTATACAATTTTGATGTAAGGTCTTTTATGACTGACCAGAGCAGATTTTCCAGAAAAATTGTTCATTCAATGACATATAGAAGCTGCTTATAAATCTCATGTTTATTACTGCTCGAGACACGGTAGATATCTTGGTGGAATTGTCAATGTTTGATTACTTTAATTTGTTCAGATTCAGAGACAGGATCTAAGCTTAGCACACTGAAATGATAAAACTCACTCCTCTTATTGATTTTATAATATTTCGTTCATCAATTATTGTATTGTATAATTTTCATTGTAAGAGTTCATATCCCACTGGATTTCTTTTACTAGTGTTGAGGATGGCTAGTATGTAAGAATATTCTTGAATTGTCGTGTTTTACAATTGATTGAACTGATGAACCATTTATCAATATTTGTCAGAATCTTGAAAACCCAAAATAAAAAAGTTGTCATAATCCATTTCATTAGCTCATTAAGTACTACAGCCGTATCAAATATATGTTGTTTTAATCATATCACACAAATTAAGAAATGTATCATTGTTTTATGGAAAAGTGAAATTATGAGTTAGTTTATAAAATTATCCTTCATTAATAGTATGAAAAAAATAAATGATAAAATTGAAAGTTATGGTTTCCATTTTAACATAACAAAATTACATTTATTTTGAAGTTATGTTAACACACAGAAAGGAGGCTCCAATATTGTTGGCTTGATGGTAAGTTTTTTTGAAAACCTTTGGCAAATTCAAGCATTCGCAAACACGAGCACAAATAAACAGAGATGTGGCACACATGGATCGATGTTTGAACGATGAATGGCCGCAAGGGCAATCATCATCAGACTGAAATTTTATGATTAGTATTTTGTATATAAACTTTTTTTTCAACGTGCAATTGGCGTTCTATATAATCTTAATGCAACACGTTACATTGCTACATAGTTTCTACTTTCTAGTAAATTTCACTGTCGCCACTAATCAGATAATAATAATCAAAAAATTTGACAAAGATAATAAAAATTAAAAAAATAAACATTAACTTCCATTAAACCATTATCTAGTGAAATGGTGAAGAGGTTAGGAACTGATCCCACTTGGATTTCCAATGTTCTTTGACATAGATGTGCTGCCTCTAGAAGGTCCCACCATGATTTATAAACTCTGCAGACTGCAGAGGATCCTCTTGGTATATCATCATCATGCTGTGTCCATGTTGGCGGTGGCTGTGGCTGAGGCTGTGTCCATGTTGGCTGTGGCAGTGTCCATGTTGGTTGTGGCCGTGTCTGGCTGTGGCTGGGCCGGAGCCCGGGTCTGTGACGGTGCCACTGGCCTTCTAATATTTTCCTCATTTACCTCAGTGGTCGGTTTGGCCTTTGCCTTTAGCGGCTTTCCTAGATTTGTCGCATTTACCATAGTGGTCAGTTTGGCCACACCATTGGGTGCCACTGGCATGCCAGAACACCCATCACAAGATAGAATGCAAGCTATAGCATGCACAGAGGCCCCTAGGATGGGAGGAAGAGGATTCCTCGGATAAGTCACCTGAAAATGTGTCAAGATATATAATAAGAAGGAAAGACATAGATTTTGCAAATAGGTAAAAAACTATGAAGAAATCTAAAGTAAAAAAAGGTTTCTTACTTTGTATAAAATTGCCGCTGATAATCGCTCTCTCAAGCAGTATAACAGAGAAACATCAATTGCTGTTGAACGAAAATAAAGCCAGCGGTCCACGATTATTCTAACCATGTTATCAGGGGAAGACATGAACTTATCCTCATTGTTTCCACTGGACTTAGCATCCAGCTCCATTGCATCATCACCTCCAGCTTCATCTCCACTCTCTTCATCATCATCATAATCATCATCCTCTTTCTTATGAGCATTCTCTTCTCCTGGAGCAACAGAAATCTCAGTTGAAAGCAGCAAGAGTGGAAGGGTTCCAATAAGACTGCAATTCCTTATGTTTATGCCCATATCACCGCGAGTAACCTCATCAAACACAAGTAAAGTGTGGCCTAAATTTTTCTTGAATGAAAGCTTAAAATTTGTGGAACGATTGTGCAAGCGAATTTTATCGCCGCTTGCAGTTTCAATCATATCCCGTCTTGCACCTTTACTTGGTAAACAAAATCTCCCAACCATTGGATACATGCCAGCAACCAAAACCGCATGCAGCACACCGGGGTCATAGGCATTCATGCTGTAACTTGAAACATCATCTGAAGGAATAAACCCAATTCGGATAAGTTCCGTTAGGAGCTGCTTACGCATGCCAGATAACATCCTCATGGTGCCTGCATTCACATAATACTGCGAACAAAACCGCGCTTGTAGACCCATTTTTTTTGAATTATTCCAGCATTCATATGCAGCTAGTACAGCAAGTTGATCACCACATCCCCCATATAAAGAAGCAAGCTCGGATTTGGCATCTGTGGCTCTATGCTTGTCTTCAGTTAACATTGGAATTGTAAAAGGATCTCTATAATCAGATGCGCATGCTATAGTTAAAGCTGGGTCAAGGCAGTTCATTAAGATAGCAAAAAACAGCATCCTGCTGATCACTGGGTGAACAGGGAGAGAACCAAGCTTCTCTCCAAGATCAGTAAGTGTTTCATCGGGTGACAATGCCCCAATATCGCGAAGGACTTCAATAGCATTGCGTATTGATTCAGAAACTGGTGGATCTAATGTCTTGGCAAGAAACACATCTATTTTGCCGCTTGGATCAAGCATCTTTACCTGTCACAGGATAAAGTGTAACAACCAAAATTAATGCCAGGAAAATTGTAGTATGTTTTATTTTTATATAAAATCAATTCATTAACATATTGCTTGTACCCAATCAGTTCATTCACATGAGTAACAATATTAAAGAAATAGATCTTCAAGGAAACACGAAATAGGAAGACTGGTGGAATTACTGTGTATGTCATGATTTAGAATCAAGTCACAAATTTTCCAATTACACCTTTTCCATTTTATCGTGACGTACAATATTAATAAATACCAAGATTTAGCGACACAAAATAATGAAAATGAATACCTGCAGACATAGCTCATCAATAGGCATTCTCTTAATTTCTGGAGTCTGAAAGTCTGGCAACGCAGCTGCTCGAATCTTCGAATACAAATGATAACAAATTCCAGGTTGACAACGGCCAGCACGCCCCTCTCGTTGCTTAGCACTTGCTTTTGATATCCAAGATGAGTGAAGAGTTGACACATTGTTATAAGGGTCGTAACTCTTTTCCTTCATTCGTCCAGTGTCGACGACATACACTATATCATCAATGGTGACAGCTGTTTCAGCAATATTGGTTGAAAGAACAATTTTGCGGCAGCCATGTGGTGGACGCTTAAAAACCTTCCTTTGCTCCAAGACTGGAACCATTGAATGCAGAGTCATGATCTCAAATTTCGATGGATCCTTGAAAAAAGAGGATGCAAGCAATTTTTCACGTGCTCTGTTTATATCATCCCATCCTGGAAGAAAAACAAGGATGCCTCCATCTTTTGACTCGATACATATTTTTTTTATCAGCTTCTCTATCAGAACAACGTCAACAAGTTCGAAACTGGCGGTTTCAAGATACTTATTAATTATATTCTGCTCTTCCGTGGAGTTGGAACCATCCATGTGCTTTTTAATTATTTCAGCAGCTTCTGGCTGGTTTTCCCTTTCAGCAATCTCTAGCGCAGTTGTTCCATCTTTGGCCCTTAAATTGCAATCTGCCCCAACAGATAAGAGCATGCACATTTCACAAACTCTACCTCTTCCGGCAAACACCATTAACGGTGTAAGGCCAGTTAAAGAATGCTGGTAATTAAATAGATCTGGGGTTCCTTCAGAAGAAACCAACTCTAACAGTAGGTCCCACTCATCATTAGACCAAGCCAAATTAATAGCTTCGTCGAAAGAAAGCTTATCTTCTTCACCTATGTCGTGATTGTTTGTTGGAATACTAAATGCGGTACTATCATTGTTTGATTTTACAGCAATAAGCACATCCTCCAAATAGTAAGTTTTGACCTGAAGAAAGCAATAACAAATATAAAATTGTAGCAAACACGTGATAACAAAAAGAATTAGTCAATTCTTGATATACTCTTTAAGTACCGGATAAGTGAACCCTGGAACTTGAATAACTGGGCAGCCCCCAAAATATTGAGAAAACCTCACAGTATCAATGGTAGCACTCATTAATATCTGACATTAGAACACCAGAAAACAGTAAAAGATTAAAAATACGGGTCAAAAATGGAAAATAATATATAATTTGAAAAAGAATCTGACAGGATGAAAGAGAAATAAAGAAAGAAAACTACAAAATGTATAGTTTGAACTGACCAGCCGTAGATGGGGATATGAAGGGAGCATGTCTCTGCATATAATATATCAGAAATCAGAAATATCGGTCAGAAAACCAGATAAACATAGACGAATGATCTCACATAAAATATTTTTTCTCAGGGAGGGGGGATTAAATATAACAGGAAAGCTATTGCCACAACATTGGGCTAAAATAATTCTTGTGCTCGTGAGTGACAACTCTACCCTAAAGATTATGCTATTAGATGCAAATTATTTTGTAGAAGCTTAACTTACAGCCCAATTTTACGCTTGCTTATGCAACGGCCATTTATATGTTGTATTTAAATATTACATCACACTAGAGAGCAAAGGCTAATATATGTTGCTTTCAAATTTCTACCTGATCACTGCCAACATGAAGTCTGAATATCTGTCCCTTTCATGAATTTCGTCCTGAGCAAGAAACAAATGTTATCTCAGTTGGTAATACATGTTAAGCAAGGATGTACAATTTATGCTTCACACATACCAAGATTCTTTAAGATAAAAGGTATGACGATGTTTCAATTCTTGTCAAGACAATACAACTATCATCAAAGATGTTTGTGGATAAGATGCAAGGTAACTAAAACCAGACCAACCATTGAAATGTTGTAATCACTTGTTCAAGGTCCAAAGGTTGGACCGGTAATAATTAAATACATATAAAATAATTAATCATGTATAATATCCAAAAAAAATTAAAATAGAACATGTTATTTTTGCTGTGTTTTTAAATAATATTAAAATAATTAAAATATATAATAAAATAGTAGTTTATGAAAGTCGAAAGAGGACATGACTGTGTTTCTATATTTGCAGGTGAACGTGACCATATTCTTATTTTTTTGGGTCAGGGAACATGACTATATTCTATACCTAATAATAAAAATATGATTCCAATAACCAAATTTATGTGACTTTAAATTTTTTAATCACACTTTAATTATAAGAGTTTGAAAAAATGGCAGAGGGAAGATGATTTTTTGGGAGCAAGAACCAGCAAACAGATGGTTTTGACAGTTCAGTAGCGGTTAAATCGATCAGAAATCCGGTTATTCTGCAGAGCAGTTATGTGACTGATTCGGACTGATACCATTTAGGTTCCCAATCAAACTGGTTGAACCAGACGGTCCAATATGGTTTCATTACCTTCATAGAGTGACCATTACTCTATAAACCATCTAAATCAAATCAGGCCCTAAAGTTAAATGACTTTCATAAGCTATCCTGCAGAGCCTATGAAAATAAATTGAAAACAACCACACATGAAATAAGTTGTTTCCATAAGTTCTCCCAAACAGTCCCACAAGTGATTTTATGCCAGTAAATAACCTGATCCAAACAGGCACTTGGTCTAACTGGACTATGATTTGGGTCCATATAGTCATCATAGTCTAATTACATAATTCCTTTGCAATACTTCACAAATAAAATATCCAACAATGTGCAATTCTAACATGTCAGTGATAACTTTTTTAGTTTTAAAATTAAATAATATAAAGATTTGCTACTTTCACCATCTTCCATATAATGGCAATCACGAATTTACGATGACCATGACATTGACAACATCTGGTATAGTCATTCCACTCAAACATGAATAGAACCTGTTCATACTTCAGAGTTCGAGTCAAATTTCCATAATTTACAAAAAATTAAGAAATAACATCCAACATTCTCATAGATTTTCCTAACCAGTTCAAACTTTTAATTAATCATGTATCTAAGAACATCCCAGTCATGGCTAACAACCAATTTTTGTGGCCGCACAAATAACTGAAATTAACAAGCATGGTATAGAAGAAACATGAGCTTAAATATTTACTTGAGATTAATACAATATGTTTAAGCTTTAGCAGAAGATAAAAAGTAATTTAAAAGAAGTACCATAATGATGTGAGTGATGTCAGAAATTTTATCCTTTGCATGCTTCATCTTTGACTGACGAGAATCTTTAGAAACCAACACCTTTAATATAACTCCAGTAGTACATAGCACAATAGATGATTGCTTTCCACCTTTGCTTTCTAAGCGTATCTGGATTGTTTATTTTAAAGTTAGAGGATATAGTTAAAAGGGAAGACAGAGAATAAAGACTTTGAATAATGTTTGATTTGATGGTACAAAAAATACTAAGCACTAACCCTTAGTTAATATTTATACTAATACATGACTCTAGATCCTAATTTTTTTTTAAAAAAAATTTACAAGAGGTAAAATAATTACGGATATGTAGGTAAAGAAATAATAAATGTGGTTAAAACTTGAAATAGGGTCTTATAAAAAGGGACAAAATATTTTCTCAACAGAGACCTTATAATTAGGGACGGATGTAGCAGTAACTAAGGAAAAACTATATATCAATTCCTCAGTATCAATAAAAAAAAAATGTAAAAGTGTAGTACAGATGTTTATCATGCAACTGCAAGAAATTGATTTGATGATGATGATAACATCACTCTATATTCAATAAATAAATAGTTCTAACAAAAAAGTAATATGAATAAAGGATCAGAACACCGTTGCTACAAAAATACACAAATAAAATTACCTTGTATCCAACATTTTCTCCAGGAGTCTCTCCTCTCTCTCTAGAGATTCTCTCGGAAACTAGACATAGAAAAGATGGAAGAAAACAAATTTTAATTTAGACTGAAACGGAACCATCAATAATATTAAAGTTTGAAAGAGTTTCACACCTGATATTGCGGAGATACGACGAGGCTGAGTGCAAATTATCTTACATACCTCGCCCTTACCCCACATATGATCCAAAATATATTGTGGAACCTGAATCATGAATTAATATTAATTATTAAGTCAAACAGAATATTCCCATTGGCACTCAGAAACTATCATAAAGACCTTGGTCCATATACAATAATTGTAGTATTTGTGAGAGAAACCCAAAATCCCAAAGCATCAAGAAATCATTATGTATCCTCAATGATCAAAAAGCTAGAGTCAATTAATCAAGGATAAAAATGAAAAGTGGGAGCACATTAATAAAAAAAATTATGACTAAAAAATAGGGCATATTCATATCAGAAGCTTCATAATCATAAAAAACATCACCTTTTAACTAGTCCCTAGATAGTTTTGAAACAGTTGCTGACAAATTATATTAAATTAAGTTAATAAAGACAAAGCAAAGAATTGGTAACCTGTGTAGTCTTTCCGCAACCAGTCTCACCAGATATGAGAACTACCTGCTTTGAAATACATGCAAAGAATATCAAGATCAAAACACATGCAAAAATCCAACCTTCAAATGTTAAAATTGGATTAAGAACAAAAATATTTCTAAACTATGTTTGACATATTTTACGTGTCAATGCCATATCAGATAAATTCCATATCCAGGCTACCATGTAAAAACATTTTCAAAGACAAATTTGCAAAGCAAAAGATAAAATTAACCTGGTGAGATTCAACAGCTGATGTAATTGCATCCTTGTAAGATGCAATCGGTAGCTTAGATCTCAACTCGGTGATCTGCATGAACGAAAATCAATTAAAAGATTCAATAAAACTATTCTTTTGCAAGTGGTACACTGCACATACTACAGAAAACGGAGCAACAACACAATGCAGCATCCATCCAACAAAATTCAAATGCACAAGGTCTTTGGAGTTCAATTGAGAGGGGGAAAATGGACCTCTTTCAAGTCAGGTACAGTCTCTCTTCTAGAAGTTATGTTTGCCAATTTCTGAGAAATTACATTTTTGGACATAAAGGGACTGCTGAAAATATCATCTGTATAATATATTGGCTTATGAGTCCTGTGACTGTTTTCTCCAACTATATCCTTCAAGTCTCCATTACCAGGTGGAAAATGAGCAAATAAATCACCTAATGCCCGTTTTGACTCTTCCGAAAATGTAAACTGAGGAAGATTCACAAACTTATTATCACTCTCAACGTTCTTAGCAACTTTTCGGACCATTAACCTCCTGTTCTCCCCAATCCTATACAAAGTGCAGGTTCAATATCAATAACATAACATATAATAATTGAACCAGACACATTCTTCCATTACCAATTATTATTCCATTGAAGAATTGTGCTGTCCTTAGCACTCACTCACCCAGAACTTTTAGATTTAAACCCCATTGTTTGGGCCAATAAATGCACATAACGACGGTGTTGATTGGACAAACCAGCTTCAAATATGTATTCTGCAGTTAACAAACAAAAAAACACCAAATTTTCATTAATGGATATAGTCATGCAACAATAATGATTCCAATAAATATTTGTCTTAAATATGCAAATGGTCCCTATATAAATATATTTTTAATTTTAGTACCACTAAATATACAACTTTTTGCTTTTAGTCCTTATTGTTTTGTTTTCGATTTTCACCACTAGTTTAATCTGGTTCTGCGGTCAGTTCTAGCATCAAGTGGTTCCATTTCTCTCTCAAACGCAGTTGCGGGGATCGAACTATGGTCCTCCTTAACAAACCCAACGTCAATCACCACTAAACCAACTAACGTTTAGTATCCATAAAATTCATTCATATCGAAATTAATCTCATTATGAATAGATTTTTCATTATGAACAGATTTTGCTAAACCAAAATAAAACATCAAGGACTAAAAAGCAAAATCGTACTATATTAGCAAATTGCAAGGACTAAATACAAAGAAACAAAAAGTTACAAGCTATGAAGCTCCTACACTCCTTAGACACGACACCAACAATTACATTGGATTATATCACTTTTTCAAAAAAATTATGCGTGTTGACGTGTCTGTGTCCAGGCTTCATAGGTTACAAGGACTAAAAAGCAAATACTAAAATCAAATTTAAACCTAAATATTTTCATTGAATAATAAAATCAAACACCTAGAATGCAAATATTGAATCCACCCAAATTAATAAGAAATTTCATACAAACCAAAAAGAAAAACGATTTAGAATCGAAAAATGAAAAATATAGTAATAAAAAAGGGTGAAAAAGAAAAAGGGTGAAGTGTTACCTTGATTATTGGAAGCTTGAAAATCATCCAAAACTTGTTTAACGCGAATCATGGTAGTTTCATCGACTTTGGGTTCGGGTCCTCCTCTTGCTGGTCTTGGCATTGTAGTTTGTTGTGAATGAATGAATGAATGAACGGAGAAGAAGAACCGGAGAATGGAGCTTTTCTTCAAGCTGCCGCTATAGCTGCTGCTGCTGCGTTTGCTGTGTTTTGTTTATGTCACTTTTCGATTGCAATATTTTCCCTAACTATATGAATAGAATTTTTTCCCTAACAATTTTCCCTTCCTTTTTTATGTTTTTTAATTATTTAAGTATTTATTTTTTACGTAATTGTTTTAAGAGGGATAGTTTTGGTATTATGCATAGAATGGCAGTTTTGATAAACTCCGAACTCCGATTATTCCAATTATAGTATACACTTTCTCTAGCAAGTATAGTACTATTTCAATAGCTATCATTATATAAAACATTTTGAAATTTGCATTTTGAAGTTAAATGTGTTCAAAACCTGCTTTCCAAAATAAATAAAAAGCAAGAAAAAAAAGTTATTTCGAATCATAGAATACAAAATGTCACACGCTTTTGATTTCATGTTAAGTTCAACAATGGCTATTTTTTTTTTTTGATAAGCTCAACAATGCCTATTTGATATCAACCGAAAATTTAATAATAAAAGTACAGTTTTCAAATAACTAGCAAATATAAATATGTTTTAAAATTTGCGTTTTAAAGTTGAGCGTGCAAAAAATTTGCACTCAAAATTGAAAATCTGTCATTTTAAATCCTATTATCCTACGATACAATCGCTTCTGAATTCTCAAATTCAAGTTGAGAGTATTTTTAGCTTTTTAGGGTGTTTGTAACTTAAATTTGGATGTAATTGAATTTTTTTAGGGTGTGACTTGAAAAAAATCTTGTTTTAACTATTTAGAGTGTTCACTTTCTCTTGCAACTACTATAGTATTCTAATAGATTTCATATATAAAAACATTTTGAAATAAAATAAAATAGAAACAAAAAAAACTATTATTTTGAATTGTAGGATACAAATGGTACAAACCCTTCTGATTTCATGTCAAGTTCAACAATGACTAATTTCATATCAGCTGAAAGTTTAATAATGAAAGTATAATTTTTTTTTATAGCTGTCATCTATAAAAACATTTTGAAATTTGCATTTCAAAGTTGATCATGATAAAAATCTGCACTCGAAATTTTTTATAAAAAAACAAAAAAAAACAGTCATTTCAAATCCTGCATGGTAGGATCCAAAAGAGAACTTAGCAAATTAAGTAAAACTGCACAAATAATTAGTTCCATGAGACTACTAATTCACATGGTTGTAAGTTCCTGGTTGAAATAGACACCAATACATACACAAGTCATTGAACTAATGTCTTAGAAGCTACTAGTATAAGGTGACTTGAGAATGAAATGAAACAACGATTTATTATCAGATTTATGAAAATGTCACATGCATGTTTTGAAATAAATGTCTACTCTTGAAGACAGTAATGGTATTTACACAATTGCAATGATAATAAAAAGATAAATCAATTGAAAATGAGTTTGTCATCTAAGTTCCTCCATTGCAGTAATGGATGCCATTGCTGTGCGCATTTTGGTACTTTTTATTCAGACTATTAAGGCCCCATATCCGAATTGTTCGGTCATCACTGGCAGAGGCTAACATGTGAGGATTAGCTGGATTCCAGCTTACACAATTAACAGCTCCTGAATGACCAGGCAATGCCTCTATTGGCTCTTCCGAGCTTCTGTGCCATATGTAAACCTACAAAGATGGAACGTGATTAAACTCAAAGTTTAATCATTGTCGATATTTTCATCAAAATGAAAGAAGCTTCACGAGTAATAAAATTCTACTAATCCAAGCTACATTTCGTATCTACCTACACTCATTGGAAATCTGCTATACATCACACCTAGAAACAAGTGAATATGGATTTTCTTTTGCACTACCGAAAGATGGGAAACTTAAGGGCGTTAAAAGAATAAAAAAGAGAACATCAATTCATTCAACTATAGTAAAGTTTTTTTTTATTTCTTTTATTCCTTAATTCATAAAGTTATCAAGATGCCCCTAGTTTAATCCTGATATAAACTAGAATAAATATTACAGAAGCATGTAATGTAAGTCTTAACTAACATAAATAATTGTAGATGAATTAGTTCTACTAAATATTGTGACATCCAATAAACAATCAAACCACAAAGCACCATTTCAAGGTCCTATATGACATTAATTTAATGATCCTTTGTAGCTTGGATCAAATCTCACTTAATCAAATTATCGGATTTGGAAACCTTTGAATTTTGATGATTTAAGACGTGAACATATAAGCACCAAAAGAATTTTAATTTGAAAAATTTAAGAAATTATCCTTCAAAGAATTTTGTTCATTCTCATCAATGAATAAAGATCCATACCTGTGAATCCTCACTTCCACTAGCAATGAAAGCTTGCTTAAGCCCACCAAAGCAAGATCTTATAATAAACCTAGAGCGCCTGTGACCTTTGAACTTGCCAATGAGCTCAGGGTCACCTTCAATATTCCATAGATGTATTTCTTGGTTCAAAAGATTAACCAACAAGAATTTGTTATCCTTTGATAAAGAAAAAGAAGTTATTATCTGGTTTTCTTCAACAAATCTCTCATCCTTTGTTTCTTTATTGAACAACAATACTGTATTGGGTTTACAAATACTTAGAATCTCTTTCCCATCATCCGTTATATCCAAATCAGAAATCTTAAGGGACTTTTGTCCTTTCCAGGACTCCACTTCTTTCCCATCTAATTCCCACATGCAAATGCTCTTATCACTTAAGCCAGAAAGTATATGTTTCCCACTAGGAAACCATGTACAGGAGACCAGGGCAGCACCAGCTTTTTCATAAATTTGGAGACACTTACCAGTGGAGACATCCCAACGCCTAATAGTTTCCTCCACTCCACATGTGAGGAGCTCTTCATCATTAGGACTCCATGAAACAGAAGAAATGGGTTTCTGGTGACCAGATAATCTATGCTTTAGACTCAGCCCATTTACGCCAACCTTTAAAAAGAAGACCCAAAGTTAAAATCCAAAACCCAATGCCGTAGGGTCAAGCCATACTACACATGTGTGAACGCGCACATGTGTGAGCAAGCAATTTTGTGCATTGAAAAAAAACTACTACTAGGATTTCAAATTGGAACTGTAAAACATTTGATTAATAAACCAAAAAAAGAAGAGAACAGATAAAACAAATAGAAGTTCTCAGTTCAAAATCAAATATTACCTCCCAGATGATTGCAGTTTGATCATTTGATGCAGAAGCTAAATATTGCCCATTATGTGAAAATTGTACAGACCACACTTCATCATCATGTGTTTCTAATATCTGTTACAATATTAGCAGGAAAAGAAAATAACATTAGAATATATATAGATTCCACTCGAGCTATATAGAAACTAATGGCAGGACAGTTGCTGTATTAAATAGAAAAATGGTTGAACAGAAAAGACAGTTTTGTCCCGTAAGTACAACTCGGGTGGTAAAAGGCTGCAGAGACATTTTATATATTGGGACACGGGTTCGACCACAATTCCCCAGTTCTCAACACTTAGTGTGTGTGTCAGTTTTGCTACTAGGCTCTTTGAAACAACAAAAAAAGGACAATTTGATTCCTTTTATCTATTTTATCCCCCCTGGCTTTTGAGGTCGGTTATTCAAAGAAATGAGATTAAAAATATTACAGATGGAATGGGAGCACTAACTCATGGACTTCTATATGATGAATAAGGACATGCATACTCACATAAATGGGCATGAGTTTGCAACAAAAAGGCATTCTAAAGAATTTCTACTTTAAGGTTATCAAGTTCTTAATTAGAGGAAACTCAACACTCTCAAGTGATAAGAAATCAAGTATTGACAGGTCAAGTGCAAAAAACAAATATCAAACTATGGTATTGAAAAAATGTGACCTCATTTTCACTGTAATATTACTTCAAGGATTGGGATTTGGAAAAGCAAAATAGATTCGGTTTTTTCTTAGTGAGAATTTCATTCTAATCTTACGTACGATACCAAGTACATGCACATCATTGTATCCAAGAGAAGAATTTATTTAGTAATACCACTACTAAATTAGTCAACTCATGTGACCAACTAGCATGTATTTACGAAGTCTTTTCCAAATCTATCATAACTAGATGATATCACCAACATGTAGTTAATTGGTTTGATAAAATCTTCTTCATCATTAACATTCCTTCTATGCAAAGACAGGAACCAGAAGCATATAAATCCTGGGCCTCGACAATAATCACATTCAGTTGCAAGATGGCACAATTTAGTATCCACAAAATCTAGTACATCATATTAACTTTATGAGTTATGACGAAGAAAGAACAACCATGATAACAGTGATGCCAAAAACATATAATGGTCTTAGCAAACAGTGAACTTCTAAACAAAAGAAGTAAAGACAAAAGATAGCTAACAGACAGTTCCAGTCCACAACAGGCAAACGAAAAGAGAATGCGATTACTAATTAACAAGCCAGCAACAAGAAATATCTCAAGTTCTTAAAATCTATTAAGAAGAATAGAGATCAAATAAAAACTCTCCCATGTAAAGTTAACAGCGTCTATTAGACATATCATTTTCTAACCTGTACTGTTCTAGAAGGTATCAGATTTTTTCCACAATGATGATCAGAATATAATGACATCTTATCCGTTGAGTTGTGAAATGGGCAAGTCTCGTGCTGTAAGATAAGGGCTTGTTCGACGAGATGTTCCAACCTCTTTTCGGGTATCATCACTGTTGGAGGAAGCAGTTTCTGCAATTCCTCCAGAAGCTTTGACCGAGACCTCACATTTACAACATCTTGCTTACGTGATGGTGACACTAGACATGAAGAAAGTTCCCGAACTCTGCTACTATAATAGCAAAGTGGAGTAATCTCCTCCCTCAAAGTCTTCAAAGCTTCCATAACCTTTCCCCCATGTAAAAGCTCAAAGAATTTCTGTTCCAATATCAAACACGACGCAGATCTCACAACATTTTCATCTGCCAGACCAATTTTATGCAATGTAGCTACACTCTCATCCCAATTTCCATCAAGTACTTGTTGCATAAACAGTTTCACCGAAGTTGAATGTAAAGTTATACCAGACTCCTCTTCCAGACGCTCTCCACTCTTTCTATAACCAAGCGAATACAATGCCTTTGCAATTATCCTAACAAACTCATCTCTCTTAATAACCCCTTTGGAACCGACAACTTGTTCGTCCACTTCGGACGATAGTGGCCGAGCCATAGAGTCAATAGAGAAGGCTCCAACCGGCTCTACAGAAGACGATCCGTTAGACAGTCCAACTAATCCTTTAGCAGAAACCTTCATACGTTTCAAAGCTGGTTCTTCATCGTTCACACCTCCCATGAAAATTCACCTCAGCCCATATATAACAAACGATCTCAGCAATCAAAAAAACAACACAAAACAACAAAATGTCTGCACTGCACAGAAAACAGTCAAAGAATCAAAACAACCACAACAACAAAAATAATAGTAAATACAACAAAATCAAACTATAAATAAAACTACAACATCATACAGATTCATCAAATTCATCAAACTGAAACAACAATTAAACACAATAAAATAAATATATAAATAAAAAATGCGATAATAAAATAATAATCAAAGCTGTGATGGTTTTAAGTACAATGTTTCAACCAATTTTATTTCTATCTGAATTCTGAAATCAAAATAATAATAATAATCATCATCATCTAAAAAGCAAAACTACACTAAAATTTTACAAATAAAAAAATGGAAATTCGAATAATCAAACTATGAATCGGCATAAAGATAAACAGATCCAATGAATTGAAAAAGAATAGAAGATAAAGTGAAAAAGAATCCATCCACCACCAACTTACCGAAGAAAGAGAGAAATGATCGGAATCGGAGATTGATTGAATTGCGATCGTGAGTGAGTTCAACGCCGTCGTCGATTCGTTGTTCTTCTTCTTCTTGGATTATTGTTCTTTTCAGTTACAAAAACCATAGACACACTGAAAATCCCAAACCTTTCTTCTTAGTTCTCCAATGATGATAAATATATATATATATAGATATAGTTATTATTATATTATTTTAATTTTAATTATTTATTAATTCGAATTCTTCATAAATACTATTAGTAATTTGTTGTTACTATTGTAATGTAATGGAATTTTGTGTTGTTTTTCTGTTTTATTAGTTTTAGCTTATTTTCTGTGATTTTATTTTATCTTTTGGTACTTCTTTCCCACGTTTTGTGAAATGACAATGACTACCCTTGTTCAGTTACTGTTTCTTTTGGTTTTTGGTAGTATATACCTTCCTTCCTTCTTAAACCATTACATTACGTCTTTGTGTGTGTTCTTACTTCTTTTTTTATACGAAACTTTCTTCATTTTTATCTTCAATTTATTAGTATAATCATCATCATCATAATCTAAATCTTCCACTTCTGAATAATGTAATGTTGTTTAGATTAGAGATTAAGCTGGGCAGTTAAGTCACGTACTCCACGTACGTACACAAAATGGAATCGTGAACATTTTGGGATCATTACATTAACAATGGTAATTAATTGAGATTGGGTGAATCAAAGCCGTTAGGGTATCTTTCTACGGTTAAGATTACCTATTATGTAAAATGTCCAAAAAGTCCTAGCTCAATTGACAGAAAATGCCGAAATTGCTAGGCTGGACGTCCATGATATGAGTTCGAACCCCGATCACTTCACTTGTGTGTGAGTTTATTTGATGTCTTTGACATCTCGTCTATGTAACAAAAAAAAACCTATTATGTAAAATATTTACAACCGTCTAAGATTTACATGCAATGTGATTGGGAAATAGATTCAATCGACTGCATGCACTCGGTAAATTCAAATCATCTGATTTTAATTTGACGGTTACAATTTTAAATTATTTTTTGAATATAAAACTAAATTTTAAATCCAATTGTTTGATCTTATATTAAATGATTCAGATGTATCTGAATGCAGGGCAGTGCAGTCAACAATCATTGACTGCACTCAATCCTGATCTAATGTCTTTGTTTACCATTTTTACTATTCCATTTCACAAAATTTTCATTTTTTATCAAAGAATTCCTTTTCACACACATAACTATCTAAGCATAAATGTTTTTGAGTTGATTGTTATAAAAAATTTATACATGTGGTTGTAACATTTATCTTATGAGAGTGAGATATAAATTTAATGTAGATCATACATTTGATAAGTTATAGTTATACAATCTAAACATGTGATTAAGTTCACACAGATTGTGTTTCAACTTTTGTCCAACCATTCAGATTAATTACTACTTACTACTTGCATGAATGCAGAACATTAGAAATGTGAGTGTCACTTATTTGGCATTTATGAAAAAGGCTACTAATTATGGACCAAACTAGAAGCATGATACCTTTGTTTGTAGGGAAAAGCACTGTAACAGATGTCAATACTTTTTCCAACAATGAACTTGGCTGAATTTTCACTGATTCAAATTATCAATTGCATTTTTGTCCTATATAATTGTCTAAGGCTTTATATGTTTGTAGCAAACCAGAAATAACTCCATTTTAAACTGTTCTTTTATCTTGTTTGGTATCTTTCTCTATCTTGCACAATATGTTTCATGATCAATCAAACTTCATACACTACTTTCATTGTCATAAATATTTTGTTCTCTTGTTCTCATCAGTAAGAATTTTATCCATCTCAACTCAGCCACATACCTTGAAACCTCTTTGAAGCGTTGTACTTTATATGAAATGGCTAGACGGCTAGTAGCAGCCTAACGAAAGTTGATCCAGTCGATAAGAATTCAACTCATATTCCACAATAATCTAAGTTAGTTCATGTTGCCGATATGAAGATCTTGTTAGTGAATAGTATGTAAGTAACTCTGTTAGTACTCGAGCCTTGAAGTTTCCCGACCCTGATGAGCCCCGGGACCCAACCCATCTAAATTTTTTTCATTAGAAAAACAACTTAAAATTCTTAAAACAAAAAAGAAACTAGAGGATGTTTTTACAATGCCATGCAAATTAAGTATTCAGATACCAAGTCCACATAATGAAACTTTGTTGACAAAAGGGACTCTAGAAAACTCAAAACACACATAGCATTTGAAGTTGATTTACATGCATCACACATAATATAACCTTCTTAAGCAACACTGAAAGAATTTGCTGTACTCTCCACAAATCTTCTTGCTCCTTTAAACCATCTCTTGTCTCCAGCCTGAGCTTTGCAAATGTATAATTTTCCATCTTTGACAGTTGCTCTAATTATTTGATGCTTGCCACCTTCGTCTCCATCAGCGGTTCTTGTCAACACAGACAAAACATAGTACTTTTTCCCACTAATCTCGGGTGTTGAAGTTTCCAAGATGTTTGCTGTGGCAACAGCGTTCGGATCGAAACCACCCTTCGGATTTGAAGTTCATGCTCAGTTAGAGTTATAAGCAATGAATTTAGATGTAGTTGTGTATATATAGTTGTCGGTTGCTTACCTCGGCTTGTGTTTCGCCGAAGAAGGCCTGCTTTCCTAGTAAATAATTCACCTGCAAAGTGGAAAAATCAAGTTTTGATCTTGAATTTCAACCACCAAGTAGCAATTATTGTCATTGTCTTAAACAGTTCATAGACAGTATTCTCTTTATGAATGGTGAGAACTTGGTAAGTACAAACTTTGCATGAAAAATATAAATTAGTAAATGATGTTTTGGTCAATATATGTGATCTACTTTTTGACATTCATAAAAGTTGGGCTGTTTGGTCTAGAAAAGCATTTTATGGCCACTTTTAATTACAAAATTGTCATGTTGTTTTCATTTTGTTTTTCTGTTTCCAAAGATTTGTCACACTATTTTCATTTTGCTTTTGTTTCAAAACAATGCGCTCGTTTTTCCATTAAAAGTGAAAACAGAAAATGAAAATAGAAAACATTTTCTCAAACCAAACAAATCAGACCACTAGGGTCTAGCGCAAGTGGTTGATGTGCAGTGTGTCAGTGTTGTAAACTCTAGGGTGACAAGTCCAATTCTTATTGATAAAAAAAAATGAAACAAATAGACCTTCTCTAAACTTCAGGCATTCAATTGCACATGACTTGAGGTTCCATAAATGAATTTGAATTTTTCTCTAAATTAGAAAACAAGCACAAGAAATGTACCAAAAACAAAAGGCACTAGTGCTAGTAAATAGTAGTAATAGGTTACCTGAGACAGGAACTCCTCAGGTGAACCATAGTCAGTGATGGACTTCTTATCAGTTGGAGTCACGGTAACAACGACATTGCTGGTCGTATCAAAATTGTCTTCATATCTAAGAACTTGACCTGTGTATTCAACCTCTTTGCTAGGGTTCCACTTTGAAGGAACTGATAATATGAATCCATCTCCATTGTATGGTAAAAAGTCTGTGTTTGTCTTTGGTTTTCCAAACACATTGGCTGCAAGCAAAACAATTCTTTTGCTTATTATAAGTTAAAAAGAATGGTTATGTTTGTTGGTCTAATATGACATATAAGCAAATTCTAACTATCTTCACCTTATTTAGTATTTAGGCCCAATTCGAATAAACAACTTAATTTGCAGCTTATACATAACCTTATATTTTATCATGATAAACGCTTATGTATAAGCTATTTCCAATATATAAAAATAAGAATCAAGCAAATGATTGAAATGAATGATATGTCTCAAAGCCAAAGCCTGTTGAGCTTGTATAATAATATAAGTGCAAGAATAACTTGAAAATATTATAAAATAGCGAAATGATATTTTGACACACAAATATAACATCAAATTTCACAACAAGATTCAAATTTAACCACAATTTTCAAGTGTATATTTGAACACAAATCGTAATCATTGAATATCATGTATATTTGGGAGCCGGATCATCTCTTGCACTAGTGTGTTATGTCATCTATCATGCCTTAATCTTTTTTTTATTTTGAATGGCTATCAAGCCTTAATCTAACGGCTGAGATTGTAAAATAAAATTAAGTCGTCTAGAGAAAGAAAAAATAGGAGGAATCTAACAGTTGTAATTACTGCAACACAAACAGCAGGAGATGATCAACAAGAGATGATCCTGATCCGTACATTTCAACACCCGAAAATTGTGGTTAATGACATTAAGAATCATGGCTAATTGTATTCACTTGATGATTAATGAGTTGTGACACCTTGTTATACTCATTAACAGTCTACTACTGAACAAACATAATTAACAACATATATTTAAACTCTATTAACAATCTAATTTTCTGTGGAAATTCGATGTCATGTGTAAAATAATTAAACTCTAACATACTCATATGTCATTACTTATATAAATAAAATATAATTTGATGATCAAATATAGAGAAAAGTAAAATACCAGATTGACCATAGGCTGCATCAGCAGGTGAGACCTTATAACCAGCAGCAACAGAACCAATAAGAACAGTAAGAGCTAACCGGCGAGAAACTATGCAGCTGCAATCATCTTCTTGAATTGCATGTTTCTGATTCTGAGCCTTGCAAACAAGAAACTGATTTGACTTAGTGTTTATGTTTACCACTTGGTTTTGTGTTGAGAATTTAGTAGTAAAAAGTGAAGGGTGGGACAAGAAACATTGAATAGAAGAAGCCATTGAATTTGATCAAACTAGCTAGCTAACTATCACTCTCTCTTTGTTTGTTCTGTTGATCAAAACTCAAAAGTGTGGTGGTTAATTTAAGACAAGTTATGGAGTTGGAGTTATGTGTAGAATGTTCGAGTGTGTACTATGTTCTGTTGTGTCTGTTGTGTGACAATGAGATTATGGTTGGTTGGTTTTGGATGTTTGTGTTGCAAGTGGAATGAATGGATGATATGATTGGATAAGGTTGTAACGGCTCTGATTGGTGCCACGTTATGCCATGCATGGATTCTCATTTTCTTCATGCCATACCAATTTTGAAGGTTTGGTTTACTTGAACTTGAAGAGGACATTGTCATCACAATATTAACTTGTAAAATCAGCAAACAGATCATTCAAGCAGTTATAAATTCTGACAATTGATTTGAAATTAGACGGTTCAGATTACACATTAATAAGATGAATTATAAATAATTTCGGACATGGATTACATATTAGATGGTTAGAATCAGTCACTGCGTTCGGCGCTGGATATCCGGTTTCGACAAAAAAAATAAGTGGTTAGAATCATCACTGTGTTGATGTAATTACTGCGTGTGATTCAATTCCGATTTACTTTATCTACTTGAAGTCTTTAATTTTATTTCATTTTATTGAGTAACATGACATATAAAACAATGATAGAGATATTTATAAATTACTGTCAAAGAAAGAGGTTTACATGTTGGCAGAAATTAAATTCATGTTCATGTAAAGTATGAATGTGTGTCACTAGACAACTTTGATTATTGCATATGAATAAAGTTATAAAGTTAATGGACTAGTGCTACCAAAACAAAAAGTTATATAATTTTTTAGTTATGATTTATGAAATAAAATATTTTTTGGTGAGACATGGTCTATATTAAGGACAGTGGATAATTTATATAATAAAATGAGAATTATAGTTTAATCAGTAAATTTATAAATGATATCTAAAAGTCGTAAGTTTTAACAGCTTTTAAATTTGTTTTATAATTTTTATGACGAATTTAAATTTATTTTATAATTTTTTTCAATGAAACATATCTCTTTTTTTTTAAGCGGAAAACATATCTCTTTTTTTTTTTTGACCGCAAAACATATCTCTTTTTACCAACTGCATTTTGTAGTGTACACATAAAATTGTGACAAATAAATCATAATCTTTTTTGACAAAAAATAAATATTACTGTTTCTCTAACAATATTAATTTACTATTTTTAAAATTACTTATTACATGAAAGTATTTAAAATTCAAATTAAACTAATTAAAAAGAGAAAAAAATAATTCAATGATAGCTAATTGAATTATTTTTTCTCAAACCTTTACGGTTTGCGTCTCTCTTATTGCAATTTTTTAATTGCATATATGATTATTAATGGAAATTTCAGAATTGTATTTTTTGTCGAGATTAGAGTATATACGACCGAATGTAGTGATTATCCTCTTCATTAAATTGGAGGTATTTTAAAGAATGAGATAACCAAAATAATAATCGAACTTTCGACCTTACAAAGTTTTTTGTCATTTAGAAAAGAATAAAAAAAAACTAATGTGTCACATTTTAAAATTGTAGGACTAAAAATTAAGTTACTTTCATTGGGCCAAAAATGGAATAATCCCAAAATTGTTTCTCTTTCCAAAACACATACATTATTGCTTACTCTGCCACATTCATTTCTCTAAATTATCTTTGCTTCAGTTCAGCTCAGTGCAACTTGCCTTCAATTTCTCTCTGCTCATTCTGGTTTGATCCTCAAACCCATTCATTTCATCTCTTTTACTTTATTTCAGCTTTTTTCATCTATGCATGCTTCTTGTTTGATGTATTGTTTCATTTACTTCATTTCTTCAATTGTTTTTGTGATTTGTTTTCTACACTGTGAGTGAGTGAGTTGTTGAATTATATGATAAACTGCTCTGTTAGGTTTTTGAAGGAATGAAAATGACTTTGAGTTCCATTTTTCATTGATCTATATGCTATTTTATGTTAAAATAAATGCATTTGCTTTAAGCTTCTGATTTTTGAGAGATTAGAGGTAAAAAGTAAATTTTGCAATGCCCCTTTTGCTTTTTTGCTCTCCAAAATTCTTCTTTTTAAAAAAAGATTATTTTTTTTATAAAAAAAATCTAGTAGTGATCTTGGTTCTTCAACTTTGTTTTTAGATTAGAGATTATTTTCTTAATTTGTTTCAATTTTAGGTGTTTTGTGATGTTTGACCTACCCCCAAAGTGTTTTTTCATGGTTGAATTGGCTTTCTATTCTCTCTTTAGCTCAAATTGAAAGCAAATGGGAACAAGGTTTAGATGGCATTTGTATCCCTGATACTTGATATTGTAGAAAATTGTGGTCAAATATGGTCAATGTAACCTCAATGTGGTTGGAGAGATATGAAAATTTTGATATCACGACCATGATTGGAGTTGCAGGTCGTTTTTCAAAACCTTGAGGTGTGGTTTGTGCTTTAAAAATGGATAACATATATAACATTAAGGAATTAGTGTCATGAAAGTGAGGTTATAATATCGATTAAGCATTTACATTTGATTAAGTGTCTGCACAGACTAATCATTTGCAGGATTCATGAAGACCAGCATGTGATGCGTGTCTGACTGTGTTGACTTGATCATAATTGACTATCTTTTCCAAAAGATAGACTATTAATGTTTACTTTTACTATTGAGTTGTCATTTAAACTTTGGAGACATTTTTTGTGAAGTAAATTACGAAAGTCACAGACTCACAGGTTTTCATGTTTGAGTTTGTTGTCTTTTTTGTTCTACTGAGTTTGTTTGTAATGAGTGAGAGTCGTATGGGCTTTTACCCAACGGATCATTGAGTAATATCTAATTTAGAAGGTATTTTTGGTTACGTTAGATTTTACGTGTAGTTCATCCAAAGAAAAGGAAGCAACTTTTTGTCTTACTTTGTGAATGCTGACTTTAGTTAACCATACAATCTTTAGTTATGTCATGCTTTTGGTGGAAAATGCTTGAATCTCTTATATTCGCTTTATGTTTGTTGATTTTTCCATATATGGTGATTGATGTTGCAATGATGTTAGGCATGATAGCCATTACATAGAAATTTATGATGTTCTTTTTATTGTTAGACTTACGGGAACAATGTCTGAGAAGATTACAGCCGAAAAGCTTATTAACACCCTCGTGGAAACACTTGGAGATAAGCAAAAATCTGGGTCCTTCTTTGAGAAGCAAAAATCTGGATCATTCTTTGAGAAGCAAAAATCTGGATCGTTCTTTGAAGAAGTCACAGCAAACTCAATGACCTCCCAGTTCAATAAATTGTTTGGACGCGAGAAACCTGTGCACCATATTTTAGGCGGTGGAAAATGTATGGCAATGGCAATACTAGTGAATTTCCTGTAAAATATATCATATTGGCTTCAGCTTTTAAATCTGTTTTCTTTTTTACCCTTTGAATGACATAGCTGCTGATGTCTTGTTATGGAGGAACAAGAAGATCTCTGCTAGCGTTTTAACCGCTGCAACAGCTATTTGGGTGCTTTTTGAATGGCTTAATTATAATTTCCTATCTCTTCTATTCCTTGCTCTGGTTCTTGTCATGTTTGTACAATTTCTTTGGACAAATGCTTCCACCGTGTTTAGCAGGTTGTCGAAGCATCCTTGAGTTTCTTCTTTTACTACATGATTTTCATCTAAATGTATTATACTACTTTACAGTTATGATAATACTTTTTTTCCTGCTGTGGTGACAGGAGGCCGTCTAAAGTTCCTCGTTTGGTTCTCCCAGAAGATTTCTTTGTAAATATTGCAACTACGGTTGGTGCTGAGGTTAACCGTGGTTTAAGGGTTCTTCAAAATGTTTCATGTGGAGGAAACTTGAAGCAGTTTGTTCTTGTATGTTTACTCTGACGTTTTCTTGCATTTGTATTATCATTTATTTATAATCCATGTTCGTGCTTAAAACATACTACCTCCGTCCCTAAATATAGGACCCTTCTGAGATTTTTTCGCCATCCCTTTTAATAGGCCCCTTTCAAATTTTCAACTGTTTAAATTATTTCTTTACCAACATACCCCTAATTATGTTGTATCTTTTTCTATAACTTGTAATAGATATTAGTATGATGAAAGCATAAAGTAAAACAATATCAAATGTCCACAAATTTAAACTAACTATTTTCTTAATTCATGTGATTCAGTCAATCAGGTCTTATATTTATAAATGGAGGTAGTAGTTTTTAAGTTGAAAAACAAAAATATCAATTGAATTTGTGATAATGTTTACGCATTTGTAGGCTGTAGTAAGCTTATGGATTGGTGCTGTGATTGGGAGCTGGTGCAATTTCTTGACTGTCATGTATATCGGTAAGAGGCCTTTCCTCATTTTCTGTTGATAGAATGTGTTAGCCAGAATGTTTTCTTAAATTATTAAGATAGAGCATGGAGAATGTTTCTAAATTGTGAAATTAGTAACCCAATTCACAGAGTTTGCTAACATAAACACATGTTTGTGTGTGAATGATATAACATAAATAACAGACACACATTGTTAAGTGTTTCGCGGTAAATGGTAAAACATCATATGAAGAACCAAATCTTGGAAACATTGTGAGATCTATTTTTTTGGTCATACTTGAACTAGATTTCTATAACATTGTTTATGTTATGTCCTAAGGTTTTGTTGCTGCACATACACTCCCGGTTCTCTATGAAAAGTATGACGATCAGATTGATAACTTCGTGTACAAGGTAATTGATCAAATACAAACTCAGTATAAGAAGGTGGATTCTGGTTTGCTTAGCAAAATCCCCAAGGGAAATATCAAAGAAAAGAAGGTTGAATAGGTTCATGTTTATGTAAATGGTTTGACTTTTAGTATGCATTTCTCACTTATGATGGAATTGAGACACAAATGAATTTGTTAGTTCTAACTTGGCTCTAATATTTCTTTTTTCATGTTGGAGTCTTCAAAATTTGTATTATGTTCATTATTGACTCAATCGTGGTCATTGGTAGAGACCACCATAATTTCCTTACACTCAATGTTTTTAGATTTTAGTGGTTGGCATGGTATTTGAAAAGATGTCTACAATATATTAAGTGCACCACATAATTTGAAGAAAAAAAAAGTTAAGGAAAATCTCAAAAAATAAATTGTCAAATAATCTTAGATTTTCATTAAAATGTGTTATAATAGCAGATGTTTTCATATCATTTCCCATATGTTTATGCTCAATCCAACATATTTGTGGCCTGAAACAAACTATGATGTGAGGTCAACATAATGTTCTCAATCATCATCAAAGAACAATGAAAAGAATGTTATGACTAATCAACGATGGACTATGTAGTCGTTTATCCACAAACTTTTGAGAGAAAAAAATCAAGATAGTTGCGACTAGAGATTAGGAGTTAGCTGAGAAAAGAGAAGGATGAATGGTACAAAAAATAAAGGACAATATTTATAGACGAGATCAAGACAACCAATTCGTTAAATATAAGAGGGAATGCCTCTACCACTACAAGAAAACTTTAATTTTCCATCCAAACTGAAAAAGAAAGGTTGAAGGTTTAGGCCGTCAGAAAATATTTTGAAGACCCAAGCTGTCAAAAACTGAAGAAAACCATCAACAAATTTTAAGAGCATTTAAAAATAAATGAAAAATACAAACCAAGATATATATTTCATCTCATTTAAATATTCTACTATTTTTTAATTTGTTGGACACATATTAAAAAATGGTAGCTATTATATGAACAATTAATATTACTATTTCAAAAACATCCTTACATTAATTCCTTAATGGTGCAAGGAGATGGCCATAATTAGGGGTAGTAAAAAGCTACTTCTAAACAATATTTCTTGTGTGAAACTTGAACTATATAATAATACAGAATATATGCACTCAAGTTTCATATATACCTATTTGAATTTTGAAAAGTCATTAGGAAAATGAATCAAGCACATGCATTACACAGTTGTGACTCTTTTCCCTAACACAAGAGGCCATATTTTGCCAAAACCAAACCCTTTGGCATTTACATTAATTATCACCTTTTGATAGCACATCTTGCTATATATCATTATCCATGTCATCTAAAATGTGCATGTGACTAAGAAACTCAAGCGTGTGTGGAAACTCATAACACCACATGTTCAATGTGGTATGCAACAAGAAGCCATGAGCTTTGCTCAATTTATGGGCCATCTTTGTCCATCATGTCAGATTGTATGGAGAGAAACCTAACCAGCTCAGCCATTGCCTCCTTTGCACTCTTAAAGAATGTTTTTGTTTTAACAAGAAAACAAAACCAAATTATAGTGCCTTAATTGTGGTAGAGAAAGCAAATAAAGCAAACATACCTTTCTCACAATCTTGAATAGATTAATTAAAATTGCTCCATATATAGTATCAAAATGATAATTATACGTTTTACTCCAATTGCTTTATTTCAATTTGATTAGAACTATAAAACATGATTGAACGTATGTATAAATATACAATTTCAATCTATAATTAGTTTCAAAATTTAGATTAAATAATACATCAACTTTTTTCGATTCATTTTTCTTAAATAATAGGCACGGTCGGTGGAGTCAATGTCTATTTAAGTTGTCTTGTTCATGACATTAATGATACGAGTTTAACATTGTAATTTTAAGAGTTGTAGTTCTAATAATTTTGGGAATAATTATAAAAAAGAGCAACTTTGAGTTAGTGAAAATAACATAAGAAATACAACATGAGACACATGGTGAAATTTTTTGGGGACTAGGCATAAATAAAATCGCTCTAACTTATCTCTGAATAAACATTACATTAAATTTTGAGGAATTAGATATTAAAGCCTTGAAAAGTATAGATAATGATGTAGTAGCGGATCTCGACTATTTGATTAAGATCAAACAACTCATATTTCAAGGTACATTTTAAAGCTAATATATAAAAGGTTAAATTTGTACAATCCGATCTTCATCAGATAGTTGAAATTCGACAATTGTACAACTATATTATTTTGTCGACAGCAGAGATTACGGGTCCATATTTTTACCACAGTAAAATTGAGTAAAATTTTTAGTGTATAAATAAGATGGTTTTGAAGACTCATTACCTCATATTGAGTCAACAAATTTAGTCCACATTGCAACTAAAACATTCTTTATTCTCTACAACATCTTTGTGCTGCAATAATGGTGGTCTTAGCTTCCATGGAATCTGGTCTGCCCATATATACCATGGCTGCAACTGAGTTCCTTAGCTTTTGCAACCAAAGTAAGAACGAAGGAGACGACGATGATGGTGATATTGATATAGCTCCGGCAGCATAGTTGATTTGGCACCATTAGATTTGGAGGAAAAAACACTCATGAGGTGAGAAATGAAGATTTATAGCTAGCACTTATATGTTGTGCTGCATTTGTAGAATAAGAGATGGTGTATTTATATATAGTAATTAATCTATCTATGTAAGCTTCTATTATGCTTGTTTTTACTAAAATTTATATTGTAACAAATAGGTAGTAGTTGTGTTCTGTTTTTATTTTATGGCATAATCTATGATATTCTATTGAGTAAACAAAGTTATTACTCTCTCTCTCTCTCTCTCTCTATTTTCTTTTTTGTATAAGTAGCAAAACATATTATTACTAATTTTCTTTGGCTAATTAAATATAATTAAATTTTCTTTTCTTGTGTTGATACTTGATAGCAATCATGTACTAGCAATAGAACCCATATTTTTTATCTTCTAATTTTGTTAAGAGAAGCACAAATTTAAAGTAAGCTTGCTCATAGATTGATTAATTAGATGATAATTATTTTCTACCACCTCCCTACATTCTCAAAAGCCCTCAAATTTCCTTTTCTTTTTTGCCAATTTTAACCTCCTCCGAGATTTTAAAATTCAGACGGAATTTTATCAGATTATACAATTTAGATAGATAAATTTAGTAACAGTTGAACCGTGACAAAATGGATCTTTTATTAGATTTTTTACATCTTTAAAATCCAGTGTAAAATATTCACATTTTTTCACAATTATTTTAAAATTTGGAGATGTAAAATGTTCACAACCATGATTTTGAACCTCTTCAAACCTTTTAAGGGGAGAGTTGATAAGAGGGTAAAAAACATGTCTCAATCTCTTGTTTTATGTAGTAGTTTTAAGTTTTTGTTTGAACCTCTTTGTACCGGGTGGGTGGAGAAATTTTTAAGGTTATTTTGGAATTTTTAAGTACATATTGGATTTAATATGTATTTTTATTTATCAATATCACTCAAGAACGTTAAGATTAAATGAAATGACATATATCTCTTTTACTTGAAATAAGATTATTGATTTAATCTCTCACTTGACTCGAGAGATTATTTTCTGAAGTTGCGTTTGAAAATTATTCAATTTACACACACAAAAAATCAACATGTACCCTAACTATATGTTTATGTACTTTGTCTACAAACATGTCTCCCTTGTGCATGTTTTGAATTTGCCTATTTTTAGTACTTCATCACCTTGCTATAAGCATCACTATATCATCCTTTCACACAAAAAAAAAAATCACTTTTAATTATGTGCACTGAAAAAAAATCACTTGTAAAATTATCAAAAAGAAATAGTCATCCCTTCCTGAGATTCTCTCCGTAGGAGCATAATTACAAAAATTGACAAATATAACATTAAAAATGTGAAAATAATATATAAATATGAACAAGTTTTCCTAAAAAAGCAAAATTAAATCACAAAATTAATCGCATTTCTATTGTATGTATAAATAAAAAAAACAAATGCGGTTAATTTTGTGATTTAATAAATTTGATCGACATTTTAGTGTATATATTGTATTTTGTAGGAATTTATTTATAATAAGCAAATATCAATTTGACATTGTGCAACAAAACAATTGCAAATAATATTTGACTATATTGCTGACAAAATAATAAATATTTGACTTTGAGAGGTTGAAACTTTTATGATAATAAAGTGGCAAGGAGAATGAAATATCAAAGTTTGATATCAACAACTACGTTTAAGAGAGGTTGAAACTACTTAATATCATAATTTACTCTGAATTACTATAGTCTCCTTTTAGTACATTGGTATTGGTATGAGTGTATGACCCAGCAATATTTGCACGTCTCTTTCTAGAAACTAGACATAATACATTGTAGCGTTGCAACTCCAAAGGTAGTCTTCATGTTTAATTTCACTCTTTTCCACTTCAAGAGGCATGAACAATGCTAGTGAGTATTTACCAATTTTATAAAAGTTAAACATCAAAGGTAGGAAAAATTAAACATGAAGACAACCTTTGAGTCAAAATGAATCCAAGTGTAATATATTATTTTATCAAAAGTCTTCTTGAAAATGAGGTCATGGTTGCATGTTTTATTGGTTGGGAACAATGATACGTGTATATATAGTGATGTGAGGGATTCAAATTTGACCAGGAGATTGTAAAAATTCAAGAAGTAATTTGTTCAACATCAATTACGAATGACCTAGCTAATTATATGTAACCCATAATAATCCTCTTGTCAAAAAAAAACCCATAATAATCCTCCATGACACACTACTTCATGCTACCAATTTTTTTCACCTAAGACCAAAACAAACGATGCCCGTTTTAGTAACAAAAAAAAAGTTCAATTCTTAATACAAATTCAAACATTTTTTAGAGTCTATAAAAATTGTAAGCATGCTCTTTGGATCAAATCAAAAGAATCTCACTTTTAAGTTCATAAAAAATAAATTGTAGTTTGACTTGCTATTAGTCAACTAGTTTATTTTGTCATGCATGATGCATGTACTATTAGGCTATCATTTTAATTTTAGTTTGTCTTCCAAAGTCTTATAGCACGCTCATTCTTTTAGTGATCTTTAACAAAAGAGTTTTATTTAGAGGAATAAAAGAGTTGAAAATCCATAAACAAAATGTGAGTTATTAAATTAATTTAAGCGTACTATAAAAAGGTTTTGTGATTTTATCAAATGTTAAAATGGTTAATAAATTTCACCTTAGATGAATGTTTGGAAGAACTTGAGTTCGAATTTTAGATAAAATAATTATTAGTCAAATTTTACTTATTTTTTGATTGAATTTCATATTACAAAGGTTTTTCTCCCAAAAAACCGATGATTAATAAAATATAATTGTGATTTCAATTTTAAAATAAACTTATACAATAATACCTTCCTTCGTATATGGGAGAGTGTTTGTTTCACATCGAATATGGTATAAATTAAGATGGGAATGTGATTACTAGGTATTTCCTCAAAAAAAAAATTGGCACACATTCTAATATTCATTGGAAAATTATAAAATTTCATAGGAATAATCTATTTTTCCACCTTTTGACTTGAGAATAATATCATGGTAGTATTACTGAATGTTGTGAAAAGTTATCACATTTTGGGAAGCTTTATATACCATAAATAATTCTTTTTAAACCTTGTTAACAAACATGGATATATACTTTTGTTCCAAAAAAAATGGATATACTCAATTACTCGTTTTCTACTCGTATATACTTATAGTATTCCCTAAACTTGAAGTTGAAACTTGAAACAAACACCCCTAAATGTTTGATGCCTTTTTCTTTATGGCTATATCTGAATGGCTAGTAATTTAAGCACGGAAAACTTTCTATTTCCTCATTATTATTTCTTTCGTCATTAAAGAAAATTGGTGTATTTAGTTCAAAATTTATTAAATACATCAATTTTTTTGATAAAATTTTTCTTATATTTTAGAATGAAGGGAGTATATAATTTTGTAGATATAATTACAAAAGTGCGACATGAAATGAGATCAAACTTTTGAGTAATGAATATATATAAACTTTTAATCTATCAGTAGATTTTTGTAAAATTCGTACATCAACCATGTAATTTTAAAACTTGTGCATCATGAACTACATGAGATCGTTATGCATAGTAGAAGTCTAGAACAGACTACAAAAGTTTACGTCAATAAAGTTAACAAAAAAAATCGGTCGACACCAAACAAAGCAGTGGGCTCGACCACCAAGAAAGATAATTAGCAACTAATCCTATGTTATTTGTCGATAGCCACCAATAGGAACACCGTTTCACTTTGTCCAACAAAAGCAGAATCGGAGTTGACAAATCCTTAAAAATACAATGATTTCTTTCGGTCCACTCGACCCAAAAACAAGTTAACTAAATAAGCTACCCAAAAGACCGCTGATCCCGACTACCATCTGCTGAGAAGACAAACCGGAGAAAATGAGGAAATAGGCAGATGGTATTAAGGTGTTAATGTGTGATTGATTTTCTATAATATTTGATTTTCTAACCGCTTCCAAATAAGGAAACTAATATCAACCCATATAATATCAACGCAACGCGTCCCTTTATTGTCCTCATCGGATCGTATCATATGTTTTGTTTTTCATCACAACACAATCATATAACAGCAACAACTCAATCAATTTCGCACCAATTATTGAAAATACTAATTTTCACTTTCCTCTTTTTTTCTTCTTCCCCAAACCAAACCCTTCTTCGTTCGTTCCCAATTTCTCTTCTCATCGCTCGGATCTCAATAATTATACAAAACCCAAATCACTTCGTTTTTCTTCATGATCCGATCGACCTGAGAAGAGAACATTCATACCTCAATTCAATCGTTTCGTTTCTTTCCAATTTCATCAATCAAATTTAGCTGCATGAGCTGGTTTGGAAAATTGCGTTTTTTTTCTTCTAACCTAAATTCATTTCACTTCATTACTTGTTTATTAATTTTTAATCTTCATCCTTCATTCCTCAATTCCAATTCCAATTCTTTATATTTAATTACTAATTTCAATTCTCACTATTATGGACTCACGAACTAAGACGACTAATCGCAGCAAAGGTTTCTTCTTTTTTCCCTCTTTTTTATTTTTTTGTAGTTTTAGTTTAAATTTAAATTGATTTTTGTTCATAAAAGTTGCTACTTTTTTGTTTTGTTTTTCAATGTAGTAATGATACATATATTGGTTTGATTATAGATCTGATGTTATTGTTAGGGCCACTGAAACTGAAATTTAGCTTCTTTTTTTTTGCATGCAATCTACTGGAATCTTTGGGTGTTAATGTCTTATCACCTTAAATTTGCGCTGATTTTACTCCTGATTGCTTAAATTTCTAATTTTTATGATCAGGGTAATTTTTATATATTGCTAAAAAATTATAATAGGGTTTGAAAAGTGAAAAAAATGTGAAATAATCACTTGGGTAATGGGTATTCACTATCATAATCTAATCATCTGTTAATGATGAATGTAAAAATGTGTACTGGTCTGTTTTTAATAGGGACATCATGTGTTTTTGTGCTTGATCACATGTTTTGCTTCTGTTTATGTGTTTCTATTTGTTATTGACTTGGACTTTTTTTGGGGTGCTTTTTTCCTTGTAGGTTTTTATAATTTTACAAATGTTGACCAGCAGTCTGAGAGGTCACCGTCTGTTATTGTCATAGGCGGTGGCATGGCTGGGATTGCTGCTGCTCATGCACTTCATGATGCCTCTTTTCAGGTATTCAATCACATATGTACTAGTTATGTGCTTTTTTCTACTTAAAAATTCAGTTTGTCGAGAGTTATGTCACCCCGATACTCAATGTTTGTTCTCCAAGTCTCACTCACTCATGCGGTTTTTAGCTATGTTGTCGACAACACAAAATAGTGGCGCTGTCATGTTGAGTGTTTGCCCACACGTGCAATGTCACAGAAGTGAGCAGCGGCTACAACAGCTGTGTTTGCGGGGGTATATTGTCAAACTGTTCAAGACTTAGTTTACATTAAGTAAAACCAAACTTTGAAAGAAAACTTTGAGCGATGTGATTGATCCGACGCTTCTAACTGATATTGATGCCAGTAATAAATGGTTACTGGGAGAATTCGGCGATGATGATGCTGAAGGTCAAAATGATTTGATTTTTGATGATATGATGATTTGACTTTTGGCTTCGACTTCCCTTCTTTTTGGGACCAACAACATAGGTTGTGTTAGTTATATCTACTAATTAAAGATGATTAAGAACTAAATATTCTTACTTCTTACATTTACTTTGTTTTGTGTTCCATAAAAGTCAATGCTATTGCAATCTATTTCACTGGAGATATTGTGGGACTTAGTTATGATTGTCATTGTTACGTTTTGACTCAATTCATAGGTTAACTTTATTTATGTAAAAATAGTTTGTTTAAAAGCATTTATGGTTCTTGGCGAGCTATCCTGGTTTATACAACACTTGGTTGCTTTGTTAGTTTAAAATTGGACTGGGGTTGTACTATAGTCATATCAAACCACACCTTCGCGACAAATTCTCATTTCCATATGGTGTGATGACAGATGAACAAACATATGTTTAGCCAATGAAGAGAGACATCATCTCCTTTATTTATGTTGTTTCCCCCTTTCCCCTTGAACATACATACCCTTTCCCCTTGAACATACATACTTTTGTAGCTATCAGCTTCTTTATTTGTATTGAGAGATGCTGTTCTGAAGTTTACTACTTTTTTGTTCAGGTTGTTCTTTTAGAATCCCGAGATAGACTTGGTGGCAGGATTCACACTGATTACTCATTTGGTTTTCCTGTTGACCTAGGTGCATCATGGTAAAGCAAATACACTTTTTGTTCTGATTTTTTCATGTTGACAGGAATGCAACAATTACTATTTTTTTAGCATCGAAAGTGATTGACTATGATTCAGGTTGCATGGAGTTTGCAATGAAAATCCTCTGGCTCCATTGATTGGGAGGCTGGGACTACCTCTTTACCGTACGTGTGAGGATAACTCTGTCCTTTACGATCATGACTTGGAAAGGTAAGTGCATCACTTTTTGTTATTATGTGGTAGTAGTTATCTATTTCTTCTGTGCTTTTGTAATTAATGGATTTTTTCAAACTGAAATTTGTCAACATTTTTCAGCTATGCACTCTTTGATATGGATGGGAATCAAGTTCCACAAGAGTTGGTTACAGAAGTTGGTAGAATATTTGAAATGATTTTGCAAGAGGTACTTCATTTGTTATTTCTAGTTATTGGGTTTACCTGATCTGTTGTATTTTTTAGAATTCAAATTCTTAGGAATGCAATATTTTCTACTTGAGATCACAAATGTTTGATTCAACTTATTGTTTACTATAAGCATCTCATCTAACAATTGACGCTTTGTTAATGCAGACAGATAATGTACGACAAGAATTCAGCGAAGACATGTCCATTCTACGTGCACTTTCACTTGTTTTTGAAAGAAAGCCAGAACTGAGGTCATTATTTGCATAAAAGTCAAATTCTTTGACCACCATTAATTTTATCGAAGCTCATGTAGTTTATATATAATTTCCTTTTCACTATTGGATGCAGGTTGGAGGGCCTTTCGCACAAGGTGCTTCAGTGGTATTTATGTAGAATGGAGGGCTGGTTTGCTGCAGATTCGGATTCCATATCACTAAAATGTTGGGACCAGGTAATTGGAAGAAATCAAGTACAAGATGTTTGGGTTTTATTATTTGTATCATCCATTTCAAGTTTTTGTCATTGAAATTTGAATTGCATGACAGAAATCAGTTCAAGTTTTTTGCTAGATTTATTATTGAAGGACACAATTATCAAGTTGAAAATTCTTATTTACACACTATATATAGCTGTGGGTTTTTGGTTAAAGGTTAATAATATGATATGATTTGATATGCCATTTGTTATGGCTTTTATTAAGGATATTAGAATATTAGATGTAAGGGATATAAAAATGAGGTTAATAAGTGACTCCATGTGGTTATCCTACTCAGAGTATGTTGTGAGTAACTTTGTTAATTACTATATGCATCAACATTTTAGGTATGTTTTACCCTTCTCTATATATCTGCTTATAGGAAGAATTGCTCCCTGGTGGTCATGGTCTTATGGTCAGAGGATACCTGCCTGTTATACATACCCTAGCCAAGGGTCTTGACATTCGGCTGGGACACAGGTATTTATAAGTTTGAAATTTTGTTTTGAAAGTTTTTGTCCTGTTTTGTTGGTTAACTAAAATTGCTGGCATTGATGATACCAAATTCCAGGGTGACAAAGATAGTTAGGCGATATAACGGAGTAAAGGTGACTACTGAAAATGGGAAAACGTTTGTTGCTGATGCAGCTATCATTGCCGTACCTCTTGGTGTGTTGAAAGCTAACGTCATAAAATTTGAACCAAAGCTTCCAGAATGGAAAGAAGCTGCCATTGCTGATATTGGGGTCGGAGTTGAGAATAAAATAATTTTACACTTTAAAAATGTATTTTGGCCTAATGTGGAGTTCCTGGGAGTAGTTGCTGACACGTCTTATGGATGCAGCTACTTTCTTAATCTTCACAAAGCTGCAGATCATCCTGTTCTTGTTTACATGCCTGCTGGGCGGCTGGCCAAAGACATTGAGAAAATGTCTGATGAAGCGGCTGCTGACTTTGCTTTTGCGCAACTCAAGAAGATCCTTCCAGATGCTTCTTCACCGGTAACTATAATAATTTTCATTTTTTATTTAAATTCTTTACCAATATGAGTAATAGGTTCAAAGTGGATTTGTTTCTTCCCAAGTGAGGGGGACTAAAGGGTTCATTCTAGAAGAAAAAGTGCGGATTTTAAACCATTGATTAGAAAAATCCTTACTAGCATTTTACTTTCTATTGTGTACCTTTTAGTTTTGAGGAGTGATATCTCTTGAACCATGTTTTGTAGGCTACAAACAGTTCCTTAAAATTTAACCCATTTAGGTTCCTTTGCATAAATTCTATGATAGCTATATGGCCTAATTGAGTGAGTTGTTTCCTTTATGCAGATTCAGTATCTCGTATCTCGGTGGGGTACAGATATTAATTCGCTAGGTTCCTATAGTTACGATGCAGTTGGGAAACCGCATGGTCTGTATGAGAGGTTGCGGGTTCCTGTAGATAACTTATTCTTTGCAGGGGAAGCAACAAGTGTATTATATACAGGGTCTGTTCATGGTGCATACTCTACTGGAACTATGGCTGCTGAGGACTGCAGGATGCGTGTCCTAGAAAGATACGGGGAGCTAGATATATTCCAGCCAGTGTTGGAAGAGGGTTCAGTCATACCACTTCTGATATCTCGTATTTGATCTTTTGGATGCCTTAAGTTGCGCCCCCTTATGAGTGGCATGTCTTTCCCTAATGTTGTTTTGATTGAACAGTAGACGGTTCAATCTTTGTACCTCTAAAGTGTTTTGATTCCTAGAGGTTGTTGAGTAATATCATGAATAGAGCAGAAATGCATCATTAGGTGTTTGAAAAATGACATTAATATTGTCTTCTAAATATTGTTACTTTGGTGTTTTCTGTGTTTAATCTCAATCATTTTTAGCCGTGGAGCTTGAAATTTTGTTGTCTTGAGAGCAAGACGAGTATTGTACTATTTTTAATGCAATTTTTTTTATACTATCTATTCATATTTAGAGATCATCTTGAAGTTTTTCATCCTGCTGTTACTAGTTGATTAAAATATTTTTCCACCACTTAATGGGTTCTGTTTTTATGAAATGAGATTATAAACTTGAGTTTTGGAATTCAATTATACATAAACTACTACTTGATTTCACAAAATTATATGAACTGATATTGAAGAGAAATTAATATTATTGATTGAACAAGGAACTATGACAGAAAAATAGCCCCTCTAATCCCAGAACAAATCCAAAAGGTTTCTAAATCTCTTCCTCCCTGTACCTCTATTGCCTCACATAAGCTAACTACCTGCTACATCATACAACACTTCTCTATTCAGCTTATTTGTTGAGCTTAAGGCCCAAAACCAGAGACATATCTGGTATGCAGAAAAAACCCAACAATATCCTTGAATTTCAAAAACAACTAATCTGCTGTTGAAGTGTTCTTCCATGTCCCTTCAAATGTCAGCAACCAGTTGATCCAATGTCTGATCTTCAGAAGACCTCTTGACGCGAACGATAGCTTTTTCAACCTATAACAGCAATATAAATTGGTTCACACCGTCCCAAATGACAAAAATAATTCATGTAGAACATGATGGAATAGATTAAATTTTGTACTAGTTTAGACCAAAATTTTTGATTACCTCTGCTTCCCAATTTGTTCTGGCAGTCAGAATTATTAGTGTAACAGTCTGTATAAAAACTCCAAGGATCATTCCCCACCAGATACCCTATAAAAATCACAATTGCTTTCATTGCATTGCACTAACATTATACAAATTAAGAACTATATATAATCAGAGAGAGAAATGTTTTAAACTTACAGCTACTCCTAAAGAAGTTTTAAAGCCAAGAACACATCCAATAGTAAGACCAATGACATAGTAACAGACCAAGTTTACATAAGCTACCAAAGCTTGCCATCCACTTCCAATTGCAACCCCTGAAAATTTCCAATCAAAGAGGAAACATAAAGAGGGATCAGATTCAGAAGTATGGAAAAACCAAAACTGGTGTTTGTTATTATAACTATATTACCTGACAATATAGGTTGAATGCCATTTAGGAGGACAGAGATGGCAAGCAATGGAGTCAAGTCAGATACAGCATCAAGGACTTCAGTGTCAGAAGTGAAAAGCTTGCTCAAAGCAACCCGGAATATCAAAATAATCGCAGCAAGAGCTACACTGATTATGATGCTATTTCCGCTCACCACGAAGACAGAAAATCTTGTTACTCTCGGATGAGCTGCTCCTAATTCATTGCTAACTCGCACGCTGCAATCATAAGACCTACTTTTAACATGTTTGTGTGAAAGTTGTTTAAACGAAAAACATTGTTTTTGTTGACTATTACTAACCTGGCTGCTGCACCAAGACCCAACACAATTTGCATATCCCAGTTTAAGTAGTTCATGCTAAAAAATAAAAATGAATATCATGGTTAGATAATATGTAGGCAAATAATAAGAAGATTATTCTAATAGAAATTGTTTACATACCAAATTGAAATAGAATCCAGTGCCACTGTGGGATTGGAGAGCAGTCCTGATATGAGTACTAGTCCCTGATTGTACCATATCTCCAAGCTACATTAAGAAACAGTTCATCACATATCAAAACAATAATTATGGTTGTGTTTGTTAATTTGTGGAGTCTCTAAATGTGTAAGGTGATGTTATTATAGACACTGAATGTATCCAGACTTCGAAAACATCTTCGGTGTGTTTTCTGTTACCAAATTGAAGACAATTTAAAACCAAACAAACTACAAAAAGAAAACACACTTGAGGATGCTTTTGTAATTTTGATTCGTTCAGAGACTATAATGATACCGCCTGACATATTTAAAACAGTTGTTTACTCTTAATCTGTGTGTACGCGTGCATATATGTCAGAAAGTGAAAATTAGGATGTACTGATGTAGTCATACCATAGCATCACAGCAGAAGAAGCTGTGAGCTTGGAGTAAGGCCACATTCCTTTGAAGGCTCTCATAGTGAAGCCAGTCCAAGTTTCCTTGCATTTTGGGCTAAGAATGATGTACAATCCATTTAGCAAGACTAGAATCCACCAAGAAAAGCTGAGCGTAAGGGCTGCACCAAGAAGTCCATAGTCTAAAACAAAGACAACCAGCCAACTAAGAAGCACATGAAGAAGGAACACTCCAACTGCCATATATGCAAGAGGATTAACAATGTTCTGTGCTTGGAGAAACCTCTGCATTGGACAGCATAATGAAAATGCATAGAGTTGAGGAATAAGACCGCGAGCGAAAGTTTGGCCTTGCGCAGCTATGCTGTCTGTCTGTCCTATGAGTTTTAAAAAATCTCCAGAGAACCAATAGAGAAATGTGAGAATCACTGCTGCTACAAAATGTAAGATAACTGCTCTTTGCAATGTGATGCACATTACTGCATATTTTTTGGCTCCATAAGCTTGTCCACACACAGTTTGCACTGCACTTGCCATTCCTAGCTATTTAAGGAAAATAACAAATATAAATATATCAAAAAATCTTAGTTAGGTGGAACATTAATTTTAAAGATAACACACATTTCAAATGTTAGCTCAGTGGTAAGAGTTTATTATTATAACTTCAAGGTGCCGAGTTCAAATTCCGTCACGGACAGTTGTAAAATGACCATTAGTGCCGATGATTAATAAAAATTTCCGCCTTCCCCAGTTTTTTTTTTTTAAAGATAAAACATAATAATGATAGACATTTTCAAGACACCAACATCTTTACTTTGAAATGAGGATAAAATAAACCATACCATAATTCCATAAGCAAGACCTTGAATTCCAACATTAGCTATGGATGCACCAGCAAGATCTAGAGAACCCAAATGTCCACAAAACATCAAGGTAGCAAAGCTTAGCATAAAATTGAAAAGATAGACAACAATAGAAGCACCAGAGAGGATCCATAGGACCCTTGACTCCCAAGCAACAAGTTTAAGCCACCATTTCAACTGAATAGGCCTATGTTCCAAGAATTCTTCAATAGCATCTGATGATATATTTGAAATGTGTGACTGTGAGTCAAGCCCCAATAACAATGGTTGGTTATCTATAGAGCTCATAGTTATGTGCCTGCCTCACAAATCAGTCACAACTAGTTTTTTTTTTTCTTTCTTTCCTCTCTTGTTTTTACAGTTACTTCAACCAAAATATTTATAGTCACAACTAGTTCACTCACTGCATGGGAAAGAAGCATTAACATTACAAGTATACCATATTAATGAGATGTTTTTTTAATATATTTTTTTTGTAGCTACCCTTCAATATTTAGTTGTTGGCAATTGGAAAAAGCTTTGATTTGTTGGTGTTTTCCATATTATTATTTTATTGTTGGTAAGTTATTAATTACTACCTACCCCTCTTTTATTTATCATACACAAGTTTCATTTCAATTTAAAAGCTGGGAAAATAGCTCCAATTCATTCTCTCAACAAACCCTTTTGGTCTCACTCTCTCTTAGAATCTAACTTGTTGAAAATGACAAGTACTGACCTTTAGTTGAGAACAAGACTTTCTTTTTTTGGTGAAATTGAATAAGACTTTTAGGTGGGTCATTGTTGTTCTTGTTTGTGTATGTTTGGGGTACAAAAGTGCATGATATGACATTTTCTCAATCTATAAGTCTAGTGTATTTTATTTTTTTGATGAACATAAGTCTAATGTATTTTGACATATTTATTTAACAATGTGACACATTTAAATATATAGAACTTAAAGTGAATAACACAATTCATATTCCAATTTTTAATTCAAATAGATGGTATTAATTAATAGGTGATATGCTTAAATAATAAATGTAACTAAAAATTTGTAGATGATTTTATATCTTGGCACAAATTTTTTATGGAAAAATAATCTTATAATTAGAAACCAATGGAGTAAAATTACCTTGAAGATTGCTTATAAAGAAAAGAAAAACTTGAAGACAGTTATGTTATGTACAAAGATTTGCTCAAGAGAAGTCTATCAAAATATAACATTGTCTGATTATTAGATTCCTACTTTTGGAAATGTCCCACTGATTCTCAAAGAGTGGTATTTGGTGAGTGTTTTTTGTTTTTGGGTGAATCGAGTATCTTAGCACAGAACTGTAAAGACTAATTTCTCGAGCCGGGGCGAGTGTTTGCAAAGACATTGGGATACATCTTTATGATCTAAAGTCTGCTATGTACTGTATTTGTCAAGTTGTATTTCTTAAGTTGTATTTCTTGTGACATTATTGTTGTTATTGTTATATTTATTAATAAATATTTTCTTTTCAAAAGAAAATAACTATCCAAAAATTTCTTGATGGAACCTAAACTCAGATTTATAAGTATCTAAATTGGTTTTGGGCTATCCCATTTAAATAAATTGAAAATATAAATATTCATAGATCAAAAAGTTGAACAATAAGTATATAACATTTCGTCCTTAAAACTTAGCTCAACTAATAATATCGATAATTAGAGTGGACACATTCACTCGGGTTCAAACACAAGACCTTGCCACTTAATCTACAGAACAAAAAAAAATTATATATAACATTTCGTTTTACAAGTTTACACCCAAAAGAAGAAGAAAAAAAAGTTATGTACAAAGTTAGGATAATTGGGAATATGTGCATCTACTTCTCTGTTGGATTAAGCATCAACCTGTAAAAACAACATTTAAATCTATCAAAGATCTAAAGAGCAGCATATACAAATACTCCCTCTGATTCTATATATAAGAAGAAACAACCAAAATCATCAATGGCAATGAGACTCATTAAATGTGGTAATTTTAAAAGCTTTTTACTAAAGTACTGTAATTAAGTAATGACCTTGATATATAAAAGGGCATAGAAGTCATTTCAGCAATAAATGCGCTTTAAAATTTGCAAGTTATGCTTAATTTTATTAAACGGTATTTTAGAAAGGTAGCACGTAAAATATATAAACAAAGGCATACGACCGAAAAACAAAAAAGAAACTAGCTATATATTACCTTCACAAAGGGGGAAATCAGTGGCCATTGTACCACCATAGTTTGAAGCAGAGAATGGCAATGACAATGACTCGTTCAAATTGCCGATATTTCTCAGGATTGGCGCATCAAAGAGCCACATAAACAGACAACTGATGTACATTCGCCGTCTTTGACACCTGAAGCACACTCACTGAGAAACAATTAACTTGACATTAAGATGTCAGCACATCCCAAAACCAAATGAAAAAAAGCATACCATGGCAATGGAAAATCCTTGAGCAGCTGCATCAGAAATGTTGTAACTTGTCAACAGTTCAATATCTGGCATGAAAGCATGGCTACTTCTTAGTTGCATTAAAAGTGAATGCGTGCTTCAACCAGTGTTATCAGTGATGGATGGTGGATAGCCAAAATTCTGCCGCATAAATATGCTAATGCATCTTATGGACAAAACATGGCGGGTTATGGCGGCGGCTAACCAAAAGTCCTTATCTCCCATGAGAATAGTAAACTGATCAAAGTGAGATTTGCTCATCAGAATACTATCAGACAATTCAAATCAAGGAGCAACACAAAGCGAGCTGGATAGAATAAATTGGCTTCATGGAGAAGAAGCTCTACAATCCATGGAACCTGCTTTGGCAGGAGCTTTAAAACACAACATTACCCTTTTAAGCTCTCCATTCCACCACATAAACATAGAACAAAGTCTTACTCACTTCGATACTTTTTGACAAAATAATTTATCAATATTGACCAAGTGATTTCATTAGGTACGAAACCATTATCCACACCTTTGTATAAAAGCAAACATGCATCACTAAACAAACCCTCGTAGCAGTACCTACTGATCAGCGTGTTATACGTAACAGCATCAGGTCGAATTCCTTCAGCCTGTAGCCTGTTAAAAAGGTTCAGAGCCTCCTGAACACGGCCAATCTTGCAAAGACCGTTAATTAAGGTGTTATATGTGACTATATCTGGCGTCAGACCACGATGAATCATATCCCGTAGAAACTGAAGAGCGTCATTTACTTTTCCGATCCTACAGAAGGAATTGATCAAAATATTACAAGAGTTAATACTGGGAAAAATTCCTTTTCCAAGCATTTCTTCAAGCAATCCCAAACCTCTCTCTATTGCCCCAGTTTTACAGAGACCTTTAATAAGGCCGTTATAAGTAATATTATCAAGCGGACACCCTCTAAATACCATTTCTCCAACAAGCTTATACGATTGTTGAATCAAGTCTCCCCTAAGAAATGCATGAATCAACGTATTGTATGTTACAGTGTTAGCAATAACACCCTCCAAGAACATGTCATGATACAAACCCAACGCTTCCTCCATCTTATCGTTCTTGCATAGTCCATATATTAAAGAATTGAATGTGTAAATGTCCGGTTTACATCCTTTTCGTGACATTTCATTATACATTTGCAAGGCATCTTCAATCTTCCCGTCTTTACAAAGAGCACCAATCAAGCAATTGTAGCCCACAGTATTCAAACTGAGACCCTTGGCTGACATGCTATTCACAACTTCAGAAGCTTTCTCGAACCAGCCCTGCTTACAGAAACCATTTATCAATATAGTGTATGTGATCACATTGGGCTCAAAACCTTTCTCTACCATCTGATTTAAGAATTCAAGAGCAGAGACCAAATTCCCCTTCTTGCAAAGTCCATCTATCATTATGTTAAACGTGAAGGCATCAGGATCAAAGCCGACAATTACCATGTTATTATACATAAGATCCTTAGCTTCTTCAAACCTTCCAATAGAAACATAACCATTAATCAACGTATTATAAAGCACAGTATTAGGGTTGGGAATTTTGCTTAGCAAGGCCCTTGCTTCATCAACTTGCCCCATCCTACACAAACCATGAATCAAATAACCATAAATTAGAGCATCAGCAACGAAACCTCGAACAAGCATTCGATCAAGCAACTTCCCTGCCTCATGAATACGATCGGCCTTGCAAAGTCCATGAATAACATCATTGAAGGTCTGAACATCAGGTTCACAACCCATCAAAAACATTTCCTCAAGTAGCTTCATTGCTTCATTCACTCTATTATTTTCAGAAAGTGCATGAATAAGGGTTTGGTAAATAATCGAATTCGGAACACAACCATGTTTTGTCATGTCCCTTAAAAGCGAGCAAGCCGAATCAACCTTATTAATCATACAATATGCTTTCATAACCACGCCAAATGTATAAACAGTCGGCGAAATACCTCTATTCAACATGTTATAAAAAACATTATGCGCTACCTCAGGACAATTTCCGGCAACAAGAATCTCCAACACAACATTATATGATTTAAAAGTCGGTTCAAAACAATAAACACTCCGCATATCCACCAATAAAAGCGTAGTTGCTAGACCAGGTAAACCAGCTTTCCCATAATATCTCATAATCAAAATAAAAAGTGATTCTTTAAAAACACAACCTTCTTCTTTCATTTGTTTCAACAACTTATCAATCAAGTTAAACTCTCCAGCATTACCAAGCTTATCGATTAAAAGATAATAAACATAAAAAGAGTGACAATACCCTCTTTGCAAACCAGTTTTTTCAAACAACTCCATTGAAGTGGGAATATCAAGAGGGAGTTTCAACAATTTACAAAGCTGTAATGGGGTGATTGGATTGAGTGATCTTTGAAGCTGTTTGATGTCAAAAGGTTTGAGCAATCTCTCCCATTCATTTTCACTCTCAGTATCATCAATTTTATGAATTGATGTTGTTGAACATAGTGAAAAAGATGGGATTTTTATGCAAAGTTGAACATTTCTACACAATTTGATTGAGGGTTTCAATGTTTTCAACATCAAGATAAGAAATTTGAGTAAGGAAACTAACCCTAATTGAGAAAAATCGAATTGGGTCGTGATAATGATCGATACAATGAAGAATGGTGCAATGCTATCACTGTTTCTTCTTACAATGTTTGTAACTAATTGACCTAAGTGCTACTCGATAGAAATACAGAACCTCCGCGGAATTTTCTCTGACGGCGGCGGCGCTTTCCCCTCCGACGATGGTCACTATTCCGGTGGCCTTGAATTAAAGAGGGGGGTTTGTAAGGGTAATATGCTTAGTCACTAAATTGGTAGTACTCCTAATAAATTTTGAATTTAAGGGGATGTATTGAAATAATATTGAATTAACATTTTGTTTAGCTTCACTTACACTTAGTTAGTAAAAATATCAAATTTTAAACCAATAGTCAGTGGTTCAATGATAATTGGCGCTGAACTTGATAAGGAGTACCACGGTTTGATCCCTCGCAACTGCGATTGAAAGGGGATGGAACCATTTGATGTTATAATTATCAAATTTTAGAGAAGGTTTGATGTCAAATTTTAAATATTGTTTTTGTCCCCTCATGTATACGGAATTTTTGTTTAAGTCTTTGTATTGATTTTTGTTTTAAAATAAGTCTCTAAATCAACAACTTTTTTTGCTTTTAGTTTCTAAAATAAAAATCCGCATGAAAATTTATAGGAAACTTACGAAAGCAAAATGTTTGGTTGATTGAGAGACTTATTTAAAACAAAAATCAATACATGGACTAAAATTAAAATTCCGCGTACAAGGACAAAAATGATAATTTATATGCAGTAGTTCGAATTTCACACCCTTAATTTAATTAATCAAGAAAAAAGTTAAATATTTTTCGGGTTGTTGGTCATGGTATAAATAAATTACAGTCACATTTCTGACGGATATTTATTATGATAAAAATATGGCTTCACATGTATATGTCAAAATTAGAATGATTCATTTTACACTATATATTGTACTCTTTTGGCTACAAGGAAAATTATGTGTATACACCTATACATCCATAATTAACAGATGAGAAAGATAGTGTGTATAATTTGGTTATACTCCCATTTTGCTTCATTAGTTTTTGTTTTTCACTATGATGACCTTAATTAGTGTATTTGTTTCATATACTTATGAGTTGATTTTTCACTTGGCCAAAAGCCAAAAGAGGATGAAATTGTTACAAATCCCTTCCTTCAATATTTCTAGACACTGTATTTATCAAGAAAAAATCGACACTTTTAATCAAAAAATGATATATTTGTACACAAGATAATAGCAGTACTATGGAAAGCTTAGCTTAAATACATGTAAAACAATTTTCTTTTTTGACACAAACAAAATTATTAGTTAAGTTTAATTATTTTATGTCCTTTTATATTTCACCTATTAAATCCTTATGTCTATTTTTTTATCTTAATCTTTTGAGAATATTGAAGAGTTTGTATAGGTAAATCTCATTTTATACCTGGATTAATCATTACCTTTGGCGATAAATATCTTGTATAGACAAAAAAAAACTTCATTTTATGCTTTGATTAGTTTAAATCTCTATTATGATATGAAGATCCACATATAAGTAAAGATAGAAATCATTTATTCTTAAATTTTTATTCACATTACATAAGATGAACTCTTATTGATATTTCCTGGAAAAAGCATCCAGGTGTCCATCCCATTTAAAATATTATAATTTATCCATTGCTCATGCCTCATATAGCTTAAGGAATGCTGCACATAAAAAGAAAAAAGCATCAATATACAATGTATAATTGTATATTATAATTTTTTTTTGTGGCTAAATATATATTATAAGTTATAAGTTATAATAGATAAACTAAAGAAAATGATTAAGACTAGACTTATATATTGTTATTCACAACCTTATTATTCATGTGAATTTAGTCTAGTTGGTAGGAACCTTGTACGAAATATGTAAAAAATGAGTTTGAACTTTGGTACATGTGGTCGTGGAATTCTAGCCACTAAACTATTTGGAAAAAAAAAATTGTTGGTTCCTTAAAAGATTGGTGTTATAATTAAGGAAAATATATCTTATTATTATTAGATTTAATTTGTATACACCGACTTTCTTAAATAAATAAAAACTAACATTTTTATACAAGTGTCCAATAGAATCACGCTCATAAGATATTAGGAACTAACTTATAATAGTGAATTAGTGATATATATAATGTGATTTAATTGAATGTATATGCAAGTTTTACACGGTGACAATTAATATCTACTTACTTGAACATGGACACATAATAAATATTTTTTTATCATATGTTTTTTCTTTAAAAAAAAACTTATGAAAAAAACAAGAAAGGTTTAGTAAGAGCTTACCTATCACATTTCATTTTCTTGCTTAAAGTAAAAGTTAGGTCAACATGACATAGTTTAGCAACTTTGTTACTTAAGTCTTCCCTTATGTTAGGGAAGTGAACTGAGGCTTTTTTAAGACATTCACATGCCTTGTGTCGATCATCTTTAGTAGGAACTGAAGATCTCAAATCTTTGACACCATTGCAACAACTAGTTGAAGGGCTATCATCACTACCACTGAGATATCCAATACATGGAAGTATTGATTCCTTTGCTTCTTCACAATCAAATGCATGCCCAACCACCATTGTATGGAACAATATAGCTAGCAAGGTCAAGATTACAATGGAGGTCTTCATCTTATAATAGTTGTTTTAATAGTTAGTTTAATTTATGTTTTTGGTATATATATATATAAAAGAATGACCGAATGAGCATTAATGTTATATAGTTGGAAGTATGAGATATTGTCAAAAGATGAAGTTTGACTTGTGTCAGCAATAGTTATGAAATTTTGACTTTTTAATTGGAAAGTTAGGTCGAATTTTGTTTATATTCTTATTTGGCATAACTTTTGTTCTTTACTATGAGATAATGTCAAAAGAAAATTATTATATTTTTTTTGTCGAAATCGGAGTATCCACCGCCGAATGTAGTTACTAATCTCTCGCTAGATTGGAGGCACCTCGATGGCTAGTCGTAAAATAATTGCCGGTTACTTTTAATTGAATCTAAATTTTTGTGGCTAATCAAATTTTTTTGGTAAAAACGTAATTTGTAATGGTAAATCTCATGATTACCGGTAAAAAGAGGGTATTTTATCTCGTTTATAAGTTTATTTTTTGTATTGTAAATGTGAAACACTATTTTTCATCTCCTGCAATTCAATCTCGTTCTCTACCCTCTATTTTCGATCTTTGATTTGTGTTTTTCGTCACTTATATCATTGACTGTGCTCGTAATTGTTGAAGGTGAACCAAAACCCTTCAAATCCACTTGTTCCTTTTGGTGCTCAACACACTGAATTTCCATTCACTTCGCTTGATCCTGCATCTTATTGACGATGAACTAGTTAATTTCCGTGTTAGCAGTCATGAAAATTTGGATTTTTTTAACCCGAATTTGTCATATCAATCCTTTTTATTGACGATGAGCTAGTTTCCAACCTAAATTTCGGGTAAAATAAATTATGATACATCAATCGATATCATAATATATTCAAATTTGTTAAAAATTAAAAATGATGAATCGACGAATAAACTCACCGCATACGAGTTAATAATATAAATAATATAAATTCTACTATTGATATGACAAAATATAAATGTGTGTGACACTCTTATTCTTATTTCTATATATAGTTTATATCATAATAATTACGAATATTGAAATATTGTTTGAATTGCGTAAGGAGAAAGTATCATAAATATGTTTGATAGTGCTTTAGTCATAACCTAAAAATGTAGGATCTTTAGGAATTTCGCAAATCATGATTAAAGAAATTAAGAAGATTGTGAATGAAAGCGTGAATAGGTAATAGTTCAACCGGATAGTTGAGCTAAGAGTTAATGAGATTGTGAAAGAAGATTTATTAAAAAATCAAATTTTCTCCAAGAGAAGCCCCACAATTATAACTGCCCCCTCCTTCTTCTTTATCTTTCTTAAATATGAATAAGAAACAAATAAAATTGTACGAAAACAATTTTTATTAATTTTTTTGGTACATTGGCTAAAGAAACAATTTTTATTAATTAATCTCACCTGATATACAAAATAATGAGAAACAATTGAAAAAAAAAAGTGTATAGATAACAAACTCATTTTTGAGATGAAAATAGTTGTTTGATTCACTCTCCACAAAGATTTTTGGTGGTAAAAAAGATGGCTTCGCTTCATTATTTTTAGTAGAACTCTCAAATTAGACCTAAACTATATACAGTATTAGACTTTATTTGTGAGTTGATTTTTAGAGAGTTAAATATGGTGGTACGAAATATTTTTATTTATTTTTTGGTACAAGGTGGTACGTAATATTAACAACATCACACCGGTATGAAATCATTTACTTTATTGGCCCATTTTTAACATTATTTTACCTTGTTCAAAAAAACATTATTTTACAAAAATCTAAATTATTGAAAGTATCAAAATATCACTTATTTTTTAAAATTTGGAACAAACATCCTAATTAAGCTTGTAATTTGTTTTATAGAGTAGTGAAAATTTGAAACTCGGCTGAAAGATAAATAAAATAGTCTTTAAAGTTGAATTCATTAATATATAAGTATGAGTTTGTTCGTTTCATTTTAATTTATTTTCCGTTAATTTATTCTTTTTATTTTATTGATCAATTAGTCTAATGATAATAAAATATCATCCTTGAGATGAATAAATAGATAATTTTATGTTTGAATTTCGAATCCTACATATTAAAATGTCTCTAACAACTACTCATCACGATAATATTTTCTACTGTGATATAAAGATGCACGTAAATATAAAAACAATTTATTCATAAATTTTTATTGACAAATTATTACATAAGATGGACTATTATTTATTACACGTTGATAAAAGCAACCAAGTGTCCATCACATATAAATTATCATTTTGCTCCATTGCTCCCTGCTTATGGAACGCTGCCAACATAAAAAGAAAAAGAATCAATTAAATTATAGAATAATATAACAACTAAACCAAAGAAAATAATAAAGACTCGACTTAATTACATGGGCTTGTACCAAAAAAAAAGGGGGGCTAAAATCCATCAAACAAAGTGAGGGCTAAAATTGCATGCTCACAATATTAGGAGAATTAAGTCTTAAAAAATAACTTTTAAGAAAAAGGTTGTGTATTTTGTTTTTCTGTTTTATTGTGGTGTTCATATATTTATTTTATGTTGAAGATTAGTTTTGATCTAGTGCAACAATCAATGAATTTGATGTTATCAACGTTACAGATCTGAACGCTAGAATATTCCAAACACTTCAATACAGATGTTATGAGTGTTATGAGTTTGTTGTCAGAATCATTACTTTATCAATTTTAATGAGCTAATATCCTTTATATTTTGAGTAATAATAAAAAAAAGAAATAGTTCAAAAAGACATTGAGAACTTACTTGTCACAATTGATGGACTTGCTAATAGTAACGCCAATGTCAGCATCACATCGTTTAGGAAGTAAGTTAGCTAAGTCTTCTTTTAAGTTAGGAAGTTGATTTGCGGATTCTTTGAGACATTCACATGCATCATGTCTATCTTGTTTAGTTGGTACAGAATCATTCAAATCTTTGACACCACTACAACAAGTAGTTGAAGGATTATCATCATTACCAACGAGATATCCAACACAAGGAAGTAGCAATGCCTTTGCTTGTCCACAATCAAAGGCATGTCCTTGCCCCATTGTGTGAAACAATATAGCTAGCAAGGTTAAGATTACAATGGAGGTCTTCATCTTAATTATAGTTGTTATAATAAATTGTGTTTATTTTGATATATGAAAGGATGGTTGAATGAGCATTGTTATATAGATGGAAGTATGAGGTATCGTTAAAAGAATGAGTTTAAGTCGTGTCAACAAAGGTTATGATCTTGGCTTTTTACTAAATTTAGGTTTAATTTGTTTGTGTTCTCATTTTGCATAACTAACTTTTTTTACTTTGATTATGTGAGAAATTGATTTTGTTTAAGATGTTTTATCTTATGAGTTGGTTTTTCATTTAGCCAAAACAAGATGGAAATTTTTTGAAAATTATTTCTTCATATTTCCTATGAAAGATTTGTACTTGTGATTAGAGGGGTAATTGGATCGGTTTGAATCAGTTTTTGGTGAATATAGTGTCTGAATCAATTATGAACTCTTAATTGATCCGGTTTGATTTAGTTTTAGGTATTTTTCAAAAATGAAACCGAACCAAACTAATCAGTTCTGATACTATAATCAATTTGCAATAATTTTTCCTAATGTATTTTTTGTTATTATTATTTTTCGGTGTATTCGCTGTTATTATTTTTTCAATCACACATAACAATTGATTTAATCAATTATCATTATATATAAAAGAAAAGACAACGACATAATTTTCAAATGCCTATTTCAATTCAAACAAAGCTGATAATAATAAGTTGATAGGTTACAAAACACAATTCATAAGTTTTCAAAAATAAAATACAATCTACAAGAGAAGTTCACCATCAAATACAAAATACAATCATATATAAAATTAAGGTCATAAGTACAATTAAAATAAAATTTCAATTATTTTCTCATTTGAATTGTCGATGCACCATCCTTATTAAATTAAAATATATACATTGTTAGAAAACATTGGCTTTATTTTAAATTTGAAAGGGAAAAAAAGGTAAAATTAACAAAGAAATATAAAAAAAAATAGTTGACCCATTTTAAGTGTGAGGTTGTTTGATGAACTACACTCAATAAATGATTAATAATATAATCATCGGTTCGGTTATTTGATTTGAATCCAAAACTCAAACCACATCGATTTTTAATTGGTTCGATTCAGTTTATGATGTACTATAAAAATCAAAAAAAAATTCAATTTAGATTGGTTTAAAATTGTCGGTTTAATTAATTTTTTCTAATCCGCTTATGTTTCTACTTGTAATTGTGTATGTATAAGCAAGTGATAAATAGTTAATGTCCTTAACCAAAATAAAATAAAATAAATAGTTAATGTCAAAATAACTTTCCTTGAGAACACCATATATATGGTGATGTACCATCTTTTACACTTTCATAACATTTCATTTTCTATTAAATGAATTGATTTCAAACATTATATTATTTTTATTTTTATTTTGACGATTCATTATATTATTTCTTCATTATTTATTTTTTGTTACAATGTCATTGAGCTTATCTATGTTTTTTTGTTCATGTTTTAACAACACACAATGACATATTGAGAGATAACAATGCCACCGACAACTTAACTTAAATGGTGTAATCGATAATACTAAATACCACGTATGAAATGTAAATGAGACATTTTTCATAAATACTATTCTACTACTACTATAAGAATGTTGATTACATATATAATTACTTTTATATCATTTCTTTAAATATTTAAAATTAATTTTTTTGAGGACAATTTTGTCATTTTGAATTTTCATTTTTTATTCTTTATTATTTTAATCTCTCTCTTTCTTAATTCTTCAATTTTTTATTATAATTTTCTCTTTCTACTTCTCTTCTCTCTCTCTTACTTTTATTCATTTTTTATTATTTACACTTTCCATTTCTTTTTTCTCTAACTTTTCAATTTTATTTTTATTTTTTTCACTATCAACTTTTTCTATGTACAAGATTACTATACTATAACTTATAATGTCAAAAATAAATAAAATTACTACTACTATAAAAAATTTCCTTACATCCAATTTTCTCTAATTAATCTTAATAAACATGATTAGTTCACCAATTTTGTATATCGACAATTTATTTTCTCATTATTGATTTTGAAAATTGATTCATTAATAAATAAGATATTTCTTTACATTCAATTTTTCTCTTAATTTTCCAATTTTATTTTATTTTCACTGTCAATTTTTCTTATATACAAGATTACTACTATTATGATTTAGTCAAAAGAAAATACTATTTACTACTTCTACTACTACTATATGGTGTCAAAAAAAAAAAATTACTACTATCACTAATACTATAAGATTTTTCTTTACATTCACCAATTTTGTATACATACAATTCATTTTCTCATTATTGATTTTGAAACTAATTCCTTAATAATTGATTGATAATAAATTTTTCTTGACTTTGGATAAAAAAAAAATTATTTTCTCAAGTATTTTTATATAAACAAGTGTGGTGTAAATATTAACTGATTTTTTTATATAAAATAAAAAATATTAGTACATTTTTTATGCATCTCATTCAGGAACATAAAACACACAACGGGCACGGCGGTAACATATAAATGTGTTTTGCATAAAAAATAATGAAATAGTTAATATAAACAATATATTAAGTTGAAATATTTTGAAAATATAATATCAGTTTTTTAAATTTTATTATATTGACTTTCTCATATCAGTTCATATTTTTAAACATCTCAAATCAATACATATAATATTGATTTTGCAAAACAGGTAAATAAAATATGCAACGGGCACGTTGTTAATATTTAACATTTTTTTCTTATTAATTAATTTAATATTAAAAATATGCTAATATTAATAATTTTCATTTACTACCTTTAAATTTTTTACAATATTATCATTAAAATTCACTTTGTATAATTACGGTAATATTTTGCGACCCGTGCATCACACCGGTTTTTTGCTAGTTTTACCCAAAAAACAAATACCGACATCGTAATGTACACGATCGGGATACTTTATTTTTCTTTTTTCTATCTTTTAATATTTTTTAGCTCGACTCTTGTTCGCATGCACATCATTTCAAACTTTATGTATGTGATTGTGTGGTGTGTGTGTGTGTATGGCGTAACAAAGATTGTGTTCCAATGTATACCAAAAAAAAAAATTGTGTGTTATGCAACAAAGATTGTGTGTTATGTAACAAAGATTGTGTTTCAATATTTTGTTATGTAAATTATTTAGTTTCTTAATCTCTATGATGATATATTTTATACAGAATTGATTCAAAAAAAAATTATACCGAATTAATTTTTTTTACAGGCATACTGAGTCAATTTTAAACTGATGTAATATAATCTCCGTAAAATAGCTCAAGTGGTAAAAGCTGATGAACATATAGATTGGATAGGAGAGGTCTATGATTCGACCCATGACAAGAACAATTTATATTTCCAATGTACTAAAAAAACAATGTAAAATATACTTACTTTTCTAAACTTTTCTGTACACAAGTTTTTTCATGTCAAGTCCAATTAACCAAAGTTCATAGTATAATGTTTGTAAACTAAGATTCTTTTCTAAACTCAAAGTTCTTTTTTTGTTTGACGTTAATTCAAATAAACAAAACATAATCTTAAAAAAAATTAGAGTCCCCACCAACCAAAGAAAATTTATTTATTTACATGACCAGATGAAGTATTTAATAGAGGATGAATCCGTTGACGTCAAAAGTAAATCTGAGATGAGTTATTCTGTTTAATATATCATTATTTACAATAAATTTCACTAATCTAACCGTTGATTATTATTATATTAATGATCAAGAGCACAAATTTTTATATAAAACCAAAATTCGTAGTTATGTAATATAGGCATTAATATTTACTTGAGTTTTTTAAAACCTTATTATACGTTCGTTCGAAATTATTAAATGATGTATCAAATAATTTTAAAGTTTCATAAAAACTTGTATAATTAATCTATTCAATAAGAACTTTTAATTAGATGGTTGGATTGATGAAATTCATTGTGAATAATGAGATACTCGTCTCAGAATTATTCCTCGAGTCAACAAATCACTCCTCTTATTTTTTATTTAATATTTAATCTATACCTAAATAAAGAGGATACACTCTTTTGGTATGGCCTATTTTTATTCTCATTTTACCCTTAATTTCAAATTATTCTCATAACAACCAAATTTGAAGAAATCATCAAAAAAAAATTATAAAAAAATATGTATCACAAAAACGGGTACATTCGTATCACACAAACGGAAACATAACGTACCAGTTTGGCCCGCTAGTGTTTTATAAAGAGTTTTGATATTTTGTTTTAGTAAAAAAAAGTAATAATCCAAAACCAAGAAAAAATTAATAATTGGGCTTCAGTCCTCCATTTATCCCAAAATAAAAAAGTAATTTTTTTATTTATTTTCTGGTTATAAAAATGAAATTTTTTGGATTTAAACATTAATTAAATTTTGTTTAAAAAATAATTATTTCTATTTGTATATTATTATATTAATATTAAATTATTTTTCAATTAAATAGTACTAAATAGATTATCTTCAGAAAAGTTATTGAGTCAACATAATTTAACAGTAAAGAAAATAATAAACATAGAAAATAAATTAAGTTTTAGATTAGCTAACAAATACATAAAAAGTCAACATTAAAACTTTAAAGCAATTGGTCAAAAACAAAAAAAAACTTAAAAGCAATTGTATAGTTTAATTTCGTCAAAAAAAGAATGTGTTTAATATTTTCATCAATTTTCTTTTATATATACGAAATGACAATGTCATCATAAATTCACACATACAAGTTGAAGAATCTGAATCAAACTCCAGTTATAAATGTTCGATTTAATAATTTTGCCATTTTTTTGTCATTCGAATACACACAAAAAAATAACAAAATTTGATAAATTTTTGTTAAATAATAATTAGATATATTAATTTTTATTGATTATTTTGTCTGAAGAATAATTTTTAGTCAAAATTTACTTATTCCACAGTCAAGAGATTCTTCCTGAGATAGCTCACTAGAGTTTCATAATATATAGCTTAATAGTTTAATGTTATGCAACTACTACTTTTGAATAGATGAAATGACTAAATCATCACAAACTCTTACATATAAATGGATCAAAATCAAACTCTAATTATAAATATCCTATCTTACAATTTTGACATTTTTTACCAATTTAAATAGAGTTCTGATCTTTACATATATAACTTTTTTTTTTTTTTTGGTCAAGTAGCCTAGCGGCTAGAAAATCCACCAATAATGTGGATAAGTGGGATGACCAGGGTTCGAACCCCAGTCCCCTGCATATAAAATGCAATGTCCTACCAACTGAGCTACGCTCACGGGACCTTTACATATATAACATTATATCAGTAAAAAAACATTATAACGGTTTATAGAAAGAAAAAAAACGAATACTATAAAGTTTAGTACCGGCAAATTATCTTAAATGCCTTTACCAACTTCTGGATATTTTTTTGTCGCACTTATAACCATAGATTTGTACAACCAACAATTTCTTCATTCTCATCTCTCTCATTTGCATCAAAAATGCTTCACAGATTCACAAAACTAACATTACTGTTCATCTACATAATAATAATAGTAAACTCATGTTGTTGGTTTCATATTCAGAGTGAAGTGATAACATGTTCCAACATAGTACAACTTATTCATCGAACCGACAACATATCCTTAACAGATTTTGGTGGTGTCGGTGATGGAAAAACCCTCAACACGAAAGCATTTAAAGAAGCTATTTACAGAATTAGCCATTTGTCTCAAAGAGAAGGTGGCACTACTCTTTATATTCCTCCAGGGGTATATTTGACTGACCCTTTTAATCTTACTAGTCATATGACTCTTCATCTTGCTGCTGGTGCTGTTATCAAAGCCACACAGGTAAGAATAAGATCACCCTTTTCATCAAAATCAATTATGAAAATTTCAAACACTAAACGGTAGTTGGTCCCAGTGGTGATTGACACTGGATTTGGTAGGGACCCGCAACTACGATTTAGAGGGGGTTGAACCACTTGATGTCAAAACTGATGACTCCTGAACCAGATTAGTTAGTCTAGTGGGCCGGAAACCGGTGGTGAAAAAAAAAAAAAAATTAATGATAACCGAAAAGTATTAATTATATAGTATCAATAGTAATGTTGTTGTAAGAAATTTTTCATTTTTTTTTTATGTTTATTGAATAATTTATGTATCTGGTTTATAATACGGGAAATTCTATGGTACTCTTGTTAAAACATAATGTACTGATAAAAGAGTGTACTTAGATGGATCAGGTGAAATGTGAGGTTATTGTACAATGTGTTTATATTGTTAGAAACAATTAGGTATAGTACTTAAGAAAATGTGACTAGAAGTAGAGAGATTTTTATGAGCAATTTTAAATTGTCTTTATTAGTAAAGTTGGTAGGTGTGAATGAGTGGATGGAAGGTCACTATAGTTATGACATTGTTAGAGATTTTTCTGGATGACTTCAAATGTTAGAGTTTTCCAACTCTTGGTTTGATTCCAAACTAATGTTTTTAAAAATTGGACTCGAGATCAAATTGGTTAGCCTTCCGGGTCACAGTTGAATCGGTAACCGTGTTTGAATCATATGACAAGTAAATAAGTATTTAAATAGTAAAAGTAAAAAACGGAATCGCAGTTGAACATAGTTCAATCTTGGTCAATCAAACTATGATATAGTCAGAATAAATCACCCGATGAATTGACCGGTACGTCAGTTCATCGGTTGGTTTGATCATGTTGCTTGTATCATAGTCTGATTGGAAACTTTTGTTATGAAGTTATATCACCATTTACTTAATCCTGTTGGGAACAAAATGTTTAAAAACAATAAAACAAGAACACAATCAAGCAGACCCTAATTATCTCTTGTTTCAATTTATGAATCTGATTGGAGGAATCTTGTATTCCAAGAGCATTAGGTTGTGCAATGGTGACACTACAATCCTTAAACCTTGACAGCTTGTAATAGTAATTTCTTGATGGTGGACTCTTCCTTCTTTTGAATTCCTTTCCTCTCTTGATTCCTCAGGATTCATCGAATTGGCCTTTAATTGCACCATTGCCATCTTATGGAAGAGGAAGGGAGCGTCCTGGAGGAAGGTATATGAGCTTTATCCACGGAGATGGACTTCAGGATGTGGTAATCACAGGTGTGTATCTAATATTTCGTACAAAATAAAGTACCGATCTTTTATACTTTTCTTTTTTTTGTAGTCTATACTAGACCACAATGTATCTAGAATATAACATGTTGGGTATGTCTCATTGTTTACTGATAAGCCGTAGACGTATGCACAATTGGCTGAACTCCTGATCAATATTGTGTGTTCTTTGTTTGCGTTTTTTTCTTCAGTATCTTTTGCTTTTGGATCGATTTTTTTGTTTACTGTAAAGATAAATCCTTTCTCTCTCCTTTATATTAATATTTTGATAGGTGAAAATGGAACAATTGATGGGCAAGGAGATGCATGGTGGAATATGTGGAGGAATAGAACTCTTCAATTTACAAGACCAAATCTTGTTGAATTTGTGAATTCTAAAGATATTATTATTTCAAATGTGATCTTCAAGGATTCTCCCTTCTGGAACATACACCCAGTTTACTGCAGGTATATGTCAAATATAAGTCATTTTTCCAAAGATTATTTTACTTTATTAAGTCATTACAAATTTAACATGTAAAATCATTAGACTTAGTCATATTACACTTTAATGGTCATGTGACCATTAAGTAAGTTTGAATGCTAACCATCTATGATTCGAAATTGTCTTACTTCTTTGCAGCAATGTCGTTGTTCGATTTGTCACAATACTGGCTCCGCGTGACTCTCCCAATACCGATGGCATTGATCCAGGTTAGTACCATTTTTCAATAATAGTCGTAAGATTTATCAGATACGCTGTACGCGTCGTACCTGATACTCGTAAATGTGCATCATAGTTGACAAGAATTAATCCATGTATATTAATTCATTTATGCAGATTCAAGTTCAAATGTATGTATAGAGGACTCGTACATATCCACCGGAGACGATCTTGTCGCAGTGAAGAGCGGATGGGACGAATATGGAATTGCTTACGGCCGTCCTAGCTCAAACATCACCATCCGGCGTGTAAGCGGATCGTCTCCATTCGCGGGGATTGCCGTCGGCAGTGAAGCATCGGGCGGAGTGGAAAACGTACTTGCTGAACACATCAACCTTAACAACATGGGAATAGGTATACACATTAAGACAAATACTGGAAGAGGAGGGTATATAAAGAATATAAGTATATCTCATGTTTATATGGAGAATGCAAGAAAGGGTATAAAAATTTCAGGTGATGTTGGTGATCATGCTGATGATAAATATGACCATAATGCCCTTCCAATTGTAAAGGGTATTACAATTGTGAATGTTTGGGGTGTGAAGGTTTTGGAAGCTGGTCTTATAAAAGGAATAAAAAATTCTCCATTTTCTGATATTTGTTTATCTGATATTAATCTTCATGGAGTGAATGGAAGTATAAGTAGAACTCCATCTTGGACTTGTTCTGATGTGGTTGGAGTTGCTCATCAGGTTAGTCCATGGCCATGTTCTGAGCTGATCAGTCAAAAGTCAGGATCATGTTCCAATTACTAGTCCTAGAGATTCATGGAAATTATGAAAATTTTCATTTATTAATTAATGATAAAAATTTCAATAACTTGTCATGAACTATTGTTTGATATTTTGATTGATTCCATTAAACAAACATTAAGCGGTTAATGAGCTTCAATTAAGGATAAATCGTTTGAAAGAATACGAATTTGAATTCTGACTAGAACAATCATTGATCAGGATTTAGTTAACGTTCGACCTGGTTATGACTTACAGGGACCTCTTTCGAATGGAGACATGAGTGTTAAATTATAACAACAACAAAAATGTGTCATTTAGTTATCAAAATTAATTAAAATTATTTTTTCAAAGGTTTTTTTTTGAAAGATTTTTAAAAATTATTACAGTATATGTTTATTTGAAACTTATTTTTAAAATAAATGATTTTATTTTGATTTAATATCAAAATATTTAAATGTTATAATATTAAATAGTACTAATAAACTATAATTTTTAATTAGGATTATTGGATTTTGTTTTTATAGTTGGATTCTCATTCACTGCCACTTATTTTTATAATATAATTTGTTGTTTCTTATCAACATCTTAAAGGGGAAAAAAACTTTTCTGGCCCATGCTTTTGGAATTGGATGGATGGATAGAAATAGAATAGTTAGGATATTCTTCATATATTCCATCAAGAAAAGTACAATAGTAGTCATCCAATCTAATGAGTGTCAAGCCACGTTTGAGTTCTTCGGTGGAATGTTCAATGTTCAATTCCTACAAAATACTCCTTTCAATACTTATTATAAGAAGAAATTTGTTTTTTAGTTTCATGAAATATTTTATGTATCTGGTTCATAATATAGTCCAAATACATTAAACATTCCATGAATGTAAAAAGTAAATTTCTTTTTATAACAAGGACCAAAGGGAGTATGTAGTACTCATTTGGATAAAAACTTTAAGGTCACTAAGATTCAATTACATGTCCAACCATCTTTTTCATAGTCATAATCATAATGGTGGCTTGGTGGTGGAAACTGGAAAGTGTGAAATAAAGGAGTTGGGAAGTCCTAATGAGACAAGGTTTATATTTCACTGGTTTTGGAGAAATATAAACTACTCCTAAGACATAATTCATTGACAATGTCAAAACTCAAAATAGTTATACTAGATACATTTTCAAATCTAAAATTTGATAATTGTAAATTTAAATGATATTTATCACTTTGTTTACATATAAAAATAAAAAATTGATTTGGTAAACAAGGTGAGTGAAAAGTTAATTAAGAACCGAATAATAATAATAATAAATAAAAAATTAGTTTTTGTCAATATGAGTTTAGTTCAACTAAGAGAGACATTAAATATTATATGTAAAAGGCTGACGTTTAAATTTTAAACACTTCACTTATTGACATTAAACGTGAAATTTCTATTCGCTCAACTACTTAACTAAAAAAAATTAGTTTATGCTTAGGATAGCCCTAAAAACCCACCTACCACCTTAATTCACCTCAATATTATTATAATTTAATAATTTAAAAATACTAGTAGTAAATTAATTTTAATGAAAAATGAATTAGTGATAGAGACAAGAGCAGGTTTAGCGGAAATTGAAGTTGACGAACTTGAGTTACAGTTACACACACAAAAATCAGTGTAGTGTCAGAGAAAAACAGAATCAAATCAATAAATAAACTCAAACAAACAAACAAATAATGTTGTGTTTTACTTACTCACTTTCAACACAAAAAAATAAGCTCAAAAAAGCACTTTCACTTTCTCACTTCTTCTTCTTCTTCTTCTAATTTCTCATTTCTCAAACAAACCATAGTTTAGTTGCATTCTCTCTTTGCTGCACCGATGCCTATGATACCTGCTGCTTCTGTTGTTGTTGCTTCCTCTGCCTCTGGTTTGTAATCTCTCTTTTTTTTTCATTCTTTTTTTCTTTCCATCATTATCATTCATTCATTCTTCATCAATTTTTTCACAAACAAACACTTTTCTTAAAAGTAAAATGCTTATATTATGCTTTAGGGTTAAATGCTGATTATAGGAAATCAGTTTTGAGATTAGGCACAAAATTTTGATGGAAAGTAGTCTTTTTTATTGATTATAACTCAAGGGTATAAGAATTGGATGGACTCTTTTATTTTGTTTTGCCGATATTCAGATTTTTTGTTTGTATGATCTTTTGTTGTTACTTGTGGTAATTTTAGATATGTAATTGCACATTTTATTGTTAACATATGTGAATAAAGAATTGGATATTTCAAACTCTTTCTGTTGGATTGGATATGGTGTTTTTCGTATTTGTTCATCAATCTATGTCTTGCAGAAGGGATATGTTGCCCATACGGAATACCTTGCAATTCGATCAAATCCCCTATTGATGGCCGAAGGTTGCGTGATCATACCAGCGTAAGGTGCTTCAATTAATGAATATTGTTTATTTATCCGTATTCTTATTCAGAAACGAGTTTCATAGGTTTGAAAGATAAGAGTGCTATAATATTTGAATTAGTAGTATATCTTTTAACTATGTCAAATGACCTTAATCCTTATACTTTTCATGATTCTGCAATCAAACGTTCCATGTAATATGTAGGTTGAAAATTCGGCAATTTCTCATAATGAATCGTATTTAACAAAGATGCAGAAAGGGATATGAAAAATACACACACTTGCTAACAACTATGAAACGTGTTGATCACTAACCATCAATGGTTAACCAACTCCTAACAACTATTTGAACTAGCATTCTTAACATGCTTCGTTCACTGATAATAGTTTTGTTTATCTTTAGATGCAAAAGTTCATTTTTTGGATCACCGCGCTTCCATTGGCTATCCGCGGGGCATGATTTCGTGTCAAAGATTTGCGTTGCTGCAGACTATTCAGATTCTATACCTGATTCATCTAATTACAATAAACGTGGTTATCATCCTCTTGAAGAAGTGAAAGCATCCAATAATATTCCTCCAGCTAGACTCTCTTCTGCTGAAATAGCAAGAACTGCTATTGAGGTTTGTGCCTATATGCTTTTGCAATATCTGTGATTGCAAACCTAGTATGTATGATATGATTTTTGTATTCACTGGACGTATTCAGGTAGTAATTATCTGTATACTAGTTTTATCATCATGCCTTGTTTTGTTGGTATTAGGCTAATAAAAACGCTTTGCTAGTATTTCCTGGATCGGTACACTCTGAACCACATGAACAGATTTCATGGACTGAGTGTGAATATCTTATTGATGATTATGGAGGTTTGTTATCTTGTTGATAAATCTATTTTTTGTTTATGAGATATGAATTATCATTTATCTTATCGTATTCATGATTCAGTATTAACATTGAGAATTTAACCTTTTTTTTTTCTTCTGTAGAAATATATTTTGCAATATTTGATGATGCAAACATTTTGGAAGATCGTGGGGCATATAGTCCTGTGGTAAGAACCTTGTGTCCGTTTTTGCAAGGATTTCTTTATTCGACATGCAAAGAGATTGACCAACTTTGCTTAAGAGATATATTGTGTTCATCATCTGATAATAGCTACTTTTATTTACAAAGAAATGTCTTTATAAATTGCAAACTGGTGTAAGTTGCAAATGGCAAACATTTTATCAGTGATGTGTCTTTCTATCGATCTTTTTGTATAGGAATCCCATGATGTTACTAACTTGTGTTCTATCTTAATGTTTCTCGTTTATGTAATTTATATTCAAGGTTTGTGTTTCTTCAGAATGTTTTGATTGGAATGGACATCCCAATGTATGATAATAGAAGGCCTATTAGTGAATATGACATTTTCAATGGTGGCCTCACTAATGAATTCCCAATTGATGATGATTATAATGAGGTTTGCCATTTCAATTGCTTAATTTATGGAATTTAGAGAGAAAAAAATTCTCTTATACATTGAAGAAATTCAAATTACTAACATATTCTTCTGCAAACAGGTTCCGGAAAATGAAGAGTTTAATGCGCCACTGAATTCTGGACGTTCAGATAACAGTAGCTCACTTCATCCAATTTACTTTTCAAAGTGCTTGGAAAAGGTCCACCTCTCGTGACAAGAACTGATAACTAAATAGTTTCAAGTGTTTTAACATGCGAATGATTTAACAAATCAATAAGCTCTTGAAGAAATAATATTGATTCTATATGAATTTTCTTCTAGGCTGTCAACATGGATTATGATAAGAGAATGAATCACCCTTCGAACGGTATTTCTATTCTAGGGTACCTTAGACCCGCTTATGCTGATGAAGAGTCTTACATAAAAATGATTTATCACACCGAAGATGGTGATGGATATAGCTCAGATTGGAAAGGTATATGATTTCTTCAAGATTGACATCTAAGTTCTAAAGATTTTATTGCATATGGATAAAATAGTTTCAGCTTTGCTTTTGTCTAGGGATTCGGATGTAATATTGCAATATCCAAACTAGGCTTGTTAGTTTATTATTTCGGTTCGACAAGAACATTGCATTTATATTATTGCGGAGGCAGGACTTCGTGTTTCTAAGTAACATGAAAAATCTTATTTTTTGGACACAAAGTATCATCGATGCATCGGTAAACTTCCTTATAAACATTTTTTATTTCTAATCTTTGGCTGATGCAGATTTCTACTCAGATATTAATAATCAAAAAGACACTAATTTGATACTCTACCGGTTGGAGATTGAGAAAATCAAGCTACACAGTGTATATGGATCTCAGGCATGTAACTCAACTTATTTTATGTGTTGAATGAATTTTTTGTATATATATACTGAAGTATTATTTATAAACTGATTTATTCTAAGTTCCAAATTATACCTGTTCCAAAATTTGCAGTCTGAAATTAATTTGCTAGAGTTTCAAGATGCTGAATCTGATATTCTTGTATACTCGACTTCGGCAATTCTGGAACATTTCAACCGAAACTGTTACGATGCTCTTCAATCTTTTTGCAAAAAGAAAGGTCTTGATGCTGAGGTAATCCAAAATTTCGATATTTCACCATCTAAGCATAGCATATTATAGGAGATTCAAGCCGATTGTTGAATACTATTATGAATGGCTTCTAGGAAGCACACTTGGTTGGAGTTGACTGCCTAGGCATGGATGTTAGAGTTTTTTCAGGGACAGAAGTAAAAACTCATCGTTTTGCATTCAAAGTCCAGGTAAAGCATATTGGTTTAATGGATTGTCATGGTTCCTCACCTGAACATCCTTCTGAACGTGTGTATAGTTATCGAATAATCTAGTTCCTGTCGATTTCTTATGAAAAATACGAGAATTAATTGTGTAAGAAGCTGATGAGATCTATGTTAATGTTACCATGTGTTTGATGTGAGACATAACATGACAGCTTATTGAAAAATGTCCTATTGGAGCAAAACAAGTTATATTTGTATAATAGCCCTGAGAAGCAGATTTTGCTTTGCATTTGTAGGCCAACTCGGGACATATGGCTCAAAAGCAGATTGTGCAACTTTTATATCCCCGGTCTCGACGAAAAAAGAATATGCAGCAGTCATTGTGGAGTACTAAGAAACCAACATGAGTTGAGTATCCCTATACAACTTTTTTTTATACATAAAAGTTTCGGCAAAGCAGAGATAAGGTCATTGCTACTCTACCAAAGAGGATAAGTGGTCGATAGAATTCAACTTGAGCTTCACTAGGGAAGCGTTTCAATTTTAACCGGAATAATAGATCCTCTATTGACCTGTTGCATAAATTTTACTCGGGTCGAAAGAGGCTCACAGGGTTACCTTTTTTCACACTCTACCTTTTGTCATTGCTGACGATAATAAATGGTGCCGGTGTTAATAGATAGAACTGTTTTCTCAAGATACTCTTGCATGAGTTTTTCGTATGCAATTGTTTTTTAGTATCAGTACATTATTTTAAATATTATCAAAGTACATTTCATTTTAGCAACAATATTAGCAAGTACATTGTTTATCTATCAACCTTTCAGCAAATTCTTCAATATGTAAACAGGAATTAGTTCACTAAAGGTGTTAGCTCACTTTAGCAAATTCTTCAATATGTTTGATTTTCTCACTAAATTTCAAGCATGGATTCATTACCGCTAATCATAACTAATTAAAATATGGTGAAGACATTAATTGTCCAAGAAAGGGAATATTCTTACACCATCACTTATTAGTTGTATGGAGATGCTTAAATCTAATTTACATTGTCCTTGTTTAAGAGCTAAACATAGTTCCTTTAATTGCTTGTTTAGTTTCATTTTTCATTTTTTTCAAAGAAATTCTCTTAAAAATCAATATCAAATTATCCTTCCATTGCTCATGCTTGATTTATCATGAAATGCACAGTTGGTAACTTGCTCTTACAAACTAATCCTATATGATAATCTCATGTGACAAATGAGGTGACATATTTCATTGTCGTTTAATAGTAACTAATCTCTATCGACATATCTAAGACACTCAAAACGAATTTTTTTCTCTTTCAATTGTTAGAGTTAAAAGTTAAAGATCAAACTCATTTAGACATAACCGAAGAAATTCTCAGCAATTCATGAACATCAACAATCATCATCAAATTATTTATAGATATGTTTCAAATAGAACCAAATTGTTTGTCACATAAGATTGCAAAGTAAAACTACATTATCCAAATAAAATGACATGACATGACATGTGCATTTAATGTGGATTCAAAGCAAGTTCAATGCTTTTATGCTGACGATGTCATATATTTTGTACACAAGTTATCGATTACATTATTTATGAATTTAATAAAATTTACTGTTAAATTGAAAGTTTATCTCATTTTCATATAAATCATTTAAGGAAAAAAAAATTGAAATAAAAACTAGGATAAAATAAGGGTGAAAAGTTATACTAAAAAATAAAATAAGGATCACAATCCCTTAATCATAAGAGAAATTAGTACAATTTAGCCAAATATAGAAAAAGTATTATTCTTTCTGGATTTGGTTGTGCAGCAAAAAAAAAAAAACATATCTACTCGACTCGACAAGAACATCAAGAATGGTTGTTGCAGTGAGTGGGGTACCCCATTATTAAAAATTGATTCTTTTTTTATTTTTTGGTGTTTTTCTCCTTGTTCTCATTCTCTATATCTTTGTCAACGTTGATTTTATCTCTTGGAAATTCATATAAATAGTGGGTTGTTGATGATGCCGGAGAAGGAACATGTGGTTGTTGATTCAGATATGAACAAGTACAAGAATGGTGAAACCTGGGAATTTGAGAATGACATTGACAATAACATGTCTGTCTCTGTCTCAGATGGTGTTTTGTTGGGTTTAGATGGTGGAACAACCTCAACTGTCTGTATTTGTATGCCTATGATTATTCCTTTTTCTCATTCTCAGCTTCAATCTCTTCCTGTTCTTTCAAGAGCTGTTGCTGGTTGCTCTAATCACAATAGTGTTGGAGGTTAGTTATTATTCATTCTGTTATAAGTTATAACTTTATAGATTTTGTGTTTGACTTATTTTTTTGATCAATTTCAAAATTTGATTTTGTTGGGGTGTTTTTGTTTCATTGTTTGAATGATTTGGTAGTTTACATTGATAGTATCTTGTTTGCTGTAGTGTTGACTTTCATCATTTCCACTTTTTTTTGTGGATTTGGGATAGTTAGGAGAATTCAATGTTGCCGAATAGCGGCACTTACTGTAACAGAATTTGAACAAATTGTTATTGTTTTGCGATACACTTTTTAAGGTTTGTTTGTTAGCAGCAGTAGTTGTGTTATGCTTGCTGGTGGTTTGTTTGAGCATTTTGAATGATTTGGTTGTTTACTTTAACAGCACAGTACCTTGTGGATTGGGGATATAGTGGTTAGGGAGAATTCGTTGCTGTCATATAGTGGCTATTATAGCGTAGAGGAATTTGAACAAATCGTTATTGTTCAGCGATACGCTATTTAGTACACAGGTTGGTTTGTCAAATATTGGCAATAGCTTTTGTTATACTTATAGCATTGTTGTGTGGCAGAATTTAAACAGACTGTTATTTTCCGTGATCTGTGATTGATTGCAATACTAAGAGAGTTTTGAGTATGTTAATAGTAGTAGTACCATTGTTTAGTAGTCCGTGTATGATTAAAACGAAGATCACATTGCAAGAATAGTCATAATGTTAGTTGTTACCAATGATCACTTTTTCTACAGAAATTGCTGCAAGGGAAACATTAGAGCAAGTTATGGCAGAAGCGCTTTCAAACTGTGGTTCAAAACGATCTTCAGTTCGAGCTGTTTGTTTGGCTGTATCTGGTGTTAACCATCCAACAGATCAACAAAGAATTCTCAGTTGGCTTAGGTTGCTCTATATTAATGTATCTTACTTCTTATTTCTGGATTCGAAAAGTATATAGCTTTTCCGGCTTATATTACTCTAAAGAATTGAAACTTTAGTTAAGTTGTGAATTGTTTATGCATTTTCGTGGTTCAATCTTTGAAGATGTTTTGTTATTTGAGCTCAATTATTGTTTCTCTGCTACTTTAACAGGGATATATTTCCAAGTGATGTGAAGTTATATGTTCGGAATGATGCTGTTGCTGCTCTTGCAAGTGGAACAATTGGTAAACTTCACGGATGTGTATTAATTGCTGGCACAGGAACTATTGCATATGGATTTACTGAAGATGGAAAAGAAGCAAGGGCTGCCGGTGCAGGACCTGTCTTAGGTGACTGGGGCAGGTTAACACCCCCTCTCTTTCTCTCTCTCTGCACTTCCCTCTTTTACGCTCATCTACACTTTTTTAACCAAAACAATGTTCTTCTGGTGAGGCATGGCGTTGTTGGCAGATTTAGAATTCAATTAGCAGGAAAATGCTTTGAAGCTTATGCATTGATCTGAACTTGCTTTTTTTTTTTGGGTGGCTCACGCATATATATTGACATCATTCCAAAAAAAATTAAAAACTAAAACCTTGGGGGTGTTGGGTCGTGCGAGGGGAGTCTTAAACACTGGGGAGATCTCTACATTTGACTGAGAGCAACCAAAAAAGTGGCTTGGACACCGCATCTTTACCCAAACCTTGGGGTTTGCGGATCGGTTGAGGCAAAAAATATCCGATCCAAAGGCATCTAATAAATTTTGGTTTTTTGATGTTTTTGGTATTTTTGGATCTATTTGGATGTGAACGCCCTTAGCCAAAACGTTGAGGAATTGGGCATATGAGACCCCTCTCTTATATGTTGCTCAATACGAGCATATTCGTCCAATGTAAAACTTCTTTCTATGACTTGACAGCCTAACAGCAGGGAAGGGTCTTTCATGTGATGTCCAACTTGATTCTGTCCATTTTTTGTTGAGATTTTGTTTTTATATTTGCAGTGGATATGGAATATCTGCGCAAGCATTAACTGCGGTAATAAAAGCGCATGATGGTCGTGGTCCAAGTACAATGCTGACAAGTAGTATTCTAGAAACGCTTAGTCTTTCTACTGCAGAAGAATTGATTGGGTATATATTCTAGCTATATAACAGTTCATGCCTTATATAGTTGTGAAGTAAATAAATGTAGCATTTTGAAATCATACAATTTAAAGCCGTTTTGAGCAGGATATAGGGTCTCAATCATTTGTTTGCCTAATTGAAAATCAGGTGGACCTACGCAGATCCATCTTGGGCCCGGATTGCAGCGCTTGTTCCAGTTGTAGTATCGTGTGCCGAGGCTGGTGATGAGGTTGCAAACAAGATCTTGCTAGAATCGGCGCAAGAACTGGCTTCAAGTGTAAAAGCTGTTGTAGGCAGACTTGGATTGTGCGGTCAAGGTTAATTGTTGTTTTAATCAAACATATTTTAACACATACAACACCAAGGCTTCACAGAATTTGTCAAACTTCCGATATACTAAGAAGCAATTTTTCTTGCACTTTGTGCCTGTATTATAAAATTTGAAGTGATTGACTTGGCCTCTAGAGCGTTCTTTTAAAATATAAAACAAAACGTTGGTTTTCTCTATCTGTTATGACTATTTGCATGACCTATAAGATGGTGATTCATGTATCTAAGGCTGATATTCTGTAATTTTGGCAGATGGAAATGATGCTTTTCCGCTTGTCATGGTTGGTGGCGTTCTTGAAGCAAATACAAGGATAGGGAAAGAAGTAATAAAATGCATATCCAAATACTTTCCTGGGATGCTTCCCATTAGACCTAAGGTCAGCATATATTTTCATCTATTTTATCTATCAGCCTATACAACAAATTAGTCCTTTTCAAACATAATCCTACGGATCAATATTTGACACAGTTATGAAAGTAAAAAGTCAATTTGAACTGATGGTGATTTTTGAAATATTAGTTATCATACGAAGGAACTTCTTACGAGTTACGACTCTGCAAAGTCAAGGACCATTTTAGTGATTTACTTTACCAATAGCACAGTATCAGATTTTAACTTTGGTTTATTGCAACAGGTAGAGCCTGCTGTTGGGGCAGCATGGTTAGCTTGGAATTTTTTCATGAAAGACTATAACAAGGAATTATGCAGCCGCTGACGATTGATGGAGCGGTATAAAAGATTATAAAAGAAAGAAAAAGGAAGTGACAACTCAAATTCTTGGCTGTAAAGTAAAATTGATATGCATATAGTTTTATGTACATCCAAAAGTTTATATTTTATTAGCAAATGGCACATTGGTAGGATTTAGTTCCTCCCTGTCCTTGCTAAGTGAGGCACAGTTTCTCCAATTATTTTTCTTTTGAACTTTTGATCATACCTAAAACTTTTGCTTGTGTAAATAGTTACCAGAGTTGTAATCATATGAGTTATCTTTATTGTCAATTATCATAGGAATTTATATATATATTATGATTCCACTAGGGTCAAGTGTGGCTTTATCTGAATGTTATTTTTATATATCTGCTGTCTAAGATTCACCTACTTGGTAATAGTGCATTGAAATTAAACAAACTCCCCCTTTCATAATCTTATTTTCTCATGATCAATCGTCTACTGTAATGTTTACATATTTGTAACACTAGTCTTATTTTCATATCAAAATATTTCATGGTCGTCTATGTTGTTTCCACACTTGTGACACTCAATTAATCACATGCAATATTGTGATTTTTACAGTTGCATGTATGGTTCCTTTTGATCACGTTGAAAATAGTAAAATTGTGGATCATGTAATTGAATTAATCATAATTTTAACTGTAAATTAAATTAATCATTTACTCAATTGTATTAACCATATTTTAAACATGATTAATCACATTCCATGTTAGAAAAAATAGATGTGTGAATATCATTACTCATTTTCTTATTTCATACAATGCAGCAAGTTTTATATTTGAGCAACATCAAGAATAAAAAATGTTCAGTTTTTCCTTATTGATTCAATCCAACCTAGAAAAAATGTTAATAAAATACAAATACAATGGCATGGATGATAGAATTTAATAAACTTGATCCACAAATTTATTATCAGACCCAAAAAATAACCCTGGGTGAGTGGGCAAAAAACAAATTAATAATAGGTAAATATTACATAATAGATGAGAATTTTCTTTAACAAAACTTTGATATAAGATAAGAATAGTAGAACACCCTAAAGCTTTCTAAGAAATTTTATTTGCTCATTTCTTGACTAATAACTTCATAGAGCTTTGCCTCTACAGCACTTTTTTCTTTTTCTTTTTGATAGATGGAACTTAATACAATATATTGCTGAAGCTGAACGAAAATATGGCCCATAGAACTTGTGTTTTTTATGTTATAACCTTCTCCGATCCACAGTGATACGAATACAGGCATTAACCCACATGACCGTAAACTTAAGAGGAAATGAAAGAACTAAAAACTTTACAAAAAATAAACCCATCAAGAAATGAGGATGGTGATATTATGATATTTCATTCATTAAGTTAAAATGGTTTTCTATCATTCTAATTCCTGCCGCGGTGATCACCAAATCCTCCAGTTTTACCGGACACAAAATCTCCAAAACTACCTGCACGATCTGAACCGCCAAAACCACTTTGTCCTGAAGTACCGGAACCAGAGGAACCACCAAATCCGCTATATCTATTTTCTGATGAGTTGCCAGAAAACCCCCCTCCAGATTGTCTTGAGCCAGAAAACCTGAAATCTGAATTACTGTAGCCACCAGGACGGCTAGATCCCGGACTAGATCCAGGACTACGGTTAAAGCTTGAACCACCAAATCCACCCGATGAGCCTCCATAAGATCCAGGACTACGGTTAAAGCTTGAACCACCATATCCACCCGTTGAGCCTCCATAAGATCCAGGACTACGGTTAAAGCTTGAACCACCATATCCACCCATTGAACCTCCAAATCGCCCACCACCCGTGCTAGCAAATGCACCCACTGATGCACTATCAACGGCAATCTTTGGTAACTGTTAAACATGAATATCAGGAGGAAAAAAGAGTGATCATTAATCTCAACACAAATAAAAATATATATATAAACCTTTATAGAGTAATTGGCATTAGAAGAGGTAAAGCAACCATCAAAATATAAGATTTCAGTAACTTCTAGTTTTGTCTGTACTTGGTGTTTCACAGGTTCATATCTCATTGAGAGCAACAGACAGACTGGGAATTAAGGCGGGAAGATATGCTACCTTTCTAATGTAGCCTAATTTCTACAACCAGAACGTTCAATAGTCCTAAGAGAGTACCTCTGTAAATCTGCAGCCTACATCACGCTCAATAGTCTTAAGAGTCCTGGATTGACCATCTGTATAAATGATAATAGCTGCTCCTTTCTTACCAGCACGACCTGTTCGTCCAGATCGGTGAACAAATATCTCTGAATTATTGGGAAGCTCATAATGAATTACCTATATGAAGAAGAAGAAGAAGAAGAAAACTATTAATGCATGCGGAAAATTTAGAAAATCCAGTTCACACAATAACAAACATGCGTACAGAGTTAACAAGACTATTTTAATAAGGTAGGAGGGTTTTTCTTGTACTTCAAATAACTATCAGTAAACAACAACAGAAACAACCAATGCTCTTTCCCACGAGATGAAATCAATCAGCCACATATATTAAATGCCCCAGTAACATTCTATCATCAATCATGTCAAGTGACAGACTATTTAATTTAAATCCAAATATTTCTCCTAATGGTTTCAAGTTTCAACTATGATTTTCCTTGGTCTGCCTCTATTCAGTCTATCCTCCTTATCAATGCTTCTATAAGTCACATTTACACGTGTATGTATCACCCAAGAAACTATTTTTTTTCTGCAATAGGTCTTTATTAATATATGGAATAAAATATATTAGATTACTTAACAATTTCAATGGGGGGGAAAGGTAGAATAGAACTCACAAGATCAACATTAGGTACATCAAGCCCGCGTGAAGCAACATCAGTCGCCACTAAAACATTAAAATGGCCTTCTCTGAATCCAGCAAGAGTTCTTTCTCTTTGAGCTTGTGATATATCTCCATGCAATGCCTGACATGGAATGCTTTTTGACATGCCATGTGCTATTCGATCAGCATCACGTTTTGTTTGAGTGAAAACAATACATTTTCCTCCTTTTGCATGTTCCTACAAGTGGATAAATTTTCAAAGGAGAAAACAAAATTAAGAACGAGATAGTTAAGGTTCTTTAACTAGTAAATTGCAGTAAAAATATTATTGTGGTAACAAAATTTTGATAATTATTTAGAACTAGCCCCCAAGTCAAGGAATGATAGTATCAGAAGGCATACTTTTATTAGAGGAACAATTAATCCTGCTTTGACATACGCATCAGATGCAATTGAGTACAGTGAAATTCCATCTGCTAGCTTCTGATCAGAATCTCCAACCTGGGTACCAATAAAAGTCCACAATTAAATAATAACCAAAAAACCAAAATGACTGACAGTGTTAAACTCAAACAGTATGACTTCCAATGTTTCTGAATGACCACAGCCATGTTTAATAGCTTCCTAATGCATATTTATACTTACAATTTCTAAAAAAGGATAAAAACAGCTTCACTGAAACCCAATATTTTCAAGTATGATTGACACAACACAAACACTCACTGCTCAAAAGTTACAATATCCAATGTGGTTCATGCGCCTTAATGCAACAGTTAATAGGTTTACTTGCAATATTTTAGTCATGGATATAGGCTATTCAAGTACACTAGACATTAGACCACACTTCAACATTGCATATCCTCAATGCCTAAAAGGCATTATCCCAGTGACAAAAAAAGAACAGCAAAACTTACAAGATCAATGGTTAGGGGATCTTTAAGGTAATTGTGTGTTAACTGCTTTATCCAATTTGGCATTGTTGCAGAAAACATAAGAGTCTGTCTCTTTGGAGGCAAATTCTTCAAGATCTGCTCCACAGCCTCCTGAAATCCTACTTGAAGCATCTGATCAGCTTCATCAAGAATAACAAACTGAACTTCCCTCAGCCTCAGAGCACCTCTATTAAGAAGATCAATAATTCTTCCAGGTGTGCCAACGGCAATATCAACACCATAATCAAGCTGCCTCATCTGTTGAGAAATGGGTGTACCCCCATAAACACAAATAGTATCCAAGTTAGGTGCCGCCTCAGAGAATTCCTTCTCAACCTGCTTCGCAAGTTCCCTAGTCGGAGCCAAAACCAAAGCCAGAGGATCCTTTCCTCTCCTGCCATATCAACCATAAAAGAACATAAACTCATACAGTTAAATACACCGATTGGCGATTAAACTATATCTAGTGTCTATCTGCTTTCATTGCAAACAGAAAAAGAAAAAGAAAAACACCAATTCAACCAAAAATAAATAAATCACAAACCCATGCTTAGCATTAAACTGAGTGATCTTATCCAATATGGGTATCCCAAAAGCAAGAGTTTTTCCAGTTCCGGTCCTAGCACGACCGATCATATCACGACCTTGCATAGCAGGTTCAAGGACAGCCCTCTACAAAATTAAAATAATTAATTAACAATTAAAATTAACAACAGCTTAAATTAACTAAATTTATCAATTAATAGTAACTATTAATCAGTAATCAATCACAAATCACAATTTTCATGAACAATTATTTCCAAAACCCTAAAAAACCAAACCTGAATGGGAAAAAGCTTAGTGATTCCTTTCTTTTCCAAAGCAGAAACAATATCGTTAGAAATCCCAAGCTTCGCGATCTCAAGGCCATCATCACTATTAGCTTTCGCCGGTTCTTCATAAGGAAAAACTTCAGCAGCATAACCAGCGCGAGAAGATAAAGAGGAACGAAATAGCAAAGGTTGTGATTTTGAGTGGAAGGATCTTGCAGTGAGAACCGAGAGTTGTCGGAGCTCACCGGTGGCGGCGGCGGTGGTGGTGGATAAGAGAGCTTCGGCGGCGGGGATAGCGCGCCTAGAGAGAGTTGAAGAAGCTCTTCGGAGAATAGTGGAAATCATGGTGATGGCGGAAAATTGAATTGGGAATTGGAAATGGAAAAACCCTAAACAGTGTAGTTAGTGAGATGTGTGGGTTTAGGGTTTTGTACGTAAAATGAAATGGTTTATGAAAAATGATATTTCGGGGAGGGTGATCCAATGTGAGCGACTCTCTCTACGATATTATGCACCCTTCAATATAGTCTTGTGATCTTGTCTTTTGCAGCAAGTAATAGTATGAATGGTCCAAAAGTCCTAGCTCAACTGGCAGAAAATACCGATATTGTTAAGCTGGACATCCATGACCTAAGTTCGAAGTTCGAACTCTGGTCACTCTATTTGTGTTTGTGAGTTTATTGGTGGTTTTGTCATATCGTCTATGTACCAAAAAGAATACTCCCTCCGTCCCAAAATAAGTGTCGCAGTTGACCATTTTACACTATTCACATAATCTACTTTGACTGTATTTTTTTTAATAATATATAAATATAAATATTAGCATGTAAGATCTTGTTTGATTTGTCTCGATGAGTATTTTTAAGGTATACAATTTTTATAATTTTTAAAGATAAATAATTAAAGATATTAACGTTCAAAGTTGTGCGTTGGCAAACGTGAACTGGTCAACTGCGACACTTATTTTGGGACGGAGGGAGTAGTATGAATGAATTTGGTTTTTTTTTTATTTTTTATAAAATTACACATAAGTAAAATAGTTTTGGTCGAGACCAAAATATTTACCGCACAACGTTGTTATTATTCACTTCGTTATCTCTATCTCTATATAATATATTTACGGATGTCTCTCTCCTGGTCGTAATCCTATGTGGCAAGCTATCAAGTACCCATATACCTATGTGGCAAACTATGAGACTATCTACATAACAAACAAATTCTTCCTTAATGTATCACTCTTCGATTCTCACTCAAGACATTTTTTCAATTATGAAACATTTTATTCTACTTTTTAGAGTTCCTTGATGTACCACTCTTCGATTCCCGCTCATGACACTTTTTTAATTATGCTACAATTTATTTTATTTATTTTTTTAGAATTCCTTAATGTATCATTTTCTGATTTTCACTCATGACACATTTTTAATTATGAGACATTTTTTAAAAGATACTTTTAAAACACATATTCTATATATATAACTAAGATTAATAGTCACTTATAGACAAAAACAAACAAAATTTTTGGATAAAGATAAGTAAATCAAGCCAATTTCTAACAAATAACAATAATTTTTTAAGATTAATACTTTTAAAGAAATTTTTTCTTAATAACGTTTCCATAACTTTTTTTTAATCATCGTAACTAATGATATATCATAAAAAAATTAATTGATTCAAATGTTGAAATACTATTATATAAATATAAGTACCCAAACAATTATATGTATCTATTTTTTAAAAATAAAGTTGTATGAATTAATATATACTATTACATAAATATTATTATGATAAAAAAATTCATAATTTCTCAAATAAAAGTATATTTTATTAATTTAATTTTTAACTTTTATTTACATGCAAAACTTAACTCATTTCTATTGATCATTTTTTTTATTACTAAGTTGTATCAAATATAAATCATACTTATTATTTATGTTTTATTTGTATTTTATTAAGAACATATTTTTATTCCTATATTAATAGAATAAACCCATTTTTTGTAATTTTTATCATTACTTATATTTACACTTATATTAATATCAGTGCATGTCTTTATAATTTACACGGGATCAATATTAATAATCATATATTAATGCAAGAGCTTTTTTTTTTATTTAAAAAATGAGACTTTATATTCACATATCAAAACAAGGTCCTATATTTTTTTAAATGTCTACGGCGATGGGAGAAAAATATCACATTGTTGAGAACGAAAAGTGGGAGATCATTCTCCAGCTATGAATTATATTTACACTTATGTTAATATGAGTGTATTTTTATTTTGTAATTTATACAAGACAATATTTATACTTATATATTAAAACAGATCCTATTATTTTTGTAATTTTTATGGGGACAAAAAGAAAATACCATACTATTGAGAACGGGGAGTGGAATATCATTCTCCACCATATTCTATCCATTTAAAATCCCTAAATATATAATTATTTTTTTAATTAAATAATATAAATATTAAATCAATTTCATAAGTAATTAGAAAAACATAAATTATATGACAAAAAATTCATTAATTAAAAATAAGATATAAAAAATTAAATTAAATTACAAAAACTAATATTTAAACTAATCTACTTTAACATTAATTATATATATTAATATAATTTTGAATTTTAACCCGTACATTTGTACGGGTTAGTTATACTAGTATTCTTAAAGAGTGAAATAGTTGAGTTTGAACTCCGATTATAATATACTTATTGACAAAATTATGGACAGTTATTTATTTGTAATAGATTATTCTTTTATTATTTATTTTTTTTAATTGGTTGTGTTTTGGTCTAAATTAGTATATCATCACTGAATGCAATGATTAATTCTTTTGTTGGATTAAAGATATTTCAAATTATGAGAGAGTTAACCAAATAATTTTATAGATAAACACGAAGAAATTAATCATTTATCTTTAAAAACATTAAAGTTTGCTAAATTTAAAGTTTAATAAGAATTGGGAATTTTAATTTTGGAGGTTAGAAGAACATCGAAGCAAACAAAAGAAAACAAAACAAGTAGATTAGTACAATTTTGAGGTATATTAAAGCCCTGTTTGGTTCATCTGAGGGGAGGGGAGGGGAGGGATTTTTAAGGAGGGGGGGGGGAGGTAAAATATAATTAACTATGTTTGACAAAATTATCCTCATTTTTTTTATTAAAACTCTAAATTATCCTTGTTGAAATATTAAAAATTTATATATTTGTTTTTTTGTCAACAAAAAAAAAAATTCTACTCATTATATATATTTTTTTGTTGTATATATCCATTAAATTTTCTCCATTAATCCTTATTTTAATTTATAAGGTTAAAGATAAGAAAGTAAATTACTTTTTCCCTCCCCTCCCCTCGTTAAAAAATTGAACCAAACATAAAATTTAAAAATTTCCCCTCCCCTCCAAAAACCCCAAACCAAACAGGGCCTAAGCGTGTTTTGTTAAAAACTAATGAAGAAGATGATGATGATGATCATTATTTAGAGTTTACATTGAAAACAACAACTTTTACATTTTATAAAAGTAAATTACACAAATTTTAATTTTAATATAATTTTATTATATTTGAATTAGTTTCCTTATTTAAATATAAGTAACTTTTAGCATTAACTTATTTATATTTGTTTAAGTTTAAATTAAATTCTTTAAATTTAAATTAGTTTAGTTCGGGTAACATATTTATAATTTCAAAATATGTTAACCTTAATGTGTGGGCTCGTTTGGCCGGGCTTATTTTCTACTTTTTTTCTTCTCCTTAAAAATAGTAAAGTAGGAAAAAAATGTGTTTGATTCTACTTTTTTTTGTTTTTTAATTCTTTAGTTTATTTCTCTAACACTGTTAAAGAGAAATATGGCTAAATTCAATTTTATACTTCTCTATTTCGTTTAAGCTAAATAGAAAAGTAGAAAATAAGCCGGGCCAAACGGGCACTAAAATGGAGTGGCTGAATTGAACCCATCAATCCTGTAAAATGCAAAAAAAAAAAAAAAAGTTATCTTGCATCAAAATTTAAATTGATATTTTTTCTCTAATGTTATTGATTCCTACAATCAATTATATTTTTACTTATTTTTATAATTGATTTCTGATTTTGTTATTATAAACTTTGTTTTTCAAATTTTGATTTCTATAAAGTTTTCAACAACAAATATTTGAGGTATCATTATAGCTAAGACATTAGCTGCCATAATTAATGCATGGCTCATTCGTCGTTTATAAAAAAATTGTGATATATTTTCTCTTATATTATAGGACGGAGAAAATATTGTGCAAGAGGATCCTTTTCTCAAACTTGACCTAAGGACGTCCATGAAATGTCAGGAATAAAGCTGCATGCATGAGAAATATATAATGAGATTTAAATTAAAAAACTAAAATTTAAATATTAATACATCATACACAATTAATTTTTTCTCACTCTCATGTATTACATATGACATTTGAAGTCATAGATATCAATCACCAAGTACACATCCAACCTACCACTAATATTATATTTGAAAATTTCATTCTTCATGTAATAAATGAATATTTTAGCCATGTATATTATATGAAAATAGATATCATATACATTACAAATGAAAAATAGTTGTAGCAGCAATGAAAATTTCATACATATATTATAAAAACAAAAAATAATATTTAAATTTTTTTTGTAACTTCTAACCTTATATTTAATCTATGTAGTTCATTCATATTTATAAAACTCTTTTTCACATTTTGTGTCTCTTAGTATAAGATAATTTATAAAATTTCACATGCATTGATAATTTCTTTTTCAAAATATCCTATTTAATTTAACGTAACATTAAAAAATATAAATATTTTTTCTCGCATGATATTAATTTTTTTGTTTCTTCTCTATTGTTGTTTTTCCTTTATCTACTAATGACTCTCTTTCTTCATCATTTTGACTTCCAAACAAAATTATCATGAATAAATGCCGAAGAAAGTATAAAATAAATAAATAAAAGAGTGTGAATGCTAAAAAGCTTAGTGATCTTCCGCTAAACTATGCCAAAAATTGTTAGATGACACTCCTTCCGCTCCATAATGTAAGAGAAAAAATAAAAATCACATTTATTAAAAAAAAGTATGATTGGGAGTATGTTTTTTTGAAAAAAATTGTATGGAAAGATGTCAAAACAATTTTTATTGGTTGTCGATTGTAAAAAAAATAAGAGAGAGAGTAAACTTTTCTTGAAAAGATAAATGTTTGGATTTTTTCTCTTACATTTTGAGACAAAAAAATTGAGTTTTTTTCTCTTATATTATGGGACGGAGTATATGTTCACATGTTCAAACTAGTTGGACAATAACTGGGGCTGAATAAGGTTTTGCTACATAGGGCCCGTTTGTTAGAGATTAAAAAATAAGTGATTTTGACATTAAATAAGTTAGAGATTATATTTTAGAGGTTTTACAAAAAATCAAAAGTTATTTTGTGTTTGTTTATCTATATAAATATTATTTTTATAAATAAATAATCTTTAACTTGTTTGGATGCGATGGAACCATATAAAAGTGATTTTGTATCACAAAATTACTATAAAGGATAATTATCCAAATGTATTATGTCATGTAAAATAAATATATCTCAATATATGAAAAATACTGAAGTTCTTGTTTTTCAATATGGTCATATGACTCTATATACAAATAAAACAAATATTTAAATCTTATCTTCTAAAAATAACAATCTAATCCTATAAATTCTAAACAGGATATTGTGCCCGTTTGTTATAGCCTTTTTTAGAAAATAATCACTTATTTTTAAAAAATAATCACTTTTAGGAAAATAATATTTGTTTGTTATAACTTTTCAAAATAATCAGAATCTAAAAATAATCTAAAAACTGCTAAAAATCTGAAGCTGATATTAGTAGCTTATTTTTATAGATTTTTTTTAGAGGAGAGAGAAAACTTGTGTAAAAAAATTTCAGACGAAAATATCCTTAAATTTATTCTAATATTCCAAAAATATCCTATTTAGAATTTATAAGATTAGTTTGTTATTTTTAGAAGATAAGATTTAAAAAAATTTGTTTTATTTTTAACTATATATATAAAATCATATGACCATAATGAAAAAAAAGAACTTGAGTATTTTTCATATATTTATTTTATATGATATATTATATTTGAAAATTTGTATTTTATGGTAATTTTATGATGCAAAATCACTTTTCTATGGTTGTATCCAAACAAGTTAAAGATTATTTTTTTATAAAAAGTAATTTTTTTAGTGGTAAACAAACACAAAATAGCTTCTGATTTTTTGTAAAATCTATAAAAAATAATCTCTAAATTATTTAATGTCAAAATCACTTATTTTTTAATCTGTAACAAACGGGCCCATTATTTGAACAATTTAAGGATATTTTTGTTTGAAATTTTTTGACACTTTTTTCTCTTTCCTCAAAAAAGAAGCTACTAATATTAGTTTCAGATTTTTAGCAATTTTAAGATTATTTTTAGATTCTTATTATTTTTAAAAATTGTAACAAACAGATGTTATTTTCATACAAGTGATTATTTTTTAAAAATAAGTGATTATTTTTTAAAAAAAAGGTATAACAAACGGCTACATAGACTATCTAATTGTAATAATACTGTAGATTTGCTTTTTGATATTTGCTGCACGGAGGAAAGCAATATAGCTGGCCGTGTTGCAGTCCTTCTATGATGTGTGTGCCAGACCCATAATACAACAATTTGGAGTGATATGTCGCTCACGGTAGAGCATGTCGGGAACCAAGCTTTTCACCTGTGGAAGTCTTGGTTTGATGATAAAGAGCTGCGCAACCAGCGGCAGCAGGCACACAAAGAGCAGCATGAGACTAGCTGGACGCGGCCACGAGTTAGTTGGCTCAAAGTTAATGTAGATGCAGGTTTTTATACGCCCCAAAATACTACAGCTACAAGTCGTTGTGTTCGTACCCATAGTGGCGCGTTCCACTGTGCACAGACCAAACAATATTCCTATAATATGCCCATTCTTGAAGGTGAAGGTCTTGCAATGATTGATGTAGTAGATCCTTCTATTCAACACATGTGGAATTCTTTAATTCTTGAAAGCGACTCTCCATCATTAGTCAATGCCATCAATTCTAATATTGAGGGTGCTTCTGGGTTTTATTTTCAATCTATTAAGAATAAGTTGTCAATGTTGTCCAACTTTAAAGTCAAATTTGTTAGAAGACAAGCGAATATGATTGTTCCTTCTATTTTTGGGATGATCATTTCTTGGTCTAGTCTTCGCTATTTTGATGTTGTGTCTCCTTGTATTAAATTTTTGTTGATGAATTATATGAATTAATCTTACTCGTTTCAAAAAAATTATTAGATGTTGACGATACAACTCTAAACTACTACTACTATATTAAAATAAAATAGGATTCTTTAAAAAAAATACAAATCTTCATCTATTTTTTCTTCTTCAAATTATTATTTTTTTAAGATTATATTAGTGAGCTATAAGGCTGGGATTGAGATGAGTAACTGAATTGGTTAAGTTAGTTGAGTTAAGAATTAAGGGTTAAAGAGTTGAAAGTTTAGGGTTCAAGTCTTAACAAAAGAAAAAAATAACATTGTACTAATATACTACTATCCCTCCGTTCATAAATAACTATCGTCTGAGATACGTGTGCATTATTCATATAACTAACTTTGAACATATATTTCTATCAATATATAATAGCAAATATTTGCATATAAGAAGTCATATAAGATGAATATTTTCAAGTATATATTTTTAATATTTATTTATAATACATATTTAATGATATTAGTCGTCAAAAATATACATTGACATATGTGCAACGGTCAATTATCACAGTTAAAATGGAACGGAGGAAGTATCGAGTAACATTTCATATAAAAAAAAAGAGAGCTCCATAAATGACAAACAAAATTAGCATGGCAACATCTTACAAGTTAAATATGTTGTTGGTCTTTATAAAACTATAAAATTTTGTTATCGGTCTCTATAAAAAAAGTGACATGTTTTGGTCCTAACAAAAAATTTAGAATTTTTTAAAATGAAAATAATTAAATATGATTTTTTCAATTTTTAAAATTTAAGGATAAAAGTAACAGAAATCTTGATTTATATAAATTAAAATTTTGAGTTATTTTTTTGAGAAACTTTTTACAATGTTCTAAAAATGTTTACGAAAAAAATTATTCAAAAATACACATTATATTTAACATTATGGATTAAAACTACTTGTATGATAAATCAATAAAGACAAAAAAGTGAGAAATTTTTTTAAAGAGACTAAAAATAAAAAATTCAAATATTTGTAGGGACAAAATCACATATTTATCTGTCAAAAAAAAATCACATATTTATAGAGACTAAGGGTCTGTTTGGCAAAACATGAAAATGAACTTATAGCTTATAAGCTCATTATGAAAAATAAGCTCTATTTGGTAAACTTTTCTGCACACGAGTTTATAGCTTATTTTGACCAGTTTTTAGCTTATTTTGATAAGTTAATTCAATTAGCTTATTAACTTATACGGCCTCCGTTTCTTTTTACTTGTCGTTTTAGAAAAAAATATTTGTTTATTTTTACTTGTCGTTTTGGCAATTTATGTTATATTTTGCCTATTATACCCTCTTTCTTATTTTTTTTTAGGCCCTGTTTGGTTCGGGGTTTTTGGAGGGGAGGGGAGGGGAGGGAATATTTTAAATTTTTATGTTTGGTTCAAATTTTTAACGAGGGGAGGGGAGGGGAGGGAATAATTAATTTACTTTTTTATCCTTAACAAAAAAAATAAAGATTAAATTATAATGGATATATATAACCAAAAAATAATCTAATGAGTAGAAAACCTAATTTTTTTTTTGTTGTCAAAAAAATAAAACCTAAATTTTTAATATTTCAACGAGGATAATTTAGGATTTTAATTAAAAAGTGTGGGTAATTTTGTCAACATAATAAATTATATTTTCTCTCACTTCACCTCCATTAAAATCCCTCCCCTCACCTCCCCTCCCCTCCCCCTCGATTGAACCAAACAGGGCCTTAGTGACTAAATTTTGTATAATTTGTTTGTTGAAACAATATTATTTTTTTATTGTATACAAATTTTGTTTGTTTTTAAATAAAGTTTGTTACAATTTTTTAAGAATAGATAATGTTTGTGAAAAAGTAGGAAATTATTTGTGATTAAAAATATGATATATATTTAAAAAATGGCATAATAGGAAAATATAGTGCAAAAATACACTCTTTATTTTAGTCTTTTTTTTTCTAAAACGACAAGTAAAAAGGAACAGAGGTAGTAACTTTTAACTTATTCTTTTTTCTTCCAACTTTACCCCCATCATCTTACTTAATAATAATTAAATATTAATTTTTATATATTTTTTATGTCTTTTCATATCAATAAGTCATTTCAACCGCTAATTTTACCAAACACTACAAATTCAACCAACTAGCTTATCAGCTGTAAGCTAGAAGCTAAGTTATAAGCTATAAGCTATAAATTCATCCACTATAAACTAGCTTATAAACTATCCACTAATTTTTACCAAACAGACCCTAAATGTGGCACCCGACAACACTTGCTCTATTTTTTTTTTGCAGCGTGTAGGTTTTCATCATATTCAGTTATTCACGTGCATTGTATGAAGCACTAATTAAATATGCATAATGAATTGCATTTGCATAGTTAACAACTTCACTGTAGAATAATTTCTTTTGGTACGAAGAAAATATAAATTGTGGATCGAACTATGAACCTTCTCCTATCCAATCCATATGTCTCCAACTCTTACCATTAGAGTTATCATATCGAGACCACTATAGAATGAATTGTTCTAAAGAATTTTAGTTTGATATAGAAAACATATTTTACTGTCGAACTCAAAAATATCGAGACTCATTTCTCTTAGAAGTGACCAATTAACACACATGAAAAAGTAAAAAAAAACTAAATATTTTTAATAAATTTTAACATAATACTCATTCCGTCCCTTTTTATAAGACCCCTTTAGACAAAATTGCACTATTTACTTATCATGTTTTGACCGTATTTTTTAATAATACATAGATGTAAATATTAGCATGTAAGATTTTGTTTGATTTGTTTTAGTGAGTACTTTCAAAATATCAAATTTTAATAATTTTTATTACTAGATAATTAAAGATATTTACAATCAAAATTATACATTGGCGTGCGTGCAGTAATTAAACAGGGTCTTATATTTGGAGACGGATGCCAGTATTGTATATTGATTAAACTAATTGATGATTATGCATGAACTTAACTGAATTCAAAGGTCAACTCATGGAACATGACCAAATCATCATGACATTGCCATATATACCCACCAAGTACTAATGTTACATAAAATTGCATCAACTCTATTATCTCTATACATATAAAGAAAAGGGTCACAAACCAGGAATCTTGGATAGGACATGACATTGAATATATACATGATAATGATATATATCTCTGCATCTGCCTGCTATAATTTTAAGTTTCAGCTGCAAACGTGCTTGTGTGCCACACCCTCTTGGTCAGTGGGATGATGCATCAGATAAACATGAGGGTGTGTAAATGTAATATTTCTCTCTACTACTTTTATTGTTATTTTTTGTACATGGTACTGTCTTTAATTGGGGTCCTTACAATTTTATATATTAATTGTATCATATCTACCACATTGTACAAGCCACTTTGAAAATTATATATATATAAATTGGTGTTAATCCGAAATTCTGCCGAGAGATAAATAAATTTTCACAAAAATTGTTTCTTCATAAAATTGAGTAAAAATAAAAATTCATCTTAAATTATGCTTGTATTTAAGTATTATATTAGAATCACTGTGATTCATTATAATAAACTTCACGTTGTAACTTTTAAAAAAATTACGATAAATCATCTTAATTTTAATATATTCAGTGTGATATCAAAGAAATACTATATAAATCATGTATGTGATGATTTTGGAAATCAATATTGCAATTCATCAAAACAAGTGAAGCAAAACGAGTACCTAAACTAAAAGTACTAATTATTTTGAGTGGGTTAATTAATGTAATGCTAGAAATGGGTCCAACACAGCAACACTCAAAAACAAAACAAGGAATTTCCAGAATGGGACCGGCATGTTTTCCAATCAGTACTCTTTGAGACACCAATCATACCTTGAATTGAACCCAAATACAGACCAATGTCATTTGACCAAATTCAATTGGTCGATGAATCACAACAATCCATTGCATTCTTCATTTTTGGTAGTGAGATAAAATAATAGTTTGTTCAAAATTCACACACATAAAATAAATCGTCCAAAATTTGATTATCAAAGTCTATAATTGATTTTAATAATTTGAATAGTTTTTAGTATAATTAATTTTTTCACTAAAATTTATTGATGAAGTTCAACTTATAACTAAAAATAAATCATACATTTTACATTCAATTCATGCTTAACTAATACTTTCTTCTTGTTACAACAAAATCATAAACACATTTATTTTTTGTTTTAGACGAAGTAACAAATATAACTGAAATTTACATATAAGTGTAGTGTAGGCATTTATCAAATTTAAACTTTGATAAAAATGATAATATCAATAT